>JAPFRF010000002.1:30886146-32154896 GCA_029282475.1 Phrynocephalus forsythii
TTAACTACAGCTCATTACGTGAACTTTCCTGAATACAAACAAGCAAATAATTCAGTACTAAAATTCTGCTAACAGAAGCGCTACCAGGGTGGACACAAGCCCAACTGTAAAAGAAAATGTATCCCAACAGCTCATCATTAAGTTGCAATTAACCACAGGCCCTTCAAGCTATCCAAACACCAACAAGACTCTGGTTACTGAATATTATGTTGACACACTTATAGAAAATGTTAACATAATTATAGATAAATTTTCAATGTAGTATTTAAATTGCTACAAATTCAGTACATTATTTTCAACAAGGTCAATGCCTATTGCCCTACTAATATTTTTCTCCACCTTATTTTGCCAAAGACCAGTACAGGTACAGCTCATTTTCTAAGAAACACTACAATTATTAAGAACACAAATTAGAATTAATATCAAATTGAAAGTCTCAGATTTGCATTTCTTTTAGATTCACAGCCCACATGATTCCATGTGAAGAAAAAGTGGAAGTAACAATATGCATGCATTTATAATAGCAGTTGTTCATTTTTCTGAAAAAAAATCAATTGAGATTCTTTTCCCTGAGACAATGTACAGCAATGACTCTGAAATCATCAATGGCACTCTACTTTATTCTACCCCTTTACAATCATATACAATCATGTTGCATCATTTGTAAATCTATGTGGGTAAATATGGCAATGTGAAGAAATTACTACTACTACTACTACTACTACTTCTACTACTACTACTACTACTACTACTACTACTTCTTCTTCTTGAGGAATATTTTATGATAGAAGATGGTGGCCATAAATCAAATACACAAAAACAGTAAAACCTGCTTGTAAACTAAAATACGTATATCAAAGCAAATTTACACATGAGAAATAATGGAAACTCATGATTTGTTCTGGGGAACCCATAGACCACATACTGTACACACAAAATGCAAAAATTCACAAAATAAGTGGGCTAGAAGTCCACGTCCACACCATGGTTTAGGTACCTGGCTGCGGAATTTGCTCTGTTTGGGACTAACAACTGGATTTTACTCTGTGCTGTTAATGTAACGAGTAAAACACAATTTGTAGCCCTTTACACACTTGACTAGCTGCCCCATGACTAGAAACGGTTTTAAAAATAAGAATGTTGCAAACAAATTAAAGAAAAATAAAAATATAAAGAAAAACAAAACCCTAACCTGCACTCTCCCTTGAAAACGTTTGTGGTTGGTGCAAGGGAGACCTCCATTCCCCTCTCCTCTCTCTGCTTTTGAGGCCTACCCGAGACAGAACATTCCAGACAATCACCCGCAATCAAGCAAGTAGAAAGAAAGCGCCACCATTGGCTCACTTGTGATCATTTGACCTGCTCCAGGATTTGTACTGCAAGTTATTGCTCGTTGATCAAAGGGAAATTGATCAGAAATGTGTGCTCATCTTGCAAAACACTCATAAACCAAGGTATTACTGTAATGCGTGCAAACTACGCAGGCAGAGCAAGCTTGGAACCTATTTTCCCCCAAAACTTGGCATTAATAGATTGGAGAAACTGTTAAGTTTTTATTTTTAAAAAATCCTTTGTCTAATCTGATACAAAAAGCAGAATGGTGAGAATGAGGAAAACACACCTCTGCATTCAAGAACTAGCCAACTATCCAGTCAAATACTAACAGGAGATGGCCTCTATGGTAAGTTTACTTTTAATATTCCTGAAACCTGTGGAAAAAATGGAATGAAGCATCTGTATGGCCTCCATGCACCCATAGTCAGCTATATTATTTAATTTTAAATAAAATTGACAGCTTAAAATATATATAAGCAAGAATACCTGAGCCAAATTGCTGTGCATACAAGTCAAAGTAACAGAACACCAAGACTGAAGGTACTGACTGGTTAGTGACAGGAAAAAAATGGGATAGCAAATACGCAAGTTGACATAAGAGGAACCCTGAGGCCCTTCTCAGTACCCACCTTGCTGGGGTTGGGGGGGCAACATGTAACCTACATAATTACTTGTAAACTACCCAGAGAATGCTTTAAGCACTATGGGGTGATATATAAACAGCACACTTTGCTTTTGCTTTTCAGTCAGCTACATATTTTCATTATAATTAATCAAATACAGTGTTTTCCATCCCATGCACTCTCGTGAAAAACAGTACTGACCCAATCTCACCCACAATCCAACAGGGAGAGAGCCACCACTGGTTCACTTGTGATCTGCTCCAGTACTCATATTATTACAATAATGTGCACAGATGGCTAAGCAAAAAAGGACATAAAGCACCAGCCGGTGCCGTAAATAGTAGAATATAAGCTTAGTTTTTCAGCCCTTATTTTTCCCTGAATAAAACACTTATATCCAAGTGAAGGCCTGCCCGTTCCGCCCCCTCCTGAGCACTCAGCGAATATAAGCCCTCGGCTTATACTCAAGTCAGTAAGTTTTACCAGTTGTTTTTTTTTTGTGGTAAAGAAACACCCTCAGCTTATATTCGGGTCAGCTTATATTCAAGTATATACGGTAACACAGAAATTTGTGTCACTACTATTTTTAAAATAGACTGAAAGCATGGGGAGTGCTTTTATTTTAGAAAAAGCAAACAGTATAAGGAAAGTAAATACCTGACCATTCAATCTCATCACATTAACCTTGCTTTTAGTACAAAACGCACATTTTCCTTGTAGCATTCTAACATATGCAAGATGACCTCCTCAGGGAGGCTGACAGGGATTGCTCTACCTTGTTGGTCCTCCTGGACTTGTCAGCGGCCTTTGACACCTTCGACCACGGAGTCCTGCTGGGCCGGCTTTCTGAGGTGGATTGGAGGCACAGCTTTCAGTTGATGGCCGTCCCCAGCATGTTAAGCTGGGGGGAAAGTTGTTGGCCCCCTGGACGCTTCTTTGTGGGGTACCCCAGGGGTCGGCAATCTCCCCCATGCTGTTTAGCATCTAAATGAGGCCGCTGGCTGAGGTCATTAGGGGACTTAAGAGTTTGCTGTCATCAGTATGCTGATGACACGCAGCTCTATCTCTCCTTTACCACCTCTGCAGCGGAGGCGGTGCAGACCCTCAACTCCTGCCTGGAAGCTGTCATGGAATGGACCAGGGCAGGCAGGCTCAAGCTCAACTTGGACAAGACCGAGGTTCTGCTCTTTGGGGTGTCCTCTACTGGGTACAGTGGCCCTCTCCCCAGACTGGAGGGCATTACCCTTCATCTGGCGGGTAGAGTGAGGAACCTGGGTGTGACCCTGGATGCGACCTTATCCCCGGAACCCCAGGTGATGGCCGTCTCCAAGGCCGCCTTTTTCCATCTCTGGCAGATCACCCAGATATGCCTGTACCTGGACGAGGCCTCCCTGAGGACAGTTGTGCAGGCGTTTGTGATCTCAACGATAGACTATTGCAATGCCCTCTACATGGGATTGCTCTTGGTCCTTATTCAGTGACTTCAGCAGGTACAAAATGCAGCGGCCAGACTGGCGATTGGTGTGGGCAGATATGACTGCATCACTCCAGTTTTGGCTCGCTTGCATTGGCTGCCCGTTGCATCCTGAATAAGGTCCAAGGTACAGTTACCCCCCCCCCGGCATTTCGCGGTCCAGGTACTGTGGTCTCACTACATAGTGGGATCGCAGTACCTGCACCTCGGAGCCACCCCCGCGCTCCTCCGAGAAGCCTCGGAGCCGCGCGGGTGGCGGCGGGGGCGATTGGGTTGCTTCGTGCCAACCCCCCCACTCCTCCGAGAACCCTCAGACAGGCACACAATTGCCCCCCCCCGCCCGCTTCCGCATATCGCGGATTTTCATGCATCGCGGGTAGGGTGGGTCCCTAACCCCCGCGATCAGTGGGGGGTGACTGTATTGGTTTTGATTTACAAAACCCTCCACGGCTTGGGACCTGAATACCTGGCAGAGCGGATCTCCCAGAGGTTAACTGAGGCCAGACCCACCAGAATGTCGCAGGCGGTCTCACTTCGGGTGGCCACACCCAGGGAGGCTCAGAAATTGGTAACCTGAAACTGAGCCTTCTCTGTGGCTGGCCCCACGCTTTGGAACCAGCTGCCTAGTGAACTGCACCTAGCACAGTCAATCCCTGCCTTCAAAAAAGCATTAAAGACCTTGCTTTTCTGAGAGGCATTTGGGTGGCATAAAATATATATAAATAAATATATCTACAGTAGAACCCCCGTATCTGCAGGGAATCGGTTTCGGGACACCCATGGACATAGAAATCCACAGGTAAGAGTGAACACTCTTATCCAAGGGTGACAGTGGACAGCAGTGGTGGGGTGCTGGGGGCGAAAGCTTTCACTCCGGACACCCCACCACCCCCGCTGGGCAGCTCGGTAGACAGGATGGTGCGCAAGCTCGCTGCTGCACTGCCCAGTCCACTGCCTGGGAAGCTCGAAGGGCTGGGGACTTCCCAGACGGTGCACCAGCTTCTGTCCCAAGCACCTCACCACCCCTTGACACTGACTGGGTGTTGCGAAGGTGCACTGCTGCACTGCCCAGGCTACCACCTGAAAAGCACAAACGGCTGGTTACCCCACTCCGCTAATTGCCAACCATGGATAACTGAATCTGCTGATGGTGAATCAGCAGATACAGGTGTGCTACTATATTTAGATATTGTGAATTAATTTTAAGTACCCAATATGTAAAATGCAAAACACTGTGCCAAACTCTTTGGAACAAGCTTCCGAGCGAGTTACGGCAGGCTCCATCACTGGCGTCGTTCAGGAAAAATCTAAAGACGTTACTCTTTCGCGACGCCTTTGGCACTGATTGTGTTGTTGTTGTTGTTGTTGTTTTGGCCCGCTTGATTGCCTTTTATTCTGTGCTTTGAATTGGTGACATTTTAGCTTTTTAAGTGTTTTATCTCGTCTGTTGTAAACCGCCCTGAGTCCCCTTTGGGGAAATAGGCACAGTATATAAATGTGAAAATAAATAAATAAATAAATAAATAAATAAATAAATAAATAAATAAATAAATAAATAAATAAATAAATCCATGTTAACATTTCCTCCAACACTTACATTTGATTTTTAGCAGCTTGCCTCTGTGCTTTCCGTTCTTTTCTTTTTTGATCTGGTGGCTTTGCAAAAACAATCTCAATATTTTCTCCTTCTAAATCTTTACCATTCATTCCTTCCATTGCCTGTCAAGGAATGTTTTAAAATAAAGTTGGTTACAAAAATGTTTTTATTCCCAAATATTCAAATAATGTAAGCTACACAGGTATTCAAAAGTAAAGAAGAGGATTATTAGTGGTAGATATGCATGGCACAAATGCCATCTCTATTGCACTGTTTTTCCCAAATGTGTAAGTTTCCTGTTATCTACAACCAAAGGGCCAGAAACCTAGTCAAATATTTTCCTGCTTTTATCCTATCAGAGCTTACAATAGAACATTAATATCAATTCCTGAAGATTTAATAAGTCAGAACCCTTTCGATCCAGATATTTCAATGTATTTGTGTCATGAATGTATGTAGTAATTCAAAAATCATATTAAATCAGCCATTCATTCTCATGGCCTTCCCACTTCCCACGTGCTGCGCTCCGCCCCAGGAGTTAGACAGGGATTAGAGCCTCGCTCCTTGGTGGAAGCCCCCAGGGAGCAGATACTGGCAGCCCTTCAGTGGGCACTGGGTGCTAAGAATCCCCAGGCCAGCCATGAGAAGGATAGCCACCTGGAATGTTCGCAGCTTATTTCAAAGTGAACAAACCCACAACACCATCAGGGAAATGGAAAGACTTAATATTGATATCCTTGGTATTACTGAGATGCGCTGGTTTAATTCAGAAAGATGTAGAAGATGGAGCAAATATATATTTCCAGATGCATCCACACCGCCTTTATACAGTACGTGGGTTTCAAATGCTAACAGGAATATCAAGAATCAGATTGATTACATCTTGATTAATAAACTTTTTAGGAATTCGATTAAATATGTGAAAACATATCCTGATGCAGATATTAATTCAGATCATAATATTTTGTTAGCAACAGTGAAGCTAAAGTTGAAGAGATGTCAGCCAAAGGTGAAACATAGTCAAACTGCAATTTCTAAGCTTCAGGACCTAGCAGTAAGAACTGAATGCAATTGATCCTAAATGCAAAATTCAAAGCCATCAAGGAGACAGCAGATGTAAATGAAATTGAAAACACCTGGAGCCAAATTAACGCTGCTGTGAATAAGGTGTGCCAAGCTAAATTAAAGATAGTAGAGAGAATGAAGATCAAACCTTGGATGACAGATGAAATTCTTTACCTCATAGATCAGGGATGGAGAACCTTTTTGGCACCGAGTGCCCAAACTCGGTGATGGGGACAGCGGCGGTGCTGGGGTGGGGACTGGTGGCAGAAGGGGGGGTCGGAGGGGGCAAAGGCAGCGGGGGCGGGGTCAGGGTAACCAGCGGTGGTGGGAGGGACAGGGATGGCAGCAGTGATGGTGGCGGCTGCGGGGTTGGTGGTGGCAGGGGCGGCAAGGGTGATGGGGACGGCGGCGGCGGCAGGGGGGGTCGGGATCGGCGGCCGCGTGGGGGGGGCAGGGGTGGGGATGAGGGCGAGGGCAGCGGGGGCAGGGTCATCTGTGGCGGTGGCGGCAAGAGGAGGAACTCCCGGAGTCCATCACGCCTCTCCGGGGGGGGGGGCGACATCTGCCAGCCGCCCGCAGGCCCCTCATCAGGTGACCCAGGGAGGCAGCCGGAGGAAAGGCCCGCAGTGTTCGACTCCCTCTGGCCTGGCTGGTTAGCTAGCTGGCTGGCTGGCTGAGTGAGATGCTCTATGCGGCAGCGTCTGGCCCTCTCTCCTGCCGCTGCTGCTTCTCCCCGGCCCTCCCGGCTGGCCACCCACCCTCCCTCCCTTTAGTCTGGCTGGATCCTCCTGGCAGAAGGTGTGTGTGTGGGGGGGAGATGAGACTGGAGGAGCCCACTGGCTCCAGAGTCGGGGCCGAAGCCAGATTCCCGTCGGTGATGGCGGCGGAGGCGGGCAGGGGCGATGGGGATGGGGACGGGGACGGCAGGGTTGATCTGGTACGCGACATGCTCCCTGCCTCCCCCACTTCCCCCTCCACAAATTCCTCTTGGCTGGTCCAGTGGAGGGGGAAGTGGGGGGCAGGGAGCATGTCGTGTGCCAGGCAAAAGCTCTTTGTGTGCCACCTTTGGCACGCGTGCCATAGGTTCACCATCCCTGTCATAGATCGTAGAAAAGAGATGAAAAATAGAGGTCCTGTAATATATAAAAACTGCAGAAAGAAATAAAGCAGAAAACAAGAATGGCGAAGAAAGAAAAACTTTCAAAGGAATGTAGAGAAATTGAAGATTTGGATGCTAAGCATGATTCATTTAACATGTAGAAGAAAATAAGGCAAGCAAGCAGGTGTGTAGAGGAAGTGAATTTCTTGTGGGCAAGAAAGGTAATACAGTGGACCCTTGTATAACAAACAGCTTGTATAACATAAACTTTGTACAACATAAAAATTCCAGAGATAGGGGAAATTTGCTTAACATAATTGCCTATGGGGAGAATCCGTACAACATAAAAATGGGATCACTCCATTTCCAATGCATTCCTATGGGAATTTGTATAAAGGAAAATTTGCTTAACATAATTTCATTTGGAACAAATTAATTCCTTTATACAAGGTACCACTGTAATACCTTGACAAACACTGAGGAGAAACTACAGGAATGGAAGGAATATATAGAACAGTGATGGTGAACCTATTGCACGGGTGCCAAAGGAGGAACTTAGAGCCCTTTCTGTGGGCACCCGATATCGGCCCTTCACAGCCACCTGTATTTAGGTTAAATTGCTGTATTGGCACTTTGCGGAAAATTAGTGGGTTTTGAATTGCAGTTTGGGCAATCAGTCTCTAAAAGGTTCACCATCACTGATATAGAACATCTATTCAAGGATAAGTGAAACATTAACCACAATGTCAAGTTAGATGGTATAGATGTCAAGTGTGGCAAAGCCCCAGGGCCTGATGAAATATATATGGAAGTTCTGAATTTGCTTAAGGAGGAACAATCACTTTTTCTGGCCGATTTATACAACAGCACCTATAGAAGTGGAACCATACCACACGACTGGTTCAAATCCACTTTTATACCACTTCCGAAGATATCTGATGCAAAAAGTTGCAATGAATATTGGACAATCAGTTTGATGAGTCACATTCTGATATTATTTTTAGAAGTCTTGCATTTAAGAATATATCAGAAGTGTGAAGAGAACATTGGAGATACCCAATTTGGATTCAGGAATGGATCTGGAACCCAGGAGGCATTACTTTGTCTTCAAATACTAAAACAGCCCCATTGGTTGCCAATCAGCTATTAGACCTATAAAGCACTAAATGGCCTGGGTCCAAGCTACCTCAAAGATTAAATCTCACAGTATGAACCGACTCAGGTGCTAAGGTCATCAGGAGAAGCCTTTCTCTCCATCCCGCCACCTTCACAGGTGCGTCTCAGAAGAACACATGAAAGGGCCTTCTCTGTTGCTGCTCCCAGTCTTTGGAACTCCCTCCCGATGAAGGCCAGGACTACCCCATCTCTGCTGTCTTTCCGGAAGACATTTAGCTTCAGGCAAGCTTTCCCTAAATGATGGACTACCTATTATGTGACGTTTAGATGGATTACTATGCATGATTGCATTGAGTGATTTCATAAGAACACCTGTGTTTACATGTTAGTTTCCATCCCTCATAATTGAATTTTTACTTTTTTGCATTCTCTTTGTAGCTTTAATGTTATATTCCAATGTTGTAAGATGCCTCTTCTAATTCCCTGTTCTTAACTTGAATATACAGTGGTACCCTCATTTAAGAACAGCTCAACTTAAGAGCAATTTGTCTTAAGAGCAGAAAACTTGCCGTTTTAACTGACGCCTTACAAATTTTAGATATGGTCTGCTCAACTTACAATTTTTCATTTTTTTTTCATTTTAACTTATTTTTTCAATTTTTTAGATAGGTACCCCAACTTAAGAGTAGTTCGGCTTAAGAGCATGGATTTGGATCGGATTAAATTCTTAAGTTGAGGTACCACTGTATCTTAAATGTTCTGGGCTGTATGTTGTCCCTCACTATTATAAGCCGCCTTGGGTCCTTTTCCAAGGAGAAAGGCAGGGTAAAAATATTCAAAATAAATAAATGTCAAATGAAGGGATGTCTCCTGACGGATATTGGGTACTAATAGGCACATCCAGCAAGCTTCCTGTGGGACATTCTGGGGGGCGATATTTTACCCTTCCTCCTGCACGGGAAAGCCCTGGGAGAGGGGAAATGGAGCCCCTAAGACTAACACACAGGAAGCAGATAACTGACTATCTTGTCCTTCCATCGGGGCCAGAGCATGCCCAGAGGAAAAGGCCAGGACATTCCTTTGTGCCCCACTCAGGCATGAGAGGGCAGGTCAGGGAAGCAAGCTGCTGGGGTATCAATCATTACCATCCCTTGCAAGGGGACATGTCCACGTCACAGAAAGCCCTCCCCAGGAGTCCATCAAGCCAATGACAGGCTGACACCTAGGACACCACACAATATCTGTAACTCCGCCTCTTACAGCTAATAAAGGTGTGCCTTGCAAGCCTGCTCGGAGAAGAGAAGAGCATGGCGGCCTGACACTTGAACCCAACCCTGTGTCCGTGTAAGTTATTTCCCTACAGTCAAAGTTTTTGTTTGCTTCGTTGATTATGAAAAAGCATTTGACTCAGTTAAACATGATAAACCTATTCAATTTCTTAAAGAACTGGTCTTGGAAAATCTTGATAGCAGATTGATTGAGAATTTGTACTGGAATCAATGTGCTAGTGTCTGGATAGATCATCAGATATCAGAAGAGGTGTCAATTACAAAAGGTTTTCATCAAGGTTGTATTCTCTCGCCTCTACTTTTTAATAATACAGAAAGAATTTTCTGGGATGCTCTTGAAGGAAAGAACCAAGGTGTGAAAAGTGAATGGAGTTCTTGTTAATAACATAAGATACACTGATGACACTGCCCTGCTTGCAACAATTCTGGCAGAGTTGCAAGGATTATTGGATTCTGTTGCTGTAGAAAGCAGTCCTATGGGATTGTGACTTAATGTGAAGACAAAATGGAAGGCTATCAGTAAAAAACAAAATGGTTCACAGAACCTTCTTAAGATTGGCAGTGATAAATACTTTAGGTGCTATGTCAAGGATAACTGGGAACTTTCATGTGAAATCCATTATAGAACTGAACAAGTTAGAAATTCTTTCCAGAAAATGAGTAACGTCTTGACAAACTGAGACTTATCTATCAGACTCTGTATTCGAACACTTCAATCCTATGTATTCAGTATACTTCTCTATGGTGTCGAAACTTGGACCCTTACAGACACATTATGCAGGAAGCTGGAGGTATTCGAAATATGGATGTACAGGCGAATTCTGAAGAAACCTTGGACAGCCAGAGTCACTAATGTGGCTGTATTACAGCACATGAGTAAAAAGCTAGAAATCCTCAAACCATAAAGAAAATTGCAATATTTCAGACACATAATGCCCAATAAGAAATGCCATCTGCTGCAGGTTATCTGTCAAGGAAAATAGATGGGAAGTGTGGCCTGGGACATAGAAGAACATTCTGGCTTAAGAACTTATGCCAACGGTCCACAGTTAGCACAGGTATTCTGTTTAGAACAGCTTTATAGACAGACACCAGCTCAGGCTACTGATCACCAACATTCTATGAGAACATGGCACATGAAGCATAAGATTCATGCTCATTCCTGGTGTTCAAACTAAACATAGATTAGAACTAACAATACTGTTGAGATAGATCACAGACATATCTTATGCTTATGGGATGTTCCTAAATGCAATGAGATCTAACAAAAAACTGGCCTTTAACAGAACTAAAAACAGGCAATATGAAATTAACTACAACGTAAAAGTATTTTACCTCCGGCCCTTAAGATTGTCAAACAGTTTAATCATTCAGTACTGACATCACAGTGAAAAACCTACCTTTACAGCACCATCACGTTCATCAAAGTGAATAAAGGCATAATCCTTTAGCTTCTTCACTCGCTCCAATTTTCCAAACTGACTAAAGGCTTTTTCTAGTATTTCCTCTGTGACTGAATTTGCAAGGTTCCGCACAAATAACACCTTCACCTAAAACAAAGCAGCAGTTTCATTCAGAACAAATGTATTGCCTCTTTCTTACTAAGGATGTATCTGAATCCAGTGTGCTAGTTTAAAAAAATTAGCTTCAAATTGTGTCACTAAGCTTCTCTTAAAAGCTTTTTCAAATTTTGTTGGCATACTGAAATGAGAGATGTATATATTATTGCACGGAACATATTTGCATATTAATATAAGTAACTAAAAATTCAGACAGAAGCCCAACACAGCCCAAAAACAAGAGTTTAAGCTGCTCTCACCCTCCACTGTGGCCATCCACTACTGTATTACTTTTCAAGAAGAAACTGTTCCCAGCAGTGGAAGCGTTCATAGAAGACTTCAATGGAGCATGGGACAGGCAGTCTCGCTATCTATCTGATTTTACAGAAAATGACTTTCAAACAACTACCAATTCCATGTTCCCTGGAGATTCCAATGAACCCTTGCACTACTCCTGGACACCACTGGAAGCAGTTCCTTCTTCTGCCTGAAAGAATTCGTGGCAAAGATTGGGATTTGCACTTTGAAACAAACTGAACTCCATTCATTCTCAATCCATTCTCCCGATGAACCTCTGGAACATGATCTAGTGACATAAGCAGTTCTCACGGCAAGTTTACTTTTCAAATGCGAGAACCTTTTTCATATGGAGACAGATTCGAGTTAATCCTGATAACTTTAATCCATCACTTGCACTAGTACAGCAGCTAGGAGTGAACTTATAGAGAAGATAGGACAATTTCTTATTAAAACAAAGTAAAAGGATAAACCAAGTTAGTTTCTGGGTAAAAATCAAAGGAGTGGAGAGAATTTTGCAGACTATCCCTCCTCTCTTTTTCTCTCTAGCCCATTATTTCTTTTCAGAATCTGTTCATGTTGGAAGACCTTCTGAAAGTATGGCATGTGACATGCTACAGGATGCAGAGGGAAGTAATAATAAAAAGTCTACTGCTCCTTTTCATCAGTGGGGTCTTTGCAATATATCAAAACCTCTTATAAATCGAAGGAGCCACTTTACTCCTTTAAGGGTAAAGTTTGGCTCCAAGTCTCCATTTGAACATTATCACTTATTAATAATTAGGCTAAGATTAAAAAAAAACATGCACAGTAACTATATGGTAGCAGTCAAAATGTATAAACTTCTTTGAACTCAGACTACTGTATTTGTCTTAACACGTTACCTTTGCCATGACTTCAGGATCTGGATCTTCAATGGGATCAGCCCACTCCACTGTAACAACATTACCCCAGACTTTCACTTTTCCACTCATTAATCTACGCCTGGCTTGTGCTGCAGTTTTGTGATCCTCATATTCAAGGAAACAAAACCCTCTGTTCTTTTTTTTGTCATCAGGTTGGTGATACAGTATTACATCTGTGAGGCTCTCTAAAATTGAAGGCAATGGCATAACTTTAATTAGTCTATCATACTGTACATTCAATTATACAGCAATAATAAAGCCCACTATAACATGAAAATCCAAGTTTTTGCTCTTACTTTTTTAAAAAAAACATTTATCATAATTTCCTCACTGATTACGCATGTATTAGTATAAGCTATAATTCCCTAAAATTTCCTCATCTATCCTGTAGCAGGAAGGTATTACCTTTTTTTTTTTAAAAAATCTCCCATTTATGCTCCCCTCTCCTCAATGTACCTCAAAAGGAATTCAAAGGTTTTAAAAGACTCCATGCATTCCCATATACAATATAAGGGAACCAGCCTCGAACTGAAAAATGAGGGCTCACGTATATAAAACCTACTTTGAATATGGGATGTGTATCCTATTGTTCAAGTGCTTCAGGCAGCTCAATGAAATAATATAGTACTTCCCTGTTATGCTATCCTATCTAAAATACATGACCAGTTAAGACAAATTCTAGTGAGTTTACATAATATTCCATGAACACTCCTAATTCTTGGATAGCATCTATGCTGGTAGAAAGAGCCCAAGTCCCTTACTATTCCAAATGTCTTCCTAGAGAGGCTGCCTAGGGCAAATGCGGGGGGGGGGGGGTTCCCCTCAATCAAAGTGCAATACTCTAACACAAATGAGAGGCAGAAGCATTATTTCTTCATATTTTGTAATATTATGATCTCAGTTTACAATGCTGTCAACATTTAGTATCAGCCGAAAGATGGTGAAAAAAATCATCACAGATCATTTGCATAAGATTTTCCCCTTTTCTTTTTACACACCCAGGATGCACAGTAACTTACCTGTTACTTTGCTAAATTCTTCAACTATCTGTTCCTTGGTTTTACTCTTCGGAATAGAGCCAACAAAGAGCCTATTGTTGGCAACAGAGATACATACACCGATGTGTTTTCCAGAACGAATTTCATGATTGTTATACTAGAAGAAATAAAGTTATACTGTTTAAGTTATCTCTGATTGTTTACATTTTGGCCACTTCACTTGCTGAGTCACATTTTCATTTCACTGACTAAATGACAGTACACAGCTATGACGTCTCGCATGATATGTTGTCTGACTCAATTATGATATGCTTAAAGTAATATTTTAACTGTAGGCATTCTTTTCTCTTCCCCCACACACATGCCAATGTCTTTTCAGCTGCAAGGCTGCCATACAGTTGGCCCTTGGCTTTTTTATTGTTAAATGGATCTCAGTTTATTAACAGCCTTGTGAAACTTTAAAAGCTCCCAAAGCTGCAAAACCAAACACAGACCAAAAGGGGGAAATCATGAGTTCTACTCCATAAACCAGCAGATTAATGCCTTTTTCACTTCAGCATACCACTAAGTTTATCCGTTAGTCCATCATGCACATTGGACACTGAAAATTTCTAATTTCTAATCATGGATTTTCAGCAAATCTTTAAAAATGTGACATACTCTTGTCTGAAGTAAACCTTCTTGGCATGGTGGTTTTAATGTCAGTTGGAGGAGAGAGACTAAGAAATATCTGAACTTTTAAATTATACTGCTGAAAGGGAGCAAGCCAGATATGGATTTTAAGGCAGAACTAAGAGTTTTATTCTATTATGCTACTCAGAAAACTAAATGATTCTGAGCTCTTAATTCTTTCATTCTGTTTTTCTATCACATACCGTAATCAGCCAATCTCATAATTCTTCTAATAAAGAACAGACCTCACCAACATGAAATATGAAATGATCTTCCAATTCATCATTCTCTAATTACCTATGTGTGACTCTGTAGTCTAAATGACTGGAATACAACACCCAGAGTTTTTCACTTCTTTACTATCGTCAATGACTACACTTGCATCAACTGTGCTCATGTACAACACTGTAAGGCATTTACTGGCACTCTGAGCTTACACCAACAACAAAAATAAGCATAACAGATCTCAATTGTTCATGCTGGCTCCAAATGAGTGAGCTTTAGAAAAAAAATGGAATACCACAATCATACCACCAAGAGGTGAAAGATGGGATAAAACTGCTTCAAATATCTATGTTCACATAGGAATGCATAGTTCAGAAATCACTTAGCTAAAGGACAGGCTTCATATTAGTTGCAATCAGGGGAGATGAACTGAAATAATTGAAATTTAGTATGTATTTAATAAAATAAATCAAGTTAATCAATTTTCTGTCATTTGGACTATCATGATTCAGTATGAACAGGAGTAAGCTCATAGAGACATTTCTTACCCATGCCAGGGGTTTATGATAATTGATTTCTGAAAAATACATTGTCTTAGTAAAACACTAAGGAAAAACATACCAATTTAACAGCTTCCTGAGCTGCTGCTTTGTTACAAAAAGTGACAAACGCATATCCTCTGTTTAGGCCTGTCAGTGGGTCCATCATTAAGCGCAGATCCCAGATAGGTCCAGCTTTCTCAAATAATGGGACAAGCTCATCCTCAAATAAGTCCCTTGGAATCTTTCCCACAAATATCTGCAAAATATAAATAATTTGTTTTTAAAAAGCAGTTCTAGAGAGAAATGATGGAAATACAACACTGTATCTCTGTTGCTTACCTCAGTGCCAACAGAAGGCTGCTGTCCTGAATAGACACACTCAGGGGGAGGACCACCATACTTCCTTTGTCCAGTTGTTACATCAAGTGTGTAACCCGTTCTCTCCAAAAGTGCCTTCATAAAATTTAGAATTTTAAATTAGTTTCTACGCACAAAGACCTTTCTGCAATCCCATACCCTGTGTGAAAACTCTCTTTAAAATTGCAAGTTTTTCCTCTTCCCACTTTGTGGTTCAGGACTGGATATATATAGCTGCCAGACTTTTGCCGCATCTCTGAAAACTTTTATTTCTCACTATGCTGGGCAACAGTGGTATACTGATGTTCTGACTTATACAGTATATCCCATCAGGTCCTTTTGTATCTCAGCAGCCCCAGTCTGGTATCAAGTGGAAAGGAGTGTAGCTATCTTAGTAATCTTAGAGGACTGGCCTGATATGTGGGGGGAGGAGCAGGTTTACTTCCAAGGACTGAGATTCCCCACCTTCAGACATCTAACAACTTCTTCCTGCTCTTGTGTAGTAGATTCCTATTTTACTTGGAATAGCAAATTAATTTAAAAGCTGGAGGGGGCAGACTATGGGCAATAGAAAGCAGAGAGACCTCTGTTTACAGCAGAGGCTGACAGAAGACAAAATAAAATCTACTAATATATTCTGGGTAATGTCAAATAGTCAAGCATATCTGACTCAGAATGAGTCTACATCAGGAAAGGGAGAGGGGGAAATGGGAATAGGGGGAAGGGAAAGCATGGCTCTTTCTTCAACTTCACTGCAAGCTTAACTGGTGCTGAAAACAAATTCTTGGACTTTGAATGTTCTCAAGCATATTATTATTAATTATTTCTACGGGTATGAGCACAATTCAATGGCAGATGTCTATTGCCAGAACCAGAAATGCATTTAATGAGCCAGACACTCACCACAGCGGCAGCACACTAGGGGAAGCGACCCACCACCCTTCTTTACAGGGTAAAAGATTATGTTTTGTACAAACATGGTCCAGGATTTACTATTATTTACTATTATCCACCTGGAGTTGTTCTTTGAATTAAACTTGGCAGTTTATAAATCCAAAACTAACTAAATAAAAATACTAATCCTGCCACACACCATGTAAGTACACTCAAGCATCCACTTGATTGAACAGATTTCAGCGTATCACAGTATTTAATGAATTGGCTTGTTATGAAAATAAAGTAAGTTCCTTAAATTCCAAAAATCAGTACAAAATCAAAATAAGCACGCTACGTACACAATACAAATGCAATATATAGATTCCTCTTGGCCTTGTGCAGTATTCTATTCGGGATTTTTACATTACAGTTACTTCTTTCCAGCAGTCAAAAATTGAAAACCTCTCCTGCTACAGTAATCCCCCGTTTATTGCAGGGGTTGGGGATCCAACCCAACCTGCGATAAAGGGAAATCCGTGTTACGCGGATACTGGGTTGGAAGGACTGCGGGTCCTGTTTGGGGCCTCCTGCACTTACTCCACACATGGCGCTGCCCCGAGCGGGCCTCCAATGGGCTTCCCAGGTCTGTCGGAAACCCCAGAAGTGGTTTCCAGTGAACTGGAAGTCACTTTCAAAAGGCACTTACGGTTTGTCAGAAACCACTTATGGGGCCTCTGACAGGTCCTGGAACCTCACTCGGGGCCACGCCAGGCCTGGGGTAAGTGCAGGAGGGTCCAAACAGACCCACACAGCTTGCCCCAGGAGCCCTTGCCTTCATATACTGCAGTCCCACAGTTATATGAACCACAATATAGCGAGGGACAACTGTTTAAGTTTGTGTGATGTATCACTTGCTTTTTAAAATAAAATCTGTATGGCAGTAATTCTCACAAGGGCCTCCATTGACTTTTATGGCTTAATCAAATTACACACTGAAGATCTTCCAGTGTCAGTGTCTTTGCAGTTTCAAATTGGATTACACCTAACTATTTATAAGGGATGGCTTCTATAGTCAGCTTAAATTAAAGTGTCAAAGAAGTAATCATACGGGTCCATGAACAAATAACTCAAGAATATCTGCCAGAAACAAAACAGACGAATCTCACAAATCATGGTGTCAGCATCAATATCCAAATATTGCTATACCAGTGTTGGCAAACCTATATACCATGGGTGCCAAAGGTGGCACTCAGAGCCGTTTCTGAGGGCACCTGACATTGCCCCCTTCATAGCCACCTGTATTCAGGTTAAATTGCTGTATTGGCACTTTGCAGAAAACCAGTGGGTCTTGAATTGCAGTTTGGGCGCTCGGTCTCTAAAAGGTTCGCCATCACTGTGCTATACCATCATAATTTTTCGCACTCTACTTGTGTCATCACTTTGTAAAAGCAGGAAGTACTTTGGCAGTGGCACTCTTCTCACTTTCCCCTGTCAAGTCATATAGGCCCCATTTTAGAAATGTACATAAATGCAACAGGAGTACTGAAATTATTCAGTTGACAGCAATGTGAACCCCACCAGCAATCTCTTGAAAAATCGTCATCTAGGATGCATCACATTTCTTGCAAGCATATTAAATCCAGAATACTGAGGTACAAGGGAATAAATATACAAAGCACAGATTTGCCCATGAAGAATCATACCTTGATTTTCGCTTCATCTGGTCCTTTGCTAGAGTCTGCCACTTTGGTCCCTTGTTTTTCTCGCTGCCTATATGTCTTCATGACACCACACAAAAAGGCACTTTTGTTCTAAAATGATATGAATAGAATTTAAGTCAGGACATAATTTTACATCAGATCACACTAAATGGTTCTTCTTTTGTAGGTCTATTAGTAAAATCTATAATACTACCAAGGATCAAGAATATTATGACTGTAGTACATTACCTGAACATGAGAGAGATCACTGTCTTTAAATTGTTGAAGTACTGACAATGCACCTTCTTCATTAAATTCCTTTAAAGCTTCAATAGCTCTTTCATCTAAATCACTGTGAGCTACTAGCCCTAGAAAAAGAAATATTACATTCTAGCATATTCATTTACCATTTAATCACATTTCAGAAATGAATACACTGGTCATTGATCCATTACCAAGTGAGGAGCTTCCCTTGGCTCAAAGAAACAATGTATGAATTTGTCAAATACCATTATTATTCAAATATACCATGCTATATTTTGGAAAATTCTAGAAAATGTTAAAAAAAAATAAACGGTTGAACTGACTTGAACAATTAAAGCACACTATTTTGTGTCTCTAAAAGAAACACTTTAAGAACTTAGAAAACACTCAACAATTCTACTCCTATCCAAACTAAACTTCTGAACATGACCAAAGACGCCATTCATTGCCTTTGCACCCACAAATCCAACCATTAAAATCAGAAATGTCACCCACAAGAGATACTCACAATTACTATTTCACTTGCTACTCTACCTGGTGCTCCAAGCATACACAACTATAATTCACTAAGAACTATCCCTAATGTCTGTGTTCCGAACACCTTCCCTCACCACCCCGTCACTTAAAACAAGATACTAATTTAAACTAGCATGAGAATCCAATAGTCATTGTTGATCACCCAAAAACTAAGGAAACTGCAGTCCCCATACTTTTTTTTGGAAACCACAAAAAGTTGCTATTTTAGCCCAAAGCAAGGAAAGTCCAATAGAAATAGTGATTTTGCAAGTTTTATTTCTTACCTGCAACGTAAATTTCGTCTAGTTTTTCAGCAACTTTCTGTGGTAAACCAGCATCAAGCAATGTCTGGAAATGCTCAGAATGGGTAACTGCAGCAGAAGTATCCATGGGCTCTTCAGTACCATTCCCATTAACATGTTCAGAAGCCATGTTTCCAGATATCTGTTCAAACGCAATAAGCAATAATTTAGCTATAAACCTTAAAGCCACACAAATTGGGTGTCAATCCATGCAGCTACCTCCTACCACCGGCTCCTTAGAGCTCAAACCGTTTTTCCCGAGGAACTTTTTGGCCGTCAGAGAACCCGAGGGCCTTGTTCACACATGCGTTAGCTCGAACTAACTAGAAACACAGCCCTACCAGGGTTAAACCTACACTGTGCAGCCTTTTACACAATCCAGCCAAGCTCTCTGACTCACACCTCTCCCTGGGCAGCACGCCCTCAGCAGCTCTGGACACGTTAGGGACGAGAAGCAGCAGAAGGCAGGCGAGAACGTGCAGGCGCCGCCACCGCCGCGGCCCCGATCACACCCGCCGTGCCTCCTCTGGGAAGGAGACCCCGCTCCCTCGCCTTGTCCTCAAGGCCTCCTTTCCCGCCTCTCACCGACACAGACAGAGATACTCCAGCCACCAAGCGCCCAGGAACAAAGCGCTCTCCCGGCCCGCAGCTCAGGGGGCCGCCGCCGCCATCAGCCCGACAGAAACACGTGCTCGGCGCCTTCAAACGCCTTACAACTTCCTCCAGCGACCAACTTCCCTCCCTTTCCCTCCCGGAAAAGCGGCTGGTCCCTTCCTTTCCCTCCCTCCCTCCCTCCCTCCCGCTCCCCTTCTTCCCCTCCGGGGGAAAGAATTGCAACACCCTGGGCCCTGTTTCGCCACGCGGAATTGGGGGAGGGGGAAGAGAGAGAGAGAGAGAGAGAGAGAGAGAGAGAGGGAATAAAGGGCGGGGGGGGGAGAGAGAGAGGTAAAACAATGCAACGTGCGCTCGGCACCCCTCGACCGACGTCTTCCCCTCCTTCCCGCCCCGGAACAATACCTGGCGCTCGTTCACTCAACGAGGCCTGTGAGCGGCACCCACCAGCCCGCCACGCTCTCTTCTCTTCTCTTCTCTTCTCTCGCCAGCCCCAAACGTGGGAGGGGAGGTGGCTCCCGAGGCCGCCCCGACGACGCCCTCCCCGTTACGTGACTCGAGGCACGCGACCCTCCCCCCCCACCCACCCATGTCCCCCAGCAGCAGGAGAAGCCACATTTGGGGGGGGGGGCAACGGCGGCGGTCCCCTGCCGTCTCACCCCCACCCCAGAGGCGCCTCGTGGTGGCCAATGAATGGCGGCGGCGGCGGCGGCGGCGCGTGGACAATAAGGGAGCCGGAGTCCCCTTTCGCCGGAGGGGGAAGGAGCCCGCCGGCAGGGGCCTCCGGGAGGGGGGGGGCTCTCGTCTCTTTCCTCCTTCGCGCCCCCCCCCCGCCGACCGCCTCCTGGGTGGCGCCTCCGGGGCCTAGCGGGACCCGGCGCCCCGAAACCACCCGCTTCTTCCCCTCACGGGGGCAAGGCCGCTCGCCCTCTTTTGTTTATCCAAGCCCCAGGTTTTTTTTTCCTTTATTAAATAAAGACAAAAAGCCACCCCCTCAAGAAACGGCTGACAGAGGCAGCCCCCTTCCCCAAATTGTCCTTCCACTCCCTGACGCCGCCCTCCCTCAGGCCCCGCTGCCCGTCTTCCTCAGGAGAACCCCTCCCTGTATTATTCTCTCCCTCTCTCTCTCTTTCCTCCCCCCCACCCCCACCTTGGCTGACACTTGACGCTCCCTCCATTTCCCCCCCCCCACACACACACACCCGCGTCCGACTGCTGACCTGTGTGAGGAAAGCGTGTGAATGGTGAGCGTTAGAGCTCCGGAGAGGGGGAGCGGCGGCGGCGGAGGGGGGGGCGCGCGCGCGCGGTTGCGGAGCTGCCCCTTCTCCGCTCCGTCAGCGTGTCCGGAGAATGTGCAGAAAGCCTGCGTAAAATGGCGGCCGCTCGAGCGCTCACGCCGCTGCTGGCACCAACCAACCCCAGCCCCCTTCCACTCTCCGCAAGGCAAGGCAGCGGGGAGGGGAGGGGGAGGGGGAGGAGAGAAGCCGTCGACGAGGGAGGAGGGGCCGCTCGCTCCCTCGCTCGCGCGCGCGCGCGCGCGCTGGCGCAACCCCAGCGCCGGGGTCTCCTGAGCCGATCCACAAGGGTTATCGCCGCGCCCGCTGATGGGTAGTTTAGTTCTGGGCCAAGGCGGCGGCGGCGGCGGCGGCGGGGGGGGGGAATCGGAGGCTGCGCCTGCGCACTGCTCGTGTGTCACTCACGCGCTCGTGGAGCCGGAGGGAGTAACTTGTCCTCTTACGTAGCAGGAA
Organism: Phrynocephalus forsythii; assembly: GCA_029282475.1. NCBI lineage: Eukaryota > Metazoa > Chordata > Lepidosauria > Squamata > Agamidae > Phrynocephalus > Phrynocephalus forsythii. Next base: position 30,907,318 of record JAPFRF010000002.1, read on the forward strand.
AGGAGGAGAGAGTTCCTCGCCCGTTCTTTTGGCAGCTCCGAATAGAAAGGCGAGAAACCGCTCGGACCTGCCTAAAAAGAGACCCGAGAGCCGGGTCCTGGGCACTCACCGAGACAGAAACGTGCCGTTTCGTAGTTGCTACGCTGCCCTTAGATTACTTTTCAATGCTATGGAGTTTAAAAAATAATTTTATTTGATGGAAACCGCTTGGATTCCCTAGCTGTAAGAATGGGAAGTGAAAACTTAGTCAAATAAACGATCCACAACGAAACTGTTGGCATCTCTCTCCCCCCCCCCCCAACTTTTGTGTTGACTGTTGTTACAACGTGGTGTAGTTCTTCTCGCTATGGAGTGAGACTTGCGAAAAATGGATCCGTGTCCTCGGGAAATCCCGTGGGTGATCTTGGGACTGTTACCAGTTTTTACAGATTATTTTGAGTCCGTGCTTGGCTCAGAACCAGTGTTCAATAATTCAATTCAAATAAAGTAAGGAAGCGCAAACACTGAACTGTTCAAGTCCGATTTATTAAAGCAAAGCCAAAAGCAGCAGTCAGTGGTCTCACCCTGGATGGTGTGAGTGAGCCCTGAACATTTGTTTAACAAGTTTTTATACATTCAAACCAGTTCAAGGTTTCCCTCAATCAGCATTGGTGGGTCATTGTTCACAGTTGCATCCAATCTCCTGTGCCATCAAGCTCTTGATGGTCCAAATCCTTGAGTCAATGTTCCATAGATTGGTGTCCTATTGTTCAACTGGGCCCAGTCTGGCAGAGACAGGGCAGAGACAGGGAATGTGGAACTCCAGACAATGAGACAATCTCCTGTCCCTCAGGCACAGTTTACCTTGGGGATAATCCCCTCACCCAGGTGTTCTGCCACTTCCTGGAGTCATGTACTTCAAGTTAATTTACACTCTTAATGTATTCCAGTTCCTATAATTTATCTAGCTAGAATAAATGTTTTAGAGCCTGATTTCTCATGGTATCAGTCCTCCCTGGACTTTGGGTGAATTTTGAATTTGTACAACAAAAGGAAAAATCTCACCCACATACTTAAATATTTCATAACTCCTCCTGCACAGTGATTACAAATCCAGTTGCATAGTTCTGACTCATGCAGCACCCTTTTAACAATTTTAAAATTTGGATTCCAATTGCTAACATTACAACCACAGCTATAATAGTTATTATTGTGACAAAGCCTTGTCTTACCCAGGCAAAGTTGGGTAGCCAATCCAATAAGGAAGAGAACCCATCATCCTCTCTAATGTGCTCTACAAGCTCATTGATATTTTTAATTTTACTGCCAATCTCAGCATGGTTGTCTGACAGATTAAAACAACACATTCCAGCAAATGATTCACAATTATTATTATGTAATAACAATAGGTAGTCAATAGCCATGCGGTTTTGCAGGGTGGCTTCTCTTACTTCGGCCAGTTCCGAATTAATGAGATGGAGCGCTTGGCTGGTAAAATTTAGTCCCTTCACCATAGAGCACGCCAGCTCTGATAGTTCCTTATTTGTTCTGACAACTAGTCCTGGAACCCCTACCAAGGAAGCAGCCAAGGAAACATATTCAGCCTTGCTCAATAACCTGAGGTCAGAATCACAATTGGGGCCCAAACCATGGGTTTGTATGTTCGTTTTGCTTCTAGCCCATGTGGAATTTAGGAGGGCTTCTCTTGGCGGCAAGTATAAACTAATCCTACTTAACATGCATGGTCCCCCTGTTAACATGGCAGGGATATAGGAATAACTGACTTCATTGGCACAAGTCAAAAACCAGTCCCTATCCAATTTGACATGTTGGCGGTTATGAAAGACATCCTCAATTACTGCACATTTGAAAGTGGTTGCATGGCCGGTTACATTGATACAGTCCCTTGTACATCCATACCAATTCACACATTGGTGAGATGGAGTTATCATTTTAACTTTAAAGGACACCATGGTCTTATCCATATCATTCCGGATTTCTCCCCACTCTGGATTATCTATATAGCTACAAGTCTTATGGTTCTCATATGGGTGACTATACTGTTGAAAAACATCCACTCCTGAAGACACAGCAATGAAACAAGTTTGCATAATGTCTGCTACTGAAGTTCCTTTGTGAAGGCACATGGATGTAGAGTTAACTACATTCCGGGCCAAATATTCCCAAATATTTTCTCCTGTTCCTATTTTCTTTAAATTTGATAGGGAGGATGTGAGGAGCATACAATGGACAATCCAAAACAAGAAGCCCCAGATTTGGTACATTTTTAACAGTTCTGACTGCTACTTCTAGCTAAACTGTTCTATACAACAATATACACAACAGATAATACACAGCAATATTTCCCTAACTGCAACGTTGCCCTCCTAAAAAACTATGAAGCTTATTTTAACAGTCCGGCTGTTTTGACAGCTAGCTTGAACTGTGATCAGGAAATACACAGAAAGTACACAGTGAATACAAAATGACACAAAATCAGCACATAACCTAAAAATGTATCCTTAATTACTAAACACAATATGCATCTCCCTTGAACCTTATGCAATCAATGTACTGTATGTACCCTTACAATAAATTTCTAAAGGTTTAAAGTACAAAACAACAAGAAAATACATAGATAATATTATTCTTGAATCCAGTCCAAGATGGTTTACAAAATCAGATAATCCCAACTCTGTATAAGTTCAAACATGAAGCTTGGTTAGGAGGTTTTTGGGAAAGGATCTTTAATCCATTCAGGCTCATCACTGTCCACTTTTGCCTGTTCCACTTTGGCATGCCCTGGGATCTCACTTCCTGGTTTCTGAAGGACCTTGAGTGTGGGGTGTTGTCTGCTGGTGGTGGAATGGATCCACACTGTGATCCCCTTGACCAAAGTACAGTCCCTTCCATCGTGTCTCAAACATGTCTGCTCCATACGTCTTCACAAGGATCCAGTCACCCGCTCGCACTTGATGAAGTGGTGGTGGTGTGGTGTCCTCAGAGCTTGTAGCTGCTTAGTTAGAAGGGTTTGAAGGGTGCCTTGCGGCTTGTTAGATAAAGACACAATTAATCCTTTAAAGCAGTTCCCCCAGGGATACCTTTTAGCTGTTCAGTGGGACTGGAGGGAAGGTTCCAATAGGACATGGTTGCCCATAAAGAGCTTCACATGGCCAGTCTACTCCTAGGAAGGATCAATTTCCTGAGCCAATTTGCGTAAGTGAGACTTTAACATCTGAGTAACATTTTCCACTGGATTCTGGATGCCAGGCTGCATGCAGGAGCCATTTTATATCTAAAATGTTGTGCAACCTCTGGATGATTTCTGCCACAAAGTGTACCCAATTCTCTGAATTTAGATAGAGGGAAATAGCCAATTTAGGGTAGTCCTTCTTCAATCTGGCTGGTTTGTGCTCTCTGAATCAATTGTTTCAATGCATTGTGTGCTAGAAGCACACTGTTTGAATTAATGTCTCCCATGGGGAGCAGGGTGGCAGGGTTTAAGACATTACATGTTACCAACCGCAGTCCTGGATAGTCCAGTAAGGCAGCCTGGTACTGGGCAATTCTAGCATTGGACATCCAGTGGCTTCCCTTCTGCTCCAATACTGCGCTAACAGCATGTGGGGCATAAAGAGTCAGTGATGCCCCCAAAGTCAGCTTACTTGCTTCTCAACTTGGCTGTGCAGCTGCCTTTGTTACCTAGGGCACGCTGTCTAGCCCCTGACATTCTGGTCCAGTTGTTTGGACAGATAGGCTGCTGTTCTCCACCAGCTCCCTTTCATCTGGGTCAGGTGGACCTCAAGCCAGAGCTTCGATAAGCTTGAGCTTTAGGTTCTGGAATGCCTTCCGCATCTCTTTACTTGACTCAACCCTTTCACCCCTCTGTTTTAGTCCCACAAAATAGGGGTTTAGCCAATTGTGCAAAATTAGGAATCCAAATACGACGATAACCAGCCATTCCTAAGAAGGTCCTCCATTCCCTTTTAGGTTTAAATAATCCGAGGTATAAGACCTCAGTCTGCATAATGTATGCTTTGCCTTGGAAACTTTGCCAATAGGTTAAAATCAAATAACAATCTCATTGCCATTTCTACAGAGGCAGGGAATTCCATGGATAAACCCTTCAATTGGGCACTGATTCCTTTGGTTCCATTCTGACCTATATACAGTAACTGAGGAAACAAAAAAAACATTTTTAGCAAATGGGCACCCAGTTCAGTAGTGTTATGGGACTCAGTTAGCTGTTTCAGGGATAAAACAATGTTAAGTTCCAAACCAAATTCAAATTCCAGATAAACCAATCCTGCAGCTGGAGGCTCTACATTTCCTCCTGGATCAAAAGGCTTACTACTCAGCAGTAGCTCTCCTCCTCTGTCTCCATTTTCTGAGTCCAAAGGTGCAGACTTGAAGCTCACACCAAGCTCTTCAATCCTATCAGCCACAGGGGCAACTATTGCCAGAGGCACCAAATGACTGGTAGTCAGGGCTTCCTCAGAAGTCAAAACCTGCTTATCTGCACTTTTCTGGAAAAGAGACCCACATGTGGTCTCACACAATTCTTTAATTAAAAGCAAGTCTAAGGAGATTATTGTAACATCAAGCTGGCCCTGTTCATTCCTTTCACGGCAACACTGAACATGCTGGACAAATGTGTTGCTAGACAATGATTCATTCTGCATTAAATGTGCAGCAGATTGACCAAGGGAAGCTTGTCTAACAGTTATATCAATGCTTCCTCCTGTGGCTTGGATTTTAGGGCAATTTTGTTTTGTTTTCTGCTCGAGGTAATTGATTTCTAGATCCCAAGCTTTTTCTGTCTTGTGACTACACAGATCCTTCTTATGTTTATGGATCTGGGCTTGTGCTTGGTTGAACTTCATTTCTGATACCAAGTGGGAACTCAAGGTTTTAACTGTTGCCTCAAAATTAATAGTTTTCTGGGCTAAAAGTCCCAGATTCCCCTCTGTAGCCCTAACAGTAGACTTCCAAGTGCTATTTCTAGTAGTCACTTGAAGAGGCCCCTGGGGAATCGGGCATCCCTAGCAGATGTTTCTAACATCCATCAAAACCTTCAATTGTTCTGGGCTTCTGTGACTTCCACTGGTTATTGGAGCTGGGGGTTGAGAGTGTAGCTGACCCGTTTCTCCCGGGAATCTGCTCCAAACACCATTAAAAACATGAGTAGGTTTGCAATAACATTGACTCATATCTTCTCCCATGGGACACAATGCATGCCAGGCCTGTGATCTGTGCTGTTCTTCATTAGTTGAAGAATTTTGGTCCTGCCTGTTTCCCTGCTGTCTCCTATCATTCTTTGCTGAGGGTCCCTGGTAGCTATTCCTACCTTCCTGCTTAGGAACCCTTCCTTTGTGCCTCTGCACCTTTTCCCACCTTTTCTTAAACCAAGCCTTTATGGCTTTATTAACCACATTTGGAAATTCACTGCCTGTTAAGGCTTGTTGTGGTTGTTCACTGACCCAATGTTGTGGGATTTCTTTGGCCTGTGTTCTCCTTTGAATTTCAACTCCCAGGTTGGTTATACCTGAGAATAATTCCTCTTCCAAATCATTTGTGTTCACATTTAATAATTTCACCTGCCACTTTCCTACATTTCCAAGGTCCTGTGCCCATGAATTACTTACTGGCTGGACCTGCAGTGGTGCTGAGGCAGCCGACACAATTTGATCTACCCCTGGCCTCTCTGTATCCACAATCCTCCTTACAGGATCATTAGGACGATGTAAATAAACAGGTGGTAGATTCTCTGGTTCTCCTGGAGCTCTTGCCAATATGCGATATGGAGGAGGGGGCAGAGAACCCTTTGGACTGGCATCTGATGCCAGGATTTTTGACTGTTCCTCCTTGTCTTCCTTATATTTTGGCTTCCTGACAATTGAAATGTTTCCCACACCAGGATATTGTTCTGGGTTATCAAAAATTTTCAAAAAGAGATTTGCCACTGCAATGTCTTCTCCCATTTTCCCTGGTGTGCTTTGGCACCATTCTATAAGTCCTTTTAAGTTTTCATGGTGCAAGCTTCCTCCCTGTGGCCACCTTGGCTGTATGCCCTTCTGTTCAGGCCAATTTTTATTACACAGGAACTTAACCCTTTTCTTGCTTACTCTGGAGCTTGGCCCGGTCAGGGACTTCAAATTTCTAGTTACCAAATCTAACGGCGTCCCGTTTTTCATGCCTTTTCTAGAATTAGGCTTACTACCTTCAACCCCCATCCTGTTAGGTAGATTTCCCACTTTGGGCGTCTTACGTAAATCCGGCTCACTTCCACACAAGCTATCAAACAAGCATATTAACAGTCGTTCAGAAGTTCATACACACCTGAGTTTAACAGACTTATAATTCCAGGCGCCTTGAAATTATAAGCTGAGAAACCCACTTGAAGAGAAAAAAGATATACAGTAAGCCACACTCACACACAATTCACAGCCGGGGGGGATTTTTCCTGGAAACCTACACTCACTTGCAGTTTCCGTAAGCAATCAGATTGCCACAAGGGCTCTCAGTTTGTTGCTGCCTTGCGCTGCAATCAAACCAACCTGATGCTGGGAGCTCAAAACATCCCGTTTATCACTGCCCCTACAACTGAAGCCACTGTGCCACTCAGTGCTTCTGGGAACCGGCGGCCTAATTACCTGCTGGCCCCCAAACCTTCTTGCAGCCTTACGCTGGAAGCAAGGTCCAGATTGGTAAACCCCATTAGTTACTTACATCTGTTCCTGACCGTTACGACCCAGTGCACCTCCGTTGTTCGCCTGGTTTCCTCCTTGTATTGCTGGCTCCGACGTTGTGGAAATCCTCCCTCTTGCACGTTGCAGGGATAGATTTGCGCCAAGCTTAAAGCTTTCTGATTAATTAATTACCCTTTAATTAATTTTAGCTCAACTTCCCGGTCAATGCACCAAAATCTGTTACCAGTTTTTACAGATTATTTTGAGTCCGTGCTTGGCTCGGAACCAGTGTCCAATAATTCAATTCAAATAAAGTAAGGAAGCGCAAACACTGAACTGTTCAAGTCCGATTTATTAAAGCAAAGCCAAAAGCAGCAGTCAGTGGTCTCACCCTGGATGGTGTGAGTGAGCCCTGAACATTTGTTTAACAAGTTTTTATACATTCAAACCAGTTCAAGGTTTCCCTCAATCAGCATTGGTGGGTCATTGTTCACAGTTGCATCCAATCTCCTGTGCCATCAAGCTCTTGATGGTCCAAATCCTTGAGTCAATGTTCCATAGATTGGTGTCCTATTGTTCAACTGGGCCCAGTCTGGCAGAGACAGGGCAGAGACAGGGAATGTGGAACTCCAGACAATGAGACAATCTCCTGTCCCTCAGGCACAGTTTACCTTGGGGATAATCCCCTCACCCAGGTGTTCTGCCACTTCCTGGAGTCATGTACTTCAAGTTAATTTACACTCTTAATGTATTCCAGTTCCTATAATTTATCTAGCTAGAATAAATGTTTTGGAGCCTGATTTCTCATGGTATCAGGACCATCAGGCTTTCTCATCCTGCTCTAAGAGCTGAAAAGACGAGAAAACCCACATGCACCACCTTTAGTGGGCTGAGAAAAGGTGGAGTAGAAAAGTAGCAGGCACGGTAATATGGGCGTTGTGCCAAGTGCAGTGGATCCGTGTTATGGCTACTAGTAACTGCCCCCAAAATTCATACTTGGGTAAAAATAGGAAACTTGTGTTTATTATTCCATGTAATCGTCTTACTCAACTGCTCAGTGCCAGAAGGCATTATTTACCTATAGTGTTCAGCTTTGAATATGCTGCCACTCTTATTAGTGACCCTGTCTTGGCACATTTAATTACTGGTGCAAATGTTTATACTCTCCCATAACCCACTTCCAGTAATAGTCCTTGCCCATGTTGTTTCAAATTCCTTGCCCTACTAGATTAAAAGCTGCTGCTGCTAAAGAGATTCAAAACTTCTTCACTCAATTGTCCCTGCATCCTCTCCACACAAGCACTTATATTTCAGCCACCTGCACCTCTACACAGAAGAGCTTCTGAAGGAAATCTGGGAGTTGAATAATGGCAATTGGACTTTTATTCTTGAGAGATCGAAACGTTTCACTACTCATCCAAGCAATTTCATCGGTCTGAAGGAAACAAAAACAGATTCAGGAAATGCAGTAATTCTCCCTTCATCTCTTTGCTTTTTAAAATGGGATACTTTCCAACATTCTTTTTTTGTCCACAATAGGACAGCTTCCTTTTAAATACATCTAGTTTTGTCCTTTTTATAGGCCTAGTAGATGCTCTTGAATATCAGTTTCTGGTGCTGTATCCCTCCCCCTCACAAAAAGTTGCATTTATTTATTATTTATTTATTTATTTTCGCACTTATATACCGCACCTATTCCCAAAGATGGGACTCAGGGCGGTGCACAACAGACAGGATAAAAACAGTTCCAAAACTACAGCGTCAACTTAGACAAGGCACAAAGTAAATACAATCAGGCGGGCCAAAGGCTGCAAACAAGCAGACCGGGTTGGGGGGGGAAACTAATCCGTGCCAAAGGCGTCCCGGAAAAGTAGCATCTTTAGATTTTTCCTGAACGACGCCAACGATGGAGCCTGCCGTAACTCGCTCGGGAGTTTGTTCCAGAGAGTAGGTGCCGCCACCGAGAAGGCCCGTCCACGTGTACTGGTTTTACGAGCCTGCCTCGGAGCGACGGTCCGAAGCGAGTGGGCCGACGATGATCGGGTGGGTCGGGCCAGATCTGATTGTCGGGTGAGACGCTCTGCCAAATAAGCAGGGGCCAAGCCATGGAGGGTTTTGTAAACCAAAACCAACACCTTGAACCTTATCCGGGAAGCAACGGGCAGCCAGTGCAGGCGGGCCAGGATGGGGGTGGCGCGGTCGTAACGACGCGCGCCAACCACCAGCCTGGCCGCCGCATTCTGGACCCGCTGCAAACGCCGGACAAGGTTCAAGGGGAGCCCCATGTAGAGAGCGTTGCAATAATCCAGGACAGACCGGGGGCGCAGACGGGTTGGATCCCTGCCATTTGACAGTGAGCCGACGGGTCAGAGCGCTGGACAGGCCGTAGATGTCTGTCCCGAGCTCTCCTTACCCGATCGGCCCGCCGACCCCAAGCGTGTCTCCCGCGGCCCAACACCACCCTAATAGGGCACCCAGCAGGCTCCATGAGATATAAGATAACCAGGGGCACAAAACCAAGGCACGAAATCATAAAAATAATACAACAATGTGAGGATTACAGGGTAAAACCACCGTATTACAATACAAAATTAAAACAGCTAAGATACATGGTGAAGTCCCAATTCAAATGTGAACATGATGAAAAGAGAGCATGTGGTCTTTTATTTCACTGATCTTCCTATCAAAAAAAGTTTAACTGGGTTTCCAGGACCTACAGACCTTTTGCCAGTCTCTTTGGCCGGCATGTCAGAGGTGCATACCCCAGAGTACAGAGAGAACTCCTAGTTTCCTCAGCTCCTTGCCCTGTGAAGACGCCAGAGTCTGGCAAAATGTCAGAAAGAAAAACATCCAGAACACGGCCAAACAACCCAAAAAACTCACAACAGCTATCAGATCCCGGCCGTGAAAGCCTTCGAGAATACAGTCCGTGTTAAGATAAAATATCAGGAAAGGAGGGGGCAGCAGAAAGCAGGAGAAAAAAAGAGACCACATGAAGTTCACTGAAATCAAGTACGTAACTTTCATTGCTTGTCTAAAGGCAGGCAGTGATGGGACCAAACACATCTCCCTAAGTACTGGTAAGCTGTTTCATAACCTGGTCACCATGGCTGAGAAGGAACTTTCCTCTCTTATGCCCAGTTTATTTTATTTATTTATTTATTATTATATTTGTATCCCGCTTATCTCCAACATAGGACTCTAAGCGGCTAACAACAAATATCACAATAGAATAGAACACAAATCACAAGTATAGCAAGTTAAAACATTTATCCTGCTAAGATCCTAAAGTCCGAAAATCCAAAGGCCTCCAAGTGCGTCCCTGCACGTCAAAGACGTGCTGTCAATTATTAGAACAGAGTCAGAACATTTAGATAGCAGACTGAAATCTGCTTTCCAATATAAACCATCTGATGAAACAAGTAATGCACATAAATTATACAAATAGTTATGTTTCCCCTTCATTTTTACTTTATAATCATTAGAATATTACCTTCCTTGCTTAAATTCTTCATAAAATAATTTTTAAGAACTTGCTCAACTTTCATATCTTTCCATTTCCAATTTATCCTAACAAATTAAATACATCCAGCCTTCTATATTGAACATGCACTACGCTCATGTCCAAAAACATCCCTCTCCACCAGCCCACTAAACGTGCCCTATTCTCTTCTAAACATGCAGCTTGCTGCAGTACAGATAGCAAGAAGAACCTCCACAGTACAACAAAGCTCTTTGGCAGGTTAGGAAGCCTAAAAACCTTTTTACAATTTCTTCCTCTCTCTCAGCTATTGCCTGCCTCCTTGTTGAGAGCAAATAATGAAAACATTGCATGCTGTACTGAAAGGTGACATCACTTGGGAGTTTTTCTGAACACGAGATGGGGAAATCACGTACCTGGTCTACTCCACAGGACACCTTGATCTGCTGTGCGGTCCTCCTTGCCTCCTATCCGCCTCACCTTTCACCTTACCACTTCTCTCCTAACCACCCAGAGTGACCTCACTGTCTGATGGGCGGTATAGAAATCCAATAAATAAATAAATAAATAAATACCACGATACAGCCATCACAAGCACAAAATGCCTGGAGGTAGATGCAACCATAGATAACACCCATTACTGTAGAGCAGAATGACATACAGTGGTACCTCAACTTACAAATTTAATCCATTCCGAATGGATGCTCTTAAGTCGAACTACTCTTAAGTCAGGGTACCTATCTAAAGTTTGGAAAAAAAGTTTTAAAAAAAATGGAAAAAAATGTGTAAGTCGAGCAGACCATATCTAAAATTTTTAAGTCGGCAGTTAAAACAACAGTTTTCCCCATTTAAGTCGAGCTGCTCTTAAGTCGGGGAACCCTGTATTTGAATGGTTGCCCTGTGACAGTCCATGGTCAACCTCTAATTCCCTGCAGCTCCATGCATGCTGGAATCTCCCCTCCTCAGCTACCGGAGAGACAATAGAGACCTACAAGCAGTTAAGTACATCCACAATCTCAAGATACTGACTAGAATTCTGAGACCTGAAGAACAGCCTTCTTCACTGTCCAGCTTTCACACACCCACATAGTGATCAGGAAACATAAGAACTTGGATGATCTTGACCTTGATTTCCAGTGATATATTATCACACTTCGTGGGTGACCTTTTGAGCCTGTCTTCTGATCTATTGGTTGTAGTATCCCCTTGCAGCCTGGTGGTTGAACCAAGGTATGTATGTAAAATCTTAAGGATTTCAATTTCATTTGCAGATTTTATAACTCATTTTATGCAGAGCAGTATCTCAGTATCTCAGAACAGCTCCTCACATAGAGAAATGTCACCCGTGCCTCCCTGGTGGAACAGCTGAGGATTCCAACACCCAGTCCTAAAAGCTCTTAAAATGTCAGACCCTCAGCTGCAGAGCACCCTCCCCTCTAAGACTCACCAGGCACCCTTGCTCCAGGTGCTTAAACGCCATTTGAAAACCTAGCTATTTAGGCTGGCTTAGCCTGATTCTTCCAGTAATTAGAAGCATTAAAACTCCAACCTTCCCGCTATTGTAGATTTTGTCTGAATCGTTATCCCTGGTCTTTATTCTTTTAATTTTCCTTTTGATTTTGCTTCACTATCTTCAGTTGTTTTGCACGTGCTTAGAGACTGGATAATTTAATGTTATTTAGATACGGTTGTTGTTCAGTCGTTCAGTCATGTCAGACTCTTCGTGACCCCATGGACCAGAGCTCACCAGGCCTTCCTATCTTCTACTGCCTGCCGGAGTTTGGTCAAATCCATATTGGTTGCATCAATGACACAGTCCAACCATCTCATTCTCTGCCATCCTCTTTTCCTTTTGCCTTCAATATTTCCCAACATCAGGGACTTTTTGAAAGACTTGCCCCTGGTTTTATTATTTGATTTGTACTGTAATGTGTCTTTAGAAAGTTAATTTTGATTTTTGATTTTTTTTTACTTTTTTGCTTCCATTTTATATTTTAGCATGTTGTACACTGCCCAGAGTGGGCAGGTGGGCCAGGTGGTTCATGCAGCATAAAAATCAAATAAATAACATTTGTGCTTGAGATGTCTAAGATTTTCCTTCAATTTATGGGTAGCAGGTATTCATTCCCATTTTCTGAATCATTACCCTAATTCCACAGTTTTCTGATACAAAGGCTAAACTTAACATTACACATTTCCTTTAGATAGTTCACTTCCCATGTGAGTTTTCATTTACAAAGCTTTTTTAAAAATGTCAGTGAGGTCGAGAACTTTCCAGCTGTATGTATGTTCAACTATATTAAGGTTTCTCATTCCCACCCATTGGGAACACAAGGGCTCTGGCATGATTTCCCGTATTTCTGTTAGTACACAGAAAGAACTAGCTTCTTGGCTGTCTTTTTAAGAGCTTCTCCAACTGCTCCACTACTGGCCACTGAACCTTTTTCTTGTTGGTATTGATAAAGATGTGATCTCATTCATACCACTCTTTCCATCCAGAGAATTTCTCTCACCTTTGAGACTGGTTTAGTTTTGGTAGGGACAAACCATGGGGGAGGGAACTATGTGCATGTATAGAACAGAGCCCCTCAGAGGGAGGAGGGTCAGGTCTGAATATGGAACTTAAGATTTTGTAAACCTCTCACCTGTGAAACACCATCACACCATCTTAGTAGTGTTGAAGAACCTCTGGCATGGGTGCCAAAGGTGGCACCCGACATCACCCCTTCACAGCCATCTGTGTTTAGGTTAAAATTGCTACTGTCACTTGGCGAAAAATTAGTGGGTTTTGAATTGCAGTTTGGATATTCATAAAGGTTCACCATCGCTGATCTAACAATTTGAGTTTTAAACCCTTTTGGAAATTTAAATCTTTGACAATTATTACATGCTATCAGGTTGCTTCCAATTTATGGGCAGCCTCGTAACTGTATGAACATTCAAGACATTGCCATTCCCTTCCAACATGAGCTTCTATTTATTGCCCGGCAGGGATCTGATCCCAAGTTCCAGTTTTGAATCACAATATTCACTGCACAACTTACTCTGGAATTTTATTGGGTCCTCATAAAGGTTCTGTCAATATATGCATTTGGGTCCCCTTAAATGTCCTGCCAAGCTAGCACAGGGTGGTTTTGCAAGCCTCTATGAACTTAAATCATCGGTCTCAATGCGGACATCCTTGTAACATGTTCCCCAATCATGTTGTCATTAACAGCCAGCTAGATATACAGTGGACCCTTGTATAACAAAGTTTGTACTACCATGTTAAGTTGGTTCTAAAAAAAACCCCTGCCCGTGTTCTCTATGATCGTTTATAGGTCTGCATGTCATCCTACTCTTTTGCATGAAATGCAGGGCTTTGGAAAGGGGCCCAAGGTAGCTCAGTGTTTGAGACATCTGGTTACCTAGCCAGACATTGGAAGTTTGATTCTTTATTGTCTCCTTTACAGAAACTGGACTTGATCCATAGGGGCCATTCTATCTCTGTACTTCTAAGATTCTATGTAATGGTTCTAGAAACAATGATCCAGAATTTTACTTTCACTGTTTCCCAGAAGTGGTCAATTTCCCTATATAAAGATGTTCTCGGGTATCCTGCCATCTGTTAAAATTCCTCCAATGCTCTTTAGCCAGGAAACCATTCCTCCGTCAATTATCTCTATGTCAAAGGTCTATTCCACATCTATCACTAATACAAGATACACAAGACCATGGTTATAAATAAGTTCTTTAATTCGTCATGAGCAGTGCACAATCATTACAGGTAAACAATCTCTAATTTTCTTATTGCACTACTAATTTCCCAACTGATTTCCACAAATATTTCAAACTCATCCAAGTTCATAAAGATTCTGACTTCTCACGAGAAGGCTTCATCTCCTGCTGCCATTGGGGTTCTTAAGACTAGAAAATGAAGGAACAGAATTTTACAATTTGATGGATGAAACACTAACACAAAAGGAACACTATTTTGTACATAATTTACACTACACTCTTATGCAACCTTAAGGTTGTAATATTAGATTTCAGTATATGCATATAATACTCAAGGACAGTTACCACAGAAACGAAACACATGATTCTTTTTTTTAGGACAAACAAAATCAAGGCAGGCAACTTTCATGGTGAGTGAATAGCAACTGCCATGCCATCCTCACTGAATCCAGAACTGTCTAGATGCCCACTTCCAATTTCTAAGTGAAGCGTTTTTCTTTGGATAAGATCCATTAAACTTGCTACAGGGGATACTGTGGAATATTCATTCCCATACTAGATGTTCTACTATTTACTGTCTTTTAAATACATCTTTGGCTTTAAATTACCATTCTAAACTATCCGATTGGGTCAGAGCAGCATTTGTTTCTAAGCCTGATTACACCAGTCCTCACTTTCAATTCTTTGACCAAAATGGTTAGTCCCAACTACAACACATACTGAAACAACTTGCATTCACTTATAGTCAATGTGTGACAAACCCAATGATTTAATATGTAGACAATAGTTGGAAAACTAAAGGCAGAACAAGGCAAATCTAAGATGGGTTGACTCAAAGCAAAAAAGCATGACTGTGGAAGACCTGAATAGGGGTATTAAATTAATACCACCCAATAATAACAGAGGCCAAATATACTTTTCAGTTTGCATGCCTTACCTCATCTTTTCCTTAACACAGGGAAAACAATTCTCTCCAGCTGATGGGTCACAATCACTGTTCAGAAAACAATGAAACAATTTACTATCTTATGCTAAGCATGAAATATCTGGATGAGCTATTTAGAAAATGTCCCCACTCAGTAGGGAATACTACTTTGTAAGGGTAGTTTGGACAACAATTTTAAGGTACTTTTATTCACCTAAACTAGTATCTCACAGGAAATTTGAATACCCACTTAATCAAAAGGCACTCTCCTTACCTGATATAGCAGAATCAGAGACCAACCAACTTGGGCCAAAACATTCCAGCTGCTGTTTGGATTCTAATCAGTAACCTGGACATGAAGACAGAATAAAATTTTAAATCTTGTATGTATGTTATTAGGCAAATGCACACCAAGTAACAAATTTATTACTTGTGTAACCTCAGAAGCCGGATCCATATTGGCAGTTTTTCATCAAGAAATCAGGTTCGGGATAGGCTCATCACTGGTTAAAGCAATACTAAGTGGTTTCTGAACAGAAATATTTAATGCATACCTTTATCCTACAGCATCTTCACAAATCTGAAAGACAAGATGCAAGGTTACAATACAGTTTCACTCCATATTTTAACTCCTTCAGTAACAACCAAGTTTGCCCTTTATTAGGAAAAAGCCATAAGATGCGCAAAGGATCTCGTCAGTGTGTCCCCACTTCAGCACAAACATTCAAGATCATGTTCCTTTTCCAAAACTACTTCAGAAATTTCAATGAACATCCAAAGCACATGCAGGAGACAAAACCTAAAGGCCAACCCCATTGAACTAGATGTAGTTCCAAATGTTTATGATGCATTTAAAACTAACAAGCACCAAAATAATGCATTACTGTTAAAAAGCCACACAGAAATGACCAGTATATAATTCCTTTGCCATATATTGTACCATAACATGAGAGGGGGTATGGTGGGTCTGCGTGCTACAGCAGTGAAACTGTTGGCTGCAAAGTTCCAATTCCCAGGTGCCATGCAGCAGAGTGAGTTCCCACTGTTAGCCCCAGCTCCTGCCAACCTAGCAGTTCAAAAGCATGTAAATGCAACAGGATAAATAGGTACAGCTGCAAAAAGCAGGAAGGTAAACAGTGTTGTGTCGAGAAATGCATTCGGCCATGGTGGCCACATGATCATGGACTTGCACAACACTGGCTCTTTGGCTTTGAAACAGAGATGAGCACCGCCCCTAGAGTCAGACATGACTAGCACACATGCGGAGGGGGGGGCTTTACTTTTTTTATCCCAGCACTTTAGTTTTGGACTGCAGCAACTTAAAAGTCCTACTCAAGTAACAATATTCTGTCTAACCCAGTCCTCCTAACAATTTTTTTAATAGAATCAGGAGGGATTGTTACATGAGCAGGAATATTTTAGTGGAAAACTGCAACCTTGAGGCAAAATCCTTCTTTTGGCTCAAGTACTGCATATGGCAGCGATACAACCCACAAAACCAGTCTTGATGCCCATATATATATATATAATGGTGTCAGGAACGTACATTCTTACCCATCAAATACATTTCTACACGTGAGATGTGAAAATGTTGTGAAACTAGACTTGGGAAGGAAACACTGGAAGCCAAAATGAATTCATGGAATAATTCATGAATTAGGAAATCCAATTATTTCCAACAAAATATATCAATAGTAAAATATGCCTTTGCCAAAGTTCTGTTTCAGTGCATTCTGCCGAAATTTTCTGTTGACAGTAAGGGTAGGGAGATTGCTGTAATGCCATATTCAAATGTAAGGATTACTTACATTAAAATACATAAGAATTTCTAAAAACATCTTTAGCTAAATTACACAACTATATTTAAGTTCAGTTTGGGACATACCATAGAATTCATTTGCTGCTGTGGCAACATCACTACAGCCTTTAACTCCATAGTTCCTGGAACACAAATAAAGACAGACAGAATTTATAAGCAAATGTCAGTATTATGTGCAGCATGTAAATAAAATCTGATAGCACAATCCATCTGTACTTGAAATGTTTTTGAAGTTAAGCGTTCAGTATAAGAGATGTCAGTATGCCATTGTGCATTCTCACTTTAGTGTAGTCTATCTGCTTTAAATGATATTAAAAAGCAAAAACATGTTTATGTACAGCCCCATAGCTCTCTTGGGGCACTCTGGTCATTTTACAAGGTAACTGCCCCCCTAGTGATCTGGGCATTGATTTACTGACCTTGGTAGGATGGGAAAGTTGAGTGAACCTTGAGCCAGCTACAAGGCTCTTCCAAACATGAGATAGTACTTTTCAATCAATATAATTTGCATGTCATTCACCATAGTTGTAACAATCTACAAGGTATCTGCTAACCAAACCACAAAAAATACCTCAGGCCAGTAACATTTTCATGTAGCCACAACAAAGCTATTTTCAATTTATGAAACCTACAACAAAATTATATTCCATCTTATATCTGTACAGCACTACATGACCATCTAGCATAAAAACAAATCATTCAATGGCTACATCCTTAGAAACTTGACTATGAATAACAAGATTCCCAGTTCAAGCCTCTTCTATTCAATGAACTCGCTATAAGAAAAATGTTATTGAGGCTTTAAAGGACTGGCACCATCTATTGCTTGTTTAAAAACTAAATGTCTGACGGATTGGTAGGGTCTAATCTGGGAATATGTCAGGAAGGCTCCTCTACATAACCATCACCCAACATCCAAATACTTTTAGCTGGAGGTTAACTTGCTCTCCTATATACAAAATAATCAAGAATCAGACACATTGCACCAGATAGTTGTGAATGTGCATAGAATTACAGCCCTAAAATTATTCATGCTTGCCAATGCAATCAAAGTTAAGATTCTCCCTAAGGAGCAGGCAGCTAGACATTTAACTGTATCTCCTGCAGTTTGAAAGAGCAATCAATATAAGCTCTCTGCGTGGGGTGAGGGTGTTGTATCATGATAAGTAAAACATGGGGAAGCATTCGCCTAAATAAAGCCCTAAACCGAGTATTCCCTCCTAGCTGCTCTTAGCTCATGACTTTATGCCATTGGATTCCTGTACTGAACAGGGGGTTGGACTACACAGCCTAATAGCCGCCTCCCAGGACAATCCGTTTTAAGCGGAAAAATAACGCAGGGGAAGAAGCAACTCCGTTCTCAGCAGCCACGATCTAAACATAAAACTATTAAAAATAAACAACAGGGAAATTTGCCTCCCAGTGCAAGACTAGCCTTTGAAACCTTCCATGTGGCGTAGCTCATATTCACCAAAGCAGGTAAAAGGTAAAGTTTCCCCTGCACATGCGTGCTAGTCGTGTCCGACTCCAGGGGCGGTACAGTAACTCATCTCCTTATTCAAGCCAAAGAGCCAGTGTTGGGCAAGTCCGTGGCCACGTGGCCGGCATAGCTGCAAGTTAACAGTTTTGCCATTCCGTAACGGTACCTATTTATCTACTTGCATTTGCATGCTTTCGAACTGCTAGGTTGGCAGGAGCTGCTGTTAACAGCGGGCAGTCGCCCCGCTGCTGGGGCACCCGGGATTCGAACCGCTAAGCTGCCGACTTTGCAGCCAACTTTCGGAGCCTTAGTTAGCAGAAGCAGCCTACAAATCTCAGCCAGCCATCTTCCGCGAAACCCCTGGAGGGGTTTCTCCGCGACGTAGACGACGCCATCCTAGGTCAGGTTCCCTTTGTCCCCAAGTACTGAACAGGTCGAGAAAAGGAGCTTACAACTTCCCCACAAAATGGCCGCCCACGCCGCAAAAGCCTCTCTCTCCTAACGCACACCCACCTGCTATTCCGACCGTCGGGCAAAAGAACGCGCTGCCTTTCCTCGGTGCCTTATATAGGAACCGGAGAACAGGGGGGCGGGGACGTCGTCGCTAAGCCTCGCCCCCCTCCTCAGCTCTCATTGGGTGCGTGGAAGGGCAGGGTAGCGAAGGGCGGGGCCAAAAAGGCCTTTCTGCGGGATCCCTTGGTGTTAAGGAGGAAGCCGTACGAGGGTTGCCAGAGCTCCTCCATGTTGAGCCGTGGGAGTTGGCGGCTTTTTTCCGCCCTAGGGCGGGCTGTAGTTCCTCAGCGGCTTCCCTCCATCTGCTTCCGGAGCACTCCGTGCTGAGGGAGGTGGCCTGCTAAGCAGTGACGTAGAAGAGAAAGGGGCTGGGTTTCCCTGGACTCCACTGCCCTTGTGGCATAAAACGTTTGTCAGAATTTTCACAGAAAAAAACAGCCCACTTTTTAAAATGTGAACAGCACTTTTAGTCACGACAAGCTTTCTTTTTTTTTGGGGGGGGGGGTATTCTTATACTGGGGGCGCGATGGCTCCCGAAATCCATTCCACTCTCAAGGCTTTTTATGCCTGCCTGTCTCCCGCCTTCAAATAAATACATAAATCTGCTTTCTACCCCCCCCCAGAGGAGGATTGGTTTAATAATGCGACGTGTTTCTTGCCCAGGGTGTATGGCTAGTTATTCTGCTGATGGCTTGGGTAGCTGGGAGGGGTGCAGCAAGCAAAACAAGGGTGTCATGAATAATACAATTTAATCCTTTAAAGAACCCCATCTGGTTTATGAAGGTGGACTATTGCTTCTGTGTCTACTTAACAGGAAATGCCAATGTGTATTTACTTAAAATATGTATACCCTGCATTTCTTCTCCATAGGGCCCAACTATGGATGAAACTATATTTTAAAAACAAACTAGTCATAGAATACTTAAGTTGGAAGGGGCCTAGAAGTCCATCAAATCCAAACCCAAGGGCAGTTTTCATTCCGGAAGTCAGTTTCTACCTGCCTGGCTTGCCTATGGGAGGGAGCTCCACATTTAGGGAACACCAACAGAGAAGGCCCTTTCTTGTGTCCCCGCCAAACAGAAGGCTTCTACTGATATTTTTAAAACTCAGGCAGGACAAAGGAAGATGGTAACCTGGACCCAAGTTGTTTAGGGCTTTCAGGTAGTTTTGGTCCAAACTGTTTAGTGGTCACAACCAGCCCTTTGAATTGTGCCAAGAAATGGACTGGAAGTCAACGCTGTTGTGAAGGGGGTATTATGTGATCCCTGTAACCACCTCTGTTTAGCAACCCTGTTTAGCATTTTAGACTTGGTGAAATTTTTGAACACTTTCTAAACACAGCCTCACGTAAAGCTCATTACAGTAATCAAGACAGGATATATCTAAGGTGTCTCCACATTAGCCAAGACAGACATTACCAGGAATGGGCACAGCTGGCATGCTAGCCAGCTTCACTATGCAAATGTATTCCTAGCCATTACCACATCCTGAGCATCTATATTCAGGGAACAAATCTATGAATACACAAAGTTGTGATAGGCATACACTCAATGGGAGTGTACGCCCATCTAACATGGGGTGGATTCCTGTTCCCCAATATGCATTACGACTGACCAGAAGCACCCGTCTTTCCAAGATTAAGCTTCATTTTGTTCACCCTCATCACTCCTATTACAGATATCAGGCACCGGTTTAGAGCCAAGATATCTTCCTCGGAATTAGATGGAAAAGAGAGATTGGGTTAGTTTAAGGTGCCACTACATTTTTGTCTTTTTGTTGTTCTTTTTGTTTTGTTTTGTTTTGTTTTTTGTTTTTACCTAGAGAGATATAGGGTTAGGTGTCATCAGCCTACTGACGACACCAAATCTCAAAACAAAACTATTCTCCTTGGTTTCATATAGAGGTTAAATTACATAAGGGTCTGAACAAACTTGAGAGATGCCAAACGCTGAGGTGTCAAACATGAGTCCCCTGGCATCGTCATCTGAGGTGCCCCTCTAGGAAGGACCAGAAAGACTCCACAAGGCAACCCAGAATGATACCAGGGTCAGTGGCGTGACAACCTGCTGAGAAATCCAATAGAATTAACACCAACACACTCCCCTGTCCAGTCATCTACTGAGATGACCAAATCCTGTGACTAGATCTGAAGCCAGACAGGAATGGCTCTAGATAATCTATTTCATCCAGCAATCCCTGGAGCTGGATATTGTGTGCACTGTAGAGAATGTGGGATCTGTGAACTGTTACTATAGCCAAGAGTGGATTATTTTGTAACGAATCAGCAGAATCCAATCTGTATCCTAACATTTTGAAAAGCTATTGAAGTGTGTTGCTGTGCCACTCGCTCCAAAAATTTGGTTTCAGAAAAAAAACATACCTCAGAATCAGTTAGAAACTACTGAGACCTTTCCTTGTTGAAATTATAAAATGTTCTTACCCTCAGAGTGCTTCTTAGTAATCCAAAGTTATGGTGTGCATATTCTGTCTCTTCCTTTCTGCCAGCTTGGCACTGAGGAAACCGGCCTGCACCCTGGTTGCCTAATGCTTCCGTGCTGGAGCCTGATAGCTTGCTAGGAGTGTGGGTGTGCAACCTCTCAGTGTATTGTATAGATAATGAGTGGCATTTATTTCTAGACTGTAAAGCTGAATTCATTATTATAAAACTAATAATATGTAGAATTGTCACCTTCTGGTTTAAAAAGATACCAAGTACCTATAAAGAGTCATTTGTCTGGAGAGTTATCTTTTTACACACAAAAGGAACACAAATAAAATTCTCTTGAGCATATAGAAATAAAGGATCCCTGATAGGTTCAGAAAATGTGGAGGAGACATTAAATATAATGTGTTGTGGATCTGATTCTCAGCTTGCTGCTTCAGCTGAGATTGCATCCAGTCACCTCTGGGAGGAGCTGATGTAACGTAACTTGCACATCCTCACACTATCAACTGGGGTAAACTCAACCATGCATGTATTGTACAGTAGTTGCATTTGATGCATCTCTTAAAAGAAGGGCCGGCTGGCTATATGCTTCCTGCTGAGGGCCAGCTGTTGACATTAATTTGCTGTACTTGCATCAGTATGTACATTCAAGGAGCATGCAAATGTATGTATTATTTTTATACCATACAGTGTAGTTCTTTCACCACAAAACAACAATATTGTCCATGTCCAGCACTGAGAAGCAAGTCCTGTGGAGTTCAGTGGGACTTATGTTTAGATAAGTGGGCATAGGAGCAAATCTATGTGATGAAGGTGAGGGCCAAAACCAAACAAGAGGTTCCTTTTTAATTAGACCAGGACAAACAAGCAAACAATAACAAAACAAAGAAGGGAAAACAGTGGTTCTCGCCCCACAGCACAGAGATCAGAGAAGAAAGCCAAGTTATAACTTACGGGAAGGTAAGGAGTCTTAACCAGAAAGGAGTGAAAATCCAGATGAAATGGTAGTACCAGAAGAGGCTAGATGTGTAACTAGTTTCATCACAGGCACAATTGTCCTATCTTGCAATTAAAGATAAAGTCCCTGAACCTACAGTATGGGGAGAAATTTATTGTTTTATCCAGAGAAAATGCTGACTGGTGGAAAGAAGCCAGAGAAGAACTGGATGTTCTTTACAAGAACAATATATGGAAGTTCTCTCCCAGAAGAAAATACATGGGATGCAAGTAGATCCTCAAGAAAAAGCAGGATGCTGAGAACAATGTCCAGAGGTGAAACATGAGACTTCTTAGAAAGATATGGTAAAAATTACACCTTCACACGAGTAGTTGGACACACTACAATCAGAACACTTATCTGGATGTTGCAACTAACAGCAAGATGAATGCAGAATATCTAGTCGTGACAACACCTTTTCTGCATGGTGAGATACAAGAAGCTACTTATATGTCACAATCCCTCGGATCTGAAATACTGTACCTGGAAAAAAGAAGCTACTATGCAAACTATAGGAAAGCACCTATAGTTTTTTTTAAAAAAAGCTGCAAGAGCATAAAATGATAAACTGAAATTGATGTTAGTAAGAGTAGGGTTTGAAAAATGCAAAGTGGAGCCATGCCTCTACAGCAGATTTCTATCTCGGTACATTTCTTTGAAACACTAGCTTTCCTATTTTATGATCCTTGTCAACATTGGGGAAGAGCCTATATGACAGTGTTTCCTGGATCTGGAAGATCTGAATTCTCGGTGGGTTTCACTGTATGGACTCCGCGCCTTGCCACTGTTGCCTGCCTGCTTGCATTCTATCTCAGTGTAGCAGCCAGAAAAAGAGAAGAGAAGAGACAGAACACAATGTGCTCCTTCTTGCTTCTCCCAAATCTCTCTCCCTCTTCTTGCAGTGCTTCCACCAGAGAGGGCAGGCGAACAGGCGGTGGCAGCAGAAACAACAGCAAGGAAGAAAAATTCTGTGAATTGACAGTGGCTTAGCTATTAGAATGTGGGTTTCACCCGTTAATCCCAAAGATCCCTGAAACCAGCACTGATGAATTAGGGTTCATCTAGTCTGCAGAACCTTACATTAATGTGGAAGGACAGAGTGTGTCGGTTGAATTTGGCCCTGCATTATATCCTAATATCAACCATGCCTGTTGTAGCATGCATATTGCTGCCATGGTCATACTTTAGCTCTGTGGTCTCAAGGCTTATATGTCTTTAGATATTGTTGGACTACAAATCCCAGAATTCCTAGCCATAGGTCATGTGGTAGAGGCTTTGGCATTTGAAGTTCCATAACAGATAAAGGGTAAGAAATCACTCCCCTGGCTATATCTCCAATGGTTGTGTTATTTTAAGAATAGATTATGTACAAATTCTAAAATAGAAACTTGTACTTTCCTGTCATATTGCCTAGCCCTAACAGCTAGCATTGCTCATTAAGATCCATATAAAAATGTTTATCATGCTAGGTCAAGAGTGCCAAGAGGCATATCTTTTCTGACCAGATATATCTATATCTAATCTTAGGCTGGACAGCTCAGCTGGATTTCCTGAATTAGCTCTGTTGTAAATTCAGTTCACATAGGGAGTTACTAGAAAAATAAGCGCAAAAGTTCTTTACTTGACTAGATGAGATTAATATTTGATCTCTTGTTTAACTCACTGGATATATAAACTCAATGGTAACAGCCTATTAAACTTTTCCATTATAAAAGGAGTGGAATAGCACTAGGGACTGCCTCAAAGCTTCTTTGTACAAAGCCATTTGTATACAATGTGCCAGAATTCTACATTCTTTGGAACCATACTAGGTGATGGAGTTATTACAGTTATTACCACGCAGATGGTAAGCCATTATTTCAGCACTGTTATTACCCACCAGTACTGTATATTAGCTGAAAACTACACTTTTCTGATGCTGTGTGCTTTATCCGAATGGAATGTTTTCCAGCTAGGGATACATATAGGCTAAAACACATTTGTATAACACAAGCCTAATAAATTGTGTCCAGAGTAGTCCTGATTTCTTGATTATTAAAGGAGCTGTATATATGCGCATCCCTTCTCCCTCCAAAGAGCTCAAAATAGTATTTTAGTAACACAAGAACTCCATAAAGCAGGTTAAGATGAAAGAACAAATTGACTGAATAAAGTCTACCTTTGTATCTGCTGAGGCTCACAAGGTAATCTTTTGAAGACCACAAAAATCCAAAGATACCATTTTCTTTGACTAGCAATCCCATCTTGTGATGTGCTGTGCAAATAATTAACTCCAAAGAGCTGGACCTTTTAATCATCTCTGTGATATCAGCCAAATTTTAGGAGTCTAAGACATGTTTATCTCATAATTGTATTTCAGATGCAGTGCTAAGTGACATGATCCAGCATGAACATCTGATTATATGCTAATCCATTATCCATGTACCAAAAAGGCATCACTCTGAGGCTGACTACTCTGGTGTTTAGCCTGCTGCTTGGTCCCCTGCTGGGATGGGCTAATTTGCTCCTAAAGATGGCAATCAGACAACGTCTTTGCTGAAGCAAGCCATGCCACCTCCGGGGTAGTCTCACCCACACTTTTCTGTCAGGAGCTTTTACTTCTTCAGTGTGGGTAGGATCACTCACTCTCTCTCTTTTATTTTAGAGTATTTTACCCTGCCTTTCTCCTTGGAAAAGGACCCAAGGTGGCTTACAGTAATGAGGGATAATATACAGTCCAGTACAATTAAGACATGTTAAAGTATTTGAGAACAAGGAATTGAGGGACATCTTACAGCATGAATAGACAACATTACATTAAAGTTACGAGGTTATCTCATTGTATCTCACTACATAACAGTAGTTATAAACACAAAGTCTATGTGAACCTATAGATTCATATAAAATACACATGGTTGTCCATCATTCAGGGAAAGCTTGCTCGAAGAGAAAGGTCTTTGCCTGTTTCCGGAAGGACAACAGAGATGAGGTAATCCTGGCCTCTAGTGGGAGGGAGTTCCAGAGTCTGGGCGCAGCAGTCGAGAAGGCCCTTTCATGGGTTCCCATGAGATATACCTGTGAAGGTGGTGGGATGGAGAGAAGGGCATCTCCTGATGATCTTAACACCTGAGTTGGTTCATACTGTGAGATTCTATCTTTTGGTTTGTTTCCAGAGAATGTAATCACTGGGAACGAACCAAAAGCTTTCCTTTCCTCTATTGATTTCCTAATATAATGGAGTACAGTATGTTTATAAGAGAGCCACTTCAGGATACTGGGTAATTAAACACTTCCTCTTTTCCTCAGAGGAGAGGCAGAGGAAGTAAAAAAAAAACAGACTCCACTAGGACAGCAGAAAATGCACTGTGTTACTGCTCAACATGCTAATTTGCTAACCTGTGTTACTGGGTTCAGCCCGGGTTTTGGCACAGAGACTGCCTTGGTCGCCTTGTATGATGACCTTTGCCGGGAGAGAGACAGGGGGAGTGCGTCCCTGTTGATACTCCTGGATCTCTCAGCGGCTTTTGGCATCATCGACCATGGTGTCCTTCTGGATAGGCTGGCCAGGTTGCGGGTTGGAGGCACTGCTTTGCTGTGGTTCCCCTCCTTCCTGGCTGACTCTGTCCAGAAGGTGGTGCTGGGGGATAGTAGCTCTGCCCCATGGCGTTTACATCATGGGGTTCCACAGGGCTCAATACTATCTCCCATGCTGTTTAACATCTACATGGAACCGCTGGGAGAGGTCATCAGGAGGTTTGGGCTGAGGAGTCAGCAATATGCTGACGATACTGAGCTCTACCTCTCATTCTCCACCAATCCAGGTGAGGTGGTTTCTGTTCTGAACTCATGTCTGGACCAGATAATGGACTGGATGAGGGTTAATAAATTGAAACTCAATCCAGACAAGACAGAAGTGCTGTTACTGGGTGCTTTGCCGGACAGGTTAGAGGGCCATTTCCCTGTCTTGGATGGGCTTGCACTCCCCCTAAGGGACAGGGTCCGCAGCCTGGGGGTGCTCCTGGACCCCGGTCTAACTCTGGAAGCCCAGGTGGACTCGGTGGCCAGGGGTGCCTTTCTCCAGCTGCGGAAAATATATCAGCTACGCCCCTACTTGGATGAACGTAGCCTCATGACAGTTATGCATGCACTGGTAACATCCCATATCGATTACTGCAATGCGCTTTACATGGGGCTGCCTTTGAAGACGGTTCGGCGATTGCAACTGGTTCAGAATCGTGCAGCACGGCTGGTGAGTGGTAGGGCCGCCAGGGATCACATCACACCAATTCTGTATAACCTTCATTGGTTACCAGTTGCTGCTTGAGCCCAATTCAAAGTGCTTGTTTTGACACATAAAGCCCTAAATGGCTTAGGACCTAGATGCCTGAAGGACCGCCTCCTTCCGTACGAACCTACCCAGCAATTAAGATCGAGCCAGGGGGCCCTCTTGAAAGAGCCATCCCTCAAGGAGGTGAGAGGGATGGCTTGTAGGAACAGGGCCTTCTCGGCAGCTGCCCCCAAGCTATGGAATACCCTGCCAAGTGAGATCCGCCTGGCGCAACATTGATGACATTTCGGTGCCAGGTAAAAACCTTCCTGTTCCAGAAGTTTTTTAATTGATACAACATAGACTGTGGGTCCTCTGATGGCAATTTTAGTGTAATGATTTTAGTGTAAGTGTTTTATTATTGTTTTAATTATTTATTGATATATGATGTTTTAACTGTTTTAATTCTTTATTGTAAGCCGCCCAGAGACCTTTGGGTAGTGGGCGGCATATAAGTTGTAAAAATAAATAAAATAAAATAAAATAAATAATATAAATTTTTTAAAAATATATTTTTTACCTTTTCTTAAAGAGCCAGTCAAGAAACTACTTGCAGTCGAATTTGCCACCGGATGTGGTTGCAGATAGGGTCTCAACAGAATAATTAAGGGAAGAGTATGTGTATTAAGCTGTGGACAGACTCTGTACTGGAGCTTTACAAAGAGTGTATTAGATGTGTTTATTCAGCATACTGTTCATGTCAGAGCCTTGCCTTTGCTCTGTATAGGTGTGAGGGTTCAGATAGTACTATTAAAGGTTCTGATAGGGAATGATGATTGGACTCTCCGTTTCCTTCAAAATGTAATAAACTTTTATTAAACTGGTTAAACAATATAATCTCAGGCGTCTTTTCTTTGGTTTCCGTTACATTCGATAACATTAAACACTAAACAGTCATTATTAACAGCAGGTAACAGATAACTATTGGTTACTATGTCTTTAATGAACGGATTTTTGCTAATTACCTGCGGAGCGACATATTGCTCATCACTATCGACCCGGCACAGTGCGTTCCACAGCAGTGGTGTCGAACTGGTGAGGGCTGGTTCTCCCACCCCCATCCAGGGATCCATCCTGCAGGGCCACTGGGCTTCTTCACTACTGCTGATCCCTTCGACAGGTTTCCAAACCCTTTCCGCTCAGAGGTTGGCAAGGGTAATCCAATATCTATCTTCTCAACTTCAGTTAGTTCACTTGGTAACACTTGAATTCCCCTTTCCACCACTATCAGGGTCTTCCTATCTGTCTGCATTCCCTCATCTCTCCTTTCCATCCCAAATCGTTGCTCTTCCTTCCGTTTTTCCGTTACTCCCCCATCCGTTGGCCCTACCTGTACTCCTACATTCTACCACCACCCTGGTGGCTTCACCTGTATCCCTATATCCCGCCCTCCTATTGGCTTTACCCGTATCCCTACATTTCTCCTTTCTCCTTTCAACTCTCTCTCTTCTCCCTTCCTCACACTCCATTCGCCATCTCCTGCGACCATCATGA
Source organism: Phrynocephalus forsythii (assembly GCA_029282475.1). Classification (NCBI taxonomy): domain Eukaryota; kingdom Metazoa; phylum Chordata; class Lepidosauria; order Squamata; family Agamidae; genus Phrynocephalus; species Phrynocephalus forsythii. Next base: position 30,935,164 of record JAPFRF010000002.1, read on the forward strand.
AGAATCCACCTATCACAGGCTTCTCATCACCCACAGATTTCCCTTCTAATCATTCCAACATCCCTTTGCCTTTCTTATCCTCTAATTTCACACTCTTCATCTGTTCTTCTATATGTTTAGTCTCTTCTTGTTTCTTTTCCTCTGTTTTTCCTATTGGGTCCTCAATCTTCTCCACGGACGGACAGACACACACATCTCCATCACAATAGGTTATTTTGGAGTTTGATAATTATGGGTGGCAGTGGGAAGTGCAGCTCTTTAGAATAATAAAATAGGGCACAGACGCAAGGTAGGGTTTCATTTGCCAGTATCCTTTGGTACTTAGTCCAGATAGATTTGCTTGGGGATTATATGGCATTTCAGTGTGAGGATCATACCAAAACATATACTAGATTTTCTAGTGACCCTATTTAGCCTGCTCCAGCCCAGCTGTACTTTCACGTCATTTTATTATTTCTGTGTGAGAACCATGACCCATAATTATGAAAATGGCCCTTTTTCTTTTTTGGCTAACACTGCTGATCACCAGTTATAAAACACAAAATAATGTGTAGGATTTCAGTGTCCCTTTTGCAGATGAATAGGTTTAGCATCCAAGTATCAATGTCTAGTTTTGAGGTCCTCCTCGCTGTAGGAGTCGGTAGGCCTTTAGAACTCACCTCCTTTTATGACCAGTAGGGGGCAGTGAAGCACAAGGCATTTATTGACATTTCCCACAAGTCCAAATAGAGTAGACTTTGTGGAATTAATTCTATCTATTTCTGATTAAGAAATTAGCTTTGAATTAATTTCAACATTTTATTACTCTATGGTTGGTGATCTGTAGTAGCTTCCATATCTTTTGGAATAAGGACTTCCAAAATGCTTTGGAATTGATATTTTTCTTTCTGGTACTGCTGTCACAGATGCATGGCACGATTATATAACAAGTTAAAATCTAAACTTCACAAAGGAAAAACTGCATTCTATTTTTTAAAATGGAAAGATGGAAAGGGATAGAAATCTTGCATGCAGAACATAGACGGGGAATGAAATGCAGGAAACAATTGATCCCATACTGTATGGCTAGAAAAGTTAGTAAGAAACTTTGTCTTTGACTTTCACTGCCTTTTCTAGCTTTACAGTGTGGGTAATCTTTAAACTCAATTTTGTTTACATATCAAGAAACATGTGAGCAATTACAGTTGTACAAATTAGCATGTTGTACCAACACTTACCAGATCAGGGTCATCTGTGTGTTATCAGGGCAGCCATATTTCCTTTTAGCAAAAAGACCTGGGAAAATCAAGAGACACGAACAGCAGCCCATTCACATTCTCCATGGCAACATTTGTGGAGTTTGAAATGTTAAAATGTATTTTTTTAAAAGGGCCTCCGTTAAAAGTGTGGAAAGAAGAACCTATCAAAACCTTATACAGAGGGCACTGAAGTGGTGTTGGAGGAGACTGACAGCTTTACCTTCCAATGAAGCTTCAGACTTCTCCTGCATCCTCCAATGCTTGGTCATGGTCAAGTCTCTGAATAAGGTCTCAGGCTGTGATTCATTTACATTTATTTATTTATTTATTTGAGCTACAATGCAAAACGAGGAACTTCTGTCAGTGTTACGTATTGTCTGGGCTTGTCTTTAAAAACTTCAATAATTGTTCATGCATGTTCATGTACACATGCATGCAGATCAATATCTGGACCGGAGGAGAGCAAATAACTCTGGCAGAAGTAATTCTAGTGGCACTGTGTAACACACACACACACCTTCCCAGACAACATCCCTAGCTCTTTGTGTTTCATCTGAGCCATCCATTTGGGAGGATGGAATACTCCTAAGACTAGCAGAAGTACTGGCATGGTGGTGGATAAGGACTGGGTCTGAGCACCTCCAAAAGGGCATAGGACCAATCTAACACCAATTTGTTTGTGCTTATTCAGACATAGAACAAATTCGGAGCTAGTCCAGGCACCCAATCTTGAAAATAATTTAAACTGTTGTTGTTGTTGTTGTTGTTGTTGTTGTTGTTGTTGTTGTTGTTGTTGTTCCATCGTTCAGTCATGTCCGACATGGACCATTGCTCGCCAGGCCCTCCAGTCTTGCACTGCCTCCCGGAGTTTGGTCAAATCCATATTAGTTGCATCGATGACACGTCCAACCATCTCGTTCTCTGCCGTCCTCTGTAGCAACATATATTTACTTATCTGTACAAACAGACTAGATGTACCACTCATCCCATTTCTGATTTATCTGTCAGCTTGACCGGATGCTGGAAAAGAAATCTGGCCAGCCTAGCTGAAGAGGATGCAGTCGGTCAGCTATACACAAGGGGGACCCGTAAGGAAATACTGGAGAACGAAGAGCTCCCATTTGTAGACCCAACTTCAAAGGCACTCCATTCAATTTCCCTGCTTCTCTTGTTCTTAGTGGCCTTTCTCCAGCCTCGATAGCCAGACAGCATTCTGTGCTAAAGAACTGAAAATGAGCCATTCTCACTGAGCTAGTTCAGGGTCTGTTGGAATATTTGTCAAGATTTACATTTCAGCTATTACAGGGTTAATGTGAATGTAGAGTATTATGGGCTGGATTTGAAGCCTATTGAAGGCAAGGCTCCTATTGGTTGTTGAGATCACACCACTTGGAATGTTCTGGTAGAAGTCTAGTTCGTGTGTGTGCCTTGTATTCTGAGTGGAGAGAAGCATGTTCCTGGCTTAGCAAAATGGCTGTGAGAATAGTTATTGTTAGAAAACCTCCCGTGTACCCTTCCCTTCTAGTTAAATAAATAGTTTTTTTTTCATATAGTAACAGAAGAGGTGTCTCTCATTAAATCAACAAAAAATCATCTGCAACCACCGATCCAACAAAGAGCCCCAACAGGGTCCCACCCTCCACCTGCTTAAAGTGATTCCCCCTCCCTTTAAGCAGTTGTTTCTTCCTTTGTTTTACTTCTGAAACTTGTCAGGTTCCCCAAACCTCCTGGGTTGGGTTTTTTTTTGGGGGGGGTACCTTGTGTATCTTATGTGTGCGCATGCCAAGCACCAGTCCTTGAGAAGCTGAACATTATTAGATATTGAGGACAGGGAAAATGTAGCCCTCTAAATGTTGTTGGATGGACTGCGACTCTCATCTTTCTTCAATCATTGGCTATATAGGCAAGAGCTGCAGCCAAACAGCATCTGATATATCATGATAATAACTGTAGCACATGGTGGCACTTACAGTACGGTAGCAGAGTGCCGCAAGTTGGTAAAGCGAGTATGGCTATGAACTGATGTTCAAGAAGGCTGAAGTAATTTACCTACACAGTTGTTTCTCTTCTTGAGGAAGGCAGCAAGGCAAAAAGCTTTTGCACTCATTTGCAGTAAAAAAAAAATCTCATTGATCCCTGCGATGAAAACTTATGTGCACTAAATCTTGCTCTCTTTGCTTCAGTGGTGCCTCTTCTGACTGCAATTCAGATTTAAAGCCCCTGAGCTTTCTAAATGTAAATTCGCCATCATCAAATCATGGATACAGTATTAAAAATGGCTTAGTAGACAGAATCCTGATACTGGAAATATGTTTAAGGTTTCCATTTGCTTAAAAAATGCAACATAAATAAAACAATCATTTAAGGAATGATCCTTCTAAATTTAAACACTACTTCATTTCCATTGGAGAATTAAGCACACGTATAAGGTTGCGGCATGGATCTGCGCCACTGGATCTCTGCATTCCATCAGGTTTCTGTTATGGCTATTATATCAATATTATCCATAGCTGCCAAATGTTCAAGTTCACCCACCTTTGCTCAGAGGCTTCAAATATTTGCATAGAAGCACATGTATAGTGGGTCCCCCAAGAATGGCTGCTTCTTTGTTATTTTACCCCCACAGCTTTTAATTCCAATAGTCAAACTACCGCATTCCATTATTCTCCTAGTGCTATTACCTACTATGCCATCACTTTGTGGTTCTTTACCCTCTCCAACCTCATTCCACGGGGATGAGGTGTTCCGAACCGGATGCCATTCAGCTCCTGTCAGCCTTCCCCCAGTTATCAGTTTAAAAGCTGTTCTGTAGCCTTTTTGATGTTGAGTGCCAGCAATCTGGTCCCATCATGGTTCAAGTGCAACCCGTCCCTCCTGAACAGGTTTGGCTTGTCCCAAAGTGTCTCCAGTTCCTGATAAACCAAAATGTTCTCCAATTCCTGACAAACCAAATTGTTCTCCAGTTCCTGACAAACCAAAATGTTCTCTAGTTCCTGAAAAACCAAAACGTTCTCTAGTTCCTGTGGGCAGAAGGCTAGGTGGAGCACAAGTTGAGAGACATCCAGTATATATTTCTGTTCAGAGGGGGATCTGTGATCAGGTGGCGGTGGATAGCCTGAGGGACCCTTCTCACCCTCTGCCTAATGGTAGTGCCGACCTGCTGTTTCATGATCTGTAGGACATCAGGTAGAGGAAGGCAATCATTCACATATCTCCACTAGACTCAGTGAGCTTCATTTTGCCACATCTGAAAATCAAAACTGCTCAGTGGGGTAGGGTGGAAAACACGAGAAAGTATATTACAGAAAACTCTGGACAATAAATATCCATCAATGTGGAGCTTTAAAAACTATTTGGTTTTTTTGTTTGGAATATGATCCATCCCTTGCATAAACCATACACGTCCTATTCTTCTATAAAGCAGCAGTGTGATCTACTCGAGGAATCTGGTGATCTAATAAAATGTAACAAAATCTAGCATAAACCAAAAGCTTGGGAAAAGCCAAGACCTAGGTCTAGAACTGATCATGTTTGAGTTTCTTCTATTAGTATGACAGGTGAAACTGCCAGGGATATGGGGATGCTGAGTCGGGTTGGGAGTCGGGGGCCTTTCTGGGGCCTCTTAACTTACCTAAGGCCTGGCACTGCCCTGATGGGCTTCCTGGGCCTGTCAAAGGTTTTGGCCAATCCAGAAGGCACTTCTGTTTTTTTAGATGCCACTTCTGGGGTCTCCGACAGGCCCAGGAAGCCCATCGGAGGTCCACTCGGGGCAGCACCAGGCCTAAGGTAAGTGAAAGAGGCCCCAAACAGGCCCAAGCTGCTTACCACATGGAGCCTTGCCTTCATATACTGCGGTCCTGCAATATATTGGGACTGCAGTATATGAATTGCGAAATGGTGGGGGACCTCTGTATTCCAAATTCCAACATCAGAATAAAGAAGGATACACTCGAACTCAGAATTCTTGCACATTTTGGACTTTGTTGGTGTTACATACTTCCAGGTTAACCACATCCTTAACAATTAATGACCTCCAAATCTTCATGTCAAAACCCTCCATGGCTTGGGCCCGGACTACCTGTCAGAGCAGATCGTCCAGCGATCAACCTCGGCCCGTCCAGTTCGGCAGTCGTGGGTGCACTCGCTTCGGGTTGCCACCCCTGGAGAGGCCCGGAAAACCTCCACCCGTAACTGGGCCTTCTCCGTGGCTGGCCCCTCTCTTTGGAACAGTATACCAAGCGAAGTGCACTCTGCAGAGTCCCTGCTGGCCTTCCGCAGAGCGTTAAAAACTTTGCTCTTTTGCGAGGCCTTTGGCGACCTAGTTTAGTCTTTTTTTTTCTTCCCGCCATCTGTGTGCTTGCTCAGTTACCGCTGTTTGCTGAGCCTCGTGTATCTTATGCCAAGGGTGCTAAAGCTGTTTTATTGTTGTTGTTTTATATTGTTGCTGCTAATGGTCATCAGTAGACATGGGCACGACCAGAAAAAATGACGTTTCAAGTTTTCATTTGTCGGAACGGGTCCGTTTCGGGTCGTTTCCATTTGTCGCGAAATTTTTCAAAAATTTGTCGTTTCGTTTGTTGTTTGTCGTTTCCACCGCGATTTAGCGCGATTTGACTTCCCAGAGCATAGGGGCGTCCCGCAATCAGGGCCGGCGCTAGGTGTTTTTGTGCCCTAGGCGGCGGGCGGGGTGGGTGGCGGGGGGAGGTGCGGGCGGGTGGCGGTGGCGGGGGGCATGGGCGGGCGGCAGCCGCAGGTGGGTGAGTGGGCGGGCGGCGGCACGGGCGGACGGGCGAGTGGGCAGTTAGGATATCACTTAGGATAGAGGTTCTGTTCTTGGCTTGCACCTCAAATGTGTGTGTGTGCAAGCAAATTGAAGTTGGGAAAATAGAAAATAAATGGTAGTATATAATATATTTTTAAAATAAATCCACACCTCCCACTCCCAGTCGAACCTCCCCCTTTATCCAATATCAGAAAAAAATCCTCACAAACTGCCAGAGAAGAAATAAAGAATAAACTGCTATTCCCTTCAGCAGACAAAGCTGCAGGGAATCAAAGAAATTATTTTCTAAATTCAATTCTGCCTAACTTAAATCCTAAAGCCTCCAGCCTCCCTCCTCAATCTTGATCGGATCACACCAGCACCAGCAGCCAGCCCTCCTCCCTCAACCACATCCATACACCCGACTGCAATTTCTGGAAGGTGCCTCGGCTTTTTATGCCCTCCGAGACATCCAGAAGAGTCAGTAAAAAAACTGGCGATGCCATTGGTGAAATGGTTTAAAAAATTTGCATGGTCCCATCCCATGCCCAGCCCAAATGGGCAGGTCTAAAAAAATAAAAAATAAAATAAAATAAAATAAAATCAATATGATGTTTTATTGCTATAAATAAAACCCACTGCTGCTACTATTAAAATTCAGGCATTTAAAATAAATATATTTCACATGTTTCTGTGGTGATTTGGTGTGTTTTTTTGACCACGATTTCAAAAGAAAAATTGCGGTCGCCATTTTGGATCCACCCCCACCGCATGGCATGGCGAGACGACGAGGATGACCCCCCCCCTCAGCCTGGTGCAAGCAGCCCAGGATAGGAGAAGAGGGAGGAAAAGGCTGGGGACCCCCCAGAAACCACCCCTCTGGTAGGTGGCAAAGCCTCAGGCAGGCATATTTTCGCCTGCTTTTTTGGCCAGGAGTCAGGGGGTTTTAAAAAAACTTTTAAAAACTTTTTCTGTGCTTCGCATTGCGCGATCGCCGCGATGCCACAAACAGAAACGAAAAACCCGACCAAATTTTTCTTTTTTCGGTTCGAGTTCGAGTTCTGATGGCTTAATTATCGTTACCGTTTCCGTTACGTAACGGAAACGATAACCGAAAACGGAAATGACAATTTTGCCGAGTCGTGCCCATGTCTAGTCATCAGATTGAACAAGTTCAGCAGTACAAGTACCTAGGCATAACATTCCAGTCGTCCGGTGCTTGGTCTGCACACATCAAGTATGTAGCAACAAGAGCACAAGGGAATGCTAAAGTCATAAGTAAGTTTCTCAACACGACTGGAGGAAAACATGTTCCTTCAACTTTACAAGTTTTTAGGGCAAAAATCATCACCCAAATGCTCTACGGTTCACAGGTGTTTGGTTATGCTAACCTGAAACCCCTGGAGATCGTTCAAACCAGTTTTGTAAGAGCTATCTTGGGGGTTCCCTTATGTGTGCCCAATTTTTTGCTCCGCCTAGAGGCTGGACTTATTCCTATTGTAGCATTAGCTAACTTTTTGATGGTCAAACACTGGCTCAAACTTACCTTCCTTTTGGATGGCCTAACTCCTCTGATCTTGCTAGATAAATTCCAATCACAATGGAAAATACTAATAATAAAAGTGATAAATAGTATAGGATATTCCCCCTGTGCCCTCCAAGCAGTGGGTTATTGTAAAGCCATTAACGAGGTGAAGATACAAATTAGAGACATAGCTTTACAGAATCATATTGCTCTGGTTCAGAAACTCGATTTCCTAAAGAAATCTGCACTCACTGTGTCTCCTTACCTGGACAGGATTGTATCCTCCTCCTCCAGGAGAGCTTTTACCTTGGCGCGGTTTAATGTCCTTCCCTCCAAGTTTTTGGAGGGGAGATATCAAGGTTTACCATTAACAGACCATAATTGTCCATGTACTAATGATCAGATGGAAACTGTGGAACATGTTCTCTTATTCTGTACTTATTATCAAGAAAGACCTATGTAGAGAACTTATTTTCCCTATTATAGGCAAATTCCCTGGGAGGTCAATAGATTTTTACTTGCGTCTGTTCTTTTCTGATAAATGTTACCAAATAACCAAGCAGGTTGCCAGATTCTGTGCAGTAGCACTAAGGGTTCGAAATCAGATTATAAATGGAGATAAAGAAATATAATACTCATGTCTTAATGGCTGCTAAATTTTAACCTGTACTTTTTATCTACCAATTTTATCTACCAATTTTATGTATTAATTAAAATTTTAACCCGTACTTTTTATCTACCAATTTTATCTACCAGTTTTATGTACTAATTGAAATACTATCATGGAATACACATTGATGCTATGTATTTTGTTGCTATATCTGTCTAGTTTTGGTCATTGGCCGTAATTAAATAAATAAATATTGTTGCTATTGTTTTTCCACATTTGTCTTGCTAGCTGAATTGTTCAGCCCTCTGTAAGCTGCCCAGAGTTCCATGGGAAGATGGGCGGGGTATAAATTCAATAAATAAATAAATAAATAAATAAATGTCATTAGTGGGCTTGCATAAATCTTGCAAACTAAGTCCATAGATTCTTTTATTTATTTATTTATTTATTTACTTACTTATTTATTTATACAACTTACATGCTTACATGCAAAGGTCTCTGGGTGGCTTACAATTAAATGGAACAGTTAAAACAATGAAAACATTAGAATGTCAGTGAACAATTAGAAACAATAAATATTTTGTTAAATACAAAATGCTAAAATTGCCATCAGGACTCACAATCTATGTTATGTCAGTTAAAAAACTTCTGGAACAGGAAGGTTTTTACCTGGTGCCGGAATGTCATCAACATCGGTGCCAGGCAGGTTTCACTTGGGAGGGTGTTCCATAGTCTGGGGGAAGCTGCCAAAAAGGCCCTAGACCTACAAGCCATCCCTTTCACCTCTTTGAGGGATGGCTCTTTCATGAGGGTACCCTGGCTAGATCTTAATTGCCATGTTGGTTCATATGGAAGGAGGCGGTCCTTCAGGTATCTAGGTCCTAAGCCATTTCGGGCTTTATATGTCAAAGCAAGCACTTTGAATTGGGTTCGGGCAGCAACTGGTAAACCAATGAAGGTTATACAAAATCAGCATGATATGCTCCGGGGCAGCTCCACCACTCACCAGCCACGCCGTGCAATTCTGAACCAGTTGCAATCGCCGGACCATCTTCAAAGGCTGCCCCACGTAAAGTGCATTGCAGTAATCAATACAGGATGTTACCAGTGCATGCATAACTGTCATGAGGGTCAACTGTTATTGAGTCAATCTATCTCATGTTCTGACTTGCTCTTTCCCTATTGCCTTCAACTTTTCTATTGAGTCTTGTATTCTTATGATATGCCCTAAGGACAATAGCTTCATTTAAATTATTTTATCTTCAAGTAGAATGCAGGCTCAGTCGGATCTGCAGCCTATTTGGTTTTTCTTCCGATGGTCTGTGTATCAGTAAAATTCTTCTCTGATACTATACTTCTTCTGAGTCCATAGTTTTTCTGTCATCTTCATAATTCAGCTTTCATATCTATACCTAGATGGATGCATGATTGGTTCATGCTGATTGGTTCTTCTGAGTGTTAAAATTAAAACTCTCCTGCATTTTAAGCAGTGCCGGGGGCACAGAAAATTTTGGGCACATGGATATGCTAAAAGTCAACAATTGGATTTTATTAAATTTAAAATGACATAAATAATGATATGTTGTAAATTGCCCAGAGGTTATTAGTTCTTGGGCTAGAGGGCTGCAGTATAAAAGTCAAATCAAATCAGTCAGTCAGTCATACAATACAATAGCAAATAATCTGGCATTTTGTATAATGCTAATATACATAATATGTTGGTGATCTTGCGGATCGACTACTGTAACACCCTCTACATGGGGGTGACCTTGACCTTTATCCGGCGACTGCAGCGGGTACAGAATGCAGCAGCCAGGCTTGTGGTAGGTGTGAGCAGATATGCCTGCATCACCCCCATCCTGGCCCGCCTGCATTGGTTGCTCATTGCTTCCCGGGTAAGGTTCAAGGTCATGGTTTTGGTTTACAAAACCCTCCATGGTTTGGGACCTATCTATCTGGCAGAGTGGATCTCCCAGGGACCAATCTCATCCTGGCCAACCAGAGCTTCGTCTTCCCTTTCTCTTAGAGTGCCGACACCGAGAGAAGCCCATAGGGCTTCGACCAGGAATCGGGCCTTTTCAGTGGTCAGCCTGGCCTCTTGGAACAAGCTGCCAGTTGAGATCAGGCAGGCGGAGATGCTGCCAGCCTTTAGAAGGGCCTTAAAGACCTGGCTCTTCAGGCAATGCTTCGGGGCCCTCTGAGCACACTGTGATTTTTTTTTAACTGCGGGCATCAGTTTTCTTGCCGGATCCTGTTATTTTTCTTTTAGTATTTAGTTTTGTAGTTGGGTAGTCACTGTTGGGTGATGTCTGTACACCGCCCAGAGTTCCCTATAGGAAAATCGGGCGGTTAATAAGTATAAGAAAGAAAGAAATATAAATAATACTGAGGGTGTCATTCTCAAGGTAATTCATATTACACTGTTATTCTGATTTTTTAAAAATTAAATGTACTGCATTGAAAAAAGAAATTCTCCCCCCCCCAAAAAAAAAAACAGTTTAAGGAAAAATATGTGGTTCAAATTATACACCCCAAAGGAATACAGACAATACCTCCATTCCTTTATGGACAATGTGGGCATATTGCTGTGGGAGATAAGCAGCCAAAGGGCTACATAAAGTTATCCATGATTTCAGTGGGGGGTATTATCTGTAATTTGAATGTTTTGCTTTTGAATTTATAGATTTCTTTGGACATTGAAATTTTCCTACTGTTTGAAATGTGGGAACACATAGGCATCAATGTTGGGAAGAGGGAGCCTGTCATTCATTACTAACTGAAGCAAAACAAGTTGAGGAGCCGTGCAGCCATTACAAAAACGAAGTACTAAGTAACTTGAGATAAGACCTTTTTAAAAAGAGGGCATTAGCTGAAATCCTGTTTGTACAGTATTGCATAACGCTGGTGCATAAGGATGATGACCATCCCATCTCCGAATGATTCCAAGGCCCTCATGGAATCCCTTTCATCATGGGGATATTTTGGAGTGTCACATGAAAAGGAAGTCTTCAATTTCCAAAAATAATCACCGCCAGTAAAAGTTATCCCAGTGGTGGCTGCAATTATTAGAGATTAAGGAATTCTCCCCCTGTCTCTCAGCAGCTAATGTCTTCAGCATGGTGATATTTTATTTCTGGAAAATCATCCATGGTTGGTGACATCATCAACCACATGCAGAGTAAATGATATATACGCAATGAGATTTCCACCAGAGCAGAAATAAACAGACTGATTATGGGCCTTTTCACACAACCCCCTAAGATCCGCTGGCCCCTTAAATTCGGACCAAAGATCTTAGGGGTTCGTTGCTCTTCCTTCCTCCCCACCAGAGAAAGAGAGGAAAAAATGCAGCTCACCTGGAGGAGCTTCCTGGAGCTCCGTTTCTCTTCCGTTTCTCTTCTGCTTGCTTTTTTTCCTCCCACCTCTTCTCTTAAAGGGGCGGGAGGCAAAAAAAAAAAAAACACAAGCAGAAGCCAGGAGAGCCCCGCACTGACCAGATTAAATCCGGACCTGGGGATTTTCACCCACCTCAAGCAGGTACAAGAAAGTGCAGCTGGGTCGCGCTTAGGTGGGCGGGGTCGCACTTAATTTCCTGCAAACTCCGGAGCTGGTGGGAAAACACTTGTAAGGTCCAGAGTTTGCAGCCATTTGCTGCGGAGTTTAGGGGTCGTGTATAAAGGCCCTATGTTGAAATGGATCTTCCTGAGAGTACAGTACCAGGAAACCACCTTCACTCACTACTGAGGGGAGTTGCCATTTAAGATTTACATTTTAATAGGTAACTCCTCAATCCTGCAACATATTAGGCATAAATCTGGTCCGCATCGCGCAGTAACGTGCTGTTCAAAGTTTTATCCACAAAACCCCTCCCAGAAACAGATGCATTCCACCAGGAGCTATACCGACCCAAAAAAACTGGTTTGGGGGTGGGGGGAAACGAATTTCAGTCCATAATTGCTGCACAAATGGCACAAGTAGATATTTCAGTTTTTTCCCGTTAAAATGACAGGATTGAGAAGTAGAAATGCAGGGTCAAGGAATAATGCAGTGTCAGGGAATAAGAGCTAATGTATATATAATAACCAATATATATATTATTGCGGGTGAGGTAACAAAGACATATCTCGTAAACCATAACTGTATGGTGGCTGGAACCACAGCGTAATTAAAATGATTTAAATTTAACTGAAAGCTAAGCATTTCTGGCAAAATTGTTTCATCAGCAATATGTGAAAGTCACACTCTGCTGTCCATTCCATTGTTAGGTACTGGGTTGTAGTACACTGTGTCAGATAATTGGCGAATGAACAAGCTTTCCCTTTTATATGGTCTTGTTAGATTTTGAGACAGATGTCAGTGGGGCCTTCTCACATTTTCTTTGCCATCAGCAAGCTTCTGGTTTGAAGTCGTCTTTTCCACTGAGCAGAAGGTTGCCCAAAAGATACAAGCAGAATAAGTGAGATGGAGGGAGCAGGGACGTCTGCTGTAATCCACTTAGCGAAATGTCTGGGAAGGCCACCTACAGTGGGAAAGTGCTTTCACAGCGGATGGAGATGGTCAGGTTGAACCTAGAAATGGCCGTCCTGCTTTTCCTCCTTCCCGTGACCAGAATTCTCTTGCTGATTTACACTCGGGTGAGGAAAATCACCCAATTGATGGAGAGCCATTTGCTGTCTCGACGGCAAATTGCTGCTCATTAATGAGCTGCCGGTTGCATGTTAGAGTGGGCATCTTGCCCTGTAGTCGGACATTTATCCAGGAGGATCGCAACCAGCACTTCATTCGTGAGCAGCAACAGAGTGCCAGGCACTGACATGATTTCCCTTAAACAAGCACAAATTAGCAATAGCCCTCTGACAAGATGCAGTTTCCTCCATGACAGGGGCTTCAGATTAAGCCGAGGTTGACATTCTTGGGTTGACATATCAGCAACCCCCCCCCCCAAAAAAAAACCCTGCTTGCTGGAATGCCCCTACATACCTGAATGAAAGCTCATACTACTGCAAACAAGGCATCTTTCTCCGGCTGCATCGAAAGAATCTGGAAAAGAAAGCATTTCCAGCGATGAGGTGGCATGACTGTGGTTTTTATGCTTTATCCGGACTTCCACTGCTGTGTGTTCTGCCTCTATCTCCCCCACCCCCTCCACCCCCTCACAGAGTGGGTTTAAGATCCAGCAGCTGTTCTACTGGCACAGCAGGCAGTAAACACCTCTCCAGTATAACTGGCTATAGAATTTTTCTCTTGGTTTATTACTGATGCCACACTCTCTTTAAAAATAATAATAATAACCAATTAAATATGAAATCATTTGCATTGTTGTCATCATATTTGGAAAAGGAGGACCTTTCAGACAGTCAGGTGTACAGCAGAAGCATTCAACCGTTCCAAGAACCTCCTGTTCATGAAAGTGGAATATTGTGCATCTCCATCCGTGCTTCAGAATGCCAGGTTTTGCCCAGTATTGTGGAACAGGATCATGCCCGCACTGACTTCAGGCACAAAAAGGATGCCACGCTTTACTTAGCAAAGGGCAGCTTGGATGCTGACAATGCCAACGAAGGCAGTCAAGTTGATGTTGTACAGGATACCTCTTTTGCTCACTAACCTTCACCAAGTGATGCAAAGCAAAGGGGAAGGCCAGAAGCTGACTGCCTTTTTCTGCAGTTAACCAATTATCTCACCCAGACACAAAGCAATTGTCAGGGCTGTTCTTCAACATGTGTGAATGGTATGGCGTGGGCTTGAGGTGTCTGATTACACTGTTGGCTTATGTCTCATCTTTCTGTTCTCCTGAAGATAAATTTCCTGTGTGTAGCTCCTTTTTACAATAGGACAACGTATCCACTGATTCATTAACCACAGATTCAGTTATCCACAGTTGGCAGAGGAAAACATTAAATAAATAATTCAGCACTTGTAAAGCAAGGTACTGTCACAAACAGCAGCCATAAAGCAAGCTACCATTGCAAAACAGCAGCCGTAAAGCAAATTACTGTCACAAAACAGCAGTTGGGGGGGTGTTCTCTCATATCGATGGTTTTTGTTATCCACAGGAAGGCTGTAAATGATACCCAGCAGATACCAGGGTTCTGATGTATTAGAGATGTCAGAAAATCTGAATTCTCAATTGTCCAGGTGAAGACTCTCATGCACATAATTGTACACACACCTGGTACCATTGCTAAGAAAACCTGTGCAGGAAGAAAATTGATATACACAGGCAGTCATGACCTGCAGCCCCTTCTTAATGCTAAATTAGAGGTGGGCACCCTTGTGCGCATGGGCTTCAGGCAGCCCCTAGATTTGTCTGCCACCCCTTGGGGAATCTTGAGGGTGCCAAAATTACAAGGGGCACTCATTTGTCCATCTCTGGGTGACAAGGTTGCCCCTTGGCCTCCTCTGAGGATTATCCGATTCTCTCCAATTCTCTTGTGGGCAGACCACTACCACAGGCTGTCTCAAAAAACCGAAACCAACTCAGTTCAAATGAATGGAGCTCCTCCCAGCTCAAAGATGCTGGTTGCTAAGGGAACTATGGCAGCCTTTTCCCCTCCCCCAATGATGGAAATATTTAAAAGTACAGGATCTGAAACCAAAGAGAAGGTCCAGGAGGTCAGCCATGAAAGCTGCTGCTGCAAATCTCTAGGCAACAGCAAAAGTTCATGCGACACAACACAGCTATTAGAGCCCAAAAAAGAAGTGAAGAATTCCTCATGGAGCTCTCTGGGTAGGATGTTCCCAAGCACAACTTTTTGGGAGGCCAAGAGTTCAAAAGATCCCAAGGAGAAAAAGATGCTTGCAATCAGGAGGCAGCAGTCAGGAGAACCAGCAAGGAACCCACAGGCAAACCTTCCCAGTGGCAGACTTCCTTCTGGTGGGGCTAAAAATTCCCATTTCCTTTTCCTAACTCTGCCCCCCCCCCCAACAAAGCAAGCCACTGGGTTGGGTGGAGTAGGGGCTCACAGGGGGTGCCCTGGGTGTTGTTGTGTTTTGCAGAGGTATGCCCCAGGGCCTTGATTGGAGTTCCTTTCCTCAGTCGTTGGCCATAAGCACAAGGATGTCTGGGCTTTTGCAGGCATTTTAGGAATCTAGTGAGCAGAGTTCTCACTTTTGCTTTTTAAAAAAATGTACTTTAATGGCATTTATAAAACCCTCCACAGCCTGGGACCTGAATACCTGGCAGATCGAATCTCTCAAAGATCAACTGAAGCCCGACCTACCAGAATGTCGTGGGCGCTCTCACTTCGGGTGGCCACGCCCAAAGAGGCTCGGAAAACCGTGACACGTAATCGAGCCTTCTCTGTGGCTGGCCCTGTGCTCTGGAACCATCTCCCGAGTGAGTTGCGCCTTGCACAGTCCCTGCCAGCCTTTTAAAAAGCCTTAAAGACCCGGCTTTTTTGTGAGGCATTTGGCGACCGTTAATTTTTTCCCCCTTATCCCGCCATCACGCCAAATACTTTTCTTGGTATTTTATTATGATTTTTTTTAGTTTAATATTATTGTTATTGCCTTCATTGTTTTCTTTTTTGTTGTAAACCGCCCAGAGTTCTTCCAGAAGACGGACGATATGTAAGTATTAAAATAAATAAATAAATAAATAAATAAATTTTCTCCTTGCACTTTCAAGCTAACAGGCACACAATTGGGCGTGCACTCTGCTCTCCCCAGTCCAGTGGAGAAGGGCCTGTAACGATCTTTATATTTTGGTCAGCATGTAATACAGTGTACGCCTAAGGTGTGTGTGTGTGCCAGAGACGGCTGACAAAACAGACCTAATGGCAGTGCAGCCCCTTCTCTGCGAAGCTGGTGCTTTTGCTAAACGTATGATAAAGCCACTGGACTAGTCATGCTGCACTTCTGAATTTCCTAATTCTATTCAGAGCACAGGCTGATTTGAAACCTACCCACACATAGCCATGGTGAGGGAGATCTCAGTTCTGATAATCAATATGTTGGAAATCAGAAAAGGCGAGAGAGCTTGAGCTGAGAAGAGATTTATGACTGAATAAAAATGCACAGCTTATCTTCCCTCTGTGTCTGGGAGCACTTATTAAAGCAGGGTGAGCACGCTCTAATGCTGGAAGGATGGGATTAGTTTCTATCTTTCAGTGGTGATGGTCCTGTTATAAACAATTTGTTTGCCAGAAATACTGAAACTAGTATTCCTCACATCAACAGGGACCAGAGAGTGCATGTGTTTGCTTTGGTTAAGTATATCTGGAACAAAATAAACAGAATTTACACCTAAGAGCTAAGGCCATTCAAAGCAAGTGCTGAAATCCTATGAAAATTTTATCTATGGTTAGAAAAAGTAGACATTAAATTTCAATCTGATTTCATGCCTCACTTTGCGGATGGTTCTGAGGCTAATTTAAACTAATCCAGCCAGAAGATGATTAGTGGCATATTTTCCTACAGACTGTGAAATGTTGAGCAAATGTTATCTTTTCTCCAGTTTTGTATTCAACACAACACTAATAGAATTTAATTGAAAACAACAGGAGCATATAAAGACAAATACTCTATCTGCTAAGACAGATAAGAAGCTGTGTTATACCCATATGGAGCATTAATCCACCTAGACTGGTATTGCAGGGCTTGACGAGATAATTTTTTAAAATTGTTTTACTAAAAGTACTACAACTCCCAGAATTTCTCAGCCAACATCGCCACTATCCATGCTGACTTTGGAATTCTGGGAGTTGTAGTACAGATAGAAATTCCACTCTCTGTAGTACACTGACAGGTCCAGGGTTTTCAGCTTTTAAGATAAATCTACTTGGAAATGTCAGGGGTTGATCCTACAACCTTCTATGTACAAATTATATGATCTGTCACTCAGCTATAGTTCAGTATTTTGCCAGGGAGTTATAGCATTTGTCCTCCTAACACAGAGCAAATCTATTATATATATTTAGTTGTGTTCAGATCTTATGAGATTGCTGGACGAAATGGTCCCTGTAGATCTTCAGAGTTCATTTCTGGTAGCCAGTATCTGCTGTGCCCTTTTCTATGGCTTATCTCTTCGATGCCATGAGTTGATAGAATTCTCAGGTATGGGGAGAGGAACAAAAAGAGTATTTGAGTAGTTTAAGTATCTGTCAGTGGACCCAGAGGTTGTGGCATAAATGAGCCATAGGATCCCTTTCAGCTCTGTAGTATTAAGATTATGGTGGTGA
Organism: Phrynocephalus forsythii; assembly: GCA_029282475.1. Taxonomy (NCBI): domain Eukaryota; kingdom Metazoa; phylum Chordata; class Lepidosauria; order Squamata; family Agamidae; genus Phrynocephalus; species Phrynocephalus forsythii. The sequence goes on from JAPFRF010000002.1 coordinate 30,952,481, forward strand.
TGATAATTTCCCCTTAAATTCCCAAAACCAACTACTGTAACAACTAATGTGATATAATGGCGGGAGTGTTGGATTAGAACTTGAAAGCCTTGGATATGGATCCTCACTTGACCATGGAACTCACTGGGTAATCCAGGATCTTCTGTGATCGCTACTAGAGATGGGCACGAAACAAAAAAAAATGGTGTTTCGGTTTTTCGTTTGTCGTTGAGAGGTCTGTTTCAGTTCATTTCCGTTTGTTGGGAATTTTTTGAAAAATTTCGTTACCGTTTTTCGTTTTTTCGTTTGTCGTTTCTACCCGCTTTTTGCGTGATTTTTAAAGCATATCCGTGCGCAGGCATCCCCCAACGCCCCAGACCAGAGGGAAAACACTATTAAAATGGATGCTGGCAGAGACACAGTATAGACTAGGTATGCAGGGAGGCTGCAAAGGCAGTGGCGGGCGTTGCCCAGGGTGCAAGGCAGCCGCAGAGTGACTGCACTGTGGGGCAAGGGAGCATACTCACCAAGAGGTACACAGCACGCACGCACACAGGGAGGCTGCAGGACTGAAGCTAGAGTCGCAGAGACAGCAATCCCACCCTAACTCCCACCAGAGACTGCAAGGAGGACGGGGGCTGCCAGAGCTTTTTATGCCCTATGTGGCTGCCAGACATGCCCGCCCATTCTGCAACCTGGGCATGCTATTGGTTGAACATGATTCCATCACATGGCTTGCCTCCATTTTGTGACTGGTGCGACATCCATTTTAAAGGGGAAAGAAAAATACATCGCGATGGGAGAAGACAAAAACAAACTTTTTAAGGACCCCAACCCACCCGGTAGGTATTATCAGACAATATAAATAATTATCGCTGCGTTTTTACGGATGTCCAGGGCATTTTTTAACATTTAAAACAGCTCATTTGATTGCACGTCGCCATTAATGGAAACGAAACGTAACAACCACAATTTTCGTGGTTCTGTTCGTTTTGTTGCATTTTCATCACAATTTTCGTTTGATGTTTCGTTACGTAATGGAAACGACAAACGGTAACGGAAATGAAAAAATGTTCGTTCCGTGCCCATCTGTAATCGCTACTATGGTGAAACCTGACAGGTACCTCATAAATATTCAAATGATGTCAACTAGGTAACCAATGGAATACCCTGTGGGCGGGGCTAAAGCATATAAAAACATGTGCTTATTGGAATTGCAGGAAGATAGAGATAGGATAGGGTCTGAAAAAGTTTCTGATGACTGTTAGTTTAAAGAAAGGGGCTGATTAGAATTTAGTTAGGGTCGGAAGAGTGAAACTAGCATGTTGTAGAAGTGGTGCAAGACCTGTGAGCATATATAACTAAGAAAATTCTATCTATCTATCTATCTATCTATCTATCTATCTATCTATCTATCAAAGATGTTGTTGATTTAAAAGAACACGTTCTCAATGTTTATTCAACTACCTGTGTGAAATCAATAAACACATCAACTTATTTGAATTTTAAACACTTTGTGTCAGACCCCAATCTTAAGAGAGGGATATTTAAAGTAATTTTATGATGACAGTACAGTATTTAAAATCCAGGTCCGTGACAGCTCCCTTGAACTCACTGAAGGAAGAGTGGGCTGCCATTGCCCTAAATAAAGAGATACAGTATTGCCATGCTCCCATGTGCATTCATTTCTTTCAACTTGCACAGCTGCCTAATCAATAAAACTGCCCAAACAGGTAGTGGAGATTCCAGTGGAGAATGAAATGTGAATAAGTAGGCAGTGGTGAAGGCAACTCAGTAGCACTTTGCTTAATCTGTAAATCCATTTATCAATGTGTTTGTTTATAGATCTATTATCAAAGAGCCAAAAATACCCTTTGGAACAGGGTTTCTAATTTTCTGGTTGGTTCATTAGGGGCAACTTTGTCATTAGGTTATAAAAGTTATTTCATTGGACTGGAATGCTCAGTGGCCACACTTGCTATGGGATTCAGGCAATTATAGTCTGAAAATTAACTTTTCCCATCTCTGTCTATACCTGGTAACCACTCATCAGACCTGAGTAAATACTGTAGTCGTAATTATGGGAAACATTGTCATCATCTCTGTTTGGGGGCACACAGAAGTACATTTCCCCATCAAGGCTGTGGTATTTCCTATCCTAGACATGTGTTAATGGCAACGACCACCCTAACACATGCTCCTGTACACACATGTTGTGGGGAAACAACAGAAGTGATTGGGTTTGACAAATCCTTATGGACACATAGAAATTCAGTCTAGGTTGTCTTCTGACTTTCCAAAATATGAAATGTGCTCCTGGAAAGGAAAGGAAAAAGCCATACCCCTTTTTTTTAAACTGTGAAAAGGCATTTCTTAATGGGCTGCTCAAGCCTGATGGAAGCTGATCCTGCAAAAAAGCAAACTCACCAAAGCCTAAAGGAGTGTTTAGAACAGGGAAATTAAAGGTAACAGTGGGGGTGGTGGGGGTGGAGGAGACCTCAAGGAGGATTTATTAATTTTATTTATTAGGGGGTCTAAAAAGTGGGGTTTGTGTAATGAAAGGCAGCATCTTATAGGCAGAAAATATGGTAAATCTCTAGTTGTTCTTTGTTTTTGATGTATGGTCAGCTGTGAGGCTCCATCTCCATGTCTACTAGCATGAGAAGCCTGCTGAGGCTTCTGTAACTTCTGTCACCTTGAAACACCCTGAATTGATTTCCTGGAGCAAGATATACACAAACATTTTGAGTGATAAAATAATAATAAATATGCACCCTCAGCTTGATTACATCTCTCATGGATGTACTTTGTTTTGTCAAAAGAGGCCACAGAAACTGAACCACGAACCGAACCATGAACAAGCCCTGTTAGTGTTTCTCCCCAATTTGTAGTTCACTTTGTGCCCATCTCTAATCAGTTCCCCTGTTGGGCTGAAAGGTCCATCCGTTTTCTGGATTATAGAGGTAAAGGGTGTTTCCAAAAAGAGCTTCTATTTCTGTTGTATTAACAGAAGTCGGTACTAGACCAGTGTTCTATTCAAAGGGTCCCCAAGGTGGATGTGTTCTCACACTGCCCTTGTCAACGGCTGTTTGTTAGAGGCAGAAAAATACTCAGGGTGCAAACATCAGACTTGGGGTAAATAGCACTAGATCAGGGCTGTTCAGCTTTGAACAGCCTGTGGGCTCCTTTTGCCCACGACATGTCCTCATGTGCTCCTTTCCCAAGTGTGCACACACACACAGTCCTCGCAACTGCTCCGCCGTCCTTCAACCCACCAAGCTCGGCAGCGGCGGCGAAGGACGAGCCCCTGCTCACTAGAGATGGGCACGACTAGAAAAAAAAATTTTTCGAGTTGTCGTTAGTCGGGCCAGTCCCATTTCGGCTCGTTTCCGGTTTTCGCGAAAATTCGCAAAAATTAGTCGGTTCGTTTTTTCGTTTTTTCGTTGTCGTTAGTACTGGTTTTTTGGGGGGGAGCGGGCTCCTGGAGGCACCTCTGTGGGGTGGGTGCCTCCTCTGGCCCGCTATAAAGGGAAAGTGGGCTCCTGGAGGCACCCGTGGGTGCCTCCTGCCACTAGGAAGGGGAAGCAGGCTCCAAGAGAGACCCCTCTACATGGGGGGGTCTCCCTTCCTCACCTGCTGCTGCTGCAAAATGCTATGCAATAGCCATATGGATATTGCATAACATAATGTGCAGACGTGAGACCAGTGTGAGAGTCATAGGGTCATACCTTCCCTGCACAGGGCTCCTGCACCACCATGTCTCACACAGAAGGGAATTGTACTTGCTGTGTGTAGTGCAATGCAAGCAAGTAGATCTGGCTTTAAGGTGGCTTAGTGCAAGAGCTAGGGTTAGGCTAGTGACGGGTAAGGTTACGGTGGGCTAGTGGGTTGCACCTCTGGGTGCCTCTCTGACCCACTAAGAAGACAGTCTGTGACGTATGGGTACGGAGTCAAGGGTTAGGGTTAGGGCTAGGGCAGGTTTTAGGGGGCTTTTTGGCACATCCCAGAAGTCTCCATGGCCAAGTGGCCATGCGACTGGTGGGATGGCTCCAAAAATTTGCATGGTTGTCCACTCCTACATGGCTGGCCACTTGGCCAGCCCATCATTGCGCAGGTGTAAATAAAATAAAATAAAATAAAATAAATGGAGGACAGAGGAGGAGAGGAGAGACATTTTGTTGCAAGAAAAAACCCACTGCTACTGTGAAAAATCTGGCAGTTTATATATTTTCGCGTGTTTCTTTCTGTTGTGCTTGTGTGTTTTTGGACCACGATTTCAAAAACAATATTGCGTTCGCCGCCCCATTTTGGATCCCCCGCCCGCACCGCATGGCATGGCGATGGCGACTCGCGAGTCCGGCTGCCCAGGACAGGGGGGAGGCTGGACCCCCCCTCCAGAAACCACACCTCCGGTAGGTGCCCTGCGCCCTTAGTCAAGCAGGCATTTTTCCGCCTGCTTTTTTGGCCCGGGAATGGGTGGGGGGAGAGTTTAAAAGTTTTTTCCTGTGCCGTCCGTGCCGCTTGCTTGCGCTTTAATTGCGGCGGCCGGCGGCGAGACTGGGCTTTTGCTGGCTGCGAGCCTGCGGCGAGTCCCACCAGAGCAGCCCAGGACGGGGATGAGGGGGAGGCCGGGACCTCCAGAAACAACCCCTCTAGTAGGTGCCCTGAGGCACGGCAGGCATTTTCCCGCCTGCTTTTTGGCCGGGAACCGGGTTTTTTTAACTTTTAAAAACTTTTTTTCTGTGCCGCGTGTGGCATCGCGCGATCTCGCGATGCAAGGAACGAGCATGACAAATCAGACCAAAATTGTTCGTTCGTCGGTTCGAGCTCGAAGTCTGGGGGAGTAATTCCCGTTACCGTTTCCGTAGAGTAACGGAACCGAGTAACGGAAATGGAAACGGGAATACCGCTAAGTCGTGCCCATCTCTACTGCTCACCCCCACCCACCAAGCCAGCCAGCTCCACAGTGGCGGTGCACCCACTTGCCCCACCGACCCAGCTCCATGGCACTGGTGGCAAAGAAGGAGGAGGAGGAGTGCCCACTCACCCTCCACCACCAAGCTCTGTGGCGCTGGTGGTGGTGTGCCCACTCGCCCCCCCCCCAAGACCCACCAAGCTCTGCAGCACTGGCGGCGGCATGCCCGCTCACCCCCCAACCGACCAAGCTGACAGTGGTGGAGGAGGAGAAGGAGCGCCCGATTGGCCCCACTCACTCCGCAAGCTCTGTGGTGCTGGTGGAGCAGGAGGAAGAGTACCCTCAGGTCGGGAGGCGGGTGGGGACCTGGCAGGTGACTTTTTAGCACCCCACGGGCTACCAGTCACCCGCGGTTGATGCATTGTGCAGGCCTGCACTAGATGTTGCAGAGAGGGGTGTGGAATCCCTATCTTTCATCTGCAGCCCTTGATTCCTACCACTTGAGATTCCACTCTAGGTGGGGAACACTTGGATGAAAACAAAAGCTTTGCACCAAAAACCATGTTTTGTCATTTCATCTTTATAAACAAGTTGCCATAGTAACACAAAATGCAGCACTAAATATGACAGCTGTAACAGTCTAGTTTTACATCTGTTGCCCTCCTCTTTACACAAGATCATATCTGTGTGCTTCATATTCATCTGTTCCAAAAAGCATTCCCACCTGTGGCTGTTTACGCTCCCAGTCAAGGGGGTACATGATGATACTCACATTGCTCTTCACTGGCAGGTTAAGGGGAAAGGCTTCACTTTTATTTATTTATTTATTTATTTATTTATTTATTGAGAACAACTAGGAGGTTGAGGACATGGGCTGTTGAGCTTGCTGTTTGGAATGCTGCAGGGAGGGGCTGCCATGCTCTTAAAGATGGCAAGCAGACAACATCTTTAAAAGAGTACTCCAGCCTTCCCCCAAAGCAATCTCACCTTTCTGGCTTTCTGGCCCCATTCAAGGGGCTTCTACATTTCTGACATGGGTAGGATTGCTCTGGTTTGGATCACCTGCAGCCACAGGAACTGATCCAAAGCAAGCCTTCCTCTTTCAGTTTTCCAATACAGTAACCCCACCACCACCACCTAGGGACCCAACCCGACCCGCAATAATTGAAAATCCACGATATACGGATGCAGGTCGGGTTGGGCCTGGGGTGCCTAGCTGGGGGCTCTTGTACTTACCCTAGCCTGGCACTACCCCGAGCGGGCCTGCAAGGACCTTTCTGGGTCTTTTGGAGGCCTCCACCCTTAACCCCAGGCCTTTTCCCCCTTACTCCAGGGGGCCTTTTTTCATATACTGTGGTCCCGCAACATAGCGGTACCACAGTATATGAACTGTGAATGGGCGGGGGACCACTGTATCCCAAAGTGGCTGGATTAGGAAGTCGCTGGAGGAGAAGCGAAGGCAAAGAAAATGTTTTTTAAAACTGATGCAGTGCATCAGCAATAGTCTACATACAGTAAAAAAAAACATTTTCCCCTTTTCTTCTACCCTCTGCCATGCAGAGGAAGTGGTTTACTTGCCAATATCTTGAAGCGGCTCACTTATTAAGACAATTTGCAATAATGTCAGGAGCCATTTATGTGCGAATGGTCAGGCTTGATTAGATCATTCTAATCAAGCTTGACCATTTCCAAGTGTCCCACACTAGCTCACTCCCTGCTGTTAATGTAGCAGCCATACCCTATGTCTAGTCAAGTGTCTTGTGTGTCATCCTAGGTCTGCTTACTCAGATATTGAGCTTGGAAAAGTTATTTTTTTGGATAACAACCCTCTTAGCCCCAGAGCCCATCCTTCAATAGCTATGCTGACTGAAGGACTTTATGGGATCTAGTACAGTATGGTAACTTTTGCAAGTTGTGTTCAGATCAGAAGTAATTATGCAACTTTATGAACCATTTATATTCATTTACTCACTACCTTAGAATGGAACATAGCAATCATGGTACCTTTATTCCAAAAAGGACAAAGATATGAGCCTGGAAACTATAGCCCCATTTCTTTCCTAAACATATGCAGCAAATTATATGCTAGACATCTTCAGGACAGATTTGAGACCTGGTTTGAGGACTGCTGTAGAGCAAGCGGGCTTTAGAGAGTGTAGATCTACTCTGGACTGTTGTCTTATTGTTCAACACCTTATAGACAAATATGCAGCAAAGGGTCCAACTTCACTATACACAGCATTTGTCAATCTGAAAGGAGCCTTTGACTCGATTCTGAGACATAAATTATGGGCCAACGTAGAAGCCACCTCAATAGATAAATGATTACTCCTATTGCTGTGTGCGCTACATGACAATACCAATCTGAAGGTTAGGCTTAATAGGAAAGGCAACTAATAGGAAAGGGGGCTTCCAAAGCCTGCACTACAGCTGATCGGTGCTTGGGGCTCAGCAGTTAATAGGAAAGGGGACTTCCAAAGTGGCAGTACAGATCAGCTGTAGCACTGCTGGTGCTTGTTTTTTAAAAAGCGCCCTCAGACAGCTGCACTACAGCTGATCGGCGCTTGGGGCTCAGCCAAAACAACAACAAATTAAATTTTTTAAATTATTATTATTTTTTGCTGAGCCACAAGCGCTGATCAGCTGTAGCGCAGGCTTTGGCTGGCAAAAAAAAAGTTTACAAATTGCTCCTTTCCTCCCTCCCGATGGGCACAAGAGTCACAGGGAGCTCTGTCAATGTTCGTTAGCAGCAGCCTGCTGAGTGCTTGTTCATGTCATTTGCAAGATTAAAGGGAATATTTCCAAAGTTCAGTCGAGTCAATTGATGGAGACCTGATATGCAAATAAGCAATGTGCTCTCCTGCGTGGAACTGACAGCTCAATCAGTTACTGCTGCCATTTGAGGAGGCACTGTGGGAATTTGTGGCAATTCATCTTGTGACATGACAAGAAGTAGCATATTTGCAGTGCAGTGGGAGGGGGATATTGACTGAGGCTGTATGCATGCAGGAGGCCTCATAGGCAAACCCAGTCTCTCAAGAAGCATCAACTCCCTTTCCTTTACCAACCCCATTGCTATCACAAAAAGAGGAGTATGAAAAGTGTGATGTCGATCGTCTGCCAATTGAGAGAGTTTTGCTAGCCTGTCTCTTTGGAGTATGAAAATTGAGCTACATGTTATAGGAACTATTGAACTCATTTTAATTATTTGTTCTTTCTTTCTTTCTTTCTTTCTTTCTTTCTTTCTTTCTTTCTTTCTTTCTTTCTTTCTTTCTTTCTTTCTTTCTTTTTCTCTTTCTCTCTTTCTCTCTTTCTTTCTTTTTGATTAAGGTTATGGGCTTAATCAGAAGAGTATCTGTCCCCCCCTCTCTTTTTTCCTCCAGTGATCACACAATGTAGTCACTAGAGCAAATCAGTCTGCCCCCAGAGTGCCCCAATGTGCACATTTCTAGCCCCTGTCAGAGGCTTCTACTTTTGTTATGGATGGGTGGGTGTTCCAGTTTGATTTGTTTCCAGTGTTTGCTATCACTGGGAATGAACCAAGAAGCGAACTTTAAGTTGTGAAAGCTCCTTCGACTGTCCATTTCTGATATCCTGAAGTGGTTTAATAAGCAAGGCACTTCAGGATAGCCGCAAACTGAACAGCTCCCTTACTCCTCTTTGGAGGATAGGGGAAGGTCAATTATCATGTTTGTTTGTTTTTTACTCTGCTAGACCATTGCTGGTGTAATGCCTCAGATTAAATTTTAAAAATGTATTTTCATTGTCTGAACTGCTTATTGAGAAATTGGCTGCAGCCAAACCTTCATGTTATCAGAAATGGGCAGTAGAAGAGGCCAGACTAAATAGGATCACTTGAAGGTCATATGCTGTTTGATTGCAATTGCATATTGTACCTCCACCCAACCTCATGTAAACCTATTTAGAGTAGATAAGTCTGTTCCAAAAAGGCCAGAATAGGTGAGTCCTGAGGCTACAATATGGCGTGGGTGTTAAGTCAGAGCCTTGCATAAATGGATTTCCAGCTCTTATGGAAGTTCTTGTTTCAATCATCTATGCCTATTCTGGGGACACTGAGAATAGAGAAGTATGTAATAGTGGGTCAGGGTCAGTGGTATGTCATATGGGAGTCCTGCCACCCTCTCCTGGGGGCCCAGTAGCTGAGGATTTCTGCCCCAGCAAAAATTCCAGCCTGGTTTTATCACTCACAGTAGCTTTTATTAAAGGTACAGAGTCAGCCCCAGTGGGTTACCTTGCATTCCCAGAGGGTTGACTTTCCTAGCTCCCTGGGCACAGTCAGTCTGACTGGGGGCCTAGTTGACCTCACTGGAATCCCCAAACATTCAAGTCCGGAGAAGAAGGCAGGAACTATGAGTCCTGATTGAGGCTTTTAAGGTGGGATATTAAAGGTGAGTGCAGGGACGAGGCTCCACCGTGCTGCCCCTCTTGGAGCCTTCTTTGCCACTTCCACATCCAGTGCAATGACAACTCCCACCCCCATAAAGTATGAATGACAAAACAGCACCATGGTTTCTTCTAGACCGCAGAGATTAACAGGAAGTGGGAGACCTAGGTCCATAGGTCAGTGATACGCATGTGGTTCCATGGAACGTGTAATCTACTGTAGGCCTAAAGAAAGACTTTGTGAGTTTGAAACTTCTCTCTCTCTCTCCTCTCTCCTCTCTCCTCTCTCCTCTCTCCTCTCTCTCTTCTTTTTGGTAATTGCTTACAAACATACTTTTGTTGAAGGCCAGAAAGGGTTTTTAATAAAAAGTGACAGCTGAAGGCTGGTTTATTCTAGGAAACAGCTATCATGGCTATAAAACTTAACTACTTCTCAAAACCCACACGAGTCACTGTATTTTTAGATATTCCCTGCTGCCTTATCTATAACTGAAGTGGAAAACAGTTTTGAAGGCAAAACAGCATTGTTGGTGTCTATTTGGGGGTGGGGGTGGGGGAGCAATCAACTATGTTCTTTTTGGCATGCGGCCAGATCCCTGCTACTGTAATTCCTGTTGCTGTAATTGATTATATACACATTCCTTGGTGGGAGCAGAGCCATTCGGATGCCCATGTTAAAGGCAACCAGATCTGGATGTACAAATGTGGGTGTGTTTCTCCCCGCTTGCTTTGACAAATTTTGTAAGAAGCAGTCACACGATGAGGATGCTCTAGGCAGATTTCATTTTTGTGAATGGGCAAAAGTGGGACCATTGAAATCCTTGCCCTCAGAGGCCTGCTTGTCAATTGATCAAGGATACATGTGGAACACTGTTTATAGGATGCATTTTGACGAAACTGAGGTACAGTCATTGTTGAACGAAAACAACCATCTTCTAAGGCTTTTGGAAGGCTGCTCGCCTTATGCCCTGTTAAGTTGAATTCTGGATGTGCCTCATGGCTGTGCTAAGGTCATTGTCACTCCAAGACATGCAGCAAACCCACAAAATCTATCAGGTTCATTGTGAGCCAGCAGTCCACTTCATAAGACACATATTGCCAATCCAGTTAGTGCAGGCAGATCAACTTTATAGGCAGAGTAGGCAGCTTCCAGTGATGTACCATTCAAAGAGCACCTGTTCTGCAGAAATACAGTGGACCCTCGCATAACAGTTTTTATAACATAAAATCTGTACAACATAAAAAAATTCCAGAGATAGAGGAAATTTGCTTAACAGAATTGTCTATGGGGCAAATCTGTACAACATAAAAATGGCCACGATTAGGGATTACTCTGTTTTCAATGCATTCCTATGGGGAGTTTTTATAAAGAAAAATTTGCCTAACATAATTTCATTTGGAATGAATTAATACCTTTATACAAGGTACCACTGTACTACAGATACTTAGATTCTTAAAGTGCTTCCCACGTGTTCTTCTTGGTCAAACAGTGCAAACAGAACAAAGGAATCCCAAATGAAATTAAAGGAAATTAAAAATTCCACTCTCCATTTGGACTGCCATTTAGTGACCGAGCAGGCTGTGTGTTTATAGAACATCCAAAATTTGATCTGCTGCCTCTCTAAGGCTGCTTTTACACGACCCCTAAAATCCACTGCAAAATGCTCGCAGATGCGGAGCATAAAATTGTTTTCCCACCAGCAGCGGACTTTAAAAAAAAAGTACGACCACGCCCACTTAAGCGTGCCCCAGTGCATTTTACAAGTACCTGGTCTGGAGGAGGTAAAATCCTTGTTGCTGTTCCTTGTTGCTGTTTTAAAGCATTGCATGCCTGGCCCTCCTCCACTTTTTGTTTGTTTTTTGTTGGGTCCCCCCCCCTTAACAGATAGGAATCCTAATGAGCTGGAACAATTAGCTGCCAATGGCAGGCAGAGGTAAGCCTGCATTTCTCTCTCTCTCCCTTCACGGCAGACAGAAGCAATAGAATCAGAGTGCGGGAGGTAGGAACACAGGAAGCAGCACAAAAACCACGTTGGGATGGGATCTGCATTTAAGTTGCCAGCGGATTTTAGGGGTCGTGTAAAAGCAGCCTAAGTTGCAGTAAGAAACATTTCCTGCCTTAATATTAAATACTGATAGAATAGTGGTTCCCAACTTTGGGTCCGTAGAGGTTCTTGGACTACAACTCCAGAAATCCTGGCCAGAACACCTAGTGGTGAAAGTTTCTGGGAATTTTACTCCAATAATATCTGGGGACCAAAGGTTGGGGACCATTAGCATGTATTTACAAGAAGTGTTCCATGATATGTTGAAATATGTATAGTTGCTGCAGCACATGCTTTTCTTTACTTTTGTATCTTGCTTCTTGCTCTTTTCCCCCAATTGCAACCAGAAATTCTTTTGCTTGTGGAAAAACTTGCCAATTAGAGAAATTATACCTTTACAGTGGCAGTTCTCCCTTGAAGCCAATAGTGTAGAGTAACCAGTAACAAACTGGTGCACTCCAGATATCTTGAACTATAATTTCCCATTGTGCCACTTTTAGCCATTAATACTAGAGATCGAGCAGTGAAAGTGGAGGGTCACTAACATGGCTAAGGTTCTAGAAAAGTGCAAAGGCTAAATGCTCTGGTTGATGCTTCAAGTGGGGATTTCTTGCACTGCCAGGGAGCTGGACTCATTAACTCTTAGGGTCCCTTCCAGCTTTATAATTCTATGAGGACATATGACCTAAGCTAGGGATGGGCAAAATGGAGCCCATCCCATGCAGCCTTCTGTTGATTTTAGTGGCCTCCTAGTCCCCACCCCCTGGAAGTTTCCCATTTCCAAAATCCTCTTGAATATGGGCTGCCATCTAATTCAGAAAGCCCTTCACCACTGAGTCACAGAAAATGGATGGATTGTTACTTCTTTAAGAGGGTTGCTTGCTTACTGGTAGTCCTTGTTCTGCCTCCTGCTCAGCTATAGAGGACTATAAACCCTTGTGGTACAAACTATTCTTCCTTTGAAGCCATTCACTTTAGTATAAATGTACAGTATATGGACCTATTCAGCAGTTGTCTTTTCAGACATTTTTCTTTTTCTCCTCAATAAGAGACAGGGCTCTAGAAAAGGTGTGATTAATTTACACCCATATGTGCCAAGTGAAAGACTGTGACATTCTGGTCGTATTTTTCCAGCTTAATTCTGAGGTGGGGGAAATTATGTTTTAAAAACTAGAGCCCCAAGGAGACCTCAGAAAGCACAGTCAGTGATCAAGTTAGCTGGGGGAATTATGAATCTTGTAGTCCAAAGAAGCAACCAAATACTGGTCAGATCTCCCTTTGACCCTCTCAGACACCACTGCAAGTAAGTCAATTGCAGTAAAAAAAAAAGGTTACTGATACCTCTGCTTGCTAAGTTCAATGTGGTATTTGCAATGGCATCTGAAAAGTTGGGAAGATGAGAAAGGCAAAAAGAAGAGTTTATAAAAATGAAGTCAGTTTTTCTGTGTCTTAATCTCAGGAACACATCCTTACTTTTGATGATATTTTCTAAATCCTTCACTGGTGCTCTTTGTGGTCTTAGCCTTCTTACTTGAATGTATACTGAGCATTTCCAGTCTGTGGGCCATTGTTTTGTTCTTCATATTTGTTGGTATATACATGTTAGGATTTTTGAGAGATTCAGTCTCTGTGACTTGAAACCATTTTATGGGTATTCTATCTGTCGCTGGTGATTAATTTATTCCTTGTGCTTTCAGAGCAGCTTTCACTTCCCTTTCTAGAACTTCAGGTTCTTCATCATAGAATTCTCCTTCAAAAGAGTCTGTCATCCAGAGGTGAGCTGATGGCACATAACAACATCAGGAATTGTTAGGGATCAAAGAGGGAATCTTTAGTTTTGGTAATGATGAAGTAGAGTCAGGGCATGCCCAATCAAAGTGCTGGAACCTTCCTCAATAGCAAGAATCATGACATAGTCCACCAACGCTTCCCCTCAAGCTTCCTTATTTTCTCTGAGCTTAGCAACATTCTTCTCAATGACTGTGTTGCTTTTCACCCTTCATTATAGATTTTTCTTTTCTTCTTCTATGCTCTTTATAGCTCTAATGTTATCTTTTAATGTTCTGAGATGCCTCTTCAAACTCCCCATTCTTAACTTGAATATGTCTTAAATGTTCTGGACTGTATATTGTCTCTCATTATTGTAAGCCACATTGGATCCTTTTCCAAGGAGAAAGGTGGGGTAAGAATATTCAAAATAAAATAAAATAAAATAAAATAAAATAAAATAAAATAAAATAAAATAAAATAAAACAGTATGATTTTGTAAGGTATCCTTGCTGTAATACAAAACGCTTGATGGTGGTTTGGTCTTGAGTGCACAATTTAGAGCCATTAACTGTATAAAAGACCTGTTCTTCAGGGGCTGATATGAACAGATCCAGCAGCTTACACTTTTGGATGTTCCTCATGGGGCCTGGTGGCTATGGGTAGTATCATGATTAACACCTGCACTTATAAATTTACCACTGTATCCTTATTTCCGTGTGTCTCTTTCTCAGTGAACTTCTGAATTTAACATTGCACCGTCCTAGGCCGTTTAAATGTTCCCAAGACCTAAAATAAGCCCTCCAATGCAAGGTGGATATTGAATTCTATTGGGCGGAAAGAATTGGATTCCTGTGCACATTAAGCCAAGAATCCTGCTTGAACAATGCTGCTCGGTTAGAAACTGTGATGGCATGACAGAATTCTACTCATACAGTATGCAAATGAACATGCATAGAATTCCTTATCACGCAACACAAGAAGGTCTGGATAGGGGCCAGCAGGACTCTGGTACACATTAGGACCTGTGTGTGTGTGTGTGTGTGTGTGTGTGTGTGTGTGTGTGTGTGTGTGTGTGTGTGCGCGTGCGCGCGTGCGTGCGTGCACGCATGAAGGTAGAAGCAGCTGAACTGTTTATTTTTTTTTAAATGAATACTCCAGCATTCTCCCCCAAAAAGACCCAAGGTAGCTTACATAGTTAAACACAGAATAGTAAAAACAGTACATTGCTGAAACAGAAAGAAGAATTAATAATATTTTATTTAAAATGTTAGGTAAAAGCATTAACACCCCCCCCCCAAAAAAAGGAGAGGGGAAAAATATCTAGAAGTAACAAAATATAAACCATCCTGTTCATTAGTTTCCTAGGCAGTCACTAAGAAAAAGCTTGACTAAAGAGAAAGATATTTATCACAGAATACTAAGGTCATCATGGATTGACAGGACATCAGTGAAAGAGTATGAATGAAAATGAATAAATACCAAGAAATTGTAATGCACACCAAAGGCAGGAAGCTAGAATCCTTTGGCTATATAGTGAGAAATGACAAGTACAGATCTCTTACAATTGATCATTTGAGGAAAAATAAATGAGAAAAAAACCCCAGGAAGGATGCCTTGACAGAAGAAACCAGGAGACCGGCTTGAATGTCACAGAATCAATGTCTTGAGGTGACACATCCTCGATCAGAAGGGCCATAATAATGTGTGGCATCTGTGCTAGGTGAGGAACAACAAGAAGAACAATCATAACCTAAAATTGAACAACTTTCTTTTCGGAGGGAAGGAGCTCAATTATTTTAGAAGCACCCCACGCCACTTCAATGCGGGTAAAATGTCATTGCTGGACAGTCAAACCAGCTGACAAGCAGGAGTGATACTTAATAGAAATATAATATTTGCATAGCCCTGGCTCTGGTTTGAGCATGTTCATTTGCTGTAAGAACCTTTTGCAAAGGTTGTGAAAAACTTATCGGTGTGAGAACCATATTAAACATTCTCTTGATGCTTTTTCTTTGCTTCAGCGGGTACACGTTAAGTGGATGGCTGAATGTCATAGTGACAGACCTGACGCAAAATGTCTGAAGACCAGAGTTTGAAAAATTGTGTTTTTAAAATACAACTCCCAGAATCCCCCAGCCAGGATTATTATTCCCCTCACACATTTTTTAGTAGAACCCTATGTGCACTTGTAATAGAATGATGAGATTATGAGTAGAGGAAGAACAGCAATAGACCTCTTATTTGGGTCTGTACACTATTTCTTCCATCTATAATCTTATACCTTCAGGGGATGTCAAACTATAATTTGCCTCATGATGAGACATATTCTGATTTATCACCCTACCAATGGTGGTCCAACTTCGGCCCTCCCAATGTTTTGGACCACAACTCCCACAGTCCTTTGTCATTGGCAATACAGGCTTGGAATTCTGGGAGTTGTGGTCCAAAACATTGGGAGGGCCAAAGTTTGGCCACCACAGCGGGTTCTATGTGGCCCTTGTTTTGTGGGATGCCCTCTTCAGACTGGGATGTCTTGTTCCAGCTTAGCATGTGGTGAAGACTAGGTCTAAGCATTTCAGCAAACAAAGTAAGTTTGATTTTACCTGTCCTGTTTTATCCTCTGGAAAACTTGCTTCTTTAGTTTTATTTTTGTAGTGTATGGTGTGTTTCTTATTTTTTATTTTAGTACATTCCACCTTGAAAGTTTTTCCAAGTAGTGCTATCTTCTCATTCTCTCCATCTTTCTTTCTCCCTTTCCCCTTTCACACATGCCAAGCTAATAAATAAATGGTCCTTTCCCTCTAAAGGAAAGTCTAGGTCCAAAATACAATATGGCTATGAATACTGTGCACCCACAAGTGTTTGTGATGTTGGTTTTCCAGGCATCCTGGCCCTGCACTTCATTGCTACCCTTTTCTGAAGCTAGGGGAAAAGTTTTTAGTATGTAATTTGGAAGTTATCTACCATTTCAAAATAAAAGTTTTTTAAAAAAAAAAATTTAGTGAGCATGCACCAATATCTTCTTAGGTGTGTGACACAGCTGTTTTGAATACCAGCCTTTCTATCCTTCATTCAATACACACAATTTCTTCCTGACACTGTGCCTTGAGGTAGACTTGCTGACTGATTGGCTGATGGAAAGAATGGCCAAAATCTTATTATTCAGTTCCATGGACACAACTCAAATTTGGGGTAGCTGCACTAGTGCAGAGATGGAACTTCACAATCAATGTGAATGTGCAACCAATTGCACAATTCCATAGTGCAATGCCTTGTTGCTGGGCATAATGTCCAAACACATTTACACCAATGTTGATTTACTTTATTCCGGTGTAACTTTATGTTACTGGCCAATGATCTGGTCCTTGAACAGAAATGATCATATGTTGTGGTAAGTTTTACCAGGTACAGAGGAATGGATGTAAGCTCTATGTTCTATCTACTTTGAAGAACCACTAGTTTTTCCTAATTGCCCTTGTTTCCATCTGGCAAGGTTAACAGTTGCTTCCATGTGATAACAAGTGTTATAAATGCAACACACTCATGGCATGACTTTCTGAGACACCATGGGGTGCGCACTGCAGCAGGAGGAGCTGAATTTTGCCAAAAAGAACAGGCCGACTGTGTTTTGTGTCTAGTGAAGAAGTCTAAAAGTAACACAGCAAGGGTGAGAACTGTATTTGGAAATGTGTGTCTCTCTATGGTAGCTTTATTGAGGGAAATATTTGTAGGCACATCATACAGTGTAATTGGCTAAAAAAACCCACAACAGCCAACACATAAGCACGCAAAACAGGTTTGACAGAACATTTCTTTAGAGCCTCTCAGATTTTAGGCTACCAGCAGGTTTCCCAAGTGGCAAATTTAATGTTATATGCTTATACCATTAAAATGCAGTGCTGTACCAAACCAAAAGCAGCAGGAGAAGCTGTTCGAGTCTAGCTTTCTGACCTTTTCAGCAGTGGCCAACAATGGCTGAGCATACTCAATGAATCCATATAGGCCCCAGGTCCAGCTCCTAGTACAAATGGATGTGGAATGCAAGTGTGCTTAAAGAATGGAAATACAGTGGTACCCCGAGTTACGAAATTAATCCGTTCCGAGCATACGCTCATAAGTTGATTAGCTCATAAATTGGGGAGCGATTCCCCATAGGAATGCATTGAAAGTCAATTAATCCGCTCTGGACGAACGGATTTCAGTGCATTCCTATGGGAAACTGCTTTAAACCACCTGCAACCCCCCCCAACAGGCCCGGTTGGGGGGGGGAAGCAGCGGGTGGTTTAAAATGACTTTAAGCCACAGAGCCAAGCGGTTGCCTCAGTGGCTAAAGACATTTTAAGCCACCCGCCACTTCTCCCCCCCCCAATGCGCCCGGTGGGGCGGAGCAGCGGGTGGTTTAAAATGTCTTTAAGCCACCGAGTCAACCACTTGGCTCAGTGGCTCCTAAACATTTTAAACAAGCTGCGCTTTCCCCTGCAACGTGCCTGATTGAGGGGGAAAGCACAGGTTGTTTAAAAACTGGGAAAAAGACCCCCACACACACCAGCAAACATGCAAAAAAAATACAGTACAGTATATAAAAGCTGCCTAGATACCCTAAGCACATCTGATCTTGCCTGATTTTGGAAGCTAAGCAGGGTCGGCCCTGGTTAGTACTTGGATGGGAGACCACCAGGGAATACCAGGTGCTGTAGGCACCTGGAGTAGGAACTGGCAAACCACTCCAGTATTTTTGCCAATAAAACTTCATGGACATGGGGTCACGAAGGGTCGGTCACGACTATAATGACACAACACACACACACACACACACAGTATATAAAAATAACAGAGGAAAAATCAACCTACCTTTCTTGCTGTAGAGAAGTGCAGGAAAATGGTGCAGGTATTTTAAAACCTCCCAAATGCAAAGCGCCATGGGAGAAACAGTTTTCAAAAACACCAAACAATCGTAAGTCGGGAAAACCCTATCTTTTGCTCTTAAGGCAGTGGGATTTTAAAACCAATGGAATCATGTTCGTAAGTCGGGATTTCCGTATGTCGGGCGTGTCGCAAGTCGGGGTACCACTGTAGTGGTTAGTCTGCCTCTTCCTTGCCTGCAGATTGGTATTCTCAGATCAACTTCACTTCCCCTCATTACCAAGTCCCATTTCAGTGTAAATCTCCTTTTCCTTCTCTCCTTTTCTTTCCCAAGCATGTTTGCAGTATCGCATCCAAAACGTCTTGCTCTATTTTCAGATGTCGTTCTTACTACATATTTCAAGCGCCAACCCCCATACCTATTCCACACTGATGCCCCCCCCCAAAAAAAACAAAAAAGACAACGCTGCAGTGGGTTACGTCCACTGACTGCTGCCCGTCTGAATAAAGAATATTGAGTTCAGTGAACAAATGCCCTGACTGAAGTCCAAAGGTCAGTATAAGTTTGAATCAATGTGGCAAAGGATGCCATCATTCCTGGGTGAACAGCTCTTGGGTCTTATGTCCTTACTCTTGTCTGGTTTCAAAAATGACTGATGAGGCAGATGTCACAGTCTGAATTATTGCAGCTCAGTGATTCCAAATATTGCAAGTGAGATCACCCGGTCTGCCTGCAGTAATACAGATTTCAGTGTTCAGAACCGTCTCGTGGCCATAACTGCACCGATCCACATTTTTGGCTGGAAAAGGGGAATGACATTACTTTGTTTTCTATCAGCTTGGTGGCAGTCAATGAGTTTTAAATCATAGCATAGCTTTTCCCTCTGGCATTCCATCAGCATAGGCAGAATTTCTCTTTCAGTTGCATCTCTTTTGGCCTGCTGGGAAAGACCTGAGAAATATCAGCCGTGCAAAGAATTTATAACTCTGTCTTCCTTCAAGCTGGGACACGTTTGTTCTTCGACAAGTGGACAAAAGGTCGTCTTTCAGACAACTGTCCAACCCATCGGTCCATTTGTTCTGCAACTGCCAAATCATACGTATCCCCAAGAATCTCAGAACGGGTGAAGCTTTTGTTGAAGCACATGGAAGCAGAGGAAGTTGCCTGATGTGAAACGACTATTGGCTCATCTAGTCTGATTTAGGTCTCTGTTCAAACTGTCAAGTGGTCTCCAGGCTCTCAAGCAGTGGCCTTTCCCATCACCTGCTAGCCTCTTCCTTGAAGTGATGACGCGAGGGAATTGAGCCTATGACCCCAAGCTATGGCCTATTCCCAAATATTATTTGTATTTATACTCAGCGAGTTCAATAGAGTAACTCTCAAATGTAAGTACAAAGTCCTATGGGGCATTTATTTCTTAGGAGCAACTTTTGTGTACCCACGCGTAGGGCCAGGTGCTGCACTTTCTTTTTCCTGAGGAAAATGTATTGTAGCTGGATGGATTTTTCATTATACCCACCACTGTTTATGAGTACCTTGGAAGCAGTTAGCTGTACTCACTCGCTGAGGCAGCATGTGGAATGGAGACACCGTGAGACTCATGGGTTGAACACAGACACTTGACTGTCTGAAGAAGAAGATGTAGCATGCTGTTGGTCTGTGGAACTCCCTGCCACAGGATGTGGTGATGGCATCTGGCCTGGATGCCTTTAAAAGGGGATTGGACAGATACCTGGAGGAAAAGTCCATCACAGGTTACAAACCATGATGGAGATGTGTCATCTCCAGGCTTAAAACCAGGGTACTTAAAAGGCCGGATGCAGGGGAGTGGTATCAGGAGTCAGAAATCTAGTCTCATGCACTCCCAGTTGCATCTGGTGGGGCCACAGTGAGATACAGGAAGCTGGACTAGATGGGCCTTTGGCCTGATCCAGCATGGCTCTTCTTAAGTTCTTATATGTTCTTATGTTACCTCAGTAGCCTCTTCACAGCAGCCCATCCCCAGAGCTGATGTTTTGTCTTAACAACTGATTAAGGCTTCAGGTTCTGAATATCAATTTGGAACACAAGCATGTTTTTTGAACTGTGGTTGTCTTCAAAGATGAAGGCAGAGGATCCAGAGCCCCTTCTCATCTGGCTTGCATCTTAGGACAGGATATTGCAAATATCACTAATAGAGGTCTCATTGATATTTCCTTGACGATCTTGTGGGGGGGGGATCTTTCTCGTACTGATTTCCTAAAAGAAAGTTGTTTTACTACAATTTATGGGAAAACTAGAAAAAGAAGCAGAGTCATCCAGTATTAAAGTAAATAAGTACCAATGATAAATGCTATATTTGATATTCCTCACTTGTTCTTATTACTTTGGTGGTTGATAGGCATCAACTTTAGAAAATGATATACTGTAAAAAATAATAATTTGAAATACAGTATAATTCATGCAGTCATTTGAAAAGTTTGGAAACTCTCTACCAGAGTTTTTGTTTTTAAATCAAGAAACATGGACCAAAAGGGGGACAATATATTTTCATTCTATCTATTAGATATGCAAAGCTCTAGGAAACAATTGATAGTATATATAGTGATTGCTATTAATAACTATGTACTGTTATGTCAATTCCGACTTATGGAGACTCTTTCCAGGGATTTCTTGGTAGAGAATACTCATAAGTCATTCATCATTTCCTTCTTTTGGGGGCACCCTGGGACGGTGCAGGTTGCCCAGGGCCACACAGGCTGGCTCTTCTCTTGGAAGGCACAGTGGGGGATTGAACTCCTCCTAACCTCTGGCTCTGCAGCTGTTGAATTATCCAGCCAGCTGTGAATGCCGGACATCCATTAAACAAAATTCCCAATGTTCCCTACCATTGGGACTTTTGTCATGTAAAGAGCCCATTCTGTCCTTGTCACACACCCCTTGGAGCAAAGCATTCAGTGTAGCCGTGCAGACTATGTGGAATTTCTTTACCTCTGAAATTTGATAATCATCCACTCCAAATTGTAGATGCAGAGCACAGAATTCTCTTTGTTCCCTTTGCTTATGTAATGGTCCATTGCATGAGCAGGAGGACACTTTCCAAGCTTGCACAAGGAAGTATTATCTCCTTGTACTACCTCTGTAACACTCTAACTACTAGCACTGTGGACCACTGCACAAACAGATGGAACAACCAGGATATTCCTCATGCTAGGAGCATGTATATTGGTGCAAGAAAGTTGTTTTAGTACAACTTAAACTGAGTTTGCAGGGGGAGGGAGAAAATTCTCTTAATGGTAGAGATCCAGAAGAGGTTGTGGAGATTAGCCCAAATGTTGCAAAAGGAGCAGGACTTGTTTGGAATTGTTACCAGTTTTTACAGAATATTTTTGAGACTGTGCTTGGCTTGGAACTAGTGTCCCATAAGTAAATTGGAATAAATTAAGGAAGCTCAAACACTGTACTGTTTAAATCTGATTTATTGAAGCCAAGCAGATTGACAAAAGTCAGTGGTCTCATCCTGGTTGGTGTGAGTGAGGAAATAATCATTGATACACCATCTGTTTTATAGACATAAACTAGTTCAATGTTTCCCTTGATCTGCATTGGTGGGTGATTGTTCAGTGTGTCCTGATGATCCAATTTCCTGAGCCATTAAGTTCTTGATGGCCCACATCCTTGAGTAAATGTTCCATAGATTGGTGTCCTATTGTTCACCTGGATCCAGTCTGGCAGAGACAGGGGAATTTGGAGTTCCAGACAATGACAGGGAACTCTAATCTCCTGTCCCTCAGGAACAGTTTACCTTAGGGAATAATCCTCTCCCAAGTGCTAAGTTTAAGCTTCTGCCACATCCTGGAGCTCCTGCATACTTCCAATTAATTTACATTCTAAATGAATTCAAGTTCCTTTAATTTATCTACCAAGAATCTATAATAAATGCTTTGGAGTCTGATTTCTCATGGTATTAGAATGATGCTGAATAGCCGGTGTGTTTGTGTGCGCGTGCATATTTTATTTGTACCCAATGATGCAAATGGTACACAAGTCCTTTCACTCTATTGTGATCCTTAGATTTCTTCTTCAACATTTCCATTTGTGTTTCCAGTGCTGCTGTTACACTTCAAGGAGTGAAGAGAGAGAGAGAGAGAGATCCAATACGGGAGAAAACACAACACCAGGCATACTCATAAGGAGAATTCGGTAGGCCATAACAGGCTAAAAAGTATGCTCTGTATCCCATCACTTTCAGATGACCAGTAGCAGGCATAACTCCCAGTTTCAGCCTCCCCATGAAGAGTTGGAAAAAAATGAATGCAAATCCAAAAAAATCCATTGGGGCACTTCCTTTGCCCCAGTATATGTAAATATTCTATATATTTTTCTATAAAATAAGAAATAGAAAATACATACTGGGAATTACTGTGATGGCAATACTATAGCTAAACCTGATATAATAATTTGCTAGATGTCTAGTCCATTCAGGAGATATGCTACTATTTCTAATTATAATTTCATGGATCTTAACAAGCCTTCCTGCCAATGAGGTGAGTATAGAACTGCTGTTTTAGCCAACCCCTTCCTCTGTATTATTCCATAATTTGAACACAAGTCCAGCAATAATTTTGGCAATTTATCAATAACACTTTGAACACATCTACTGTATATTATCTTAGCATAAGATTTCTGTGTGTAGATATTAATGAAGTTGTCCAAGGAAACACAACTTTTGCCTCTCTAACCCAGAACAAAGTCAATGTTGCAGCACTCTTCATTTTAAATCTATAAAGCAGTAAAGGTGCGCCACCTTCACTGCTGGTAATATTTCTTTAATGACAAATGGTTACGAGTTTTGAACAGGAGACAGACGTTTGAATCACTGCTGAGTAAATTTGCTACCTTTCCCCGAGGTGGCAATTTGAGTGCCATAAGTAGCTTTAGGGAGAAATGAATTGAAAATATTTAAAGATTTAAAGATCTAATTAAAAACCCTGAAGGCCCCAGCAATGACACATCATCTGTGGCAACTGTTCCTTTAAAGAGTGAATTCAGAATGCTACATCTGACATAAATAATGATTGAGTTAAAATATTTTCAATAAGCGATGAGGAGCAGACAGCACAAGACTATTAGCAGGGACCTAGACAGAAACATTATTCATAATAAAGCTGCCTTTTTCTTAGATTTCTAGCCTATTTTTGATCACCCAAGTCATTTTGTGCCTCCGTGCTCTACATAGTTTCCCCAAAAGACTAAGTAAGAGCTGGTCAACAATGGGGTGGATGGCCTTGGAATGGGATGAACTCTTGTTGATTTGAGTTTTTCAAACCCTGGTTGGGTGGCACCTGTCAGCGATATTTTAGATGTGGACTTCTTGTTTCAAAAGAGACTTGGACTCATTGATCTTTGGGGAATCCTCCAGCTTGACAGCTGTATGACTGTACTATACCACATGGGCCATCTTAAGATATCTGACCCATGATGTGTATTTACCATGTAATTCATGATGGAATTCTATGGTTCCAGAACATAACCCAAGTCAAAAGTAGTCCAGTAGCAAAATAAAAAATTGCACATATTTAAAGAATAAGAAGTAAAAAGCCATGTATCTGTAATGAGAGACAACAAAGAGATTAGCTTGCATGTGTATCTCAGGAATGACACTTTCTAGTTAACATAGAGCAAGCTAGTACAGTCTGACTATTCTGGAAGAAACAGGGTATTAATTAAAAATATGCAGAATATTCCCTGCCTTTGTTAGGAAAGAATGGTCTAACTCCAGAAGGCAACACATGACCTTTTAGATGCAGCTGGATTGCAATTTTTGTCCTTCAACACCATTGGCTGTGCTTTTGGGGCTGATGAAGCTTGTAATCCAGCTACATTTAGGAAGGCCATGGAATGTCCACCCCATCTTAAAAAACACCAGTAGGGCACTAGTGAAGCAACACATAGGTTAGAATAACTAAAAGAAATCTGGAAGTTGAGTCATGGCAATGGGACTCCTTTTCTTGAGAGATTGAAATGTTTCACTGCTCATCCAAACAGCTTTGTCAGTCTGAGGAAAGTTAGTTGCCAATCCTCCATTTTATAGTTCACTTTGACCTCATGTCACCCTGGCCTGAAATAGGCTCATAAGATAAACAATGGCCTGAATAGGCTTGTTAGGGTAGACAACAGTCTCAATAGGCCTATAGGTGAACAATGGTCGGCAGGCACATCCAAACTTTGGCCCTCCAGATGTTTTGGACCACAACTCCCACAGTCCTTTGCCAATGGAAATACAGGCTTGGAATTCTGGGAGCTGTGGGCCAAAACATCAGAAGGGCTGATGTTTGGATGTGCTTGGTCTAAGGTGCTGAAACCCATAAAGTATGGGTCGTTAGCTATTCAGGCAGTGATTTCAACAATACCTAGACACATCAAAGATACTTCACGCCTCCACCACCAAGGCAATAGCTAATGGCCCATACTTTATGGGTTTCAGCAACTTAGGCCATTGTCCACCTAATGGCCTATTGAGACTATTGTCCACGTAATGAGTATATAGTTCATCTCATGAGCCAGGGCGACAAGAGGTCAAAGTGAACTATAAAATGGAGGACTGGCAACTAACTTTCCTCAGACTGACAAAGCTGCTTGGATGAACAGTGAAACATTTCAATCTCTCAAGGAAAAACCAATTGCCATGACTCAACTTCCAGATTAACTCAGATGGATGACTGATAATCTTTACAGACATGTGACTAAAGGAAATGTATTATTATTATTGATGATCATTCTCCTGCTTTCTTCATTGTTCAAGTGGGAATTTCAGTTGATACTGGAGTTATAATTTTGGGTGAGCTATGGGAGACATTCTGTTGTTGGGGCAAAGTTACGTCTCACAGGAAGGATTGTATTTTAATGAGCATGCCTTTGTATGACAGTGGCATCCTAAACAGGCCTATTCAAGAGTAAGTCCCATTGTATTCCCTGACATTTACCCCTCAGTAAACATGCATACATGGTGGCAAGAACTATGAAGGAATTACAGTATTCCTTGATTAGACAAGAGCCTTAGCATAGTCTCTTTATGTTCTTGTTAAAAACAAGCCATCTGGACCATTTTTGATATGTTGCAGATGTGGTTTATTGGCTTAGAGATGGCTGGGGAGCTTCTAAACATCTGTTGCAGGGGATGCCCTGTGATTATGCAAGCCAATACCACTTATGCAAAATATAAAATAGATTTAGTGTCACATGCTCTGATCAGTGTTTGCCAGGAATGTTTTTTATTTTTAATGTAGATGTATAATTGGAGTCAATGAGGCCGACCACTGCATAATTATTAATAGTACCTGGAGATTTGTAAAGGGCATTGCTTGATTTTTATACATTTTATAAATCAAGCAATGAGAAAACTCACATGTATGGGGAGCGGGGAGAACCCCCCCCCCAAAAAAAAGAAGTGCATAATTTGTTGTGACCAATAATGTGGTAATTCTCTGCAAACTGTTAAGTGGCTGTCTGAGAAAATGGTGCTATTCCTGGTTATACCTTGAAACTGATAGATGGGATTGGCACATGATTTCCAAGCAGATGTTATGCATAAGGCCAACATATCTCACAATGAAAGGGGGGACTATGACTATTCACAAACCTTACATTCTGTCGTATGTCTCTCCTTCCTTCCCGAGGGAAGGAAAACACGTAGTTGTAAATTAATGTGATAATTTGAGCAACTGGTATTGGCATTCTCCCTGACAGATGTGCTGACGTTCCCCAGCTATCACTATGCCAACTGACCACATCTGTGACATATCAAACCTTTGAGGTGTGCAGATTTCTAGTTTTGGACTACAGTGTCTGCTGGGGATTTGAGGAGTTGAAATCCAAATTTGCACCGCATTTGGCTTGTTTTCTGTAAGGACTCGTGGCACCTTTTAAGGTAAGGCCCAGTGTCGGGAGAATTTTACTGCAATGGCTAATCTTCCTCTACCAAAATTTAAGAAAAGGTAAGGGCTTGCACTGAATAAGTTGAAGTATATTTTCGGTCCCCAGGAGATTCCCAGCATATTGAGGGATAGCAATCCGATTAGGGCTAGGGTTTGTGGAAAGATTTTAATGTGCAATTGTGAAATTTCTTGATTTTTGTATCTTGATTTTAATGGCAGAATTATGTTTCATTGGGCATTTCTTCCAAGTAAATGAAAATAGGATTGCAGGCTTAGGTTGCATGTAAGAAAGTTCTTTGCTGCCATAAGACAGGGTATATGTTTTCAACCTATTATGAAAAACAATAGAGCCATTTCAACATTCTGATACTAGTTCTGATCTCACAATGGGAAAGGAGAGTTGCTGTCTTAAAAAG
This sequence comes from Phrynocephalus forsythii, assembly GCA_029282475.1. Classification (NCBI taxonomy): domain Eukaryota; kingdom Metazoa; phylum Chordata; class Lepidosauria; order Squamata; family Agamidae; genus Phrynocephalus; species Phrynocephalus forsythii. Next base: position 30,978,790 of record JAPFRF010000002.1, read on the forward strand.
GAGACAAGTGTTTGCAGTGGCCTTTGTAGACTGAGCTTTCCTGGGACAGTAAATAAAGAGAAGCGCAAAAAGAACTAGATCTGCTCCTTCTGCACAGGGCGCTTCTGTCTTGGATCCTGCAACCTGTTCTCTTGACCCTCAAAAGGTACTGCTGCCCTCTGCTTCCAAGGAGCAGACCTTGGATTCTTCTAGTGAGCAAGGAGACCTAACAGCAGTCCTCTCATCTAAACCTCCCCATCTGTCAGGAGAAGCCAACAGCTAAAGAAAAATGTGCTGGGCCTTTAATAGCCAGATACAGGACATGACAGTCAAAGCTTCCAGAAGGCTTGTCTGGAACTGGCCTACTTTGAAAACCTTGCTAGCTGCTTGGCTACTTTTCTCCAAGTTACAAGATTACTCTCCATGGTGCTGATATCAAGCTCAGCATCTCCAGCAGCTGGTCCCAGCATTGCTAGCCGTGGTCCTGAAACTGTTCTGTCCTGGTCCAGCTCCTGTTGGCTGCATCATTTTCTGCTCCTTTGCTTGGGCCATTATTAGACCAGATGCCTTTAAAAAGCAGATGTACTGGGAATTTATTTATTTATTTATTTATTTATTTATTTATTTATTTATTTATTTATTTATTTATATATATGCTTATTAACCACCCGATTTTCCCACGGGAACTCTGGGAAGTGTACAGCACGTTACAAAAAACAACAACCCAGCAACTGCTCAAATCAGCAACCCCAAACATACCCAAACACAATACTATTTATCCTCCTAATACACACCAGTTTATTCACACCCAAATTTCAGTGCCATCTAAATATTGGTGCCCCAGGGAATGCCCCCAGTTGTCCTGCTGTTCTGTAGCATGAGCTTGTGGCATGTAGCTCAGGCCAATGTCGTCGGCTTACATACAAAGGCTCTCAGTGATGTATCCCAGGAAAGGTCACATCTGGCAGGCTCTTAAACTAGCTGTACATTCTTTGTTGCATGCAGTTGCAGAGTTCTCTAGTATATAGGCAATGACTGGGGAACACGGGCCCCTCCTGTTGTTGCTAGACCTTAACTTCCCTCATCCTCAACACCAGTTATGGTAGTTATGCCTGATAGAAACTGTAGTGGAAGAACAGTTGAAGAAGTGGATGTTCCTCGTTTCCCAACCCAATCTAGGGTTGATTCAAATAAGTCGGAGGTAGTAAAGATCACGGGCCTTTATTGTCCCATGCAAATATTTGGATGTGTCAGGAAGGCTGAGATTTCAGCCCACCTGACCCCTAGAATTTGGTTGGAATATAGATTAAGTTAGGAAGTTAGCTTGTCTTCAATATGTTACAGAGTGCCTGTAGTCTAGCCATTCAACTCTAAACATCATCTTCTGGTGACTTCACCAGTTCAAAGCAAAGCAAAGCAAAGCATTGTGCATATATTCTGCCCCATAATGCTTGAAGCACTCTCTGCCGGGGTTATAATTGAATTATGCAGGCTACATATTGCCCCCCTGGCTATTCACTTTACCAGCCTCAGAAGCATAGAAGGATGAGTCAGCCTTGAGCTGACTACCTAGGATTGAACCCCGGATCATGAGTACAGTTTTGTCTGCCATTACAGCAGTTTTACCCACTGTGCCACTAGTTCAGCTGTTTGTTCAAATCCATCCTCTAGACAGATTTTCTTTTTCATTGTCCAATTCTCATCTGTACAGACCACATGTCTGTAACATGTGGTGCATAGACATATGTTCCTTTTGCAACTTGTAGACAAATTACTAAATTAGGAGCAGTACACTTTTGTAGCACTTATACAGGCAGACATATTCTGCACAGATGGTGAGCTCCAGGTAGAAATAATGATCTCCCCCTCCTCATTTGAAGCAGTCCTTTGAATCTATATAAAATTTAGTCAGAAAGTGCAGATTTTTCAGTCTTTACAGCTGCGCCCACAGAAGTCAACCCAGTAGTATGATAGTAAATTTGACACTAAAGTGGTGGTACTCTATACAAAGTGCCCCTACTCCAGAAAGCATGAGATCATGAAGTATAGGATTTTGCTGTAACAGTGTAGTTCAGCTTGATACATTTTAGAAATGGAATGGTTCATACTTTCTTTAAATAGCAGAATCCCTAAATGAGAAGAAATATTTGGTTTAGAACAACATATTGTGGTTGAAAATATATGCAGTAATAGCAAGCAGAGGAGACAGGATTGCAACTGGAATTTCAAACTTATTTAAATTGTTGCTGCTGAAATTTTACATATTGTACCATTACCTGTTGGTCTGTGTCTGAACGAAACACACACAAAAATCAGCAGCAAGGCTTATTAACCAATAAAGACCAAACTAACACTTTGTGCATATCTCTATACAAGGAGCAAAACAGCAACAAATGGGAAAGCATTACAGCACTGTCATTGCATGGCATATGCAATTTTGTAATGGAATTATTCTAAAATGCCCATCAATTCGGTCTGAAGCCATAACAGTAAGCCATGCTCATGAAAAGGCCCTTCTTATTTAGGAACTGTTAATACTTGCAAATACTATGGAGGAAAATTAGCCATTGTAGTAAAATTCTCCCTACACTGGGCCTTACCTTAAAAGGTGTCTGAATCCACCGTGAAATTACAATTGCAAACTCAATAAAAATTATTATGGATGATTTTATTTAACTGACATCTTGGGTATTTCCAAAGTTTCCTCAAAGACCACCCTTCGGAACTTAGACTTGTAAGTACAGATCAGTATCCAATTTTGAATTGTAGAGATTAAACTTCAATTGACAACTGCCATATGAAGGAGTTTCAAGAACAATACATGACAAAGTAACAAAAAAACCCTACAATAATAAGGCAGCAACACTGTGACAGCCTGCCATTAACTGAGTAGGTTGATCAAAGACATAGCTGAAAGTTTAGAGTGTCAATAAATACCTGAATAAATGAATGAATGGATGAATGAATGAATGAATGAATGAAAATATTCAAAAGTATACTCAGCACATTCTGAGAATGTGTGCCTTTTACAAATCAGAAGATTTCAAAGAGTTACTTGCAATGTACTTTTTCCTAATCTGCTCCATACAACACGTAAAAAAAAGCATAAGAATACAGTGGTACCTTGTATAAAGGAATTAATTCGTTCCAAATGAAATTATGTTAAGCAAATTTTCCTTTTTACAAATTCCCATAGGAATGCATTGAAAACGGAGTAATCTCATTTTTATGTTGTACGGATTCGCCCCATAGGCGATTATGTTAAGCAAATTTCCCCTATCTCTGGATTTTTTTTATGTTGTACAGATTTTATGTTATACAAGCTGTTTGTTAGACAAGGGTTCACTGTATATGAGAAAGTAAGGCTCTAAGTAGCGGACAATTATCTATCGAACTCCTCAATAGATTTCTAGGCATTTGCTAAAAATATATAGGGGGAGTAAAATAGATCTGTGCTTTCTGAATCACAAGTCACCTGTTTAGCTGTCTTTCAGTGGGTTAAGGAATGTCTTAAGATGCAGTTCAATCAATACGTATTATTTTTCAATGGAAGAAAGGGGCATGATTAAATATCACTCCAGTGGACATGGATCATTACAATGCTTGTGTTGTGTCGTGTCGTTACATTCGTGACCGACTCTACGTGACTCCATGTCCATGGAGTTTTCTTGGCAGGGGTACTGGAGTGGGTTGCCAGTTTTTACTCCAGGCGCCGACAGCACCTGGTATTCCCCGGAGGTCGCCCATCCAAGTACTAACCAGGGCCGACTCTGCTTAGCTTCTGAAATCAAGCGAGATTGGATGTGCTTAGGGCATCTAGGCAGCTCTTTACAATGCTTACCCCTGGGTGAATGCAACTCAGAGAACTAACTGACGTGGCATCCTGATGGCATTCAACGTTATGTTTTTAACAACGTTCAAGCCAAGCCTAGATGAACTGAACTCCATTTCTCCCTTCCTCTTGCCATGAATGTTTGTCAGTGAGCCAGCCTCACGCATGCGTTTGGTTTGCCTTTTGGGTTTCTATAATATATTCCGAACTTGCTGTGGTTTAGCCGCAATTCCAGGCACTGTCTCAGATCTTGGCAAACAGTGGCTCATTCAAGTGCCAAACAGCTGTCAGCATTTAATTTACATGGTTTCAGCACATGAAGCCTGAGCTCATCACTCAGTGGTAGGGGACGTGCTTTGCATCCAGAAGGTTTATGGTTCAACTGCAGACGTTGAACATGAAAAGAGTCCCATACAGCATGAGATGATTGCTTTTATTAAAAAATGTGTTCTTTTGTGTTCCACATTATTATTATTATTTTAAATGATGCTCATTAAAGTTACTCAATGCTCATTATTTGAACATTAACAAACCTTGTGCCATAATGGTATTTGTGCATTTCTGGATTCCCATGAAAACGCCCAGTCCCACAAAGGGAGAAGATGCTAACAGCCACAACCTTGGGCTAGGGGGTACACAGGGTCAGCAGGTTTGGAGACGTGGTATACAGAAGGATTTTTACTTGTACTCACAGGCACTCATCCAGCAATTGTGAGAAGGCTAATCATCAGTCAAATTTACATTACCACAAGAAAGAAAAAGGAAGGGGGTTAAAACAACCCTAGTACATGAATTCTCACCTAAGCAAAGTTCATACAAGAAGAATGCAGAGGCATTCATCCACAGTCACATGCACACTTAATCATAGTAGTGAACTATTCCATATACTAACTATGGTAAGCTAGATAACAAAGAGATACATTTTGGGATGATGACATGAATCTTTCACTTTGTTCCATGCAAAATGCCTCCTGGCATGGCTGAAAGGAGATCACATGTTAATTTCCTGGTGTGACTACACAGCCTGATTTTCCACATCTCGACCAGTATGGATTGTGCTCAACAGGATAGAATGGAACTGTGGTGTGTCATTTAGGGCTATTGTTGGATCCACATGGAAGCACTGATCACAATGCACAGCAAATAACCAGACCTATCATTTCCTTTTAAAGAGAAAGAAAAACAGATACAAAAATCCCCCTCCTGTTTCCTCTCCATGCTTTGCCAAAGCCACTTAACCATCTTGAGAAATGGAAAGCTTCCTTGCCGCTCACCGGTGAAGCAGAAGGGACAGAAGATAGTACTTTTCAAAGAATTACTGATACTTAGCAATAATTAAAAAGAAATAGAATACTTCTTCTCTTTCCCATCTTTAGGCAAGTGGCAAGGAAGTTTTGCATTTCTCATGATTGTTAAACAGCTTAAGCCAGGGGAATCCAAACTTCAGCCCGCCAGATGTTTTGGACCACAACTCCCAGAATTCCAAGCCTGTATTGCCAATGACAAAGGACTGTGGGAGTTGTGGTCCAAAACATCTGGAGGGCCGAAGTTTAGACACCACTGGCGTAAGCCATGGGACAGCTTTAGCCAACCCCCTGGAGTTCAGTCCCAAAGATCACACAAACTGGCACCAAACTAAAGTTGATCTATCCTAACCCAAATACCTCTCCACACACACAATCACACAGAGAGTTCAAATCTGGTTTTGCACATTTGTCTGAAAGCAGTGCCTCTCTCTAGTGCTGGGCATGGCTTGCAAACAGCCACAGTTTATCTGCCTCATCTGAAAATAGGAAGTGGCAATGTGTACAAATTGCATTTCGTTCACAAAACAAGAAATCGAAGCAGGGTGGTTTTTCCACCCAAAAGCATTCCCATCAGTACAGGATAGTTCAGTGCTTACATTGATGTCAGTGCATCTGTTACATTTCTTTAGATAGTGCTTCTGCTCAACAGCAGCCAGTTGGGATGTAATTGATTTTCACTTCCCTCTTATTGTGTAATAGAAAACAAACACACAACAGAGGCTACCTGTCTCCTTTGACCTGCAGGTTTCAACATCCAGTCCAGAGTTAATCTATCATTGGGAAAATTAACATTCTGTGGTACCCAAAGCAAACAACGTTGGATTTCTCTGGATACAGAAAAGGACATGCAGGAGAGCTTGTTGGTGAGCAAGAAGAGGAAAGAGTATTCTTGACAACAAAAGAGAGAGGTAGCAATTAAATGGGAGGCTCAGTGGACACAGTTGCAGGGAACTTCAATTCCCTCTTGTTAAGGTAATCAGGAATTGAGCCCACTCCAGAAATAGACTGTGCTGAAAAATACCCAGTTTATCCATGATTTGTCCTCCAGCATTATAAGAACAAAGAAATCTTGACAGCTTCCACAGTTGAGTCACTCTGAGTGTACCATAAGCCTCCGAGTGTGCCCTAAGCCATGCAGATGTCTGCTGCACGACTGCCATAAAAAGAGGGACATTTCATAGACAGAATGTGTATTGTGAACTATAGCAAGAATAGACCACATGTGGTGCTGCAGATGTTATTGGACTACAACTCCTGACTTCTCTTAGCATAGGCTTTGTTGATAGAGTTGATGGGAGTTCTGTGTAGCTGGGGGGCTTCACAAGGCCCCCCGCTACACACGCATACACAAAACAATTTCCAACACTCCACTCCAGTAGTCCTACTAGACCAGCAAGATGTATGTGTGTTTAGGAGGAACTAGGTTAATGTCACAAGGAAGTCAGAGGGCTTTTAAACTTATGAAACTTTTGGGTCTTTGGGCTGTGACAGCATTCTATACAGGCTGTATGGAAGAGTGACTAGAAGCACTGTATTCTACCGCAGTTCTTATTTGGGTGGCTGTTGCAGGCAGTGGTGCTGGTAGACTACTGCTTACTTCCATGGCATTGACACAGCGAGGTCCATCAGCCTCCACCACATCTCCTTGTGCTATTTGATACATCTGTATAAAACCTAAGAATGACAGGTCATTTAAAGATTGCAGTTAAGTGCTACCAAAACATACATTATAGTGAGCTCTTTTCCCCCATGCTAAATTACTGATTGGAAACAGCAGTGAATAGGGTGGAGTCCATCAACTGACTTAGATCAGTCCATACTCCTGCATGTACCTCACCAGTCGCCTGCTTCCTCTTCCTCTTCTTCTTTTTTAAACTTATACTCCACATATCCTGCAGGGTTGGGACTCAAGGCTATCCTGGCCAACCAATCTGTTTGTGAGATCAGTTCAGAGTATTGTTCATTACACAAAGGATAACACCCTATGGAGCTGAAGCCCTTCTTCAAAGCATCTCAGTATCTGCAGAGAGACCCACCTACTTCATCTCATGTCATCTCATGTCATCTGATCTCCATCTCTGTCTTTCAGCTTGAGAGATAATAATGGAAAGAACTTCTACAGGTCCTTGTCTTCTGTGTGGGATGTCCTTTGCAGAGGAATTTGCCCAGTACAAACATGAATGCCTTTTCGGTGCCAGATAAAATATGGGGGTTTTCACTCAAGATTTCCACCATGTTTTGTAATGATTTCATATTGTATTTTATAGCTCTGTTGGATTTAATGGCTGCTGCCCCTGTGCTTTCAATGTAGTTCTGATTTTAAATTGCATGTACCATGGGAATCCTGGACTGAAGGCAGCCTGTGAAAAGTTTGGGAGACTGACTGGTCAGTGGTCAGCCAAACACAGAAGCAACAGTTTCATCTGGTGCTCAAACAGCTGGGGACTTGAGGAAGACATCTGGGGAAATGACCTTTGTTCTTTGGAAAGAGTATCAGGAAAGGGTCTTTTCATATATATGAAAATATATTTTATATGTTTGATATATATATGATTTGGTCTCTCGTCTGCTCCCAACAATATTGGTGGCGGCTACATAGCTGTGCCCAAAGGGGCTCTAAATAAAATGTTTCTCCCCCAAGTCCCATTCCATACAAGGAATCTTTTCAGCACATCCATGGCACCAAGAGACATGAAGCCAGGCTGAAAATAGAAAGGAAGAATATAATGGAAATAAGAGAGATTGGCCTCCTTCTCTCTTGTCCTTCCATCATTCAGCAAAATTTTTCTTTTTCAAGCAAAAAAGGAGTGCCTAAAGAATGTGCCATTTAAGCAATTTAGATATTTTAAATGCTTTTAAAAATTGCTTTATAAAAATAATTTTAATCTTGATCAGCGTTTCTTTTTTAATATATTGTTTTGTACTGCCAACCTAGCAGTTCGAAAGCATGTCAATGCAAGTAGTAGATAAATAGGTACCGCTGTAAAAAGTGGGAAGATAAAACAGTGTTTCCTTGCAGCCATGCTGGCCATGTGGCCATGGACTTGCACAACTCTGTCTTTTCGGCTTGAATACGGAGATGAGCATCGTTCCTAGAGTCGGACACAACTAGCACACATGTGCGGGAGGAACCTTTACCTTTTACCTTTACCTTTGTACAGTATTATAAACTTAATATCATTGTGTGTTTTTCATTGTTGTGAGCCACCTTGGGTTTCCCATGGGGGTGGCAGCAAATCAATCAATCAATCAATCAATCAATCAATCAACCAACCAACCAACCAACCAATCAATCAATCAATCAATCAATCAATCAATCAATCAATCAATCAATCAATCAATCAATGATATGTAGGTATTTTAACAAAATCAAAATAACAGAGATAATATAGCACTTTTACACTCCATTGTAAGCTTTCTTGGATCACAAGCCACATCCTCAGACACAGGAGTGCAAATACATGTCACCCCCTCCTCTGTGTATAGATGTATATATAGATATAGATATAGATATAGATATATAGGCACAGACAAAGTGACAGAGGATCATTCAGAATGCAGTGATGAAGCTGCCAATCACTTCTTTTAGCAGGTCCTGACCCATGATTAGGGCAAAAGCTGTAGGCCAGGTAGACTTCTCTATCACAGGAAGGTTATGAAATGTTTCTTGGAGGGAGCCAAAAGGCAGTGTCTCTCCAGCGAGACAGCAGCTTCCTGTAATATTCCATGAGTAGAAAATGATTATTCCAGGGTGGTGGTTGGGAACACCTGCTGGTACAGTGAAAAGGCAGGGACCATGTCTTCCAGAAATGGCTTTGGACTTGCCAAGCAGGCTGTAGTGGAGGGAGGAGAACCACTTTCCCAGTTCTGTTGACACAGTCAGCTCTGTCGGTGGAATCCTTCATACCAAGGCATGATGCCAAAGCCTTGGAGAAATTCCCTTTTCAGACAACATCTTCCAGAATTCCTCTCCTGGGATAGATTGTTTCCAGTGATCTGTACTGTTGCCAGTTGAAACAGAAACACACAGGGCAAGAGAGAGCATCTATAGGCAGGTCCTTTCATCACCCGTATGCAGCAGCCTACTTGTTTTACTTACTATTTGGACTTCTAAACTGCCCATCTGACATTGACTGGAGGTGGGAATACTTTCAAAGAATAAGCCAAAAGTCCGCTGCCAGAAAGACAGCTCTCTTCTCCATATTTCAAGGCAGCCACTTGCTTAGCATTCAACACTGGCCTTCCCCAAGGGAGGTCCTTCTGAATGAATATGCTGAGATGTAAGCCAAGCTCCCATCACTGTCCATGGTCAAGGACAACTGGAGTTATTGATTACCTCCAGTTTCTAGAAGGCTGCTCTAGGACTCAGTTGTTTCACTCTCCCCAACACCTCCTGTCTTTTAGATAGCAACACTGTATTCAGTGGTAAGCTGGCCCTCTTGTATTTGGGACCCTCCTGCTCTTTTTGCTGAGAGGAGCCTTTGTATGCCCTGAAGTCCTGATCGAGCAGAACCAATAGAGCCCGTATTAGCGGTCATTGGGAACAAACAGCAACAGGAGATGTCTGTGAAGATTCTCACAGTCATCCAGGTGAGTTTATCTGGAAGTCAGGTCATGGCAACTGGACTTCTTTTCTTGAGAGATTGAAATATATCACTGCTCATCTAAACAGCTTCATCAGTCTACGCTAGTTGTGAGTCCTCCATTTTATAGTTCACTTTGACCTCATGTCACCCTGGTCTGAAATAGGCTCATAAGATGGACAATGACCTGAATAGGCTCATTAGGTGGACAATGGTCTCAATAGGCTCATTAGGTAGACAATGGCTATTGTCCACCTTAACGAGCCTGTTTAGGCTATTGTAGATCTTATGAGCCTATTTCAGACCAGGGTGACATGAGGTCAAAGTGAACTATAAAATGGAAGACTCACAACTAGCTTCCCTTAGACTGATGAAGCTGTTTGGATGAGCAGCGAAACATTTCAATCTCTCAAGAAAAGAAGTCCAGTTGTCATGACTCAACTTCCAGAGCAACAGGAGATGGCTGCCTTGTTTTCCTCAACATAGCATCCTTCCTTCCTTCCTTCCTTCCTTCCTTCCTTCCGTCCGTCCGTCCGTCCGTCCATCTGCCTCTAAATGAGGGAAATAAGAAGAGATTTATATAGCCTCAAAAGAAATTAGAGACGTTTCTAAAATGTCACAGGACATTTCAGAAGTTCTCAAACAATGCCATGGGGGACATTTCTACTAAACAGATGCCAGTGATGCTCAGGCAACTGCATTCCATCAAGCATTATGAATGCAGTAGTTCTTCAATATTAAATTACGCTAATGGCATGATATACAGAGCAGTCTTCCCTCTACATATTGTTAAGCATTGTAGGTTCTGTCATGTCTCCTTATCTTTGTCTCCTCTGTGCCAGAAGTAATTCTTGATAGGCTAATATATCTCTCTGAATTAGAGAATTTTAACAGAAGCATTCAGTTTCTGGAAAGCCAAATGTTCAAGCACTGAAGTTTTCAAAAGAACATTTACTAGATCTGCTCAGCATCAAAGCATCATTTGAGTTTTGAGAGATCCATGATTCAGGGCTATTCCAGGAAGATAAAAACAAAGGCATCATTTCTATTTCCTTTAATGTCCTCCTCACACCTATGAGAAGAAGGTAGCTCTAGGAAGACAGGTGTGCACAGCACATTCATATCTGCCCCATGATGTTCACTGAGGCTCCAGTGTGTTTGAGGCAGGGAGAGCTTCAAAGGCATTTTTGTACCAGATCTGTAATATATGGTATCTGGAGCTAGGCTGGACCCAATACATTGTGAATATCCCATCCATCTATCTGTCTGTCTGTCTGTCTGTCTGTCTGTCTGTCAGTCTGTCTGTCTGTCAGTCTGTCTATTAGATTTTTATATTGCACCATCCAGCCTGAAGTCTACTCTAGGTGGTTTACAATATAGGAAAAAACAAAAACAAATTATGGACCAATTATTCTCACTTTTAACACAAAAGCACCACAGAAATACTAAGGGTGGGTAATTTCCAGAGATCCAGTTTGTGTGTGTGTGTGTGTGTGTGTGTGTGTGTGTGTGTGTGTGTGTGTGTGTGTGTGTGTGTGTGCGCGCGCGCGCGCGCCTGCCCACCCCCCCGCCCATAGTGATACTTGGAAGGCAGCACCTGTTCTCATGTCCCCCATCTCCCAACCCTTTTTATTACAAACAATATGGAAGGATTTATAAAGGAAGGGGGGGACCCCACCCTCAGTGGTAGAGCTCAAAATGGTTTGTGTGGGCAGCAGAGGTCCTGGGGAAACATGTGAAAAATTGTTCCCCTCACGTTGCGAAAGGAACCAAGGGGGCTGAGCCATGTTTTTTTTCTGATTAAATGGGAAGCCAAGGACTTTTGGAGCCCTCATAGGTTCAGGGGCAGCTGCCTGTTTCCCATGCCTTAAATCTCCAAATAGGAAAGCACCAAGTGCCAGTATTTCTGTAGCCAAAGTGGGGCCACTCCTGCACAAGATGGAGACATCACTGGGTTCTGAGGAATCCAAAGTTCAGCAGAAGCACTATAAATCTTCAAAGGAAAAGAAACTGGGCTGTCCACTCCAAAGCAGCCCAGGGAGGACTGAGCTGCTCTGTGCACACAGGAAGCTTACTGGTGATGACTGGAGGAAAGCTGGGTATGATAGCTGTGGAATGGAATGGAATCGTTTGGAAAGGATGGAACTGGCCAGATGGGACCCTGAAGAGAAGACCTGAACCCTTCAATGTTTTGTTGCAAGCACCATTTGTCTCTCTCTGTGTGTGTGTTTTCTAATACAGAGTATACTTTCACTGTAAAAATAAGAGGCTAACAAACATGCATCTCGTAAGACCAAGGGTCGATGAAGAAAAACATCGCAAAATGATACTGAATAGCTGCAAACATACAACTCTGTTCAGCTGCTCAAGAAAAGAAGGCATTATTCTCAAGCAGGTTTTTGGATATGAAAAGGACCAGCTCTTACTTGGTAATTTTGTCATCTTCCCCACACAGGAGAGGGAAACAAAAAAGACAAAAACTGCACAAAATGTAAATGAGTCACTTGTTCCCACTTTCTTCTCATTAGTTAATGACTCCGTTATTAAGATGTCTCATACGTTTTCAAGCAAAGTAACATCATCTATAGATCCCCAGCCCCTACTTTTCCACGTCAGTAAAATATAAGTGAAACTAAAGGAGGCAACAGTGGTGACTTTTATCTTATACAACAGAGTTGAACTCATTTGTTCCATTCCATAGCTTCAGAAGGTGAAATCCTGTTGGCATAGTTTGTTACAACTGATTTTGAATACAAGTTTGTCCAAGTGATAACACTAGGAGAACTGTAGAATGAACTGAGGAGCATTTGCCCCCAAAGTTATTCCTGAACTTAGAGTCAGAAACAAGATATTTTGAGATATTCCATGTTGGCGTTTAGCAGAAATTGGTAGCCAAAAGCCAGCTGCATTGAAGGTGCACACACCTCCAATGTTTAAACCCTTTACTTTCACTGAAATGGTCATTGGTGGCTGTGAACCTACATGAGTTATGAACCCAAGCACCCTACCTGCTCTTGTAGAGATCGGTGGACAATCCTATGAAGGACCCTTCTGCTTTTTTATCAGATTTTGGCCAATCATTTTGTTTAAGTATTTCTCTAAATTGAGGGGTTTTTTTGTCACTGTAGTGCTCTATTGAGACTGGATACTTTCCCATTCTCCACAGTAATAGTCCTAGAAGATGCATTTCCTGCCTAGGAGCTGTCCAGCAGAACTAGTGCTAGGACTTACATCTCACAGGAAGCGTATGATCAGTCAAAAGGCAGGTCATGGAATAGTGATTCAGGGTATGCTGAGGGTTGGGCTAACACTACCTCAGAAATCACAGATGCACCACTTGGGTGTGCCCCACGATTTGTCTCTGAGCCTGGGTTCCAGGAGTGCCCTTGCACAATTAAAATCTAGTGCACCAGCTGCACCCATTTCTGGAGAGGTCTGATCTGGCCACGGTGACACATGCCTCAGTTACATCTCAGCTGGACATACTGTAACATTGTATGTGGGGCTAACTCTGGAAAGTGTTTAGAATTTTCAGCGGATCCAAAACACTGCTGCTAAATTGTTAACTGGAGCTGGCTACAAAGATCACCCAATGTTCCTGTTACAGCAGCTCCAGGACTGTTGATCCATTTCTGGACCCATTTCAAAGTGCTGGTTTTAACTTCTAAAGCCCCAGATGACTTGCGTGCAAGCTGTCTCAAAGACTGCATCTCCTTTAATGAGCCTGCCTTGGTTTTAAGATAGGGGAGGCATTTCTATCAGTCCCACCTCCCTAAAATGCAGGGACCATCTCTATGTCCAGACTTTGGGACTCCCTTCCACAGGAGACCCAGCTGGCCCCATCTCTGCTGTCTGTCTGCAAGCAGGTGAAGATGTTTCTGTTCAGGAAGGCTTTTCCTTAGTGATTGGCTATCTAAGAAAAAGTTTATTAATGGGATGGTTTAAATTTTTGTTTCTTTTAAATCTTCTTAAGTATTTTTTTACCTAACATTTTAATATAACATTTATTGAATCCTTTAAAAATATCTGAATAATTTACTGTTTTTAGCATTTGATATTGTGCTTTTTATGATGTAAACCACCGTATGTTCTTTTCTAGGAGAAAGACAGAGTAAAATATTTTAAATAAATAAAAAAAATAAAATAAGATGTATACATAAGATACCACACGAACCAGCTTAAGCCAGGAAAGAGCTGTTGAATAGCTGTGCATCCCTACTACACAAAAACTGTGCATCCCTACTACACAAAAACAGTTTACGAGTAATTTCTAAATGGAACCAAAGGGCCTTGCCATTTCACTAGCAGGAAATACCATATAAATCAGAATGATAAACATACACAGGTATATTGTTCCAAGCAAGAGCCCTAGTAACAAATAGAGATGGGCACGAAATGAATTTTTAATTTGTTTCATTATTTGTTATTTGTTGCATTAGCTAACGAAATGAATAACAGAACAACTCATCAAAGAAGAACAAAATGAAACGAAACGGAAATTTCCATTTCATTCATTTCATTTTTCGTTCTGGAGAACACCTACCTTGAGTCCTGCATTGACTCCCGACCTTTAAGCAAGCACCTCTCAGCTGTGGGGGAAAAACCCAGCACCAGCATCGGGGACTTTAAAAAATGGTTGGCCTTGTAAAATTAAAAATAATTTAAAAAGCACCATCCTGGCCTCAGGGGCCAAGTGGTTGACACTGGAAAATCAAATAAATAAATAAATAAATAAATAAATTTTAAAAACGGTACCGGCCCTGACCGGTACTTAATAAATAAATAAATAAAAGAAATCAATTAAAAAACCTTGGTCTGGCCTACAGGTCAGCCAGAAGTTAAAAAAAAAAGGCTTCAGCGGCAGTGGTCCAGGTAAGCTGAGCCAGTTTGTTTTGGTTCAGTTTGTATGAATTTTTGTTTTAAAAATTCATATGAGATTAAATGAAATGAACTGGGTGTGGGGGGCAAACAGAATGAACCAAACCATTGGCTTTCTGTTTTGTGCCCACCTCTAGTAACGAAATATCAGCCTGGTCCTAGCTGAATATAAAAGCCTGCCTCCAATTCACTGTTTCATTTTGGCCTTATCATTCTGATCTTTATCCTGTCTTTTTCTCTTCCATTCTGCATGCCATGAATATATGTGTGTTTATGTTTATACTGGAGGTGGAGTTTCATTCTTACTTCTATTTCTCTCAGTTGCCCAATAACAACATTTTTTCTCAATAGCCCAATAACAAGCAGCTTTAAATGCCCATATAGTTGGTGGAGAAGGGGGACTGGCAGTTTAGTAGCTGAATGGTGACAGGTTCATGGGACTGGAAAGTTCTGGGAGTGTGGTCTGGGACCACGCTTATGACTTATGACTTTTTAGGGCAGTGGTTCTCAACTGTGGATCCCCAGATGTTTTTGGACTAAACTCCCAGAAGCCTTCACCACTACCTATGCTGGCCAGGATTCCTGGAAGTTGTGGTCAAATATCTGAGGACCCAAGGTCAAGAACCAGATTAGAAAACAAAAGCAGAGAAGTGAAGAGTGTTAAAAATCTGTTTGAGTGTGGTAGTCTGTGGCAGTTTACGAAGTGAAGCATATCCATAGCAGTGTGTGTGTTTGTCTATGAAGGATTGAGAATCTGTAATGCAATTTTTTTGTACTTTAAATCCTGAAGAAATGTTTGGATTTTACTGTGGTGTTCCTAACCAAGAATTTGTATCTTGAATATGGTGTTCATATCCAATAATCTGTCCCTTCATGTGCATTACCCGTAGTCCCTAAATAAAGAATGTGCCCGATTGTATGAGCTGCTCTTCATTATTTGTTTTATGTGGGATAGAGAATAAGAAACCCAGACTACTGATGAATGAAAACACACCCACATCATATAAAGCTATGCTCCATCAGTACGAAGAGACAATTTTATTTAGATTGAGATACCCTTTCACAGAAGACCTGAATTATCTATGATACCAGCTTGGAGTGAAGGAGGCTTTGGCTGGAATAATATAAAAAGAACAAGCTCAATACCTGGAAGGGGCTTTAGAGGTGGTAGTTCTTGTAGGTTAATGCCTTCCCTAATGGCACCCAAGAGTGGAATCTAGGATTAGAGGTGTAAAAAAAATGTAATAAGGTGCCTGAGTGGTGCCTGCAACTACCCTGAGGAGTGTGTAACTCAGCTAGTGTAAACATTAGTGAAAAAAGTCAGCTGCCTTAGGCTGGAGCATTGCACATGGTTGTGTCAAATTGATGCACAAGTCAAGCATACATAGAGAACCAAGCAAGGGATAACTTATCAATTTTTGAGCAAAGTATTCTGCAAAAGTGTCCTGCTTATATACCGCGCCATACCACTTCAAGTAGTCTCTAGACGGTTTACAGTTTTAATTACAGTAATGCAGGCTACACATTGCCCCCCCTCCCAGCAAGCTAGGTACTCATTTTGCCGACCTTGGAAGGATGGAAGGCTGAGTCAACCATGAGCCTGGTACCTGGGATTGAACCCCAGGTTGTGAGCACACAGTTTTACCTGCAGTACAGGCATTTAACCACGGCACCACGTGGCAGCTAACAAGATGGGTACAGCCTGGCGGTGGAAGTCTGGGAGTTCCCAAACAGCAGTGGGAAGAGAACAGCAATATCAGTTTCATGTGGAGAACAGCAATATCGGTTTCACGTGGATCTGGGCCAACTTTTAATTCCATCACCTAGCTTGCAGTCTTCTGGTAAAGAACTGGAGGCAAAGATGGTGAGATTGAAATGGGAGTTGCACTACTGGCTGATACACGTCTACTCCAAAATAAGCCCCATTCTTTTAAGGGTTCACAGAGTTCACATCAGCAGGGGATATGTCCTAGATGGCTGCTTTCTAAAGTTCTGTTTGTAATAAATTCCTAAATGTCAGGTGGGACCTTTTTATAATGAACGCCTTTATAATCAATGAACATGGTCCATAGGGCTAGCTTTCCCAACTCAACTAATCCCAGTTATTCAACTTGCCATATGTATACCTAATTTGGTATCATCAGATTACTTGGCTTCCTCACTAGCTCAGTGCTTGCCCCTAATTCTAGATGCTATTGCTTGTCCTCCTTAAAGCAGACCCACTGAATCAATGGTCGAACAATGGAGTCAGCATTTTGCACATCCCATTGATTTGTTGGGAGTGCTCCAATGGGATTCAGGTCCAGATCTTTGGTCCCATTACTGGTCCAAGAGCCCCTTTGTCGCCCACCCCTATTGCATCCAAATTTCTACATGCAGGTTTTGAAGGCAAGGATTGCAAATAAAACTGCCAATTTTACATTGAATTGCATCAACACGTAGAATACTGTGAACAATCCTGGTCCACAAGAAAGGATATTGTAGAACTGGAGAAGGTGTTTTAAAAAAAGGGTGGCGGCACCCAATTGATCAATGAACTGAATGGAAGAGCTTCTCTAAGAGGAACATGTACATGGAATATAATATTACGAATGGCTTACTGTTCAAGATAGATATCTGTGGTATCTCTGTTTCTGAACACCAGTTACCAGGAAACATGAGCTGTTGCCTAAATTTGTCACTTTCATGTTGCCATTTATTTCCATATGAATAAATCATTCTGCATTTTCCTTATAAATGTCCATGCTATTTCAAGAAAACAACATTGGCATGCCGAAACTGACAGAGCGTTCTGAGCACTTCCTGGTTTTTGTAAAAATAATAATAATTAATAGTATGTTATCTGCATGTCGTGATCCATTGTTCTCATTTGACGTTTCGTGTTTACTCACTATTTTGCTACATGCATAGAGCACAGAGAGAGGTGACAGTGTCATTTAGTGAAAGCTTATTTTTGGTAGTTGGAAAGTGGATAATCAAAGAGCCTGTTTGACTCTTTAGTCTACACAGCACAAAAGCAAACCAGTACAAAATATTTAAGCAATATCACAAGACTGATTTTTGTAGAATGAAAAACATTTTATGGGTGGGAGGACATTTTCAAATCTTGAAAACTTTGTATTTATCAAAATATAGGAATCTATGTTTAAAAACGAAGCAAGAAGTTAAGAAAAGAAAATAAGCCATTGCCACTTATTTATTTATTTATTTATTTATTTATTTATTTATTTATTTATTTATTTATTTATTTATCAACTTATATCCCGCCCATCTTCCCAGCGGGAACTGTGGGCGGCTAACAATGTTAAAAAGCACATAAAATAAGAGGGGGAAAGAAAGAGAGAGAGAGAAAAAAAAAGCCTCCGAACAGGACCAACGGAGGGTAAGATGGCAGCGGTGGAGGGAGTGAAGGAAGTAAGGGTAAACAAAAGGAAGGGGGGAAAAAAAGCTAACTGATAAGGTCACCAAAAGCCTCTTTAAAGAGGAGGGTCTTCTTGGGCCAAATAGCCTTCAGAGCACAGTCCTTGAGCAGCTGTCCAGGATGAAGAGTGCCCGTTGACCTTGCCACAGTTGCCCATCCTTGTTTTTCTGGGACTTGTGGAGTGAGAAATCATAAATACAACGCCACATACTCAATCATGGCAGATGAAACATATGAGTTAGAGATGGGCACGAAATGAACTTTTAGTTCGTTTCATTATTCGTTATTCATTTTGTTACCTAACAAAACAAATAACCCCAGAGCAAATTTAGAACGAATCGAACTGAACTGAAAAAGTTTGGTTCGGTTTGGTTCATTAAGAGGGGGAAGGGATGTCTCCTACCTGGTGCAGGTCTTCCTGGTCCAGTCTTCCTGGCTTCAGGGATGGCCCAGGAACCAAAAAAAAAAAAGTGATGGCCCGCGCTCAGGCAACTGCCTAGTTCGCCTTAATGGATGCGCCGGCCCTGCCCGCGCTACAGCTGTAGTACTGTACTGCTCTTCTCCCTCTCACAAAATACCAAAACTAGGGGACATCCACTCAAACTGTGGGTTGGGAGAGTGAGAACAGACAAAAGAAATTTTTTATACCCAGCGTGTTCTTAGTCTGTGGAACTCCCTGCCACAAGATTTGGTGATGGCATCTAGCCTGGATGCTTTCAAAAGGGGATTGGACAGATTCCTGGAGGAAAAGTCCATCACAGGTTACAAACCATGATGGAGATGAGTAATCTCCAGTCTTAAAACCAGGGTATATCAAGGACGAGAGGCAGGGGAGTGGTATCAGGAGACAAATTTTTTACTCTAGTGTGCTCCCAGATGCTTTTGGTGGACCCACTGTGAGATACAGGAAGTTGGACTAGATGGGCCTTTGGCCTGATCCAGTATGGCTCTTCTTATGTTCTTATGTTCTTATTCCATATGTGGTGGTTTTGTAAAAAAGCTCAAAACTATTGGAGTAAGATTAGAGAGCTATTGCAAGATGTTCTAGTGAGCCCGATAGATCCAAAACCTGAATTCCTTTTGCTAAACATAAAGCCAGAAACAATGGATCAGCAAAGTGTACATTTATTAACTCATATCATAGCAGCAGCAATCGTTGCAAAACACTGGAAAGAATCAGGAATACCAAATGAACAGGAGTTGATAACTAAAATCCTTGAGACTGCAGAAATGGACAAATTATCAGAATGATTAGAGGTACACCGGAAGGTGAAACACCAGGAATGTTAGAACAAGTTTTATATGTTAAATTTACAAAGTTAAATTGAAAATATGACAAAACCCAAAACTGTTTGGTTATTGATATGTACATATATGCCTGAATTGAACTGTCTATAATTGTAAAATGACTCTGATATTTTTAAGTGTTCTGCCCAACCTGCATCCCCCTTAAGTGTTCTGCCTAACCTTCCCAACATCTGTACCCGATGTTATTCTCCCCCATTTATCCTTTATCTATAACAATAAAATAAAATAAAGAAATTCAGTAGTTAGTCATAGCTTAGAGGAGCACATTTAGAGTAGGCCAATTGAACCAGCAAAACCTACTTAGGGTGTTTATACACGACCCCTAAACTCCAGGGCAAATGGCTCCCAGCTCCGGAGATTAAAAATGTTTACCCACCAGCTCCGGAGTTAATAGGAAATTAAGTGCGACCCTGCCCACTTTAGCGCGTCCCAGCGCAGCTTTCAGGTACCTGCTTTTTGGATGTGAAAAATATTTGATCCGGTGTAAGGATAGTAAGTGCGGGGCTCTCCTGGCTTCTGTTTGTTGTTTTTCTGCCCCCTCCCCCTTTAAGAGATCTGAATGCTGCCGGGAACAGAACAGAGGTAAGCCGGCATTCTTTTCTTTCTTTTTTCTCCCTTCCTCATGCAGCCAGCAACCAGGAAGTGCGGAGGGGGGTGGGGACAGAGGAAGAGCGACGAACCCCTAAGATCTCTGGTCCCAATTTAAGTGGCCAGCGGATCGTAGGGGTCGTGTAAAAAGGCCCTTAGTCAATGGACCTACTCTAGTTGCAGCTTAGTACTCATTTCAGACTATGTTATGTAGGTACAACAGTGCACATAGTTTTATAAGCAATTCTTTAGTTTTTCCAATTCCTGTTACAAAATGAAACCCCCAAATTAACTGCAAATATCAGATGCTCCATTTGTTCCTGCCGTTATGCTCTGATGAAACTTGGCTTTAATCTTACCGTATTCCAGCGCTCTGCTGATGGTCTTTATGAGCACTCTCATTAATTGTGCCAACTCCTATATAAAGCTTCCCTTTGATACCTATCCTCTGGTTGCCCCTACAGACATAGAACATTTGAAAAATGTCTCCTCCTGTATACATGAAAGCTGTCAAGTCACTGAAAGTGCACATGGAGAGATAACCTTCTGTTGGAAGCCTTTTACAATATATTTAAATTTATGCAAATGTTAAACTTCCTAGCAATGAGGTGGCCTGTTGCCCAGTAGTAAATGCAGTCTTCGATGCTGATGACTGGAAACCATTTATTCACATTCCACAGACTTTGACAGGTGTTCAAAATTGGCTCACAGCATAGCAGTAACCAGGAACAATCTTGAACCTGAGGCATTATGAATTGTGTGGTTGCAGGTTTATTGTAATCCATATCCATATTCAGAAGTGCCAACTGAAAGTAATCTGAGGGAAAGGGGTTGGTGGCTACTGGTTCTGACCAATTATTATCTTTTTAAGACAGGGATGGACAAACTTTGATGATCCAAATGTTGGACTGCCGTTCCCATCAGCCTTAAGCAGCTTAACAGATGGGGAGGAGTGCTGGGCACCATGGTCCAATAAGATCAAGAAGGCGACATCTTGCCCAACCCATTCTTTGACCTAATTTAACTACCTTTATGACCTTTCCCAAGGAGCGTGGTGGCTCAGTGGACTAAGGCTCTGAAAACTGTTGACTTCAAAGTCAGCAGCTCGGCGGTTCGAATCCCGGGTGCCACACAGTGGAGCGAGCTCCCGCTGTTCACCCCAGCTCCTGCCAACCTAGCAGTTCGAAAGCATGTAAAATGCAAGTAGATAAATAGGTACCGCCATAAAAGGCGGGAAGGTCAAAACAGTGTTTTCTTGCAGCCATGCCGTCCACATGGCCATGGACTTGCACAACACTGGCTCTTGCGGCTTGAAGACAGAGATCAGCACCGCCCCTAGAGTCGGACACGACCAGCACGCATGTGCGGGGGGGACCTTTACCTCTTTATGACCTTTCTCACACTATTACTGATGTCTGTTTTTCTCATTTATACTTATAAACTACACTGACACACACAAAGAGGTTATTTTCAAACTTGGTTGGATCATTCCATTCATTTCTTTTTACTGCTGTGTCAGTTAACTGATTCGTTTGCATTTTAACATTCAGATTTTGCTTGTATTTGTTGTATATTCCATCATAGTTAACAGCTCTGGATGTCAATTTTGACAAACAATAATGAATTTAATAAATAAGATCTTCACCATTGTATATAAAGCTGTCGGGTGAGAATACTCAGATCATCAGAAAAAATAATACTATACTGTATCTGACTCCTCTTTCTAAGTAACTACCTATTGGCTACACCGACTGGCTGGAATATGCTGGGAACTGAACTGAGGAACATCTTTTTCTAAGCACTGTCAGTTTTCCTTCACACTATTTAGAAGATGTGGGATTACATACCACCATTACATGAACATTTGACTTGATCCATCTCTGGCTATCAAAGCCATTATCTTGGGCTACAACTGGGAACTGGATTCAGGTGAAGTGAAGTGCCAGCTTGAGGAACATCAACCAGAAAGCACCTACAGCAATATCTGCTAGAAAGACCTCAAGTCCCCTTTGGCTCCATTCTTAATTACAAGTACCTCCTGTTAAACCTTCAGCCTTTACAGGAACTTGACGGGGTGGAGCAGGGGAATGATCTTACTAGACTTGAAAAATATACACCTCTGTGAAGATGCCTCCATACAAGAACCTCTAAGAACAAAAAGTACTCTCCAGGGTGTTCTTAAATATCACAATGCTTCCGAGAGGTAAGTGAAATACAGCAAAAAGAAGAAATCGCTGGGAAACAGAAAAAGAGATTGACAGTCAGATGAAAAGCTGTTGATTTGCCAGATATCAAAATGTGTCGTGCCATTCAAGAATAGCTTTCATGGTGATCAGGCATGCTTGAGAGAAGAATCCTGTTATGATTCACACAGATAGTAGGATTGTAGGGTTGGGGAGGTTTGGCAGCCAGATCACTGCCATGTTTAGCACAGCATGGAAAGTAACTTTTCAAAACAGTGCAGCACAAGAACTGTGGGATATTCCTCTTCCACCATTTAGAGAAGTTGCATCTCTGTAACTATGAAAGAGATGAAAAAAATTACAATTATATCTCCCAAGTTCTCTTTCATGGAGTCCAATTATAACTTGATGTAGTTTTATTCAGAAACAGAACAATTCAGATAACCTGTAACAATCTATTTTTAGCTTCTGAACCTCGCTGTGTTGAAGTCACTTTATTCAACTGAGAACAAAATCCAACATGAGCAGACAGTAGAGCAGTCCTGCAGAAAGACCTATGCAGAGAAAACCATTGCAGAGAGCCTCTCTGGAAGTTGAATCATGGCTACTGGAATTCTTTTTTCTTGAGAGACAGAAACATTTCGCTGCTCATCCAAACAGCTTCATCAGTTTGAATACAGCTAGTGTGAGTCCTCCCTCTTATAGTCACCTTTGACCTCTTGTCACCCAGGTCTGAAATAGGCTCATAAGATGAATCATACTGTTGTCTACCTAACGAACCTATTCAGACCATTGTTCATTTTATGAGCCTATTTCAGACCAGGTGACAAGAGGTTTAACAATAAGAAGTGTTTTATCAAACGTAATGGCAAGGTTGTAGCATTTGGTAAGCTAGAAATAGTCTTTATATAATTGAGGAAAAACGACTATTGCAAAATGTGTACATCAATGCCCCAAAATGTGATATTTGTGTTCATCTGTTCCATAGAAGACTTGGACACGCAAGTTATGGTGCCATTAGTAAAACATGTGAAAATGTTGGGGACATAAATGTTCAGAAATGTAATGTTTTTCTAGATTGTAGCGTGTGCAAGTTAACTAAGGCCCTGGCCCCATGTCCCTTTAAAAGCAGTTTAAATTCCTAAATAAATCGTGCCCCAAAATGCCGTCCCCACGGCCACCAGACTTTTTGAACAAAAAAGAAAAGAAAACCTGGTAATGCTCCTTTAAGCGAGGTTTCTTTGACTTACCGAAGAAGTAGGGAATTTTCTGCCTCGCTTAAAAATCGACCTTTTAAGGAGGCAGACGTCGTGAGACCACGCAGATGATCGGGTTTCTTTCTTTCTTTTTTTCTCAGAGCACCGACCGGCTGATCGGCGCTGGTTTTTAAAATTTCCAGGCAACTTCGGAGAAACAGGAAGCTCCTTCCAGTGTCCTTTGATTTAATTTCCCCCAGAAAGTGGTCCTTTTTAAAAATGCTAGCACCACCTGCTGGCCAAGGGTGCTGAACTGCACTTTAAAATAAAAATAATCAGCTTTGTACGTGGGAACTCCTGACCCACATAATAAATCATGTGATGGGATGAAGAGGAAGAGCCAGACCTTCAGAATATCAGGATCAAAACCACAGTTATTTAAAACTAAGAAAATAGCCAGACTAAAGGATTGGATGGTCAAGATTAAAACAATTCATGATATAAAAAATATTTTGCAATCCAGTGATTTAACATGGTTAAATTATATTCAATTAGGGAAATGGACAAAGGACTGGGGCAAAAGAAATAATCAAATCAGAGAGTGCACAAAATTTGAACACTTCCTACTATCGCTTGAGTCTGAACATGAAAATTCAGAGAAAGGAATAATACGTAAAATATATAAAATATTAGGGGAATCATTGGAAAGGAAGGAGTTAAATACCTTGAGAGAGGTCTGGAACCAAGATCTCAATGCAGAGATAAAGAAAGAAGACTGGATGAAAATTTGGAATATGAGAATTTTGAGATCATTATCGGTCAGGATAAAAGAAAACTACTTTAAATTGGTTTCTAGATGGTATTTAACTCCAATTAGACTGAATAGAATGAATCCTGGTTACTCTAAGATATGCTGGAAATGTGAAAAAAGCTTGGCACATATCTGCATCTTTGGTGGGAATGCGAAATTGTTCAAAAGTTCTGGAAAAAAGTGTTTCTAGAGCTAAGTAATATGATTAAGACAGACATAGATTGTAATCCAGAGATAGCATTATTATCATTGTTAACAAGCAAAGATTACGATGTTACAACAAAGGAACTAATAGAAAATCTTATGACAGCTGCTAGATTAATCATAGCAAAAAACTGGAAGTCAAAACTAGAACTTAAGATGGAAGACTGGTATAACGAACTTTGGGATATAGCTATAAACGATAAATTGTCTTGCAGTTTAAAGGTCAAATACAAATAGATTATGTATTAGTCGAAGGAAAGGGGAAAGAGTCCACGAATATTTCACGACAATTCTGGAGAAGAGGACTTTAAGAAGATTACTAGAACAATAGAAGACTGAGCAACGAAGAAGAACGCATGGATGGTCCTGAGGGGTGGGGTTACACTTATATTGTTAATTGTAGTTCTTTATTTCTTATGTTGTTTATATGTAGCTTAAAATTTAATTTAAAAAATAAAAAAGAACCAACTACCTTATCTGTGGATAATACAACATGCATAGATTTAGCTGAAAATGTTTGTGTGAAAGGTAGAAGCAAACATATGGTCATAAAATTCTATGCAGTAAGGCAAGCTGTACAAGAAAATAAAATCAGGACAGAATATTGCAGCAGTCAACACAATAATGCTGATCTTTTTACAAAAGCACAAACAGCACAAAGACATAAAGAGTTATTGAAACATATAGGAATTCACCAATATTTAATTTAGGAGGGGTGTTGATTTTTTTTAAACTTTAAAACAAATATAAATTAAATATTGTGAATAGTTGGCTTACCTGTTCTTGCTAGAAGGCACTACAGGAGTGTTTTGGGTGTGGCAATACAGGTGAGGCAATCAAACTGAGGGTCTGTGATGCCTTGGGCAGGTGTAGGCAATCAAGCAGCCAGAAGTGTATTTAAGGAAAGGATCTGGTGTTACACTTTGTTGAATCTGTTTAGACTCAATCACACCAACTTGCTAGCTCTGTTTGAGCTGTTTGCTTGTTGTGTATTATTCTGCCTACTGTATATGCTGTATACTTATTTGTTAAAGTTGAGGGCTATACTTTACTAGTAGTATACATTTAAAATTTAAGTTACAGTTCTGGGTTCTTTCATTATGTTGTGAAAGGGATTGCTGAGTATAAGCAGGTATAGAACTGTTTTAAGTTGTTTATATAGAGCTGAGTATCAAGCATTGTATTTTTATGTTTAATGTATATATATATATTTATCAAACAAATACAAATACTCTATATTTCTACAGAATTGAGTGGGTCTATGTTATTTCATTTATTTAGTTCTCTTTACATTGTTTATCTTTCCTCATGGGAGAAGGCCATTCACTGTAAACTCTGTTGTTCAGGTTAAAGGTTTTTTTTTAATCATTAACTTCAACTCATACTTCATGACAGGGTTATGGGCCCAGTTTCTAGACCACTCTCATAAATATGTAAGTTTGGTAAGAGTACTAAGAGTAAGACATAGACAAAAAGCTTTGTTGTTGTAACTAACTGCTGTGGTTTATGTTAAAAGCTGAGAAGGAATAGGGTTCTCTTTTCTTTTCTTAATCATTAACTTCATCCCATACTTCCCGACAGATTCAAGTGAACCAAAGTGACACCATGTTGATTCCTCTGTATGCCTTGTATCTGTACCTTATTGTGCTTTGTAATCTGTCTGAAACTGTTTCAGCTTTACCGGAATGTGTGCCTCAGCAAGAGTGAAAGAAGAAGAGCCTGTGTTAAATGTCCAAGGACATCAATGGGTGTGTGTGCAAGGAGGATGGGACAGGAACAGCTCTAACAAAGAGTTACATCTTGCCCAAAAAATGTTGATTGGTGATCATGCCTTTTGTACTTAAATGTGCACCCTTCTTTTAATTGTGATTTTTTTTTACTTCTTCAGGAGGAAAGGTCGCCCCCCTTCCTTTATCCAACTGAATAAACAAATGGTGATTGGATCTCTGCTTATCTCAGAAGTTTTTGGCCAAGTTATTCTGATACAAGGAAAGTTTGGGATTAACCTGGACTCAATACTACTACTACTGCTGCTGCTGCTGCTGCTGCTGCTGCTGCTGCTGCTGCTACTACTACTACTACTTTATTATTATTATTATTATTATTATTATTATTATTATTATTATTATTATTATTAATACAATTTCCTCATTTTTAAATATCTTGTATGATTTTGGTGACACAAGAGTGTTGTTTGTTGACTCTCCATTGGTGAAATTATGGTGCTGAATTTCTAAACTGGGATGTGCTTGTGTTTTTAATGGGTTGGCTCTCACCTCTTTACCCCTCACGGGAGCATTCATAGAGTGGAATTCTCCTCAGAATGCTTCTGCTAGTGGAAACAGACAATCTTTGCTGATTCTTCCCTTCAGACACTTTCAGGGCCACATCATCCACTTTTCCAGTGGACCTCCTTTCTCAAACAGGCTCAAGCTAATCTGAAGACTGCTCGGGACACACAGAGAAAAGGGAGATGAAAAAAGATCAGAGCCACCCAAACTCCCTCAGTGATGTTCCTCCGCTTGATCAGATATTGGTTGCAGGCCGGGAAGAAACCCAGGCATTGCTCTTTATTTCACTGCAGTCCATTAAATTTTATTGTGGATCATTTATCTATCCTTGTGTTTTCCATTGTATCATTTTCTTCTGACAAACAGATGGGTACTCACCCCCCTTGCTTTCCTGTGCTACAGCAGGCACTGGCCATGAAAATGGAAACAGTGAAGTGGAAATTTGATCAGAGAAGAATGACAGGATGGGCTCATCGCCACCGCATTTGGTTACAAAATAAAACATACTGTATCAACCGCTGGCCAGCAATCTTCCATTACTGAGATCCAAATGTTGCAAGAAGCTGTAAAACAACTCATATTCCTTTCTAACGATGGCTCTTGTCTGTGCTTGCTTGTTTGCAGCACACACACACACACACACACACACACACACACACACACACACACACACACACACACACACACACACACACACACACACACAAATCATTGCCTCCTCATAGAATCATGTTGGGGAAAGGTGTGCATCATTAAGCTGAAGCCACCTGTATATGCCATCTCTATAGGGTTGCTAGGAGCATGATGAAACTCTTGTCTTCGGAAGGCAGATTCTGGATTCTGCCCACGGTCAGGTTACTTATGCCTGTTTAAGAAAAAAATATTCTTTGTAAATGGTCCACACACTATTATGGGTTGTTATGTAAATGCCGTTAAGGAAATAAATCCTCTGTATCATATATTCCACCGTGTCTTGTTAAATATGGGTGAACACACAGAAGCATATCTCAAACTTCAGCTGTCTTCAATCAAAGAAGTCTAGAGTGCAGAACAGCAAAGGAGGGATACTAATTGGAACATGGATGCAAACCAGCCAAGAGAATTCTGTTAGGAAGCTACACAGTCGGTCTGAGAGGCACAGTACAGAGGACAAACACTACCCATTTGTGTTAAGAACAGGGGTGGCAGGGGAGGGGAGGAAAGGGCATGGGCATGCAGCAGAGGCATGCATATGACAGTGCTGCAAGAACTAGCCTTTGGCTTTCAGATATCCAGTGCCATAGACATCCATATGCAGATATCTCACATGAAAATTGTATACAGAAGGGGGCTTTGGCCAGGCTTGTCCTGGGAGGGGCTTCTTTGTCCACTCACCTGACAGAGACACGTTGGCCAGCTGCCAGGCTGGCCAATCAGGCATTGCCAGCACAGCTGGTGAGATTGGCCAGCGGCTGACCACCAAGAATTGCCCCTAGGTAAGGAGCTAGCAGCCCATCAGAAGGGTCTTTGTCTCCTAACAATATCCACTGAACGCTCTCTCTCTCTCTCTCTCTCTCTCTCTCTCTCCTTTCACTAAACGTTGCTCTGCCAATATTTCTGTCTCTTGGCTATTTCCATTCCTTTGTTTGGATTGCTTCTCCTTTATCAGCATTCTTTAATGGAGATCCTTAAGAACCAGGCAGCAAACACAGAGTCAGTTCATGCTGATTTTATTTTATGGAGGGCAGTAGGACCCCCATATCTGCAGATTCAGGATCACTTATCCGCAGTCTGAAAATAGTATATATAGCATACCATAGTAAAGTGATAGCAACCTTTGAGAGACCGAGTGCCCAAATTGCAATTCAAAACCCACTAATCTTTCGCAAAGTGCCAATACTGCAATTTAACCTGAATACAGGTGGCTGTGAAGGGGCCATGTCAGATGTCCACAGAAAGGGCTCCGAAAGCCACCTTTGGCACCTGTGCCATAGGTTTGCCAACACTGCCATAGTATTTATCTCTAGTGGCCACTTCTGGTAATGCATGTTAAAATGTTTTTTCTGGGTCCCCCACCCCCGCTTTACTATACAGTGGTACCTTGTATAACGTAATTGGACGGGACCGCCCGGGGAATTCCCCCCCAGCTCACCTCTTGCCGGAGGCAGGAGGGCGCACCGGCGGCGGCGGCGGCGACCTGCCTCCCCTCCCCTCCCCTCCCGCCCCGCATCCTCTTCCCGGGTGGCCTTGGACGGGACCGCCCGGGGAATTCCCCCCCAGCTCACCTCTTGCCGGAGGCAGGAGGGCGCACCGGCGGCGGCGGCGGCGGCCTGTCTCCCCTCCCCTCCCGCGCCACGTCCTCTTCCCGGGCGGCCTTGGATGGGACCGCCCGGGGAATTCCCCACCCCCACCCGTGCTCACCTCTTGCCGGAGCCCCGGAGGCAGGCAGGAGGGCGCACCGGCGGCGGCGGCAAGCGGAGGACCCCTGCGCAGGTGCCAGGTAAGGGCACCCCTCCCTGGCTCGCCCCCCCCCGTGCCTGCCGCCCCTCCCCTCCCCTCTTTCCCCGACCGCCCCCCCGTCCTCTTCCCGGGCAGTCGCAGGTGGTGGACGGAGGTGGCCGTGGGGGGGGGGCGGATTTTTTTCCGTTGTACGGAGGGTCTACTGTACTACTGTATTTATTTAGCTTTCGCTATTATCAGCAGATGTCAGTATCCACGGGGGTGTGTGTGGATGAGGGGGAAGCCAATACCCTGTGGATACAGAGGTCCTACTGTAGATTGAACTAGGTGAAATACTAAGCTGCAGAAGTAGGCTTTCCATCTGGTGTGTGCTCATGTGTCTTCCTTGCCGGATTGCGCTTTGTTTGTGCTCTATCCCATGTAGTTTTTCAGATCCCTTCTTTTAATTGAGGAGTTGTACTGCTTTCGCTGTAATTTTCTTAGTTTGTGTTTATTTTTTACCATTACACATCCTGGCAAACTTTTAATGGAATTATCTCTCGTTCTTTTCAGTGACAGCTCTGCACGCAAAAGAAAGTATAATGAGAACAGTATACAACTGGAGTCAACAGATATTCCTTATAGCTCTTGATCCTATGTGCCAATCGTAGAGCACAGAAGGGAAGTGGTCTACTTTTCAGTGATTCCTGAACTGGAACCTGATCTGGTAGTGAAATAATCATTTTCTATTAAAGAGAATGGAACAAAGCTAGTTTCCTCCTCAAACTCAATAGCACTGGTCAGAGCAATCGAATGGTTTTCCAATTAAATATAATTGCTCATTTCTTGTCTGTCACTGGGACTCATGTCATCCTGGAAATTGCTCCTGCCCTAGTAAATCAAAGAATATTTCTCCATTGTGTTGGTGCTGACAGCAGCCTGTCACTCTAGAACTGGGAAATAGCATTCAAATTTTTGGGAAATCCGTTTATGAGAAATTTGGAAAAGTGAAAAAACTGAACAATATTCACATCAGCTGACTTTAGTTGAGTAGGGTGCAACTTTCTGTAGATTTTCCACAGAGGGATCCCCGTTGAACTCCAGATACCTTTCTTCTGAGAAGGCACATCTAAATTTCAAAATCCTTGACTGCAACACCTATTGACTGCAACGCCTGAACTCCACAAACTGCATAATCCCTGACCCTGGTTCCAGATACAGTCCAAAAACATATCTTTCCCTAGTTCTACATATTAGAAGTTAAAAGTCTTTCTTAGCTGGTAGGGACTGAGGTGAATGGGTGGATGAGGGATGGGCATGGGAAATCATGGGTCATTTTTTGCTTTACCTGCACTGTAAGCTTCAACCATACACAAATAGAGCTTGGAGAGGGGAGGAGGAAGAACAGGAAGAGTGTATCTGAGGGAGCCACTCCTTATCCGTCCTCATTCCCATGGGCTAATTTGATAGACCATCAGGTAATTTGTATTATCAACCATAGGTTTCCAGACATGCAGACACCTGACTGGTTGCTGGAAAATTATTGATATGCTGTATAACTTTTTTTCCTGGAGTGTTTTAAACATTTGCTTTACATTCTGTTTTTGATAATCAAATATTTACCCTCCCTGATCTCTGTCTTTCACCCTGGCTCCCTCCAGTTATTATTAATATATATTTTGCTGATTGCCCATTTTAGGGATGGGCATGAAACGAAAAATGAAATGCTGTTTCGTTGCTTCATTATGTGATGTGCAGCTGAAGAGGAAAGGGCGAATGAGCCCGGTGGGAGGTCTTGCTGCCGCACCACCACCACTCCTAAAAACAAGAGGGTGAGCGGGCCCAAGGGGAGGCCTTGCCACCACTGCTGCTGCCACCAGAGAGGAGAGGGTGAGAATGGGCTGCCACCGGATCCCCCCCAAAAGGTTACAAAGCATTTCGTTTAAGGTTTTGTTTCGTACATTTTTGGTAAAATTTTTATGAAACAAATCAAAATGAAATGTGGGGGACGAAACAGAATGAAGCAAAACACCGTTTTCCCATTTCATGCCCATTGCTAGCCCCTTTATTACTTTCTTTTAGCCGGCAAACACTGTGCCATGCAAACTATCTCCTGCTTTCTTTATGTACACTACTAAACAAATGACTGTTGACTTGACAGCACACTGAAGAAAAACGATAAAACAATGCCCAGCTCCAACCCATGTGCTTACTTGTGTAAGTCTCTAGAAATTAAAGTGCATGGAGAATATGTTCACTCTCAAAATATATTCAATAACTTCTAAAAATGGTACAACATTCATTGTAGTCTAATACTTGAGCCCCTTTTCGTAACATGTCAGTGAAAATCAGTGTTAAATTAGTTTTTGCTTCACAGCAGAAGCCAAAACTCTTAATTCTTTTCATGCTGTCAGTTAATATTGAAAATGGCATCCTCTTTTATCCAGTTTAGAATAAACAATACAATAGATTCTTCCTTGATTCTCCAGTGTAGAGAACACTGCACTGGCCCCCACTTCCAGCAATTCAGAGATGGTATGGAAATAGTCAAAAGAGCTCCTGCCTGTCCACAGGTGCATTCACTTATAAATAGAACTCTTTCCTTGCGCAGCAGCTTTCTAACAAGATGGTATCCTTTTGAGCAGAAGCTTTCTGGCCAACAGGATTTGGGCATTGCCATAATTTAGGGGGCTGGGAATAGCAATTTGCTGATGAAACAGCTGACAGACCTCAGAGCCTGCCTCTAAACGACACAGCAGAATGTTCACAAAAAGTTACATTGATGTAGAGGTGAAAATGGGAAAGATCTGTGCTTTAAAGTGTCTCCCCTGTTATCAGGAAGATGTTGCCTTACAACAACCATCCATGGTATCTGACTGAAACAGCTACACAACGAGGGAAGTACAAATCAACTTCCCCCTTCTGGCTGTGAAGTCACACAGGGGCATTTAGCTCTTTTCAACAGAAATGGCGGCACAGGCAGAGGAGAGAGGGGGGAAATCCTTCTAAGTGCAGTTCCATAGGAAACAGCTGTAGGTGGCGCATTTCAAAGGAAGTGCTTTAAGAAGGATCCCCATCTTCAGTGACTCTATTACCTCATCTTGTCATGCCTACCAGATAGCTTGTTAATCTGTACAAAATAATAACTGGTCTTTCCTTCTGCACTGAACCAATCAGAAGGATTTGACTTTTGAATAGTAGAAGGGTCTTGGGTAGAGAAGAAAAAAACTTTGGATTGTGGGTGTGAGATTCTGAGATGCTTATTTTCTTGTTTGTGCTCAGGTGATCTAATACTAAACCCATTCATTCAAAAACCTTTTAAAAATAATCTGGGATATTCAGGGAACAGATCACAGGGGCAATCTGTAGTCCCTAAACGTCATGTCCCAGGTGCCTATGCTACCATCATAACTCCACCCACTTTTATCCCCCTACCATCACTTTGCAGAACAAAATGAATGCTCACACGGGGAAAAAGTCAGTTTAAACCATTCTGGCTTGAAAAAAGTAGAATCTCCCCCAGCAGGCAGGGCCACAACTTGTGGGTGGGTTGGGGGCAGGCCACTGGGCCTCTGCTCCAGGTGCCATGCTGGAGGGGTGACAAAAATGACAAAATATCTTTGTACTTTGTACTATTACGCACCCCTGCTCTGTGTGTGTGCATGTGAATCCTGTGGTATTTGGCCACGTAAATTAGTTTTGCATTAGAGGAAAAGTGCTTCTCTCATACAATGTCCCCATTCCCCATTTATTTATTTAATATATTTAATATATTTGTACCCTGTCTTTCTACCTTAAAATGAGAACTCATTGGGACAGCTTCCTTTCCAAATGCAAAATTAAGCCTCTCCAAGTCATGAGGCCTGCCAGGTAGGCAATATCTCCACAGGCACACAACTAGGGTGTGTCATCCAGGGTAAACATGGACTCCACTCCCCAGCCCACGCCAGCCCAGCAAGAGTACAAATTTGGCCCCTTCCTCTCAGTGTGGAACTCAGAGCACATGCTCACCCACCCTGTCTCTCCAGATAAACACAAGTCAGGTGTTTGTAAGGTCTGGATACTGCAGGTGAGACTCCAAGAATGCAGAATTATGGGTTTTGTAGTCCAAATCATCCAAAATACGTATTTTGTATATTTTGTAGTTTAGATCCCACTTGTACTAACATATGGGGAATTTTAACGATTCCCCCATCAAACAGAGTCTCTATGAATAAGGCTGTGTGGGTCAAACTCTCAAGAGTGGCGTGCTTAATACTCATCAATTTTAGAAAAGCTTTGGTTTTTCTGGAGATGGAAACCATCGGATATGGATTTCTCCTAGAGCTCTCCACAGTGGGTGAGTGTGGAACCCACGTGAATGAATCAAGGGAAACACAGTGGCCCCAACCCCCTCTGCCATGTTCAACACGGGAAAACAGCAGTCTGAAGAGTGGGAAGCTGCTGTATCCAGGTAGCCTCTCCACGTGAACCAAAACTCAGTACGTAATTATATTATTACCATGTGTCATCATTAATTGCACAAATATGTAAGTGTAAAACATTTTTCATGTAGATCATCAGTGACATCTGCTAATTGGTAACATTTCACCATGTTCCACTCAGGTGAAGGAAGATGCCTGAAGAAAAATCACTACATTTCTTCTTGGAGAACAGAAACCCTGGAAAAGTTGCTTTTTAAAGTTACCACTCCCAAAATGCTGTGGGGTGCAAGGCTATCAAACATGCTTGAAGATTTGAGGAATTTTAGCGCGAAACAAAAATTCCCCACAGACTTTTCTAAGCTCTGAATTTGGAGAAAACCACAAGGAAGTGGCATCGGTGGATGTATGGATGTATGTATGTAATGTATAAAAGGCCTATAAAAACTTATGACAAAGTCCAAGTGAACTCATGCATCCATTCATTTTATATATACCCTGCCCCAGTAGAACTTATATATGAGTAATAAGCGCTTTGAGTCATTGAATTTTATTTGCACTGTAGTATATAACATTTTCAAAATAGCTGTATTAGATTTGATCATGCATGCCTTTAAAAACTGAAGAATTCAAGCCACTAAATTGATGAATTAACAATCAAGCTCTTTTAAATTACAAATATACCAAAGGGAAGCTTCATATTGCATTAAATTGAAATGAATGGGTTCTTGGCTAGAAATGCAGATTTTATTTTGATTATTTTCTTTACCAATAAACTATGATTCGAATGACTACTTTGCTTGATGAAATCAAATACAAAATGGAAATTTCTGAAACATAGATCATTACTCATCTATAAGTGTTCATTTATTCTGAAACACCTAGACCTAGGGGGGAGACATTTGCACTGAAGTTCCCCAAAGCTTACACACACACACACACACACACACACACACTTATTTGATCATGTCGAATAACATTGTCAATAAATATTATCAACACACATATTCATACATTTTTATTGATATCAGATGGGTTTTCATGGGTAAAAATTGAGCAATTCTGTGCTCCTCGTTTATTTCCCTAAATTCTTCCATATTGCATAGGACAAATGTTTTCCTGTCCACCACATATAGTCATATAGACAACTCATGCGTTCTTGGAAAACTTTTCTATAACCAATATATATGCTGGGATCAGTGATGGGATGTAGTCTTTAATGTTCAGTAAGAGATGTTCATTGAAAAAGATGGTGTGCTATGCATGTCAATTTGTCATGTACCAGATGTTCTGTGTTTAATTGGACTTATTAGCTCCACTATACCTAAGAACTAACCATTGCTCTTCAATAACAGATTCCCCACCTTAAATTTGCATCATAATTAATGAAATTATGCTTCTTGTACTTTGGTTTTAATGAACGTTGGCTGCAATGAAATGTCTATCATTTAAATTACCTAAAAACACAATCCTGTTTGTTGAAGTAAACAAACTTCTTGCACGATCCCCATAAATTATTCACAAGTACGCTGTTGTATTTTGAAATGGAGCTCCAGAAAATTGTTTCACTGCTTCATAGCGGAAAATGAAACAAATATATAACCTCTAGCAAAATAAGATATCGCTACTAAATGCATCAGCTCTTTTAATCAGATCATCCATCTGTTCATCTATCCGTCCAACGTATAATTATGTAATTTAGGGTTCATCAAGAAACATCTTTAGAGGAAATTCATCCAAATATAATTCAGGGGAAATCATCTCTCAAAAATCAGGGCCAGCCCCATCACTTGACAGAGCGAAGCAATCATCTCAGGCTGTAGATGCTTAGCGGCCACCTTCCGGTGGTTTCCTCTGGACTCTGCAGCTGTCCCTCCCATGAAAGGGAATAGCTATGTAACACATACAAGCTGTTCATCCCCTCCTCCAAAGTGGCATGCTGGTTCAGGTAAAGAAGGAAACTGGTCCCATTGGCAGCGGGATTACGGGAGTCATTGCTTGAAAGCCAGCCTTTCTTTACCTCTGCTTTCAGGTGCAGCACTGGGCAGATTCTCATCAGCAAGGACTACAAGTCACAGGCATTTCACTGAGTGGCAGTCAGCCTAAAGCACAAGAGGACAGAACTAAGAAAGGTGGGGGTTCATCTAGGACAGGGATGGCGAACCTTTTTGGCACCGAGTGCCCAAACTGGGTGATGAGGATGCTGGCGGCGGCGGGGTGTGTGTGTCAAGATCGGTGGCAGCGGGGGGAGGGGGTGAAGGCAGCAAGGGCGACGGGGCAGCGGGGTCAGGGTCATCAGCGGTGGCGGTGGGAGGGGCAGGGATGGCAGGGGTGATGGCAGCAGAGGCAGGGGTGGGGCGGGGGCAGCAGGGGCAGGGGTGGCAAGGGTGATGGCGATGGGGACGACAGTGGGGGGTTTGGGATTGGCGGCAGTGGGGGCAGGGTTGGGGGTGAGGGTAGCAAGTGTGACGGTGTCAAGCACCGCACACAGAGCACACACAGAAACAGGGTTCAGTTCTTTGCCAAGATCTTTAGTGGAAAGCCAGGCAAGTTCAAGTCCGTTGCTAAGAATCAAGTGCCAGATAAATAACAGAATCCAACTCCCAGCAATTAACAGTCCAAGTCAAAAACCAGAATATCTCACGGAAACCAGATGCCAAACCCAAAGGAACAGATCAAGCCATGGTCCAGGAAGCCAGTCCAAAATCAGGAAACAGAGCCAAGGTCACAGACAGGAACGTGGTTGCAAGCTCAAATGACGTGTTGCTCCCACAGAGAACTCAAGGTGAGCTTACCAGCTTTATCCCAAAACAGGGAACACACCCTTACTCCTGGAAAGGCTTCTGCTAGTACTCAGGGCTTGCTGCCCTGATTCCCCATCTAGCATCAAAGACCCTTTCCCTAGCCCTCCTTGTACCACGTCTTTGCAGAATCCTGCTCATGGCCCTTCTAGGGGGAGAAGATATGTTTTCAGCTGAGTCATCAGACCCAGCTGCCTGCTGATTTGAGCTGCAAGGCTCCTCCAGCAGCTCTTCACCATTTAACCCCTCAGAATCAGGTTCTGTGACAGGCAGGGTCCTGGCAGATGGGGCAGCAGGGTCAGGGTAATTGGTGGCAGCGGGGGCGGGGGCAGGGATGGTGGAGGCAAGGTCAGGGTTGGCAGCGGCAGGGGGTCAGGGGTGGGAGCAAGGGCAAGGGCAGCAAGGGTGACGGGGCGACGGGGTTAGGGTCATCGGCGGTGGTGGTGGGAGGGGCAGGGATTGCGTGCCAGGTGAAAGCTGGTGCCACCTTTGTCACGCATGCCATAAGTTCGCCATCCCTGATCTAGGATGTCAAGAATAAGGCCTACCTCAAGAGATATCAGATCAACTTCAGAGGAAGAAGATGACTATGTTCATAAAAATAAAAACAAGTACAATACCCCTGAATATATGATTATTATATGTGTTACCCACCACCAGATATATCATTTGACAGAGTCCATGTGCCAAAACTGAAGGGGGTATATTTGTTTGTGCTGCACATGCTCATGAACTGCCAACACTTGGTGCGAAAGTAATCTTGACGGACGATGCTGCTTCCTAATGCAAGGGCCTGCTGGTTCTCTTTGGTTTTCTAAAAAGAATGGTGGATGGTGGCCTTTCATTTCCAAACAGGACTAAATACTTCCCTGGTTGTAGCTCAAAGATTTTAATGCAGAGGTTCACCACAAGCACATCATGAGCCAAAACATTGCTGGTGGCATGCATTATTTAATGAAGAAAGATGATGATGCTTAGAAGGAGTCATCACAGTACCTAAAGAAAAATGTGATACCTGACATGATGGAAGAGATATATTTTTAAAAGCCCTTGTTGCAATACTTGAGACTGCAGTCCATGAAAATAAGCTTAAATGAAGAGACGGAACCCTCTCAGTTGTCCCTTGCCCAGAAGAAAAATCATGTGCCTCAAAAGAAAGCTACTTGTTGAGGGGCTGTGGATGTTTTCTAAGCTCTGTTTCATGTGGAGTTGAACCTTTCCCCACACGTCTGTGGTATTGTGAAGCCAAGGGATGCTCCCACGACACACACTTCTGTCTCCTCTCTCTTCCCACTCCATATCCATGATCTCTACTTGCAGGCAAGACACTTACGTCATTTAAGGAAGAAGAAACCTGAGTCCATGCTCCTGTGACACTGCCATCCAAACCAACTCTTTGATTCAGTCAAGTCACACGCTTGTAGGAATAGTTAGGAGAAAGCCATGAATAACCAAAAGGAGAGTGTCACAAATGGCCTCAGACTTCATACACTTGTGGCCACTTCCTGGCTCAGTGGGACTATTCAGAATCTGTCTCTTGCTGAAGTGTCCCACTGGGAATATTCAGGTTAGATCTTTACTGTTGAAAGGAATGGTGGTTGAGTTGTATATATATGTATTGCAAAGGTGGAAGCTTTAGCAGGCCTGTTTTAGCCAGCGCTGCACCAAACTTGGAGGGCCGCATGCAGCCCCTTAAACTGTACCTTTTCCCTGTTCTGGAATATAACTACAGTAGTTAACATTCAGAGTCAAGTATTTTGCAAGATAGTATCTGAAAGGGATAATTAGCTGGAGCCCGGTTCCTTACAGTTTGACATAGGACAGCATTAAAGATGGATTTTGTATTCATCGATGCAAGAATTTGAGACTACAACCTCTACAGCTTTTGTCCAATCTGGGTTCCAAACAAGTCCAAAATTACCAAAGAAGATCTACAGGGTATTGAAACAACGTGTGAACTGATAAAAAATACAATACAATAAAAATACAATATGTGTCATGTATGGAATGAACTTCATTTTTCAGAGTTCATTTTTTCAGTCCCCTAGAGGCCCCACAAGGTTAAAAGTACAAAAACTTTTTTTTGGGGGGGGGGAAGGAAGCAAAACAATTCAGGGATCTCCATAATACCCTGTCCTCAACTGCCTCATAGAATAGTGAACTTGGAAGGGCCTATGCCATTAAGTATAACCCCCTGGTCCATACAAGAATACAAATCAAAAGATATCTGCCAGCTGGTGGTCAGAACAACCTTCAGTGTCTTATGATCTTCAGAATCCAAGACTTTTCTGTAGTTTATAAAGTCTATAAAATCTCTGTAGTCTCCAAAATAGTAATGTGTAATTGCATAATATTAACTTGATTTAGGAGATAAGAAGAGCAGTGGATGTGTCCCTTAAAAGAATTATGGTACAGTACCTCGAGTGTATATATCTGTGTTCTTTTGAAAGCACACAAATCCTTGTTAAATGGTTGCAGTGAATGTGAAATCTAAGCTTGTTGGAAACAGTGCAAACATTGAAATGCCATATAGGAAAAAGCTTATACACAATATTTTATATCTGGCATCTGTATGAATGTATTAAAGAAGTAATAAAAACTCTTTTCCTATTTAATCATCTTTTTTGTTACTATGAAACTCAGAAGTGCCTGCCCAGCACCCAACGGGCTGAGCTAATAGTCCACTCAAGCTTCTTGCTGGTTCACTATACAGTGGTACCTTGACTTACGTCCTGCTTGACTTGCATCATATTTGACTTACGTCCACTAGAGGCGTGTTTGACTTGCGTCGCGGGGCTCCGAGTTACGTCTCGGAGCCCCGGCGCAAGGTCCCCACATTGGGTGGCAGCCAGGACCCAGCGTCCCGGCTGCCGCCTCCATACTGCTCCTGCCTTTGGAGGAAGCTCAGGGCTGGCCTCGGGAGGGGCTGGCCTTGCCGGAAGCCGCCGCCGCCACCGGAGGAGAGGAAGAAGGGCCGAGAGCTCCTGCTTTCTTCCTCTCCTCTGGTGGTGGTGGTGGCGGCGCCAGCGCCAGCGCCGGCTTCGGCGAGTCCAGCACCGAGCACCCGGAGCTGGTCCTCAGCGTTGCCGCAGGAGGGTTTTCCAACCCAGGCTCCAGGTCCCCAATGCGGCAGCGGAGGCCGCCAGAGTCGCCGAAGAGGACGACGAGGAGGAAGACGGCGGCGTGGACGAGGACAAGGCAGCGGCGGCGGCGGCGGCCGAAAGGTTCCGTGGGCCGCCAGCGCAAACGAAGGGGCCCCTCCGCCGCCGGTTTCTCCGGCCGCCCCAGCCCCTTGCCTCCTCCACTGCGACTAGCTTCCAGACATTGCATCCGCCACCATCGCGGCGGGGGTGGTGGTTTCTTTGTCCCCTTCCAGTTGGCTGGGTCCGGGCGGGGGTCCTCCTCCTCCGCAGCTTTCTTGGATGCCGGCAGCTTGCACACACACCTCCCCCGGGAACCTGGGAAACTAGCGGGGGAGGGGGAGGAAGCCTGGGAAGAGGCCCCAGGAGAACGGGGTGGTAGGGGGCATGGAGGGAGGCAAAGAGAAGCCAAGCAGCCTCAGCTGTGGGGGTGGGGTGAGGTGAGGGGTCTGGGATGGCCTCGTGGGCCACCCAGACTCCCTTGGTGGGCAGCAGGGTCTCTCTCTTTCTCTCTCTCTCTCTCTCTCTCCCTCTCACTCACTCTCTTTCTCTATCTCACAGACACGCACTCTCTCTCTCTCTCTCTCTCTCTCACACACACACACACACTCTCTCTCTCTCTCTCTCTCTCTCTCTCTCTCTCTCTCACACACACACACACACACACACACACACACACACACACACACACACTCACTCACTCACTCACTCACTCACTCTCTCACACACACACACACAGAGAGACTCTCTCTTTCTCTCTCTCTCCCCCTGAGCAACTGTGGGGAGGGGACACACACAGACACATACACAGGGGGGCGGCACCAGGGGCTCCTTGATTGCTTCACACTTGGCCTGGCCCTGGGGCTGTACCCCAAACTTTCTGCCTGCCAAGATCCCAGCCCTTCTTCCTCTCATCCTGCAGCGGCTTCGGCAAGGCCGAGGAACTCGAGGTTGGCCTCACCGGGAGCCACCGCTGCTGCTGGAGTGCAGTGAACACCTGAGCGGGCCGGCCTTCCTCCTCCTCCTCCGACCAGGCCGAGCTCCGCCTGAGCAAGCGCCTGGCTCTGCTCCGGGCTAGACCTACTTCTCCCCGCCACTGCCTTCCACCTCTCCCTGGCAGGCATACATTTTTTTAATCTTAATAAAAATTGTTAATGTTAATTAAAATTTGTTAATTAAAATGTGTTAATTTATTTCATCTACAATGCTGTCTTATTTTATAGTACAGCATGGATTATTGCTGTCTGGTTAGACAGTCAAATTTGTGTTAAATTGCTGTTTTCGGGGGTCTTTTTCATCGTCTGGAACAGATTAATCCATTTTTCCATTACTTTCTATGGGAAAAGTTCGTTTGACTTAAGTCATGTTTGACTTAAGTCCAGACCTCCGGAACGGATTAATGACGTAAGTCAAGGTTCCACTGTATTATAAAGAATTGTCATCAATTC
Source organism: Phrynocephalus forsythii (assembly GCA_029282475.1). Taxonomy (NCBI): domain Eukaryota; kingdom Metazoa; phylum Chordata; class Lepidosauria; order Squamata; family Agamidae; genus Phrynocephalus; species Phrynocephalus forsythii. The sequence continues at coordinate 31,019,599 of JAPFRF010000002.1, forward strand.
CTTGAGAGTCCCAGAGATCCTGACAGATAAGTGCCACTATTGGCCCCATGCCTTGCAATTTCAACCCCTAACTCAGTACAGTAATACAGTACCATGGTTTGAGAGCATTTTGCCAGAAAAGTAAAATCTGATCAATTTTGTCTTGATCAACAAGCAATGTCTTGATATACAAGCACTGTGTGCGCTCTCACACAAACACACACACACACACACACACAAGAAAAGAAAAGAAAAAGGAAAGGAAAGGAAAGGAAAGGAAAGGAAAGAAAAGGAAAGGAGAGAAAAGGAAATAAAAGAAGAGAAAAAGAGATTGTGGCACTTTAAAGGCTAATATATTTTAATATAAGTCTTCAAGGAACATGGTTCATTTCTTAAGTCTCTGAGAAGATGTGGAGAAATGAGTACAGGGCTTCTGGAAACAGGTGGAAAGGGGTGGATAGGTGGGGATGCATATCTTCAGAAATGTTCTATTAAAATTTTCCCTGCATATTTTTAAAAAACAAAGCTACATCAAAGTGAGACTGAAGTCTATTGATAAACTATAATTATCCTTTAGTGCTTGGCCAATTACATAAGCAACTATTGGTCTGCTGGCATAGAAGAGAAATTTGTGGTAACTGTGTTAGCAGAATGACTTCATGATTATGAATTAGGAGTAATTATTCAGAATTTTGTAAAATAAAGGAGGGAAATAGCTTGATTATTCCAAGAAATCCATCCAAAAATATATATTCATGATAAAAGAGACCTAGACCTGAATGGAGAACTGGCTTCTTCTATAGTACAATCATAGCATCATAGAATAGTGAACTTGGAAGGGCTTATGCCATTAAGTAGCTCCCTAGATGCCCTAAGCACATCCAATCTCACCCGATTTCGGAAGCTAAGCAGGGTCGTCCCTGGTTAGTACCTGGATGGGAGACCACCAGGGAATACCAGGTGCTGTAGGCACCTGGAGTAGGAACTGGCAAACCACTCCAGTATTCCTGCCCAGAAAACTCCATGGTCATGGGGTCACAAAGAGTCGGTCACTACTGTAACAACACAACACACACACACATGCCATTAAGTACAACCCCCTGCTCCATACAAGAATACAAATCAAAAGATATCTGCCAGCTGGTGGTCTAAATTTCTCTTGAATGCCTCCAGTGTTGGAGCACTCTCTACCTCTTGAGGTAATCAGTTCAGAGGCATAGCCAGGATTTGAAGCGCCTGTGGACAAAGTTCATTTTTGTGCCCTTCCTGCCACTGCCCCTCCATACATCACACACACCCAGCAATGGGGGTCCGAGCCCTGCGGGCATGGAGTGGGTGCTTGCGCGGGCAGACGGACGGGCAGGCGGATGGGGGGACGTGTGTGTGTGTGTGTGTGCGCGCACACACACACACGCGCACACACACACACGTGCACACACGCGCACACACCGCACACATCTCCCACCAAGGCGAGGAAAAGGAAGAGGGTGTCGCCACCACCACGCTCCTGCCTGCCTGCCTGCTTCGCCACTCACCAGGCGCATGGTGGCAGAGGCGGTGGAGGGGGTGCCGTCATCAAGCCTTAGGGGAAAGGAGGACTGCTGGGTAGTGGGAGGGAGCATGGCTTCCTCCCTCCTGCTCCCCCTCCAGGCGCTCCCAGATTGCTCCGCCTGGGACAGGTGTACCCTTGTGCCCCCCCCGGATACGACCCTGAATCAGTTCCATTGCTGCACTGCTCTAACAGTTGGGAAATTTTTCCTGATATTCAGATGAAAGCTGGTCTCTTAATTTGAGCCCATTTTTGCGTGTCCTGCACTCGGGGATGATCGAGAACAGATCCTGTCCCTCCTCTGTATGATAGGCCTTCAAGTGTTTGAAAAATGGTATCATATCTCCCCTCTGTCTTCTTTTCTGTCTAGGCTAAACATTCCCTATGCATGCAAGTGTGCTGGAGGCCAATATGGAGACCACTGCAGATAAAGGAAAACAAAGAAAGTAAAATTCCTTTCAGAAGTTGGAAGTGAACTAGAAGGCCAAAAGTCTTCAAGCGGCCAGTTACAGGAAAGCAGGAGAGACTAAGACAGGCCTGCCCAAAGTCCAGCCCGGGACTCAAATCCAGCCAGTCAGGCCATTCTGAGTGGCCTGCGGCTGGCTGGCCCACCCTTCCCTCACCCTCCTTCGCCCCATGGTTTTTTTTTTAATCTTCTGCCATCACTGACACCGCTGGGAAGCTTGGGTGGCTGGGCGGACGGCAGTCTGTCGCCACCGGCACACAGGGGAAAGTGTGGGGGTGGGCAGGCCAGCGGGTCTCTGCCACTGCCAAGGAACTTTGGGGTGGGCTGGCGGGTGAGCCGTTGCCACTGCTGGGGAGCTTGGGGGGGTGCAAGGTCGCACATATCACCTCTTCCAAGGGGCAACCTGTGGCCACGGCTCCCTGTGCTTCCTTTGGTCCCCACCTCCCTTCTTTCCTCCCTCCCTTGATCCCCACCTTCCTTCCTTCCTCCCTCCCTCCCTTGGTCCCCACCTCCCTCCCTCCCTCCCTTCCTTGTTCCCCACTTTCCTTCCTTCCTCTCTTAGTTTCCACCTCCCTCCCTCCCTCCCTCCCTTGGTTCCCGCCTTCCTTCCTGCGGGTGGGGTTGCAAGGGGTCAGTGGGTGGGGCTTATGGGTCAGTGGGTGGGGCTTGCAGTGGGGTGGCAGGGTCGGGGAGCAACCGGACCCTGACACATTCTCAGCCACCAAATCTGGCCCTCCTTACAAAAAGTTTGGGCACCCCTGGACTAAGAGATCCAGCCCCAACTTCCCCTCTGACCTTTAAATATAATGATGCTGGAATCAGCTGGCCAGTTGTATTGGAGCAATTCCTTGTGCTGCCTGCTTTATGCCTCTGCTTGGATTAGGTGACCACATGGAGACTATGGATTATTTTGGTGCCAGAGCCCACACTGGGCTCTCAATCTGTACCATAGCCTACAGCCCTGTTTGCTTTGATCCACTCTGCCAATCCCTGGCTCTCCTTTAATGGTTAACTGTAAAGCCATGATCTGTTGCACAGTACTAAGGAAAGGGTCTGCTTTTGAACATTTTCCATAATGTACAAACAGCTACACATATACTATAAAAACATATTAGTTCAGCAAAGGTGTTCTCTCTGCATCACCTTGAACCATACATCCACATACTATATTCCCTGTTGAAAAACACTGCCTTATTTGAAAGCAGAATTGATAGTTATATGTAATATGGCCACAATGATTCGTTTCTGCTACAGTTATGGGAAGGATGGAAGCAATAGGAAATTTTGAATCTTCTTTTTTTAATGGTGTTCCTAGATCACACACAGTTTTTTTTAAACTGTGAACAGTAATTCCTCTTTCAGGGAATTTCATGATGAGTGAATTTTAAATTCATTCATTTAAATGTTTGCTAAAATACATGCTGGAACAGAATATCTATAAATGCAAAAACACAGTGGCTTGGACAAAAGCTTCCTCCACTTTTCACTTTCCCTTAAGAGTATCATGAGGTGTTCATTAGTCTCTTATCCAGAACAAGGCAGAATGTATCATGGGGGTTGCAGTGGAAAACATAGGCAGCCATTTTATGTGGATGGAGCATGTTAGTAAAGATACTGTTAACTGAGGGGAGCTCATTGTCCAAGCAGAGGGGGGATACTTCATTTCAAAATCTCAAAATGGAGCATCTGACTTACTTGAGTCCTGAGCCACCTTGGAGGGTGGAATGGGAAAGCAATGGGACAAAATAATCTTGGATGACCAATGAAAAGTCAGAGATACCTACCTGGGGATATCATTCCATGATTTAGGTGCCTGGATTGAATGATTTTTTTGTCCTGAACATCTGTTCCTCTTTCACCAGTGAGGCAGCATGAAGGAACTCAAACAATGACTGGTATTTTCCACCTCAGGTGAGTAGCTATAACAAAAAGACCCTTTTAAAAAAACTGGGATTATGCCAGAATATGCAACAGCTCACCAACCAACTGGTAGTCTACAAAGCTAATAGATAAGGCCCATCCTGCTAGCAGTAGTCAGCTAATTAATGTTTTAGCCTGCCATCAAGAACAACCCAACACACAGTGCATTACAGAGCATGAATTACTTGCCAAGTCCAATTTCTGCCAAAAAGGATGCTACTGACAAGCCAGACAGAGTATGTAAAAGATTCTCCTGGCTCTTTCTCTTGCCCATTTAGATGTCTGTGAGCACAGAGCCATGCAGGGTTATTCCCAAACTGGACCAGTGGCTTCAATGTAAGAAAAAAGAATTTCGTATAATTTTCACGAAATCATTTTTCAGAGTTGCACAAGCAGCTTGAAGGGGGCAGGGGGAGTTCAGTCCTTTGGACAACCACAGAAATTCCAATATTCAGGTCCCTCAGATGTTTATACCTAGCGGTGGTAGTAAAACAGGAACATTTCATCCAAGCAGGAACCACCACTGTCCTGAGACTATATATTCATTTGCAAGATGGTCATCCTCTAAGACAATGAAATGCTGTCAGGACTCAGGACTAATGTGTCACATTTTTTGAAATATTTTTGATGGGTGGGTCCTTAAATTTTGGAAGCATCTTCAATATTTGCATTTAAGAAAATTCCAGGATTCTTAATAAGGCCCCCCCTCCCCAAATGCTCATTGATCTTATGCTACAAGGTTATTTTTGCATTAACCCTTTATAGTGTGTGTGTGTGTGTGTGTGTGTGTGTGTGTGTGTGTGTGTGTGTGTGTGTGTGTGTGTGTGTGTGTGTGTGTGTGTGTGTTGTGATCTCTAAATATCCAGTCTTTTAAGATATTTGAGTATACTCCTTTTGGAATGGTGCAGAAATAGAAGTTTATAATCTTGATTTAATAAAGATACTGAATGTTATGAAGCTGTCAAATTTATACCTTTCTTTCAAAACATGATAGATTGATTTTCATTCATTCCACATAGCCAATTCAGTAACACTGACAAATATTCTATAGAACTCAGCAAGATTACCATCCATTCTGGAGATTTATTTAGTTCTGGGTTCTGGATAGGCTACTGTATTTCATTCTTTCCAACTGGAAGCACTTAACTGCTACTGACCTCATTGTAAAAAAATTAGAAATATGAAGCTTGGAAAGACTCATTAATTCTAACAGGACTGGGTTGATCTGAAAAATATTGGTCTTTGTAAAAATGCAGCAACTTTCTCTACTGCTTCTTCATTACTGAGACTATCGCTATTGATATACTTTTCTCTTTTTCCTGCTGGTTCGTTAGGTAATAATTCATCACCCTTGTTTATTCTTTTCAGAATATTTCCCTTATAAATCTCGAGGTTAAATCGTAGGTATTGAAAATATCACCAAGTTTATCTCCAGATCTTTTGTCTTTTAGAACAGTTCCTTCCTTCCTTCCTTCCTTCCTTCCTTCCTTCCTTCCTTCCTTCCTTCCTTCCTTCCTTCCTTCCTTCCTTCCTTCCTTCCTTCCTTCCTTCCTCTGTTTTTTCATATTACGATACAGATATTCTGCTAGTAGCCTTGTAAATGAAGAGAATGCTGAAATGTATTCATTTTGTTTTTCACTCCAAGGCTTCCAACATTATACATCATAATGACAAAATGTGAGCCTGATGATGCTTCTGTTGGGCATTTTAAATATATTTTCAATTAATACACAAATACTATCTTTTCAACACTACCCAGCTCACCTCAAAACAAACAAACAAACAAACAAACAAACAAACAAACAAACAAACAAACAGCAGTCAAATAGAAGTTTCACCTGAGAAAAAGGACCCCTTACATATTTATGAAAAGATCCTTAAGGGGTTTTTTTGTTTTTGTTTTTTGAAAGCAGGTTCTGGAGAAGTGGCTTTTAAAGTGAAGTCCGGACATGAGTCCTGGTTATCCCTGCACTCCTTCATGACCAGCCTTGAGAAAGGATGACAAGGTTTTGCTCCATCTGGAGAATATTTGCTTCTTCCAATAAAAAGGATTAGTAGCCCACATTCTGCCCATAATTGAATTAAATATGAATTAATAGTGAATGGTAGAAGGGATCTGCATATCTTGGACTTGAATAATCATGCATAATACAGTACAATGTTTTTCAATGTATATTTTTTCTAAAATTGTTAGACTTAAAAAATAAGGGTCGTCTTATACATGGAAGCAAGCCAACAAGAGACCCGTGCAGTTATGACACTGTAATTTGGGGTTGGAAAAGTTCAGGTCATTTTATATATGGGGGCAGTTTATAGAGGGGGGAAATATGGTAATCTATTGTAGTATAGGTAGTATGGTAGTAGTATGTAGTATGGTAATCTATTGTAGTAAATGTTTTTGACAGTTGTCATTGTACTTAAAAGGTGTAAACTTCTGAATAGTATGAAGTTATCAGATGCCTTGGGTTGGAACACTTTGTGGCTTGGGTCCATTGCAATTATGCTGCTCTTGCATCTACTTCTGTAAGCAGAACCAGAAAGCGGGGAGTCTCCCTCTCTCCTGAGTCCCCACCCCACCCCCAAATCTTCTCAACGTGCCTGGAAGGCTGCTTGCCTGACCAAATATTTGGGTAGCACAGTGTTAGATTTATCCCTGTAGAATTTAATCCAGAATGACACACTTTTATCTTGGCTCAACTAAATCTGTTTTAAGTTAATGGCAAATTGAACATTACCCTCAGTAAGTTTCATCCATAGATTCCACAGCAACCATAATTACTTATTTTTAAGCAACAAACAAAGCTCACCCTAGAAAGCCAATTATACATTTGTCAGAGAGCAATTGCTCATACTGAAGGAAACTGTTATTACTGCAAGATGTCAGTTCGTTCTTAATGTCTCTGTGCTTGGCACAGGGCACTTACTTTGCTCTAGTCTGAAAGCAGTCGTGCTGATTTTAGCTAAGGCGTTTAGCCAAAACATTAAGTAATTACTTTTGCTAACTCACATTTGTGATAAGACCTTCTGTTAAAGGAGACATTAATACGACAGATCAGCAGGACAAGATGGGAAAGGTCTGGACATGGGATCTTAATGCAATTACTTTTTGGGTCTTGCATGCCTGTAATCTCCCAGAGAGCATGCCCAGTGTCTAAGGTCGTGGGGGGGGGGAGTTGTGGTCCTTGACCAGAGGTGGTGGCATAACACATCTGCCAGTGCAATCTTCAGCCTCCAGATCTGTGAAGGTGCAGTAGGAGTGCCTGTGTTGTTCTGAAGCTGAATCCTGCTCCCAGATGTATAGAACAAGGTGTCCACTCCCCACACATGTTTTATCTGTTTTAACAATTTGATGTTGATGTGTTAACATGTTTTAATAATGTTTTACCATTACTAACTGGCAGATTCCAGGGTATTCCTTATAATGTAATACTCATCTGACCATGATGTTGCTGTTGCTGCTACTGTAGATTTGGTGGCATTGGGTGAATGGCATGGTATTGTTTATTATTATTATTATTATTATTATTATTATTATTATTATTATTATTATTATTATTATTATTATTATTATTATTATTATTATTATTATTTTGAATATTTTTACCCCACCTTTCTCCTTGGAAAAGGACCCAAGGTGGCTTACAATAATGAGGGGCAATATAAAGCCCAGAACATTTAAGACATATTCAAATTAAGAACAGGGAATTAAAAGAGGCACCTTAGAACATTAAAAGGTAACAGTAGAGCTACAAAGAGCATGCAAAAAGAAAAGAAAAATCTATTATGAGGGGTGGAAAGTATCATGGAAATTACTGGTGTTCTTCTGAAATTAGTCAATGTAATCATGCATGGTAATGCATATAAAACTTACATAGTAGGTAGTCCCTCATTCAGGAAATGCTTGCCTGAAGAGGAAGGTCTTTGCCTGCTCCTGGAAAGACAGCAGAGACAGAGCAGTCCCGGCTTCCAGTGGGAGGGGATTCCAAAGTCTGGGGACGTTTATACATGACCCCTAAGCTCCGCCGCAAATGGCTGCAAGGTCCGGACCTTAAAAATGTTTACCCACCAGCTCCGGACTTTGCAGACAATTAAGTGCGACCCCGCCCACTTAGCGCGACCAAACTGCACTTTTCTTGTACCTGCTTTTTGGAGGTGACAAATATTTGATCCGGTGTAAGGATAGTGAGTGCGGGGCTCTCCTGGCTTCTGTTTGTTCTTTTTTTTGCGCCCCACCCCTTTAAGAGATCTGAATGCTGCCGGGAACAAAACGGAGGTAAACCGGCATTCTTTTCTTTCTTTTTTCTCCCTCCCTCAGGCAGCCAGCAACCAGGAAGTGCAGAGGGGGGTGGGGACAGAGGAAGAGCGAGGAACCCCTAAGATCTCTGGTCCGAATTTAAGTGGCCAGCGGATCTTAGGGGTCGTGTAAAAAGGCCCTGGGAGCAGCAACAGAGAAGGCCCTTTCATGTGTTCTTATGAGACAACCTGTGAAGGTGGCAGCCAGTGGAGCTGCTTTAGTAGAGGTGTAATGTGATCTCTGTAACCCACCCCACTCAGCAATCTGGCTGATACTTTCTAGACCCATTGAAGTTTCCTGAGACTTTTCATCGGTAACCCCACATAGAGTACATTACAGTAGTCCAGTAGTGGTAGAAGGCATAGGACCTAGTGGTCTGAGGAGGTCAGTGTACCTCCCACTCCTAGAAGCCACTCATGACTGATTTAGAAGACTGAGCAATTATGGAGAAATGTTTTCTTAGATAGTAAATCATTTGACATCAGCTGCTCTTGACTTTGCAAAGACCTACAAGGTACTTTGTGAAACTGGGATAGGTTTGTTTGCTCTCCAGTCCTTAATGTAATTAAGATGTAATGACAGATGGTTTATGATGCATCAATAGAATTGATTAGTTCGTAGTAATTTAAATCACATCTATTCCAGAAACATCCTGAATTTCAAAAAAATAATAATATTGCAAATCTTCCTTGAAGCCGTTTCAGAGGAACATGCTTTGTTCAAGGAGCAGCGCCCACTGACTAAACCTAGCCATACATTCACACAGAACTGCCCTTGCTGGCTGGCATGTCTGTTTATTCCACAAAAGTAACTTTTCTCAGCTCTGAACAGCCTCAGGATGAACTGTGCTTCCAAAGCTATGTAGGCCTGCTAATGATCAGTGATCTCTCTACAAGCAAGACCCACTTGTGGTGTTCACACCAGGCTCTGTGTGGAGCCCAATGGGATTTTATTACCCATTTATAGGATGGGAAGAGATGGGTGGCTGTCTTCTTTGTATGGAGAGGTCTTAAAGAAATTTCCCATAAAATGCAATGCTGGCAGCTGAGGCTGAGAATGGCATGCCCAACTTTGGACTGGCGTATCTAGGGAGGGTGGAAGGGTGCATTTGCCCTGGGGTGCACAACAATCTGAGGGTGCTTGGAGGGGGAGCATGGGGAGGAAGCCGTGTGCCCTCCCCCCCAGCAACACCTAAAGCGGTTGTGCTCCTGCCCCAACGGAACAGCTCCCAGGCATGGGAGCAGGGGGCGTGGTGGTTGTGTCCCAGTGGGAGGGAGGCAGAGCCCAGTTGAGACTGGGCTGGGCTGCCCGGTGCTGAGGAGACGGAGTCCGGAGCCAGGAACAGCGGCCTCCGGTTTGTGGGCCGAGGTGAGGTTCCCTCTGGCCACCTCTCCTCCCTCCCTCCAGTTAGGCTGCTGAGCGATACCTCTCCCCCTTCCATCCCGGGCCCTTACTTCCCCCAGGACCCCCAGCGGGTGAGCAGGTGGGCGGGCAGAGGGGAGTGGGGATGATCCCCAACACCCACCGCCCTCCTGCCCTCCCTCCCTCCTCTCCCCATAGAAAGGGCTCACCAAGGCAGGCGGGTGAGTGCACACCCACCTCTCCATCCGCGGCTCCCTGCATGCCCTTCGGTGGGGCTCCGCACCTTTTCCCACTCCCCCACCCTCTCCTCCTCACAGCTCTGTGAGGTTGGGCCAGGTGGAAGGAGACCGGCTGGCCTCCTCCAGCGCTTGGGGAAAGGGCAAGAGGGGATGGGATGGAAAAACTGATTTTGTCCCTGGGCGCAGAAAACTGAGCTATGCCTCTGGAACTTTGCTCAGTGAGCTTTATGGGCCAGCAGAGACCAGAAGCTGGAACTCTCAGGAGTTGGCTGTGAATGGCTCTGCCACTGTTGGTAACTTTCAAAGGAGCATGCATACAAAACAGTGTGAGATAATACCCTGTTATGTAAAGTTCAGGCTAAAACTAGGAAGAAGCTGCATGGTCCTTAAAACAATACAAATACAGGAACAAATGATCAGTTTTGGGGACCTTTAAGAAAACAAAACAAAGAACAAAACATAAAGGGAGCTTCCAATGATAATTCATCTTCCTCGCGCTGTGCACCATGTTCTGGTGGGTTGTTCCAAAATTATATGCTTTTATTCAAGTCCCAAAATCTCAGGGCAAAGGGAAATGAAAAGCAATCTGAAGTATCTCCCCACAAACCGTATTTTCCCCCCTCCACCAGTGGGGCTTCTCCTAAAATAAAACCAATCCTTTTACAAATCAAATCAAAACCTTTGTTGGCATAAATAAGACATATATGTGGAAAGTGCCTTCGTCATAACTTAATGAGAGCTTTCTAAAATGTTTGGTTAGATTCTGTAAAATTTGTGTATGCTGCAAAGCACATCACTTCCTCCACCTTGTCCTGTGTACTTGATGATGATAGCAATATAAAACTTTATTGGCATAATTAGCACAGTAATTGCAATTAGTGGTCCTTAAGCATGGCTCAGGATGGAAGCGATAATTCAGACTATGCTGTTTCAGCATAGTTCATTATGTGTGGCATGAAACCTGCTACTTTCTTCACTCTGTCTTCTAGGTCACTTAACAGAAAATACATCAAATATGCATCTGGACATCCTGTACAGTAGGACCCCTGTATCTGTAGGGGATTGGTTCTGGGCCGCCCCACAGATCAGGAAATCCACAGATAAGAGTGAACACTGTTCCTGTTTTTGCTTCTATTTTGCTCCTATGAAACTGGGGAAGGAAAGTCTTGTTACACTTAAGGCAGCTCTTTGTAACATGGCCATCTGCCGAGCTATGGACTACAAGCAAGCGGTATAAAAGTCTTATCCTGTCTTCCCGTGTGGCCACTTAACTGGAGCAGGCCCATAAATTCCCCAGGGAAACTTCACAAGTTCACATTTCCCTGGCTGTGAATTCATACCCTAAGAGGGACACTGGATGCCTCTAGCTGGATGACTTTCTGTGTGAACAACCAATTCAAACACATTATACAGATGTTCTGTTTCTTCCTCCTTAAATCATTTTCTATGGGCCTTTTTACACGACCCCTAAGATCCGCTGACCACTTAAATTCGGACCAGAGATCTTAGGGGTTCCTCGCTCTTCCTCTGTCCCCACCCCCCTCCGCACTTCCTGGTTGCTGGCTGCCTGAGGGAGGGAGAAAAAAGAAAGAAAAGAATGCCGGTTTACCTCCGTTTTGTTCCCAGCAGCATACAGATCTCTTAAAGGGGCGGGGCGCAAAAAAAGAACAAACGGAAGCCAGGAGAGCCCCGCACTCACTATCCTTACACCGGATCAAATATTTGTCACCTCCAAAAAGCAGGTACAAGAAAAGTGCAGTTTGGTCGCGCTAAAGTGGGCGGGGTCACACTTAATTGTCTGCAAAGTCCGGAGCTGGTGGGTAAACATTTTTAAGGTCCGGACCTTGCAGCCATTTGCGGCGGAGCTTAGGGGTCGTGTATAAACGCCCTATGGGAAGTAGAAAAGGCAAGAGAAAACCTAAAAGGGTTATACATGGAAGGCAACACCACCTGGAGAGCCTCTGCAATTCTATGAACAAGGCAGGGTAATGGCAAACTACACATTTCATTTGTAAGCAGCATCCACAGAAACGAATAATAGAATTAAAGCTGTGGTAACTAATTCTTTAGAGATCTCATGTGGAAGTCAGGGAATTTTTCTGTCCTCTTTCAAAAGGAATCAAATTGGGATAAGTGCTACTTCCGTGTATCATCATGTCACTGCTCAGAGGTAGAGTGAGTGTACCAATATGAAGTGGAGAATAGGGCTTTTGAAAAGAAATCAAGAAGAGAAGTGAGAATGTAGATCCATTTTACTGATGTGGAATTGTTTGCTATGCATTTATGAATAAAAAAGTTTTCTCTGTGTCTACAGTTGATTAAGATCAATTTGGAGGAATATGGTTTTCTTACTCTTTACATAGCCCATGATTTTTTTTCCTCTAACAAGAATGATAATTGCTGTAGGAAAGCAATATTGGAAAGCTATTGGAATGCTTTTTCGGCATAATTTCACCAATTGGAAAGCTTTTTCAGCATAATTTAGACAGATCAGCACTTAGATTGCAAGCATATAAAAGAATTTTATTTTTTAAAAAGTCTCCAAATAAGTTAGATTGCCAGCGACTAACCCTGATCCATGGAGAATGAATGCATAACTACTTCTTAAACGAGGTCTGTGCCTCTGCCAAACTGCTCAAATAACAAATTGTTTGCTACGTTTGAATCAACACAGCATGCATGTGCACCAAATCCTCCCCACCCATCCTTTTCTATACAGTGTAAACATATATCAAGATTGCCTGTGGCTTGCTTGCTTTCTCCCCTGGCAGAAAAACAATAGTCAATCCTCTGTGGAAAGCGAGGGTGGAGTGGGGGGGGGGCAACTTGATTTCGAGGGTATAGATTTACAGTGTTTATTCTCAGGATGAACAAACATTACAATTTACTCTTCTTCAACAAAAGAAAGAAAGAAAGAAAGAAAGAAAGAAAGAAAGAAAGAAAGAAAGAAAGAAAGAAAGAAAGAAAGGTGACATGAATTGTTTTTAACAGGAATAGCCCAGCACCAAGGTAATTATATAGGATTTTGCATGACCGTTGTACATATAATTTTTTCAGACTGTATATGGAAGGAATTTATCTTTGTTTTACAAACAGTGGGCAGTGTTTGCTCCCTAACCTGTTTGCAGGTCACCAAATTTGCTTTCAAGATTAAGGGGCCTCAGTGGCAAAACCCCACACTTGACCTACAATGGCTAAAATCCAGTAATTAATTGCGGCTACAATTGGCCCATTGAGTCAGTGGAACTTATGTACTGTATGTGCTGACTCCCCAAATCACTAATGATTAAAATGGCCTACTCTAGTTGAGACTTGCTACTGAATATTAGACCGTGGCTGAAATCCTTGGAAAACATTGCTTATGTGATGCGATTGATCTTTGTATATGGATGCAAGGATTGGCCCATATTAACGTACTGTTCCTTAACGTCTTCCTGTTTAGCATGATCTAGACTGATCCAGGCCAAAATAACAACCATGCCGTCACATCCTTCATTAAGGCCAATGGAATGGCTGAAGTCACAGGAGATGTTCCTACCTAATTTTGTATATCCCTCTCTTTCACACTTTGCTGCTCATCTCATTCACATACCATTTTCTTGTGGCTGGCATCTCTGACATGGGAAAGAAGATGTCAAGAAGTCACCTTCCACCAGCTCAGTTGTACACATCTAAATCTAGATCAGGGCTCGGGGGGTGAGGCTGCAATAAAGTTTTTTTTAATGAATTTGTATTTGGGAGCATTTATAATACTAATCATCATGGACCATCAAGTCCGTTCTGATTTATGGAGACTCTCTTCAGGGTTTTCTAGGATTACTTAGAAGAGGTTTACTGTTTCCTTCTTCAGCGGAGTGGGGTGGGGTGGGGAATGATCTATAGACCCCCCATTTACTAACAGTGTTACTGCACAACTGCTTTTGTAGAACAAGTTGTATGAATCTGTCGCTATGTTATCCATTTGCCCGTGGACTTCAAACCTGCCCCTCCCAACCTCTATCTTTCCTAAATTCTCAATCAGAATTATTTAGATAAATTCAGTTTCTCCTCACAGCACGTTCATGCCTTTTCATTCATTTCCCTCTTCCTAAAGCAAATTTTGGTTGTGTGTTATTAAAAATATATTTTAACAATTTGTAAGTCCGAAAGCCTGTTTTATCTCTTGATATTAACTCCTACAGGGATCAACTCTGTGCAGTAATGGAGGATTTATAGTCAGAATTTCCTTTGTCCACCCAGCCCAAAATAAAGAGATGAGACACGCTTTTGGGATTAATATTGGGCCACAAACTATTAGTATTGTATCAGAATATCTCTCCTACTGTTATCCTGGAAGGGGGACCTGAAAGGGCAAGTGGCACTCTGGTATTTACGAATGATGTAAATGGGGCGCTAACTGGTGAAAATTTGTGGGCAGCCCTCCCCAAGCCCTTTAAGGCTAGGGTCATAATTCATTCTGTTATGTCATATCTATTTCTACACCTAATTTGGGGATTTAAGGGCTGCCCTTGTACAAGGTACAGCTTTCTACTCTTACCCTAAGAGGCTATTTGCCACTTGCCAGGACAAGGGTGGGGAGGTTAGAGCGACAGGGAGAACAAAGTGCAGCTCCGGACAAAGGGCTGCTGAGGTTAGCATCCCACGTGGGTGATAAAAGCTGGCTGTTCCCAGCTGTAAATAAAGGGTAAGGCAAGGAAAGCACAAAGGGGGCAAAGCTAATGAAGGAAAAAGAGAAGGATGAAGCAGCTGAGAACAATGCAGGACAGGTGGTGAAAATGGCAATGTCTTTGCACTGTTCCACAGCAGAGCTCCTCCTAAGTAGACGGCTGGCGGATCAGTGAAGAACAATATCCTCCATGGGGCCAAAATGGCGGCACAAGGACACTGATAAAAAGCAGCGATCTTGCCCCTCGAGCAGCCAGAAAACAAAAAGGGTGCTGACCTCGTTGATAGCCCTTACATGGGGCTTCACGGTGAGGTCAGGTGACCCAGCAGTTGGGTGTTCTGGCACACCCCCATTGGCCAGCCTGGCCAGTAGGCAGTAGAGATGGGCATGAAATGCCAAAATGGCGGTTCGTGTTCATTATTTGGGCCCTGGGGCCCGCTTCATTCCATTTCTGTTTTTCGGGGCCCCGGGGCCCGCTTCTTTCTGTTTCTTCGTTTTTCGGGTGCAGCAATCTGTGGCTGCAGGGAGCCCTCCCGGGGCCAGGCGCCACCGGAGCCAGAGGCCTGTGGGCCGGGAGAGCGTTTCCGCGGCCATGGGGAGCCCACCCAGGGCCAGGGCAAGCCTCCTGGGAGAGCTGTCCCGCAGCCATGGGGAGCCCTCCCGGGGCCAGGCACCACTGGAGCCAGTGGCAAGCCTGCCGGGAGAGCGATCCCGTGGCCACGGGGAGCCCTCCCGGAGCCGGGCGCTGCTCTGGTCACCACCCACAACAGGCCACCACCCCGGAGCACTGCTGAGCGCCGCCCTCCCTTGGCCCCCCTCCCCAAGGACTGATCCGCCACTCCGTCCGCCAGCCCCATCGGGTTGCTACCCCAGAGCCGCAGCGCCGCCCTAACTGGGAACCACTCCCTGGGAACCACTCCGCCCCAGGAGCCGCCGCCCCAGCAGACTGCCGCCCCACACACCCCCAGGCCTAGACCCGGGAAACCTGTGGGGGGTGCTGCTGCACTCCCCCCGTGCTCCAACGACATCCTCCGCTCCTTCTTCCAAGCTGGCTGCACCGTTGCTGCTTCGCCATGTGGCCAAGATGGCGCCAGGTGCAGCCGAGCTCCAACATCCTCCCCTCCGAAGCCTGCCGAGTGCCAACAAAGAGGCCGAGATCCCGGAGCCCAGCCCTCATAAGGGCTCGGATCCCGCCTCTTCTCGTGAGACCGGCAAAGTCTCGCGTTGGCTCCGGCGGGGAGGGGGTAAAGAGGCTCTGCCAGGCCCAGGCCCCTCTTGCTGCCCTCCGCTGCTCCATTTTTCATTGCGCGAGCGGCGCGACACCAGTAACGGAAACGAAGAGAACTGAAGAAAATTTTCTTGGTTCTGTTCGGTTCGAGCCTGCCCCATCGCAATGGTCGTTATTCATACCATTACGTAAAGGAATGAATAACGGAGAACGGTAACGAAAAAATGGTCGTTTCATGCTCATATCTAGTAGGCAGCGTGTCTCCCTCAGGCGGGCCGACAAAGGTGCCCCTCCCAGCACTGGGCTGGTCAAAGCCCCCATAATGCTTCTTTGTGGGGAGAGGGTTTCCTTACTATACTCACGTGTGGTCCCTGAATGCTCTTAGTGTTCAGTTCAAAAACCACAAACCAGTGATAGTTACAGATATTCCCTTAGAGCCACAGAATAAATTTTGTGACTAATAAAAATAAGTTGCCTTTTTAATAAGCAAATTTTCTTGGGTCTATGATATCAAAATATCTTACTAGTTCTCATTAAAACAGTATGTTCAGTAATCATTGTGCCTGATTCATATTGGTGGGGAAGACTGCAAGTTAAAAACACTCATACGTATTTAGAGACTCCCATCTCTACTTGTCTGTGGAGCTAAAAAAATTACTATCAGGTATCTATTTTTTAAGAAATACAAACAAAAATTCCTGGTAAACACTACACTACAGAGCCAAAGCAGGTGCTTGTACAGTGAATTATAATTCAAAAAGAAATTTCCACAAGCTCTACACCATGGATAGGGAACCTTTGGCCCTCTGAATGTTTTGGACCGTAACAAACACAGTCCTTTATCATTGACAGTATAAGCTTGGAGTTCTGGGAGTTGCAGTCCAAAACATCCGGAGGGCCAAAGGTTCCCTATCTCCACTCTAGACATTCCCTCAATGGCCCTTTGTTCACAGCAATGGGGAAACAGATGCCACTGGTGATTTCATTCAAGACTTCCCTTCATATATAGCTTTTCTTTTTTATAAACTTCCCATCAGATTGACATCAAACACATCCAGGTGTACCATTCAGCTTTGGTTTTGTCTATCACTTTTTAAAAAGCATGTGGACATTCTTATAGGAACGTATCAGTCATTCTTAAGAAAAAAACCTGAGACATATTAAATGGCATTTTTCCTGTTGAGATTGCCACAAGGGAGGGAAAGAAAAGAAAAAGTCATTAGCTGTACTAAATTGCATCTGTTAAAAATAGTATTTTTTTTCTCAATTGAAGATGTTCTTTCTTTTTTTAATAGGTCGCACATGTTCTTTTTCTACTGATTCCATGAAAAGACGTAGCCTTGTCAGCTTGACAATCGTGTTAGAGGTATTTTGATATACATTCCCCCCACAAAAAATCACAATGAACTGAGCCTATAATTTAAGGTTCGTGATGTTACAGCAGATGGTGCACAGTCTGGTTTCTTTGTCATTGAAAGGAATCTTGAGAATCATGTGGGCGTTGATGGCAAATGAGTGAAGCTATAACAGCTCGAAGATATCCCATCTTTGAACTTTCCAAGAACATTCTTTCATTCATATTTTGAAGAAGGTAGAGAAACCAAAATGATCTTTCCCCTTCCCCATCACCATAAGCCCAAGCAATTAGAGTAGTTGTGGGGAGATCATTGTGAACACCAGACTGACCTCATCACTGGAATGAGTTAATTGGTGGATACATATAGTAGTCTTCCCAAGAATAATTTTTAAGTTAATTATTTTAGTTTTGATAGGATTTTTAAATCATATTTAACAAATTTCTAAAGTACGGTACATTTCTTTCTTTTCCCTCGCCTTCTTGTCGCCTCTTGCTGAGGGTCTCCCCTCCTATTGTTCTGACTCTACTTTATTTTTTTATCCCCCCCTTTTTTGTATTGTATTGTCAATTTTAATTTTAATTTTGTTGTAAACCGCCCAGGGTTCCACTGGAAGATGGGCGGTATAGAAATAAAATAAATAAATAAATAAATTACACCCCTTCATTGTAGTCCACTGGTCTGTGAAGGCAGTGGGACTTGCTGACCTCTGCCTACCATCTCCACTTGTTGTAAAGTTCCTCAGCCCATTCTTTTGCTATTATTTTGGGTTAAGAACCTTGGTGAGGAGAGAGAGCTGTTGTCAGAGGGTTAGATTTTAGCAGGAGCTTGGGGTTACTTGAGATGCTTGGCAATCCCGAAGCTTCCATATCTTCTAAAAGCACAGTTCTACTGACAAGACTTTTATTCCTTGGGGAAAGAAAGGGTATTACAGTATTTTTCTGTGTATAAAATTATATTTTTGTCTAAAATTGTTAGGCTAAAATTGATGGTCATCTTATACACAGGAGTAAGCTGAGGAGAGAACCGGACGGTTGGAAAACTGCAATTTTGGGTTGGAAAAATGGGAGCCATGTTATACATGGTTGCATCTTAAGAAACTTTCTAGTCATTACTCTATCAAGCCCTGTAGTGTCAACTGTCCATGGTAGCTGCTCTCTAGGGTTTCAGGTAGTCTTCCTTCCTACCTCTCATGAGAGATCCCTTGTATTGCCTGGTGGCCCCAAGTATGAAGCAGACCTAACCCCACATAGTTTCCAAAGTTAGGGAAGTTGGAATATACTTAGTAAGGTAGGAGCCTGTGTACTAAGTTGCCCATTGAAGTCTAGCTGAGATTTCACTTGTTTTGTTGTTGTTGTTTGTTTTCTTCCAACAAGAAGAAAAATGGGAGATGCCTCAAGAAACCACAATGTTTTACTAAAGAACTTTCAACAAAGCTAAGTATGAAGAGAAACAAGCACAGGAAATGGAAAAATGGGGAATGCATCAAAGAGGAATATAAGCAAATAGCTAATATATGCAGGGGATTGGTAAAAAAGGCTAAAGCTCAAAATGAACTTAGACTTGCCAGAGAGATTAAAGATAGTAAAAAGAGTTTCTTTAGTTATGTCCGTAGCAAAAGGAAAAATAAGGGAATGATAGGCTCTGTATGTAGCGATGATAACTAGTTACTAAGAGGAGACAAGGAAAAGGCAGAACTACTCAACGCCTTCTTTGCCTCAGTTTTCTCTAAAAAGGAAAAAAAACAGTTCCTTTGGCACAAAGAGTAGATGAGGTAGGAAGGAGGGCAAATGTTGTCCCTATCTTCAAAAGAGGGGGAGAGAGGAACCAAATAATTACTACCCAGTCAGCTTGACTTCAATTCCTGGAAAGATCCTAGAACAAATTATTAAGCAGTCTCTAATTATTTAACTAGCAATACTGTTACGAGAAGTCAACACAGGTTTCTTAAAAACAAGTCATGCCACACCAATTTGATCTCTTTCTTTGATAGAATTACAGGCCTGGTGGATAAGGGGAACACTGTGGATATTGTTTATCTAGATTTCAGCAAGGCTTTCAACACGTTTCCCCATGGTATACTTGCAAAGAAGTTAGTGGATAGTGGGATAGATAGTGCCACTGTTAGATGGATTTGTAATTAGTTAACTGATTGTACCCAAAGGGTGATTATAAATGGCTTCTTTTCATCTTGGAGATATGTGAACAGTGGGGTGCCCCAGGGTTCTGTTCTGGGTCCAGTGCTGTTCAATATCTTTATTAATGACTTGGAGGAAGGGATAGAGAGTAGGCTGATCAAATTTGCAGATGATACCAAATTGGGAGGGGGTGCTAATTCCCTAGAGAATAGGGTGTAAATCCAAAAGGATTTAAAAGATTAGAGTGCTGCGCCAAAGCTAATGGAATGAGTTTCAAAAGAGAGAAAGGTAGGGTTCTGCATCTAGGTAAAAAGAATGAATTACACTAGACATGGGCACGACTTGGCGAAATTCTCGTTTCCGTTTCCGTTACTCGTTTCCATTACGCAACGAAAACGGTAACGACAATTACTCCCCCAGAACTCGAACTCGAACCGACAAAAGAAAAATTGGGTCTGATTTGTCGTTGTTGTTCCTGGCATCGCAGCGATCGCGCGATGCCAAGCGGCACAGAAAAAAAGTTTTAGAAATAAAAAAATACCCCAATTCCCGGCCAAAAAAGCAGGCAAAAATATGCCTGCCTGAGGGCACCTACCAGAGGGGTGGTTTCTGGGGGGGGGGGTCCCCACTCCAGCCTTCCCCCCCTCCTGTCCTGTGCTGCTGGTACCGGGCTGAGAGGGGGCATCCTCGGCGTCTGCATTTGCCATGCGGTGCGGGGGGATCCAAAATGGCGACCGCAATATTTTTTTTGAAATCGTGGTCCAAAAATCCAGCAAAGCACCACAGAAACATGCGAAAATTAGCTATTTTAAATGCTTGAATTTTTACAGTAGCAGCAGTGGGTTTTTCTTGCAACAAAACGTCTCCATTGATTTTATTTTATTTTATTTTATTTTATTTTATTTTATTTTATTTTATTTTATTACACCTGCGCACGCGCAATGATGGGCTGGCCATGGGATGGGACCATGCAAATTTTTGGAGCCATTCCACCAATCGCATGGCTAGGTTTTGCTGAGACTTGCTGGTACCAGGCTGGGAGGGGGCATCCTCGGCGTCTCCATTTGCCATGCGGTGCGGGGGGGATCCAAAATGGCGACCGCAATATTTATTTTGAAATCGTGGTCCAAAAACCCACCAAAGCACCACAGAAACATGCGAAAATTAGCTATTTTAAATGCTTGAATTTTTACAGTAGCAGCAGTGGGTTTTTCTTGCAATAAAACGTCTCCATTGATTTTATTTTATTTTATTTTATTTTTATTTTTTTACACCTGCGCACGCGCAATGATGGGCTGGCCATGGGATGGGACCATGCAAATTTTTGGAGCCATTCCACCAACCGCATGGCCAGGTTTTGCTGAGACTTCTGGATGTGCCAGAGAGGGCATAAAAAGCCCACCAACCCCAATCCTAATCCTAACCCTAACCCTAACCCATACACCAGTACACTGTGTTCTTAGTGGGCCAGAGGCACCCAGAGGTACAGCCCACTAACCCACCCTAACCTTAACCGTTACCCTAAGCCTAGCCCTTACCCCCTAACCCCATGCTCTGGGAAGTCAAGTCACGCTAAATCACGGCGGTAACGACAAACGACACGACGAAACGACAAATTTTTGAAAAATTTCGCGAAAAACGGAAACGACCCAAAACGGACCCGTCCCGAAAAATGACAAATCGAAAAAAAAATTTACTGGCCGTGCCCATCTCTAAATTACACAGATAAAGGATGGGCGATACCTGGCTGGAAAATAGTACATGTGAAAGAGATCTGCGAGTGTTGGTGGACCACAAATTGAATATTAGTCAGCTGTATGATGTGGCAGCCAAGAAAACCAATGTGATTCTTGGTTGAATCAACAGAAGCATAGTGTCTTGATCAAGGGAACTGATAGTACCACTCTATTCTACTCTGGTCAGACCCCACCTGGAGTACTGTATCCTGTTCTGTGCACTTCATTGAACCTTGAACAAGTCCAGAGGAGGGTGACCAAGATGGTTGAGGGTTGGAAGAAATGTTTTGAGGAGCAGCTTAGAATGTTTAGCATTACAAAATGAAGGCTGAAAGGGAATATGATAGCTGTGTTTAAATATTTGAAATGATGTCACATGGAAGAGGGGACTGGTTTGTTTTCCATCGTTTCAGGGACTAGGACTCATGGCAATGGTTTCAAATGAAAAGAGATTCAATTTAAACTTTAGGAAGAACTTCATGATAGAGCTGTTCAGCAGTGGAATATGCTGCCATGAAGGATGGTGGAGTCTGCTGCTTTGGAGATTTTTAAGCAGAGGCTGGATGGCCATATGTTGGAAGTACTGTGATGGGGGTTCCTGCATGACAGGGGGTTGGACTAGATGGCCCTTGAGGTATCTTCAAACTCTATGATTCTATGATGCTATGAGTTTAACCTCAATTTCAAACAATGACAGAGATTGGATATTAGGACATAAAAGAGCACAAGATTTATATGATCCGAAGAGAAAACAGACCACAATTCTAATGCTCTTTGTGGATTGGGTGGGTATATATATTTATATCTTACATATATCATGACCAGCCACCTAGCATTTTCACGTGGCATTTTCAGTTCCACCACAATATATATTGTGGTGGCGGTGGTGGTGATGATGGAACTTACCATTGTCTCAGACAAAAGGACCATTTGCTCCAGTGGGTTTGGCATTGCATAATGACAGCCTGGTTCCCAACATCATTGTTAGCGAGAAAAGACAGTTTCTTTCCAAAGAACAGTTTTCCTTTTGGCTTTTTGTGACTATTCCACACAGCTGAACTGGGAAAGCAGCTTAAGCACGTTGACAATTTAATCTTAATAAGCGTATAACTGTGTCTTGTAAAAAGAACATTGGGGCTTTAAAGCGTACGTTAACTTTAGCTGGTGGATGGCAAGGCGCATAGCTAAAATTAGCTGAGTTAGTCCTATGGTGCTAATGACATTAGAGAAAAGCCTGAATAATACCAGTTCTGTACAGTACTGTCTGCCTGGAGAGAAGAAAAACTAAGCTTCAGGGGGTGGGAGTGGAGAGTCCTTGGCAGAAATCAGTAGATCCCTGATGTGAGTGAAGAAATCTCACAACAGTCATTTGATTTCCAAGCAAAATTAGGCTGAGCTTCCATCCTAGAGGAGCTGGGAAGGAAGAGGGGCTTCCTTGCAAGAATGAAGAGAGGCTGGAAAAGTTACCAGGGGTAGAAAAGAGGGGCCTGGTCAGGAGATCATGGGAGTGGTTGTCCAAAAGGTAGTCTAAAACTGAAACTTCACAAATTGGGTGGGTGGGTGGGGGGGGGGGCGCTTGAGGCAGGGAGTCCAGGGAAGCTTGTCTGCATTGTTGGTGTCGCTAGGTGCCAGGAGGGCATTTTATCGGGTTTCAAATAAAAAACCAAATACAGTGGACCCTTGTATAGCAAACAGTTTGTATAACATAAAATCTGTACAACATAAAAAAAATCCAGAGATAGGGGAAATTTGCTTAACATAATCGCCTATGGGGAGAATCCGTACAGCATAAAAATGGGATCACTCCATTTTCAATGCATTCCAATGGGAAATTTGTATAAAGGAAAATTTGCTTAACATAATTTCATTTGGAACGAATTAATTCCTTTATACAAGGTACCACTGTAGGTAAATCTGTTCATTTGTTCATTTGTTTAAAATATTTTTATCCCACCTTTCTCCCTGAAAGGATCCAAGGTAGTATATAGATGAAGTTATTGGCTCTGGTCTCAGAACTAGAGGCTGAATAAGAAAAAAAAATCACTTTCAAGTTCGACAACCTTTGTACTTCAAAGGTGTTTATACTTAGTTGTTAGGCAGTCAGTCCAGAAAGACTAGTGCTTATTTTTTTATTTTTTATTTTTATACTTATTAACCGCCCGATTTTTCCACGGGAACTCAGGGCGGTGTACAACTCGTTGCAAAAAGAAACAACCACTGTCCAAACCTACAAACCCCAGATGTATCCCAACAAAATACAAATAATAAAGAACATAATAATAATAAAAATAAAAATAATACCATAAAGTTACAAAAATAGTAAAGATAAAATAAACACAGCACATCAAACAGCCAAAACATTGCTTTCATGCAATCAGCACTCACAAAGTGCATTACTTCTGTTAATAATGTTATCGTTAGTTTTAAATTTAGTTTTCTTTGCCTATATCCATTTTTACCTTATCTCCACTTCTATAATGTATTTTTAAAAATGTAAAGGTCCCCCCCACACACACGTGTGCTAGTTGTGCCCAACACTAGGGGTGGCGCTCATCTCTGTTTCCAAGCTGAAGAGCCAGTGTTGTGCAAGATCATGGCCATGTGGCTGGCATGGCTGAACGCATTTCTGTCCACAGAACACTGTTTACCTTTCCTGCTTTTTATGATGGTAGCTATTTATCTACTTGCATTTATATGCTTTCAAACTGCTAGGTTGACAGGAGCTGGGGTTAACAGCAGAAGCTCATTCTGCTGCATGGCACCCAGGATTCTAACTGCGAAGCTGGCGACTTTGCAACTGACAGTTTCAGCACTGTAGCCCGCTGAGCCACCACGCCCTGTGGCTAAATATTTCCTGCCACATGTTAGGAAGTGGATTATAACTGACAAAAACTCTCAACTAAAATAAATCCATTAGTCTTTTTTTTAATGGATTGTTGTACATGATTGTTTTGACTGGGTTTTTGATATTTCTTATTCATTTGTTCCTTCATTTCATTTATATCCTGTCCATCTTAGTTACAAAGCACTACTCTGGGTGGCTAAAAACAGGTAAATGCCACAACCCCATATATCTGTGAAGATTCTCAGTCCTCTGGGTGAGTTTATCTGGAAGTTGAGTCAAGGCAAATTGACTTCTTTTCTTGAGAGATTGATCTCAGGAAAAGAAGATTGACCCCATCTCTCAAGAAAAGAAATCCAGTTGCCATGACTCAACTTCCATACAACCCCATACCACCCACAAAACATAAAGAACCATTAAATCCAGGATATCCTGAAAATGAAGGAAACCTGTAAGGTGAATTGGAATTGAAATCTACTTAATAAATGGGTCCACAAAGATGTCACAGGGGTAAGATATTTCCAAAGTCCTCTTTGTACAGTATAATTTTAACCTGTTTTAATTTGTGTTTTGCATGCCTGGATTTTCCATTTCTCAGAGTGCCATTTTTTTAAAAGCATACTTATTATTCTTAGCTTTAATATTGCCTTTTTAATGATGTTAACCACCATTGTATATGCATTGTTTTCAAGTTTAAAACATTATCTTTCAATGCTGGAAGCGGTCCTTGATAGATAGATAGATAGATAGATAGATAGATAGATAGATAGATAGATAGATAGATAGATAGATAGATAGATAGATAGATAGATAGATAGATAGATAGATATAACAAAAGGAAAAAGACAAAAGACAAGAGAATCCTTAACATAACACAGTAACATACATTGTAATTCTTACTTATTAATTAATTAACCACCTTAGGCACCAGCTATTTAAATAATCTAACAGGGTTACATTTATTTAGTCTCAATTCCATCCTAAACAAAATAAGAGACCAACAATCTAGATTATTTCCTAAAGCATGTTTCTTCTCAATTAAGTAATTCATATATTTTAGTAAAGGTTTCCAGGTTTCCGTGAATTGACCATGCTTTATTTCTCTTTTATATATCCAAATCTTATTACATGTAGTCAATTTCTCCATCAGCACTGTTTGCCATGTCCTGCTCATAAATGTCTGCAGTGAAAGATCCTGAGCATATCTCCAACTTTTAGCAAGCTCACACCTTAATATTCACTAAGCCTGTTTGTTTTTAAAGCTACCTTGTAGGAAACTGTAGGACACTAGCCATCCGTTGGCAGTGGGACAGTAATCACAGTTCAAGTGAAACTTTAGAGGAGCTGTCCAAGGTTCTGAACACTATCCTCAAAATAAATTCAGCCTATTTGTTAGACTTTTATACCCCCCCCATCTGGCAGCCATGGTCACTCTGGGCAGTTTACAACTAATTACCAAATACAAAACCACAAGATAATAAAATATTTAAAAAGTACAACATATAATCCCAAAGGTCTAATACAAATAAAAATAAAATATTGACATATGGTATAGATAATCATCATAATCATCCAACGTTTAAACTCACATAAGGATTAAAATTATTCTTGTTGTGGTTGTGGTAGGCAAACTAAAATAAAATGTATTATTTAATAGATGCTACTCCATTGGGTGAATGCTTGCTGTGAAACGTTTTTCAAGCTAATGTACTGTGTGTCTGAAGAATATATTTCTCACACTACACTAAATAAGGGAATACACTCAGTGGGGAAGCGGTGCTTTAAACACTTTGCATAGCTCATATTGTTCTGAGTGTATATAAAAGTTATATGCGATGCTTGTTAACGACATATTAAACTCTTGAGTTGTTATACATAGGCTTGTGGGGTTTAAAGTTTACAAACTTTTACATCTATGTCTGAACATTCTTACAAAATGTTGTGTATCATTCTAAAGGATATTCTTAAAAAACAAAATTTTCTTAATGGATCAACATTTCTCTTTGGGTGCCTTTTTTTTAAAACAGATTACAGACTAAAACCTGAAGTGCTTTCACCATCTTGCTGACATTAGAGCCACCAGTTGCCAGATAGTCAACTTATAAATTCTTTGAATGTCAAAGATTTGTCCATGATTTCCAACCAAAACAAACAACCACATTCAGAGGAGGGATATTCCTTGGGAATACAACAGAGAAGGCTATTGCTGTTTGCATTAAACACACACATCAAGGGCAAGGGAAATATACCTAACAAGTGCAGTTTAGACCTTAAAATGTCATACATGAGGAACACAGACTGAGGAGAATATCTGCTCTTAACCTTTTTTTTTTATTTTAGCAGTTTGGTGTTATCTTGGATTGATGCAGTAGTAGTAGTAGTAGTAGTAGTAGTAGTAGTAGTAGTAGTAGTAGCAGCAGCAGCAGCAGCAGCAGCAGCAGCAGCAGCAGCAGCAGCAGCAGCAGCAGCAGCAGCAGGGGTTTCCCCCTACGAAGCCTCAGCCAGGACATATCATTCCCTCAGATCCTTTTCTGTTAATGTTAAGCTTCTCAATTCAATTTATTTGAAGGAAAAGTCTAATTATTTTGTACACTTCCCAGTTTACTGTGAATGCATGCAGAGGGTCAGAACAGACTTTAGGCAGAGTGAGGTAGCAGACTTATGGAGGATATAATGAGAGCAAGGCATTGGAGGTCAGAACTTGCTATGTCCCAGACACTGCCATGCACTATGTTAAGACAGCCTGCTGGACCCGGGGTTTCTGTTCTGTTGCGAATTCCTGAAGCACCGCCAACCTAGTCAACCTGCCAGGCCAAAAAAAACATTCCTTTGCCAGCAATAGGATAAAAATGGGTTGTGGAAGACATGAACTGTATTCATTGGTTAGATTCCATTGCTCTCCAGACGATTATATCCATCCTTGCTTGACAGATATGTGATGCAAGGCAAGGCAAGGTGACTGTCTGGGATCTTGCACATTTGTGATCCCTGAAAATAGCGTTTACATTCCAGAAATCCAACCCAAAATTATTTCACAACAACACAGAAGTTAAGGAAAACAATAAAATAGTAAGACCAATTCCCAGCTGGGTCCATTTGATGACACCTCTTGTGTCATTTGCCCTCTCTTTCAAGCAGAACTGATTCATGCTTTACTTTTATGGTTCTGTTTATTTGTAATTTTGTTGTGACACATGACTTAAATGAACCTGATTTATGTTTCGATGAGAGGAGATCAAATACACAAGTTCTACTTATCCTATTAATGTAACGATTTCATGTGCATTATCCTCAAAAAGAATGAAATGAGGACATGGAAAATGAAGGGGCAGAACCATCTGTTAATCCTATAACACAGGGTTTAAGGAGAACAATGTATGTGCAACAGAAAATGTGAATGATAATGATCGATAACAAAGGGTAACTTTGTGGAACAAGAAAAACAACAACCAAAATGTTCTGAAGCCAGTCTCATGAATTTTAAATGGAGGATAATGGTTTTTATTAGCTAAATGGAGGATAATGTCTTTTATTAGTTACTATTTTTAACATGAGATATTTGTAATGGAGTGAAATGTTTACTGAAAGAATTGTTCTAAGTGGAAACAGCTATTTGAGCAAAATGAGAAAATACAAAATACTGTAGCTATTAAATAGGGCTGCACATTGATTACCCAATTTAATTTAGCACTTTGGACCCACTCTTGATTCAATCACCCAACAGTTTTATCTAAGCTTGAATCTAGGAAATTCAGATCACTGGCCCTCTGATTGAAATGCAGTAGAAAATCAAAATGACATTTTCCTTTAAGTAACGTGCATGGTATTTGAAAACCACAAAGAACCTAAGGAGGGGTTGAAGCCTGCAAAATTCAGACAGCCAGTTTCAGGTCTTAGACACTAAGCATGTTATTTTCAAAACTGGGGACCCATTTTAGAGCCTAACAAATCGGTTCATTGCTGGTTCATTTTGTATGCATTTTTTTTAAAAAAATCATTTCTAACAAAACAAAATGAATCACGGGGGAATGAAATAAATGAAAGAAATCTCAGTTTCAATGTATTTCTGGAGAGAAATGGGTCGGTCAATAATATGAAAGATGTAATTTTGTTTAAGTCCCAAGGGGGGGGGGGAATAGCACTGTGTTTTCTGTCTTATATCTGCTATACTTCTGTTATACTGTTGTGTGTTATTTTCTCTTCCTTATGTTATTTTGCTGTTTATCTGTTTTTTTATAAATTTGTAATAATATATATATATAAAAATCTCAGTTTTTCTGTTTTGTGCCCATCCATCCCTACCTCTAACACTCTACAGCAAGATAGCTAATTCACCGAGCCATGTTCTCCTGCTAATTTCAGATGACTGGGTTTGAATTATCCTGAAGCACTGCAGAGCCCATTAATTTACACAGAACTAAATCTCCATGTTCCGCATCAAATTAGTCCTAGCTGGGCTAATTTAGACCTGAACCAGAAATTAAACTACCTGATTAGGCTAAGGCCTGAAGAACAGGGGGCTGCTCTCTCCAGGTATTTCCTGTCTCTTTCTCATGAGTTAGGACCCTGATTTTAGCAGGACTTGGCTCAGAAGGAGAGGCTATACTGATAATACCACCACCCCTTGTTCAGATAGTTGCATTTCCATGATTAGAGTGACAATGAAAGGGGCAAAGCTCAATGTACTCACTTCACTGCATACTTTAAGTACACCAAAATACAGTAGGCTTATTGTCAAGCATACAATATCCTGATGAACAGTGAGTGCCCACTGCTGCTGTTACTACTACCACTTATACTGCTTCTGATGGTTACATTTCCGGAGGGACAAACCATTTTATTAAGTTTATCTGCTTTGTCAGGATTTCATTATTAGTTTTTTCAATTTTTCCCCATTGCCTCTAAAACTCCTTGAATATATTTCCAAAGAAACAAACAAAAATACAGCTAGTTCCAGCTGTAAAGTTGCTGCTGGATATACCCCTTGGGTTGTGATGGTATGTCTTTTGTTTTGATTATTCTATTCATGTTCTCTTCTCCATCTACATTTTCTCAAGTCTTCTGGTGGGCTTGTCAACACATGATTTATTTTAGAGTTCTCCAGTCACATAAACAACAACATCATGAGAATTAATTAAATGGCTTATGCAATATTTTCTTTAGTGAAATAGATTCTGGGGAAAAATTACTTGGACGTTTATGTACAATGCAGATGTAGATGTGACACATTAATACTTTTCCTTAATGGGTTGAGATTGCTTATTGTAGTCGCACAGTTAGTCTTCTAATGTTTGAAATTAGAGATGGGCACAAAATGACCAATTTGTCGTTACCATTATCCGTTACCGTTACCGTTACATAATGGTACGAATAACGACCATTTGGACGGGCCAGGCTCGAACCGGACTGAACAGAACCAAGAAATTTTTTTTGGTTCTGTTCGTTTCCATTACTGGCCTGGCCGCCTGATAAGTCCTCCGCTCCTGCCTGCTGCCAGTGCTGCTGCTGGCCTTCCTGGTCCAGTCTTCCGGCTTCCGGCTTCGGGGACGGAATCGAGAAGGAGCTGAGATCCGGTCTCTGCACGCAGAGACCAGATCCCAACCCCTCTCGCCGCCCTCCTCCACCATGGAGCTTGACAGCCCGCCGGCGCAGGGCTGTCAGGCTCCATGGGGGAGTCGGGAAGGAAGGGGCTGAGATCCGGTCTCCTCGGGCGGAGGCTGGATCGGAGCCCCCTCTCGCCACCCTGAAAATGCTCTGCGCTGGCGACAGGGCCATTTTCAGTGGGATCCTGCTGAGCTGTCATCGGCTGGACCCCTTCAAAAATGACCCGCCTGGCACTAGGGGGACCACCTTTTGCCAAGCGGGCCATTTGAGAAGTGGTCCAGCCCATTGCAGGGCAGCAGGACCTCTCTGAAAATGGCCCTGTGGCCAATGCAGGAGCTCCGCACGGGCAACAGGGCCATTTTCAGTGGGATCCTGCCGAGCTGTCATCGGGAGGGGGGGAAATTAGTCTAAAGAGCTCCATTATCCACCCCACACCATGAGGAGGGGGAAGAGCGGGCTCTTTAAAACTAATCTTCCCCCCTCCTGATGACAGCGCTGAGCGAGCGCTCAGGGTACTTCAAGGGCCAGATGCAGGGGAGTGGTATCAGGAGACAGATATCTAGTCTCATGCGCTCCCAAACGCATCTGGTGGGGCCACTGTGAGATACAGGAAGCTGGACTAGATGGGCCTTTGGCCTGATCCAGCATGGCTCTTCTTATGGAGTTTGGAAAATGTTTAAAGATCACGGCTTTCCCCCCTCCCCATGGGGTGGGGTGGATAAGGGGGATCTTTAAACTAATCTTCTTCCCCCCTCCTGATGACAGCGCCAAGCAGTCACTCAGCGCTGTGATCGGGAGCAGATTAGTTTAAAGAGCCCTCTCTTCCCCCCTCCCCAGGGGTGGGGAGAAAGAGGGATCTCTGTAACTTATTTCCCCCCCCTCATGATGACCCATTTACTTCCGGGTTCCTGGCCCGCACTACAGCTGTAGTGCGGGTGTGTTTTTCTTAAAAGCAACTGCTCCGCCCTTGGGGCCCCATCCAGGCTTGGTTTTATTTATTTATTTATTTATTTATTTATTTTATGAGTTTAGGGTGCTGACCAGAGCACGCCTGGGGCCCCATAATTTTTATTTTTTCAAGCACCCACTGTGTGTCCCCTGGGGCTGGACGGGCCCTTCTTTCACTTCCGGGTTTCTGTAGCGCGGGGCTTTTTTGTTTGTTTTTTATTTTCTTTCAGTGCCCACCACAGGGCCCCTGCAGCCCCTTCAGAGCTGGGGATTTTTATTATGTTTTTAAAGATATTAGGGTGCCAACCAGACCACCCCTGGTGCCCTGTTGGTGCTCCTTTTATTTTTTATTTTTATTTTAATTTTTTAAATTGCCGACCAAGCGCTACCGTCATTGGCTGTTTTTTTTTTTTTTTACTGCGATCAAGTGCTACCCAGACCAGCAACAGGTAGGAGACATTTTAAACTATTATTCCCCTCTCCTATGGGAAACCTATGTGTCCCCCCACCCCACCTCTCAGCTGCTCCTCGCTGGCTTCCTGCACCTCCTTTCCAGGGGTGCAGGGAAGCCAGCTGAGCACCAGAGAGGTGCTGGCTTGGGGCCAGCGCAGAGCAGCTGAGAGGCGCTTGCTGGGGGAGCTCTTTCCCCCACCCCACAGTGGCTGGAAGGAAAATTAAGCCCACTGTTTCCCTCAGCCACAGTTGCACACACACACACACACACACACACACACACACACACACACACACACACACACACACACACACACACACTACACTACACACAAAACGAAGAACGAATAAATGAACAAACGGAATGAAGTTTTTTGAAAAATATCACGACAAATGGAAACGAACCGAATCGGGTCCGGTAACGGAAATGAAAAACCGAAACGTCATTTTTTCTATTCGTGCCCATCTCTATTTGAAATATTACAAATAAGGAAGAGTGTTTACAGAAGCTTTTGGAAAACAAGACTAAAGAGATTAATAAATAAGTGGCCAGTTTTGGAAAGATGGCTATAAAGCTAAGAATTAGCTGGATAAGCAATCAAGAGGGAGCAAGGAGTGTTTGAAGAAATACAAAGTATTAAGTTATTTACATACAGTTTTTCTTATAGGCTGTACAATTATGAATATGGTGATACCACTTTAGAGATTTTTAACTTTTTTGTATACACTTTTAACTTGAATTTTAACTTTCATATTAAACAATAAGGTATAAATACAGTCAGCTTCTACTATAAGCCTCTATGATTACGTTTTGCCCTTGAATATAGATATTTGGATATTGACTGATTGCCATACTGCTTTTATTGTATTTGTATTTGTATATAGATATAATGGCCATTGGCTATAATAAAAACTAATTTGATTTGATTTGATTTTGTTTGAAATAGTTATGCAGACCTTCCCTTCACCTTTTGGCATGGACTTAGAACAATTGACAGGATCAATAAATGCTGTTCCAGAGAGCTTTGTCGATACTGTCAATTGTTAGGCTACATGTTGTCAGCTCTGAACTTGGACTGAAGTAGGCTGATGTTTTTTGTTACATTGGGGGTGGGTCTTCACATCACCTTCCCTAATGTGGTGACCTCCCAATGAATTGGAATGCATTTCCCATAAGCCCACAGCCAACTGGATTATGGAAGATTCAGGCCAATCCACCTGGAGGGCTGGTTGGGAAATGCAGACATACCCACCAGGTACCTTCTAGTACTCGGCTAATATTACCATTTAGAGGGGCCTACAACTGAGGGTTTTTTTTTTAATCATTGAAGCAATTTATCTTCGGGCATAGAAAATGCCCATATGGTAGAATATGTCTCTGACATGCTGTTCCTGTGAATGGAGATGAATGAAAATACGCCCCAGCTTAACATCTGCAGCTGCCCTATTAAAGAAATACAGAGTCTATGCAGAATAAACTGAGGCTACAGACTGCTGGAGTAAACTGATGTGACTTGTTTTCAGCTATATCTTAAATAAATGTACATTTTTTCTATCTTTAAATTCACACAGGGCATTTTTTTTCTATTC
Organism: Phrynocephalus forsythii; assembly: GCA_029282475.1. Classification (NCBI taxonomy): domain Eukaryota; kingdom Metazoa; phylum Chordata; class Lepidosauria; order Squamata; family Agamidae; genus Phrynocephalus; species Phrynocephalus forsythii. The sequence continues at coordinate 31,051,968 of JAPFRF010000002.1, forward strand.
ATAAACTCGTACAGACCTGTAGCTCAGTGATGAAGAAACAGCTATTGCTGACAGCATTATCGAAGGTTTTTTTTAAATCAGCAGAAATGAACAATAAACACACAAATACCCTTCAAAACACACAAACAAGGAGATGAAGTGGGGAAAGGCTTAAGAGACAACTTAACTGAGGTGACAGATAGTTGAGAAGCAGAGTGGGAATGATGGGATATGGAACATAAGTGTGGCATCCTTGGTCTGATATTCATCTTTGTTTAAGCTCTTGGTTTTGTGCACCTTTATAAGTGTTCATATGAAAGAGTGCTCAGGAAGTCATCTCCCACAGACAATTCCCTTCCCCCACCCCCAATATCCTGCAGAGAGACAAATAAGGATCTGTTTATTTGCTATGCTTGTGTATCTCTTTCTCTCTCCTCCAATTCACCAGTCAAATGTGGAGGCATATTTATTTTATAAAGAAGCCTACTATGCTATAATAAGACTTCCTGGGGTAGGAACTGGCAAGCCACCTCAGTATCCCTGCCAAGAAAATTCCATGGACAGAAACAAAAGGCTAAAAGATATGACGGTGAAAGATGAGCCCCTCAGGTTGGAAGGCGTCCAACATGCTACTGAGGAAGAGCGGAGGACAAGTACAAGTAGCTCCAGAGCTAATGAAGTGGCTGGGCCAAAGCTGAAAGGACACTCAGCTGCAGATGTGCCTGGAAGAGAAAGGAAAGTCCAATGCTGCAAAGAAATATACTGCATAGGAACCTGGAATGTGAGATCTATGAACCAGGGTAAGCTGGATGTGGTCAAACGTGAAATGGAAAGAATAAACATTGACATCTTGGGCATCAGCGAACTTAAATGGACAGGAATGGGTGAATTCAGATGATTATCACATCCACTACTGTGGGCAAGAAACCCATAGAAGAAATGGAGTAACCCTCTTAGTCAACAACAGAGTGAGAAAAGCAGTGCTGGGATACAACCTAAAAAATGATAGAATGATTTCGGTACGATTCCAAGGCAGTCCTTTCAACATCACAGTAATCCAAGTTTATGCACCAACTACCGGTGCTGAAGAGTCTGAGACTGACCAATTTTATGAAGACTTACAACAACTTCTAGAACTGACACCAAAGAAAGATGTTCTTCTCATCATAGGGGATTGGAATGCTAAAGCAGGGAGTCAAGTGATAAAAGGAATAACTGGCAAGTTTGGCCTTGGAGTTCCAAATGAAGCAGGGCAAAGGCTAATTGAGTTCTGTCAAGAGAACAAGCTGGTAATTGCAAACACTCTTTTCCAACAACACAAAAGGCGACTCTACACATGGACATCACCAGATGGACAATACCGGAATCAGATTGATTATGTTCTCTGCAGCCAAAGATAGAGGAGCTCTATACAGTCAGCAAAAACAAGACCTGGTGCTGACTGTGGCTCAGATCATCAGCTTCTTATTTCAAAATTCAAACTTAAACTGAAGAAAGTAGGGAAGACCACTGGGCCAGTCAGGTATAATCTAAGTCAAATCCCTTATGAATACACAGTGGAAGTGAAGAATGGATTTAAGGAACTAGATTTGATGGACAGAACACCTGAAGAACTATGGATGGAGGCTTGTAACATTGTACAGGAGGCTGCAACGAAAACTATTCCAAAGAAAAGAAAATGCAAGAAAGCAAAGTGGTTGTCCAATGAGGCCCTACAAATAGCGGAGGAGAGAAGGGATGCAAAATGCAAGGGAGAAAGGGAAAGATACAGAAAATTGAATGCAGACTTCCAAAGAATAGCAAGGAGAGACAGGGCAGCCTTCTTGAACAAACAGTGCAAAGAAATAGAGGAAAACAACAGAAAAGGAAAAACCAGAGAGCTATTCAAGAAAATTGGAGATATTAAAGGGGCATTTCGTGCAAAGTTGGTAATGATAAAGGACAAAATGGTAGGGACCTAACTGAAGCAGAAGAGATCAAGAAGAGATGGCAAGAATATACAGAGGAATTATATCAGAAAGATCTGGATGTCCCTGATAACCAAGATAGCGTAGTTGCTGACCTGGAGCTAGACATCCTGGAAAGTGAAGTCAAGAGGGCCTTAGAAAGCATTGCAAACAACAAGGCCAGTGGAGGTGACGGCATTCCAATTGAACTCTTTAAAATCTTAAAAGAGGATGCTGTAAAGGTGCTGCATGCAATATGCCAGCAAATTTGGAGAACCCAGCAGTGGCCAGAAGACTGGAAAAGATCGGTCTACATCCCAATCCCAAAGAAAGGAAACGCCAAAGAATGATCCAACTATCGCACAATTGCACTCATTTCACACGCTAGCAAGGTTATGCTCAAAATTCTACAAGGCAGGCTTCAGCAGTATGTGGAAAGAGAACTTCCAGAAGTACAAGTGGGATTTCGAAGGGGCAGATGCACTAGAGATCAAATCGCCAACGTGTGCAGGATTATGGAGAAAGCCGGAGAGTTCCAGAAAAACATCTACTTCTGCCCTTTTGATACATAATATATGGCATCCTGATAGGCATGTTGCTCTAGGACTGAGCTGCTAACCCACCTCCAAGGAAACAGAGAGCAGAGCAAAACTGAACAAGTGCATTCTCTGCTTTAAAGAGCAGACTGTAAAGAGCAGTTTTCTAATATTCTACCACACCAACAGACAACAGAATTCAATCTTATTTTGCATTTATCATGCTGTGCCTATGTAGCTGTGCCTATAGAGACAACGGTTAAGATCCCCTGGTCAGCTGAAGTTTAAAGTGGGGATGTCTTGATCGTACCATTTTGTCATGTCTTAGTCCCTGATTCTATCATACGAACTAATTAATATTAGGTTGTAAGTGCCATCAAGCCAGAACCAACTTATAGAGATGCTATTGGTGCTATAATGTCATGTGAAATCAAAATAATTGGTAGAAAATATAAGTGTAGAGAATTTTTTCTCACTACTATAACTACTATAACTGCTATTATGTTCTGCCACTTTCTCCAAGAAGCTCAGGATCGCATACACGATTTGTCCCATATACTCTTTATCCTCTTTCTCTGTCTCTGTCTGTCTATCTGTCTGTCTGTCTGTCTGTCTCTCTCTCTCTCTCTGTGTGTGTGTGTGAGTGAGTGAGAGAGAGAGAGAGAGAGAATTACTAGTCTAATGTTTTTCAGTGAAATTCATGGTTGAGTGGGCAATTTGAGGCCGTGTCTATCCAACATGGTCCCCATTCATTTCCCCCCTCCCCACTTCCCATGTTGAAAGGATGCTAATCAGGCACATATGCTTATGTCCACTCCTACTTTATTTGCTTGGACAGAATTTTAAAGTGAAAACAAGAATCTCTGAGATACTAAACAGGACCACAAATTTAGTTCAGACTTGATTATACAAAGCACTTTTTAAACAGTATTTCCAAATATGTTGTCTTAAGAACAGAAGATGTTAAATTAAATTGGCTTGGAATGAAAATTAGCCCTCTCAATTTGAAGAATGGGAAACATTAAATTGCTTAGCTAGGGAGGGAAAATAATGGAATAACTTTCCCTCAGGTACAGTGGAAGTTGCTAATATTCAATGGTTGAAATCCTGTTGCTTAGCATAGTAAGTTGCACTAAAGTAGATTCATTGAATCTGGGTGACTGAACTCCTCCATAAGTTTTATTCACATGAAACTAGGTGCAAAGTACTACACTAAAGCCAATCTCTAGTAGAATGAAGCCAATTGAATCATTTGAAATTTACAAGTGGACTGACCAAATCACTACTGATCCAATGGTCCTTTTCTAGTGCAACTTTCTACACTAAGCAACAGGATTTAAGACAGTATTACATAGGCAATCATAAAATCCCTGGCCATGCTGTTTGGGAGATTCTGGGGGTCACAGACAAAAGAAAATCCCTTTTCTAGATTCTGGTTGAAACACAGAGGTGGATACTGCTATTGTGACTTTCTTCCAAAGATGGACCTGGTTTTCAAAGCTCAGAGTCTTCTACTATTACAATACCGTTTGCACAATGATCGATAAAGTAGATGTTTGGAAAAGTGCTCCTTTGGAGATTAATCCCAAAAGCAACTAACTTCATTCAGCCTTGGCATTCGATACATGTGTTTTCTGAGAGCATCTGTGAATATCTGGCTGAAGATTTAATTGTATGGTAAAAATGTGAATCAATTTATGCAATGGCTTTGCTCGTATTCCTGTCCCAAGTAATTATTGTAAGTAACGGTTTGTGCTATCCCCAGCTGGCAAAGACAACAGCTTCCCTTCTTCTGAGACTCGAGCCTCGTGTTAGTCATTATGCCATCATTGTCTCCTGCCTTTATTCAACGGAGAGACAGTATCTGGCCAAGAAGCTGTCAGCCTCAAAGTGGTTCCAGCTTGTCTCAAAGGCCACAAGTCATCTTGGTAGTGAAATACAACTGTTGCATATCATTTACATGACACTTTCTAAAATGAACCCAGGTGGTTTACTTTTGTGAAGATGGCTGCAAAATAATTATTATTCCTATTTTTAGTATGAGAAACTTAAGCAGAAATGAAATTGCTTGCCAAGCAATATAACAATTAGCCCTTATCAAATGCCAGGGCAAGATGGTCCCTTTGACATATCAAGGAAGAAAGGTGCCCAAATGAACAAACTGGCAGATTTAGGAATAATTACTAAAATTTTAATAGAAATGTAGAGAGTTGTAACTTAAATGGAATTAGAAGTCTCATGTCGTGGGGGGAAATATGATGTGGTGACGGTTGTATTTGCTCAATCTGCTCTCTGGGTGCTATTGATGAGAAACTTAAAGGCATTGCATTCTATTTTTATGGTTCTTGATCTTCAGACAGAACTTAAAGTCTGACTATACATGAAGGCAAAAGAATGTTCCTTCTTCTTACAATGTCAGCCCTCCAGTCAAAATGCAGGTTGCTTATCATTAGCTGCTCGAAATATCAGACATGCAGACATACTGTAGCTGTGCTGTCTCTTGGGGCGCTATCACACGTCCTTTTAAATGCTGATTAAATTTCAAGATAAAGTGTTTCCAAAAATATTGTCACCATGGCCACTGGGCTTTAAAAAAATATACACCTGGTTATGCCCCCTTTAGCGAGTTTTCCATGACCTACCGGAGAAGTTGGGAATTTTTTGCTCCAGTAAAAAATGTGAGCCAGACGTCTGTGGGAGCTCACATATGAGCCAGTTTTCTGCTTCCCCCCCCCTTGCCCCGACCAGCTTGTCCTGGGGCTGCTGAGGGCTTTTTTATTTCCATTTTAAATTTCTCCTCACTCCCCCCAGTGCTGATCAGGTGGCCTTCGGACTCTCAGCGCTGTTTTTGTTTGTTTGTTTGTTTTCATTTTTTCCTAGCCCCACCAGCTCCTGGGGCTGGTTGGCACTTTTTAATAAAAAAAAAAACCCCTTTCCCCCAGTGCTGATCAGCTGGCCTTTGGGCTGTCAGCCTGTTTTTCTTTATTATTTTTCATTTTTTTCTAGCGCCACCTGCTGGCTGTGGGGCTGAATTGTGCTTTTAAAAAAAGCTTTGTATGTGGGAGCGGAGATCCCACATCTTCAGTCATGTGACCAAGAAAGAAGAAAAGCCGGACTTTCACTATACCCAGATTTTCCCCCAGGTGAGATAGTGGCCCTAGTTGACAAACTACAAAAGAAAAGCAGGCTAATTTACCAAATGGAGATTGAGGCAAATTCTTGTGAGAATAAACAGTCAGCTGTTCCCCTTTAAGGGTAAACTGCTTAAAAGGCAAAATTAGTGTTTCATCTAGGGCGAATCTGAGAATGGATAGCCTTTTAAATGGAGGACGTTCCATTGTAAACTAGAACATGTATCCATGTTAGGACTCCATCTACCATAAGACTCATGGATCTATGTCCATCTCTCTATTATTGGCATATCACTAACATCCATAAGAAATGAGCTTACCTTTCTGTGCATTAATTTCCCCCCCTGTATATTTCACATTGGCCTATTCAATCCCATTTGTGCTGACCTCTGTTGCTAAATGCAAATTAAGAGACTTCCTTTCTTGACTTTGAAATGCATTGAGTTCTTCCCTTTTGATAGAGCAGATAATCAAAGCAGATGTACTTGGTCATTCTGTTATAATAATGCTCTGACTTTCCAGGTAACTAGTACCTCACTTCAGACGTTCCTTCTACCTGGAAAGCTAGACATACATTTATGTACTGAGACAGTTATGTTTGTTTGATCTTCAGTGAAAGATCTCAGATTTCAGAGTCTGCAAGTAAGCAAGATATATTGAAATGTTTGTACAGTATATTTGGTTACAGTTCTTTACCCTTGAAAATGTTTACAATTCTAATGTACCTAGTAGTAAGACATTATTATCACAACATCCAATGAAAATAGTTCTGCTTATATACCACCCCATAGCCTTTAAAGCACTCTCTGGGAGGTTTACAATTTATTTATGTAGGCTATACCTTGTCACCCCCCCTGCACAAGCCGGGTACTCATTTTACTGACATTGGAAGGATAGAAGGCTAAGTCAACCATGAAACGGCTATCTGGGATCGAACTCCAGGTCGTGAGCACAGTTTTACCTGCAGCACATTGTTAAACCACTGTGCCACGAGGCTCTTGACAGAACAAAACTGAGCAATAATCTAACATTTGTCTAACTACTTAAACATGTTTTATAGACTTGCTTTTTAAAAAGCAATAATGAATTTTTCAAGAATATAATTATTTGTGTGCTGATCCCACAAAAATAGTGGTGGAGTGATCATCACCTGGAGTCATATATTTTATGAGAAATTGCATATTTGTATTAAAATGCCTTAGCACAGCAAGAAGGAAATCTGTGGAAATTGCTTGTATCACCCAAGTAAAATATGCCATTGTTAGAAGAAGGGTCATTTCCAAATATTTCCAAGCAATAGGTACTCTCACTGTCTTTTGCACATATTATCCACAGGCACAATGAATATACAGTACAATAATACCTTGATTTATGAGTACCTTGGTCTACGAGTGTTTTGGAAGACAAGCAAACATTTCTGATCAGTTTTGTCTTCATCAGTGAGCAATGTCTTGTAATATGAGCATTGGAGCAAGTAACATGATCACAAGTGAGCCAATGTGCACTCTCTCTCTCTCTCTCTCTCTCTCTCTCTCCCCTTTCCCTGCTGGGTGACTGACTGGAACCTTCCAGCTCAGGCAAGCCTCCAAACCAGAGGGAGAAGAGAGGAAGGGAGGCCTCCCTTGCACCAGCCACAAATGAAGTTATAGTTGAAAATAATTTAATACATAAGTCCAGTTCAGAAAGTTCATTATTATCAAATGTTGAATATGCAACCAAGAATGTGAAAGAAGTCGTTCCAGCAAGTAATGTTAGTAAAAGTTTGCTGCATTTTGATAAAATCACGGAGTTTGTCAATGTTTCTCCATTGGAACCATTAGTGATCCTAACCGAAACCTCGCAGTACTGTACCCCTTTTTAGAATATGTGCCCCATCCTGCCCCCATCAGCCAGTGGTAAGGAGGACCAGGGACAGATGAATGATATAGTGAGGAGCCATAACAGCCGCTTAGAGTACTTAGTAAATAAGCAGGGTATAAATTCAACAAATAAATAATAAATAAATAAATAAACATGACGGATCCATACCTTGTGGATGGAGAAGGGGAGCATTTGACAGAAAATGGTCCCTTTTAAGGTCTGTTCTGCATATTTTTAAATATGCAATCATGGCCTGACTAAATATCCTTTGTAGCTGAAGTTTTTAAAGGCAGCCCTTGACAACAACATTTAAAGAATCCCCCCAGAAAAAGTGCTTATGTATTGAAATGATCATGTGCTTATAATTACAAAAGTTACTGAACAATTAAAATGATACATGTGTTTGCTTATTTACCAACTGAGACAGAAAAGAAATCCTGCTCTCATACATATTCAATAAACATGGGTGGGAAAAGGCAGCCATCTTATCTTCCAAAGTCCCCTTGACCTGCTCTGGGCCTTCCCACCTCGATGGGGAAAAGGAATATATTTAAAATATTTTTGGTTGAACATACATATACTCTAATCTTGTGAGCAGTGTTTATGAACATTTGTTTGAATGCATTGATAGTCACCTTTCAGACTTGGGAGATACAAAATGGAAGGGTGGCAAAGGGGTCCCCAACATCTGCCAATCAGTTAAGACAGATAAACAACCTTTTTAATAGGAAAAAAGCTGTGAAGATTCATTGAAAATTATTGATAATATGCATTTCAAACATTAATATATAAGTATGTGTAGCCTGCACACTGTAATTTAAAAATTGTAAACCGCCCAGAGACTACTTGTAGTGGTATGGGGCGGTATATAAGCAGAACACTTTATTAGATGTTAATATTTATATTTAGATATTATTTTGTTCTTCAGCTCAGGAAGCAAGATAGTTATGATCCATTTGACAAGTATGATCCATTTAACTTGCATAATGGGGAATATATAATACTTCCACATTACAAGCTGTATGATTTATAAGCACACAAACTAACCCCCATCTCATTTGCCCTTTCAGGAACTGGAAGGTAAGACAGTAAACTCTAACAGTAAAGCTCTAATGGCTTTCAGCCACAAACATGGGTTTGGTTTGGATGCAACTGTGTGGTTGTTTAGCAAGGAAAACATTGGTAAAAATACTAGAAGGTATGTGTTCTTCCTTTCTAAATTTTATTTGCCCCACAGCCTCACAAAAGCAACTGTTTTAACAGGTTTCCAAGCTTATATAAATTAGCTTCTATTTGTAGCTTCTTAATGCTGTAGTAATGGTATAACAGTCTTGCCTTTGAATTGTTTTACAAGGACAACATAGCTATTTTCTTCTTTTATTTTTTATTTTTTCCTTCTTTTTGGTGAAGAATGAACTATGGAAGATACCCTGGATAGCTGACCAAACAGGATAATTTTAACACCACCAAAGAGGAAGGGTGGGCACAAGCCTCAGTTCAGAGGTTTGTCTCGGTTTGTACACACAGCACCACAGGTGCTGCATCTTCCCTCTTTCTGCCTCCCTGGCCAATGACCCACTCACCAGCTGGAGCACACTCCTCCTCCTCCTCCTCCTCCTCCTCGGTTGAAGTGCCAAAATGGAGGAGCAGAGGAGTGCGTGCTGACTGGTGAGTGGATGAGCCAGCCAAGGAAGCAGGAGGAAGGCACAGGTGCCAGCTGTACAAATTGGCATAAATCTCTGAACCAACCTTCATGCCCATCTCTCTCAGTGACCAAAGAACAACATCTGCAAACTAAGCACCACATACCTTCCAAGCACTAGACAATACTGTTATAATTGCCTATAATTGACTTTCCTAATGTGCAGACTGAATTTATCACAATTTCTCTCATAAAGGGTATGCAAAACTTCTGCATACTTCCATCTAATGCTAGTTTCCTTCAATGATGATCATGAGTGCTACTTCACAAAGAATGTTCCTGTGCATGAAGATACCTTTTGCTTGACCAAGTGTGACATACATGCCCACACTTGTAACATACCTGCTGCCACCACCAGTTTCTTGGATCCCTTTACTTATTTTTATAAGAGAGCCTGACACCAAATTGTATATATTTTCAAAATAAAACTTTTAACATTTATTGATTTACAATGGTACCTTGAAAGTTACTGATGTAGCAATGACCAATTTACTTTGATGATCTTATAACACTGGCCTGTTCAACGCGTCGACCGCGGTCGACCAGTCGACCGCGGCGCCATCAGAGGTCGCCCGCCAGGTCCCTGTGTTGGGGGGGGATTCAGCGGTGGCTCCAGTGGCGGCGGTGGGCCCAGGCCGGCCTGCTGGGCTCATTTGGGTTTTCCAGCGGCGCCCGGTGGAGTTCGGGAAGTGGGTGCGGCGGGCGCAGAGATGGGTCCAGCAAGGTGGCCTGACCCTGCCTCTGTGGCTGCCGCGGCCGCTGCTAGACAAAAAAACGAGCAAGCCCAACATGCCAGGCCTGCCCCCGCCGCCGCCACCCGCCATCGCCGCCGCCACCACCCTCCCCCGCCCCCGCTATCGCTATCGCTGCCGCTGCCACCCCCCACCATCGCCGCCCCCCGCCCCCTGCAATCGCCCCCGCCCCGCTCCCCGCCATCGCTGCCACCGCCCCCCCCACCATCGCCGCCTCGGTTGGAAGCTGAGGCGGGGGCTCCGAGCCACAGCCCCAATGGGCAAAGGAAGTGAAAAAACGGAAGGAGCAGCCACTTGGGGATGTGCCAAGGAGCCCATGCTGGCGATGAGGCGATGACGGAGCGTGGGACCAACGGGGGGGGGATACACAGCCGCCGCCGCTGTGCAGAGTTGACACGAGGCAACCTCCAGCCCCGCTCCCCTCAGGACGTGAGCCCGTTTCATCTCCCTTGCCCCCTTTCTGGCTCTTCGAAGTGGGAGAGGGGATGGAAGGAGAGAAAGAAAGAGAGAGAGAGAGAGGAGGAGAGAGGGAGGAGGGGGAGAAAAGGAAGAAAGAAAGAAAGAAAGAAAGAAAGAAAGAAAGAAAGAAAGAAAGAAGGGAGAGGAGGAGGGAAGGAAAGAAGGAGAGAGGGAGTGAGAAAAGGAAAAAGAAAGAAAGGAAGAAAGGAAGGAAGGAGGAGGGAGGGAGAAAGAAAAGGGAAAGAAAGAAAGAAGGGAGCAGAGGAGGAGGGAAGGAGGAAGAAAAGGGAAAGAAAGAAAGAAAGAAGGGAGAGGAGGAGGGAGGGAGGGAGGAAAAATGAAAAAGAAAAGGAGGAAGGACAGAAGAGTGGGAAGAAAGAAAGAAAAAAGAATGGAAGGAAGGAAGGAAGGAATGGAGAAGGCAGGTAGGAAGGAAGAAAGAAATAGAGGGAGGGAGAAAAAGAAAGAAAGAAAGAGGAGGGAGAGGAGGAAGAAAGAAAAGGGGGGAAGGAAGGAGAGGAAGGAAGGAAGAACTGGGCTAGCAATAGTGACCCTCAAATTTGGCTATTGTGTGTGGGGGGGGGACACGACCTGGGAGCCAAGGCAAACAGCTAGCATGGGGTACAGAAGCGAAAATGGCAGTGTGCCATGGTTTCTGAGGCAGTAACAAAATTGCCTCCTTTGATTTTACTTTAAAAATATTTTTAACATTAGTTTTCATGTAGTAGCCCTCAGGCACTTTGGGCCAGAAAAAGTAGACCTCAGCCTGTTCAAAGTTGGGCAGCCCTGTTATAACACATAGTTCACAATAACTTCTTATTTATTAATACAGTTAATTATCTGTGTCATCAACTATACTTGTACATATCTATATACTAGATCCTAACCAGTCTCAGGATCTCACACCTCACTAACTGTTCTTTGATGTTAACTACTTTATGACTCTCTGGCTTCTTTCTCTTTTACAACAGGGTTCTATAAATTTATAGACTTTAGCCACACCTACTGATTCACTGATTGGTTATTCTAAACACACAAATATTCATAAATAACAATGTATATTCATAGACAACCCTGTTCTTCACACCAAGTGTTCCCCAAGTCCACTTTAAAAGAAAGAACAATTAGAAAGGAGAGCAAGAAACAACTTCGAACTTGCCCATCCACAGTAAGGATGGGCATTGGACTGAGTGGCAAGCATACCTCTTATCTGGTAAAAGTTTCTCTTAAAGGAATAACAATTGCAGTTCTACTTAAATTACAGTAATAATTTCTAAATGTGTACATATACATGGAAAAAAGCATGTGCAAATGTTAAACAGTTTTGTTTATTTATTTATTGGATTTTTATACCACTCATCTGGCACAGAGGCCACTCTGGGAGTTTATGCACCCTCATTTGTCCTTGTGTGTGTGTGTGTGTGCGTGTAAGTAAAAGAGATGCATAACTTTTTGGGTGACTTCCAGAGACGGACAGAGGTCCCAAACATTCTGTTTAAGGAACACGGTTGAATTTGGTCACTTGAGTGCAAGAAGGAGAATTATCTTCATAGCTAGTCTCTCTCTCTCTCTCTCTCTGGATTCTCTTCCAAGGACTGATGCTGCTTTAGCATTTTTAATTGTCTGGCAGACTATCCCTTCACTGGCACAAAAGGCTATTTTGTTGGGGACTTTCCGCCAAACATGTGCATAGCTGTCTGAACACAAGCACCCTGAACCCTCTATTTAAGTTACGCCGCATTCCCAAAATTGGTGGCCATCGCAAAATGCCTCCGTTACTACCATCTCAGGTCATAGCCTCTTGGTTTCCCCATTTAATGTTTGTTCGGTTTTGTTTTCCTTTTGAACACTGATCCAAAAATGTGCCAATATGCACACAAGTCCAAGAATGAATTGGTTCCATCAGGCCCCAAAAGAGCTCGGAGTCATTCCCCCTCAATCCATGAAACAAGTATTTGGGAATGAACCAAATCAGGAGGTACTGGGTTTCTGGGTGAGGATGTCAAACCTGCTATGACACTTCCATTTAGGAGTGTTGTTTATTTCCCAATGACCCTTAGGGTCCCAATGATGACTTAGGGAACTGGGAATGTTTAGCCTTTCAAAAAGAAGACTGTGATGGGATATGATAGCTATGTTTAAATATTTGAAGGGATGTCATATTGAAGAGGGAACAGGTTTGTTTTCCATGGCTTCAGAGACTAGGACCCCGGGCAATGGTTTCAAACTACAAGAAAAGGGATTCCATTTGAACATTAGGGAGAACTTCATGACGGTTAGAGCTGTTCGGCAGTGGAATATGCTGCCATGGAGGATGATGGAGTCTGCTTCTTTGGAGGTTTTTAAGCAAAGACTGGATGGCCATCTGTCAGGAGTCCTGTGATGGGGGTTCCTGCATGGCAGGGGGTTGGACTGGATAGCCCTTGAGGTCTCTTCCAACTCTATGATTTTATCACCCATTACAAAGCAAAGTTTACACGATGTCGGATGTGGGGTTGATTCAATACCCGCTGTTCAGCAATTAATGGAAGTCTTCTTTCCAGTGATGAGCCAACGTGATGAGCACTTTGAATCTCTGTGTGTAAGTGTGCATGCATGCACCCACCCACCCACAAATGAAAAGGGGGGGCATGCAGCTAGGGCATTCTGACAGTTGCAGTCTAGAAAGGATATATTTCCAATTTATATCAATCATAAAATACAACATTAGTGCTTTTAAAATAATCCACAAGGGAATTTCTTTCATCACTATGTTATAATACTCTGTTCTGAGCTTAGGAAACAGAAATATAAGAATCATAGAATAATTGAGTGGGAAGGAGCCTTTAAGGCCATTGAGTCCAGACCCCTACTCAAGGCAGGGCTACAAATCAAAGGATGTCTGCCAGGTAGAAATGGGCACAACTAGGGAAAATGACGTTTTCGAGTTGTCGTGTGTCGGAGGCAGCCTGTGTCGGCTCGTTTCCGTTTTTCGCGAAACTTCGCAAAAATTTGTCGTTTCGTTTTTCGTTTTTTCGTCTGTCGTTAAACTGTTTTGGGGGGTAGCGGGCTCCTGGAGGCACCTCTTTTTTGGGGGGTGGGTGCCTCCTATCCTCACCCGCTAGGGAAAGCAGGCTCCTGGAGACCCCTCATACATGGGGGTCTCCTCTCCTCACCTGCTGCAAAAGGGCATGCATGCATAGCCATATGGCTATGGTTGCATACCCAGTTGCACGGGGAGACACAGCAGACTGGCAGAGGCACCCCTCTTTTTGGGGTGCCTTCCCTGCATCAGTCAGGCCTCGGGGGCATGGTTTGCATGATGTCACACATGCTGCCGGCCGAGCCAAGCCTGCAGGAGTCACCCAGAGCCACAAGTGGCGAACTGGCAGACTCTCTGCACCCACTGTGTCTCACTAAGAAGGGAATTGTACTTGCTATAGTGCAATGCAAGTACAGATCTGGCTTAGGGTTAGGGTTAGCGCAAGGGCTAGGGTTAGGCTAGTTACGGGTGAGGTTAGGGTGAGTATTGGGGTGCACCTCTGGGGGCCTCTCTGACCCACTTAGAAGGAGAGTGTACTGGCGTATGGGTTAGGCTTAGGGTTCGGGTTCGGGTTCGGGCTACGGTTAGTGGGCTTTTTATGCCCGGTTGGCATATCCCAGAAGTCTCTGTGGTCAACCTGGCCAAGTGGCCATGCGATTGGTGGAATGGCTCCAAAAATTTGCATGGTCACTCCCATGGCCAGCCCATCATTGCGCAGGTGTAAATAAAATAAAATAAAATAAAATAAAATAAAATAAAATAAAATAAAATAAAATCAATGGATTGGAGAGAGGAAAGAGGAGACATTTTGTTGCAAGAAAAACCCACAGCTACTGTAAAAATTCTGGCAGTTTTAAAATAGCAATTTTCGCATGTTTCTGTGTGGTGCTTGTGTGTTTTTGGACTACGATGTCAAAAAAGAATTGCGGTCGCCGCCCCATTTTGGATCCCCCGCCCGCACTGCATGGCATTGGCGACTCGAGTCCGGCTGCCCAGGACAGGAGAGGGGGGGAGGCCGAGACCCCCCCCCCAGAAACCACTCCTCTGGTAGGTGCACTCTGCACTGCAGGCATATTTTCGCCTGCTTTTTGGCCCGGGAATGGGGGGGAGTTTAAAACTTTTTTTCTGTGCCGCTTCTGCTTGAATTGCGGCGGCCGGCGGCGAGTCCGGTGATTTGCGAGCGACTACGACGAGGATTTCCCCCACCACCAGAGCAGCCCAGGACAGGAGAGGGGGGGTCAACCACCCCTCTGGTAGGTGCCCTGAGCCCTCACTCAGGCAGGCATATTTCCGCCTGCTTTTTGGCCGGGAATCGGGTTTTTTTAAACTTTTAAAAACTTTTTTTCTGTGCCGCTTGGCATCGCGGGATCGCAGCGATGCCAGGAACGACCACGACAAATCAGACCCAATTATTCTTTAGTCGGTTCGAGTTCGAGTTCTGGCAGAGTAATTCCCGTTACCGTTTCCGTTGCGTAACGGAAACGAGTAACGGAAACGGAAACGGGAATTCCGCCAAGTCGTGCCCATCTCTACTGCCAGGTGGTTGTCCAAATTTCTCTTGAATGCCCCCAGCACTGGAGTAATCACCACCTCTCTAGGTAATTGGTTCCTTTGCCATACAGCTGGGAAAATTTTCCTGATATTCAACTGCTATCTGGTTTCCCGTACCTTGAGCCCATTGTTGCGTGTCCTGCTCTCAGGAATACACACCTCCTGCTCCCTTGTGTGACAACCTTTCAAGTATTTGAAATTTGCTATCCTATCTCCCTTCAGTCTTCTTTTTTCTAGGCCAATCATGCCCAATTCTTTTAGTCTTTCCTCACAGGGCTTGGTTTCCAGCCCCCTAATCATTCTTATTGCCATCCACTGAACTTGTTCCCATTTGTTGACATCCTTCTTAAAGTGCAGTATCCAGACCTGGACACAGTATTCAAGATGAGGCCTAACCTGGGCCGAATAAAGAGAAACGAATACTTCACAGGTTATGGGATTCTATTAAGGCAGCCTCAAGTAGTATTTGCCTTTTTTTTGTAGCTACATCACACTGTTGGCTCATATTCAGCTTGTGATCTACAATGATTCCAAGATCCTTCCTGTATCCCCCATCTTGTAACGGTATTGTATGTTTAGTTTCTTTTTTCCTCCGTTTAGCACTTTGCATTTATTCCTGTTGAATTTCATTCTGTTATTTTCAGCCTAGTGCTCAAGGCTATAGTTTTGAATTTTCCTTTTGTCTTCCAGGGTATTAGCTATCCCATCCAATTTATTGTCCTCTGCAAATCTGAGAAGCTTCCCCTGCATCCCCTGATCCAGGTCATTAATAAAAATGTTGAATAGGACTATTGATGAATAGATTAGTCAGTCAGTCAATAAACAGAACAATGGATAACAATGTACATGTGCATTATATGTGCAAAGGCATATGTGTGTAATTCTCAGCTTTCAAACTTTATTTGCAGACATAAAAACTGTGTATGCATCTGACTTCTTCATAAAAGTAACTCAGAGCCTGATTATTGAGAAACACCACTATTTCCCTCCCAAAAAACAACACCCACACACATCAAAGAAGTAGGACTTTTAAAGGGTTTTTTACCTTTTGAAATCCCAGGTGCTGATGTAATTTACAGAAACATATACTTTTCAACAAAGGCAAAATCTCCATAGTAGGATAATTGCTTGATTCTGCAATTAAAGTGAAAAAGGAATTTCCAAACCATAGAGTCATTTAAAAGGGGAAAGAAGCGCTAGTGAAAAGTTGAATAATTTTCCAAACACTTTTTTTTCTGAATACTTTGCTTGTGAGTAAGAAAAGTAAATACTTAGCATGAAATGCTATTCATTTCACCACAGTAGGTTTGGGTAACAGATACAATTATAGTTGATATTTCAAAACGTTTTGGTTCCACAACCAGGAAAGCAATTAGATTTTGAAATCAGAAGGCTTCAGAAAGATTTTGGAAGCTTTCTTCTACAGGTACATGCTGTTTATATGTGCATGTATATAGGTACAGGTAAATATGCTGTATGCACATATGAATGCATAATACCTTCAAACTGTTTTAAAAGACGTTGATAAATTTGAGTGTTGCCTGCAATCAGGATTCAGCAATACTTGGACATGGAACATTTGTGTGGCTTTGCATAGGTGGCAATGCCTTGATAAAACTGAGATAATCATGGGCCAATTGAGATATCACATTGGGGAATTATGACTGGGTCTTTTGATCTATCAATCTATTTTTTCTCTCTATTTATTTAAAGGCATCTGCTGAGTGGTGGGCTACTTTGTATTGGGAGGTGACACACAGGTCATCTTCTGTTTCTGAAGTTTAAAGATCTCTCATTCTTCTAATGAAAACTGAAATATTTGTGTCTATTGAAATCTGTTATGTAAACTATATTACTAGAGGTGAGCACAAAACTAAAACATAGCATTTTGTTCTGTTTCTTTAGTAGTTTTGCTTTATAACTAACAAAATTTTAAAGAATGTTCAGAATGAAACAAAACAAAACAATTTGGAAGCCCCGACACAATGTATGACGTGTACTCAAAATTGGGATTGCAGCTATGTATTGGCATGGAAATCACAGGGTAGCTTCTTTGGATTTTTCCCTGTAAGTCCCCAAAATTTGGGGAGGTTTGGGGTTCAAGGGGCCAAGTTATTCAACTGCAAAGAGGATCCTCCCTAGCTTATTGAAAAACTACTGTATGGCATGCACCAGCAATATAGGGGTTATGCAAGGGGAAGTTATAAATTGACCTATTGTGGGCGCAGCAGGTGCACAGCACTTTTCCAAATTCCAATTACTTCTGGGGGGACCCTCTTTGCAGTTAAATAATTCATCCCTCTGAATCCCACACCTCTCCAAATTAGGGGGGCTTACAGGGAAGAATGTGAGGAAGCTCCCTCACTTCATTTCCCAAACCTAAAAAAGGTGGTTCATTTCATCACAAAACAGTTTCTATCATTTCACTTCATTATGAAACAATTCATTACATTTTTATGTGACAAAACAGCATTTCATTTTTTGTTTGGTGCCCATCTCTATATATTACGCACAGAGAAGAAAATTAAATTGAAATAAGATCCATTGTATCAGACTCGTTTGCCTACAGAATTCTAATTAAGAGAAACAAAGGAATGCAAATTGGCAAAAAGTAACAACTCTTTTTGTTTTGAGAAGAGTATATCTAAGATTTCAAAGACAGAATTTTAAGAACTAATTTTGGTATGTAACTATGTAAACAACTTTTTCAAGACTCACCTACCTAAAGGACATTTTCATTTTTCCTACAGCTCATTTGTCACAATGAGCTGAACTATCTACAGTATAATCATACTTATCTTTTGTGACTATCACAGAAGCTTTGCCTTTCCTCCTAAAGCATAGATTTTATTAAGGAATTGAATTTCATTTTCATTTGTAATTCATAAAATGACACTTTCTGGTACAGTAAACAACTGTACTTCATGGATTCTTTCTAATGTGCCTGTTAGAAGGCAATAAAATCTTTTGATATAAATGGCTAAATCAATAGTTGGAATGCTATTGTTTCATTTTTTCCTTCTCTCTCTAACAAATTAAATAACAAATGAGCCAAATCTCACAGGCTATGGTAAAAATAATCTTATGGTAAAATAATTATTTTGCTCTGCGGCTTTTTCTGAAAAGCATTAACAAATTAAAACCATTCACCCTATTTTTTACTTCACCAGTGAGGCCAAACTGGGCATGATGTAGCATCACAATAGGCAAATTAGAGAGGTGCACTTAAAGACTTATCTGTTCAAAGCAAAGTGTTCTTCTTATATACCAGCCCATACCACTTCAAGTAGTCTCTAGGTGGTTTACAATTTTAATTACAGTGTTCAGGCTACACATCAACCCCCCCCCCCCCGCAAGCTAGGTAGTCATTTTACCAACCTCGAAAGGATGGAAGGCTGAGTGAACCACGAGCCGGCTATCTGGGATTGAACCCCAGGTAGTGAGCACAGTTTTACCTGCAGTACAGGCATTTAACCACTGCGCCACAGGGCTCCTGTTCAGTTGGTACACTGAATATATAATACAGAAAACCAGATTAGTTTCAGATGACCGAGGAGTAAAAGTTGGTGGAAGAAATATCAGTCATGTAAGCAATGCGGAGGACACCATCTCACTGGCAGAAAGCAGCAATACCTTGAAACAACTTTTAGTGAAGGAAGAAAGTGCCAAAGCAGGACTGCCGCTGAACACTAAGACAAAAATCGTGACTAGAGTAACACTGCACAACTTTAGCATTGACAATGAAGAAATTGAACACATTAGAGATTTGAGTTCCAATCCAACGGGAGACTACAGGCAAGAAATCAAAAGAAGGCTGAGACTTGGTAGGGCAGTAATGAAGAAATTAGAAAAGATCATCAAGTATAAGGATGTTTGGGTGTGAAATCATCCACATACGGAGATGGTACCTAACTCCAACAAAATTAAATAATATAAATGCTAATTACTCTAAGAAATGTTGCAGATGCATTAAGGAAGTGGGAACCTATTAGCATTTATGGTGGGCATGTGAAGTAGTTCAAAAGGTATGGAATGAGGTACGTATTTGAGGAGATTATAGAAATATTGAAAGTTAATATTGAAATATCACCAAAAATAGCATTATTACTTTTAATAGAAAATGTGGATAGCAATGTTGCAAAAAGAGAGAGGGGGTGGATAATGAATATGTTAACAGCAGC
The DNA here is from genome assembly GCA_029282475.1 of Phrynocephalus forsythii. Classification (NCBI taxonomy): domain Eukaryota; kingdom Metazoa; phylum Chordata; class Lepidosauria; order Squamata; family Agamidae; genus Phrynocephalus; species Phrynocephalus forsythii. Next base: position 31,071,087 of record JAPFRF010000002.1, read on the forward strand.
ATGACTACTTATTCCAAAAAAAAGAAAGAAAGAAAGAAAGAAAGAAAGAAAGAAAGAAAGAAAGAAAGAAAGAAAGAAAGAAAGAAAGAAAGAAAAAAGAAAAGAAAAGAAAAGAAAAAGAAAAACCTCGAATCAAAACTGGGTTTTCCAGTTGTGTGTATGGTATAACGAAATTTGGAATGCTGCAATTAATGATAAGCTGACTTCTGAAGTTAAGTTTAAAAGGGGGGAGGTGAAAATTAATGGATTTAATGAGAGATGGGTTAATTTATAAGTGGTGTACTGGGTAAAGGGAAAGGGATAGAATGCCAAACCAAGATTATATGTATTTTGGAAGGGATATGGGGACAATTAAAAAATGGAAAGAATATCATATATAAGTAAGAGAAAGTAATATATAAGTAAGTTATATTGGTCCCCAGGGTGAAAAGAGCACTGGTTGTTGTTGTTGTTTCTTTAAAATAAAAATAAAAAATAAAAAATTAAGGGTTACCGAAAACAGAATGAGCATGCAGAGTTGCTCAAAGCTCCAAATATCACCAAACCTGAATTCTCTCTAGAATCAAAAATGACAGAACTGAGGTTGTCACATTTTGGGAATGTCGCAAGAAGAGAAGACTTCCTGGAAACGGCAGGAACGGCAGGAAAAGTTGGAAGCAGCAGGAAAAGAGGAACACCAAATATGAGTTGGATTGTTGTGATAAAGGAAGTCACAGCCTTGAGCTTGCTAGAGCTGAACAGGGCTGTTAATGACAAGACCTTCTATAGGTCACAGGTGACTTGATGGCACATAACTAAAACCCGATGACCTCGCACTTGCATAAAGTATGTTTTATATTTTCCTTTATATGCTTAAAAGCACTTTCCTTGTTAAAACCGACTTTCTCTTTTACAAGTTACGGGCATGGAGTGTAGCCGAAGGGGAAAAAGCTTTGTGTCCCAGAGGTATCATGAATGTGACCCCTGTGCCAGATACGATCATATCTTAATGCATAATGCATGACTGACTTTGATAACTTTCTGTTACCAGGGTACATGATATTCAAAAACTGGAGGAGCAAAAGCTCATAAGGAGTTTTAATAGGTTGCCAGATTGCCAATAGTGTTTATTAGGTATTTGAAGAACTTGCCCTTTTCCTCTAAAAAAGTCTATGTTAAAGCTTAGTCAAACCGCTGCTCACCTAAGTGAGCAAAATCCAAAACAGCCAGAAGAGTTAATCACCTCTAGAGGGAAAATGGAATACAGTGGACCCTCGAATCACAAACGGTTTGTATAACATAAAATCTGTACAACGTAAAAAATTCCGGAGATAGTGGAAATTTGCTTAACAGAATCGCCTATGGGGTGAATCCGTACAACATAAAAATGGTCACGATTAGGGATTACTCCATTTTCAATGCATTCCTATGGGAAAATTTGCTTAGCGGAATTTCATTTGGAACAAATTAATTCCTTTATACAAGGTACCACTGTACAAATATTAGAAAAGTTAGGTTTTTCTCTTAGAACTGCACTGCTCTTGATTTATGACATCCTATGGTTTGAGGAGCCAAAGGTCTCTTGTGTTTCTCCAACAACTAAAACAAACCACATACACACTCACTGCATGATGTCCTATAAGAGATACAAATTCAGGTTGCTCTTTTATATTTCAGCAACCTTCTCATCATTTATTCACTGTTAAGCCCTGCTTAGGTAATAAATCTAAAACTGCCTTTCTTTAATCCAAGTTTGACTTGAAGTGCCTCCAAGTTGTCATGGTGCCTGGAATATGTTCTTTTCAAGTCGGTAAGATAAATAACAAGCCCGCACTTCACAAAACAACACTCATATTGCCTCCCAGCTCCCCCAACACTTTTTGGGATAATCTTTCTTCATCTCCAAAGTACACTCCATTTGGAAACCTTTCAAACAGAGCCTTGTCAAACTTAGGAAATATCATTTGGCAGCTTCAGGCAGAGAACAGTTCTCTGTACATAGGACTCGTGAACACTGATTCCGGATGTCATTTAAGGTGGGGTGGCTGCTACTATGCGCTGTCAAGTTGCTTTGCACATATGAATGTGTGATTAGGGAATCCCGTATGAAACTGATTATATTCACTTGGGAGAATTTTCCTCCAAAAGTTACCACATTTGTGCTATGCCAACATAACTATGGAAGATGATCTGGGCCATTACCTCCACTGCTGAACAGCGATTCAATGGGTCTATACCAGGCACGTCCAAACTTCAGCCCCCCTGATGTTTTGGACCACAACCCCCAGAATTCTAAGCTTAGATTGTCAGTGATAAAGAACTGTGGGAGTTGTGGTCCAAAACCCCTGGAGGGCTGAATTTTGGACATGCCAATAAGGACAACCAATAGGATTCTGGGCCTTATAGTAAAAAGCATTGTTAAAGCAGGTGTGAGCATTTAAAAAATTCTGTGCTGTCAAGACGATTTTGATTTCTGGTCATGTTTTCCAAGGTTTTCTGTGTAATCAATACTCCAAAAGTATTTTACCATTCACTTCTTTTGGGGGCACCCTGGGACTGCCAATAACTGCTCAGACTCGTTTTTCCAGGAGGCACAGTGGAGAACTGAACTCCCAGCATTCTGGCCCTTCAGCCAGATGCCGAACTCATTGAACTATATAAATGTAGACATATTTGATTTTTCAGACTGCCACTGCCAGAATACAGTACCGTGATGGCCATGATGGCTGTGAAATGCTGTGGCTGTAGCTGGTTAGATACTGTAGCTCGATTGGATGGATGACCCCCAAGGATAGGGAGTTCAGTGCCCCATTGTGGTTTGCAAGAGAAGAACCAGACTGATTGGCCTTGAGCAAGGTTTGAGATCCCTGATAAACTACTTCTGAGTATTCTGTAAAGAGAAAAGCCTAGAAAAGGTTGCAGTCATCCTCCACCATTTTGCGTTTCATATACTGCAGTCCCGGTATATCATGGGACTGCAATATATGAAACAAAGCCTTCTGGGGCAAGCTGTGTGGGCCTGTCTGGGGCCTCCCACACTTACCCCAGGCCTGGCGCTACCCTGAACAGGCCTCCAACAGACTTCCCGGGCTTGTCGGAGCCCTCAGAAGTGGTTTCCAGTGAAACAGAAGTGACTTCCGAATCACCAGAAACCACTTCTGGGGCCTCTGACCGGCCAGGGAAGTCCATTGGAGGCCCATTTGGGGCAGTGCCAGGCCTCTGGGAAGTGTAGGAGGCCCCAGATCGGCCCACCAGTCCCAATCTAACCCAGCATCCTCATATCACAGATTTTCCAATGTCACACATTGGGTTGGGTACTGATAGGTGAGGGATTACTGTACTATAACTCAAAATGAAATTGGTACCATGCCATTCACTAACCAACTTTCCACTAACCAACTATCAGAGGGTATGATAGAAGCATACTACTTTTTGAGGAGAAATGATTCTTCTAATAACTGTCCTTAATTTATCAACTTATTCCCTAGACATGACTTCCACCTTCCCCTCAGGTCTACCCAGAAAGAGGGTTAAAATCCCAAGAGGGAATGAGATAGAATATAAGAGAGTCCACCAAAAAGAAACATACTTAGCTGGCTAGGACCCTGAATGATGTCATTTTGTCCCTGTTGCTGTCCCTTTTGTTGCAAGTCCTTACTCGACAAAGGAAGGAAGAAGAAAAGTTGTTTTGAGCCTCATAGGGTACATGGCTATGGAGCAGATGTCAATGCTTTCCCTGAGCTTCATGTAATTAAGGTTTATCTTCTCAGTACTGCCATCCAACTACTGCCCTGCCATCTCCCTTGCCTGTTAGTAACATACACTGTTTGTTCCCATCATACATCACAGAAGCAGCCAGAAAGCTTCAGGTTACTTTTTAGTTCAATGTTTCTTTTGTTTAAGTGCTTATCCTGTCTTCCCCTTTTTCTGTTTAAAAAGTGGGTTTTGTATGACAAACATTGCATTTTTAGACACTTGAGAGGGAAACAGACAAATGGAATAAACTGGCCCCTAGAAAACAGTTCCCCAGCAACAGCAATTATAGGTAGGCAGTAACAGCTAGCAAGGTAAGAATTTTGCTTGAGAGAGTCTCTCAACAACTCAAGGTAAGCCTGCTTTTGTTACTAGTCAGGATGAGAAACGTAATGCAGTGCAGCTGAAGGGCACTGGATCAAGGAAGACCCATAGGTTTGAGAGCAGAAACATCCCAGAAATGGATGAAATGGTTTTTGAAAACATTAGTCTGGAAGAGACGGCTGAAAGCATACTCGATAGCAATATATTCTGCAGGAGCACGAGAGTGTGGGGAATGAACAGAAAGACAGCCACACACAAAAATATAGACTGCTACCATAGGCCTACCAGAGAACAGGGTAACAGACTGGTGACAGACCCTATTTTGTTTACTGGCCTGGGTACTTTCATGTCAGGTCTACTTCTATTGTTTCTCAAGGGGTACCCATGCTGTCATATCAGAAGGCACAGTGTTCATATAATGTCTTTAGACCAGGAACCTTATTTTTTAAAATTCAGCACCTGAGATTTCAGGAAGGAAACCTGAAGGATCTAGCAAATCATGCATTCCAACAAACAAACAAACTCCAAAATATAATGCAGAGATTAAACAATGACAATAATATTTGCTGGAAATATAGCAAGAAATAGGATCTGTCTGGGGATATAAGGACAGTTACAGGTTATTTGGGTGTTTCAGAAAGTTTTTCACCAGAAAGCTTTCTATTAATTACTTAGCATTTGATCTAGTTTGTCTGTTTCATTTCAGGACGTGCCCTCTGTACTAGCTTAAAAAGCAATGGGGACTACCACTCCCAGGAAACATGGAAGCAGATTCTTCTTATGAGCCACTGCAACAGGAAATAAGACCAAGAAGGTGCTTTTCCATGGGAACTTCCATAATTCTGCCAGAGAATTTCTTCAAGAATTTTAGGATTTAGAGTCCAAAGGGCACATCTTTAGAGGACACCTGCCATAATGTTTAAGGTTCCTTGTAACCAAGCTTTCCATAAAACATCTATGTATTTTATGATATCTCTCAATTGAAAAATACTTTAACGCATCCTATTTAAGTTCTAAAGAGTGGCTTTTATGGTGTTTGTGAAATACTTTCCATTTACTACTTTCCATCACACATACCTTGGAAAAGAAAAGGAAAACCAATGAGTTGCGGTCAGATATTGCTGGACTCCAACCCCCCTCAACTGCACTTGCCATGGCTAGTGGCTTGGGATGATGGTAACTGTAGTACAGTAACATGCAAGTTTCCCAGCCTGCCCTGAAATGAACAAACTCCACATAAGCATGAGGCCTGGCTTGTCCACCACCGCCAAAGTACTGTAGCTTGAATGCACTGTTAGCTCAAAGCAAATTTAGTTTCACTAAGCTCCAGTCTGTATTGGCTTCCTGAAGAAAATGTGCTTGCATATTGTATGTTTCCAAACACTTTTGTCATATTCCTAAAAAATGCATCATTGGCTTGGAACTGACTACAATATTTCTCTCTCTTCCTACATGCTCTCAGGTTCTACCCCTATCCAAACAAAATTTTGGAGCTTCTACTTCAGCAGACATCTTTTTCCCCCTGCTATAGCCAGTTGGGATGACAGTAGAAAGAAAAGTGTTCTTCTTAATATAGGACTATGCAAGCAAACTGTACACCATTTTGAAATGCTTACATGATAAATATTGCCTCGATTGTCATAACATGCCGTCTGCTTGACACCCACTGTGGCAGAGAATCCGTTTCACAGCCTTACATAAACTAACAAAGTGCCTGAAAACATTAACTGAATGCTTGACAACAAAGTTTGTCATTTGCCTCTTTTCTACTCTTCTCCCAGTGCCCCCAGCTCCTGGGATAAGAAGCCTGCAACAGCATCTACTTCACCTTTCAAGTTTGTGTTTTTTTCAGCCTCATGCCCACCAAAAAATTATGCAAATGGATCCATATACAAGCTCTAGACATCTCTGACGTACCGTGCTTCCCACTGTAAGCCTTTTCTGTGTGTCTCACCATGGAAATCCATAAGGAACTCCTTGGCATGACCTTGGATAAGCCAATTTCTTTCAGCTGCCATTTCCTATCCATCGATATTGTAATGTTAGAAATAGATGTTAAAGATCACTTACTAGAACCCTACTGGTGTTTGCTGAAGGTTTGTATAACTTGCTGCAGTTAATTGGGGCTAAGTTATGAGTTACCGGGGTGCATCTGCAACTGGACACATGAACAACCACATTCTTAATGAGCTATGGCAAGCTAGGCAAAATTTATGTGAATACCAACAGAATATTGGCTACCAGTTCCTAAAATGGGACAGGTAGTTTCTGAATAAATTTGGGGAGGGGAAACAATGAGTTGGACAAAAAGACATGGACAGTTGGGGTGAAAACATTATGGGGAAGACACAATAAACAAGTAACTTCCAGATGACTGGCCAGAAGAGACTTGGTGCTAGGCTCACAGGAAGAGAGCACAACCAGTGCATAGTCGGGGTGCCACCTGTTGTGTTCTGTTCGACAGCCATTGCTGCATAACTTTAAGTCACTGCTCTCACCAAGGTAAACTGTTGTGTATTGATCTGTATTCCTATTATCTGTAAGTGCTTATGTTGAACTAACTGCCTTCCTGTTCCAAAGGGAACAGGCCTTTTGGTTTATTCAAGTTGCTGCATTTGGATCCTCAATCCTATTGGTTCCCGCCAAAAGGCAGCTTTGTGATTGCTTGTAATTGTTCCCTCCAAAATGTATATTTTCCTAGCCAGTCCTCATTCCTATAAATGTAGCTCCCTCTCCCCAGTCCCTCAGTCTTGTTCTCTCCCTGAATAAAGAGTGTTACAATAGAAGCTGTCTCCAGCCTGCTATGTCAGAGAGCTGAAATCACTTGCTGAAATCACTAAACCCCACGCTACTACACTGGTGACGAGGATGGGATCTGGAATGCTGAGAAGCAGAGGATCATCACGCTGACTCAGAGTCCGGATTGCAGTGGAGAACAAGACTCACCAGCCGGCTTAGAAGACGACCCTGCCCGCCTGGAGAATGGAAAGTCCACGGGTATTGGAGCCCTTCCAGCCATCGGAGCCCCACACTTGGGAGGACTATGTTGAACACTTTGAGTTCTTCGTGATGGCTCAAGGAATCACTGGTGCCAGCAAAAGAAGGGCCACATTCCTGAGTTGCTGTGGGTGTGAGACCTTCATGTTGGCCAAGGCACTGCTCGCCCCAGCAAAGCTGAGTGAGACATCACTCACAAACATTTTCGCCCGGCTGACAAGCCACTTGGCACCTACCAAAACCAAGATGGCCTGGCGGATGGAGTTCCAGAAAAGGCAGCAGCAAGCCGGAGAATCTGTGGCTGCATTCCTGGCAGGACTCTGGAAGCTTGCTCAGCACTGTGGCTTCCCAAATCTTGAAGACACTCTCTTGAATTGATTTGTTGGGGGGCTCAGCAGCAAAAAAGCCCGAAGGCGCATTGTGGCAAAGGAAAATGTCACCCTTGCCTCCGCCTTGAAAGAGGCCACCGCCACAGAGAATTATGAGCAGGAAGAGCTCAATGCCAGTTGCAAGGCCATGAAGCTGCAGGTAGAGGCTGCCCATGCCATGGATGAACCAGAGGCTAGTCCAAGCCAGAGCCCAGTCCGTGGTGTCGAGTTGGTGCGTCAGGCTGATGCATGGGCCAAAGATCACCGAGGCGCTTGCCCAGGCTGTGGCAGAAACCATGAGTGGAAAAGCTGCCGTTTTCATGATGCTACGTGCAGGATATGCGGAAAGACAGGACACATCACCAGGGCCTGTAGGTCGGTGGCAGCTAGAACAACGGGATCACCTAGATCAACACGTCGCAGATCATCCAGCATGACTAATCTCCTGGACGACTGCAATTATCTCACAGAGATCAATGGAGAGACCGTGCAGTTCGCGGCGCAAAGCAAAACATCTGTCAGAGTGAAGATTGAAGGTCAACCGTGCGACATGGAGGTGGATTCCGGATCCGGATTCACCATGGTCTCAGACCAGACTGCAAGGGGGCTCTTCCCTGGGGGTAAGTTCCCCTCTCTGGAACCATTCCCAGCAACCTTGCAATCATACACGGCTGGCCGCATCCACATTCTAGGAATGTGTGCTGTGAGGGTACAATTCTGGGAGAAACAGGCCGTGCTTAAATTGGTGATTGCAAAGGGGAGTTGCCCCAGTCTCCTGACTGGTTTCCCGCCTTGGGACTGTGTATATCAGGGCTCAACTCAGTCCAAACTGCCCCAGAGTTGGGCAAGACGTTAGGCCAGGAATTTGCTGAACTCTTCAGTGGAAAACTGGGTTGTTATAAAGGGCCTCCAATTGACTTTGAGCTGGACCCCAGGGTGGCTCAAATCTGACTCAAGCCAAGGCGAGTGCCATTTGCGCTGCAACCCAAGATTGAGGCGGAACTGGACAAATTGGTCAAACAGGGAGTTCTTTCATCTGTGGACTCTTCTAAGTGGGAGACTCCTATCGTCACACCCCTTAAGGCAAATGGGGAAGTGAGAATTTGTGCAGACTACAAATGTACTATCAACAAGGCACTCAGGGGAAATTCATACCCCATTCCAGTCGTCTCACAGCTGTTGGCAAAACTAGCTGGGGGAAAATTTTCGCCAAAATTGACCTGGCACAAGCTTACTAACAGCTGCCAGTGACTCCGCAATCTGCGGAAGCACAGACTATCGTAACACACAAAGGGGCTTTCCGAGTGAACAGGTTACAGTTTGGAGTTTGTGTGGCTCCAGGGATTTTTCAAGGACTAATGGAGCGCCTGTTAAGGGGTCTGCCAGGGGTCTTGCCATTTTTTGATGATGTTCTGATTGCTGGGAAAGACCCCCAGGAACTAGTTGGGCGTATCCGTGCTGTGTTACTCAAATTTAAAGAGGTGGGGCTGCAGCTAAAAAAGGAAAAATGCAGTTTTGGGGTGCCATCTGTGGATTTCTTGGGGTTTAAAATTGATGCAACAGGCATCCACCCCACTGACTCTAAAATTAAAGCCATTACTGAGGCACCACACCCACAGAACAAGACGGAGTTACAGTCATTCCTGGGACTTATTAACTTTTATCATTCATTCCTACCTCAGAAAGCTTCAATAGCAGAACCGTTGCATAAACTATTGAAGAAAAAGAGTGTGTGGTGTTGGGTTCAGGCACAGCAGAAGGCTTTTGACACCTTGCGGGGCATGCTGATTAGCAGGAGCGTCCTTGCTCATTATGACGAGTCAAAACCTCTTGTCATGGCATGTGATGCCTCTCTGTATGGGCTGGGAGCTGTGCTGAGCCATAGGGAAGTGGATGGGTCGGAAAAGCCCATCTCATTCTATTCTCATACGTTGTCACCAACGGAGCGCAACTACGCACAAATTGACAAAGAAGCGCTGGCAATAGTGGCAGGGATTAAAAAGTTTCATGACTATTTATACGGTCGCCACTTCTTTCTGGAAACTGACCACAAGCCACTGTTAGGATTGTTCAACCCAAACAAACAGACACTGCAGATTCTCTCCCCCAGAATGTTGCAATGGTCTATATTCCTGCATGGGTTCCAGTATACCCTGACCCATGTTCCAGGGAAAAGGTTGTGCCACGCTGATGCACTAAGTCACTTGCCCCTTCCTGGTGTGAGCGATGCGGATCCTGCCCCAGCGGAATGAGTGATGGTGCTGGAAACACTTCCGGGGGCCCCTGTAACTGCCACTGAAATAGCTGAGAGACTGAGGAAAGATACCGCTCTCTCCCGTGTGCTCACTTGGGTGGGGAGAGGATGGCCAGGTGGCCCGCATGAAGAAAAATTTAGACCATACGCAACAAGGCAACATGAGCTATGCCTGCATAAGGGCTGTCTCCTGTGGGGAGACAGGGTAATCATCCCAGCACCACTGAGAAACAGGGTTCTGGATACGCTTCACATGGGGCATCCGGGAATGGTCAAGATGAAGTCGCTAGCCCGGTGCTATGTGTGGTGGCCTGGGATGGACCAAGATGTTGAACAATGGGTACGGACGTGCAAGGCATGTCAGGAAGTGTGCCCAGAAGTGGCCAGAGCACCAGCCCACTGGTGGGAGCACAACCGGACTCCCTGGAGCCGGCTGCACTTAGATTTTGCTGGGCCATTCCAAGGAAAGGTTTTTTTGGTTATCGTTGATGCGTATTCTAAATGGTTAGAGGTGGCTATGGTTCACAGTATGTCATCAGCTGCAATCATCAAAGTGTTGAGACAGCTGTTTGCAACCCACGGGTTGCCCGAGACCATTGTGTCAGACAATGGAGCAGCCTTTGTACCCCAAGAATTCAGGGCATTCTTGGCTGATAATTTCATAAGAGGGGTCACATCAGCTCCTTTTCACCCCTCATCCAATGGGCAGGCTGAGTGAATGGTGCAGACAGCCAAAGGATCTATTGCACACTTGATGGAGGGTGACTGGTCAACGCGCATTGCCCGAATGTTGTTTTTGCACCATGCGACGCCGTGTACTACTATGGGCAAGTCGCCAGCAGAGCTGCTCCTAGGTAGAAGACTGGTAACGGTGCTGGATTATGTCCACCCAGACAAAATGCCAAACCGCAATGCTAGAGCACCTCCACTGGCAGAGAGAGACTCTACAAGGTATTTTGCTCCTGAAGATTTGGTCTGGGTGAGAAATTATGCCAGAGGTCCCCTGTGGGTGCCAGGGGTGATCACTAGAGCACCTGGGCCAGTCTCTTATTATGTGACCATTGAAGATGGCAGGGTCTGGCGTAGGCACATGGACCAACTGAGGCGCAGAGCGCCCAGTAGAGTTGGTACAGGTGTGGGAGAATTGCAGCCTGAGAGTGACACTACCACCATTAATGAGTCACAGCTGCAAGACCAGAGCGGAGATGCCCCAGGAATGCAGGTACCAGTGGCGTCAGCAAATGAATCTGCTCCTGCAAGTCCTCATGGTGCCGAGGAACAGATCAGGGACACTGAGATGTCTGAAATCCCCTCCGTGTCAGACGAAGCTATTACAGTAGACTCCCCACCACAGACACTGCCTGCTCAAGTCCCTGCAACACCCGTAGTCAGGAGATCAATTAGAATTCGCAGGGCCCCACAATACCTAAAGGATTACGTGTGCTGTGCCCACCAGGGGGGGAGGGGTGTTGTGTATTGATCTGTATTCCTATTATCTGTAATTGCTTATGTTGAAGTAACTGCCTTCCTGTTCGAAAGGGAACAGGCCTATTGGTTTATTCAAGTTGCTGCATTTGGATCCTCAATCCTATTGGTTCCCGCCAAAAGGCAGTTTTGTGATTGCTTGTAATTGTTCCCTCCAAAATGTATCTTTTCCTAGCCAGTCCTCATTCCTATAAATGTAGCTCCCTCTCCCCAGTCCCTCAGTCTTGTTCTCTCCCTGAATAAAGAGTTGTTATAATAGAAACTGTCTCCAGCCTGCTTTGTCAGAGAGCTGAAATCACTTGTTGAAATCACTAAACCCCACGCTACTACATAAACATCTTGCAATGGCTGTGGTTCTGGAAAGGAAGACTGGCATGCATAAGAAGGGTTCACAGCTGCACCTTCTTCCCTGTCTTGGGTCTTCATGAAGTCCAGGGAAGAATTAAAAACTCTGACACCTGAACTCTGGTACGATAAACAGAGACATAAGTGTGGTGTTTACCTGTTGTAATGAATAATTCACGAGAAGTGTATGTACTGATTGGTGGGTTTGTAGACCAATGAGAGAATCTGTGGAGTGGCCTGGGGGGGGATATAAGGCTGTGCTCAGCACTGAATTAGTTAGACATTGAATCTGATAAAGTCTGAGAGAATCAGATAGGGATAGATAGGGACCTATACTGATGGAGAAAAGATAGAGAAGAGAGTATTTTTAGAGTATATGTGAGGAAAATTAAGCGTCTAGAGTTTGTGAACTTAGGAACTGGGTGGGCATATGTTCTACTTTATTAGTAATTAAACTTAAGTGGGTTTGAGCAATATTCTTCTTTTTTGTTTGTACTTCAACATGTTACCCTTAATGATTTTGATTCTACCTTGTAATCAATAAACTTCTTTTATTTTTATTCAATTTAAAACAGACTGAAGGCTTTAATTTACTAGTGAAGCCAGTTGATGGCAGTGAAAGAAAAATTAGAAGCAGTTTTTGTCAATAGCCTGTGAAAGAGCCGGGGGCAAGCACATTCACGCTACAATAAGTACAAACGAAGTAGTAGTAGTAGTAGTAATAGTAGTAGTAGTAGTAGTAGTAGTAGTCGTAGTCGTAGTAGTAGTAGTAGTAGTAGTAGTAGTAGTAGTAGTAGTAGTAGTAGTAGTAGTAGTAGTAGGAGGAGGAGGAGGAGGAGGAGGAGGAGGAGGAGGTTTTCCTGATATCTAGATGTTCATACTATCACCAGTAGAACAATGTTTTGTCAGCTATTTCTCTTTCAACTCACTTCTCACCTGGGCCTTGGAAATGCTGGCCAGGGGATACTGGAAGCCTGCATTCAACAAGGGAATTTCTACAGTCCCTGCCCTTCTACAATGCCTGCCCTGCTTTCAGTCTTTATGTTGGGATTTTATTTTCAACCCCACAAGCTGTCTGTGGTCAAGAATGAGGAGTTCTTTGCTCATGAACATAGATTCTTTCTTCAGACTTTCCACTTGATGATCCACAAAACTCCAGCTGGTCTGAAAAGAGGACAGGGCAAGCGGGGCTTTGTCAAAATATAGTGGGCACCATTGTCTAGACTCTGAGGCAGACCTATTGATAGCTGAAAAAAAATAGGAACATCAAATTATCAAATTATTTACTGTGGAATTCTCCTGAAACAACACCCTTTAGTTCAGTTAAACATGAAGGCAGTTACTTCACATCCATTTTGTCTCTGTAAGTGTTGCGCTTTGGACCGGTACAAAAAAAGGTTACTTCATGTCTGTCATGCAACAGCTGAAATTTGTCTGGACCACACACCCTGAGCGGATCAGAGTGTGACAATACTGTACCTGTGTGACGTCACCCCTTTCACAGACTGGGGTTTCAAAGGCACAACTGGGTTTATTTCGACATCCCACTGCTGTGCCACCAAATTGTGACGACACCTCCCTTTTACACACTGAATTGTGATGGAAATGGTAATGCTGCCACCTTTTATTTACTTGGTAATGCTGCCACCTTTTAAAATCGTCTCCTCATGAATTGGGGCCGACTCAGATGTATAATATAAAGATAATAACAAAGTTTATTGAGAAAATAATAACTATAACAATATCTGAGGATGGTATGCATTGCCTTTAACATATAATAGATGTCATCAACTCTCCCAGCCCCCCTGTCTTCAATAACTAGTAAACAGTATAGCCCTCACTGCCTGACAGAACTCTCAGAGCAGTGCTCTCTCCCAGCACTCTTAGCTCTCAACTTAACTGAACTCACTGAACTCCCCAACTGACTAGGCTCCACCCTTTTTATATCATACCATTCCCCGCCCTCCTGCTGGGATTGGCTGATGATTTGTATATTCATTACTCCTGTTTCCAGGGTTTTGTCACAACCTGGTGCTGGGTTGGGGTATTCTCTTGTCATGGTTTGTTCCCAATTCTTGTTCTGAGACAAGGGACCATGTGATAACAACTGTCACGCAACAACCAGTGTCCACCTAGTGGTCAGCGGCTAAAGCGACATTTGACATTAGTTTCCCTACGGGAAACACCATGCAGTGCAAATGTTTATTAAAGAAAGTGCTGAAAATTCTGTAGTATTGACATGTAAATCCTGGAAGACCAGTAAATCAAAATAACGAAAATTTTTTATTTATGATATTAAAAAAAAGGTTAAGAAGGCAAATTCAGAACAAGACCATGAAGTAACAGTTGTCACGAGATAAGTTATCACGACCGTAAGAAAACGAAAACAGGGACTAAACAGGGACAAAACCACGTGATCGAGACCAACGCTGTCACAGTACAAAACTAGACACTGAACAAGGAAGGATGTGAAGTACCGCCTAACTAGCAAGGAGTTATATTGCATTGCCATTGAAATGGTGAGAGAAGAGGGAAATCAGAATTCATTCATTCTACCTCTTGTGGCTCCCATGGATTGGCAAGGCTGCTCTTCTAGTCCTGAGAGGCACCAGGACTAGAAGAGTTGTTCTTTCCTTTGCTGCCAACGAGATGCTGACTCACAAATAGCAACCCCACTGCTTTTAGGTGTGCAGTCATTTGCTGAGTTGGTGCCTCAGACTAAATTTTCTGGCCTCTGTACTTTCTGGAGCTGGGGAGTTGTTTAGGCCTCCTCCTTTGACTTGGATGGAGATGCTTCTGCTGAAGGGGAGAACAAGGGCCACTCCAAGGGTTCCTCATAGCATTTTCTGGAGACAAATCTCGTGCATTTTTCCTGTGGATAAATGGATTGTCCTGGTTAATCAGTTAGAGCAGAGGTGGTGAACCTTCGGCACTCCAGATGTTTTGGACCACAACTCCCAGAATTCTGAGCCTAGTTTGCCAATTTATTTATTTATTTATTTATTACATTTATATACCGCCCATCTTCCGAAGCGGAAATCTGGGCAGTTTGCAATTAAAAACAAACAACAGAGAACAGGCAAGAAAATCAAAGGCAAAGGCAAAGGACTATGGGAGTTGTGGTCCAAAACATCTGGAGTGCCGAAGGTTCACCAGCACTGAGTTAGAGGAACCTTTACCCAGAGACTTGCCTAATGGTTGTGTACCAGAGAGTAACCCAACTCTCTGGCAGCAGAGAAGATGGGAACCAGCTCTTCTTCCATTTCTACCCACTCTTTTTTTGTCCTCTGAGCTGGTTGTCTCATCCAAAGCAGTTTCACTCCCTCTTCCTCCTGCCCCTCCTTCATCCCCAACAGCTGCCCACAAGACTCAGCCACCTGCCTTCTCACCCATCTGGCCCCATGCTTTCCCATGTCTGTGCTCACCTGAAGCCCAGTCTAAAACCACCTCTCTAGAGGGCACTGGGTACAGGCAGACAGCCCATTATGATTTTCAGGACCAACAGTGCACACACATACATGGTTGAACTAAAAGGCACAATTTTTTTATGTCTCTTGAAGGAATTTGATATAAAGTGTGAGAACTAAAAGTCCAAGTTGTTGTGAAAGCGAACATGGATCACGCATGCACACGCTGTTTCACCTGCAACACCATCACACTCGACTGTATATCACAGCAGTGGAGCTGATCCTGCCACTCTGCAGAGAGAGGCAGGCAGCAGCTTTTCAGTATCATGAGAGAGCATCAATCATTAGCCCGTTCATTTGAATACATTTACTGACAAGTACGGAAAAGATGCTTGTGAAGTTTTGGGCCAAAATTAATTGAATGCGCTCTATGCATGATGACTGGAGTGGAGGGAGGGTGGACGGATTCTATTTACTGGTCTGCCTTAGGCAGTGAGATGTCTTAAGATGACCCTCAGCATTGACCCAATGGCTCCTTGACAACAAGACAGTTCAGTCCTCGGTCTCTTTGCTCCTTTTGGCCCAGCTGTGTGGGAACTACACAAAAGAGATTTGGAAGCAGCCAGCTGCTGCTTGAAGTTTCTTTCAAAGCACCAAACAATGTACACATCAGCTTGGTGAAATGAAGCCCCTGGATCAGCCCTGAGGGACGGGGAAAAGAAAGTCAGATGAGTGTGATGTGATATGTGTGCGTGTGTGTGCATGTGTGTGCGTGTGTTATTCCTACAAATTTCTCAGCCTGGCATCTGACTGTTTTTGCAATAAGATTCAGAAAGCCATTAAAGTCGCAGGAGGAGACATTCATTTGATATCTTTTGAAGTCCAGGAGGCTCCATCATTTCAGCGGAAACCAATCAGTCTCACAAAATATTATGCTCTATTCTGGAAATTATGCCCATGTGTTTATCGCTCTGGCTAGACAATGGCCATTTTTGAGCAATACGAATGCACGTGTGTCAATTCAAAAGATGTTATATTTAGGAAGAAACTGTGCTTCATTCTGATGCTCAACATGATGCATCATGAGGAAGAAGCAAGCCTCCACCCAGGCCCTTGGCAGCATACCTAGCATCTGCAGGCTTGCTCTCTCTCTCTCTCTCTCTCTCTCTCTCTCTCTCTCAGTCTTTCATGGCCCATCCTCAAAGAGCCTTAATTCAGCTCTCGTTGCACCTGCAGTGCCTTTACTGCAACCCAGTGTCTGCACGCTGACACTCATGTCAACGGGGCTTTATGCCTCCTCTGCCTGGTGGTGCATTTTTGTTTTGATGTTATCTGATTTGCAGAATCTATCCATTCAGATTCTTCATCATTCCGTGCTGATCTATGCCTTTTGGGAGGGGCTGTCCTTTGAGGATGATCATTTATCTGCTCAGCATTCTCCAACCCTTCATATCCCATACATGGGTAAAATGAGGATGGGGGAAGAAAGCAAAGTGGTCTGCTTGCATACTGCCCCACACCACTTGAAGGAGTCTCTGGGCAGTTTACAGTTGTAATTACAGTATGCAGGCTACACATTGCCCCCCACCCAACGGAAGGATGGACGGCTGAGTCAACCTTGAGCCTGCTACCTGGGATTGAACCCCAGGTCGTGAGCACAGTTTTACCTGCGGTACAGGCATTTTAACCACTGCGCCATGAAAGTGAAGGAGGTAGGGAAAGGGCAGCAATGAGAGGGCAAGGCCTGAACTGATAAAAATGTGTTTTTAGGAAAAGTCCCAACAGTTTGGGGGTGGAGGGAGCGGGAAACCGACGAATTGGCTGGGGTAGCAACATTTCAGACTGATTTAAATTGGCTTTTATATCATGCAAACAATGGGAAATGATGTCAATCAGACCAACCCAGTCCAAGGGCATTTTCCACATAATCTCGCAATGTTGTCATGCCCTTATACTGTAAAGGAAGACACCCTCTTGGATTCCCGAGACCTCAGCAGGGATGTGAATAGCAGGACCTTTTGGACATTGTTGATTCTCAGGGCCACCATAGCTGGCAAGCGATTTAGCAATGGACAACAGAAACGCCCTCGGCAAAGACTTATTTTAATTTATTTTGTCTTGTTTATCGGCTGGCTTTACTCATGTCTTGTAGATGGCAGGCAATCCTCTCAATACTTAGAGATAGCCTCCCTTCTCAGTGGTGAAACTATGTGGGTGAAGAGGTGCATTTGCCCCCAGGCACAGTGATCTAGGAGCGCATTGAGGGGGAGGAAGAGGAGGGTGATGAAAGGGAATTGAGAGGGATGAAGAGGAGGGAAAAGACCTGTGCCTGGAATTCTTGCACAGACTAACACCAATTCCAAAGAAAAAGGTAATCTCTCTACATCTTTCCTTGCTTTAGATCAGTGGTTCTCAACCTGTGGGTCCCCAGATGTTCCTGGACTGTAACTCCCAGAAGTCTTGATCAGTAGCTGAGTTGGTCAGGATTTCTGGGAGTTGCAGTCCAGGAACATCTGGGGACCCACAGGTTGAGAACCACTGCTCTAGATTATCCCTGTCTGACGAACCCAATCAAGGGTTCCTTCAATTAAGAGGGAAGGGAGACAAATTAAGCCCCAATGTGGAATCCCCCTCCCTCCAGGGTCTCCCTCTGTGATCTTTTGTCCCTCCCCCCCCTCTTCCTTCTTGGGCATCTGGAGGGGAAGGTAGAGCTAGAAAGGTGGTTGAGAGCTGCTCCCTCTGGCACTTTCCAAAGAGAAGCTGTGGTTGCCCAAAGAGGATCAAAGGGGGAGGAATTTGCCTCAATAACCCTCTGATCCACCCCCCATTGGCTTCTGCCCCCAATTCTCCCCCCCCCATATGCCCCTCTCTCTTTATTCATGCCAACATGTATGGGAGGAGTGCCAAGCAAAAGCGAATCTCCACTTCTTTCCTAGCTCTAGGTTCTCCACATCTGGCCACCCCAATCAAGGGGTCCTTCAATTAAAAGGGAGGGGGAAAGGGGGGAGAGTAACTAAGCACCAATGAGGAATTCCCTCTCCCTCCAGGATCTCCCTCTGTGATCTCTTGTCCATGCCCCCCCTTTGGGTCTCTATTAGAGATGGGCACGAAACAGAAAAATGGCGTTTCGGTTTTTCGTTTGTCGTTGAGAGGTCTGTTTCGGTTCGTTTCCGTTTGTCGGGAAATTTTTGAAAATTTTTGTTACCGTTTTTTGTTTTTTCGTTTGTCGTTTCTACCCGCTTTTTGCCCGATTTTTAAAGCATTTCCATGCACAGGCATCCCCCAACGCCCCAGACCAGAGGGAAAACACTAAAAAAATGGATGCTGGCAGAGACACAGTATAGACTAGGTATGCAGGGAGGCTGCAAAGGCAGTGGCGGGCGTTGTCCAGGGTGCAAGGCAGCCGCAGAGTGACTGCACTGCAGGGCAAGGGAGGGTACTCACCGAGAGGAACGCAGCACGCATGCACACAGGGAGGCAGCAGGACTGAAGCTAGAGGCACAGCAGAGACAGCAATCCCACCCTAACTCCCACCAGAGACTGCAAGGAGGACGGGGGCTGCCAGAGCTTTTTATGCCCTCTGTGGCTGCCAGACCTGCCCGCCCAGTCTGCAACCTGGGCATGCTATTGGTCGAACATGATCCCATCACATGGCTTGCCTCCATTTTGTGGCTGGTGGCAACATCCATTTTAAAGGGAAAAGAATAATACATTGCGATGGGAGAAGACAAAAACAAACGTTTTAAGGACCCCAACCCCCCTGGTAGGTTATCAGACAATATAAATAATTATCGCTGCATTTTTATGGATGTCCAGGGCGTTTTTTAACATTTAAAACAGCTCATTTCATTGCGCGTCGCCATTAACAGAAACGAAACGTAACAACCACAATTTTCGTGGTTCTGTTCGTTTTGTTGCATTTTTGTCACAATTTTTGTTTGTCGTTTCGTTACATAACGGAAACGACAAACGGTAACGGAAACGAAAAAATGTTCGTCCCGTGCCCATCTCTAGTCTCTATAGGCAGGGGACAGTAGAGCTAAGAAAGAATAGAAGCACAAGAAGAGGCGCACCCTGAGCAAAGGGTTGGAATCAGGAGCTTCACCACTGCTCCTGCTGCTCAGAGCCTCCAAGCAGGAGGAAAGAGTCCAGGACTCTGCTACTCTCTCAGGGGTAGCTGGCAAGCCTCCGTTCCAGCTCTGGATCCACCCACAGAGCAGCCACAGTCGCAATCTGGCAGGAGGCAGGCAGCCATGGTGCTGAGACCATGTTGCGCCCCGTCAGCCCAGAAGCGGCCATGGGGACTGAAGGCACTTGAGGGATCCTCAGTGATCCCTGCAAGAGGGGATGGGTGAGGGTGGATGGTCATTGGGGGCGATCAAGGTGAGAGAAAGGCACCCCTCTCCTGTGCCCCCTTATCTCCTGCCTTGGTTTCTCCCTGCATCCTTTCTTCCTTTGGGGCTCAGGTGGCCCCATGGCTCCCCTCTGATCCTCACAACAGCCCTAAGAGGAGAGAATGGGGATCCCAGGTCCCCCAGGGAGGTCCCACCAGGGCGCTCCATCCATCTCTTGCTCCGCCGCTCCCATCACTGTCCCCATTGTCATTCTCCAGAGTGGGAGGTGCTGAGTGAGGCGTCAGGAGTCTTAAAGCTCTTTTGCTCCCTTCTGGTCCCAGATATGGGAGCAGGGAAGAGGCATGGGACAGCACCTGTGCATGCTCAGAGGCATGGCGCTCTCCTTGTGTCACCTTTTGCAATCTTGGCGCCAGAGAAATAAGTTCTGATACCCATGCCTGGAGCTACTGAAGGGGGGCCAGGAGGGGGTACAAAAGCTGTTCCCTGGCACTAAAAACCCTAGCTACGCCTCTGTCCCTTCTGCCATTATCTGGAAGGTAGCGGAGCAAGTGGCTAGTTCTTGTTCCTTGCAGCCTCCTGTTGAAATATTGCCAAATCATTGCCTGGCTTTCCTTTGAGCATTCAAAACCTGATGTTTCCCTGAGACCAGGTCCATCTGTTTTAGCCTCCAGAATCCAAGATTTATCTATAGAATCCTCTTAGCCACCTTTTTCTCCAAAATTCCTGATTCTGGCCTCGGACCTCTGCTCGCCTGTGCTCCCTTGGCGTCTCTGCCCAATATGTCCATGTCTTCACACTGGAATTAGAGGTGCTCTCCAGCCTTTCTTCAAGACAGACTAACAAGATTAAAGATGACCAATTTCTTCTACCCCCTAAATCTACTGTGTTCACTTCCCCCCCTACACTGAGGTGCACATTTTCCATTTGCTCCCCTCCCCTTTTCCCCCTTTGGCATGTGCATAATTTAGGGAAAGATCCTATCTTCCTTTTCTTCTTCCCACCCTTACAATAACCTCTACACGTTAAACTGTTTCATCTAAACCCTTGCTAGTTTTGTGTCTGCCTAGTAATGGCACTCTGAATCTTAGTTGCCTCTCAGCCTTGCAAGTTTGTCAAAATCCTGACAAATTTGTATGTTCCCTTAATACGTTTATAGCAAATGTATTTTACCATTTAGTCACTTGCTTTATCTGCTTACAGCGTGCCATATACACAGCCCTGTGGTAATATTTGCTATTTCCCGTTGTGTATATTTTGATCCTTGTGGATCCAGTAAAAAAAACCCTGCCTGACAGCACCCTGCTGATGTGATTTAGTGAGTGTGTTCTGTGTTAACACATGCTATTGCCATGGCCCAAAGCTCCCCTACATATTTACATATCATGCTGAGATCATAACATGCAACCATGCAGGCCTTCTTAATCCAAGACACAAAAGGATCACTGTGCTTCTAGAGATTTCTGTGTGACATTCCAGTTGATTAAACCTGAATGTTTTGACCTTTTCATGTTTTCTTTTTCTAGCATCGCTAGTAGCTCTTACTTCCTTTACAGCTGCTCTAGTCAGTGACAACCACGTCATTCAAAAAGGCAGGCTGAAACACAGTCTGTTGGCGGGGGGTGGGGGTGGGGTTATCTTATTTTAATTTAATTTTTGCCAGTAGACAGATCAGTTTATGAACATGGATTTACCATATCAGCTCACCATCTGTCACAGGCTGTTCTTTCAAACACTGCCCTTATTCCTTGGACTGTCTTATCAACCCGCTTCAATATTGGCCCTGCAGTCTCGGTAAAGATTTCTTCACTTGTAAAGTACAACTGAGACTCAGGATGCCAAGATTTGCATGCAAGGAGGAAGAACTGAGATCAGTATTTTGGCAAGCTGCAGGGAACAAGACATCCCGTCTCCTGATGTGAAACCCACCCACCTACCCTGTAAAATCTGCCCAAATTCTTTCCTTCGCAAGCACAGACGCATTCAACTGTGTCTGATTTGATGTCAATTCAAGACATATCTTTAAAAAAAAACAACCACCAAAACCGAAACAAATCTCAGAGAGATAACAGTGTTAATCTCTTGGAATGAAAAAGAACAAGTAGTATTGTAGCACCTGAAAAACTAACAGACAAGCTGAAGCATAGGATATGGCCCTCTTCACAGTTATATATGGAGTACCATGAAGTTATTTATACAACTGATGTCTGTATGTGTACGTATAGATCTATCTGTACACACACACACACACACACACACACACACACACACACACACACACACACACACACACACACACACACACACCTGTCTCCTAGGTCTCTTAGAATATTCTGCCACTGCTTTTAAAGCAGACATTGTGAAGCAATGACAGTTCAAAGTGACTGTGGCATGAGAGACTGGTGAGTTACTATCAGAGCTCTATGCAGGTCCCTTGACTCAATTAGTAGGAAGCTAAATGAGGGCTTTGCAATATATCCTGATTCAGCCTGGAGCAATTTTTGGCACCATCTGATTTGATTTCTCTGCTTCATCCAAACTGATTTGAAAATCTGCACAAGCTATGCACTTACACTGGAAAACCAAGGCAGATACCCTTTTGTTGTTGTTCCGCTGTTATACATTCAGGTTACCCATAAAGAAGGAGGTAAGCCTGCCAAATTTCAACAGCTAGTTCCAGAAGGTTGTTCACTTACGGACCTTTAAAAGCTACTTTTAAAAGAATATTGTTAGGCTGAGTAGTTTGTGCTTGGGATACAGGATATAGAAAGGCCAGGCTACCAGAGAGAGAGAAAGAGAGAGAGAGAGAGAGAGAGAGAGAGAAAGAGAGAGAGAGAGTACAGACAAGTAGCCAGGAATTACAGGGATGGCGTTAGGAAGCCAAAAGCTGAGAATGAGCTAAGGCTAGCAAGGTAGACAAAGAACAACAAAGGGTATGATTGTAAGAAAAGATAGAGGAAAGAAACAGTAGCTAAGCTATTCAGTGAGGATGGGAGAAGGATAACAGAAGATAAAGAAATGACAGAAGTGCTCAAGTCCTACTTCAGATCCGTTTTCTCCCAAAATACAGTCCACGACCCTCCAAGATAATATGAAGCACAAGAGGAAGGGTCAGGATTGCAGGCTGAGATTGATAAACAAATAGTCAAGGAGTATCTCAGTATTTTGAGTGAGTTCAGATCCTCAGGACCAGATGAACTGCACCCAAGGATATTGAAGGAACTGGCTGAAGAGATCTCAGAACCACTGTCTATTATTTTCTTGAAATCATGAAGGATGGGTGAAGAGTCAGATGACTGGAGGAGGCCTAATGTTGTCCCCATCTTCAAAAAGGAGGGGAAATTATCAAGCAGTAATTCTTCAAGCACCTTGAAAACAATGGAGTAGTAACTAGAAGCCAACATGGATGTGTTAAGAATAAATCTTGCCAGACTAATCTTATCTCATATTTGGATCAAGTAGCTTCCATTTAGATGTAATATGCTGTACATTTACTGCAGCAGAGCCTTTAACAAAGTGCCCCATGATTCTGATTACCAAGCTCACTGGATGTGGGCTGGAGAGAACAACTGTTAGATGGATACATGGTTGATTACAATACCATACTCAGAGAGTGGTTATTGACTCCTCATACTGGAAGGAAATAACAAGTGGAGTATCCCAAAGCTCTGTCCTGGACCCAGTAGTCTTCAATATATTTTTATATATGACTTGGATGAGGAAGTGAAGGTAATCGTAATCAAAGTTGCAGATGACACAAAATTGGGTGTTATGATTAATATCTTGATAGACAGAAACAAAATTCAAAAAGATCTTAATAAGCTTGAGGATTGGGCTAAAAACAACAGAATGGCATTGAACAGGGATAAGTGCAAAGTTCTTCACCAAGACAAAAAAAATACAAATGCTTAGTTACAAGATGAGGTATACTTGGCTTACAACCGAGAAGGATCTTGTAGTTGTAGATATCAAGCTGAATATGACCCAGCAGTGTGATATGGCTTTAAAAAAAGCCAATGCTATTTTGGGCTGCATTAACAGAGGCATAGTTTCCAGGTCTCGTGAGAATCTAATCATCCACTGTTCAGCACTGCTCTGGCCTCATATTGAATACTGTGACCAGTTCTGGGTGTAACACTTTAAGAAGGGTGCCAACAAATTGGAACGAGATCAGAGGAGGACAACAAAGATGATCAGGGAACTGTACTTCAAGCCCAATGAGGACACACTGATGGAATTGGGCTTGTTTAGTCTAGATAAAAGAAAACTGGTGTGATATGATAGCACTATCCATATATTTGAAAGACAGTAATACAGAGGAGGGGAAGGAGAATGCAGGACACATCATAATAGTCTTAAGATAAGGGAACCCTGATTCAGGCTGAATATCAGGAAAATACTTCTCAACTGTTAGTCACTATAGCAGTGGAACTAACTATTTCAGGAGGTAGTAAATGCTCCAACGCTAGCAATTAGACCTGGGCACGACCAGAAAAAATGACGTTTCGAGTTTTCGTTTGTCGGAACGGGTCCGTTTCGGCTTGTTTCCGTTTGTCGCGAAATTTTTCAAAAATGTGTCATTTTCATTTGTCGTTTGTCGTTTCCACTGCGATTTAGCGCGATTTGACTTCCCAGAGCATAGGGGCATCCCGCAATCAGGGCCAGCGCTAGGTGTTTTTGCGCCCTAGGTGGCGGGCGGGGTGTGGTGTGGGGGGAGGTGCGGGCAGGTGGCGGTGGCGGGGGACCATGGGTGGGCGGCGGCCGCGGGCGGGCGAGTGGGCGGGTGGCGGTGCAGGCCGCAGGCAGGTGGCGGCGCGGGCGGACGGGCGAGTGGGCAGTTAGGATATCACTTAGGAAGGATAGAGGTTCTGTTCTTGGCTTGCACCCCAAATGTGTGTGTGTGCAAGCAAATTGAAGTTGGGAAAATAGAAAATAAATGGTAGTATATAATATATTTTTAAAATAAATCCACACCTCCCACTCCCAGTCGAACCTCCCCCTTTATCCAATATCAGAAAAAAATCCTCAAACTGCCAGAGAAGAAATAAAGAATAAACTGCTATTCCCTTCAGCAGACAAAGCTGCAGGGAATCAAAGAAATTATTTTCTAAATTCAATTCCCTCCCTGCCTGCCTAACTTAAATCCTAAAGCCTCCAGCCTCCCTCCTCAATCTCGATCGGATCACACCAGCACCAGCAGCCAGCCCTCCTCCCTCAACCACATCCATACACCCGACTGCGATTTCTGGAAGGTGCCGGCATCCAGAAGTGTCAGTCAAAAACCTGGCGATGCCATTGGTGGAATGGTTCAAAAAAATTGCATGGTTCCATCCCATGCCCAGCCCAAATGGGCAGGTCTAAAAAAATAAAATAATAAAATAAAATAAAATCAATACGACATTTTATTGCTATAAAAAACCCACTGCTGCTACTATAAAAATTCAGGCATTTAAAATAAATACATTTCACATGTTTCTGTGGTGATTTGGTGTGTTTTTTTACCACGATTTCAAAAGAAAAATTGCGGTCGCCATTTTGGATCCCCCCCCACCGCATGGCATGGCGAGATGACGAGGATGACCCCCCCAGCCTGGTGCAAGCAGCCCAGGACAGGAGAAGAGGGGGGGAAAGGCCGGGGACTCCCCAGAAATCACCCCTCTGGTAGGTGGCAAAGCCTCAGGCAGGCATATTTTCGCCTGCTTTTTTGGCCGGGAGTCGGGTTTTTTTTAAAAAAAAACTTTTAAAACTTTTTCTGTGCTTCGCATCTCGCGATCGCCGCGATGCCACAAACGGAAACGAAAAACCCGACCAAATTTTTCTTTTTTCGGTTCGAGCTCGAGTTCTGACGGCTTAATTATCGTTACCGTTTCCGTTACGTAACGGAAATGATAACCAAAAACGGAAACGACAATTTCGCCGAGTCGTGCCCATGTCTACTAGAGATATTTAAGAGAAAATTTCACAACCGTCTGTCAGATCTGCTTTGATTTGGAGTCTTCATTGAGTTAGAGGTTGGACTCGATGGCCTTGTAGGCCCCTTCCAACTGCATGGTTCTATAATTCTATGGTAGGGATGGGCATTTTGTTTCGGCACCAGTGGGTTACAGAATGAACCACGCAAGCCCAGGTGGTCCTCGGAACCGGCTGATACATGCAAATCCAATTGCTTTACCTTTCTCTGTCTTGTGCAGGGTTAAAATCCAATGAGGAAGCACGCTGCAACATCATCTTCCCTGCTTCATGCTGCTGGCCAATCAGAGAGGGAGGTGGGGATGATGCCTGTCCCTGCACAGCTCCTGATTGGCCAGCATCACAGATCTAGCACAGACGACATCATAGCATGCTTCCTTGTTGGATTTTAACCCTGCACAAGACAAAGGTAAAACAATTGGATATGCGTGCATCAGCCAGTTACAAAGACCACCTGGGCTCCTGTGGTTCATTACATAACATACCAGTTCTGAAACGAAATGCCCATCCCTATTCTATGGTTCTATGAAAATGAATATTGTAAAAAAGAACATGAAATGGTAACTCCTCTGGTTTGTGCAGTGGCTAGTTGCACCAGAGTAGTCAGATGAGATGGGTGAAGTAAGCTGAAAAACAGCTTAGAAGTATTCCAAGTTGTTTTTCACAATATTGATATTGTGTCTGGAACAGACAGAATATTGTTTCCGTGGGCTTTTGGGGGCTAGCTGCATCCATCCCCTCTTGATGCTCTATTCAGGAATCACCATTTCAAACTGTTTTCCACATTGATTTTCTGTCCTGAGGAGGTAGTGGAATGTTATTACTGAGGATGATTTGTGGCCACAGTGTCCCATTTCTGACAGGTTACTGGGCAATAAAGAGTTAATGAAGGAATAATATTTTTTCAGGATTGACATATAAAATATTGTCCTGATTATCCATTGCATCCCATTATTTTTGGCATCACTGTTTATAAGGTGTCCCTGTTCTACCCTGTTCCGTTTCTTTTCAGATTTTACCTAGTTCCATCTTAACAATAGAGATGGACAAGAAATGAAAAATGAAATACTGTTTTGTAATTTTATTAACAAATTACTTTGTTAGGTAACAAAACAGTTAGACGCATTTCATTTGTTTTTTAATGAAACACCATTCCTCCCCCTCTAGAATGAAACAATTCATCCTAGAGGAAATTGTAGGGGAACTTCCTCAAGCTCTTCCTTGTAAGCTTTCAAAATTTGGAAAGTTATGGAGTCAGGGGGCTGAGATATTAAGCTCCAAAGGGGTACCCCTAGGAAAAAGTATTTCTAGTTTGAATCAGAACTTTGAAAGCCAAGCTGTGGGTGCATGATTAGCGCTGCCGCAGCTTGGCTTCCAATTCATCTTCCCTTCTCCCTGGTGCTGACCAATCAGGAGCTGTGCAGGGAAATGCAGCATCCCACCTTCCTGTCTGATTGGCCAGCACCAGGGAGAAGGAACAATTATGTGTCGGAGGCTTCTTCCTTGTTGAAGTTTAACCCTGCGTGAGCCCAGCACAAGGTAAGTGATTGGTTGATTTCATTCTTCCAGTGCCAAACGTCAGCTGGGCCCCCATGGTTTGTTTTGGAAGCTGACCACTTCCGAAATGAAAAGCCCATCTCTTCCTACAATTCCTAGAATACCATAGCCAGTATAGTCAATGGCTATACAGCCTAGGACGTTCTGGACTTCAACTTAGACAGAGCTGGATCTTTTATCAGCTACTCAGTGAAGTAGTTTTATAAACAACAGCATGGGCACCACATAGTAAGGAATAACATAGCAACTTCCTTTCAAGAAAAATAATAACATCATCTGCTGTGTTGTTTGCAACAAAGATCTCTTGATTGGTCAGCCAGTCTCAAGCACTGATTAGGTCCACTGTAGCTTATTTGGAACAATGGAAATGGAAACCAAAGATGCTAAATTTGAGCTTTGATAAATTTGAGCTTTATGAATTTCACTAAAAAACAAACTTGATTTGAGTCTCCAAGACACAGACCAATGTGCTGATCACAACACAGCTATTCTTCTGATGTCAAGCCTTTCCAGATGCTGAGATCCATTATTTGATCAAAGAATATTATCAAAATGAGTTCTGAAATGTACATGTTCAGATGGAATATGAATAGAAATGAGTGTTTTGAGAGAAGATATATTTTATGATGTGAACCTAGAAGAAATTCTTAAAAATATATATTTTATGAATAATTTCATGAAGCTTTTTTTAAAAAAGACAAATGCTTTGGAAACATGTTTAATGGGCTCCTGCTGAGCTGTCAATGGCTGGAGCCCTTTAAACCTGGCCCAGTTGGCACCAGGGGGAGCCCCTAGTACCGACTGGGCCAGGTTTAAAGAGGTCCAGACACTGACCGCTTGGCAGGAGCCCTCAGAAAATGGTACGGAGGGCAGTGGGATTGCTGCCTGGACCTGCTCGGCAGGAGCCCTCAGAAAATGGTCAGGTAAGCAGCGCGAACTGCCTACCCGACCATTTTCTGAGGGCTCCTGCCGCTCTGTCAATGGCTGGAGCCCTTTAAACCTGGCTCATTTGGTGTCTCTGACAAATGCACCTGTGATGGCCATGGGACTGAGAGAATGGCCTCCTCTGGAGATCTTAAGGATCTGGTGGGTTCATGAGGAGAGATATGGTCCTTCAGATAGTCTGGGCCAAAGCCATATAAGGTCTTATATAAGTGATAACCACTACTGTTGTAGGAAAAGAATGATACACTCCCTGGAACAAGCCCCTGTCAGCCGACTGGCAACTGTATGCATATTTGTATGCCTACACCTTGGCTACTGTTACAAAAAACATTTTCCCAATTTTTGAGGGGAGCCACCTCATACCAGTGGCCAAAAAACACAATAAATGGAATTACGGCATGAAACAAAAAAACACACCAGGGAGGAGAACATGATGTCTTTTTTGGAACAGAGTGAAAAGGCACTTTGCGATATCTCTTTAATGTTTTTTTTTCATTAATGTAGTCATTGGCAGAGCCTCTTCCCACAAACACCCAAGGTTCTTCCTGCTGTGGGAATACTCTGCACATCCTGCCTACTGTCTTGGTGTGTGTGTGTGTGTGTGTGTGTGTGTGTGTGTGTGTGTGTGTGTGTGTGTGTGTGTGTGTGTGTGTGTGTGTTGTACTTCTGTTGCTATACTAACTGTTTGTCTGTTCCTGCCTTTTGGCCATACACTTTCTTGGTACTTCCCAACATGTGAAGAAACCAAAATCCTATCTCTTTTGTAAGAGTGAGCACCTGTGAGAGGCTCCTAATGAACTGGGTGGGACCACATAAGCACATGCCTGTTGGCCACCCATCTGCTCTGTGGTCACACAAAGAGTTTTCTTAAACCAGTCCGGCTCTCAGAGTGGAAGAAACCCTTTTTCCACTGATGAGCAGCACTTCTCTCTCTCTCTCTCTCTCTCTCTCTCTCTCTCTCTCTCTCTCTCTCACACACACACACACACACACACACACACACACACACACACACACACACACACACACACACACACACACACACACACACTCATTCACTCTCTCTCTCTCACACACACACACACATATCTCCCCTCCCTCTTTGCAATGGCCTTGAAGTTTCCTCAAAAGTTTGACTGCCATTCAGGTCCATCCATCACTCCTTAGCCCAGGGTTGGCAAACCTATGGCATTGATGCCAAAGTGGCACTTGGGGCCCTTTCTGCGGGCACCCGACATCGCCCCTTCACAGCCACCTGTATTCAGGAGAAATTGCTGTATTGGCACTTTGCGAAAAACTAGTGGGTTTTGAAAAGCAGTTTGGGCACTCAGTCTCTAAAAGGTTCGCCATCACTGCCTTAGCCCCTGGAGACTCTCCAGTGACACGAGTTCATACAGACACATAACTTTCGCAACAATGGTAGTCGAACTAAGATAAAATGCAACACTAAAGGAAGTGGATCTCTAAACACATTTTCGGAGGCTTGTGGCTGAACAGGAGAATGCACTTGAAAAGAGAAATTATCATGATGACAACCTTTATAAGACCCCCACCTGGAGTACTGTGTCCAGTTCTGTGCATCTCAATTTAAAAAGGATGTTGACAACCTCGAGCGGGTGCAGAGGAGGGCGACCAGGATGGTTGAAGGTCTGGAGGAAATGCCTTATAAGGAACGGCTTAGGTTACTGGGAATGTTTAGCCTTTTAAAAAGAAGGCTGAGGGGGAAAATGATAGCTATGCTTAAATATTTGAAAGGATGTCATATTGAAGAGGGAACAGATTTATTTTCCATGGCTTCAGAGACTAGGACTCAGGGCAATGGTTTCAAACTACAGGAAAAGAGATTCCATTTGAACATTAGGAAGAACTTCAGGACAGTTAGAGCTGTTTGGAAGTGGAATATGCTGCCACAAAGGGTGGTGGAGTCTCCTTCTTTGGAGGTTTTTAAACAGAGGCTGGATGGCCATCTGTTGGAAATATTGTGATGGGATTCCTGCATGGCAGGGGGTTGGACTGGATGGCCCTTGAGGTCTCTTCGAACTCTATGATTCTATGACTTTTCTATGATTTTCTGTGACTGTACAGTTAAGAAGTCTTTTGTTTGCAAATATATTTATGGGGGGCATATTCAAATAGTGCTGCTTTTTCAAATTTCATTTAAATTATACCAGTTTTGATTCATTCCTTAGCATGAGATATCTTTAAAAGATTTTAAAGAAATTTTCTTCCAGTGGGAGAGAAACAGAATATTTATTTATTCTTTATTTAAAATATTTTCATTCCCCCCTTTATCCTTAAAAAGGACCCAAGATGGCTTACATTAGACATGGGCACGACTAGGCGAAATTCTCGTTTCCGTTTTCGGTTCTCGTTACCGTTACGTAACGGGTAACGATAACGAGAATTACTCCACTCCAACTCGAACTCGAACCGAAAAAGAAAAATTAGGTCTGATTTTTCGTTGTTGTTCATGGCATCGCCACAGAAAAAAAGTTTAAAAAAAAACCCCGATTCCCGGCCATAAAAGCAGGTGAAAATATGCCTGCCTCAGTGAGGGCACCTACCGAGGGGTGGTTTCTGGGGGGGGGGTCCCCGGCCTTCCCCCCCTCCTGTCCTGGGCTGCTGGTACCAGGCTGGGGGGGCATCCTCGTCGTCTCCATTTGCCATGCGGTGGGGGGGGATCCAGAACGGCGACCGCAATATTTATTTTTAAACCGTGGTCCAAAAACCCACCAAAGCACCACAGAAACATTTGAAAATTAGGTATTTTAAATGCCTGATTTTTTTATAGTAGCAGCAGTGGGTTTTTCTTGCAATAAAACATCTCCATTGATTTTATTTTATTTTATTTTTATTTTTATTTTTTACACCTGCGCATGCGCAATGATGGGCTGGCCATGGGATGGGACCATGCAAATTTTTGGAGCCATTCCACCAATCGCATGGCCAGGTTTTGACTGAGACTTCTGGGTGTGCCAGAGAGGGCATTAAAAGGCCACAAACCCTAACCCTAACCCTAACCCTAACCCAACCCTAACCCATATGCCAGTACGCTGTCCTTCTTAGTGGGTCAGAGGCACCCAGAGGTGCAGCCCACTAACCCACCCTAACCTTAACCGTAACCCTAAGCCTAGCCCTTGCCCTAACCCCAACCCTAACCCAGATCCGTACGCAAGTACACTTTCCTTCTTAGTGGGTCCCAGGCACCCAGAGAGGTGCCTCCCACAGCCCACTATCCCCTATCCCATTCCCTAACCTGTACGTCAGTACGCTAGTACGCTCCCCTTCTTAGTGAGTCAAAGTGAGGCCCCCAAAGAGGTGCCTCGCAGAACCCACTATCCCCATCCCATTCCCTAACCTGTACGGCAGTACGCTACTATGCTTCCCTTCTTACTGAGTCAGAGGCACCCAGAGAGGTGCCTCTGCCACCCCACCCTAACATAATGTAATGTATGGTACGCGGCGGCTCCGCGAAACGCTTCCCTTGCTTCCCTTCTTAGTGGGTCAGACGTCAGAGAAGCACCCAGAGAGGTGCCTCCCAGAGCCCACTTACCCCAACCCCAACCCCAACCCAAACGACAAACGACAAACGGAAACGACAAATTTTTGAAAATTTCCTCGACAAACGGAAACGAGCCGAAACGGACCCATCCCGACAATCGAAAACTCAAAACGTCATTTTTCCTGGTCGTGCCCATCTCTAGCTTATATCATTAAAAGACAGTATTTAAAACTAAAAGCAGCAAGCATAGAAATACTAAAAAAGATCAAGGAAAAGGGGATACCAAAACCACATTCAAAGCAGTAAGGCACAACCATCCATTTGAAAAAAAGACCTCTACTGGTGATCTTAACACATGGGCAGGCTCATAAAGAGATATGAGTCTTTGAGATAACTTGGATACAAACTCCTTAGGGCTTTATAGGTTAAAACCAGCACTTTGAATTAATTGTGCACAGAAACAGATTGGCAACCAGTGGAGCTAATGCACATATTCTCTAGGAATCAGTTAATGATTCATAATGAATACATCAGACCTATGTTCTTTAGAGTTGTTGATTTAAAAAAATATCTAAAGGTAGGTTATAATGATATGAATAAATAAATATAGCAGGGGAAAGTGCATATAGTGGAGTTTCATCCGCAATTAGTAACAGTGTTCACCACAATATTGTTCAAGAATATCTCTCCACAGGGCTGCATGGAGGAAGGGGACATAGAGGGAACCTCCGTGAAGAGTGGAAAGCACTAGGTGTCCCCTGGGGGATGGCATGAAAAAAGCCACTAGAAGAACATCTAGCCCAGTGGTTCCCAACCTGGGGGTCAGGACCCCTTTGTGGGTCGAATGACCATTTCACAGGGGCCGCCATGAGCCAGTGAAGAAAAAGGAACAAACAGATTGGGGCTGGAGAAGGAGGGGGGAAGTGGGGGAAAGAGTGAGTTACAGCTTGATAGATTGGAGGGGATGCCAGTCAATGGTACCAGAGGCTGTGATTGGCTGGGGGTGCCTGTAGAGGGAAGTTCTCTATGGCACCTGCGGCAGTGGTCTGCCAAAGAGGGCATGTGGCCTCTTCCAAGCAGGGCAAGGGGTCACCACAACATGAGGAACTGTATTACAGGGTTGCAGCATTAGGAAGGTTGGGAACCAATGATTTAGCCTTTGCCTCTGCAGCACAATGTCTTGCCTTTGTTACTTTCTATGCCTTACACATCCACTGCACCAACGTGAATTGTCTGTCAACCTTCCAGTGTGATACTGTCAACATTCTTGCAGCCAAAACCAAGGGCTCCAATGAGGTCCCTGTGTTCAGTGTCAAAGGCAGAAGAAAACTCTACCAATGGGAGTGTGTTACAACCTCAAAGTAAAAAATTTACAATTTAAAAAACGTCTGACCAAAATAAATTTGTTTGTTCATTTGACTTAGATCTATGACTGTATATATATATACCCCTGCATAGATCTATGTCAAGTGTACTGGAATGGAGGAGGACTCAGTTAAATTGACAGAAGTCAAGGTATTGTTTTCACTCCTGCAGGCATGACCAGACCACTATTACTGGCTCATTGAATCCATGCAGAGATGTCTTTTAATGAAAATGTTACTCTTCTGCCAGTATGTGTGAGAGCAACAAGAGCTATTGGCACATAATGAGACGCTGAAATAAGCAACAAACTTATTTCCCTTAATGCAAGTGTTCAAACCAGACAGTTTTAGCTTGGGAGCTCATGTTTTTGGAGGAGGAGGAGGAGGAGGAGGAGGAGGAGGAGGAGGAGGAGGAGGAGAAGAAGAAGAAGAAGAAGAAGAAGAAGAAGAAGAAGAAGAAGAAGAAGAAGAAGAAGAAGAAGAAGAAGAAGAAGAAGAAGAAGAAGAAGAAGAAGAAGAAGAAGGGTAGATGGTAAATAGCACAGAGAAAGAGATAAGGTGGATGATGCTAGGAAGGACATTTGAGCTAAATTGCAAATGAAAATCTGCTTCAGCAACTAGATGTGATAGTGGCAGGTGTGTGATTAAAGAAGGAAAAGTAGAGTCCTCTTGGGGGCATTCATACTGACATATCTCCCTCTGAAGAATGAGAGCCAGGAGTGTCCTAGGATATTTGAAAGTGTACCGTCTCCTCATGAGAGTTTCCATAGTTGGCCTCTGCTCTAAGGAGAATTCAGAAATGCACGAAGGTGGATTGATCCATGTCAAGAAAGAAAGAAGTATTTTGTAAAGGGAATGGCCTTTGATTGCCCATGCAAGATCAAACAGCTCTCACTTTTTAAAATTATAAATGCAACAATTCACAACATTATACAGTTTCTGAAAAAATCAATTTCTCTTGCACTTATTGGGAGAACTGCAGGTATCCCTAGAAGGGGACTAGGGGATGATGTCATGGTTTCTGCTATTCAGGAAGTCTGGGGACTCCACTCTGCCAGTGGTGGCAACAGCTGGCCACAATTCTTTCCCACAATTCTACCATCATATCCCTTCCATCATGTCACTGGCACCATTCACAAGTTGTGGAGGGATCTAAAGCTCTCTGAATGGCTTGAGCTCTGTGTAGCGTGACGTTACAAGAACAGAGATCTGTGTTTTTTGCCTCCTCCACACACCCCTAAGATAGACTACTTGCCTCAGGGGCTAGAGGACAAGCCAACAGTATGTTCGTCTGGTTAGCTTCCGTACATGGAACAGGAGGAATCATCATCTTATCCTTTGCCTCAGACAGCACTGATATCTTGGGGTCCCTCCCAGTGACTTCCTTCAAAGGCAATATGGAGATTGTTGCCATTCCCAGTCATTACAGTTTACGTCAAGAGCTTCTTTGCGTTGGAGAATTATTTAAAGCTTACCCGGAGAGGCATTTTCAGCAAACATAAATCTCTGGATCTGGCAGGGGAAGGAGTTGGCTAGCTGGTACCATGGTGGGTGGCCATGTTTCTTGCAGTGTGTTTCAAAACATGTCTAATTAAACATTCCTGAAAACAGCATGTCTGGGTAATGAAGGGACCTGGGGGTGCTTTGCTCATACAGAAAGGATGCCAGTTGCCTGAGTTCTAGTGTTTACCATTATTTATTCATTGTTGCAATCACAGGCATTCGTTATTTGCACATCTTTAGGATGTAAGATGTCATTCCCAAAGATTTCATGTTCTGCTAACGGAAGCTTTGCGTGGCTGCTTTGACTAAATCCACCACATTCAAAATGGGACTAAATGTTTGCTGGTGTTTCAAAGAGAGACCTGAACAGATTGCCCAAGAATATGTATGGGACAGAAATACCCTTTCACAGACCTGGGTGGCATCCCATCAGTAGATCTCTTTTAAATGAACTTATTTCTCACTGAAAACCACTCAAAGGCATACAGTGTAGCAGCATAGCAATTAAGAGAGCTAAACCAAGACATTTTGCTGAGTGCTGCAAAGGGACAAAATGGTTTCCCCACTATGCACCCCAGTACGACTACAGAAGCCAGCCTGACTCTGGTAGTTGAATCTTGCATCAGCTCAAGTGATAGAATGACACGCCACACCTCACCTGAGAGAAATAAGCCAGCTTAAGGAGTGTAGAGCAGGGCTCACTGACACATAGCTCTGGTTTCCAACAGAAGAGGACACCCATGGGAGTGCCCCTGCAACCCTCCTCCACCACACCACCCAGTTTCTGCCCTTGAGATGACTGCCTTAAGGTGTCAAAGTTCTATTTGATACCTTCGGCCAGTGGAGAAAATATTTTCTACATGATTACAAATTATTCCTTCCTCTGTAAGTTTGCCATGGCCCTTGGGTATGGGCCAGTTCCATGTCTGAGATTGGGTGATCCACCTCTGAATATCCAGGCACACCACACTCTTTGACTCTGTCTTAGCAGGCCATCAGATGTCTCTCCATGGACAGGGCTAGAGGGGCCCTTCCCCCTACTGTATTGCAAAACTGGGCTTCACAGCCATAACATGGAGGTTGGATGGCTCTAAAAAGAAAACTGGGAGAGTTCATAGACATCAGGGCCACTGTGGGACAGCTAATTAGGCTAATTAGGCTAGCTAAATATCACCTCCAGTATCAGAAGCTTTAATCTGATTGGGGGGGGGCTCTTCCTGGGATTCTCCTTGTTCTTTTCTCCCCTTTTCCCTCTTTCTCTACTGTTCTTCCTCCTTCTCCTTCACTCTTTCTTCAGCTAGGCTTACCTCTTCTCTACCTTCTCTTGCTTTCGTTCATCATCTCTGAATGGCTCCTCATTCAGACCTGTTCTTCTCTGGTCTCCTTTTCTCTTTCTCCTATACATGCCTGGCTTTAGACTGTTTCAACAGCCCACCCAGGTGCTCAACAGAACCAACCTGAAGTCCATTGCTCACCTTCTTCCTGCCTCCGTCTTCCTCTCACTCAGGGCCTTTTTACACGACCCCTAAGATCCGCTGGCCACTTAAATTCGGACCAGAGATCTTAGGGGTTCCTCGCTCTTCCTCTGTCCCCACCCCCCTCCGCACTTCCTGGTTGCTGGCTGCCTGAGGGAGGGAGAAAAAAGAAAGAAAAGAATGCCTTCTTACTTCCGTTTTGTTCCCGGCAGCATTCAGATCTCTTAAAGGGGCGGGGCACAAAAAAAGAACAAACGGAAGCCAGGAGAGCCCCGCACTCACTATCCTTACACCGGATCAAATATTTGTCACCTCCAAAAAGCAGGTACAAGAAAACTGCTGTTTGGTCTTGCTAAAGTGGGCAGGGTCGCACTTAATTGTCTGCAAAGTCCGGAGCTGGTGGGTAAACATTTTTAAGGTCCGGACCTTGCAGCCATTTGCGGCAGAGCTTAGGGGTCGTGTATAAACGCCCTCAGTCCCCTTTATCTGGAGGGCATCAAACATGGCCATGGGGCCTTTTCTTTCACAGCTTTTGATGTTTCCTACTCACCAGCTCTTTCCTCTTCTCTAGCTCGTAGTCCTCTTCCAACCTACAGTAGTGGAAGATTTTGTTGACATTTAGCAAATGTGGTATACAAAGCATGTTTTCATCTTTCTTCCACGCTACCTTTTGTGCTTCTGTCATAAAGGAACTTTAACATGGCAATCCACTCTTTCTCAAGACTTGCCTGGCTGTGATGTCTACAAAATCGTGTGAAATTTTTAAAAGCCCTGTTTGTTTTACTGCAATTTTATTTTAATTTTTAAAACTACTTTTAAAATGCTTTCCCACTACTGTATTGTGCTGACATTTAGCTTAAGTACTAAAAAGTCCAGGGCTGAAGATGATAGCCTGATTGTGCAGCTTTGTGTTTACAGATGTTTATAGTTGTTTGCCAGTTTTGTAAAACTGATGTAACATCTGTCACCAGGAAGTTGAGTCATGGCAACTGGACTTCTTTTCTTGAGAGGTCGGAATGTTTTGCCACTCCTCCAAGCAGCTTCATCAGACTGACCAAGCTGCTTGGAAGAGTAGTGAAACATTTCAAAGACGTCCAGTTGCTATGACTCAACTTCCAGATAACCCCACCTGGATGACTGATAACCTCCACAGACATCTGTCATCAGGGGGCATTTCCAGTGTTGCCTGACCATCAATCTTGGGAGAGAGGCATCAATCTGACCCCAAGTAGATATGTCTATTATTAGGTGTTCCTATACCTGCAACCTGCAGAAGAAAATCATGCTCTTATACCTGAAACCCCCAATTTTTATTTATACAGGTATTTGGCAAAATGTGTCAGTGGATCACAGGTGATATGAGTAAGCAGAGTGGAAAGACCCATTTGGGCTATAAAAAAAAGTGTTGTGCCTTTTATTTTGCAATCTTCCTTGCCTTCAACATTATGAATGAGGAGCATGCCTTAGGTAAATTGCCCTTTTACTAAATAGCATGGAAATGTGACATTTCCCACTTGCCTGCTTTTAAATTGGGTTTTCTTGTTGTTATGTGTTGTCAGGTTACCTTCAGCTTTATGGTGACACTATGAATGAGCAATCTCGAAAATATCCTGACCTCAGCAAAATATCCTGTCCTTTTGCAATTCCAAGCCTGTGGATTCCTTTAGGGAATCCATTCACCTCATATTTGGTCTCCCTCTTTTCCTGATTCCTTCCACCTCTCCCAACAGTATTGTCATTTCCAAATAATCCTTCCTTCTTGTAAGACTAAGATTTTTTTTTACCCAGTGTGCTGTTAGTCTGTGGAACTCCCTGCCACAGGATGTGGTGATGGCATCTGGCCTGGATGCCTTCAAAAGGGGATTGGACAGATTCTTGGAGGAAAAGTCCATCACAGGTTACAAAACATGATGGAGATGTATCATCTCCAGGCTTAAAACTGGGGTACGTCGAGGGCCAGATGCAGGGGAGTGGATATCTAGTCTCGTGCGCTCCCAGACGCATCTGGTGGGGCCACTGTGAGATACAGGAAGCTGGACTAGATGGGCCTTTGGCCTGGTCCAGCATGGCTCTTCTTATGTTCTTATATTCTTGTGTTCTTAATTCAGTTTCAACATTCTTTGCCTCCAGAGATAAACTAAGACCCACTAGTTTGTCTTTCTGGCAATCCAAAGTATCCACAAAGCTCTACTCCAGCACCATATTTCAAACAAATCCGTGATTTTTCCTGTCAGTTTTTTAAACTGCCCAGCTTTCACGCCCACACAGGGTTATTGGAAATACGAGTCTTGGTCTCCATAGACACATCCTTATACTTGAGCTTTTCTCATTCTAGAGGGGTAGCAAGACAGAAATATATTGAAAATAACAAAAGCATGGGGATTTGTGATTAAATTAAAAGATTAACACACACCTATCCTTAAGAATGAAAAGACTGATAGGCTAGATGTCATGTCCTTCATTCTGAATCCTTGTCTTTAAAAAAACGGATTTCCTTGACAACAAAAAGTGTTCTTTAAATCTTGGAAATACTGCAGTAGTTACTGGAAACTCCACCTTGCTGTCAATTAAGAAAAATAATTTATAACAAGCTAGATTACTCTCTCTCTCTCTCTCTCTCTCTCTCTCTCTCTCTCTCTCTCTCTCTCTGTGTGTGTGTGTGTGTGTGTGTGTGTGTGTGTGTGTGTGTGTGTGTGTGTGTGTGTGTGTGTGTGTGTGTGTGTGTGTGTGTGTGTGTGTGTTCTCGGAAAGCACTAAAGAAAACAGTGTTCTGTTTCTTTTCTGTCACCAATTTTATCCAGCAAATACATGTATCTTCTTGGATGCCCTTTAAACATCATACCAGTGATGCAAATATCTTTTCCATGGTAACTCAAAGAGAAATGATTTTGTTAAAATTCTGTGTAGCAAAAATTAGAATTTTCCACAGAGTTTTACTCAAGTAACTACAGCTGACAAAGGCTTGTAGAGGTTCTTCTGGGCTAGACTTCACTTCGTACAATGAGCAGGACTTTTGTCTATAAAATTGTTTGTTTGTTTGTTTATTACATTTCTATGCTGTACTGTCCAGTAGCATGCCACTACTCTGGTTGGTTTCTAACAAAAAGATAAACATGAATATAACAAAAGCACCTCTCCCACACACATTACAAGAATATTTTTAAAAAGTGACTCTCAAAATGGTGGCCACTGGCAACACAACCAATGTAAAAACA
This sequence comes from Phrynocephalus forsythii, assembly GCA_029282475.1. Lineage (NCBI taxonomy): Eukaryota > Metazoa > Chordata > Lepidosauria > Squamata > Agamidae > Phrynocephalus > Phrynocephalus forsythii. Next base: position 31,109,882 of record JAPFRF010000002.1, read on the forward strand.
TAATTTAAAAAAAATAACAAATACATAGGAAGGATGTATCCAATATAACACATCTGTTAGTTGGATATATTGGAAAATGTTGAGACACACATGATCCTTATGATATCAGTCATGGCCGTACTTCCAAGTAGAATCCCAAAATGTGGGCAAAACTGCCGATCCATATAACTAGCAAGTTCTAGCTGTTTTCTTCTGTGAAGTTAGGCAATGTGTAAAGCTAATGGGGTTTAATTATTTGCCCAAGACAAAAACATCCCATAATACCTGCATGCTAATAACGTGTTGGGCAGATTAAAGGGAAAAATAAATAAAAAATGAGGGGCAAGTGGCAAAATAATATGGCACTGCAATGATCACACTGAATCTGTTAGTGTTTGAGGGGCCACCATACAGTGGTACCTTATATAAAGGAATTAATTCATTTCAAATGAAATTATGTTAAGCAAATTTTCCTTAATGCAAATTTCCCATAGGAATGCATTGAAAATGGAGAAATCCCTAATCACGACCATTTTTATGTTGTATGGAGTCGCCCCATAGGCGATTCTGTTAAGCAAATTTCCCCTATCTCCGGAATTTTTTATGTTGTACAGATTTATGTTATACAAACCATTTGTTATACGAGGGTCCACTGTATTTTGTTGCTTTTCTCCGTGTTTTTCTTTTTAACTTTGACAACATGCAAAGGCAGACGAACTACTGGTGCTTCTTTGGAAATTGCTACTGAGCCATGTTCAGTGATAACGTTGTTCCTATAAAAATTCATTTCCCTTCCCTACCCTACTATGAGTGAGGATTATAGCTGAGGAAACAGGGGAGCTGTGGGGTTCGGAAGTGGTGATGCTGTTGCTCATTTTTAAAAAAAGAAGAGGAAGAAGAAAAGCTTGTGCTCAAAAATATGCTCCCCGTAGATACAGTTGTAACAGGCTACAAGTTGCTGAAAATACAACAGCTTAAAACAATATCCCAAATCATCCCAGTCATGAAGCACAGATTAGATTTATATGGGAGGAATTGGATAAAACTATATGAGACTGTGACTGCACAAGAAAAAGGGAAACCTTGTGGAACTTTAAATGAGCAAAAATCAGCAGTTGGGATTAAATTCATAATGTGGCAAAACTGTAAATACTGCTTTTGGTGAAGAAAACATTGGATGAGAAAATGAGGTTTGTGTAGTCAGATTTGATTTGGTTTAGTCCAGTATGCCGAATGTATGTTTTATTCAAAATAATGATAGAACCTGCCTGAGGTTTCAATGCATACATCATGCCTGCATTTACTGTTACTCGTATATTGTTCCTGTAATATGATAAGGGGTAACCTGAAGAAGGTGATTAACATTCAGGCTAATTTAGTGTAAGTAAGGATTTCTGTTCATCTCATCCTTTTCTCCCTCTCTCTTTCGTTCTGTTTTTTGAAGTTGGAAACGTTTAAATTGCTACCTGCCAAGTGGATGGAAGGAAAACATACCATGTGCCTGATAAATACATGTCTTGCCATGACAAAACTATGAATAGATTTAGACCAGGGATGTTGGTATTTTGTGAGATTCAAACCCCCCCCCATGAGAACAAATGGACCCTAAGAGAATGTGAGCAATAACAAAAATCATGTTAGAAGGAGCGAACTGAGCAGGTTTGAGGTGACATGAAAGATTAGCAGGTATTTAGTTACTTGCTTGCTTACTGTTATATTTTGGTGTCAAAAACGGGGACAGGTTTTATAGAATGTTCTGGCCTATGGGCAGGGTGGCCACATAGGGAAAAAAGACAAGGTTCTTATAGTTTTAATAATTGTGTGGAAGAAGGAATTGTGAAACAAGCTACACATATTGAAATTCCCTCAGGTAGACATCTAATTCAGATGGAGGTGTCGTTCTACTTCACGTGGCCACGCTATTCATTTATCCCTATAATCGAGATATCTTGCCGTTTGACTTGGATGAGGGAGATGACATTTGCTCCTTTTCCAGAACTGGAAGCCACACAGAAGTGAGCAGCCGGCTTTGTGTCAGCTCGATGTTCTGACATTACTTTTGCACTACTAGGAAGAGTGTGCTAAAGTGCACCATATGCTACAAAGGTCAAATGAGGGAGCGAGTCTGCAGAAATATATCACCACAAGCCAGTAGACGGGAGTTAGTGAGAGTCTTACATTAACGTAGCAGCATATATTATCATTTATAGAGATGAAAAAGGGTATAGTATGAATGCCAAACGAGGGACAGGAAAAACTAGGTTTACTTTCTGTCTCAAGTGTGACAGTTGTATGATCACATGAAAAAGAGGAGAGGGCTGCTACACTTATATATGCTAGGATTCCACCTTATGGCAACTCGGTTAGAATCATGCACAGGTTCTGTAAAGTCAAAGCCACAACTTCCTTTATGGATAAATTCCCCACCATCATTGTCTTTTATAATGGATATTATCTTCTCTTCATATGCCCAATGTTTGAAAGCCCCAATTTAGTCATTTTTATTTCAGGCTTCATTTGACCCATTACTGTTGCTATTTTTGTTATTTTTGCAATGTGCTATCAAGGCAATTGCAACTTGTAGCGATCCTCTGAAAAGTCTTATCTCTAATAGTCCCCCCCCCAGCTCTTGAAAACTAAATCCAGTTTGATGGTGTGATTGCTTTAGTATACTTCTTCAGCTGTAATTTTTCATCTTAGCCATTCATTGTCTGTATTACAGTCCAGTCTTGGTCTTGTTTGGACAGAATGAGTGAAACTTCTTCATATTCAACATCTGATTATGTAGTCTGATTTCTACATTGACCATCTGGTGATACAATTATTAGTAATATAGAAAAGGACATTTCAGCAGGGGTAGATTGCAAAGTTGCACTTCTATACAACTATTAAATATTCATGAGTACTTTCTTCTTGTTGTACAGGAGGTTCACTAAATGAACTTTTACCTAAACTGTCACACAGAGGTGTTGTGAGAATGAAAGCTAACAACACACACTCCTTGAAGGAAAAGTAGGATACAAAGAATTCCCTGTCACTATCACTAACAGTGCAGTTCTGCATGTTTATCAGAAGAACTTTCCACTGAGTTCAGTAGGTGTTTCTCCTTTGTAAGATGGGAAGGAGAGATTGATAAGATATCATAGAACCAGCATCAGGAACTGCATTATCTCACAGGTATTTCACTTTCCATCGTTTGTCATGGGGTTGTAATTGGCATGATCCATTAAGACAACATCACTCTCTTGGTCTCATGGTGAGTGTCCCTCTTGCCAGAGTGTACCACCTTACAGGTTTAGAATTTGAATGCTTGACAGAGGGAGAGATTCTTGTGGGATTTTGTTCATACCCACATTGACAAAATAAATTGTGTAATGACAATTGCCTGGCTTCATTTGTGGGTGGCAGGGGCTGGGTGATATTTGTAGGCACTGTGTGGACATATCCTCTTCCCAGGGATCTATATTATTGGTGTGTGTGTGTGTGTGTGTGTGTGTGTGTGTGTGTGTGTGTGTGTGTGTGTGTGTGTGTGTGTGTGTGTGTGTGTGTGTGTGTGTGTGTGTGTGTGTGCTGTTGTTGTTGGTAAAAGTCTTACAATAGGTCTCAAATCAACACTGACTTTCTAACTAGAAATGTCAATATTGGTGAAGCTTAATTTGGTTGCATGATGTTCTGTTCATTTAAAGCTAAGGAAGATTTTTTGGGGCCAAGAGAATGAGATCGTAACGGGGGCGGGGGGGAGCCATGGTCATAATCCCATTAAGAATGCATGCACAAATTGTATATATTGTGATGTTGCAATTCTAATCAAACTAGAGGTGCCTGCATGAATTTGGACTAAAATATAGCCAAACTATCAGCTTTCACAGAAGCCTAGGAACAAGTGGAAGCACCATTAAGATTTACAAGGAATGTAAATAAAATGAGTTCAAAATACAGTATTCATGGCAGAACTTGTAAATGTTACCTTTTTGGATTACTGCTCTCAGAATGCCTCAGCCAACATGACCACTGCTTATGGCTATTTCCACAATTAGAGATGGGCACGACCAGAAAAAACTACGTTTCGAGTTGTCGTTTGTCGGGACGGGCCCGTTTCGGGTCGTTTCCGTTTGTCGCGAAATTTTTCAAAAATTTGTCGTTTCCATTTGTCGTCTGTCGTTTGTACAGTGGTTTAGGGAGCGTAACGTGTAGCCACCGTTATACATTATGTTGGGGTTGTTAGTGTGACAGGAAACCTCGTCGGCACTTCTCTGTCTCACTAAGAACATTATGTTAGGGTGGGGGTTAGTGTGTCAGAGGAACCTCGTCGGCGCTTCTCTGACTCACTAAGAAGGAAAGCATACTGGCGTACTGCCGTACAGGTTACGCTTAGGGAGGGAGGGAGTGGGTCTCTGGAGTTGAAGGCACCTCTCTGGGTGCATCCCTCTGACCCACTAAGAAGGGAAGTGTACTTGCGTACGAATCTGGGTTAGGGTTGGGGTTAGGGTAAGGGCTAGGCTTAGGGTAACGGTTCAGATTAGGGTTAGGGTTAGGGTTAGGGTTGGTGGGCTTTTTATGCCCTCTCTGGCACATCCAGAAGTCTCAGCAAAACCTGGCCATGTGATTGGTGGAATGGCTCCAAAAATTTGCATGGTCCCATCCCATGGCCAGCCCATCATTGCGCGTGCGCAGGTGTAAAAATAAAATAAAATAAAATAAAATAAAATAAAATAAGATAAAATCAATACGATGTTTTATTGCTATAAAAAAACCCACTGCTGCTACTATAAAAATTCAGGCATTTAAAATACCTAATTTTCACATGTTTCTGTGGTGCTTTGGTGGGTTTTTGGACCACGATTTCAAAAGAAAAATTGTGGTCGCCATTTTGGATCCCCCCCACCGCATGGCAAATGGAGACGACGAGGATGACCCCCCCAGCCTGGTGCAAGCAGCCCAGGACAGGAGGGGGGAAGGCCGGGGACCCCCCCAGAAACCACCCCTCGGTAGGTGCTCTCACTGAGGCAGGCATATTTTCACCTGTTTTTATGGCCGGGAATCGGGTTTTTTATTTTTAAAACTTTTTTTCTGTGCTGCTTGGCATCATGCAATTGCCGCGATGCCATGAATGACAACGAAAAATCAGACCCAATTTTTCTCTTTCGGTTCGGGTTCGAGCTGGAGCGGAGTAATTCTCGTTACCGTTACCCATTATGTAACGATAACGAGAACCGAAAACAGAAACGACAATTTCGCCTAGTCGTGCCCATGTCTATCCACAATACACCACAGGCATTACAGTATTGTTGGCTTTGCTTCATACTCTCAAACTGGGGATGTTGACCCTGTATATGTAATTTTTGTTCCTGTTCCACAGAGTAGAGCCAAACTACTTCCTGGTTCATTAAGGAGTTGGCAGTTATTGTCTTGTTTGTGTTGTATATATGTAACTGAAACATCTCAACAGGATAACCTCTCCTAGTTATCCTTTGGCATAATTCTAGCAGAAAAGGCTCTACCTATTCCAGGATTTGTCCCTGAACCTGGATCTCTCAGTGGTGACCACGAATGCATTTTTATAGTTAGCACCAGTTACAGCAATTCCTGGAAAGATCTACCTTGGCAATGGTTACAGTGACATATGCCTTAGCTACATCCCAGATGGATGACTACCAAAGCTCTGTGCACAGCTGCCTTTGAAGAGTGTTTGGAACCTTCAGCTGATCCAAGGCTGAACACCTATGCTGCTGACTAGAGACACTTACAGAGAAATATACCTGTAACTTCTTTTCTTTATTAGCTGACTCACTACATGTCCATTTCTGGACACAATACAAGTTCTGCCTATCACCAAGCTTCCCCTACAAATTTACGGCTCAGTCATTTGAATAACAAAATAAGAACCACTGACTTTACTAGGGATTCAATCCTCATATGTTCATATGTGCCAATCCAGCAGCCTCCAGTTTTGGATTTGCCTTAAGGGGAGGGGGAATAATTATAAGGGACATCATGATCAACACCTGCACTCCCAAATGTATCACTACCGGAGTAACCTCAAGCAAATGTTTGGTGCACTACAGTTCAATAGGCATGTATGCTAATGTTGCTTTTTACAAAAACAATTATGAACAAAGTTTAGAAACAATACCCACCATACTGTGTCAGAAGGCCTCTGAACTGCAGCCCAACTAATGGACTATCCCAAGATGTTTCTATAATTGGCTGAAGTCCTTTTCTGCAATTCTACATGTGCTAGAGGGATCAAATCATCAGCAGTACCGAATCACACTAATTAATTATTTCCTTGGGGTCTACATGTCATTATTATATTGTATACAAGTTGTATAAACCCCAAAAATTGTCTGTAATCAGTGGCGAAATGCCACTTCTGATGACTTCATCCCTGTTGTGCATGTGGAGGTGAACAACAGGACTTCAACGGGTAATAGCAAAATATTCTTTCAGATATTAGTGCTTTAAAATTTTGGCTATAACAATACAGTAATCTCCACCTATCCTGGGGGTTAGGGGCCCAACCTGACATGCGATAATGAAAAATCCACAATATGCAGATGCAGGGTCGGATCTGAACTGGGGTGGCTATCTGTGGTCAACTACACTTACCTGTGGTCTGGCGCTGCCCCGAACAGGCCTCTAACGGGCTTCTTGGGCCTGTCGGAGGCCCCAGAAGTGGTTTCCAGTGATCCGGAGTCAGGCCTGGGATAAGTGCAGGAGGCCTCAAACAGGCCCATGCAGCTTGCCCCAAGCGCTCTTTGTTTCATATACTGTGGTCCCACGATATACCAGGACCACAGTATATGAAATGCGAAATGGCAGAGGGGAAATTTGTATATACATTTGTCCCCTGTCATTTCATTTATTTGCCTTTGTGTGAAGTGGCAAGTTTCTCGATCAAAGCTATACACAAGACAAAGAAAATACTTCTTAAAAAATTAATGTACGTGATCCAGTACATCTGCAGTATTCTAATACAGTATAAACATAATTTCCCTTCCCCTGCTCTTCTGCAGAGGACCAGAGGAAAGTGTTCAGTTTGCTGATATCCTGAGGTGGCTTGCTAATTAAGCCACTTCAAGAAATAGGGTTGCTTGAGGTTGGTAGGCCACTTGGACGTGAGGGTCACAGCAAATGGAATAACACTCATGCCCCAACTTCAAGCAACCCTATTTAGACCATACCAGCCCTCAACAAAAGGGCCAGTGTGATTGCACTCTAAGGGCGTTTATACACAACCCCTAAACTCCGGGGCAAATGCCTCCCAGCTCCGGAGCTTAAAAATGTTTCCCGACCAGCTCCGGAGTTTACAGGAAATTAGGTGTGACCACGCCCACTTTAGCGCATTCCAGTGCACCTTTCAAGTACCTGCTCTTTGGAGGTGAAAATTCCTTGATGCGGTGTAACGATAGTCAGTGCGAGGCTCTCCTCGCTTCTGTTTGTTGTTTTTTTGGCTCCCGCCCCTTTAAGAGCTACTTTACAGAGACTGTAATGTTGCTGGCAAGAGCGAGAGGCGGAACGGAGGTGAGCGGCATGCTTTTCTTTCTCTTTTTCTCCCTCCCCTCACGCAGCCAGCAGCCAGGAAGTGCGGAGGGGTGGGGACACAGGAAGAGCGACAAACCCCTAATATCTCTGGTCCGAATTTAAGTGGCCAGCAGATCTTAGGGGTCGTGTGAAAAGGCCTAAAGTTACTACATCCAAAAGGTTTAAGGGTTCTTACTGTAATTCTGTGATGAATTATGGCTGGTAAGTTTGGTTATATAGCTCTCAACAGAAACAGATATGCCACTTTGACAGATTTTTACACAAGAGAAAAAATGACTCTGCATTAGGTCCTTTGGAAGCATGTAACATAAAAAACTTCGTGTAAATATGCATACAAATGAGGTCTAAAAGCTGCCAGTACCAATTTATCTTACAGCGTCACTGTCCAGGGAAAGACAAATAAACAAGAAGTATCAGGTGTGATAAACTATCTTTTAGTCTTAGCTTGGAAAATGTAGGCACTAGACATGGGCACGACTAGGTGAAATTCTCGTTTCCATTTTCGGTTCTTGTTATCGTTACGTAACGGGTAATGGTACCGAGAATTACTCCGCTCCAGCTTGAACCCGAACCGAAAAAGAAAAATTGGGTCTGATTTTTCGTTGTCGTTCATGGCATCGCGACGATTGCACGATGCCAAGCAGCACAGAAAAAAAGTTTTAAAAATAAAAAACCCCGATTCCCAGCCATAAAAGCAGGTGAAAATATGCCTGCCTCAGTGAGAGCACCTACCGAGGGGTGGTTTCTGGGGGGGTCCCCGGCCTTCCCCCCCTCTCCTGTCCTGGGCTCCTTGCACCAGGCTGGGGGGGGTCATCCTCATCATCTCCATTTGCCATGCAGTGGGGGGGATCCAAAATGATGACCACAATTTTTCTTTTGAAATCGTGGTCCAAAAACCCTCGAAAGCACCACAGAAACATGTGAAAATTAGGTATTTTAAATGCCTGAATTTTTATAGTAGCAGCAGTGGGTTTTTTATAGCAACAAAACGTATTGATTTTATTTTATTTTATTTTTATTTTTATTTTTTTACACCTGCGCACGCACAATGATGGGCTGGCCATGGGATGGGACCATGCAAATTTTTGGAGCCATTCCACCAATCGCATGGCCAGGTTTTGCTGAGACTTCTGGATGTGCCAGAGAGGGCATAAAAAGCCCACCAACCCTAACCCTAACCCTAACCCTAACCCTAACCTGAACTGTTACCCTAAACCTAGCCCTAACCCTAACCCTAACCCTAACCCTAACCCTAACCCTAACCTGAACCGTTACCCTAAGCCTAGCCCTTACCCTAACCCCAACCCTAACCCAGACTCGTATGCAAGTACACTTCCCTTCTTAGTGGGTCAGAGTGATGCACCCAGAGAGGTGCCTTCAGAGACCCACTCCCTCCCTCCCTAAGCGTAACCTGTACGCCAGTACGCCAGTATGCTTTCCTTCTTAGTGAGTCAGAGAAGCGCCGACGAGGTTCCTCTGACACACTAACCCCCAAATGTTCTTAGTGAGACAAAGAAGTGCCGACAAGGTTTCCTGTCACACCAACAACCCCAACATAATTATAACGGCGGCTACCCGTTACGCTCCCTAAACCACTGTACAAATGACAGACGACAAACGGAAACGACAAATTTTTGAAAAATTTCGCAACAAATAGAAACGACCCGAAACGGGCCCGTCCCGACAAACGACAACTCGAAACGTAATTTTTTCTGGTCATGCCCATCTCTAGTAGGCACCTTTATATGCCTTTACATCTTACCATCTTAAGATGCTTATTAATGTTTACTTATTCAAGCTTTTAACATATATTAGATTCCCTCATGAAATTCATCTTTTTTTGTTTGCTTGCTTATTTTGTTTGCCTTGCACTCAATTCAAGTCTTGGGCCTTTTAAACTTCTCTGTTTGTGCCACTGCCTACCAAAAGCCAATCCTAATGTTCAGTCCATGACTCCCCAGCAAACAAACTGACACTGCTAAGGAATCTCAAGAGAATCACATCAGAGATGCCTTTGTTTACCAGGGAAGAGTGGATCAGAGGTCACAGTTGGGCTGACACAACAGGATTTCAGCCACTGAATGTTTGGGATGGAGAACATCAATCCGACCACTGAACTGGGGTTCCTCCCTCCCCATCAACACATATTGCTCCACAAAAACTACCTCTCTCAGGTACACAACTGTATTTTGATCTAGTACCAGCTACATTCTGTCATTTTCTAACTCAGAACCAACACAGCTACAGAGGGGTAACCATGGGTCCGCATGTAAGGCTATGTGAAAGAAGGAACCTCTCACCCTTAGACTTGCACGAGAGAGATAACACCAGCTTCTCCACTGTAAGCCTACCAATGATTTTCCACTAACAGACAACTTGGACCAGGATGCCTTGCTTGCTTAGAATCCCAAACGGGAAATCAAGGGGTTGGGAATAGGCAGCTGCTGTCCTTTCTGCTCCACTGCCTATTTGCTCATTTTTGCCAAGTAAATGAAAAAGTAATCTTGAAAGTTTAATTTGTCAGAGATGTCTCATGTAGCCCCGAGTTAATAGGAGACAAGCAATAGAAACGTTTCCACTTTCAAAGTGTCAAGAACTACACACTTCACCGAGCTCCCCGAAGCAATGCCTCAAAAACAAACAAACAAACAAAACCCACCCACCCTTTTATATTTATCTCTGAATTAATAGTCAAATGAAAGTGTAACTGCATGGCATACAGTCCTAAAGAATAGATTTTGCATTTTCATCTCAGAATAGGGAAGAAACACAAAGTTTTTATATTGTCTAAGTCAGGCCTGCACAATGTGTCAGCCACGGGTGACTCGTAGCCTGGGGGGTGCTAAGAGGTCACCCGCCAGGTAGGAGGTCCTCCACCACCACCACCAGCACCGTGGAGCTTGGTGGGTCATGGGGCAAGCGGCTGCGCCACCGCTAGCAGTTCAGAGCTTGGTGGGGGCAAGCTGGTGTTCCTTCTCCTCCACCGCCGCTGCCAGTGCTGCAGACCGTGTTGGATGGGTGGGTAGGGCAAGTGGACACACCACCACCGTGGAGCTTAATGAGTGGGAGGCGATTGGCACTCCTTCTCCTCCACCGTGAGCACTGCAGAGCTGGGTGGGCGGATGGGTCGTGTGGGCACTCCTCCTCCTCTGCCACTGCCACCAGTGCCACAGAGTTTGGTGGGTGGGTGAGTGGGTGGGGCAAGCAGGTGCACCACCACTGTGGAGCTTGGTGGGGGACGAGCGGGCACTCATCCTCCTCTGCTGCTGTTGGCACTGCCCGCACCAGGGAGCTTGGTGGGGGGTGAGGGCAAGCACCCATTCCTCCTCTGCCGCTGCTGCCTCCAGTGCCACAGAGCTTGGTGGGGGGGGCGGAGCAGTTGCAAGGACTGTGTGTGCATGCATGCTTGCGCACACATATTTGGGAAAGGAGCCCGCGGGGACTTGCCATGGGCAAAAGCAGCCCATGGGCTGAGCAAAGTTGGACAGCCCTGGTCTAAATGAAACAGCAGAAACACATTGACATTTATTCCAAACTAGGGCTGTCAGAGCCCATGTGTTGAATGTTGTATTAGGATTTAAGAGACTTGGGTTTAAATATTCACTCAGGTACAGAAACAAACAGAGGGGTAATGATGGTAAATCACCTCCTGGAATTTCATATACAGTGGTACCTCAATTTAAGTAATTAATTCATTCTCCGAACCGTTTTGTATAGCGAAACATTCTTAAACCGAAACGCAATTTCTCATAGGAATGCATTGAAAACCAATCAATCCATTCCAGAGGTCACAAAAAGGCAAACCGAGGCATTCCATTTAATTTTTCCTAAACCAAGGAATCCCCATTTCCATTTTTTCCCCTTAAACTGAGTTTTTCTTTAACCGAAGCACTCTTAAACTGAGGTACCACTTGTGATGTGCCCCTTACACACACAGGCTTTCCACACACTGCCGCCACCAGATTAACTGGACACTTGTATGTATTTGAGAGAGAGTCACACCAGGTTATATAGTTTCAAAACAAAACATGAAACGTTTATTAGTTCACAATTAGATGATCAATATTATGATAGCTTTAGCTGATGTTACTGTATTACAATCATGAATTCTTATAATAATGTATTTCCTTTATAAACCAGACCCTTTTCAGTGACAGGATCTCCCACCTGACCAACTGACAATCTAAACTGATTCTCAGCAATCTTAATTGAACTGAACTGAACTGACCTCTCAGCTCTAAAACAAACTGAACTCCCCATCACCCACTAGGTTCCAATATATAACATTCTTAACCACTCCCACCAGCTTGGTGATTGGCTATTCAAAACACACTCATGAATATTTATCCTTGTTTTACCCTTTTCTCCACACCACTGTAACTCAAACTTCATTCATTCATTTGTTTGTTCGTTTGTTCATTCATTCATTTGCTGTTCATTTGTTTGTTTGTTCATTCATTTCTTATCTTGTACCATCTAGTGGCATATCACTATTCTCAGTGGTTTCCAACAAAAGCATAAGAATAAACATAAGAAAAACAACCATCCATCCTCCGTACCATAACAATATAAAAAGTTACTCAGCTGAATGCTCGGTCTTGTCTGTTCATGCTTATTTTGTCTCCTCAGTGTCCTTCTAGTTGTCCTCATTGACTTCTTTCAGTCTTCCCTTGAGCTCTTTGAGCATCTCCAGGTTTCCAGTTCTTACCAAAGAACTGTCAAGATCTGTTGCCGGCTGTGATCATCATAAGACAATTGCACAAGCAAGTCTGTCTTGTTAGGAAGTTGCCCGCTACAGTCCCTTTCATCTACTGATTGCATACTAAGTTGCATACCTGTTGTGTCTATTTTGGAAGAAGGGTAGGGAGGTGTAGCGTGGAATGCTGCAGCAATCTTCTCTATGCTCAATGCATAAGATCCTGAAATATGCTTCAACTACTGACAAGGCATCAGAAGTTACTAGAGGGCATCTGTGGAAGACGTCAAGGCCTAGAAGCTGGTGGAGACAAGGTTTAGCCAGTCAAACAGTCTGGTTGTTTACTCCAGATGCTGCCGTAGCTCCCCTCCTCCAGTTTTGGAGAAGCTGCAATAGGCCCACTAAGAGCATCTTCCTAGTCCAGAGTTTGAGTATTTGGCCAAAAAGCTATTAAGAACCATGGTGTTGTTCAGTTTCACCATCTCACAAAGGCATTTGGGGGTGTGGGTTAGCACCCATCTCATGGCATACTCCTTAGTCCACACTGTCTCCACTACCATTGCCTAGCTAAGGCTGTCAGCTGAGGATGTCCCATGTGTTCTTTCTACCACTGTCTGACTGCTGGGACTTTTCTGCCTCCCTTTTCTTGAGTAAGAACATTTCGTTCTGACTCTTCAGCAGGGCTGTTGGCATTGCCACGTGTGGAGCGTTTCCCCTTGCTCATTTTCTGCCAGTGGTGAAGGCGGGCAGCATTCCTGGATCCTTTCCCCACTTCAGAGTAGTCCAGACTAGGGATGGGCATGAAACAAAACATTTGCATTTCATTTTATGTCGTTTTAGCCCCCATTTTGTTTCAAATCATTTTTTTCAAAAAAAATTTGTTACAAAATGAAACACTTACAAACCATTTTGTAACTCTAGAAAATGGCTCCCCTGGGTCCTAGAGGTACCAAATGTGGACCCAGGGGAGCCAGTTTACATAGTAATGAAACAGTTCGTTTAAAACAAAAAAAGTGCCATTTTGTTTCATTTCGTTACAAAATACTGCCTGGCGTTTCGTAAGCTTATGAAACGATTCATAAGCTTACGAAATGATGAAACATTGTTTCATTATTCGTTAAGGTGCCCATCCCTAGTCCAGACAATGCCCTGGCATCTTTGAGGCAGTGGTGTCTCAGACTGCTTCCCTTATGCCTCAGATTTGTAATAGTGTTTCTGGATTTGTAATAGTGCTGCTGCAGCAGCATCCTGCCTCCCTCTTACCAGTGGACTCAAAAGAGCGAGAGCAGACATACTGCTGCTACCACCAGTCTCCTTTCCTCTGGCCCTTGGAATAACACGATGCCCAATGGTAAAGCTCAACAAATGATCAGATATAATGATAATAAAGGCATTGGACTAAAACTGTGATGGGTATATATAGGTTGAAATAATGAGGCTATGTAGTGGACTGGAAATAAATGTACGTTATACGGATACAGGCAATGAAAATAAAAATTAATAGTTACTTGTGATACATGTCCACAGTATAAATTAAACGTGTAGCATACTTGTAATATATGCACTTTGTAAATAAGATAAATAGGCTCCCTGGCAGAACTGCATGCACAAATGCACAGATATATAGAACTATATATATATCCCACAAACAATAAAGAGAAGAAGGAGAAAATTTAAAAGGAGGCATTCGGAGAAAACGAATCAGATACCTGGCAAGAACTCGAGGTAATGGGGGTACCTAAAACACAGAGACCGCATAAAGGAAACAGATTTTACACTGAAACAGATCTGAAAGGCAATGAAAAAGTAATAGGCAAGACTCATATTATTGAATTCATGTTAACAAGACAAAAGGTAAGAGAGAATGCCCATATTAAGTTCACACTAGTGTATTTTAGAAGGTGTTTTCATTCTGGCTGTTACTAACACTGGTAAAGCTAGCAAAAGAATGATCAGCTAAATGAGATAACTTTAGTATATCATTTTAGGGATCTCATACAATCCTTCCCTAAAAAACACTATCTTGTCTCAGGTTGCGATTGAGAACTATTAAGAATAAGAAAAACCAGCTCTCTTAATCACATCACATTCTTAAAGTTCATTGGTTACCTTTCTTTCTGCTCATTTCAAATGCTTTACTCTCCAGGTTCATCCAAAGTGCTCTGGACTCTTACAGTTCACTCCATTACCAAATCTGACTATTTCATTTTGATTCAAACTTCATACATTCCAAATCAGGCCAATTCAGTTCCAAACTTGGCTGAAACTTTAATATGCATTTTACGTGCTGCAGCACAGCTACAGTATTTCAGTTAAATATTGTTTCCTTGCTCTTACCCAGAATTTGTTATTCTTGGCCATGCCAGCTTAGAACTTAGCAAATATAATGTGGTGTCTGTTTATGCTACAATAAAACATCTACTTTTAAGAACCAGACAAATTTTCTTTCTCTTTGCTTGGCTGAATGTTTGTGGTTTTAGAGATACCTTTTATGGTCATGGTTTTATCCTTTTAAAATCATCAGTGCAAGAGAACCATTTCAAATGTTTCTTTGTCCAGTGTGATTGCATATGATAGTACAGGAAACAGGGAGGAACCAGAAGTTAAAAACAGCCCAAGATGATCAGAAGAGGACAGTCCTTAACTAATGATAGCATCTGAGAAGACAGTTTCTCTCATCTTATAACAACAACAACAACAACAACAACAACAACAACAACAACAACCACAACAACAACTTTTAAAAATTACCTGATATCAGGATCTGAAAATTGAATTTCAGAGACTCTGGCATAAATCGGTACAGGTGGTCCCAGTGGTAATCAGCATGCTGGGAGCGGTGCCTAAAGAGCTAAGCAAGGACAGTGGTACCTTGTATAAAGGAATTAATTCATTGCAGATGAAATTATGTTAAGCAAATTTTCCTTTATACAAATTTCCCATAGGAATGCATTGAAAACAGAGTAATCCCTAATCGCAACCATCTTTATGTTGTACAGATTCGCCCCATAGGTCAGTGATGGTGAACCTTTTAGAGATCGAGTGCCCAAACTGCGATTCAAAACCCAATAATTTTCCGCAAACTGCCAATACAGCAATTAAACATGAACACAGGTGGCTATGAAGGGGCCATGTCGGGTGCCCACAAAAAGGGCTCTGAGTTCCATCTTTGGCACCTGTGCCATAGGTTCACCAACACTGCCATAGGCGATTCTGTTAAGCAAATTTCTCCTATCTCTGGAACTTTTTATGTTGCACAGATTTTATATTATACAAGCTGTTTGTTATACGTGGGTCCACTGTATTTAGAAGAAATTGGAGTTGACAAAGTCACAATCAGTCAGCTGCAGGAAGTCACCTTACTGGGAACTGCTCGCATAATTCGCCGATACATCACATAGTCCTATTGCTTGGGAAGCGTTCGACCAGTGATTTGTAATGCAAAATCCAGCATAGTTATCTTGTCTGCTGTGTGGTAATTTGATGATGATGATGATGATGATGATGATGATGATGATGATGATGATGATGATGATGATGATGATGATGATGATGATGATGATGATGTGCTGTCAATCCAATTCTGACATGGCAAGACTTTTCAGGGTTTTCCAGGTAAACAATATTCAGAAGTGGTTTCCCATGCCTTTCTTCTGGGGACACCCTGGGACTGTACAGCTTGCCCAAGGTCACACAGGTTGGCTCTACTTATTATAGGAGGCACAGTAGGGAATTAAACTCTCAGCCTCTGGCCCTGCAGTGAGATATCTAAACCCCTGAGGTATCCCAGCCAGTAAATGACCTTACTTTGGTTTGTGATTGGCCTTCAGGCTTTAGTACAGGATTCCTTTGAAGCAGGCTTTTATAGTTCTAAAAGACTGTTCTCTTCAGCATGAATATGAATTCAGCTTCTAATTGAAGGCTATCTCTAGCATCTTCTTCTAGCCTCAGGCCTGCAACTCAGCAGAGGTTAGCTGAAAGTGCTAGTGGTATGAAGCAGTGCATCCATGTGGCCGGAGAATACATGTGGGGCAGTCAGTGGAAAGCAGATGCCTCCGGTGTCAAAGGCTGAAGGACAGGGTCAGGGGCCAAAGGGTTAGAAGGCAGAGGGATGGGTCCCATGAAAGTAGCCTGCCTTGTCCCTTCTAAGCAAAGCTCCCACGCTCAGGTCCAGCAGAGTGCACTGCCCCCATCTCTTAGGCTGAACTAAGCTTCACTGGCCATTCTGGTCACCTTCTGTAGGAGGAATGGGGATTGCTGCCACCTCCTCTTTTGCTTCAAGTGGCAAAGTATCTTAGGCCAGCCCCAAGAACACTTGATCTGCCTGATTACAGCAGTTCAAAAATAAAATAAAAAGGACTGTTGTTTGTAACAGCTGAAATTGTAGTGGCCCTACCCATGTGGTAACATCAGCTAGTATAAAGGTAGCCTCCACACAGTCCCAGAAGAAATATGAACCCAACTGGATCCTTTGTCAGATGCCATATCCCCACACTATCCAAATGCACATGTTTCATTTAATATGCCCAGTACTTCTGCCTTGGCTTTTTTTCCCATGTCTGTTGCTGCTTCAATATCTCATTTCTCTACCAGCGTGTCCTAATACTCCATCTGCTTCGTGGACCCATATATCGACTTAATATAGAAAATAAAACAGATTGTAAGTGTAAAAATACACATTTGGACATTCAGCAAATGCATTTCTATTACATTCAAAGGGCCCAAGTTTCCAGCATACGTTGTCACTATGAAGAGCACAGGTGGAACAAAACAGTCTTTTCTCAGAAAATATCAATTGCCAATGAAATGTCCAGAAAGCTGCCAAAAAGCGGATGGTGAGTTGAAAGAGCCCAGTCTGTCAGCCCTCATGATGATCACAGAGACCTCTCTGGAAAAAAGAATCCAAGCCAGCCAAAGCTTTTGTTGCACTGGGCATTTTAAGCAATGAAATGCTGATGGAGCTGCCAATTTTCTTCTGGTGGAACAACACCTGTGCTTTTGAATGGCTAGGCTTTTGCCACCACTACCAGGGCTGACTGCATCTGTTATATAACTGTCAATCAATGGTTTAAAAAAAGGCTGAAACCTTAGAAAACCACAAATGCAACTCTTCCTTCCTAGAAGAAATGGATGACTACTCGTCACTCTTCCTCATAGCTGAGCCGGGATGGCAGTTTTGAACACCCGGGAAAAGAGAAACTGCCTATTGCTCACTGCCCTAGCCTAGCCTCAGCTCATCCAGGAAGGCCTCCGATGAGAGAGCATCTCTTTGTACAAGTGCTATGTGCACTGGTGCATAGACTTCACAAAACCATTTTACCACATTTTTTTTCAGGCTGGGAGATGCAGAAGCGCAAACATCACAAAGTTGGGTATTTTCCTCATTTTAAGCCATGATTCCCTTCTTCCCAAGAAATAGTTGTGAATCATTTAAGCCTTATTTCTGATCCAATTGTAAAGTGCTATTCTGACACAGGCCCGAAAGGCAAATCCTTGCTCCAGGTTAGCTAGGATTCCACTGGGCTAAACAATTCAGCTGAGGATTCTGTTTTTGAAATCTACTGCCACTGATTTGTACCCACATCACCAGAGCTAGGACATGGTGCTGGGGGGTTCACATCTGTCAAACCCTCAGGAGAATTCCAAAGCAAAGGAAATGGTACTTTTATTAATATAATGTGCTCTCAAGTTAATGCTGACTTATGGCGACTCTTTGTAGGGTTTTCTAGGTAGAGAATACACAGAGGTGGTTTACCACTTGCTTCTTGCAGTGCTCTGGGACTGTGCAGTTTGTCCAAGGCAACACTGTCTCGATCTTCAGGGATGCACTATGGGGAACTCCAAAACCCAGGCTCCACAGACAGATACCTAACTCATTGAGCCAGCTTTATTAGGGCCGCTAAAACATGTCATCAACAAAAGCTAACTTCTGTTCATGATTTTCTACTAATAGTTTTCATCCTCTCTTTTCCTATCTTGCTTTCTTTGGTTTTCTGGGTTTTGCCAAGATTCTCCATCATATTCAGACTAAATGTTTCTTTCTTATTATTCTTCACCTATCCTTCTACTTGCACAAATCCATATTAGGTGGGGCTCATAAAGATACTCATATTTTGACATTCCCCCCGCAGTGTCCTTTTGCCTCTGTTAATCCATTTCCAGGCTCAATTTGAAGCGTTAGTTTATTTATTTACCTATAAAGCCCTAAACAGTTTGGGCCCAAGCTGTCACAAAGACCACCTCTCCCTTTATGAGCCCACCTGGGTGTTAAAATCATCAGGGCAGACTTTTTTTTCTCACAGTCACTGTCCACAGTTCCATTTTGTGGGGACATGGGAAAGGGCCTTCTCCATCACTGCTCCCACACTCTGAAAATTCCTCCCACAGGAAGTCAGGCTGATGCCATCTTTGCTATCCTTCTGAAAGCAGACATTCTTTTCAGGCAGGCTTTCCCTTAATAACTGAATGCATGAGTTTCTTAAATGGGGAGTTGCTCCTTGTTGCTTTCAATCTTTTAGTTTATTTGTTTGTTTGTTTACCTTTTGTGAGGTATTTGTTTGATTATTTTCAGTGTAAGTATACTTACTGTTTCTAGCTTTTGAATATTGTCTTTTAATCATATAAGTGGCCTTGGGTCCTTTTTAAGGAGAAAGGTGAGGTAAAAATATTTTAAATCAATCAATCCATCTTGTAAGAGTTGTTAAGCTTGCTCCTCCTACCTTTCCCCCTCCCTCCCAACTTTCTCCCCTCCTTAAGTTTCAGAGTGCATAAATTATACCAAATTTTAAACATACTAAGAGTTAAAGACTTTTCATTTCAGCATTCTATCACACCATCAACTTGAAGTTAAACTTTAAAGCCTGTCAGCTGATAATTACTTTCATTTACACCTGCTTCCAGAGGGAGGGAGAATTGTTTCTAGTGGGGGGAGAGAGAGGTGATAATGAGGATATCCTCCTACAAGTTAATGATAATGAAGGACAGTCACAAAAGCTCAAGCTGCTCACTCATCATTCATAATTTGTGTGTGTGTGCGCGCGTAAGACCACACTACATTTAGTGCATGTCAGTCTCCAAGGTGCCTTTGGCACTTAGGGGAAATCTCTGTGGATACGTTTGTTGTTGAATGGGTAATTCATCATGCATGCACATTTGTGTCTTCTCCTTTCTGGAGATAAATAAACTGAACTCATCAGTGTGGAAGAGCCTGGGGAAAATAATTAAAAATTTCCTCCCCTTGGTTATCAAGGAGTGTTTAGAGTTTTACACTCCTAATGAATGCATTTTCCTGTTACTCCCTCAGAGACTGCAATGGGTTGCAATCTTCTCTGGCCATCTTCAGAAGCAATCCTATGGGACTTGGGATAGTGGATAAATCAGCTGATAGGGAGTTGCCAATGCCCAAGGGATGCTCGGAGGTGTTCACAGTCTTCACATTCATCAGGATGGTTCCTCCCATATCTCCCCTGAGTTGTAAGAGGACTTCTACATAGATCTGCAGAGAAAAACCATACAAGACTTTGGAGTACAGAATGGTCAAGAGGGAGATGATGGTGTTAACCTAATTCTTTGACTCCTAATGAGGACATGGAATCCTACCTGTATTCAGTAATGGGCTGAATGGAACTGAATATGAGAAATACCCAGTTTCAACCTGGGTTAAAATCCAATGAGTCCTATGGTTCCCTTGGTGCCCTCTCCATCCTCTGTGCGACACCACCCTTCCTTCTCCTCGTCCTCCGTCTGCACTGGCTTGCTCCCTCTCTCTTCTTCACTTCATCTTCATAACTCATTAAGCTTCTCTGACAAGTACAGTTCTTAGAATCCCTGCACACCCTCTCCCCCACCCCAAACACAACTCCTGATTAATATTGCCTGGAGCCCCATCTAGGAACTCAGAGTGGAATGAAAAAGATGTAAATTTCTGAACTCGGTTCAGTGAAGTCTCTAAAATGACATGACACATTATGCTTCAGGCAACAAAAATTATTAAAGTGCTCTTGAGTCTCCCCACCCTGTGAATTTTGTGTACATCACATAGCCAAAATGCTTTATTTGTCTGATAGGTTTTGTTTACTACACTATTGGTTTTGTTGTGTTGTATTTTACCATGTTGTACTACCCAGTGCTTTACACTAATGGGGCAGTAAATCAATCAATCAATGTCAAGCCAGACCATCAAATACAACCTCTAAATCTTGTGAATTGTTTCCCCAGCTGCTTAAGAGGGATTAATTAGGATGCACCTTGGGTCTTTCATGGATACACTGTGTGACAAAACCCTGGAAACAGGAGTAATGAATATACAAATCATCGGCCAATCCCAGCAGGAGGGCGGGGAATGGTATGATATAAAAAGGGTGGAACCTAGTCAGTTGAGGAGTTCAGTTGAGTTAAGTTAAGTTGAAGGTTTTGAGAGTGAGTGCTGGGAGAGAGCACTGCTCTGTGAGAGTTCTGTCAGGCAGTGAGGGCTATACTGTTTACTAGTTATTGAAGACAGGGGGGCTGGAAGAGTTGATGAAATCTATTATATGTTAAAGGCAAGGCATACCATCCCCAGATATTGTTATATTTATTATTTTCTCAATAAACTTTGTCATTAATTTTATATTATATATCTCTGAGTCAGTTCCAATTCATGAGGCAACGATTTTAAAAGGTGGCAGCATTACCAAGTAAATAAAAGGTGGCAGCATTACCATTTCCATCACAATTCAGTGTGAAAAAGGGAGGTGTCATCACAATTTGGTGGCACAGAAGTGGGATGTCGAAATAAACCCAGTTGTGCTTTGAAAACTCAGTCTGTGAAAGGGGTGACGTCACAATTTGGTGGGCAGCGGTCGGATTTCGAATATATCCAGTTTGCCTGAGGGAAAAAGTCACCAGCTCAAAATATTTAGCCTCCACCCTGTGAAGAAATTGAAACTGGAAGTTTAAAAAGAAGCCTTTAGTAAAAGTTAGCCCTCAACTGTTGTTGGTAGTCTGTGGAAGTTCCTCTGAAAAGGGGTTAGGACTGAGAATTAGGTGAAGCTAATTTCAGTTCTTGGGAAGCCCTGTGTGTGAGAGAGGAATTCAGACTTAAAACCCTGTAGTGCTATCTGATTTTCTTTGGTGGGCCTGTTAGAGTCTGGAGGCCAGGACTCCAAAAGGAAAAGGAGTCTGGCTTGACAAATTATAGGACACCTGGAAGAGAAAATCTGTAAGGATAGACTAAAAATTCTACAGTGGTTTGTTTGGGGAAACTGCCTGAGAGTCACGGAACTCTGTGCTGTCCAGCAGCCTGAAAATTAAAAGGTGCTGACACAAATTTCCTTTGGGGGTGACCCTGTAGTGCTATCTGATTTTCTTTGGTGGGCTTGTTCGTGTCTGGAGGCCAGGACTCCAAAAGGAAAAGGAGTCTGGCTTGACAAATTATAGGACACCTGGAAGAGAAAATCTGAAAGGATAGACTGAAATCTACAGTGGTTTGTTTGGGGAAACTGCCTGAGAGTCAAGGAACTCTGTGCTGTCCAGCAGCCTGAAAATTAAAAGGTGCTGAGACAAATTTCCTTTGAGGGTGAAAGACCCAAAGCGTTTGCCCTGGAATTTAGGGTGGCATTGGTAAAGGTCTGGAAATATCACCCTGGGTTTTAACAGAAAGAAATCTCCAAAGTAAAAGGTCTGTGAGGGCAGAAAATTTAACTCAGAAGCTGAAGAGACCTGAGGAGATTTAAAGCTGACAATAGTTCTGTAGAGCGGGAGTTGGCTAATTAGAATTCCTTTTGGAGGGAAAGTGGAATTGTAAGGGTCAGAGGAAAAGTTATAGTGTAAAAGCAGAAGAAACATTTCTAAATCTGTGTGCTTTAAACACTGAAATAATATTTTAAATAAAGAAAGAGTTTGAAGTCTGGGCACTGTGCCAAGCGTGAGCAGTTACAGTAACATAAGCAGAAGCTGGGAGCTGAGGTAAAATTTTTACAGTTGCCATTGAAACAGCTGTGACCCAGTCTTAATCTTCCTTTTCTTAAGAAAGAAAGAAATAATTTTTTTTTATTTCAAGTCAGTTCCAAAAGTGAATACTAAGAATGGGAAAAGAGTTAGTGTTTACTAGAATTGGCATTTCAGCAGAACAATTGAGGAAAAGATTTAGGTCAGTCACTAAAGTGCCAGAGAGATACAAAGAAAACCTTTTTTAAAATGGCCCATACTGAGGTGTCTGAACTTAAGCCGCTGTTGGGGACGCCTTTGCGGCCAGGGGAGTTTTGGTATTTGATTAACAGCCGGTGGTTCAAACAGTGGAAGAAATATGTGGGCTTTGACAGCTGGGACCGGTATAATTTGGGAGAGCCCAAACTCTTCCCAGGGCCAATTGACAACTCAGGACTTTTTGCAGATTCAGAAACTCAGATATTGAAAGAGTACCATATTGATAAAATGGATTATGTTTTAGTTCCCACTGAAGCCTGGAATAAATTAGTAAATTGGTATGGGTGTGTAGAGGGGCAGAAGCCAATTGTGAGAAAAGTTGTAGAATATGGTCTATTTGTGAAATATTGTAAAGTAGATGTATATCCTTTCGAACTGAAGCTCTGTCAAAACAGTGATCCTAATAATCTTGTAAGCTGTTATTTCAGCAAAGCGGATACCATTGATACTATTGGAAAAGAGATGCAGAAGCTGTTTAATATTCCTGATGAAAAGAAAATTAGGCTGTGGCTCAGATTTATGAGTAATACCAGTATTTATGAGCAGTTAAGCAAACTTGACAGCACTATACAAGATGCAGGGCTCTGCCAGAGACAGGTGGTGGTAATAGACGTAAAGAATGAAGATGGTACTTGGCCCAGACAGTCTCCTGTGACAAAATTGGGCAGTGCAATCAACAGAAGTCTAGCTACCTCCTCAAAATTGACAGCAAGCCCTTGCTCCACAACAGTTGTCTCTTCAGACATTACAAATGGTGACTGCAATAACTCATATGGTTTGAACTCCAGTCACAGAATAGGAGTTTCAGATCTAATCCCAAGAGCAGGTTTAATTGGAATAGATGTCTTAGAGCATGTGCAGAGTGCTTTTGGAGTAACACGAGCTCAGATACACCAAGCTGAACAAAATGGTGAAAACAACACAGTTACAAAGCAAATGTCCATAAGAGAATTTGAGAAGGAAACTCAGAAGTCTGAAGTGGTAGAAGAAGCTAATTTAGCTGACAGTCTAAAGGGGCCAGCAGTAGACTTTAGCCTAGAACAAAGGCAAGACGACAGTATGAAGGGATGTTTTGACTTAATGGAAACGAATACACACCCTTTAAGTCCTGAACACTCTGAAAATTTCATACTAGAGGAGAAAATGATACAAGCTTGTGAAGAACTTTGTGTACCAGCAGAGAACTCCAGACTGGAAAAATATTTTAAATTAAAAGAAGGAGAAGAAAAAGTAGCACAGATTGGAAAAGAACAAAATGAAGCAACGGCAGAAGACCTGAAAGAAGCTAAAATTCTGCAGGCATCAGTTATTGGTGAACTCCAAAATGAAATTTCACTTTTGAAAGCACTTTTAGAGATGAAGGAAAAGGGACTGGAGGAAAGGAGGAATGAATCTGATACATTTGTTTTTGACCTCCAGAAGAAATCAGCAGAACTAGAAGTAATTACTGCAGTGGAAAACATTAAAGAAAAGGAAATATGTAATTTGGAAATGCAATTGTCTGGTGTATGAGAAAGTAAAGAAGATTGCTTACAGCAACTTACATCAATGGAATCAGAGCTTGAAAAAGAAATATTAAATAATGAGCAACTTTGTCTGGATGGGAACCAAGTGTCACTGGGCAAGGAACAAATGATACAAGAAGAGAATAAGATCGCTGATGAATTTAGAAAGCTGCAGGAAGCTGAAAAGCAAATAGAAAACCGTGTAAAGCAGAAACCCTACTTGGAAGTGAAGGATGCTAATGACAGACCTGATTCGGTGGTTGCAAAAGACACCTGGGGAAAACAACTACAGCCTGTGAACATTGTGCTTCAGCGGATTTGAGAGGTTGAGAGGACGAAAAGAGCATCTAAGTGGCGACTAGGAAATCCAGAAGTCAACTACCTGAGACACGTCGTGGGACGAGGCGTGATCGACCCCCTGCAGAGGAAGATTGACGCGATCGACTTGTGGCCAAGACAGACCAACAAAAAGGTGAGATTTTTTTTTTGGACTTGTGGTATATCACAGGAGGGTTAGTCCACATTTCAGCACCATTGCAACAGCAATGACTGAACTGACAAAAACAAAGCACCTGTATGTCATACAGTGGTCGCTTGAATACCAAGCTGCATTTGAGGGGACTCTAATGAACTGTACCAGGAGTGGTGTCAAAGAGTTGACTCCCACATTCCAAGAACTCAAGGAAAATGGCATCAATTTACTGTGAATTGGACTTTGAATTTATGTGCCAGAGGAAGTGATCAACCGTGGCGTATCATCGTCCAGCCGTTGCAGCAAGAGGCGGAAGACATTGATTACATGGACCATGGTTAAATAATAATAATGTAATATTGTTATTTTATTGCTGATGTAAGAGGAAGGTGTTGTTTAAAAAAAGGATAGAAATGTAATGTCATAAAATATGAAAACCATAACTTAATGTAAGTTAACTGTAAATGAAAAATGCAAGGTAATGTATAATTAGAGCTTACTATAAATCAAAATGTTTATGTGATATTTAGAATATAAGTTAAGGATAAAAATTGTAGGTATATTGATAAGTAAAATAGCTTAAAATGTAGACCAAATATATGTATTTAGGCATCTTAACATAGATTGATTCTAGGATGATTGATAAGGTAGTTACAGGTATTTGAATTTGTTTAACCAATGTAACAAGGGTATAGTCTATTCAAAATGTAATGTTATAGAAAGAATTATTGCATTTCATGATATTATATAGTAATAAGGTTGAACATGTTATAAAACAGTTTATAGATATGCAGAATTAAAGCTGATAAACAGAAGGCTGTATGAATTAGTTAAATAGGCTCCAGAAGAGAATTTTAAGTAAGCAAACCGAGGTAAGTTTACTCCCTTAAAATTTCTTTATAAGGGGGGAGGTATTGTGACAAAACCCTGGAAACAGGAGTAATGAATATACAAATCATCAGCCAATCCCAGTAGGAGGGCGGGGAATGGTATGATATAAAAAGGGTGGAGCCTAGTCAGTTGAGGAGTTCAGTTGAGTTAAGTTAAGTTGAAGGTTTTGAGAGTGAGTGCTGGGAGAGAGCACTGCTCTGTGAGAGTTCTGTCAGGCAGTGAGGGCTATACTGTTTACTAGTTATTGAAGACAGGGGGGCTGGAAGAGTTGATGAAATCTATTATATGTTAAAGGCAAGGCATACCATCCCCAGATATTGTTATATTTATTATTTTCTCAATAAACTTCGTCATTAATTTTATATTATATATCTCTGAGTCGGTTCCAATTCATGAGGCGATGATTTTAAAAGGTGGCAGCATTACCATTTCCATCACAATTCAGTGTGGAAAAGGGAGGTGTCGTCACAATTTGGTGGCACAGAAATGGGATGTCGAAATAAACCCAGTTGTGCTTTGAAAACTCAGTCTGTGAAAGGGGTGACGTCACACACTGTATGACCAATATTATAAATTTACAAAATTACCCAAAACTCTCCTTCAAATTTGGTCAAAATCAGTCCAAGCGTTCATGATTCTGATGCTGCATTAGTGGGTGGATGCATTTCACAATAAGTAAAGTATCTGTTCTAGATGAGGCCGTGTGGCCCATAAAGTAGGAGGAACTCATTCTAATAAATAGACTGATATTGAGCCAGATCGTTGATTTCTAGCTGCACTGACTGGCAATGGCTCTCCTGAGTTCTAGATGCTATATTTCTCGCCCCCCTAGTGGAGATACCAGAGGTTCAACTTAACATTTTTTCAACATAAAGCATATGGTCTACTCTACTACTGATCTATGGACCTTCTCTCTCAGGGTCTCCATTAGTCCTGAACACAAGCAGGAACCAGGCCATTTCTGGGTTTCACATATTAAAAAGAAACTTTGAATTAAAGCAGTAAATCCGTTTAGGATCACGGCAATATGACCGTTCTGTCTTATTACCATCCTGACCATGGTATTTTGGATGGAATTTACTGCCTTCTGTATAAAAAATATTATGGGGGTCTTCAAACTTCTAGAAGCACATAAAATCATTGAATGACAACCAGTTCAGCAGATAAACAGCTGAAGGCAGGGAGTATTGATGTAAATAATAGCCACCTGATTAAGAGCAGGCCTTAACAGAACCCATTCGCTACATTTCAAGTTCAAGGACGTTTAGTGTGTTGGCTAAAAGCTGTCACAATCAATGAAAGTTTCAAATGTGAACAAATAAAAGCAAATAAAACCACAATCATAAAATAAGGGTCCATTCACTATATGGGCATCTCTTCCATTGAAAAATAGATTCTGCTACACCAGGCAGTTTGGGGTGGGTGTCCTCCAAAAGTCCATAGACCACATCCACATCTACTTCCATAATCTACAACCCTCTTCATCACTCGCTTCAAGAGGTGGTGCCCTGGGATTGGACTACTCACCCAAGGCTGCAGAGAAAATAGCCTTGGGAATTAGCCTCCCTAGCCTGATATCAGATGACCCTGGCTGGCCCTTCCTCCAGAAAGTACAGTGAGGAGTCACACTTCCAACCACCCTACTGAACAAGCTGGGTGCTCCAAGACACTGAGTGATACCAACTATCTTAAACCTTTTAGTGGCTGTGCCCAGTATTAAAATGCTGTGTGGGGGGTGGGTGGGGTGGGTGGGTGGATCCAGCTATTCCATGGACCATCTAAACATGAAAGGCACTTTTTGAGCGAATGTATATCAAGACAGATTAAGCCATAGAAAATTAGTAAATTGTCATGTTACAGGGGATGGTAAACTGTGACCTTCCTAACAGTCACTTGTAAAGATGGGGAGAGACAAGTCAGAACCAAGTACCATGATATTATGTAGATTAAATGAGACACAAAATGGCTGGAGGGGAAATGGCCGTGAGCCAGAAAACAAAGGGAATGAACTGTCTCTTAAAAGTATTCAGTTTATTAACAGAAAGTAGCAGTATATAGCTTAAAGAATTATTCTCTGCAAAGGAATACTAGAAAATTGAATGGAAGCCAGATTCTTTGTTTCAAGAGTAAAATCATTGGTCCTTATCTTAAATTTAACTGGAGGAAAAACAGAACCTGGTTTTGTAAAAGCTAGGTAAAAAAAGCTAATTATAAATATTCATATTACTATGGTTGTGCTTGTCTCTTCTTTCTTGGTATGGTATTGTAACACTTCATAAAATGTCATACATTTAAAATGAGAAATTCCACCATTTTTTAAATTAAAAGTGTGTGGTATAAATAGAAATGTGGACAATGAGGTTATAGACACGAAACGAGACAAATTATTATTAGATCCAGAGCTCACTTCAGCATTCCGAGATGCATCAAATAACTAATTGGATCTTTTGACATCTAACACCTCAACACTCAGATCACAACCAGCAGGAAGTACAGTGAAGCAAGACTTCACCTTATGTCATAAAATGCTAGTGGTTTCAGAGGCTGTAGGAAAGAAAACCATCTTGTCTGTTAAAGCTATATGCAACTACTAAGATTTATATCAGAGTTTTTGTTCCAAGACCACTTGAGCAAGCATTTCAAGATGTTTATACTGGAGAAATTTGTTTGTTTGGTATTTCTCCTTGCTGGGGAATTGTGAGTGAGATCTTGGCAATGTTAGCCTCTGCTGCCTGGCTGTCTAGCCCTGCCCCAGGGCCCAGTTAGAGTAACCAGCCTCCTCTTTACCTCGGGACCAGGGGAGTTAAGTCAAACCCCAAGAGTGGAGTACACAGGTGGAGGGTATCTTGTGTCCAAGACAATGAGACACAAACTGAGACATTGCCTGCAGCAGATGTGACGCTACACACTCCGGCCAGGGAAGAGTGACCCCTGAAGTAGAAAAAGGAAGCCGGAGGTGGGGGCTGGAGGATATAAAGGAAGCACTGGGGATAATTGAGAGCACCCCAGGAGAAATGAGAGACATTGGACATTGGAATCCAGATAAAATAGGAGGAAAATGTGGGAACAGGGCCAGCTGAGGTGGAGGAAGAAGAGAAAGAGGGTGCTTCAAGAAGTACCTGAGAAGGACTTGGGGAGATCTACTAAGCATAGGAGGAAGAAGAAGATGGCCCAGAATGCCCTGGTGTGTGGGTTGTTTAATTAAAGAGGGTCCCTAGGCAGAGTCCTTGGCTCAGGTGGAGGTACCAAAGAGGGAAAGAGAAAAGCACTTCAACCCACAGGTTCCTCCTTGCCCTCCCTATTGGAGTGAAAGGGCTTAGAAACAGAACCTGCATATACTGGGAGAATACGGGATTGGACAGCTGATGTTGCCCTAGCTCTAGCACTGAAAATTGCATTAGTTGTTGTTCAGCATTGACATCAGGCAGAGTGGGCCAAAAACTCAGGAGGAAAAGGGTCCCAGATCCTTGTGTCTTCTCCCATGGTGAGGGTATTCCCAGCCATATATTAGCTTTTTTTTAACCTAGCTTTTACAAAACCTATGTCTTCTCCCATGGTGGGGGTACTGGTCCTCGTTGTTGTGGGTCTCAAGTTTTGGACTGGCATGGGATCCCATATTAATGGACACTAGATATTTGTTCACCCCAGGGACATCAACCCAAGATGGAGAGGAAACCAAAACTCACCTGGGGCTAATGTTACCAACTAGCCTGAGAGAACATCTACCTGGCAGCACTCATGGGATTTTCATCCCTGTCCTAGCTGAGACAAACTCAGTTGTTTTAGAAGCACCTGTTATTCCATCTATGGATCAGGGAATGGAGGAAGGTCTACCCATTGACCAACCCAGGGCCAGTGCAGCTCAGAGGAATCAACATACTTTGTATGAAACGTATTTCTTCTTACTCGGCTGGGATTTCTAAGAATTTTTGTTTCTGAGTCTCACTCAAATTTAGGCTGCAACCTCTGTCTTTCTTATTCTTCGGTACACTCTCCTTCTGGAAAATGTGCAAGTTGTATAGTTTGGAGCAACTTTATCTAGTTTGAGACTGAACTCCATTCGGGAAGAAATAGTTAGTAAACACTTAGATGGAAATTAAAAATCAAAGTGTCCAGCTGTTGGCCATTAGCTGGTGTATCCCTGCCTTTGCCATTCCGACTACGATCTTGCCTTTTCATTTGGATGTTTGAGAATGGGGTTTCAAGTGCAACAGATATGACAGTTGCTGTCATATTTGGGAATGGTAGTGAACATAAGAGGAGCTCCTGTAGACTATCTTGACTGCTGACATTGGTGTCTTCAACATTTAGGCTGGTGTTTACTTGGTAAAATCTGGCATCTTGTTTCCAGTTGGCAATGAGAATATGACGTGCAAGATAAGATCAGGTAATTACCTTCTCTTTTCAATTGTGGATATTGAAGCAATATCCCACATTCATAAGCCAGGATGTTTTGAACAATGACCTTTCCTAGCCTTTCAAAACAGACATCTAACAATACACAACTCACACAAATTTACAGTGGAAGAAATAATTGGCAGGTCTAGGTTATAGTACCAAATATGCTTAAATGTCCTAAGCACATCCGCTCCTGCCTGATTTCGGAAGCTAAGCAGGGTTGGCCCTGGTTAATATTTGGATAGGAGACCACCAGGGAATACCAGGTGCTCTAGGTGCCTGGAGTAAGAACTGGCAAAGCACTCCAGTGTTCCTGCTAAGAAAACTCCATGGGCATGGTGGGGTCATGAAGAGTCGGTCATGACTGTAATCACACACACACACACACACACACACACACACACACACACACACACACACACACACACACACACACACACACACACCACATATGCCTGGGAATAAGTCCTATTTATTTTATTTGAAGACTTCTTGGTACTGCATCCTCAATAAGATAGATTAGTTTCCTGATGTACTGGTAAGAAATCTGGGCCATTACTGTGGAATACTTCTTTCAGGATGTATAGCCAGAGTACATCCACATTTCCTATGTAAAACATGTGAAGCATCTTTAAGATGCTGTATCTTTTAAGTGACCTGATGGATCAACTGCAAAATTTTAAAAAATATGGCTTTTGAATCATTTGTTCAGCCAACAGAGAAGGTTTAAATTTGTTCTGATTTAGCTGACATGGCTTTTGTCTACTTTGTGCCAGTGCATTCACCCAATCTGATACAAAAGGACACTCACAGGGATGTCAGTTCTCCACTGAGCATCTTTAGTTTTCACACAGAGTCTTTAAAAAAAGCACTGGAATACACTAGTGGTAAGACACTTATGCAAATGATAGAGAGAAACACAGAGAGGTAGTGATTGTCAATTAGCAACTGGTTACACACATTAAGGAAGCTTCTGCTGTTGGAACTCCATGCAAACCTCTGCCCTACTGACCACTGAACATTGTAGTCTGGAGAGAGCTACAGCAATTTGTCCAGAGAAACCTGTTTTGATAAACCATGATTACACCGTGGATCAAACATTATTTTCCCTGCTGTGCATTTTCACCTTCACCGAGACCTTTAAATATCCTTCTGGTATGTCACAGGGAATGTAGAAATGTGCTTCATTGATGTTTGCCTAATATGCCCTCCCAAAGAAAGGGAAACTAATAACTTAAAAACAAAAACAAAAGCACAGACTTTTAAAAACTCACCTTAGCAGGGAAAATACAAGAACTCAAATCCTGAACCTGTTTGTCTGACTGCATACATACAGAAAAGTCAAGGCCTGAAACTTTCACTAAATTCTGCCCCCACAAAATTTAAAGCCACAGCTAACACTAGATTTTGCCATCAATATTAAACAGGAAGCACAGATTTGCCTCGGATTAGAAACAAAACAGAATGCTGCCTGAAGCCACCCAAAATGAAGCCATCGCCTCTCTGAATTAATGAAGCAGACTCCAAAGCAATCTAGGGTTTTGTTTTGTTTTTTGCTCCTTGCTGTAGTCTACCCTGTTGATGAAACGGGAATGAATTGGATTACACAAATGTATCAAAAATCTATTTATAAATAGCTAAATGGTAAAAGCTGAGGAGAACCTCTGGAGAACACATAAGGAAGCAAATATTAGTTGTGCCAAAAAAAAAAAAATGCGGAGGGTGGAGAGATCTGGGTGATGTACAGCCCAAATTGTCATACATGTTCACATCAACTTTGAATTCTTTCAAACAACTGCTAGGCTATGGCTGCCAGCTTATAAACAATTATTTTACCAAACAAAATTACCCTACCAAACAAATGGAGCAAATGCATATAGGCTAAATTGCTTTCCCTTGAGCCACTTGGTGCTGAAGGATCTAGCAGGCCATCCTTTGGTGCCATTCTTCCTTTTTTTTTCATTCTGTCAGCCTGTGTGCCCCAATGGATACATGGAGTTCATGAGCACAGTACCAACTTCATATGAAGAGCATTCTGGGTTCAAGGCTAAGCCCCCTCCAAGTAAAGTAGGATTTGACAACGGTGGGCTTCCAGGTGTTGCTGGGCTGCCATTCTAGCCAACACAGCCAATGGCAAAGGATGCTGGGAGTTATTATCCAACAAAATCTAGAGGGCCACGCTTGGCCCACCCAAAGTGGAAGGATCAAGTGGTCTCTGTATCTGTAAGGGCCCACTGCCAGTAAAAGCAAATCACGCTCGACCACATCTTAGACCAGTGGTGGTGAACCTTTGGTACTCCAGAAGTTTTGGACCACAACTCCCAGAATTCCAAGCCTAAGCAGCCAATGACAAAGGACTGTGGTAGTTGTGGTCCAAAACAACTGGAGTGCCAAAGGTTCGCCACCACTATCCTAGACAGGCAGATAATCTGAGCTAGTAGTTCCAGTCTGTCCTTGTAAGCCTTAACCACAACGTCCATCATCCCCAGTTGGCAAGGCTGATAGATGCTGTAGCCCAACACATCTGGAGAGCACAAGGGTGGGGAAAGCTGGTTTAAAGTGCACTTCTCTCGTAAGAGTACAAGCACAGTAGACTTTCCCCCATAACTTCCCTTCTCTGCCAACGCAAACAATGAACTGCTTTCTGACCGTCTGCAGAGAACCTTTGCGAGAGAGGAAGCCTTTAAGCTATTGCCCACATGTATTAAGGCGCTAAAAGGCATTCATGGCACATAATTTTTATTTGCCTTCTGCACTGAAGAATGAGCTTAGAAATGAATATCTAATCGATGACCAGTGAAAATGCCAACATAAAATTATGTCTTATCATTAATGTCCCAGCTGAGTAACAGTTGTGGCTATTTAATAAAATTAATCAAAAATATTGCCAGGGAGGTAGTAAAGATGCCATTCATTTTACATCAGCCTACCCACTGGCAGAAAACATATAATTTTGCAGAAAATTCTTGCATACTTCTAATACATGGCTTGCATATCAAATAGGCTAATTACTCTGAAAAGTTGCCACATTATGAGAAAAGTACTTATCAAGCCCCACCAGCATATGTCTGATGACACATGATGAGATGGTCAGCTTGCTACACCAAGCAGATGTGAGCCTTCCCAGTACCTGGGCACCGCACGTATGACACCATGATGGAAGAAAGGCAGAAGCTAAAGATACTAAACAAATGGGCTAAATCCAACACTCTGTCCCATCTAGTGTTGTCCCTTTGAATGAATCGGATTTGTTAACATTTAATACCGATGAGTTTGGTGGATCTACTTATCCTTTGGCTCTTGGAGCACACGAAATATCTTCAGAATTTCTCTATCCTTTATAGATCACAGCAAAGACTTTGGGCGTTTATACACAACCCCTAAGCTCCGCTGCAAATGGCTCCCAGCTCCGGAGCTTAAAAATGTTTACCCACCAGCTCCGGAGCTAACAGAAAATTAAGTGCGACCCCGCCACCTAAGCGCGACCCAGCACACTTTTCAGGTACCTGCTCTGGGAGAGAGAAAAATTTTGATGCGGAGAGTGTCGGGCTCTCCTCGCTTCTTTTTGTTGTTGTTGTTTTTTGCCTCCCGCCCCTTTAAGAGGAACCAGGAAGTGACGGGGGTCGGAGCAACTTCCACCGGCACGGCACTCCGGAGGTAAGAGTGCATTCTTTTCTCCCTTTTTTTCTCCCTCCCCTCAAGCAGACAGAACAAGGAAGTGCGGAGGGGGTGGGAACGCAGGGAGAGCGACAAACCCTCAAGATCTCTGGTCTGAATTTAAGGGACCAGCGGATCTTAGGGGTCGTGTAAAAAGGCTCTTTAATTATGAGGATCACAGGAAACGATGGTTTTTTTCTGAAAGAAATGAGTGTGCCTCAGCACTTGCTTGTTCTGATGCATGATCTACATTGTGGACAAGAAGCTGCATTTTAGAAAACATTTAAACATATCTAAGTTTAATAAATACAGCATTCCCAACCCTCATTTATTGCTTGAAAGCCTGCCTGAAAAGGAGAGTCCTTGCCTGGCAGCAGATCAACAGCGAGGGACCCAAACAGGCTTCTTAAGGTTGACTGTGCCACAGGGAGTCCAATGGGATGATTCCCTCTTTTCATGCCTTTACCGATTGATCTCCTTATCTCACTTCACGAGATCTGTATCCAAAATCTGCCCTGAATCATTACTCTTATGAAAGACAAATGGGCATTCTGGAATCTCACCTACCTTGCAAGCTCACCCAGGAATGCCCCTTTAGGGAGAACAGCCCACCCATCCCTTTTTCTTTCTTTCTACTTTCCTTCCTTCCTTCCTTCCTTCCTTCCTTCCTTCCTTCCTTTACATAAGAACATAAGAACATAAGAAGAGCCATGCTGGATCAGGCCAAAGGCCCATCTAGTCCAGCTTCCTGTATCTCACAGCGGCCCCACCAGATGTGTTTGGGAGCGCATGAGACTAGATATCTGTCTCCTGATACCACTCTCCTGCATCTGGCCCTTGAAGTACCCTGGTTTAAACCCTGGAGGTTACACATCTCCATCATGGTTTGTAACCTGTGATGGACTTTTCCTCCAGGAATCTGTCCAATCCCCTTTTGAAGGCATCCAGGTCAGATGCCATCACCACATTGTGTGGCAGGGAGTTCCATAGACTTACAACGCGCTGGGTGAAAAAATATTTTCTTTTGTCAGTTCTTACTCTCCCAGCACTCAATTTGAGTGTATGTCCCCTAGTTCTGGTATTTTGGGAGAGGGAGAAGAGCTTCCCTCTCTCCACTTTACTCATACCCTGCATTATTTTGTATGTCTCAATCATATTCCCCCCTCAATCGCCTTTTTTTCCAGACTAAAGAGGCCCAAATGTTTTAGCCTTTCTTCATAAGGGAGGTGCCCCAGCCCAGTAATCATTTTAGTCGCTCTCTTCTGCACCTTTTCCAGTTCCACTATGTCTTTCTTGAGATGCGGTGACCAGAATTGTACACAATACTCCAGTTGGGGCCTTACTATTGTTTTGTATAATGGCATTATAATGTTGGCTGTTTTATTTTCAATCCCCTTTTTGATAATCCCTAGCATGGAATTGGCCTTCTTCACTGCTGCCACACATTGGGGAGACACCTTCATGGAGCTGTCCACCAACACACCAAGATCTCTTTCCTGATCCGTCACGGATAACTCAGAGGCCATGAGTTGATAGATGAAGTTTGGATTTTTTGCCCCAATATGCATTACTTTACATTTGGTTACATTAAAACGCATTTGCCATTTCTCAGCCCATTCCCCCAGTTTGGAGAGATCCTTCTGGAGCTCTTCACAATCTTCTCTGGTTTTTACCACACGGAAAAGTTTTGTGTCATCGGCAAACTTGGCCACCTCACTGTTTATCCCTGTCTCCAGGTCATTTATGAACAGATTGAAAAGCACCGGTCCCAGGACAGAGCCCTGGGGCACACCGCTTTTCACTTCTCTCCATTGTGAAAATTTCGCATTGACACCTACTCTTTGTTTCCGGGATCTCAACCAGTTCTCAATCCATAAGAGGACCTGCCCTCTTATCCCCTGACTGTGCAATTTTCTCAGCAGCCTTTGGTGAGGGACTGTATCAAAAGCCTTTTGAAAATCCAGATAGACTATATCAACCGGTTCACCCAAATCCACGTGCCTGTTGACCTTTTCAAAAAATTCTAAGAGGTTTGTCAGACAAGATTTACCGTTACAGAAGCCATGCTGATTTTCTCTCAGCAAGGTTTGTTCTTTTATGTGTTTTAAGATTTTCTCTTGGATGAGGCTTTCCACCATCTTCCCTGGGACAGATGTAAGGCTAACCGACCTGTAGTTTCCTGGGTCCCCCCTCCTTCCTTTTTTAAAAATTGGTGTGACATCTGCTATCTTCCAGTCCTCCGGCACTGTGGCCGTTTTAAGAGACAACTTGCATATAACCGTTAAGAGATCTGCAATTTCATTTCTCAGTTCCCTAATAACCCTTGGGTGGATGCCATCTGGGCCGGGTGACTTGTTAATCCTCAATTTATCAATTAGTCCTAAACCCTCCTCTCTTTTAACCTGTATTTGATTTAATTCTTTAGTCAAGAGGGGCGGCTCAGGCAGCGGAATCCGCTCAAGGTCCTCTGTCGTGAAGACAGACGCAAAGAACTCATTCAATTTCTCTGCAATGTCCAAGTCTTCCTTAACCTCCCCCTTTCCTCCCTCACCATCCAGAGGGCCAACTGGTTCTCTGGCAGGTTTTCTACTTCTAACATATTTAAAGAAGCTTTTATTATTACCCTTTATATTGCTAGCCATTCGTTCCTCAAAGTCTTTCTTTGCCTCCCTTATCATCTTCTTACATTTCTTTTGCCAGAGTTTGTGTTCCTTTTTATTTTCCTCATTTGGGGAGGATTTCCATTTACAGAATGACCTCTCCTTGTGCTTTAGAGCCTCTCTAACTCCACTTGTTAACCATGCCGGTGTCCTCTTGGACTTAAATGAGCTCTTCTTTCTTTGTGGTATGCACTTGTGCTGGGCCTCAATTATTGTTGTTTTAAACAGGCTCCATGCACTCTGAAGAGATTGGATTCTTCTAACCTTCCCCTTCAGTTTCTCTCTAACTAGTTTCCTCATCTGAGGGAAGTTTGCCCTTCGAAAATCAAGGGTTTTTATGTCTGATTTGGTTGACACTCTTCCTCTGACATGCATGGCAAAGGTAATAGCAGCGTGGTCACTGTTCCCCAGAGGCTCAGTGACATTCACACCTCTGACCAGGTCCTGAGTATCACACAATATTAGATCCAGAGTTGCCTGTTCTCGGGTGGGCTCCGTGACAAGTTGCTCTAAGGCACAGTCATTCAGCAAGTTGAGAAACCCAGTTTCTCTTTCTTGCCCGGAGCTCGCATTGGCCCAGTCAATGTGGGGATAATTGAAGTCCCCCATGATTACTATCCTATCCCTTTTAGCCACTTCCATGATTTCTCTCCTCATTTCAAGGTCCCCCTCAAGTTTCTGATCTGGTGGACGATAGAATACTCCAACGATCACATCACTCCTTGGACCTGGTAGTTTAACCCACAGTGATTCTATGGTGGAGTCAGACCCTCTGTCAATCTCCATTCTGCTGGATTTTACCCCTTCTTTGACATAGATGGCCACTCCTCCTCCAACCCGCCCCCCTCTATCTCTTCTATAGAGTTTATAGCCTGGGATTGCTGTATCCCACTGGTTCTCCGCATTCCACCAGGTTTCTGTTATGGCTATTATATCAATGTTATCCCTAGCTGCCAAATGTTCAAGTTCTCCCATCTTTGCTCGAAGGCTTCGAGCATTGGCATAGAAGCACCTGTACAGTGGGTCCCGCAACAACAGCTGCTGCCTTGTTCTATTCACCCCACAGCTTTTATTTTCAGTAGATGAACTGTCACATTTCGTTATTCTCCCGGTGCTAATACCTATACCTGCTATGTCTTCTCTATGTGATTCTCTACCCTCTCTAACCTCATTCCCCGAAGATGAGGTGTTCCGAACCGGATGCCACTCAGCTCCTGTCGGCTTTCCCCCAGTTATCAGTTTAAAAGCTGCTCTGCTGCCTTTTTGAGGTTGAGTGCCAGCAATCTGGTCCCATCATGATTCAAGTGCAACCCATCCCTCCTGAACAGGTTTGGCTTGTCCCAAAATGTTCTCCAGTTCCTGACAAATCTAAATCCCTCCTCTCGACACCATCGCCTCATCCACACATTGAGGCTTCTGAGTTCTGCCTGTCTGGCGGGTCCTGCACGAGGAAGAGGTAGCACTTCTGAAAATGCTACCTTGGAAGCCCGGGTCTTCAATCTTCTACCTAGCAACCTGAATTTGGCTTCCAAGACTGACCGCTTGGCCTTCCCGACATCATTGGTACCGACGTGTACCATGACTACTGGCTCCTTCCCAGTTCTCTCTAACAAGCTATCTATATTTCTGGTGATTGTGACCCCAAGTCCATGGAGTTTTCTTGGCAGGAATACTGGAGTGGTTTGCCAGTTCCTACTCCAGGCGCCTACAGCACTTGGTATTCCCTGGTGGTCTCCCATCCAAGTACTAACCAGGCCTGAACCTATTTAACTTCCGAAATCAGGCGAGATCAGATGATAGAGACCTTTGCTAACTACAGCCTTCAACTTGTACCTCACTGACCAGCTCTTTATTACACTCCATTACAGCTGGCCAGGAATACATTTTTAAAATGCTCAAGTTCAAAGAGGGAGAGGTTCTCAGTCCACTATCTGATTGCTTTCCAATCAATGCATGAAGAAATCTGGAATTTTTGAGATGAGTTTTATCACTTGCCCCAAAATGTTTAAAAGGTGAGAGATCTGAAAAATTATGTCATTGGAGACATAGCAACTGTACGTGTATTTACAATGACCTGTTTTTTCTAGGATCTCAGTAAAAAGGTATTCCTTGTGTTTGTTCTGTGCAATATCTCTAAAATATGGTGTGGGCAGGTAGAACTTTGACAGCAATGATGGATTGTCCATCAAGTGTATGGGAACATATTTTGCAAAATGTTACTACTAGCTAGATGATTTGGCTCATATATGGAACTCTGCTGGCCAATATTATCACTAACAAGAAATGGAGAACACATTTTAGAAAAGCTCCTAAAACTTCGTCCAATCTCACCTGCTGCCTTCATTCCTTCATATTTGTTGGGGGTCTCTGGACCTAAAGAATATGAAGGGATAAACATTAAACAAATCAGCAATATTAATCAAAAATCGTGAGCTGCAACTCAGTTTTTTTTGTTTGTTTTTCGTTTCCATCCCTAATGAGAACCACTTCAGCAGCTTGTAAGTTACATGATTTTATAAAATCATTGGCATAACTCCAGTCTTATTCCTTTGTCATAACCCATTATAACATTGCAACAAGCCAGTAAGCCAAATGGCTTGTCACACTCGACAGGACCCAAAATTGTTCAGCCCACCTTTTAATTAATTTGTTTCTTTTCTATCCTAGCTGGCTCATTAAAGTGGTTATTAGGCAGGGTATGGAAAATGCAGCATATTTATATAATGAGCATTGTGAAACATTTAAAAACAATCCAAAAAGATACAGCATCTAGCCATAGAAACTTTTCAAAAGTTTTCCATTGTTGGTGGATCATTGATATCTACATCTTCTCTCTTGGGGACAATTTTGTTTCTCAACTTACCTTTTCACAATCAAATGGCAAATATATCCCCAATAATACACTACAGGATTGCAGTGTATGAGTATTCAACATGTTAATGCAAAAATGCTCAGCTCCAGGACCATGAAATAGGCCAGTTGACCTTCAGAAAGGGGGGAGAATTAGCACGGGGTATCTCATGTAACTACATCAATTGTGAAAATTGTTTGGGGCTCATATAATACCAAGAAAATTTTCTACCTGCATTAATTTGATGAGGTGCATATGTGTTACTACTGTCCTTAGAAGTTAAATGAAGTGGCAATTATGAGAATGATTTTAAACTTATGATTATGTAAAAAAATACCTACAGTGGTACCTTGTATAAAGGAATTAATTCATTCCAAATGAAATTCTGTTAAGCAAATTTTCCTTCTTACAAATTTCCTATAGGAATGCACTGAAAATGAAGTAATCCCTAATTGTGACCATTTTTATGTTGTACGGATTCGCCCCATAGGCAATTCTGTTAAGCAAATTTCCCCTATCTCCAGAATTTTTTACGTTGTACAGATTTTATGTTATACAAACCGTTTGTTATACGAGAGTCCACTGTACTTCTAAAACAAGCTGATTAGAATGCTTTTACTTCCTATATCTATCTGTGAACAGAGAATAGACTGTGCAGTCAACAGTGGAATCCATTCTTGAATAATATTCAATCCAATGCATGGATTATCTTGCTGGAGCTTATAAATGTTCTGTGTTCATTAAGAACATAAGAACAGCCTTGGTGGAACAGGCCACAGCCCATCTGGCCCAGCATTCTGTCTCACACAGCGGCTCACCATTTGCTTCAGGTATTCCTAAGCATATGCCTTCACCTGCTTACGATTCCCTGCAAATGGCACTGAGAGATATCCTGCCTATCTCTCCAACCAGGAGGTTGTCCTTAGACATCTATAATGATATCCATTTATAC
Source organism: Phrynocephalus forsythii (assembly GCA_029282475.1). NCBI lineage: Eukaryota > Metazoa > Chordata > Lepidosauria > Squamata > Agamidae > Phrynocephalus > Phrynocephalus forsythii. The sequence goes on from JAPFRF010000002.1 coordinate 31,149,673, forward strand.
CCTTGTACTCCATGAACATGTCTAATCTTTTCTTAAAGCTGTCAAGGCTGACAACTGTCACCACTTTTTCTGGCAGGGAGTTCCACAGACCAATGATCCTCTTGGTGAAAAAGTACTTTCTCTTATTTATTTGAGATCTAGCACCCAAAAGTTTCATGGGTCCCCCCGATTCTAGTGTTGTGCGACAGGGAAAACAGCTTTTCCTTATCTACTTTGTTCATACTGTGTATGATTTTATAAACTTCAATCAGGTCACCTCTTAGGCACCGTCATTCAGGAGTGAAGAGGCCCAGCCATTACAGCCTCAGATGGTAAGGAAGGTGTTCCGGGCCCCTAATCATGCTGGTTGCCCTCCTCTGCACTTTTTCCACTTGCATAATATCCTTCTGGAGGTATAATGACCAGAACTCTACACAATAGTCCAGATGGGGCCTCTTCACTCTTATAAAGAGGCAAAATGACACTTGCTGACCTATTATCTATACCTTCCTAATGATCCCTAGCATTGATCTTGCTTTTTTCACTGCTGCGGCACACTGGATTGACACCTTCATTGAGCTGTCCACCAGGACACCAAGGTTCCTTTCCTGGTTTGTTGCACAGAGTTCAGACCCCATCAGTTTATAAATGTAATTGGGGTTTTTTGCCCCAACATGCATCACTCTGAAACTCATTTGCCACTGGTTTGCCCACTTCCACAGTGTCAAGAGATCCCTCTGGAGCTCCTCACAATCTCTCTCAGTTTTTACTACCTTGTATAATTTAGTGTCATCGGCAAATTTGGCTACCTCGCTATTTACTCCTACTTCTAGATCATTTATGAAGAGGTTGAAAAGCAGGGGTCCCAGTATAGAACCTTAGGGGACCCCACTCTTTACCTCCCTCCACTTGGAGAGGTGTCAACTTTGTGCTACTCTCTGTTTCCTGTCCCTTAGCCAGTTGCTGATCCAGGACAAGACCTGTCCCTTTATTCCATGACTGGAAGTTTATTCAAGAGCCTTTTGTGTGGGAATTTGTCAAAAGCCTTCTGAAAGTCCAGATAAACAATGTCAACTGGATCTTCCTTATCCACATGCTTGTTGAATCTCTCAAAGAATTCCAACAGATTAGTGATGCATGATTTGCCCTTGCAGAAGCCATGTTGGTTCTCCTTCAGCAGTGCCTTCTCTTCTGTGCCTATTAAATTTATCATTTAGGATGGTTTCCATCACTTTACCTGGGACACATGTCAAACTGACCAGTCAGTAATATCCTGGATCACCTTTGGAACCTTTTTTGAAGATTGGTGTTACATTCACTACCTTCTAGTCATTAGGCACAATGCCTGATTTGAGAGAAAGATTATATATTTTGGCTAGGGCATCAGCAATTTTATCTTTAAGTTCCTTGTGGGCAATTATCCCTTGCCTTCCATTGTTATCTAATGGTCCAATGGCCTTCCTAGTTGGGTTCTTACTTCTGATGTACTTAAAGAAGTCCTTGTTATTTCTTTGAGTGTTTTAGCTATACGCTCCTCAAGGTCCTGCTTTGCTTTCCTGATCATTGCCTTGCATTTGTTCTGTCAGAATTTTTGTTTCTGACTATTGTTCTCATTTAGACAAGCCTTCCATCTTCTAACTCTTTTCTTCCTTTTGATCACTTCCTGAACAGCTCCTGTAAACCACATCGGAGTCCTCTTGGACCTAGCAGTGCCCTTTTTCCTATTGGATATGCATTCCAATTGGGCCTCTGTTATTGTTTTTTTGAACAGCCTCCATGCCTCTTTGAGTGTTTTGGACTCTTTCAGTTTTCCCTTTTAGTTTCTTTTCTACTAGTTTCCTCATCTTTGGGAAACTGCCTTTTTGAAAATGTAAGGTCTCTGTGTTAGATTTTATCAGTGATGGGCAGTCTATGATTAAGTTAAAAGTAATTGTGTTGTGTTCACTGTTCCCTATTGGAGCAGTCATATTAACATTTTGCACCAAATCCTATGTATTACTCAGGATCAAGTCAAGGATTCTTGTACCTCTAGTTGGGTCTTCAACCATCTGTTCCAGGGAACAATCATTTCGCATATCTAGGAACTTTATCTCTCTATCATGTGATGAACAACAGTTCACCCAGTCTATGTGAGGGCAATAGAAGTCCCCCATTATAACCAGGCGTCCCTTCTTGGATTCTCCTTTACAACATTCTCCAACTGCCAGTCTACCTCAGGGGCATGGGTCAGAGGCCAATAGTGTATGCCTGCTGTTAGACCATCCTTGTGGCCTGATACTCGTACCCACAGAGTTTCTAATGGTGACTCCAAATCACCTAGATATTCCAATTAATACAATTTTATCAATTCTTTGAGCTACACCAGCCTACACCACCTGCCGTTTGCCCCTTCCTGTCCTTCCTGTACAGCTTGTAGCCTGGGGTAACTGTATCCCATTGGTTATCATCTGTCCACCAGGTTTCAGTGATGCCAATAATATCAATATTTTTATCTATTGCTAAGTATTCCAGCTCCCCTATTTTGTTCTGAAGGCTTCTGGCATTTGCATACAAGCATTTATAGATGCTTTTCTAATGTAGTATTTTGAGTCCAGTTGCATCATTAGACTGCCTCTTGCATCCTTCTGCTGGAGTGCTGGTGACAAGCTCCTGGCTCTGCTCAGTAATTACTGCATCCTTCTCACTACTCAAGTAGACACTTTCCCAAACCAGATGCTGCGCAGCTCCTGGCTTTCCCCCAGTTATCAGTTTAAAAGCTGCCCTGCAGCACTTTTGAGGTTGAGTGCCGACAATCTAGTCCCATCATGGTTCAAGTGCAACCTGTTCCTTCTGAACAGGTTTGGCTTGTCCCAATATGTTATCCAATTCCTGACATTTTTGGCTTTAATTCGGCCTGCACTTAATTGAAACGGAGACTTACGGATTCGTTTCTCATGAAGTGGAGAATACTTGTGCTGATTTCACAGATGAGACCATTATGGCACAGGAAAGAGTGTGCATGATCACAAGGACAAGCAGAACACAAAACCACAAAACAGATCGCATTAACTAGCAACAGGCAGCCCACTTCGGAATCAATAAGAGGGCTCAGTGCCCCCATCTGCTTGCATGTGTTCAGGCTTAAAGTGAACGTCAACAACAACTGTGGTGTGTATTTTAAGAGCATTTGTTGGCATTTTTCTTTTTTTACTTGCAAGTAACCATAGCAATCCTCACAAGTCAAATAGTCATACTTCCAAAAAATTAATAATGATGGCTTGTTTGACTTGCATAGCTAGCTGATATGTGAGCTCATCATTCTGAATAAAACCAGGGTAATTCAAGGGGTACTTCCCAATATAAAGCTCCTAGTGAGAGCACTCAGAAGTTCTACACAGTTTTGCTTTTTCCTCCTGTGATGGGTTGTCTGCATGAAGGGGGGGAAAGTCAGAAAAAGCACTGTGAAAATGCAGCCAAGTTACCTGTTTCTTACACTGGTGCACTCAGGACTAGCCTGTTACTCAGGTGCTACATTTGGCTGTTAAAATTATGACCAGAAGGTACGTCAATACCTTTAAAATGGGAGAAAGGGCAAAAAATCAAGACCATAGGGGAGGCCATGAACCAACAAGCGGAATTGTTCTGGGTGGTTCGTGACCTGACAGGTTTGTGTCAATAAGGGCATCATTCTATTTTTCCCCCAATCAAGTTGCAGCCTTTTTAAGATCAAAAATTAAGGCCATCTATGCTGATCTTGTCCGCACCAGCAGGTTAGTCAACCCAGAGGTGACCACTAGTGTACTATCTCTCTACAACCTAAAAAAATTCTGGAGATAGGGGAAATTTCCTTCTCAGTCAATTGCTCACAGGGAAAGCAACAGTTTTCTTTGTAATGCAGAACAGGAACAGCAAAAGGCAGCTAAAGCAGGCCGGCTCACTCATCATGAGTGAATGCATGCATGCCCACAGGATTTTGTGTGTGTGTGTGTGTGTGTGTGTGTGTGTGTGTGTGTGTGTGTGTGTGTGTGTGTGTGTGTGTGTGTGTGTGTGTGTGTGTGTGTGTGTGTGTGTGAGAGAGAGAGAGAGAGAGAGAGAGAGAGAGAGAGAGAGAGAGTCTGTCTGTAGGTGTGTAGGCGTGGAAAATGGGAGGGGAGAAAATGAGAGAATGAATGTGAAATAATAAAGCATTGGCTCAGCTTTGAAACTATGGCCAAAGGGAAGGAACAGCAGGTAGAAACATTGCTAGTTTTGTAACAGGATTGTGAATTGAATGAATTAGGTGGGGTGAGGGAGGATTTCGATGAATGTGTGGTTGGTTGCCTCTGTGTATGTGTGTGTGTGTGGGGGGGGGGTTAATGCCTGTACAGTGGTACCTTGTATAAAGGAATTAATTCGTTCCAAATGAAATTATGTTAAGCAAATTTTCCTTTATACAAATTCTGATAGGAATGCATTGAAAATTGAGTAATCCCATTTTTATGTTGTATGGATTTTCCCCATAGGCGATTATGTTAAACAAATTTCCCCTATCTCCGGAATTTTTTGTTGTACAGATTTTATGTTATACAAGCTGTTTGTTATACAAGGGTCCACTGTATTATGTAGGCCTCTGTTTCCTGGCTCTGCCAGTTATCTCCAGCTAGGCCCACCATCAGATGCAGTGCCTGCCTTCTGTCCCATCAATCATGAGAGGCACCAGCCACCAATGGTTACAGAGGAGTGGTTGTGCTCGATTCCAGAGCTGAAAAGATCTCAGTGTTATGCCCTAGGCTAGACTTCCATCTTGTCTGGAAATTTTGAATGAGCACAAAATCCTTAGTCATCACCCAACAGCCCCATATGTCCAATGGGGTAAGACAAGGCAAAGAAAGGAAAGGTGAAAAATAATGCTCGACCAACTTAATGAGCACATGTGAGAGTGAAGACAAGGGTCAAAGGTGAAACAGGGGGCTGAGGAAGAAGGCTGCAAAAGCCTGATTCAACACATATGCTTATCTTATCTTATCTCTTATCTTACTTCCTCCTGCACTGCTGGACGCATTGGGCAACAAGTGTTTTCCATCGGGTCCGGTCTGTGGCTTCCATTTCTGCCTTTTCCCATGTGATGTTTGTTGTCTTTAGCTCTTCATAGAAAGGTCTTCTGTGGTCTTCCTTGTTTTCTTCTTCCTCTAGGACAGTGGGGACGAACCTTTGGCACTCCAGATGTTTTGGACCACAACTCCCACAGTCCTGTGTCATTGGCAATCTAGGCTTGGAATTCTGGGAGTTGTAGTCCCAAACATCTGGAGTACCGGTGGTTCGCCACCATGGCTCTGCCATGGCTCAGAACCTTAGGGATCTGTTGTTCAGGGAATTGAAGAATGTGCCCCACAAGGCGCATCCAACATTCGATCACTATTTCATCCAATTTTCGGATGCTACTCTGCTGCAACACGTCCTCATTTGTAATATGGTCCCTGTAGGAGATGCCCAGTATCCTGTGCAAATATCTCTGATGGAAAACATTCAGCCTCTGGGTTGTTCTCTTTGTCATTTTCCATATTTCACTAGCATACATCATAGCTGGAATAAAAATGCTGGTGACAGTAGTGTGACAGAAATTAACAGTGAAGACCAAATTTGGCACAAGTGTTCGAATATACCAGATGCTTTGCCAATCCTTCATGTAACATCTTTTTCTGTCTCCACCATTAGATATGATGCTATCAAGATAAGTGAAGTTGTTGACCTCCTTGATGGGTTTCTGTCCAATTGCAGTACAGTGGTACCTCTTAAAACAAATTTAATTCATTCTATGTGTCAATTTGTTTTAAGAAAATGTTGTTTTACGAAACGTGGTTTTCCATAGGAATGCAATGAAAATGGATTAATCCATTCCGGAGGCTATGGGTCACTTTGTTTTATGAAAATTTTGTCTTATGAAACAAGGTTTTTCCATACGAATGCACAGGGGATGGATTAATCCATTCCAGTGGCTAGAATAAAGACAAAAGTAACCGCGTATTTTTTTTCCCTGGGTACATGTGGAACAATTTTTCTTCTTGTGAAGCATCCCATAGGGAATTTTTTGTCAGACAAAGTATTTAGTCTATTCCCAAAATTTTTTTTCTTCCTACGAGTTTTCTGTCTTATGAAGCACATTCCTTAAGAGGTACCACTGTATTCGTCTTTGTTCACCTTTGAACATTTGTGGCCTTTGTCTATTCTACATTAATGCACAAGTCCACTTTTTTTCCATCCATGTGCAGGCTAGTAGACATAGTGAGCTATGACAACACATATGTTGGAGGGTCCATTTTCCGTTGCTATACTGAAATAGGCACCTCCTTGCAGAACTAAAAAAAAGCAGCATTTGGCTTCAATATTTTCCTCGTCCTTATGTGATCATCTGTCTTGCAGCACAATAAATTATTATTTATTAAATTTATATACCACTCCATCGAGCTACAGGGCTACTCGTGTGTGTGTGTGTGTGTGTGTGTGTGTGTGTGTGTGTGTGTGTGTGTGTGTGTGTGTGTGTGTGTGTGTGTGTGTGTGTGTGTGTGGTGTGGTCTGACAGTCGTGACTGACTCTTCGTGACCCCATGTCCATGGAGTTTTCTTGGCAGGAATACTGGAGTGGTTTGCCAGTTCCTACTCCAGGCGCCTACAGCACCTGGTATTCCCTGGTGGTCTCCCAATCCAAGTACTAACCAGGGCCAACCCTGCTTAGCTTCCGAAAATAGGAAGTTACACTTGAAAGCCTGATGGTAACCTCATCCACATAACACAGAGTGAGCATCAACTATCCTTGGCATCCAGCAAATGTTGTCACTTCCTTGCTCTGTTTTTTTTAAAAAGCCACAGAGCTCCTTCCTTTCTTTTCTCCTATCCCCTATCCACAGCAGTTCACACTAGTAGCAGCAGCAACAATGACAATGACAGTGACAAAAATGACCACAGTGACCTAACCCCTGTCAAGATGGCACTGTGGGAAACTGAACTCCCAACCTCTGGCTCCACAACCTGATTGTATGCCAAGGATGTCACGGAAATCTGTTGAAATTGCACATGAAAGGACCTTTGGACTTCTGATTTGCTCTCATCAAGCCTGTTGCTCATGAATGGCGTTACAGCAAAATCATTAAGACACACAGCATGTCCAAGCAGACATTTTTCCCTCTGCTGTTTGATGCACTGAAGGGGGGGGGGGTAAACTGGTCTCCCTTTTTTCTGATGGCCACACATTGTAAGAAGTGGACTGCATCAATCTGGCCCCAGAGTGCCCCTGTCCATGCATTTTTGAGTCCCTCTCACTGACTTCTACTTTTTTTGGTGCAGGTAGGCGTGCTCCAGTTTAGTCCATTCCCAGTTTGTGTGATCTCTGGGGATGGATTAAAATTGAGTGTTGCGACTGTCAAAGCTGCTAAGGTTCCTTCCAGTATCATGAAATGGCTTAATAAACAAGCCACTTCAGGATGTCGTCGAATTGAACACACACACTACAGAAGGATTAGGGAAGTGATATTATTATTATTATTATTATTATTATTATTATTATTATTATTATTATTATTATTATTATTATTATTATTATTATTCTGTCTTCTAGGCCACTGCTGATGTGCCAGATCCCTTTAAATTTAAAATAAATTTTGCTTCCTCTTGTGTGTAGCACGAATTGGGAAACTGTAGCAGCAGTTTTGATCAGTATTTTCACGCAAGAGAAAGGCATTTTTAAAAAAAATTAATCAAAGTGATTCAATGCAACAGTGATGGGCTGGCCGATGGAAATTATTTTTCCCTTGCTCATCTGCAAGGGCAATCTGTCACTATACTGGTGGTTCATTTATTAAACCACTTCATAATATTACAAATGGGGTTGTTTGAGGTCACTGCGCCATTTGGATGTGAGCATGCGTAGGGATGCAGCCCACCCATACCTAAGGGGCCAGTGCTTATAATCTGAATGCAAAATTGGAGAGGCATCCCATCATTGCTGACAGGTTATTTGAACTAGCCTTTCAGCTAAAAGCTGCTAGTCCCATCAATTTTTCAAGTCATAAATTGGAATATTTCCTATGCGCTCTTCTCTACACACACACACACACACACACACACACACACACACACACACACACACACACACACACACACACACACAGGCCCCAGATTCTTTCATCACATAGTAATTGCTGTAGTCAGAAGTTTGCCATCATGTCAATGTGTCAATTTCAAGAGACGAACATTGTTGATTATAGTTGCTCGTGAGGCATACGTCAGACCCTTCTTGTAGAACACTGGTGACATTGTTGTATCTCAGAAGCAGCAATGAAAGACAAAGCTACAGATCTAGCTTGGAACGGGTATTTTGAAAAGACTCTTTATTGCTTGGCATCATGGATGGATCCATCATGGACCTAAGTTGTTACGCATTTTGGTAAAGCCTCACATTTTAATTAGAAATTACGCGTTGGGCCAGTTGGGAACAAAGCAGGCAGCACTAATTGTATGGCAAGAAGGCTTCCAGCCACGGTGCAATTTGATGGGATAGGTTGATATAATTGGATAGAATTTCAAAATCATAATTGTGTGCCAGTAAGTCAAATCTTAATTACGCCAACCCTTTTCAGAGTTTTTAAGGTACTGAGTATTCAGAAGCAGTTGACCATTCCTGTCTTCTGGGAGCACCCTGGGACTGTGTAGCTTGCGCAAGGCCCCATAAACTGGTTCTTTTGGGGATGCACAGTATGGAATTGAACTCCCAACTTCTGGATCCTCAGCTACATACCTTAGCCAGTGAGCTCTCCAACCAGCAGGGACATCATACCAGAGGGTGGGGTGGGGTGGGGTGGACAGTGAAAACAAAGAATGCTATTTGGACAGTTAGGACAATATTCTCAGGATCTTGATGAACTAGAGGATGCAGAGCTTGCTTGGAGGGGGCAATGTGTAGCCTGCATAATTAAATTGTAAACTGCCCAGAGAGTGCTTGAAGTGCTATGGGGCAGTATATAAGCAGAACACTTTGGTTTGGTTTTGCTGCAAATATTGCCTTTTGTTTATCTACCACCAACCCCATTACAGGATGCATCCAAATAACATTTTTTGCTGTCAAAGGTCAACTCAACCTCCTGGATTGGACTTGATGACTTTGACTATGCCCAAACTTAGAAACATTATTTTTATTGCATCACACCCACCAGAATCACCCAGCCACTGGCCATACCGCTTGTAGGATTTCAAGAGATGTGCTCTCAACAAATTAAATGAGTTCTACTTTTGTTGGATTACTGCTGGGAAGCAACAGCCTGTGGTTCAGAATCATTGAAATGCTTGACATATTTACCAGAAGAAGCGACATCATGCAAATATATGCAAATATAAGGCTGTGTGGCAATCCTGGAAATAGATGTTACAAGGCATCTTAAACAGCAAGTTCTAATAAACTGCATTCCATGAGCAGATGAGCCCCCAAAATGTATATTTTGATTTTTCTCTTGCATTGTAATTAATAAATACAAAATGTGATTCTTGTTATAGCTTGCTTGATTGAGAAATATGTATTTTGTCACTAAGATAGCTTACTTATAAACACTCATTTATGACTAATCCCATACTGACTTTTGTGTGTGTGCCATCTCAACAGGAACAAACATACAGCTATGGAACTAACACATTTCAAAGCAATTTTGGATCTGTTTCCTATGAAAACATGACCCAAAAAATCTAAAAAACTTAGGAAAAAACCAGAGCTGTATTATTAACCCTGGACTATATCATAAATTAATTTAAGATTGATTCATCCTTACTGAACTAAATCATATCCAATTCATCTATTCTTCTGCCGCCAAAAAAATCATTCCTAAAATAAATACAAGCAAACAATAAAAATAGCATTCATTCCTCTATATCCATTCCCTCCTCCATGCCTCAGCTTGAGACCAAGTAAAAGCAATGGGCTGGGGACTGCATTGTTATTGGTTGATCCCGGGATATAAAAAAAGAATCTGAGTCTGGCATGTGGTGGAGAAACTTACTGGCATCCACCCACTCCAGGTTACAACTCCAGACAAAAGGAATAGCTCAGCTAAAAAACAGAAGTAGGAAAGAATCCTGGAAGTTTTGGAACCGGGGATGGTAACCCATTCTTGGAGGTTTCACAGGGAGCTGTGGTTCCCAAACTTGGACTACTGTTCCCAGAAATCCTGGCCAGCACAGCTAGAAGTGAAGGCTTCTGGGAATTTGAGTCCTGGAACATCCAGGGACCCAAGGTTCGGAATGACTGATATTTATTTATTTATGTATTTATTTATTTATTTTAGAGTATTTTTACCCCACCTTTCTTCTTGGAAAAGGGACCCAAGGTGGCTTACAGTAAGGAGAGACAACATTACAGTCCAGTACAATTAAGACATATTCAAGTACTGTACTGAGAACATGGAATTGAGGGACATCTTACTGCATTAAAATATAACATTACATTAAAACTACAATAGAACACAAGCAGTTAAAGACAGAGTAAAAATTCCATGTAAAAGTTATGAGTGAGAGGAACTAACAATGAATACAGTGCCAATGCAATCACAAAGTCTATAAACTCAAAGTCTATGTGATCATGTATGGTTGATGAAGTTTCCTGAGACTTTTTATGGAACAACTCAAATTGCAGATGCCAAATAAGGGAACGGATGAGTCCCGACTTTTTTTTCCGGATCTAAACATCAGAACCAAATGTTTCGGGTATTCTTTCTAATCAGACTTTTACTCCAACTGTGTTCTGCAAAAAATGACACTGTCTATTTATGGAGTCCCACCAGCAGATTTTTAAAAGGTGCTATAAAAATAAACAAATAAATAAATAAATAGATAAATAAATAAATAAAAAAAGCCTGCCTTCTGCCTTCTAATTCAGTCTTTCCCATAGGAGGCGGCCTTCTATTGAGTCTTACATTACTGCCTGCCTGAGAGCAGCAAAGCAGCATTTCAAGCGTGGGTGTGTCTCTTCAGGTTCATCTCTAGATGCCCGTCCTCAAACCCATGACCTTCTGCAGGCAAGGGAAGACGTCTTCTATGACTGAGCTGTACTGCATGTTTCCTTGAATTTGTGTGAGAGGCTGAACTACTCCCCCCTCTCCTTCCTGCTTCATGAAATTCTGATGTCTGATTCACTGGAATCAGCAGGATGTCATCCATCTGACAAATAATAATAATCTAACCTGAAGAAATAAGAAACCAGACATTTCATGGAAGTTCATGAATAAGTGAGGGGCATAGAAGGAACCACCCTGAAGAGTGGGACAGCACTGTGAGTACACCCTGGGTGGTGTCATACAGTCAGCGAGTCCTTCACTTCCAGAAGCATTGCACTGCAACCACGCCAAATCTGTCTACTTGCCTGGAGAACAGCAGAAGTGGACGAAAAATTTCTGCACACATCTCAAGCTCTGGTCACATCTTGGTCAAAACTAGTTGGATCATTTTGACATTTTAATTGGTTTCAGATTTTGCCTCCATTTCATGTGTTTCCATGATTCTGAATTGTGCAAGGCTCTGATATGAATAAAGAAAAGACAAAAAAATAATCCAAATGCTTGGTCATGGTTTTCTCCACTCCTTCTCAGTGACTAAAACATGATTTTTTGTAGTAGAGCTAAAACTTCACCACCCAAACAAAACACATTTCAGAATAATAGGGCAGCTTGATTTATTATCACTTTTGGTACGATTTCAGGTTGTCTGCTACCCCTCACCCAGGTCTTGTTTGCACTCTTATACTAAAAGCAACCACATTAAGAGAGGTGATCGGTATTTGCAATTTAGCAACTGATGTTTGGCATCAGTTTAAAAGAATGACAAAGATCCAAATTGTTTGACAATATGCATCCAAAATGGTGCTACTGGTACTTCTGTTTGTGATCCCTGCTTCTGCAAACAGGGTTTCATCCAACATTTGTCAGTTTTGACTGTGGATAATGTCAGACAGAAAATAAAACACATGATGGTGTCATATTTTTAAATTCAGTTTATAGCTTGAGACAAGGCACAGCACCAGTGACAGATAAAATGTTTGTTATGAACAAGATATACCAACATATTTATTTAACATATTTGTAAGCTGCTTTTCTTATACAGTATAGAGAGGTTTCCCAAGGTGGTAAGCAAATGAGAAAAAAAATCACCACCAAAATTACCATATTCTATTATACTAAAAATTACAAGATTTCCAAAGATTTTTTTTTTTACATTTACAAACACAACAATAAGGATTCAAAATACAATGCACCCAACCAAAGCATTTCTTTTATATTAGTAAAAGCGGCGATTTTGTGCAAGAGAGGTATTTGGATGCACTGCCCAGCCTGTTGGTGAGCTGAGGACACAATGGAACAAGACCAGCAAATATGCTTTCTTTTTTGCCTCCTTGGCTTGCTGCAGCTTGAGGCCAACACAAGGCCTCTCCCTGCAATAGATCTGAAAACTGTTCTTATTGTGGGGTGCCTGTTTGGGCAGGCTTGTCAAGAGGAGGGGCTTTAGGAGGATCCATTTCTACTCCGCTTGTGATGGGACCCGATTAATATTATGTCTCTGGCCTCTACCACTCCATCCCTTAAGGACTCCTGTTTAAAAGAGAGAAAAACAAAATTGAAAAACCAAAATAGACAGATTAGTCATTGGAAAGATTGTGGGATTTTTTGGGGGGTGGTGGTGAAATACTCTGACCATGAGCCTTTTTATACTGAAAACTCACTTAAACCATGACCCATGGAAAGAAAAGGAGTTTGCCCTTGCTACCCTGATGCAGCATGAACTGACTGAAGTAGCACCTGCTTGAACAAGCATATGGATAAAATATTTTTTTTAAAAAAAATGAGCCCTTTGACTATAAAAGATCATATCCACTCATGACTCCCGCTGAATAAGTGAAATGTAGGTATCGACTTTTCCCAAAGTCCCACACTTGCAAAAAAAAGTGAATTTTGCTCCAGTTGGGAGGAACGGTGGGTTTCAGCGCAAAACGATTCAAGAAGTCGCTCTTCTCCCGCCTGCTACTTTCCACCCCCACCCCCACGGACGTCACCGGCCCCCACCGATCATGTGGGGTGCTGCTGAGCCCTGGATTCTCCACCCTGGGGTCCAGCCGGCCGTCACTTGCCCCGCTGGGGCGCCGTCAGCGAGAGGAGTCATTCATTCATTCGGATCAAGGGAGACCTCTCCCGTCGCCACCACTCCCGCCCCTTCGCCCTCCTCAGGCGATCTCCGACGGCTCTCCGCGGCCGTTCACTGGCCGGGGTTGCCCCCTGGTGTCCGGCGGCGGCGGCGGCGGCGGCGCGCACCGCCTTTCCCCGGGCACGGGCATCCTTCGCCACCTGAAACGGCCCCCGAGGCTCCTGAAGAGCGGCACCCTCTTCTTGTCCACACGGTCGGGGCACCCTTTCGGTCGGCTCCGCTTGCCTCCCTCGGGTCTGGCTCCTCCTCCTCCTCCTCCTCCTCCTCCTCCGGCGGAGGCTCTCGCGGGCGGCGACGAGTCGGCAGGCAGGCGCTCAGCTTTCCCGGCGGGGCGCTTCTCCGCAGGTGCCGCCGACGTCGAAGGCTCCGCGGGCGGAGAGCGGCGGGCTGGGCTGGCGCGTTCTTGCGCGCGGCTGCCTCCCGACGGAGGGGGCGGCGCGCCCCGGGCGAGCGGGCGCCCGAGTGGAGGCGAAGAGAGGCAAGCCAGAGAGCCCTGGGAGGAAGCGGAGGCGGAGGCGGAGGCGCAGCCGCCGAGCCTGGATTCGGCCCCGCCGCGGACCCCGCGAGGTGAGCCGCAGAGCGCGACGCGGGGAGCCCTCTCGTCTGCCTGCAGCATCGGAGGCGAGTTGCGCTGCTTCTGGGTCGGCCAAAAAAAAAAAAAAAAAAGGTAAAGGGGGCAGAGAAAAAAAGAGGAATGTCGGGGGTACTTGTGAAACTACCGTGGACCCTTGTATAACAAACAGTTTGTGTAACATAAAATTTGTACAACATAAAGAAATCCGCAGATAGGGGGAATTTGCTTAACAGAACCGCCTATGGGGCGACTTTGTACCACATACAAAGGGGATCACTCTGTTTTCAATGCATTCCTAGGGGAAATTGGTATAAAGGAAAATTTGCTTAACAGAATTCCATTTGGAACGAATTAATTCCTTTATACAAGGTACCACTGTAACGGCTTTGTTTTAGTGTCCTCGGCGATTCTCGTTCGCGTTTTAGGAAGGACGTGCCCGGCTGCGCTTCCCGGGGTTCCGCGTCCCCTTCCCATCAGCGATGCTTCTTGCCTAGCAGAGGCGCGCCGGCGATCGGGCGGCGCCAGGGGTGCGCTGGGTTGGGATCGCGGTGGAGCCGCTCTTCTGCGCGCAGGGTAGGTGGGGGATTAGAAAGAGAAGCCTCCATCCATCCCGGCTCGATCAGGACGCTCTCAAAAAAGCGAAGTGCCCGTCTCAGGTGCGGTTCTAGTGCGTCTCCCAGGTAGCGGCTCTTGATCGGAGCGACGGGCGGGCGGGCGGGCTGCCTCTCTCGGTAGGGAAGGGAAGGGAGAGGAGACGCGTCCCTCCGCGACCTGGCGCTCTTGGCCCGAGTTCTCCGGAGCATGTGCGGGTTGGAAAGCAAAACCAGCCGGAAGGGGGTTGTCCTGTGTGTGGGGGGGGGCAGGTTTAGCTTCAAAAGCCTTGAGGCACAGGGAGGGAGGGAAATGCAGCTTTGGAAAGTGGAGGGCAGCCGAGACCTTGTCGGTGACATTGGGAAGCCCGGGCGGGGAAGTGGAGGAGTGTGCTGGGGGGGGGGGGAGTCTGCACAGTGGTACCTCAGGCTTCATGAATCCTGTGGAGAGATTTGAGTTGGGAAAGCGGCACGGGAGAGTGTATTGGAGAGGGAAGCCTGACCAAAATATAATAGGGAAAGGGGCAGCTGTGTGTGTAGTGTGTGGAGGGGAACCCCCCTTCCTCTCAGCGGATCCACTGGGCCATGAAGGGATTGAAGGAAATGACAGGTCAGTTGCAACCATCAGCAACCCTGGCTAAGCCAGGAATGCTGTGGGGTTGATCTACCCCTTCGCCCCCCCACCCCACAGCCCTTCTGCCACTCCCCGGTTGAGAATTATGTACCTGGGGCCCCGAAGGGAGCCCTTCAGAGTTTCACCAGCACCTCTCTTTGGAAAAGGGAAGATGAGTTCTTAAATGAAGCCAAGAGGGAGGCATCTCCAGCTGCCCCTCCAATTGCTTTCCCCATGATAGTTTCCAAAACGCCTGAGGGTGCTTCTGGCCAAGGTGTCTGTGGGTCAGAGTCCATGATATTTTGGGGAGACAAAGGTTCCTCTCCCCCACCCACACCCCCATTTAAGCACTGGTATAAAATTCTCCGGTGACTGATGTTGCTTGCTGGGATTGTCCTGGTGGAAGGCATGTCATCCAGAGGTAGATAACGCTGGGGCGAGAGAGAGAGAGAGATCCAGAAGCAAATGTAGGAGTTTCTCTCCCCTGTGCATGCGCAGTAAACTCAGACAGTGCCTCATGGCTTCCCTCATACCCCACATTGTCCATTCACTTTTCAAGTGAAGTCACAAGAAGAAAAATGCATCATGCCTTAAGATTAGAAATGTTTCTACCTGATGCTGCTGACGCCTCCTCCTCCACTACCGCCACTGCCCGGCATAGTGAAGATGAGAATTTGGCACCAGGGAAACGTTTTTTTTTTTTAAAGTATCTACCTACCAGGTGAGGTAGGCATCCCTTTGGATGTTTTATTACAGTTCCCATAAGCTTCAGCCATCTTGAGTCAGAGGCAGTGCGCGTTGGAAGTCCAAAATATCTGGAGGACATGATGTCCTTCCCTGGTGGGAGGTTGAAGGAATAAAAGGAAGCCTTCTCAGGAATGGGATGGGTGGGTATGAAATTTTCCTCTGAGTAAAGGTTGATACGCTGAGGAAGATACACTGTGGTTTTCGCAGATAATGCCATCGTACCTGTTCGTTCCAAGGGGATTGCTTCAGACATTAAGTCCCTACGGGATTCAATTCTTAGGAAGTATGCTTAGGATTGCGGCCTAAGGGGGAGTTTTGGACAAGGGAGATCCTGTGAGAATACATTTTTACCCCGATGCCCTGTCTGCACCAGCTTCTCAGTGGAAATGCTTAGGACTGAGTTTCAAGCCATGTACAATGGTGCCCCAACTTAAGAGCAGCTCAACTTAGAGCAATTTGACTTAAGAGTGAAAAACTGTTGCAGTTTTAACTGCCACCTTACAAATTTTAGATATGGTCTGCTTGGCTTACAATTATTTTCATTTTTTAGATTTTTTAAACTTTCCCCCCCAAATTATTTAGATAGGTACCCCAACTTAAGAGTAATTCAACTTAAGAGCATGCATTCGGAATGGATTAAATTCGTAAGTTGAGGTACCACTGTAATGCCACTTGCTGTGAATGGCTAGCATTTCCCCTTGTACCTCAAAGGGACATTTTCTAGAGTTATGGAATCCAAGAATTTGAGGTGAAAATGAATTTCTTAAGGCAGTAGTGGCCAAACTTCGGTCCTTTAGATGTTTTGGACTAAAACTCCCAGAATTCCAAGCCTGTATTGCTAATAACAAAGGACTGTGGGAGCTGTGGTCCAAAACTTCTGGAGGGCCAAAGTTTGGCCACCACTGTCTTAAGGAGAAACCAACAAATGATAGTTCTCCATTGAATACAGTACTAGCCAGTGTATTAGAAATTAAGAATCACAGACAGCGCAGCCATCTCCTTCAAGACACCCCTCAGCCAGAAGGAAAGAAAGAAAGAAAGAAAGAAAGAAAGAAAGAAAGAAAGAAAGAAAGAAAGAAAGAAAGAAAGAAAGATCATAAACATTTGTAAAATGATGACCACTGTGTCCTTGTTAACATTAGCTGACATTTACATCTTCAGATGCATTTGCATATATTACTAAAAGGAATTAACTTGCAAACTCAATAAAGATACTGTAAAATTGTTAGAATGTTAAAGTACAGTATATGCATGGCCCTCTGATAAAGCTCCCATCACTCTTCACTATTAACTCTGCTGGCTAAAATGTATGGGAGTTGGAATCCAGTGGCACCCCAATGGTGATAGATGCCTCTCCCAGACATAGATATGCATGCATCTTATTATGCTCATCCAGACTGAATGGAGCTGACTCAAAGTGTGCTGATGCAAATGAAAATGCACTTTTCATGCAAGACACTCTGCTGTTGTTGAGCGAGGGCCAGAAGAGAATCTACCTGTGTGACAAGGTAACCATTGTGTTCTCCCAAGCTCAGGCAACAAAGGACATCCTTGGCTTCCGTTTGATACCATTAACCTTGCAAACATGTTTTCTGAAGTGTTGCTGAATCATACCAGAAATGCTGCCTGGATACTCAAGTGTCCATTTATATCACTACCTAGAAGAGAGGGAGAGAGAGAAATGAATAATGAAGCACTTGTACAGGCATTCTCTATAAATGAATGTCTAGCTTGGGTGCTTCAATTTTTGTGTTACTAAAAAGTTGCAAAGAAGGTGATTGTCTGAATCTTTCGGAACAAAGGAAAAGAAGATGGAGAAGGAGAAATGACAGTCCTGTCAAAATGCTGTGCACTTGAGAGATGCTACACACACTTGTTTTTCTGGGAGACGTTGATAATAACCTGGTTTTCATTATGACTCACAATAACTTTATTTAGATTAACCATAAATTCTACCATTGAGGGGATTCTGCAGAACAGGTGGTAGAGAAGGCAGAGGACAAGATTAGGAACAGGTTTTGTTTGCTGTTAAGTGTAGGTGCAAGCTAGATTACCCTGTGTTATTAAACTTTCAGCAAGAATATTCAAACCTAGCTTTTCTAAGAATTCTGGGGTCTTTCTGCACTGTTACTATCTGGTGTTTCACTGTTAGCTAAGGCCGCTACCACACTTTCTCCAGCAACCGCATTTTGATTTGAATCGGCTTTAGCCCTCCCCTGGTCATGTGATCGCTGAAGCGACTCAGCGTTCCGCACTTGGGCGTTTTTCGAGGGATCAGTTCGGCAGTCTGCACTTTGCCGAACCGGTTTTTATTCCTATTTTCACTGACATTTTCCCATCCCCTGCATCGATGTTTTAATTCCATTCCTCGCTCAACAGAGATTTGCCCTGATTGGATTGTACAAGAGACTAATTTTTGATCCCATTCCTAATGAATCCTTATTTGTAGGTGTTTTTTTTTTTATCACTTCAGCAGAGACCTTTGGGTGGTGGGCGGCATGTAAGTTGTAAAAACAAACAAAAAATAAATAAAATCTACTGAGGCTAGAAGAACTTGTGAAAGATAATCTACCACTTTCTATGCCACCGAGGGCCCTTTTGGATCTGTCAGCTAGAGGTCATGGTAGATACAGTCCAACAACACCTGAAGAACACAACTTCCCCACTCCTCTTCAGAGAGTGGGAACTCGCTCCGCTGCGTGGCACCCGGGATTCAAACTGCTGAGCTGCCAAAATTGCAGCCAACAGTTTTCAGTGTTCTAGCCTGCTAAGCTACCATGGCCCCTTTCGGAAGCCTTATTCCACTGAGCCACCACCAATCTCTCTGTCAAACCTTGCTTTCCAAGAGATTCTTTCTTTATTCTTTCCAGAAGCATCAACAAATTATATTGACAGATAAGCATATACTACTAAGCAGAATATAAATAAGTAATAAAATTATGATATATAAAAAAGTATATAAAATGAATAAGATTTTAAGAAAACACCTGGATGACATTTGCCATTTGCCCAATGCCGGGCTATATCAACATTTCCTCTTGCCAACATATGACCTTTCTCCATGCTTGTTGAAGGGCATTGTGTGCATTGTAACAGGTGTCAGATGGTTTGTTCTCCAAATTTGTACACTATGGGAAGCCCCATTTACTCAGATTATCCTTTGATCTTCTAACTCCGGCGTGCAGTCTGTTTTCCATATGGTCTAAAGCTATTCTTGGATGGGTACTGGAGAGAGAGGGGGTTCTGCCCAGCTACCCGTTAGCTCCTTCTTAACCTTCCCTAATTCTAGGGTGGTCTGTGGGGGCTAAGTGTTGGGAAGGGCAGAGTATTTGAGGAAACTATGAGCCCTTTTACACGACCCCTAAGATCCGCGGGTAACTTAAATTCGGATCCCCCCAGCCAGATATCATGTGGGTTTTGTTCCTCTTCCTGTGTTCCCACCCTTCCGCACTCTGTTGCTTCTGTCTGCGGTGAGGGGAGGGAGAAAAAAGGGAGAAAAAAGGGAGAAAAAAATGCAGTCTGACCTCCGCTCACCTCCGTCTGCTGTCGGAGCAGCCCCTTGGGATTCCTGTCTGTTAAAGGGGCGGCGGGGACAACAAAAACAAACAGAAGGCGAGGAGAGCCCGGCATCCACAGCTTTACAATCCGCATCAGAAAGTTTTTTACCTCCAGAGACCAGGTACTTGTAAAGTGCACTGGGCATGCTTAAGTGGGCGTGGGCGTACTTTATTTTTTTTAAAGTCCGCTGCTGGTGGGAAAACAATTTTATGCTCCAGATCTGCAAGTGTTTTGCAGTGGATTTTAGGGGTTGTGTAAAAGGGTTCTATACCTTGATTTCAGTCTTGGCTTTGGGGATTGATGACCAAAATAACAAGTGTGCTTCTGAGGACGTTGCTTTGACCCACTCTTTCTGTGCAGCACTTTTCCAATAGATTTGGAATGCCAGCTAAGAGTATTTGTATTGGGGTTGGTTTTAAACACCCCATGACCAGTCATGCTCTTTCCTTTAAGGCCACATCCACTCCCCCCCCCCCCGGCATGTTGTGATCTGTACCAAACAGCGCCAGGATATCTTCCTGCAGAGTATTTATTATTATTTATTTATTTGTTGTATTTGTATCCCGCCCATCTTCCTGACGGAACTCTGGGCGGCTAACAATTTAAAACCGAACAGCAAAAAAGAGGGGGGGGAGGCAGCAGGTACAGTTAAAAATAGGAGAGACAATCCCTCCACCAAGATGAAGCGGGTGAAGGAAAAAAGGAGTAACATAGAGCTAGTACAGAAGTTCTTAATGTGTGTGGTTGGGGACCTCCTCCTGCACCGATTATTTCCCTCAGAATGTTGTTCCTAGCAAAAGCATTCAGCTTGGTATTAAAACAATGATTCTTGAAAGTGCGAGTTTGATCCATTGTAACTCCCAAGTACTTGGGGGTAGCATAGTGTTCTGTACATTTCTGTTTCCAGACATTCTGTTATCATGTTTATTATTTATGGTGAATTGGTAGGTGGGGAGAACAGGGAATTTTTTTAAAGAGCTGAACAGCATGGCAAAAGATAACATATGAGTGATGTGTGTCAGGCAGGACCATCCATGCCTGACAGGAAAGAAAGCTTAATACCTTCCATATGTGCTGTCTTAGGCGAATATTCATCATTACCTGGCACGACAAAGTTCCAAATAGCATAGTCCTGAATCGAGCTGGAATCCCTAGCATGTACACTTTATTGAAACAGCGACGCCTACATTGGCTTGGACACGTTGTGAGAATGGATGACAGCTGGATCCCAAAAGATCTTCTATATGGAGAACTAATGCAGGGAAAGCGCCCCAGAGGGAGACCAGAGCTGCGGTATAAGGATATCTGTAAGAGGGACCTGAAGGCCTTGGGAATGGACCTCAACAGATGGGAAACCCTGACCTCCGATTGCACTGTCTGGAGGCAAGAGATACAGCATGGTCTACATAAATTTGAAGAGGCATTTGTCCAACAGGCAGAGGAAAAGAGGCAGGCACGGAAAGAACGAAACTGGAGGACCGGGCAAGAAACAGAATACATCTGTCCTCAGTGCGGTAGAGACTGCCATTCCCGAATTGGTCTATTTAGTCACACTAGGTGTTGTTCTTAGGATCTCTACTCCAGGCATGATACCATAGTCTTTCGAGACTGAAGGATGCCAATGATGATGATGATGATGATGAGAAACACACTGCTATAATTGAAGTCCCCATGAAACATTTGATGCTCAGTACAACTCAGTAAACCGCTGTTTCCTCAGAAGTTTTTCATCTTGGCTGCAATGACTTTGATTAGGGTTTCAGCCTTATTCCTGGATATTTAAGGATAAAGAGCAAAATTCCTATATCAAGTCAAGCCACCTCATTCAACCCTTCTGGAAAAATACTGTTTCCAGTATGCTTCTTGATTTTGAATTCTGAATTACTAAGTGTACTAAAAAGATACACTTATGTTTCTGGTCATCATTTTTACTCTTAGTGTAAATTAAGGATTCACAGAAGAATAGACTTATATCCAGAAGGATATTAGTGTAAAAATTTCACCATACGTGGCATGCTCACCTCTGAGTGGCTACTGTTTTTCCGGTATGTGCTTCTGCTCACCTACAAGCATTTGGGGCCATTTATGCTGTTTTCTGAAGATATAGTTCTTCTAATTGCTCTTCTTAGTGGTTGGACAAATAATAGGGAGCAAACTGGTCTAAGGTGCATTTCCAAACTAGATCCATTCATTAAATTAAGTCCTTGCTGGAAATGGGCTTAATAAATGCCAAAGTTCAATAAGAGGATGGTCAGTGAGAATGAAATGGGTGCCAGGGCTTAGGGAGCAGAAGGCATTACTCAGCCGCTAGCTGCTCTATGGTGGCTGTGAGGAAACCATTGCCCATATGCAAAGGAGACCACTAGCACAGACCAGAAATGAGCCGAGTGAAAGCCATTTATTTTGGAATTGTTGGCAAGGTGTTGTTAACCTTCATTCCTGCTCCAAAGTTCCACAGCTGTCTAGAGGCATTCTGTTACTATGCAATCATAGCCTGCCCAGTATTTCTACTGTTGGCTGTTAAGGGTAGAGATTCCTTCTTTAGTTGATCTCCCCAAAACCTTTGGACCATTCAGTTCAGGCCAAAGCAGAGCAGTAGGAGGGTGTAAAGTAGCAGAATGCAAACACTGACTAAATATCCTGGCAAGAGAAGATCTAGAAGAAAATCCCAAAGGTTGTCCAGATTTTAACATGGGGAGTCGACTATTGCACAAGGGGTCAAGAGGCAAGGCGGGTCTGCACCAGTGGCAGCGAAGCTTCGGAACTCCAGATGTTTTGGACCACAACTCCCAGAATCCCAAGCCTGTGTTGCCAATGACAAAGGACTGTGGGAGTTGTGGCCCAAAACATCTGGAGTGCCAAAGGTTCGCCACCACTGGTCTACACCATTCACATGCATCTAATTGGAACAAACCTCCTAACCTCAAGCTGAGGCTCATACGCATTAGCTCTCAGCACCCTACAAGATGATTACCTGAAGCCAATTAGAGGTATGCAGACAGAGGTCCTACTTGCAAAGGGCCCTTTGCTCATCGGGAGTTTTCAGTGCACAAGAGGACCTCTGCTTATGGTTGTACCTTCATACTGCCCACATTGCAGCCTGTATTCTTATGTACCAGTACTTTGTGAGGAATCTAGATGATTTTTTTTCTTCTACTCTTGATTCCAGAGTGGCATGCTGCCCCCCCCCCCAGCTTTGATTCTTGACTCTTTCCTCTGCTAGGTAATCTACAGGTTGCTTGAGCCAACCTAGTGCTTTCTGTGGTACAGCCTAGGAAGCTACAGGCATCTTCTGAAGAAGGGTTTTCTAGAGGGACATGCACCTTGGCTGAGCTGAACAGTAGGCAGCTGTCAGGTATTAGTGAGATGTTTGGAACAGCAGCCAAGAGTCTCAGGCAAGGAATGAAACCAAGAGACAGAGACAAAAGAATGGCACTGAGGAACACCCAGAAGCATATGAAAGCCAGGAGGAACCCTGTTACTCAGGAAGGATCCCCGTTCCAATAGGAAGCCCTTTATAGCTGTGCCTGTCTAAGGATGCTCAAAGGCGAGCCTTGATTTGCGGAGCTGGTCCAGACTCAAACTATGTGTCACTGCAAGGAAGATATTCCAAGCTGCTATTATTAACTCTCATTACACAGAGTAACAGCACAGAGAACTGAGGACAGACATTTCATGGAACCTACAGTATCTCACCATATCCCTGTGGCTATTCGGGTTAGTGTGTATTTTCAAATTATTTGTTTTATTTTTATTTTCAGTACTGTACTGTATCCTTGAAATGTACATTCCATACATTTGATGCTTGTATAGTTTGATGTTCAGTGAAATAGCTCTTTAAAGGGGTAGATTTTGGCATTACTGTAAGCAGCCTTGGGTCCTTTTCCAAGGAGAAAGGCAGGGTAAGAATACTCTAAAATAAATAATAAATAATTAAATAATAGTTTCTTCTCCCATTATCTTGAAATGTTTTGTAAAGGTTTTAGACTTTAGGCCATGCAGTTTTCCCATCCCGTCACAAAATCTTCCCCTCACTAAGTTTCTAAGTTCATATAAGCAAATTTAAATAATCTAATTTTATTAATTATTCAAAAATAAACACCTACAAAAGATTTCACATATATCGGACTTGCCATCAAGTTTATTTGGAGTAGTATCTTGAATGTTAATCTCAAGGAAGCCTTGGCATGTCTCTTTATTTCAACAAGCTCACCCATTATTCTTCTCTGGTTTTAGTTCAGTGTGCTGGCTGAAGTCTCCAGAAACAGCTGTGCTTCTCTGAATTTCCAGGCAGAAAGATACTTTGTTGAGGACGTGATGCTGGAAAAGAAGAAAGTGTGATTTTATGATATATGGTGCATGAGAACTAAGCCAAATTTTTAAAAGAGTCCTAAGACTACAATATTAATAAAAGTATTTCTACTAGGTCATACTGTACAAATTCAACTGTTTATTTTCCCTCAAAATGTTAGCAAATCTTTAGTTTTTTAATTAAATCATAGCCAGGTATGTGTCACTTTTTTCCTGCATGTCAGGTGAACTGTTTTTGTCAAGTTAATCATATCAGCTGGGTATGATTTCCTTGCTATTGCAGGGTATACACTAAAACACTTATGTACAACACACATGTGATATTATCATGACATTTTAAAAGTCCCTTGTGGTAAATTTCTTTCTCGGCAGTCTCCGGGGATTAATAACCAGTGTTCCACCTTCAAAAGAAATAATTGCTCTCACTGACGCTATCTATGTTAATACTGCTAGAATTTGTCTGTTTCTCTTATTGAGACACAGCCTGTTCTACCCTTGGGGGAAAAAAACTCAGGGGTTTACAAAATGGATGCTAAAAAACACATTGCACTGTCTGGCAAGCTCATTACATAGCAGAATAACCAAGTAGTATCAAGGGAAATTGGAAGTGTATTCGCTGCATCTTAATATCTAAACTGTTCTAGACAGTATATGCCCAGTGTGGGTTGATGGTAAGCTTACAGGTTCCATTTTAATTGTAGAACAAGAGTGCCTCTGAGCATATGACTAGCTGAGGAATTTGTACACTACCAGAACTGGGGCATATTTTCATACTCAAGCCAAATTCTATTTCCTAACAAGTTTCCTTGATTGTACTAATTTGGGAGCAGGGATAGAGCCTTTATTGTTATTATTACTAAATTCCTAAGAATTGGAAACTCGTGAAAACCCACTGTAAATTCCATGGAAATGTTTCCTGCATGTTCTGGCAAATACTGTAAATGAAAAGGAACAAGGCGGAGCTGTGATAGGCAAGACACAGAGGTCTAGGGTCACTATTCAGACCCCAACATTTACCATGGGCTGCATTGGTTGCCCTAAGAGGAAAATGCCAGAAATCCTAGTTTCAGTTCTGTAAAAGTTGCTCTGGGGGAATTAGGGGAAAAACATATGGGGGCTGTGCACCTTGTTTGAAAGAAGAACTGCTGCTTCTGGTGGCCTTTAGAAACAGCAGGCTTTCTGGAGGAAGGCAGCAGGAGGAACTATGAGCTGCACAAAGTGATGGGGGGCTGCATGCAAGTGTAGGCTATGTCACTCCTACTCTTATTGTCGTAGAATAAGGAGCCAGCAGTCTGTATGAGGACATCAAAAATGTTGTAATTGCTGCACATTACAAGGGTAAATAATACCTAGATTGCTGATTTGACAATGGCTAAAAAATGCCAGTCTATTAGCTGATCTTATAGCCCATTTCATCCATTTAAAAAGGACCTGCAGTGTTCAGATTGGAATGACCTTATGTAGCTTTTCTTCTCACTCAGTGCATGTGGTGCAAACAGGCTAATGCAATTGTAAATGCTGGTCTGAGTAACAACAAATTGAACTTTAAATCATTCTTGGCCCATGGCAATGTGTAGTCAAGACCTGACGGGGGAGATGGTGCAGATTGCTATCCCACGGCCGGAAAATCTGGATCGAAGTAAAATGCAGATTTCGCCCCCGGAACAGTCACATGCTTGAAAATGCAGTTCCTGTGTCCCCACGGGTGCAGTTTAAAGAACCGCATCTTTTGTATTCCCATGAGTGGGAACCGCAAGGCAGCACAATGAAAAGGTTTTGATGCGGACTTTCCGAGTCCCCACGGACTCAAGTACCAGTTAAAAATCCGCATCGGAACTCAGACAAGCTTTGTACCACCTTGAGACCAGGTACAGTGGTACCTTGTATAAAGGAATTAATTAGTTCCAAATGAAATTCTGTTAAGGAAATTTTCCTTTATACAATTTTTCCATAGGAATGCATTGAAAATGGAGTAATCCCTAATCGCGAACATTTTTATGTTGTACGGATTTTCCCCATAGGTGATTCTGTTAAGCAAATTTCCCCATCTCCAGAATTTTTTAGGTTGAACAGATTTTATGTTATACAAACCATTTGTTATACAAGGGTCCACTGTAGTTGTAAAACTTACTGGGTCGTGCCTAAGTGGGCATGGTCACATTTTTTCCCCTTTAAAGTCCGCTGGTCGTGGGAACACAATTTTATTAACCGCATCTTCAAGCAGTTTTAAGCGGTTTTTAGTGGTTGTGGAATAGCAGCCTTAGTGGAACCACTGTTGCAATTATTATTACAAAAACACAGGTTTAGTGATTTGTTACATTAATGGTTGTTTTTCAACAGAAAATGTTCTAACTAAAACTAAGAAGGTGGTCAAACATTTGAAAAAAGAAGATCCCATAAAAATGTCCCGGGAAAAGTGATGAATAAACATAACTGATGATTTGTACTAGTGGGATTACTGCATTGGCAGATTATCTGATAAATGTTCCAGGATTCATCAATCATGTTGTGAGAGTCCATTGATGATCACTAACGGTTCCAAAGTAGAAGGACTAGTCGACAATGGAGGGTTATCAAAATCTAATAAACTGTTATTCATAATTTTGGTTAACATGTGTCCAGTTTTGTTCTCTTCTGACATTTTTGTTTCATTCAACAACAAACATTCAGAACCAGTGTTATTTAACATAACACTTTCTAACACATCTTTCCTCACTAATAGTAACTCTGCTTGAAGATGACAGATGGGCCTAGTTTCAGGTTCACCCTGCCAGCACACCACGTCTCACAGCAATTGTGTCTGGCTATGGGTAGTTGATCTTCCCAACCCCATCCAGAGATCCATCCTTTAGGTCCCATTCCTGTGGGTCAGACTTACACCTCTGGTGACTGGGTTATGGTACTGAAGTGTTGGCAAAGGCAGTTTTAACATAGACGGAGTCATAGATGACTTTTCAATTTTAACAACAGGCTGCCCATCTTCCACAGTCTGAGACCCTCGGTCCTGCTTCTCTGGGTCAGTCTGAATTGCCTCATCAACTGTCACTCTTTTATACCTTCCTCCTTCCTTCTCTTTCACCTCCCATTTGCTCACCTTTCTGTCAATCATCCAGAACCCCTCAGCTATCACTCCCTTCTCTCTAACTGCTGTCTCCCTAGTAACCTTTCTTTCTTTCTCTCCAGCGATCTTATCACTTTCTGTTCCTCCTCTTTTTATGTCTACGTTCTTCAGTTCCTTCGCTATCTTTTTCACTTCTTTCTTATTCATTCTTGACTTCTCCTCTGAGGACGGCTCATCCATACTCTGCTCACGCCATGTGATGTATACATCAATTTGAATAAGCCCCTCGTTTTTTCTCCTCTGCCACTGGGGCTTCTGGATCTTTTCAGATCAAATGTATTTGCATTGGTTCAGGGGGTGTGTTTGCTTGAGTTACCAGTTTCCTATTCCCCAACTTCTGTCTGGTCAGCTAAAGTTAATTTCCATGGGGAAACCTGACTTCTTGGGTGCTAATACATTGTGGTTCACTTCTCATTTTCCCTGCTGTTTAGTCGCACCCTAAATAGAGAGTCATGTTATTTTGCAAATATGTCGTTATGGTGCTCTTATTACACATCTCCAAGTAATGTTATAAATAGCATTGTTTCTTGTAACAGGTTACTTTCAAGCTAAGACCTCTGTAGATTGCCCAGTCTGGCTTTCAAGACAAGTACAGTAGGACCCACATATCCACTGATTCATTATCCACTGATTCAGTTATCCACAGTTGGCAGAGGAAAAAAAAAAATAATTCAGCAACCACAAAGCAAGCTATTGTCACAAATAGCATCTGTAAAGCAAGCTACTGTCAGGAAACAGCAGTCGTATAGCAAGCTACTGTCAGGAAACAGCAGTTTGGAGGTGGGTGGGCAGGCGTTCTCTCTTATCCATGGTTTTCATTATCCACGGGAAGGCCTGGAACCAATCCCCAGTGGATACTGGGGTCCTACTGTAATGCCTTTTGGATGCATGTTGGTCTGGAGGCTGCTGCCACACTATCTCTTCCATCTCAGCCCATATCCTCTTTATTCAGATGTGAGTCCAGTTGAGTTGGATTCCTTTTCTGTGCTCTGCCAGGCAATGAAATGAAAATGTGGGATCAAATACTGAATTGGATCAAGTGCAGCAGGTGATTGTGGTAGCAGCTATTGTTAACCATCCCTTTTGTGTTTTTCTGGGAACAAACCAAAAAGCTTGCAAGCCAACAAAAGAAGCAGCAATCAAGGTGCTTTCCCTAAAAAAAAAAAAGCAATATAAATATAAAAGAAGTGAAAGGTCACATTTCTATGGGGCCCTGTCAGTGTTATTCTGAATAGTTTAAAAGGTGTTTGGTCTAATTAATGCATCAATTAACTGACTAAACAAACAAACAAAAGAGCCCACAGTCCACTCATCTAAAATCATTAGGTATTTCTCAGCTGCTGTAACACAAAGGGCAAAGCCTCTCTTAGGAGAAGAATGGTGGACTTCACAGGGAATATGAGCCACTATTGCCTTGGCAACCTCAGTGATTTGGATTTTGAGAAATTATGAACCACAGCAGTTACAATTGTATCTCCATACAGCCTAGCTGTTAAGATTTTATGATAACCGGGGTAACATTCCTGGAGGAAAAATGACTCATTTGGTCAAAATAATACAGCACCAGGATGCTTCTGACAGATAAGCTTTTTAGCTCAATTGAGGTTCTGTTTTTTTCCCCTCTAACAACTCTGATAGCATTAGTTTATAATTATGACTAAGGTTGGGGAACTTTAAAAAAAAAAAAGAGGACAGTTCTTAGGAGTTGCCTTCCAAAACCAGGCGCCTTTTCCAATGCATGCTGAATGGTTTGGAATAAAGAATATCAGTGCGACTGTTGGGGTCTTATATGGTTTCATTGACATTAAGGAAAAAAACAACCCAAGGCCACCCGGACCATTAGGACGAGCAAGGTGGCAGATGTTCAGGACGGAGCAGCAGTGGCAGCTCAGTACCCATTCTCCCCGATTCTCCAGGACATTGTCCTCTGCTGGACATCAGGAACTAGAAATAAACTACCAAAAGACCAAAATCATGGCCTTTGGAAGAAGACAAAAGAAAAGGTCTTGGATCATTAATGGGCAATCCCTGGAACAGGTTTCCTGTTTTAAATACCTAGGTATAGCCCTTCAATCTACTGGGTCTAGAAATGCCCATATTCAATATGCAGCTAACCAGGGTGAAAGAACAGCAAATGCCATCTTAAGGTTCTACCAATCCAAAGGGGGTCGTTATATCCCAGCAGCCCTAAAACTCTTTCAGGCAAAGGTGGCCAGCCAGATGCTCTATGTCTATGGCACCTTCATTGGGCCTGCATTTTGTAGATTTGACCCTATAGAGCAGGTCCAATCTACATTCCTTAGAGCAATTCTTGAAGTCCCAAGATGTGTAACAAACGCATACATTCGTTTAGAGACAGGTATGCTATCAATGATTGCTAAAATTACATTAACTTATCTACAGTATTGGCTTAAGATAAACTCCCAACTGCAGGGATTAACCCATCTACTTTTAGTGGACAACTTCCAATCTAAGTGGTTAAAATAAGTCCTAAATAAATTGCAAACTTATGGGTCTTTCTTCCCAAGCAATCTTGAGCATGCAATGGGATGAAGCAAAATCAGCCCTTAAACAGAGAATAATGGATATGGAGAGACAGGCAGATCTCAGTAGTTGCCCCAATTTTAGAGTCCGTGATACACATAAATATCGCTCACTCCCCATGGCCTATCTGTCACAGCTGGAGACGTACAAGTTTAGGAAAGCCTTTACTCTGTCCAGGTGTGAGGCTTTCCCTTCTGCAGTGTTGGAAGGCAGATTTATGAGCATCCCGAGGGAACAGAGACTCTGCCCTTGTGGCTCTAATGAGATAGAATCCATTGAGCATATGATGCTCAGATGCAGTAGGCATAAAAAGACCTGGGCAAAATACATCACACCACTCTTAAAAGATATGGCAGGCCAATCGGACTCGGACTATTGTAATCAATTGCTAATTGACCATAGTCGGACTACTACTGAACTGGTGGCAAAATTTTGGGCATCATGTCACAGCAACAGATAGATAGCTGAGCTTTTAAACCTGGTTTTATATTGTTATATCTGTTGTCTTAAAAGCTTTTAAACATAACTTTTTGTTTTATATATTGATCACTGTAATGTTTGACAGTTTTTAAACTTTCTAGCTAACGTTTTTTATATTGTATCTTATTCGGCTCTATTCTTTTCTATTTTATCTTATGTCTGGCTTGATGCCGTAACAATAAACTTTACCTTACCTTAAAGTGGGAACTCACTCTGCTGCGTGGCACCCGGGATTCGAACCGCTGAGCTGCCGACTTTGGAGCTGGCAGCTTTCAGTGCTCTAGGCCCCTGAGCCACCAAATATAAGAGACACCATGAGGGTTAGAAGTGTGGTGAGATTCACCTTAATAGCTTTATTTGTCCTTGGAACAGAAAGTCCAGCCTTTGGATCAGCAATTAGAGTACAGTACACACCTTAGAACTCTGCAGATCCAAGAGGCTTGCTTGCAAAGATGCTGCCCTTTGCAGTGTCGGTGAATTCAAATGGAAGTGTACTGTAGAAAAACTGAACACCTTTTATCAAAGGGGAGGGAAGAAAAAATGCCCTGGAAAAAAAATCTGTAAATGCATTCTTAGGAAATATCCAAACAGAGGATTTCTTCCCTATTTTATATCTGGTTTGTTGCTGATATTGTCTTTTTATGAGCAAAGCAGTGCCATTTGTTTCAGAGGTCAGTACTTTCCAGATGGAAGCCTTCAATTAAGTTTCAGTTAGGTTAGAAAAATGGCTCTGCAAGGGAAGTTCCAAGAAGAAATTTGAGTTGTTGTTTTTTTAAAAAAAAGATTTTTCTTAAAAGAATGTTGAGATTTTCTTGAGAGAACAGAGGCTTTCAGAAGGGTGTCTTTTAAAAGTAGAGTGCAGTGCAGACTAGGGATGTGCCCAGTGGAAAAAAATGTATTTTGCTTGTGTTTTGTTTCAGGGACTGTCTCTATCATTTTCATTCATTTCTAGAGCTGGTCCTTTCATTTGATGGGGAAGTGACCAGTTCTTTCCTCTCCTTTTGCTTTATTTCCTCCATCCATTCACTAGAACGTTAATTTCAGTCAATATTAGCCTGGCTTGGCAAGAGCGGTTTTGCACAGATGCACATGCCAGCTGGGGTTAGAGGTAAAGGGAGACAGAGCTATGAAGTGGCAGGGAAGCCCTTAACTTGCCCTTTTCCTCTTAACTTCTCCCTCTCTCCCACCTCTGCCACCCGAAAATGAAGCCAACTGAAGTTCCCGGACCCTTCTTGCAGGGACATAAGTTTTTGAGTTAGAAGAGACCTCAACGGCCATCCGGTCCAACCCCCCTGCCATGGGATTCCACTCTCTGGGGATTTGACTCTCCTGGGGAGTCTGATAGGTCAAACTAGTAATTACTGCTAAATCCTCAAAGAGGTCATAGTAAGAAGAACATTGAGGGAGAGGAGAGAGGATTCTGGAATCTTGGTTTTTTTCAACTCTGCTCCTCCTGCAAATTACACTAATGGCTCCAGTTAGTACCTCTGTAGGCTGTTTTGACAGAATATGGAATCATTACTTACAGCAATTCCCATAAGCAGAAGAGATCATGCAGCAATTAAATAGTAGGATATCTGGGGTAAATATGACTTAGCTGGCCAACATAGCTGTATCTTACAAAGGAGCTTTATCCCATGCAAGTCTTATTTTACAGTGAGCTGTATTGGGGCTTGATATTCAGGTGTCATGAGTCAAACCCTTCTAACTATTCATAACATTGGGAGTCATTAAATTAATTTTCTCTCGCCTTTATCTGTGATATTAATACTCACTCACTCACTCACTCACACACACACACACACACACACACACACACACACACACACACACACACACACACACACACACACACACACACACACACACACACACACACACATACTTTTCATCAACTGCAATTAATCCTGTCTCTTTTGCTGCCTTGTAGTCTAATATGCTTTGTATTCTCTTAGGTGTCCCTTATTTCCCTGGTGCCTGAAAGTTATTGGAAGATAGCAATATATTTTATGAACAATAACCTAATACAATGGTACCTCTACTTACAAGTTTAATCCATTCTGAATGCATGCTCATAAGTCGAACTACTTGTAAGTAGAGCAGCCGTATCTTTTTAAAAAAAATCAAATAAATAAATAAATAAATAAAATTAAAAAATGTAAGTGGAGCAGAACACATCTAAAATTTGTAAGGCAGTAGTTAAAACACCAATGGTTTTCCACTCTTAAGTCGAATTGCTCATAAGTAGAGCCACTCGTAAGTAGAGCTACCACTGTATGTTTTGACCATAAGTCTTCTTCTGGGGCAAAATGTCTTTTATAAACCAAACTAAACTCATCTAAGAATATACTTCTGAATGTTTGCTTTAGTTGCTTGCTTGCTTTGTTTATTTAATTGTATCAAATGTTTAAACTTTCAGAACTCTTGTCCTGGGCACATAATTCTACTTAAAAAATTCAGGGCTAAATCTAGCATTTAGTCCCAGTCAGGCTAAACACAGTTGAATGGGTTGCATATATAAAGCCAGCACATTAGTTCCATTGATTTCATACATCTGCCTAGTTGAGACTAACAAGCGGATTCAGTCCTAATTCTGAAGACCGCCCAGTACATTTAAATATGACCATCATTCCCAACTCCATTCCCTGCAGGTATGTATAATGTTTCTGGCAGATCCATTCATTGATGCAAGGCCGGATTATTGCAAACCACTGGACAGACTGTACATTTCCAACCCTGGTTTTTTTTCCCTGATTGTACCCAAAAAACCCAGTGTGCAAACAGCGGTCAAGTTGCAAGAATGAGTTGGGTTCTTTTGATGAATAAAATCTGTTCTTGTATGGGTCTTCCCATGCATGGTATATCCTGTTGGATTTTGACGTTTTTGGTCTTGAAAATCAAAGTCAATCAAATTGTTTCCTTAGGTAGGTAAAATCTGCATAATAACAATCATCTGAGAACTGCAGAGCTGGAAGCGGCCCTATGAACCACTGACTTTATCTGCTCCAAAAATTGATGTAAATCTGAATTCTTGTTTCCAGAAATCCTAAGCCACTCAACACAATAGGCCACATAATCATCTCCAGCCAACATTGGTCAGGATGGTAGAGGATGAGGGGGTGACAAACCTATGCAAGTCATGAGATATGCTTTGGTGCTTCTTAATTTGCTGGGGCAGCGGGGGGGGGATCTCAGAGGCATTTCCGGGGGTGGGGACGGGGATATATATTTTAAATTTTGTTTTAATGTTGCTCTGAGTTTCTCCAGGGAGGGTGGTGGATTTGTTCCAGGGAGGGCAGAGGCCCCCCTCCTGGATGTATGCCTGGAAGAAACTCTGGTCTACCTAGCAACAACTTACTGACACGTGATTTGTTAACTGGTGGTTCTGTGTGTGTGTGTGTGTGTGTGTGTGTGTGCGCGCGCATGCGTGCATGTGTGTGTGTGTGTGTGTGTGTGTGTGTGTGTGTGTGTGTGTGTGTGTGTGTGTGTGTGTGTGTGTGTGTGTGAGAGAGAGAGAGAGAGAGAGAGAGAGAGAGAGAGAGAGAACCCATCAGAAGATGCCAGATGTTGATAGATAAGAAGAGAGAAAACTGATCTGAGAGGAGGACGAGCTTGAGCAAAAACTGGTAACTGATTGTGATGAGTTATATTGTAACTAAGAAAATATTTGTGAAGTCCCCCCCCCCAAAGAGAGTCTTGATTTGAAAACTTTGTAACCGAGAAGAAAAGTAACCTCCTGGTGAACCACATCTTTTACCATGTCTGAACTTCTGGGACCTGCTTTGAAGAAGGGTGATTTACACTCGAAAGCTTGCAATGTTCCTTTTTTATTTTTAATAGTGGCCTATAAAGGCATCACCTGTAACCTATTTTTGCAGTTGTGTTTTGTGATGGCCACACGGCTCAACCCCTTTTTTGCTTTGATCAAAAGTTAAGTGTAACCACAAACTTGAGGACATACAAAGTAATTGTTATGTTATTCATTCACACAAATTGAGGGCTGGGAGAGTGAGAACAGACAAAAGAAAAGACAGTGTTTCATTACCCAGAATGTTGTTAGTCAGTGGGAGTCCTTGCCGCAGGATGAGATGCCTTTAAAACGGGATTGGACCAATTTCTGGTTACAACCATGATGGGGTTACATGTTATCTCCAGGCTTAAAAGGAGGGTACCTTAAAGTGCCAGACACAGGGATGTGTTATCAGGAGACAGGTGTCTAATTGTCTCGTGTGCTCCCAGAGGCATCTGGTGGGGCCACTGTGAGATACAAAAAGCTGGACCAGATGGGTTCTTGGCCTGACTCAGCAGGGCTATTCTTATGTTTTATTTCAGGGGTGGTGAACTTTCGGCCCTCCAGATATTTTGGACTACACCTCCCAGAATTCTGAGCCTATATTGCCAGTGGTAAAGGTCTGTGGGAATTGCAGTCCAAAACACCTGGCGGTCTACAGGTTCCCCACCCCTGTGCTATTTAAATAAAAATGACACCTTATGTTTTACCTTAATCTATTGTTCAGTTTCGATTGATTTGGGCTTAGGAAAAGTCCAGGAAAATAAAGGTTGGCTTATATTATGACTAGCCGGATCAGGAGTGGTCACAGGGGAATAGTGTAGGCCCGTCTACCGGGACAGTGTCAGGTTGAGGAAGGCTGATGCAAATGGAATGTTTTAATATTCCTCTCTCCTGATGCCTTTAATGTGAGCAACTGCTGATCTGTTGCTGCCTGCCATTTCCTTTCCTTCCAAATTGCAGGGGAAAGAACTGACATCCAGCAACCTCAGCTTTCTAATGGGCATCTCCAGTGAGTGAACTCCCCCCCCCCAAGTGAAGCGTCAGCTGGAATTTGACAGGTGGGGGGGAAATCCTCTTGGTAACAAGACAGTTTTCTTTCCTTGTCACATTAATATGGGAAAAAGGTGACACTATTGTAACCTTTTAAAAGCAAGGTTAGTGCTGGTGTTCAAGGGGAGATTATGGCAGGATGGAGAAGAACAGTTTTAGTTTTCATTTTTGTCTTTAAAGAGTTCCATTAATATAAGTGTTGGCTTAAGCTGCCTTTATGCCAACAATGGGCTTTCTCTTTTGTTGACTTTGGCACCACTTTGAGTGCTGCCAAATTATATCCCCTGAATCCAGCCACCGTCAAAATCTTATAGATAATCTGGAATAGCAGTTCCAAATGAAAATGTAGTACCTGTAGCAATTAAACTCATACTTTCTCTTGTTTTCTTTTATTTCATTTATTTATTTTATTTATTATTGGATTTATACCCCGCCCATCTTCCCTAAGGTTGTTGTAGTCTTTGCCGAAAGGAAAGGCAGTATAACATCATTGGTCCCATGTGATGACTGCAGAATGAAGGGGTGCAATTCAACTGTTCTTACATCTATTCTAATAAAAATACTGTACAGGGGTGTACGGTAACTCCCAACTTGTGTTTGGTAACTCTCAACTCCCAACTGCTGCTCTATGTCTGAAGAAGTGGATGTGTCCACGAAATGTTACATTAAAATATGAAAGCTAGTCTTTAAGGTGCCAGATGTTTTGTGTTGTTTTTCTTTGATTTTTGCCAACTAATTCTGTATCCAAATAATGGCCCACTTAACCTTTAGGAGACACTCTAACACATTTTTTTCCTCAGGCCTGTGATAATTTCTGTGCATTTACGAATCTCAGGGTTTTTTTTTAAAATCCCCCCCCAAATGGGGGGGGGGCAACAGAAATGACTATGAACCTTATGGGTGAGTCTGTGCAGTGACCTTATGATTGTACTATCCTCTCAAAGTCCATACAACAGTCATCTTTTCACAATGATGCAGACACTACATCCCAATAGTATAATAAGATTTTGGCAAAGATTAATGGACTGAGCTGAGAGGGGAAAAAAACAAAGCAAAAGATGAATGCTCCAGAAGGTTTAAAATGCTATTTAAATAGTAGCACTGATTTGTCTTTTCATGCGACCTCTCTGCAAAATGTCTCATAGGGGTGGAAAGGGTGGCATTTATTTTTCTGACATTCACAGTAGATTCACCTCTAGATTTCAGTGCCTTCTAAATTGTGATGTCCTGGGACAAAGCCCCGGTTGCCTTGCCCTAGTTACAACCTTGGGTGTGAAGGATAAAAAAGGATACTTTTGTACAGTGACCCCCCCCCGCCATTCGCAGGGGTTAGGGACCCAACCTGACCCGCGATAGTTGAAAATCTGCAATATGTGGTCAAGTCGGACCTGGGGGACCTAACTGGGGGCTCTTGTTCTTACCCCCAGCCTGGTGCTGCCTCGAATGGGCCTGTGAGGGCCTTCCCAGGCCTTCTGGAGACCCCTGGGAAGGCCCTTGCAGGCCCGTTCGGGGCAGTGCCAGTCCTGGGGTAAGTATGGGAGGCCAGAAACAGCCTTTGCCCCTTACCCCAGGGAGGCTTTTTTCATATACTACGGTCCCACAATATAGCGGGACCGCAGTATATGAACCGCAAAAGGGTAGGGGACCACTGTATAAGTCAGTATTTGAAGAAAGAGGAAATGCATAGAGTGTACAGTATGTATCCAGTATTTACTTAGGAAACAGGTATAGAAAATAAGTCACTTTTTGCAGCAGATTTGGCTAGTCTGGGATATTTTGCTGTTTGCTGGCCACCCCCTCCACCGTTTCTTCCATGTACAGAAGTGAACTGGACTTGGATAAACATTGGTGACAGGATAGCATCCTCCACTGAGCTGCGAGATGGTTTAGGACAGTGGTTCCCCACCTTTTTGGCAGCAGGGACCAGTTTTCTCACTGTGTGGGGCTTTTTCAAGTGTACACACATGCACACTCAACTCCCCTCTCCCACACACACACTCTGGTTCCATCACAACCAAAACAAACAAGGAGTCCCTCGTGGAAGGGGGCAGGGAGAAGAATGTGGGCCCACTCAGGTACGTGCCGTAGAAGGAACCTTGCTGGCTCTGCAACCCAGTTCCTAACAGGCTATAGACTGGTACTGGCAATGGCCCAGAGGTTGGAGACCCCTGGTTTTGGAGACGTGCAATGGGCCCAGTGGTACAGTCCTCCAATAGAGAGAGGAATTATTGGAAAAGAAGGCTGCTGATTATGATCTCCCTCAGAGGTGGGGAACTTAGGCACAATCTGTCTACCACATCATGCAGCTCTTTCATCGATCCTCAGGCAAATCAGAAGCACTTCTCACCTCCACAACTAATGACACATATTTAATGGGTGTCGGGATCGAATAGGTGGGACTCTCACACACACCAGACCATTGTATATCTAATGAGCCTATTCAGCCATCTTCAACCTAACGGGCCTATTCAGACCAGGGTGGTGTGAAACCAAGATGAACGATAAATTGGACTTCCCTTAGATTGAAGAAGCTAAGTGGATGAATAACGAAACATTTCAATCTCACAAGAAAAGAAGTCGAGTTGTCATGACTCACTTTCCAGATAACCTCACCTAAATGACACTCTGCAGGGTGCTTTGAATGTTACTTGTACTGTACAGCAGCCATGAGGAACCTACGGCCATCCAAATGTCACTGGACTACAGTTGCTATCATCTCCCACCACTGACCTTGCAACAGTATTCCCCACCCCTGTTGTGACCTTTCGTACAGTATTTCTTTCCAACTTCAAATGGAATCTGTTGCCTTCACATAAGTTCTTTTCTTCAACAGAAAAAAAGATGAGATACATTATAATGACCTGTTCTATAGTAGAGATTCACAAAAATTGCATGCCCGATTATACAGTATTGGGAAAGGAATTAAGAAACAGGCATGCCCGAATATACAGTATTGGGAAAGGAATTAAGAAACAGGCACAACTTATTCCTCTCCAACAACATCACGTTCCGTTTAAGCCATTTCATAACATAACCTGATTAACACTGAGGTTTCTGTGTGCCCAGGAGAAATTTAAGGAAGGAACAAAGCGGCTGGCATGCCTGTCTCGACTAATCCTGGAGTGCCCACATTTCCCATCTGGATTATTGTGACAATGAGTAGTACGTGAGGCTGCCTTTGAAAGCAGCCTAGAAACGTTAGCTAGTAGTCCCTTAAGGCTGCTAAGAGGGCCACACCAGTTGTAGGCACGGTGGTTATTGTTGCATGCCATCAAGTTGCATCCAACACACGGGGACTATAATAGGCTTTTCCTCAATAGGGATGCATCAAGTAGTGGTTCTACCAGTGTCAAGCCCCATGAAGAAGAGCCGGCCGCTCTAACATTTATTTAGTCATTAATTAAATAGATGGGAAATAAACAGTGGGATTTATAAAGAATGGCATGTGCATGGTCACCGTTGACCCCAGTGGTGCAGTCTTTACTGGCTCCCTCAAAAGGAATTGTATAATCATTTTTAACTTGCCCTTTTCAGTCTAGCGAAAGTGATTTTTCCAGACAAAATGTCATAACACAGTTGTTGGCTGAGGTTGTACTGTACTTTGCATGAGATTTTAAAGTTGTGCCTTACCTCAGGGTGGATTTAAATCACTAGACAATAAGTCTGATTTAAATCATGATTTTCTAATCTACATAAAGACTCATTTCTGCTGGGCCCATGCCTTACTATTAGACATGGGCACGACTTGGCGAAATTTCCGTTTCCGTTTCCGTTTTTCGTTTCCATTACGTAACGGAAACGGTAACGATAATTAAGCCGTCAGAACTCGAACTCGAACCAAAAAAAGAAAAATTTGGTCGTGTTTTCGTTTGTGGCATCGTGGCAATCGCGCAATGCGAAGCACAGAAAAAGTTTTTAAAAGTTTTTTTAAAAAAACCCGACTCCCGGCCAAAAAAGCAGGTGAAAATATGCCTGCCAGAGGCTTTGCCACCTACCAGAGGGGTGGTTTCTGGGGGGTCCCCGGCCTTTCCCCCCCTTCTACTGTCCTGGGCTGCTTGCACCAGGCTGGGGGGGGGTCATCCTCGTCGTCTCGCCATGCCATGCGGTGGGGGGGGATCCAAAATGGCAACCACAATTTTTCTTTTGAAATCGTGGTCAAAACACACACCAAATCACCACAGAAACATGTGAAATTTATTTATTTTAAATGCCTGAATTTTAATAGCAGCAGCAGTGGGGTTATTTTTATAGCAATAAAACGTCGTATTGAATTTATTTTATTTTATTTTATTATTTTATTTTTTTAGACCTGCCCATTTGGGCTGGGCATGGGATGGGACCATGCAAATGTTTTGAACCATTCCACCAATGGCATCACCAGGTTTTTGACTGACACTTCTGGATGTCTCGGAGGGCATAAAAAGCCAAGGCACCTTCCAGAAATCGCAGTCGGGTGTATGGATGTGGTTGAGGAAGGACGGCTGGCTGCTGGTGCTGGTGTGATCCGATCGAGATTGAGGAGGGAGGCTGGAGGCTTTAGGATTTAAGTTAGGCAGGCAGGGAGGGAATTGAATTTAGAAAATAATTTCTTTGATTCCCTGCAGCTTTGTCTGCTGAAGGGAATAGCAGTTTATTCTTTATTTCTTCTCTGGCAGTTTGTGAGGATTTTTTTTCTGATATTGGATAAAGGGGGAGGTTCGACTGGGAGTGGGAGGTGTGGATTTATTTTAAAAATATATTATATACTACCATTTATTTTCTATTTTCCCAACTTCAATTTGCTTGCACACACACACATTTGGGGTGCAAGCCAAGAACAGAACCTCTATCCTAAGTGATATCCTAACTGCCCACTCGCCCGTCCGCCTGCGCCGCCACCCGCCTGTGGCCCGCGCCGCCACCCGCTCACTCGCCCGCCTGCACCCACTGCCCACCCGCTCGCCCGCCTGCGCCTCCCCCCTGCGCTGTCGCCGCCCACCCATGCCCCCCCGCCACCGCCGCCCACCCGCCCCGCCGCCTAGGGCGCAAAAACACCTAGCGCCGGCACTGATTGCGGGACACCCCTATGCTCTGGGGGAAGTTAAATCGAGCTAAATCGCGGTGGAAATGACAAATGGCAAACGAAACGACGAAACGACAAATTTTTGAAAAATTTCGCAACAAACGGAAACGACCCGAAATGGACCCGTTCCGACAAACGAAAACTCGAAACGTCATTTTTTCTGGTCGTGCCCATGTCTTCTTACTAACATATATTTTGACTTCCCCCGCCCCCAACTCCTACGCACTGTTTGACTCCTGATTGTAACAACTGGGCTACCTAGTGGGGAAAGTATGTAATCATTAATTTCATTGCGCACTCTCTCTCTCTCTCTCTCTCTCTCTCTCTCTCCCTCTCTCTCTCTGTGTGTGTGTGTGTGTGTGTGTGTGAGAGAGAGAGAGAGAGAGAGAGAGAGAGAGAGAGAGAGAGAGAGAAGGAGAGAGAGAAACATTTAAGCTCACAAATTAACCCAAATTATGGTGAATTTAATTGAACAAGCATTCCTCCAGCTGCTTGCACTGAAAGGACCAGAAATCAAAACATAACAGTGATTTTGCAGCGGTTCTAGTTCTGTGCAGATTCTGAAATAAAATGTGTGTGTGAGAGGGAGGGCGAGAGGGAGAGAGGATTAAATTGGCAGCATACTTAAAAGAGTTAGTTCAAATGGTCATTTCTGTTCTGGCATCAATTTTGTTTCCCTTTTATTTCCATGCCGAAAGCTCAGCCCTTGAGAATATGGGAAGGAGACTGAGGAATCAAGAGGTCATTGATGTCTGTTAAGAAAAAACAGACTTAGCAGGGAAGAGTCAAAGTGTTGTACAATTTAGGAGGGGGTGGGTGAGTGGGAAAGGCAGCTAAGAATAGCTGTCCACACCTGA
Source organism: Phrynocephalus forsythii (assembly GCA_029282475.1). Taxonomy (NCBI): domain Eukaryota; kingdom Metazoa; phylum Chordata; class Lepidosauria; order Squamata; family Agamidae; genus Phrynocephalus; species Phrynocephalus forsythii. The sequence goes on from JAPFRF010000002.1 coordinate 31,190,139, forward strand.
CTGAACAACAAAAACCCTCTGAGGCACTCAAGTGACGGAGCACATGTGCAGTGATAAACAACCGTTCTTTTCCTCTGGTTTTGCCTCACGCATACAAAGAGGTCCTAGTATCTATACGCAATAGTACGCTTAAATATATAGCTAATGAAGGAAGCAATGTAACTGAGGAGGGAAACACATGAACATTATACGGTAGCTCCATTGTTGTTACGTGCTGTCACATCACATACACAAAGCCTATGAACCAGTGACCTCCCAAATGTCCTATTGTTCATACCCCAGGTCACCTCTTGTACCTCAGAGCTATGGCTTCCTTTGTACTGTCAAATCAATCAGTTTCATTTTCATTCTTCTTTTTGCACTGTCTTCTGGTTTACCCAGCATTATTGTTTTTCCAGGTAAGAGTTGCCTTCTCATGAGGTGCCTCAAGTGTGATGGGCTCCGTTGAACCGTTTTGCCTTTAGAGAGAGTTGAGGGTTGATTTGATCTCAAATCCAGTTACAGTATTTGTCTTTCTGGTGATCCATGGTATCTGGAATGCGGTCTCCAATTCCTATGAATTAATACTGTTCCTGTCAACTTTCTTCACTGTCCAGTGTTCACATATGTACAAATACATAGTACTTCCCCCCCCCGCCACCTGTCTAGTCTATTTTTTAAAGTTTTTTGTAGTTTTATGCCAGGGTTGCATACTTTCTTTTAAACTTTCTGTCAGTTGTAGTTACAGTATTTAGTTATTTGTGTGTTGCTGAGTTGGCTGAATTTGATTCAGTTATTGTGAACCGCCCAGAGTTCCTTCGGGAAGATGGGCAGTATAGAAGCTCCATAATAAATAAATAAATAAATAAATAAATAAATAAATAAATAAATAAATAAATAATACTGTATTTAGGAATACCACACTATAGACAAGCTTCGTCTTGGCCTCCAGTAACACATCCTTATTTCAAAAGTACTTTTCTAGTTCCTTCATAGCTACTATTCTCTCAGTCTTCTTTGGATTTTTGGGTGTAATCTCCATTTGGACTGATGACTGAAGTAAGGTATAGGTAATCTTTAACCAATTCAAGTTCTTCACTATTACCATCAAAGTTATCTCTATCTCTTCTTTAGTCATGATTGTTATCTTCATGTTCAACTGTAATCCTGCTTTTACGTGTCCTTCTTTGAATCTTTGTGAGTAGTTGGTCGAACTCACTGCTGCTTTCAGTCAATAAGATGGTACCATTTGCATATCTTACATTGTTGATGTTTTTTCCGTTAATTTTTCCTTCATCTGAGTCTAATACATTTGGTCACTGGATATATTATTTATATAGATTGAACAGATAGGGAGATAAAATAACAACTTTTTCTGATTCCTTTGTCAATATAAATCATTTTATCTCTCCATATTTTGGCGTAACGGTAGCCCTTGTCCAGATTATCAGCAGTTCAATCAAACACTGTTACATACCCATTTCTTTTGCATGCTTTCTCATGATCCACACAGCAAAAACTGGAAAGCACAGATGGTCTCTTACCTGAAATTATATATTCCAGTGGTCAACTATATTTTCAATAAGATCTGTACTGCCTCTTTCTTTTCTTCATTCCACATGGAAATATCGTATTTCTTGCTCCATATATGGTAAATGTCTCTGCTGCATAATGTTGATCATCAGTTTAATTGCTGCAATATACCTCTAGATCCTACACTCTTTGACATCTCCTTTATTTGGGGGATTTCTCTTTTTCAGTAGTTCTGGCTCCTGCATAGTTCTCATTAAGAACAGATTTCTCTGTCAGCTCCCCTTCTGAAACAAACCTTTTTTTTCCACTGGAAGTTGAGTCACGGCAACTGGACTTCTTTTTCTTGAGAGATTGAAATGTTTTGCTGCTCATCCAAACAGTCTTCATCAGTCTTCATCAGGGAAGTACTGTATATAAGACTGACGAAGCTGTTTGGATGGGCAGCGAAATGTTTCAGTCTCTCAAGAAAAAGAAGTCCAGTTGCCATGACTCCACTTCAAGATAAACTCACTTGGATGACTGAGAGAAACCTTTTTTCCTGTTGTGCAGCCATTGGATTAAACCTATTATTCACTGCTGCTTCCGTTTGGCACTCCTGAAAATATGATGTCTTGACTTGTTTCTTTTACACAAATAGGTGAAAATTATAGTTTTCTTTTTAGAAATAGGCCAACAAACACCAAATCCTGCTTGACTGAAACTAGCATTTGGTAAAACATTTGATTTTAGAAAATTTTTCCTAGGAAACTTTGAACAGAACACCAACAACCTATGAGGGGCAGATTTGTTTATTGGCAGTGCTTTCTAAGATTCACAATTTGTCTTCTTAATAGACTCAAAGGGGTAATTCTCTTTCTGTTCTGAATGGCTGATGTTTTCTAAAGTTTCAGATAGAAATGAAACTTTCAACAACAGGTTTGAGACTTTATATGGCTCTTGACCCTTGACTACTTACGTACTTTATGCAGTGGCTTTGCAAAAATAGTTAATACTATGACTGAAATCCTGAACTTATGTAGGAGTTGCCTTACCAAATCTCCACTGATTCAGTGGTCCTAATTAGAGATGGGCATGAAACTGAAAAATAATGTTTCATTTCATTTCGTTTCGGGCTCAACCCCATTTTGTTTTGTTTCGTTTCTTATTATTATTTTTTAAATTGTATGAAACAAAATGAAATGGCTCCCCTGGGTCCTAGAGGCACCAGGGACTCTGGGGGCCATTTTAAATGGCTCCTGGCACTCTGTCAATGGTTGGTGCCTTTAAACCTGACCCAGTCAGTACCAGGGGGACTCCCCTTGTGCCAACTGGGCCAGGTTTAAAGGGTTCAAGACATTGACAGAGTGCCAGGAGCCCTCAAAAATGTTGTGGAGGGCAGCACGATTGCTGGAACTCCCCTCTGCACCATTTTCTAAGGGCTCCTGCCGCTCTGTCAATGGCTGGAGCCCTTTAAATCTGGCCCAGTTAGTACCAAAGGGTCCCCTTGGTACCAACTGGGCCAGATTTAAAGGGGTCCCCTTGGTACCACCTGGGCCAGGTTTAAAGGGGTCCAGCCATTGACAGCTTAACAGGAGCCTGAAAACGATGGAACGAAACTTCATTTCAATGGAAAAACAACCGATTCATTTCATCTATAACAAAATGCTGCTTCCTCGTTTCGTTTCGTTTTTCATTTCCTGCCCATCCCTAGTCCTTATCTAGTTGTGATTTACGCTAAGCAGCAGGATGTCAGCCAGTGTCCTGTTCAGGAAAGACCAACTTTATTTACCCAAAAGTGATGTTTATGTGGTTCCTATTTTTCAGGGAAATTCTCCAAAGAAATGAAAAATATTGGGTTTCAATCCACAATGTTATGATTGAAGCTGTTTCTAAGAAGGCAAGGAAGTTCAGTAACCTTTTCTTATTCAAAACAAGAGGACATGGATGCATTCTTATACCATCTTCATGCCTGTTGTCAGAACTCCAGGAAATACAGCTGCACATCTTGAGTTCTTATAGATTCTTTCTCTTTCCTATGAGCCTTTGTACACGACCCCTAAACTCTGCCGCAAATGGCTGCCAGCTCCGGAGCTTACAATTGTTTCCCCACCAGCTCTGGAGTTTGCAGAAAATTAAGTGCGACCACACCCACCTAAGTGCGTCCCAGCGCACTTTTCATGTACCTGCTCTCGGAGGGTGAAAACCCCTGATGCGGATTTAAGGGAGTGAGTGCCGGCCTCTCCTCGTTTCTGTTTGTTGTTGTTTTTTTGCCTCCTGCCCCTTTAAGAGAAGGAATCAGGACAACGACGGGGCTCCGGGCAGCTTTGGAGGTGAGCCTGCATTTTTTCCTCTCTTTTTTTTTCTCCCTCCCCTCACACAGACAGGAGCAAGGAAGTGCGGAGGGGTGGGGACGTAGGAAGAGCAACGAACCTCCAAGATCTCTGGTCCGAATTTAAGTGGCCAGCGGATCTTAGGGGTCGTCTGAAAAGGCCCTATCTTACAAATTGATGTAATGTAAAACACAGTTTCAAATTTCTATCAATAAGTTAGCTCAGGCTTGCAATTTAAGGCTGAGGATTACAGTGTTCATCTATTTCCTGATTCTCACCTCAGGCATAAATTTCTTGGCTCCAGCCAAACCCTGTTTCTTGAATTCAAACTTCCATGTGCAATCATCTTACAGTAACAATAGTTTGGTTCTGATCTATAGGTTTCGGTGTTTCGAAAGTAATTCGAACAGTTTGTCCTACAAGCCAATGCCTCAATTCTCAGAGGTAGGAAGTATTGAATTCAGTGTAACTCACTCCCAGGGAAGTATATATTCTATATTATATAGCATTGCAGAATGAAACCCAATGAAGCTGGAAAAGGAGGTTTTGTCCCATTTCCATTTATTTCAGTACTTAATTAGGAGCTTAAGTTCTTCTCTCAATGAAGCTTTCTCTGTAACCTTCTGCCTGCACTCCTGAAGGTACACTTCATTCATCTCACTCTCCAAACTGAAAGGAGTAGTTCAACTGGTGTTTGTGGACTGCTGGGCTGACAAAATCGGCACTGCTGCCATGGAAACTAACTGCTTCCAGAACAACTTTTTTCTGCTGCATTTTTTCATTTTTCATTTTCTGTTTTTGCTGTAGTTGGTCATTTATTTGCTTGTTTTGCAGTATATAAATTTTATAAAGGATGGTTTATGGCATCTTAACTCGCTAAAGGTGGTTATAGCTATATGTTGCTCTCTATCTGTTTTTGAAAAAATAAGCTCTTCTAGGGAAAGTGTGGCTGTCAATTCTTCCTTCTTATTAATGAATCTGCTTGCAGAGTGATGCTTCTTATGCACAGGAGCAATCCAGCCATTAGGCAGAGAGGAGTGGTACCATTTCAAACAAGCAGCCTTTGGGTGTCATGCCAGAACAACAAATTGTGGTTGGAGTTTTATGTACGTGTATGACAAATTCTCCAAATGTGAGAATAGGGCTAAAATCTTCCTTACATAACATCTGTTACATGCTTCCAAAAGCGAATGCGTACAGACAAAGAATGTCTTTGGGAAGAAGCCAGGTCTTAAAGCTCGTAACAAGGAAAGCATATAACTGGCGCACTGGCTGGTTTTGCCTATCTCTACTGCTCCTGTTCTCATTGAGTGCCTTTATAGTCGTTACTGTTGACAATATATGTTTGTGGGTCTTTGCCAAAGGAACAAACTCTTTCTGCTTGGAGAGCCTCTGTCCACAGGGGACATTGGAAGGACTCGTTCTGGACCATAAATCAGCCATCGCATTACTGTGAGCCTTGGACTTAAGTTCCTGCTGCTGATATGGCCTTAGGGTCCAATTTCAAGTGACTCAACCATAGAGGAACTTTCAGTTCTAAACTAGGTTTGTAATATCAGCATTTAGTTACAGGCATGAGTGTGAACTTTTCTTTCATACTTGCTTACAAAGTGACTATCTTTGCTGCTATGCTTTAGAAGAAAAAGAGCCGAGTTCTATTTAGGTTACACATTCTGCTCCAGGTAGGCATCTTTGTGGTCATTATGATCATATCTTATACGGAGCTGTATAATAGTTCATTTGGTACAGAGTTATCTGCTGTGGTGAGGGGTGGTTCACCATGGTCTCCAGTAGAGATCTTTCCCATCACCTGGTAACGCCACCTATTCAACTACAGAGACCTTTTGTCTAGAAAACATGTGTTTTATTATTGAGCTATGTAAACTCATAACCAGAACATAAAAACTATGGCTGCTCCCTGTTATTTGTCCCCAAAGCCTACTATTCAAAGTTGTCTCTTTCCAAGTGGAATAGAGATTTACCTCTTTTAAAACCAAGCATTGTAATTTCCCTTGAGTGGTTTCTAATGAGGGCATATAAACAGCAGGAACAGGATGTTCCTCTCCAAATGTGTCTAGCTTGTCTGGTTTGGCCACAGCCTGGAAAAAGGTACTTTTTGGACTACAGCTTTTGGACTAGATGCTCTAGCAGCTAGGAAGCTGTAGCCTTGGTTTTTTCTTATGACCCTTTGACTGATTTCTCCCCTGGGGAAGATCCTGATCTTTGGAAGGTCCGGCTTTTCCTCTTCCTCCCGTCACATGACTGAAGATGTCGGATAGCAGTTCCCACGTCCAAGGATTTTTTAAAAGGCTAGCTGAGCAGTGCTGGGGGTGGGATAAAAAGGAAAAAATTAAAAAGCCCCAGACCAGCCAGAGAAACAGCTGACTGGCACTAGGGGTGGGAGGAGTTTAAAAACGCGCCAATCGTCCAGCTGGCTGGCGCTAGGACGGTGGGGAGATTTAAAAAAAATTAAAAGCACTAGACCAGCCAGAGGACCAGCTGATTGGTGCTAGGGGTGGGGGTAAGGCCGGTCGGTGCTATGAGGAAAAAAAGAAAAAGAAAACCCAGATCATCCATGCAGTCCCACGATGCCTGCCTCTTTCAAAGGTGGATTTTTAAAGTTGGCGGCATATAAGTTGTAAAAATAAATAAATAAATAAATAAATAAATAAATAAATAAATAAATAAATAAATAAATAAAAGACTAGAAACATTTGACTTTTAGAAAGATGAAACATAGTATTAGGAATAAATATTAGGAAGAAGTTTTTTAAATGTCATTTTAAAAACAAAGCAGAAACCAAAAGAAAACGACTGTTTTTAACAGAAATAATGACCAAGATGCAGAAATTGATTCTGATGAAAACTGAATGTACTTGGTGACATTTAACTTGTTCAATAGGATTATCTCTGTGTTAATTCAGCTAGTACAATTTCCCCCAGAGCTGAATAAGATAGATTTCCTGGTTCTGAAGCAAATATTTGTCTCTAGGCAGCAATACAAGACCTGAGTTTTAAAAACTTTGTGGATATCAGATGACCACCTTCTTTAAAACGATGTTGTCTGGAAAGGTTAGATGTACCTTTGAGCTTTACAGTAGATAGATACCATATTTTTCAATTAATGTTTATATAAGCTAAAAATATTAGCATCAAGAGCAAATGCTTTGTGAATTCTCTGGTTGGAGACAGTGTTGCCTCTGTGCTGCGTATACAATACCTGCCTCAACTGCTGGGCATTAAAGAAATGTCAAATGACTAATAAATGTCAAATTAACAATCCTGTCAGTAGCTCTGGAACCATCTTCACTGGGCCTTTTGGGACAGACTGGTGAGATATACATGGGATCACTTGAGGTTAGAGGATAGAGCAGTATGCTCTATCCCAGTGGTTCTCAACCTGTGGGTCCTCAGATGTTCCTGGACTGCAAGTCCCAGAAACCTCCACCACTCACTGTGCTGAGAGGGATTTCTGGGAGTTGCAGTTCAGGAACATATGGGGACCCACAGGTTGAGAACCACTGCTCTATCCCCTGACCTCACATTCAAATGGCATATTGATCTCAGGCGACTCTCTCCTTCCTTCCACTATCAATTGGACATTCCTTCTGCTCCTCAGTAGAGGGAGAGGAGAAGTGGAAATGTGTGTGTCTGCTAGGCCATTGCTAATATACTGAATTAGTTACATTAAATTTTATATGTATTGTTTCTTCTGTGTAATGCTGATCGATAAACTGCCTACAGCTGTGATTCTGATCAGCACTATTCACAAAAGAAAACGTATTTTTCTTTTATTTAATCTAAGTGATTCAGCACATCAGTGATGGTCTAGTAGAGGCAAAAAAGGAGCAAAACTGTTTGCTTTGTCTATATACTGAAGCAGCTTGTTTATTAAGTCACTTTATGATACTGGAAATCAAGAGTGGAAGGAGCCTTGGCAGTTTTGACAGAAAGCCCTGACAGTTTTTACTCCATTCTCAGAAATTTCACACACAGGGAATGGACTAAACTAAAGTGCACTTTTTGAGCCTGGCGGGCTCAAAAAAGCAAAGCAAAGTGTTCTGCTTATATACTGCCCCATACCACTTCAAGGAGTCTCTGGGCGGTTTACAGTTTTAATTACAGTAATGCAGGCTACACATTGCCCCCCCCGGCAGCAAGCTGGGTACTCATTTTACCAACCTCGGAAGGATGGAAGGCTGAGTCAACCATGAGCCTGCTACCTGGGATTGAACCCCAGGTCGGGAGCATAGTTTTACCTGCAGTACAGGCATTTAACCACTGCACCACAGGGCTCATGGTGTTCAGAAGATGCAAGCTGGGTGCCCTGCATCTTCTCATCTCATAATCATGGAAGAGGAAGCCAATCTTCTCTCAAAATGTGCAATTTCAGTCCATCTAATCTGATTTGTGCCCTGGATCTGATGGCTTTAATGTAATTTTGTTTTGGTTTCGCATTAATGTGGACGAAACATGGCAGCATCAATGACCTTGTTCAAGTTTCAGATTATAATCTTCCAATTATTAGGTAACTTTGAAGTTTGGGTTGTTTTAGAAAGAAAGAAACCTTGCCTAGATGCCCTAAGCACATTCGGTCTTGCCTGATTTCGGAAGCTAAGCAGGGTCAGCCCTGGTTAGTACTTGGATGGGAGACCACCAGGGAATACCAGGCGCTGTAGGCGCCTGGAGTAGCAACTGGCAAACCACTCCAGTATTCCTGCCAAGGAAACTCCTTGAACATGGGGTCACAAAGAATCAGTCACGACTGTAATGACACAACACACACAGAGAGAGAAAGAAAGAAAGAAAGAAAGAAAGAAAGAGAATCAATGAATCAATCAATGAATTGGGAGTAATTTGTGCCCAGTCTCACTTGATTTGTATTCCTGACACAAATCAATTAATAAAGTCAACGGATTCACTTTGGAACTGGATGTGAGAATTCCACTTCAGTCTGAACCTTTCATTATACTGTATAAACACACCATAACAAACTTCATGAATGAACTGCACGATAGCTCAGTGTCTTGAGTTCCGTTCTCCACTGTGCCTCCTTGACAGGGGCTGGACTCAGTGATCCACAGGATCCCTTCCAGCTCTGCAGTACTAACTTTATTATTATTATTCAAAAAACACCAGGCACAGCCAATCAGAATCATAAGAACATTGACTGGTATTATAACAGATACAAGGTTGAACCAACAACCTAAGTATCTATTAAATATTGACACAGTATGTATGGAGGGAGTGGAACTGGTCAAACCATTCATTTAAATATCTCAGTTATCTTATATGGTTGTTATAAGTTAGTTCTGACTTAGCAGCACAGGCATTAGAAGTATGCCGTTAGATGTACTCCAGCATTTTCCTCCAGAGCAGCCACTGAAAGCTGCCAACCTAAACGTGAGGGCAATGGGTTGTTCCTATTTATGTTCCCAAGCGTCTCATATTGAGTGGCATCTGCTTCTGACGCGGGAGGAGGTGTGTATGCCATTATTGATAGCCCTATCCACCAGAACAGGCAGAGCCACCAAGAGCCCCACAGAAAGCAAAGGAAGACTTAACATAAAATTTGCTAATAACTTCAGGGAGCTGCAACTTCTTTCTCTCCTAATTAGAGACATAGGGCCTTTTTACACGACCCCTAAGATCCGCTGGCCACTTAAATTCGGACCAGAGATCTTAAGGGTTCCTCGCTCTTCCTCTGTCCCCACCCCCCTCCGCACTTCCTGGTTGCTGGCTGCCTGAGGGAGGGAGAAAAAAAGAAAGAAAAGAATGCCGGTTTACCTCCGTTTTGTTCCCGGCAGCATTCAGATCTCTTAAAGGGGCGGGGCGCAAAAAAAGAACAAACGGAAGCCAGGAGAGCCCCGCACTCACTATCCTTACACCGGATCAAATATTTGTCACATCCAAAAAGCAGGTACAAGAAAACTGCTCTGGGTCGCGCTAAAGTGGGCGGGGTCGCACTTAATTGTCTGCAAAGTCCGGAGCTGGTGGGTAAACATTTTAAAGGTCCGGACCTTGCAGCCATTTGCGGCGCAGCTTAGGGGTCGTGTATAAACGCCCATAAATCCCCCTTTATGTCACCCTTCTCCTTAGTGAGGAAGGCAAAGCAAGGAATCTTCAGCTGCTTTCAGAAGAGTTCTGGTGAGAGTCAGAACAAGGTTTTATGCAAAGAAGAAGAAGAAGAAGAAGAAGAAGAAGAAGAAGAAGAAGAAGAAGAAGAAGAAGAAGAAGAAGGGGGGTATTCTTGCCACTGTGCATATTAGCTGTTGCGTCCTAAGTTGCATGACAGGGGCATGGCATGGGGAGGGCAAGGGGGTGGGGTGCCCCAGGTGCAGCAATTAGGGGTGCAAAATCACCTACCACTCCCCACCCGTCATCTCCAAGTTCGGTTGCTGCCTCCAGGTAAGCAGGGGAGGCTGTGCCTGCCACTGCTGCCAGCGTGTGTGTGCGTGTGTATGTGTGTGTCACGCATGCACACAAGCAGATGATTAATCTGCTCCCAGCCCTCCTGTTCCTTGCCAGCCACTAAAAAGCTGTCTTTTCTTCTTCCTTCTGCTGGGTCCCTTGTTTTGCTCTGGCACCGAGATGCTCGCCAGGAGGGACCCGCCTGCCTGCCGCAACCACCGCTGCCACTGTCGCTCTTGCCCCAGGGAGGCAGTGAGGGGTGTGTGCGCGCGTGGCTCTCTTTGACCGCTGAAGCCCCAAGCTCTGCCACCCTGAGCCAGCTGCAATCCCGACAGGCGGGTGGCTTTGGGGGGGGGGTCTCGGCTGCCCCCTCCCATTCCGTTTCCTGCTGCCCAAAGCTGGTAAAGGCTTCCATGACACTGGAGGGACTCCTTGGCCTCATAATTCACACCTTGGGGGTGGGGGGGCACAAAAACTGACTTTTGCCCCGGGCTCTGAAAACCCTCACTATGCCTCTGTTGCATGACTCATTCTGCAACAAATAATGTGTATGCTATCGTCATAACTTGTAGCAGTTCACCAACACAAGCTGTTTTCATTTGTATTGTATTTGTTTTTTGTAGTGAGCATGGTGACTCAGTGGCCTTGAGCGCTGAAACGGTCGGCTGCAAAGCCGGCAGCTTGGCAGTTTGAATCCCAGATGCCACGCAGCGGAGTGAGCTCCTGCTGTTAACCCCCAGCTCCTGCTAACCTAGCAGCTTGAAAGCATGTAAATGCAAATAGATAAATAGGTACCGCCACAAAAAGCAGGAAGATAAATAGGTAACGCCATAAAAAGCAGGAAGGCAAACAGTGTTCCATGCACAGAAATTCGTTCAGCCATGCCGGCCACGTGGCCATGGACTTGCACAACACTGGCTCTTTGGCTTGTAAATGGAGATGAGTGCCGCCCCTAAAGTCAGACATGAGTAGCACACATGTGCAGGAAAAAACCTATACCTTTCAGGGTAAAATCACAATATAATTTGGGCGTATGTTGATATATCAAAAACTAATGCAGACAAGATGTTTTCCCTCCATCTGGTTTTTCTTTATTATATTCATGAAAAATGGGGAAAAGTTACCTCTGAATTTAAGCAACTTGTTCTAAAAAATATCCTTAGGAGCTGAATGTGAGGGGCATGTTTTAACAAACTACCAAGTATGTAACTTTTGAACCCCCTTTTTACTGTTTCAGCAATAACTGTGCAAGTCGCACTGGGAACAATTTAAACTTAGTGGCTCGTGGTGCATTACCATGGCATACAGTCCCCATGAAAATACGTTCATCTGAACATCTGCTAAACAACTGAGCCTTTCAATGCTTCCATCCCTTCCACTCAGCTTCATTAACAACATGAAAAAACACATCTGATGTCAAGAGACAGAAAGAGGTGGATTCTCACTGGGAGGTAGATTGGAAATGGAGGGGAAGGAGGTTGTCACCCATTTCCCTTCTAGCCCCCCATTTACACCCTATATGGCAGGCATGTCCAAACTTCGGCCCTCCAGATGTTTTGGACCACCACTCCCAGAATTCCAAGCCTGTATTGCCAATAACAAAGCACTGTGGAAGTTGTGATCGAAAACATTTGGAGGGGCAAAGTTTGGACATGCCAGCTTTATGATGTTTCAGAGAGAGACCCCAGCTCTCCAAAGCAAAAAATTTTAGGAGACCTGTGGGGCTCAGGGAGGAGTGGGGAGTTACCAAAAATGCAAGCCATCTTAACGTGGCACAGCTGTGATATGATAGCACTCCAGACTGTAACAACAAATCCAAATCTATACTTGTAGTCCATTGTTGTAAGCCGCTTAGAGTTCAAATTGAAGATAAGCGGGATATAAATATAATAAATAAATAAATAAATAAATAAATATAGATCACAGGTGGGCGGCCAGTGTCTCTTCAGAGGTGATCCGACTACATCCCCATCCTCTTTGACTGGTGGTCATTGTGGCTGGGACTGATGAGAGTTGGAATCCAACAACATCTGGAGAACCACACGGATGAGCTATAATCTGCACTGTGGATATCAGAGACATGACTGCTGGAATAAGTCAGTGGTTTAGGTCTCCGGCTGTGGAGAAAGAGCTTGGGAGTTCAGTTTGCCTCTTTGATAGGAGCTGGACTCGGTGATCAATAAGGTCCCTTCTAACTCTGCAGTTCAAAGGTGGTGGTTGTGCCGCTGCTGCTGATAGTAAATTGTGCAGACCTTACCTCGTGTTATCTTGACGGCAGAAACCAGAACAGCAATGAGATCTGTTTATTTTATAGCTAGAAAGTAACTTATTACCAATAACTAATTGTTTAGAATTATACTTCCTTCCAATAATTACATTAGATTAGGAATGTAACTTAAGCAAAGATATCCTCATTCCTTTTGCAGCATCAAGGTAACTTTTGCATTTAGTTATGTATTTTATAGGAGCATTGTCTCACTAAACTGTGGAGGAGAAATCGCACATGGTGCAAATGCTGGGTCCTGGTATGGCCTCCCTACCACATGATGAGGCACATGGCTGGCATGTTGCCAGTTGCCTCATTGCAGTGCAATGAGATGTGCAACCAGGCACACAATTGGGACGGTGTTAGTTAATGATAGTTTGCTGTTCTAACAATTTCACTTACTCTAGACTAAAATGCTAATAGGGCTGTGGCCATCCAATGGTGAACCAGCCAAGTTTTGACTCTGGTGGTGCTCCAGTTGTGAACTATGTGTCTTTTAGAGGCTTACCTCTCTCTCTCTCTGTCTCTCTCTCTCTGTCTGTCTGTCTGTCTGTCTGTCTCTCTCTCTCTCTCTCTCTCTCTCTGTGTGTGTGTGTGTGTGTGTGATTGACAGCTGCTTGAAAAATCCTTCCAGTTCCTCAATTTCTAATCAGTCACTGACATGGACTTGGACTCTAATTGTTCAGGCATATTCAGGCAATTGGGCATGTTTACTTAATTAATTATTTTATTTCCTTTTACCTGTTTTTCGTATTAAATCTTAGCTTCATCTTCACTTTACATTTCACAGTGCTCTTGCTGGAGAAACTATTTTTAACATTAAAGGTATAAATAAAGCCAGGTCCTTTAGTAACAAGTGTGTCTCTCTTTCATCTTTTTAGAAAAGCAACAAACGAATGAAAAAAGTCTACAGCACTTGGAAAGATGGGATATAAAGACTTCAGATGTCAAGTGTGAAGAATCCATGATAACCTAGCATGGAGAGCCTTTATATCTAACAGTACCTACTTGTAAGCAATTTGTGTAAAGCCAGAGAAGATGAATCACACAAATCTTACTACAGAAGCCAGTGAGACTGTCAGATCAAAGACAGCCACTGAAAACATGCTCATTGCCCTGACTCTGTCTGTAATCACAACCCTAACAATGCTGCTGAACTCTTCTGTCATTTCAGCCATCTGTACAACAAAGAAGCTCCATCAGCCGGCAAACTACTTAATATGCTCACTGGCTGTCACAGACTTACTTGTTGCAGTTTTGGTCATGCCGCTGAGTATTACCTACATAGTGATGGAAAAGTGGACTTTGGGATACTTCCTCTGCGAAGTGTGGCTGAGCATAGACATGACTTGCTGCACATGCTCAATTCTTCATCTTTGCGTCATTGCCTTGGATAGATACTGGGCCATTACAAATGCCATTGAGTATGCCAGGAAGAGGACCCCAAAGAGAGCTGGCGTGATGATTGGCACCGTGTGGACCATATCCACCTTCATCTCCATGCCACCTTTGTTTTGGAGAAATCACAAAGGTAACACCAACACCAGTGAATGTCAAATTCAACATAACCATGTGATCTATACAATTTACTCCACCTTTGGAGCATTTTATATACCGTTGACCCTCATACTGATCGTCTATTACCGGATTTATCATGCCGCCAAGAGTCTTTATCAAAAACGTGGGTCAAGCCGACATCTCAGCAGCCGGAGTACAGACAGTCAAAACTCATTCGCCAGTTGTAAGTTTACACAAACGTTCTGTGTGTCAGACTTCTCCACATCGGATCCAACCACAGAATTTGACAGAATGCACTCTTCTGTTAGAAGCCCTACCTTCGACAACGACTTGGATTTTGTCGGAGACCGGCAGCAGATATCCAGCGTACGCGAACGCAAGGCGGCACGCATCCTCGGCCTTATCTTAAGCGCATTCATTCTGTCTTGGTTGCCCTTCTTTATTAAGGAGCTCATTGTGGGCCTGGGGCTTGGCACCGTCTCTTCAGAAGTGGCTCATTTTTTGACATGGCTTGGTTATGTGAACTCGCTGATCAATCCTCTGCTGTACACTAGTTTTAATGAAGATTTTAAACTTGCCTTTAAAAAGCTCATTAAGTGTTGGGAACACTCTTAAAATAGCTCTGGGCAGTTGCCATGTGACTTTCTGGCCTTAAATATGAGGAGTAACTGACTTAATCAAGCAGCCTATCCGAGTTCATTTATTTTTAGGTTGAGAGGAGCCCCATAAAAAGGGGTTTGTTCTGCTCACCTTTCTGCTTAATTACTCTTTACCCTGTAAATGTATCATGCTGTTTTCTACCTCTTTGTATCATGAATATATGAGTTTCTACACCATGACTTTCAAATACATTTTATTACACAGGTTCATTATTTCCTTCCCTCTCCCCCTCCCCCCCCCCCAACATCAGATAAGACAGTATATTTAGGGCACTTGTAATAAATTATGGGCATCCACCTATGTCAATAATAATCTGTCACTTCCCCTTTCCAACCTGATTCTCAAGCACAAGCGTATTTCAGCATATTTGCCATTAAAATATATGAGAACAGGGTGCTGGGTAAGAAAAAAGGCCTCTGTAGTCCAGGGTTCTGCTCCACACAGTGCCTAGTCAGTTGTCTACTGGAAGCCCTAAAGCAGAACATGAGCCCAACAGTATCTACAAGTGGTATTGGGAGGCATTCTGTTTCTGATTCCAAAGGTCGTGTAGCAGCTGTTATCTAGGGGCCTTTTTACACGACCCCTAATCTCCGCCGCAAATGGCTCCTAGCTCCGGAGCTTAAAATTGTTTACCCACCAGCTTACTGAAAATTAAGTGTGACCACACCCACCTAAGCGGGTCCCAGCGCACTTTTCTTGTACCTGCTCTCCAAGGGTGAAACATCTTGATGCGGATGTGCCGGGCTCTCCTCGCTTCTTTTTGTTGTTGTTTTTTGCCTCCCGCTCCTTTAAGAGAAGGAATCAGGAAGTGACGGGGCTCCCGGCAGCTTCCACCAGCACCGGGAGGTAAGCCTTTATTCTTTTGTCCCTTTTTTCTCCCTCCCCTCACGCAGCCAGCAGCCAGGAAGTGCGGAGGGGTGGGGACGCACAAAGAGCGATAAACCCCTAAGATCTCTGGTCCGAATTTAAGTGACCAGCGGATCTTAGGGGTCGTGTAAAAGCGCCCTAGGAGTCACTGAGAGTTTTGGCCTGCATGATTTGGAGCAGAGAGTCCCTTTCTCCTAAAGATATAAACCTTCATGATTTTGTTCTTACAGATATCAACAATGTGAGAATCATAGACTCAGAGTTGGAAGAGACCCCAAGGGACATCCAGTTCAACCCCCTACCATGCAAGAACCCCCATCACAGGACTCCCGACAGATGGCCATCCAGCCTCTGTTTAAAAACCTCCAAAGAAGGAGACTCCACCGCCCTTTGTGGCAGCATATTCCACTGCCGAACAGCTCTAACTGTCATGAAGTTCTTCCTAATGTTCAAATGGAATCTCTTTTCCTGTAGTTTGAGACCATTGCCCCGAGTCCAACAAGTTTTTTTTGTTGTTGTTGCTAGGCAGGATGATGTGGGAAGGATACATTTCATTTAACCCATGGTAATGTATTCTCGAAGGCTTTCATGGCCAGGATCTGATAGTTGTTGAGTTTTTCAGGCTGTTTGGCCATGTCTGGAAGTTTTTCCTCCTGACAGTTCACCAGACTCTGTGGCTGGCATCTTGAGAGGGCAAGGAACTCAGGGAACTAGGAGTTTCTCTCTCTTTTTATTGTGGATACACTGAAAATGGATGTGAAACCACCTGTGTCACACCTTTTCCTTGAATGAGAATCCTGGCATTAAAGCAGGAAGGATGTGGACCAGTGCTGGGAGGCTCCCACCAGGAGGGTCCCCACCAGTGATGCCATCACTGGGGTCAAAGTAGCCTCACTCATGCAGGAAAAAGGGAGCTGCTAGCCCTTCCCCTACCCAGAAAAAAATAAGTTTGCCAGCCATCCAGCTAGCTTTGAGGTGGCCAGGAAGCCTCCGCATCCCTGGCTAGGAACCAACATTGTTCTCATCTCAGGGGCAACTCCAGAGGCTCCAGTTTTGCCATAGGACAAACCCCAGTTCCTGTGCCATTAGTAGTAGCTGGGAAAGCCTTCTAGCATTGGGCAGGTGGAAAATTGGGCCAATGTGTACTTTTTGAAAACCACACCAGGCTTCCGTCTAGTGAAGCAACCCAAGTCACTGTGGTCTTTCTAGAGGTACGGTTGCAGCCAATTAGAGTTGAGTGCATTTTTCACAGAAGTGAATGTTTCTACTTTTTCAGAAAACATACGCTTGATGTTTTAAAAGCCAGGATTTCTACAGAACCTGTGAAAGAAAATATACAGTACAGTTTAAAAATCAGGCCAACATGCACTTTTTAAAACCACCCCAGGCTTACATCATGTGATGTAAGGTTTTGCATCTCTTCATTCCATAGGGTTTGAAGTTCTTCTGCCTTGTTCAAGAGTTTTCCATTATAAGCACTAATTGGGGCCCATTGGTGTATGTGTAAGGTGGGGTGTGGGTGTGGGTGTGGGTGTGACACAGCAGGCTGCATGAATCCTTTATTCCGTATAAATACATTTTGGGTTCTTTACTAAAGATTTTAAAAGAAACCAAAGCATCCGAGCTAATACCTTGTTCAGTATATATGGAGAAGTGGTGGTCAGCTGTGAATGCTGTTGTGGTCACTTGATGAGATGCATTTGACTGGGCACCCCAGCAGCCCCTCATCAAATTGCTGTGCCAGCTTCTTCAGCAGGCCAACCCCAAGTGCATAAATATTGAACAGGATAGTGCCCTAAGTCATGGTGGTTACAAAACAGATAATTAAAACTCTTGGAACAGAGCTGCCACGTTTCCCCATGAGAAACTAGCAGTGAATGCCTGGTATGAAAAGACAAAGAATAACCCTTGGTTATTATGAGATATACGACTGCAGTTTTAGAAATGGTGCTAATTGCTCTTTACAGCTGCTTTCACATCTGTGCTGAAAAGCTTCAGCAAGTGCTAAGTAAAATGTAATATTCCGCAACAGCATAATCTTTGATCTCTCCCTCTCTGCCTCATTGCATCTCCTTTCAAACTGCAATTAGCATCAAGCCTAAGGCTGAACATAATTAACACTCAGAATATGATTATTTTGGCAGATGGTTCGAGATTACCTGATTTTAAAAAATTAGGTAAAGACAAATATATTTTTCTAAAACGTGTGCCAACAGCCACTGTTACCATGCTTTTTAAAAATAAGCCTTTGTCTTTCCCTAATTGTTTTTAATTTAGTCAAAGCTAACTAAAGTCTTGTGAATACCAAGTTAATATGGTTAAATCCGGATCCTTCTCAGACCTTGGAAAAGTTACTCTTTCATTAACAATTTATAGAATTAGAATTCACCAGCCAACATGGCTTGTCTGGTTGGGAGATTCTGGGAACAATCATTTAAACAAAAACAAAAAAAGTCATTGCTTGAGCCTCTTAATTCATTAGAATTTGCCTGTAATGAAATAGAAGACAACTTTCCTGATGTTCACCTGCACACATTAGTTGTGGAGCATTTAGCTTTGCAAAATAAGAGTTTGACCAAAGAGAAGAAACTGAAGCTCTTTCACACCGCACAATACTTCTCCCAAAGCCAAGTAAAAGTCATAGGAGTGCTTTCAGATGGAGAACTCAAGGCACTACTGATAAAAATTAAAAAGCACTGGCCAACTGTTTTGTCTTTGCCTCCTTAACAGTTTCTTCCCCCTTAAACAAACAAACAATACAATAGAATCAGGGGGAAGAGACAGGAGCCCTGTTCATCAGGTAGAATCCTGAAATGTCCTGCAGAAAGAGATATAGAAGCTGAGCCCAGCTAATCTCAGAGTACTTCCTCAAGGGTCAGGCTGAGGAGTACAGAGCACAATAGGCTGTAAGGGAAGGGAAATGTGGTAGGAAATCTTATGGTGATACCTGGGGATACCTGATTTTCCCATTTACTCTCCCAAGCCCTGCACTCACTCCATTCAGCCAAACCATTGGGTTGGACTGGATGGCCCTTGAGATCTCCTCCAACTCTATGATTCTAAGCAGGGTCACCAGCCCTCCCTGGAGCCTGTGTTCTGGATGTTGGTAGGGAAATAAAGTGGCAGTAAATAGCCTATACCATGCCCTTCTATGGGCAAATCTGGATCCAACCACCTTGGGTTAAATAAATAAATTGGACAAACAGCACAGTCCCAGGGTACACCTGGAAGAAAGGAACAGTACTCTGACTACTCTCTACCTAGAAAATCCTCAAGTTGACAGCACACAATTATTATTATTATTGCAAAAAGCAGTCATGAAGGAAGACAGACAGTATTGGAAGCTGCACCAGAGGCAGCAAAACAATGATAATCAGAAATAATAGAAGCACCTACTATTTTTTCAGTTATACAGGGAACTTGACCAGAGAGCTATAGTGCCCTATAATATTGATATCAAGTTTTGGTCTGCAGCTCCATACAAGAATCTAAAGGTAAGATGAAGGAAAATTTGGGGGTTTTATAACATTGAAATACAGAATTATGCTGAAGGAGAAAATCAGCGTAGAAAAATTGGCGTCTGTTGATTCTGTCTTGAATGGAGTCCGTTAGCCTAATACAGTGGTGACCAAACTTCAGCCCTCCAGATGTTTTGGACCACAACTCCCAGAATTCCATGCCTGTATTGCCAATGACAAAGGATTATGAGAGCTGCAGTCCAAAACATCTGGCCTGCCAAAGGTTCACCACCACTGGCCTAATACAAATAGCACTTTTCATTCAGTCTGTAGGGGATAACTGATAGTGCCTGGACATTTTCTAAACTTATTGAGGATCAACACCAACTTAGCATCATAAACCAAAGCAGACTATATATATATTTTGGCTTCTAGTCTTTAAGCCCAGGGTACAAAAGGTGAGATTTCTCTTTGAGACTAAATGATCACCTTCACCTTGACCATGCTTCACAGCAAACTTCACATAACATGATACCCTCAGAATTCACAGTGAATGGCTGACCTGAGTTAGATATTTATTTATTTATTCATTTATTTTGAATATTTTACCCCACCTTTCTCCTTAGAAAAGAACCCAAGCTGGATACATAGCGAGACAAGGGGAGCAAGAGAACAAAAATGTCTTCAGTTTGCCTACAATGGAGAATCATGCTCCATCTCTCATGAAGTAGTTTCCGCCTATTAATTACACCATATGTTGTAATACAATTGTTAGTCTACAAAACCCCACAGTAGTATATTAGTTGATTTCGTCACCTCCTTCTGTACTACTGAAGCTGTCTGGCAGTTGAATCAGTTGACAGTATAAATGGCAGAAGAGTGGTTTCCACCAAGCCTGAGGAAGTGGATGAGTTTGAGAAGCCTGTAACAGGCTATGTGACAAACACGCATCATGTCCTCTTCTTTAAAAGACATTAAAGCTTGAGAGCACAGGAGGAACAGCTCTTGAGCATCTACCACCTGAACAGTTGCCTTCTTCTAAGATGTGGGGTGAACTGTGTTGCCTCCTGGATCTGCACAGCTGTCTTCTGTGATCTGGCCATTTCCTGCTCCAGGGAGACAGAGGTGGAAGGGAATTTGCCATGTCAACATTAAATTAGGGGTGGGTGGGTGGCAGCCATGGCAATGGCTTTCTCCCAGCACCATGACAAGCAGCAGCAGAGCATGTCCTCCCATTTTTCAGAGGCTGGGAGAGAGGTGTGAAAAGGTTGGAAGTTCCTCAGTGCCTGGTCTTGCATTTGGGAGTTGGCTCCAGAGAGCCATGATGAGCAGGACATTGGAGCAGAAGGAGGCCTTCGAGGGCTGAGAGAAGAGCACGTTTAGTGCCCTCAGTAATTGGCCTCCTGAGGGAACAGCTCCATTTCCCTCTGTGGTAATGGCAGCCCTGCTGTTCTCCTTCTTATGAGAACCTTTCTGCATCAGCATCCCTTCTCTTTTGCTTCTTTCGAAGACATCACCAGTCTGTTCTCCTCTGTGATTCACGGTCTTATCTCCCTAGCTAAGTCAGGAGCTTGTTGATATATGAATAAAAAGTTAGCAATACAGGTTTATCTGAAAGAAAATCCACATGGAGAGCAATAAGACCTATTCCCTAATGTGTGTGGTAATTGTAGCCTCAGAAACATTAGTAGTATGAGTGGCATGTTTCACACCAGACATCCTCACTCTAGAGACCTCCCGATGTGTTGAACAGCCAGAATGAACAAAGGTGGCCTTTTTCTTCTTTTACCCTGCACTCCTTTCCCTATTACATACACTTCCTTGGTTATATCCTTCAGATACAAATGGGAATACTTCGCCTGGTCTAATGTATGCCTGGGGTCCCTAGGTTGAGAAGATAATTCTCAAAATTGCCAAACCGAACTGAACATTTTCTGCTAAAAGGCTGAAAAGGGCTCAAAAACATTGGCTGCAGATCTTCAGGGCAACAGAATGGCTGTGATCATGATGCTCAGCGCAAGCCAAATTGCAACATCTGGTCCATTCCTCCTGCGTCGACAAACATGTCCTTGCCACAATTATCAGAGACATGTGCATATGTGCCCTGGCTTGGTGCACATATTTACATGTCTCTGAGAATCGTGGCAGAGGCACTATGGGCGCTTTTACACGACCCCTAAGATCCGCTGGTCCCTTAAATTCGGACCAGAGATCTTAGGGGCTTGTCGCTCTTCCTGTGTCCCCACCCAGGTTGCTGGCTGCGTGAGGGGAGGGAGAAAAAAAAGGAAGAAAGACCGTGGCTCACCTCCCGTTCTGCCTCTCGCTCTTGCCGGCTCTTGCCCCCGCAGCATTCCAGTAGCTCTTAAGTAACTCTTAAGTAGCGCTTAAAGGAGCGGGAGCCAAAAAGCAGCAAACAGAAGCGAGGAGAGCCCCACACTCACTATCGTTGCACCGCATCAAAGATTTTTCACCTCCAGAGAGAAGGTACAAGAAAAGTGCGCTGGGTCGCGCTAAAGTGGGCGGGGTCGCACTTAATTGCCTGTAAACTCCGGAGCTGGTGGGGAAACATTTTTAAGCTCCGGAGCTGGGAGCCATTTGCGGCGGAGTTTAGGGGTCGTGTATAAACGCCCTGTGTTTATCATGGAGGAACAGATTTAAAATCGTGGTATGGCTTACGCTAAGCAATAGGATTTGGACCCAGAAGCCTTAACTTAAAAGGAATTCACTTTCTGGTCGCATTTCTCGGGAAGGTGCCTGTTATCTCCTTTATAATTACTAGGAAGCTAAAACAGAACATTTAAATGAAATCTACAAAGCAAAATAAGAAAACCCTAGTGAAAATGCAAAACTTGCTCACGGCTTCCCTTACAGTCAAGCAGACCACACTACAGCTCACTAGTGCTGTATAGATTTCCTCCATTACAAGCTTGTCATGAAGCTAATACTGTACTAGAATAATAATTTGTGTACTTTAGCAGTAAGATGTCATAGTGTATATCCTGGACCATTTGCATGGCCTTACTTTCATGAAAGAAATACATGGTGTGATTATTGTGTTCCCCTACAACCAGTCATGTGGACCTAACATTCCTGAGTCCTCCTCGGCTTACAGGCTAACACAAGCATTGCACATTCTGACCTATAAATCCTTTATATACAGATGAACGGGCAAAACTAAGGAGCCAAGAGCAGCAGTAAATGGTTCAACAGTTTGGTACCTACTCTGAGGAAGCCCCAGGGAAAGCTGGGGCAGGGAAGCCAGGATGCTGCTTCCAGAGGAGGGGGCAGGCACTGAAGTATAGATACACCTGTTGAACGAATTGGCACAAACCAAAGAACTGCCGATTCATGTTCCTCTCAACTACAAACTGTTAATATTATGATATATGGAAACAAGAAATGGGGTTTAAATTGTGGGGGGGGGGGGAGATTTAAATGACCCATTGACCTGGTGAGGAAGAGTCTCTTTATGATTCAAAAACTCATTTAAATCTCCTTCAGCCATAATTAGAGAAAATGCTATAAGAACAGCTCAGCACCGGTATGAGGACTGAGCCACACGCAGTCTGCTTCCCAGTCTTATGGAAATATGGGAAAACTCTACAATGACTGGTAGTGCTAAAAACTGTCTATCTGAAAGCACCATTTTCAAGCTTAAATAGGTCTTAGAATATTGGTAAATAGGCACTGTTTCAATCTGTTTGCTTTCCCAGAAATTTGTTAAAAGCAGTGTTATTGATTTCACCACAAGATGGTGCTCTAAAACTATAGATAACTCTTTAGGACAACTTCAGCCTTAAAACTGATAAATCCAAGTGCAGTGGTACCTCTTAAGACAAATGCCTCATAAGACAAAAACTCATATGAAGAAAAACATTCTGGGAATAGGCCTGCTTTTCATGACCAAAAATTTCCTTTGGAATGTGTCACAAGACGAAAAATGGTTCCACATGCACCCAGGTTATTTTTGTCTCTTATTCTAGCCTCCGTAATGGATTAATCTGTTCACAATGCATTCCTATGGGAAGCAGTGTTTTGTAAGAAAAAAAATTCATAAAATGAAGAAACCCATAGCCTCTGGAACAGATTAATCCCTTTTCTATGTATTCCTATGGGAAACTGCATTTTGTAAAACAAAATTTTCTTAAAACAAATTGACCCATAGAACAAATTAAATTTGTTTTAAGAGGTACCACTGCCACTGTTTCTCTTCCCATACACATTATGCCACTAAGCTACCCATCCAGGGACCATTTTGAGATGGTTTTCTAAATGGGATCCAGTTGGCAGAAAGGTAGCTGGTGGCTGGCATTTCCTGCCCCCCCCCCCCCGTAGCTTGCTGCTGCAATAGACTAATCCAATAGCAGTGCAAAGAAGTGGAAAGACTCGGGGGGGGGGATATAAAGTGGAGTCTTCCGCAGTGTGGCTTGTGGCAAAGGATTCTTGTAGAGGGAGACAAGAAAGCTACAGTATGAAGCTGGAATACTACAGTAGGACCCCGGTATCTGCTGGGGATTGGTTCCAGACCTTCCCATGGGTAATGAAAACCGTGGATAAGAAAGAACACCAAAAATCCCCATAACAGCTGTTTTGTGACAGTAGCTTGCTTTACAGCTGTTGTTTTGCAACAGTAGCTTGCTTTACGGCTGCTATTTGCAATAGTAGCTAGCTTTATGGCTGCTGTTTTACCACAGCAGCTTGTTTTTTCAGCTTCTGTTAGTGACAGTAGCTTGCTTTGCAGCCGCTGAATTGTTTATTTAATTTTTTTCCTGCCAACCTTGGATAACTGAATCAGTGGATAATGAATCAGTGAATATGGGGGTCCTGCTGTAGCAAGAAGAAGGTTTCAGTCTTCTCATCGGATGACTGGCTATGGTGTGGAGCAGTTTCAGCATATGCCACAAAGAAAAGTGACATGGCTTGGCAGTTGAAGGAATGCAGAGAATGGAGAAGAAAGGAGAGGACTCAGCAAAAGGAAGACTTATGAGCCTCGTGGCGCAGTGGTTAAATGCCTGTACTGCAGGTAAAACTGTGCTCACGACCTGGGGTTCAATCCCTGGTAGCAGGCTCATGGTTGACTCAGCCTTCCATCCTTCCGAGGTCGGTAAAATGAGTACCCAGCTTGCTGGGGGGGGGGGCAATGTAATTAAAATTGTAAACTGCCCAGAGACTACTTGTAGTGGTATGGGGCGGTATATAAGCAGAACACTTTGCTTTTTTGCTTTGCTTTGAGAAGAAATATTAGTTTAGCTTTGGACATTTTGAGTGTGGATGAATATCGAAACAAAAGAGTTGGCTATATCCAGTAGACAGATGGAGACAGAAAGCTACAAAGAGTTCAAGAACCCATGGATAAAGAGAACTAGTTGACTGTTACTAGCAGAGCCTCAGCTCCTGATTCCCAAGATGAATCCATCTGCTAACAAAATGATAATAATAATGACTAAGTCAGTGCTGGGAAATAAGTTTTTTCTTCTCCAGATAACAAGTTTTGATTTTTAAAAATGCAAAGGATTCCTACACATTATAAAGGAAAGCAACTAGAACAGGAGTCAGGGATGAGTTACAGAAGAATGACAGTATTCCGACGTCTCATCTTTTTTTTAAATGTGGGATATTTTTATGCCAATAGACATCCGTTAAATGTTCTCAATCGGGAGTATGTGTTCATTTTAGGGGCAACTACAGAGTAGAGCTTACAACAGCCATTGTTCCCCCTTAAGGCAGAGCAGTGTGTCAATGAGTGCTCCTTATTCCAGGTAGCATTTCTTGGGTTGGAAGTATAGTATGCAAACTGGCTTTAGGAGAGGTGAAATCAAAACCAACACAAAGTATTGGTGCACTGCGTTCCTAGCACCAAAGGTCAAAGTGAGTGGAAGGGAAATCCCCCCCCCCCCTTGAAGACTGAGTCTTTCCCAGGGCATCCCAACCAAAAAGGTACTAGGATTATTTGCAATAAAATCTCAGTGCACTGTAGAGCTGTAAAGCAAAGATCTGCATTGCTACTTTTGATAGCTTCTTTGAGTCCCGTCATGGTCTTCTTTTGTCTTTCTTTTCCCTCTTAGCTTCTGTTCCTGAAATATTTTTAGAATCAAGTGTGCAAGTGATTATGGAAGAATGGGTGTGATGAAATATGTCACATAATCAGGATATTGGTGTGTGGCTTAATACCCCCCTTTTTTGTTCACTTTTTTTTTTACTCGAACAGGCTCAGGATCCGAAAGAAATATGTAATATTTAAAGCCATGGAGAAATGCCATGCCTGAAATTCCCAATAATGCCTGAACAGTCTGTACTGTCTTCAATATATTGTCTTGTGTAGGGCCTTTTGGATTAGCCAAATGTATAGAGACATGGGGGTGTAACACCAGCATTTGTAGAGCAGCTTTCGGGGAACTTGGCCTTCTCAGTTAGAGGTAGGCAGGAAGTACTGTTGGTAAAACTCTGGGGAATTGGCAGTAGATCAGCAAACAGGCCTGACTCTTAAATGATTAAAACACAGCAGAAACACCCTCCTTTTTTCCCAGATTATGCAGAGATGAAAAAGGCCTGGGCTACCCAGGAGAGTTGGGCTAAAAAAAAAAAAAAAGAGGTCTTTGTAGCCAAACAAATGTGTGGGTTCAAAATTCTTTCACTCTCTGTATATTTATTTATTTGGTGAACTTGAAGCTTTGAAAGAAATGCAAGGGTTTTCTTTTATAGATTGGAGTCTGTTCTCCCCTGCCTGTCTGGGCCATTCAAGTCTCCTCTAGAACTCCGTGGTTCTATTTATTTATTTGGGATATGAGTTTTCATTGTCCACAGTCTGCATCACCAGGGACAACACTTAGGGTTCCATGAATAGAGAAGAAATGCTTTAAGACGACACCTTAAACCCAAACTTGAATCAGTTGTGAAACAGAAAGAAACTTCAAAAGTTCTGAAGGGAATCTCCTTTAATTGGCCTTTTTTCTTGCTGTGGGGATCCTTTTTCCATGTCTATCACTGTGACTTTGGCCTTTGATTCCTAAGCAGCTGAAGAAGAGAATCCACATATCGTAATACACGTAATCGTCATTTCTGAAAGCCTGACACATAGTTTTCCTCAGTTCGATCAACTTGGAATGAAAAATTATTTCCAGTGATAGAACATTCCGCTTTCAGCAAGAAAATATGCATACATTTTTTCACAACTTACATGCAAAATAAGGAAAGCTTTAGTGATCACACATAATTCTATATTTTGTTGTTAGGTCAATGTTAAAGCAAATGATAAAATATGCAGGAGACAAATGTTAAGGCATGGTGAAGAAAAGACAAAACTAAAGAAAAGATACTCTATTTCATGACATATTAGCCCCAAAAAAATCTTTTTCAAACAGTTAAGATTTTATGCAATTTTTCTGTGGAAAAAAATGCATTCTGCATCATCCATGGTCCAGTCCAAAGGTCTTAAGATTTATGATAGTAGCAGGTACTGCAGTGGCAATCCGTGTGATTTTCTATCTTTGTGTTTTCATGATGTGGAATAGGAGCCTTGGGGAAATGTTGAAGAAATTATATTTCAGAACAACGGAAATAAACAGTCTCCATGCAAATAAGATTTTACAGCTCAGTTTTCTCAACTACAAGTAAAACTTTGATCAAGATCGCCTGGGTTCTATGCCAACTCCACTGATGTTTTCACACAAAGTATGACAAAATCAGTACAATTGAAATAAAAGGGGGAAGCCATGTGACCGTTGCAAACTACAAATGCAAGACTAGGCTATAGGCCAGTGGTGGCGAACCTTTGGCCCTCCAGATTTTGGACCACAACTCCCACAGTCCTTTGTCATTGGCAATCTAGGCTCGGAATTCTGGGAGTTGGGATCCAAAATATCAGGAGGGCCAAAGGTTTGGCACCACTGCTATAGGTGATACCTATCAGCAGCGTAAAGCTCTGGGGACATTAAAACCTAAAATGCAAGAGGGCCCCTGAAGGGCCAGGCCCAAAAAGACAGTTTGAAACTGATTGTGGCAAATATGTTCCAACATAGTCAAAACACACAGATGATCAGTTGCATCGTACAATGATATACTGATCCGAAGCAAGTCTTGTTTAATTTGGTGGGACTTAATTTTGAGTAAATGCATATCGTTTTGCAGATATTGTGCAGAAATAAGACTAAGCAGACATTTACAAGCACACAGGCTCTCCTGGTAATGAGGGGGGCAGGATTGCAGTAACCTGTTCTTCACTTTTAGGACGTGTAGCCAATTAATGTAATGGTCAAAAATTACCCTAGTAATTATACCCTGGTATAAATTCAGATTAGAAATAAAAATGTTTAGGGATGTATTCAATGACGTTCAATTGAGTGACTGTCCCCAGAACTACTGAAGGAGCAAAACTCCTAGGAAGTTAGACAGTTGTCATCTTCCATTGTTTTAGGTCCACAACTCCCACCAAACATAGCAACTAGAGATGGGCACGACTCAAAAAAATGGTGTTTAGTTTGTCGTTTGTTGTTTAGGGGGGCTGTTTCGGTTCGTTTTCGTTTTTCGTGATTTTTTGCAAAAAAATTCGTTTTCATTTCGTTGCGTAACGAAACAAAAAAACGAAAACGAAAACAAAAAATTGCTGTTTCATTAGCATTCATTACAGTTCAATGTATTTGCCGCAACGAAAACGAAACGCACGACAAAATTTCTGTTGTTTCGGTTCATTTCGTTTCATTTTGGAGACAAAATTCATTTTTCATTTCGTTATGTAACGAAACGAAAAAACGAAAACAAAAACGAAAAATTGCTCATTTCGTGCAACCATCATGGATTATGGGAACTGCAGTTTAGGTAAAATCTGGAGGGCATCCATGTTTCTTTATTTTCTTTTTTAAAGGAACAGTCATATCTGACTTATGGTGACTCTAGCATGGTTTTCCAGGTATTGTGGGACATTTAAGGAATAATTTTTCCAGCGCCACATCTGGTGAATTTCCATGGCTGAGCAAGAGTTAGAACTGAGTTCTCCTGAGTCCGAGTCTGTCAGTGTATTATTTTTCACTTCTCCTTTAATCAGGGCAATTCTGTGCATAGGTCCTCTAAAGTAAACCCTACTGCAATCATTTTTACTCTCAGTATGAAAAGACAGGAGCCTTATTATTGCGAGACCATTTACATTTAGTAAGTTCCCAAAGATGCTGTCACTGACAGCCTTGCATTGCTGAGTTTTTCTATTTCGTATTACATCCTATGGCCTTTATTTTTCCTAACATTAATCTCCTTTCTAAAAGTCTTGTCCTCTCATGGTATCTCCAAAGTATGATAGCTGCAGACTAATATTTGTAGCTTCTAATGACAGCTCAGGCTTGATTGATGCAGAACTCATGTTGCACAGTATTTGTCTTTCTGGAAGCCCATGATAACCACCAACACCCAATCCATCCCCGAGGATTCCAGTATTATTCTAGGGCAAGAATAAAGGCTGAACGTACAACCTGCAAAACAAATCCTGTACTGTTCAAGTACAGCCTCATTACCTCTCTGAATGATCTCGCTACACAGCAAGTGGCTTCTGATGTAATGTTCTTCGGGACGGGCATTGTCTTCCTTGACCTCATTGGAGTGGGATAAGCCCTTGAGAAACAACATCCTACACACTGGTAAACAGGTCGCCCATTAAACAATCTTGTCATGTGTGCGTTGACGCTTAATTTACATTCAGGGCATCCTACCGGATACAGAAAAAGAATATATCATCCACATGTTAGTCCTGTACCACAACATCCCAGATCCTCTAGCATGGACACGTTTAAGAATGTCATCAATACATGAATAGCTTTGCAGAGCTGATGGAGGACATCATCCTAACTAAGCAACATGATGGAGGACTGTCTGAACTGACACAAGACAGCTAGTGCTTGTTGAGTCTGAACCTTTCCAGTGTACCATTACGGGAAATTATTTAGGAAGACCATGTGAACGTAGCCTGTCTATAAGCCTGTGCTGCTAGAGATTTGAATGTGAGACAATTCAACACTTTTTCTGCTCTACTTTTTTTTGGGGGGGGAGGGGGAGGTGAAGTTCTTCTAGTGAATTTCAGCTATCACAATAGGAGTTCTGGTGGATCTATATGTGTTGATAGATCTGAGTTCATCTTGTTTTGACACAATGGGGATCTATCTACTCCAAACCTATGAAAAGGATAAAGGTTCCCCCCGCACATGCGGGCTAGCCTTGTCTGAGTGTAGGGGCGGTGCCCATCTCTGTATTCAACCTGTTAACAGCTGGCATATCCTTGAGTTTGGGCCGCATTGTCAATTGGTTGAAAGTTGACTTGTCCACAGGAAAGTAGGAAGGTTTTATGGTCCAGGCTGGCCTTCCTTACTGAATTACTTGAAAGTGGCTTTCTTAATGCCATTCTCATTTAAATACAGATTGCAAAGTGAGGGCGTTTATACACGACTCCTAAGCTCCGCCGCAAATGGCTCCCAGCTCCGGAGCTTAAAAATGTTTACCCACCAGCTCCAGAGTTAACAGGAAATTAAGTGCGACCCCGCCCACTTTAGCGTGTCCCAGCGCAGCTTTCTTGTACCTGCTCTGGGACAGTGAAAAATTTTGATGCGGAGAGTGTCAGGCTCTCCTCGCTTCTTTTTGTTGGGTTTTTATTGCCTCCCGCCCCTTTAAGAGGAACCAGGAAGTGACCGGCGCTCGGAGCAACGTCCACCGGCACCAGAGGTAAGAATGCATTCTTTTGTCCCTTTTTAAGGCTTTTTTTCCCTCCCTCCCCTCACGCAGACAGAAGCAAGGAAGTGTGGAGTAGTGGGGAGGAAGGAGAGTGACAAACCCTCAAGATCTCTGGTCCGAATTTAAGGGACCAGCGGATCTTAGGGGTCATGTAAAAAGGCCCTGAGTGGTTTTTTGTTTTAGTTTTTTGACAGGCTGTGTGTGTGTTGTGTAGTTACAGTCATAGCAGGGGCTTTTTAAAATACAGGTACTTCACTTTTAAAATTGATTCAGGTCAATAAAGTTTTGTAGAAATAAGTCAGTTTCAGCGGTATAGATGCCAGAACAGGTTTTAATCACCATAAATAAATAATTTCCCATTCAGTGCATGTGAACACAGCCACCAGTTTAAATATAAGTGACTTCAACCCAATTTTTTTCAAAGTCTAAATAGAAATCAGTTCAAATAGCCAATATGATCATAGCCTTACACATGTATTAACCAACAAGAGAACTTCCTACTTGAGAGCACCCTCAGCCACATTACTGGGCCTCTCAAATATTGCTTTGATTTTTTTAAAAAATCCCTTCTTTATATAATCTCTGTCTCTCCTTCTGGTTTTGTTCTAGAATTTGTCAAACAGTCCTAGAACAATCAGCATTTCCACTGGAAATACATTAGCATCGTTTAACGTAGACCAGGGGTGTCCAAACTTCAGCCCTCCAGATGTTTTGGACCACAGCTCCCAGAATTCCAAGCCTAGATTGCCAATGACAAAGGACTGTGGGAGTTGTGGTCCAAAACATCTGGAGGGCCAAAGTTTGGACACCACTGACGTAGACATTTCCCCATAAAGTTTCTACTCTGATGCAAAACCATCACTGTTTTTTGATCACAATAGTTGGTTGCTGAAGTCAGGATATAAAGGGAGGGGGAAACTGAAACTGAAGATTGCTTTCACACAACCACTGAAATCTGCAGCAAACTTTGATTCGGATCACCCCCCGGAGTGGCCACATGGTTGATGTTATGGATTGGATGTTCCCATGGTTGCATTTTGAAAATCTGCAACCATTCTGATCCCATGACTAAGAACCACAGCAAAGACACCATAACAGGGGCAAAAAGGTTTTGGTGCGGATTTTCCATGTTCCCATGGACTCAAGTAATGGTTTAAAATCCGCATCGGAACAGTGACAAGGATTTTACCACCTCGAGACCAGGTACTTGTAAAATGCGCGGGATCGTGCTTAAGTGGGCGTGGCTGCACTTTATTTTTATTTAAGTCCGGAAAACGATTTTATGCTCCGCATCTGCGAGCACTTTGCAGCGGATTTTAGTGGTTGTGTGCAAGCAAAATATCTGTCCAGGCTGGTACCGTATATAGCACACTATTTAGATAACTTTTTGTGTGGTTTGATTCAAATTATGGCATCCATACATTTTTGACTTAGTGTACTCCACATAGAAACACTCCTTTTTAGCACAGCACTAGGGCTTCAGGGGGTTTTGCCAAAATTCAGCATGTTCCTAATTATCCCATTGTCTAGCTTTTGGTTAGTTGGCATTCAAATGGAGCTGTGCTTGGTGTTATCTGAGTTGATAACACTATGATATATTAGGTGGGTTGTGACATTGTAGTGGTTGACAGCACCATCCCCCTTCTTTGTTTTTGTTTCTTTCATCATATTTTTAAATATTTCCCATTTGATGCAGCAATATTTTAGATAAAGAGGATATTTTGGTACAGTGATTCTCAACCTGTGGGCCCCCAGATGTTCTTAGATTGCAACTCCCAGAAGCCTCCACCACTCACTGTGCTGGAAGGGGTTTCTGGGAATTGCAGTCCAGGAACATCTGGGGACCCACAGGTTGAGAACCACTGCTTTAGTAGTATTAAGTGTACCCTACTAGGTAGATGTGTCACTGTTTCACTGTCACTTACTTTAGTTTTAAAATATATAAGAGAGGTACCAAAGCCCACTGAACGACAGCTGCAGAAAAAAGTAGGGAAGGGGGCTATGTTGACACCCAACCCCAAAATTAATTGGCAACATTTCTCTCTCTCTCTCTCTCTCTCTCTCTCTCTCTCTCTCTTTCCTTCCATTTTTTTTTTTTTTTGGCTAAGTGATAACTTGGAGGGGGACAACATGTGTGGAAAGTAAATAAGTGTAACCCATTTTTAGATTTGACATTGACTTTCTTTGACCAGACACAAGCACACACATACTTCTGATGAATAAAGCACCTATCTTACGGTCACCTACTTAGGGTTCATCCGGACAATGCTGTCTCTTTCCATGTTAAAGAGAACTCTCATCCAGGCAACATAACCTGTTGAAGACTCTTAGAATTTGGTTACACCTTTTTTTTCATGCAGGGAAAAAGCATAACAAGATTTGCACAGATTCGCCCTTTGTCTTGTAAAAAGAAACATTACCAATCTGGATCCTTCTTGATTAAAGGCAACACAATTTTTTTACTTACACATTATTCTTTTGTTCTTTTATATTGTACTAGTGAGGAGCTCCATTTTTATAAGTCTATCTACAGGTTTCATTTTCATTTTTTTTATTTTTAAAGATCTTTTTACTTTAAAGATTGCAAATTCATCCATTTGATTCTGAATCACACATGCACACACACACACACAAAGTGTGCAATTAATTCTGAACCACACATCCATGTGCTCTCTCTCATACACACTGTGTGTGAGAGAGAGGGGGGGAAGGAATTACACAACTAATTTTGAATTGCAGACACAATAAGAAAGACATACAAACATCAACCTCTCTCTGTCCTGCCATATAGCTGGTCAAAGTATCTGGAATTTAAATTACTGTATATGGCTTTCATGAGCTTCTACACCCTCCTCCAGCTATCATCCATTACTTAATGCAGAGCATAAAGAAAAAATGCAGTTCCCCAAAGACCAAAAAGTACACTTGCGATTAAAGTAAAGGATTGTGGTCAAAGTGATGGAGATCCCCTAGCAAGAACACATTCTTGCCTGAATGTGTATCACATACTGAGACTTAAAATTGAGTGAATGTGGAGCATTAGGTGGCAGGTACTCTAGCAAACTCCATAACAGATTTTATGCCAAAAAAATTAAATGATATTTTGCCACATCTGGTATAGCAAAATTGTCACAGTACCTTAGCACGTTTGTTTTATTTTGATTTTATAGATTCCCAAACCAGGACGTATCACCTGATAATTCTGCTTTATTATTAGGGCACACAGATGGTAGAGTTTTGACTGGAAGAGTCTTTATTCAGATTTAAATGATTAAAATAAGTATTGGCTGCCTTTTACTGTCACCCGTCCTCAAGGGGTTTCCAACATATGAATTTACAACGCGTAACAATCTATTTGAAACCAGAAGACAATATAATAAAAACTATTAATAATGAAAATTAGCGGCAATGCTAATCACAAGTAATATTCAGCTTTCATTTCAAATATGAAAAGGATCTCACCCTGCATGCTGAAATCCCTATCAGGTAATGAATGGAGAATATTAAGAGAAAAAAACAAAATGGCCAGAGTGACAGCTGCATACTTTGCATAGTAATCCATGACCGTCCTGCAGACAAGAGGAAAAACAAAAATAAAACTGAGTACATAAAGCATACAAACAGGCAACTACTTATCTCTTATGAAATATCCTAATATATACTGCCTGGAAAATGGAGATGAAATTGTCATCTTTTCTGCTATTCTCTGGGGCTTCAAAGACTTCTCCTTGAAAACGCTTCAGACTGTTGCTCTTTTATTTGCATTATAGTTTATTAATTGGCTTGCCTGTTGTTTTAAAATGTTAATTAATGTTTTAATGCCTTAGTATTACAGTTTTATTTCTTATGTTGTGTTAATGATAGAAATCACTATTGTTAAAACTTTTTAATAGATTCTATTAACTGCTTTCACTATTCCACAAGAAAGGGGAGGGCACTATAAAAATTTAAGATGAACAAGGATATCTCCACTTGCTGTGTATTGTGTGAATCAGCTCTAAATCCTAATTACCATTTGTATTATGGGTACCATGTCCCCAAAGCCTTATTTGGACAGGTACAATGTTACATGAAATGTATGTTTATTTTGGCTGCCTAGATGGCCTAAACACATCCGATCTCGCTTGATTTTGGAAGCTAAGCAGGGTCAGCCCGGGTTAGTACTTGGATGGGCGACCACCAGGGAATACCAGGTGCTGTAGGTACCTGGAGTAGGAACTGGCAAGCCACTCCAGTACTCCTGCCAAGAAAACTCCATGGACATGGAGTCAGGAAGAGTCGGTCACGACTGTAGCAACACAACACAACACAACACACACATGTTTATTTTGTAGGATCATGGTGCAATATTACATCTTGCTCGTTAATATTTCCTACTAAGTATTATTTGTTTTATTCTTTGTTTTGGTTTTGTATTTCTGTATCATTCATATGTTTGTTTACTGCCCAGAGTTCCCCTTGGGAAAGTCGGTGCGGTTAATAAGTGCAATAATAAATAAATATGTGCAGATATGAATCCACAAGAAATTAAATATGCTGGTTCTAACCTATAAAGTCCTAAATGGCTTGGGTCCAAGCTATTTCAAGGACTGTGTCATATGAGTCTGCTCAAGTATTATGATAATCAGGGAGACCTTTATCTCAGTCCCACCACCCTCAATGGTGCATTTGGTACCGTTACCCCCAGACTTTGGAACTCCCTTCCACAGGAAGCTAGGCTGGCCCCGCTTTTACTATCCTTCTGCAAGCAGGCAAAGACCTTTGTCTTTAGGCAATATTTCCTTTATGCCTGGCTCCTTGCGTGGGGTTTTTAAACAGACAATTGTGTCTTACCATCTTGAATGTGATTTGGTGTTAGAGTTTTGCCATTTTAGTGTAGTATTTGATCATTTTAGTATTCGTATACTTACTGTTTTTAGCTTTAGGTGTTCTCTTTTAATGATGGAAGTCTCTTTGGATTATTTTTAAGGGGAAAGGTGGGTATTTGTATTAATTAAAATAACATAAATTTTTAAAATGGGTATAAAATTGGATAAACAGCAGATTATGAAGTGAAATGAGAGTTGGCTGTCCAAAAGAGGGGAGAGGGAGTTAGCGAAAAAATGTAATTGTGTGAACACCAATGGTAAATGGGTAATATTTCAGATAAATTCAATACTATAACCAGTGTGTAAGAAATGTAACTATGCAGAAAATATGAAAATGGAAAGAAGACGAAAAAGCACCTGATAAGTTAAAGTATAAAAAGAAAAAAAATGAAAGTGGAAGGGAGGGAATAACCTGATAATTCAAATTATTAAAAGGAATTCATATAAGCAAACTGTTTAATGGTGTTAAAACCTCAAGGGACCAAAAGTCATTTTAATGTCAAGTTTTCATCCTCTAGAAGACCATGATTATTTTATTTCCTGTTTTTCAAAAATCCAACAGGAGAAACACATCTGTTCAAGAATTTAGTTGGGATCCTATATAAAATTATCAGGGAGGGAGTCATACTCAAAGCCCTTGCAAAAATGGCCTAGGAACATATATTTGAACCAGTATCTTACCAATATATTTGCTTGACATCTGTGTTTCTTGCTTGCATAAACTAAACAAAAATAACACATTAACAAAAAATACTGCACACCAGAACTTGGGGTGGGGGTGGTTTCTAAAACATGACTCCCAAACTCCACTGCACGATTGTCAGCTTGGCCAAAGGTGTGTGTCTGGGGAATATAGTTTTAAAAAGTTAATTTTCCAAGCATTGTTCCATTGTTGTACTGAGGGACAAAGACAGGGATCCTATTGGGATAATGCATTGGGTTCTCTGTCAGTTCTCCTACTCTGAGAAGAAAAGACTCACAAACAGGAACATATTATACTTCTATAACAACACACACCAAGAGAAAGCTTGAGGTTCTAAAAACCCTGCCAAACAGTTATCATTTAAACCATTACTCCTTTTAGAAACTAAGGTACAATGCATACAAAAAGGGCATTAAAATTATTGCATTTTAAGATAGAGCATGAAGGGGAGATATGTGACTTACAAGAGTTCATCTCTAGCAACTCCAATAGTCTATTAAAAGAATAGCAGCATTTTGTTCTTTTATTTAAAAAAATCAACTTTAAATCAAACATTTTTTCAATTAAATCAATATATCCAAAGAATTTTAATGAATAATATTACCCTTCCTTTTTCCCCCCAAGTGAGGCCGGTTGATTAAAGGTCTGGAAACAGGGTTTTGAAACTGAGCTGCAGCCCGTCTGTCGGTAGTGAGACGGAATAAGCTCAGTGTTTTTCTTTTATACTGGCAAAATTAGTCAGTCATCTTCTACCTTAATTTGAGCCAATGGATCAACTGTAATTTCTGCTCATTGGCTAACTATGGCTTGATGTAATTACTACTCTATCATATTGATGTTATCTCTTCCTGTTCTCTGAAACAGATCACTTTTTTTCCATTGTAATATTAGAGAAAGGTCAGACAGTAGGCGCAGGGATCAGTGATGTTTACCATGCAGCTTTTCCTAGCAGTTCCATCCACAGTTTGATGCCGTTTTTCAGTAATTGGAGCCATTAAAAAATAAAGAAGAAGAACAACAGCGAAGACTGCTCTTTTTCACTAACTTTTTAAATGTCACAAAACAAAAGATCTTTTCCGGCCCATCTAATCTTTTTCCATAGCTGAGATCTTATTATTAGCAGAAGAATGGAAAATAACAATACAAATTAGGAAAGATGAGTAACAATGATTAAAATGACAAATTATACAAACTATTCAGTATAGTGGACTAAATCCAGTTGTTGAGCTGGCTAGACAGTTCAGTGAAATAGAGCACCAGACTGCGAAGCAAGAAGGTGGGAATTTGATTCTCCATGGTGACAACCAGAATAAGAGCCAGACTGTATAGCAGGGGTCCTCAAAGTTTTCAAACAGTGGGCTGGTCCAGCACCATCCAGACACCACTGAGGGCCAGACCACAGCTCCCCCCCCCCAAAAAAACAAAACTGACATGGAAAAAACGTGGGACGAAGGGGCAAGTGGGCAGAGCCCCCCCCCCAATGATTGGCCCATGATCAGTGCATCTCCGGGGCCCCAGCAATGCCTCCTGCTCTGGATCGCCATCCTGA
Source organism: Phrynocephalus forsythii (assembly GCA_029282475.1). NCBI lineage: Eukaryota > Metazoa > Chordata > Lepidosauria > Squamata > Agamidae > Phrynocephalus > Phrynocephalus forsythii. The sequence continues at coordinate 31,226,967 of JAPFRF010000002.1, forward strand.
GGTGCTGCCACTGGATCCCTCTGCTGCGTCTCTTCCTCCTCCTCTGCATACAGTGGCAGTGGCTGGAGCGGCTGCCCTTCCTTCCTTCACTGTGTCATGAAGGAGGTGGCAGCCCAGGCAAGCTCAGGCCCGTCATCTCCTTCTAGGCGGCCTCTCAGGATGAGGAGCAGCAGCTACAGCAAGGGTAGCAAGGGTAGCACCACTGCACACGGACCTAGCCGTGTGCCCTGGCCATCACACCATTGCTATCTCCGAAGGGAAAGCTGCCTCCTCTCTTGGCCTTGTCCAGCCCGGCCTGACTTGGTGCGCTGCAAGTGAGGGGGGGAGGGAGCAAGGACTGAGAAGGAGGGAGGGGAGGCAGGAAGGCCTGCCCAAAGCCACAGCCCACTCACTGGCCGAGCCCAGCCAGGCTGAGGTGCTGTATTGCCTCGCCAGCCCGCCCATCACCAACTAGGGTCAAATGCAGCCCCGCCAGCCTCCCAGGAACCAGGCCTGGGCCACCGTTGGCCTTCCCTTCCCTTCCCTTCTTTGTCCGCTACCTCCTCCTCGCTGGTCTCTAACCCAGTGATGGTGGTGGCAGCCTCAGCTTCCAGCCATGGGTAGGCTCCCTCCTCCCCTCCCTCATTCAATGGAGCAAGGTAGCAGCTTGGAGCAGGCTGGGTAGGCGGGAAGTAGCTCTGTTTTCCCCTCAGTTGGCCGCCATCCATCCCTCCATCAGTCCACTGCCATGGCTGCTCCAGCTCAGAAGCCTGGCTCATGCTGCCTCCACCTGCCCCCTTCCTTTCTCACAACCACAATAACACAGGCGGTAGCCACACAAGGAAGGAAGGTGGGCATAGTGGATGAGGAGCAGGGGAGAGGCCTCGGGGCCCTGGAGGGAGTGGGAAAACTTGCTGCAGCCCTCCCATTTTAAATTGCCCTGTTCGGCTGCAGCTGGTGCCCCAACCATCTGGGCGGCGGGTGGGGAGAGCAGGGGACCTTGCCGTGACCGTCCCACTTTGAACTGCCCCGCTGGCCAGCATGCTGATCATCTGGGAGGGAGTGGGGGCAGCTTTGAACTGCCTCAGCAATAGAAACAGTCTGCAATTGGTCCTGGGGGCCGGATTCAGGACCCTGGGGGTCGCATCTGGCCCCCCGACCATAGTTTGAGGACCCCTGTTATATAGCCTTCAAGCCAGACCCCCCAAAAAATAATAATAGCTGGCCGATTTCTGAATGCCATTCCATTCCATAAACCTTTAATGGCATTAAAACAGGAAAAATACACACATAAAGGCTAAACAGTTACACACAGCATTGTAGGTAAATCTCATCAATGTGATCTAACTAGAGTTCATAGAGGATTGCTTCCCCCCCCCCTTAATTAACACGGCTGCTAAAAAATTGGCGATCTGGGCAGTAACTAGTTCAGAACTGTCCTCAAGAAGAAAGCCCATACAGTATATCCTTCGGGGGGTGGGTGGGTGTAGAAGATAAAAAAGAATTGGCTCCAGAAAGTGTTTACGTAACTCGCTGTCTGCCAGGCAATGACACAAGATGTGAGATACTGTATTGGGTTCTAAGTGGCAAAAATTGGAAGTTTTCCAAGCAAATGGGATATTATGGTATCTTCTGGACAAAACTGAGGAAGGAAAGATATTAAGTCTACCCAACATAAAGGCACGGCTCTTATTAGGGTTTAATAACATACAGAAATAACACAGTTAATTATCAAAAGAGAGAGTAAATTGAAATAGTGTGGGGAACAGACTGGATTAAGACTAGAGATATTGAGTTTCTACTTCCAATAAATAGTCTTGTCTTTATGATGAGATAAGCTCTATTAAGTTTAATATCTGCAAAAGATTCAAGAGTATGTTTTGAAGTTTAGTTACAAAAAGAGTGTCCCAAGTTGAAGTAAAAGGGTCTTTTAAGAGACCTAACAATAAGGAACCAGTAAAAGTATTATAGTATAGGCCCTCACCAGTATTTAAAAGCCAGAGACCATGCCATAATCGAGGGTAGGTGGATACTCAACTCAAGGGTCAAAGTTGATCGTTTAATCATACTGATGATGCCTAAAATACATATTTAAAACGAGGCTATAACCAGATCTACTTTCTCATTAACGGCTTTGATCCAAATTGGGAAACCAACAAATTTAAGAGCTACAGGAATATACTGATTGCCACTATTATAATGGAAGCGGGCAACTGTGTTTAAGTGAAGTGTTGCTGATGATATTGCTAAATTTCTAAGTAGAGACCAATCAAGTCTGTGGTGGAGAATTAGCCCTAGGTATTTAAATGATTTAACTTGTTCAGTTGGATTGTTACCAATACTCCAGGGTACAGGGTTCCAGGATTTTGAGAAGACCAATATTTTAATTTTCTCTGAATTATCAAACAATTGGATGCACAATAGGCTTGAAATGCCATCAGAAGATGTCACATCCCGGTTCTGTAAATAGAAAGCAGAACTGAGTCGTCAGCATAAAGCAATATGGGTAATGGGGTATTATTCAGGCAAGGGACAAACTTTTTGTATTGAGATAACTGGGGGTGTAAATTGGCTAGAAAGAGATTAAATAATAATGGAGCTAATATACAACCCTGGCACACCCCTTTAGCTATTGGGATCCTATCTAAAAGGGTGCCACTATGACTAGTTTGTACCTGACAAGAATTAGAGGAGTAAAGTTTCCTAATTAAAAACAGCAGACAAGGGTAAATTCCCCAGGAGGCTAATTTATTCCATAAAAGTTCTCTATTAATTGAGTCAAAGGCACCCCACAAGTAAATAAAGGCTACATAAAGTTGATAGCAGAAAGTGAGGAGGAATTAAAGAACCTCTTAATGAGGGTGAAAGAGGAGAGTGAAAAAAATGGGCTGAAGCTCAACATCAAAAAAACTAAGATCATGGCCACCGGTCCCATCACCTCCTGGCAAATAGAACGGGAAGAAATGGAGGCAATGACAGAGTTTATTTTCTTGGGCTCCTTGATCACTGCAGATGGTGACTGCAGCAAGGAAATAAAAAGACGCCTGCTTCTTGGGAGGAAAGCAATGGCAAACCTAGATAGCATCCTAAAGAACAGAGACATCACTTTGCCAACTAAGGTCAGGCTAGTCAAAGCTATGGTTTTTCTAGTAGTGATGTATGGAAGTGAGAGCTGGACTATAAAGCAGGCTGATTGCCGCAGAATCAATGCTTTTGAGCTGTGGTGCTGGAGGAGAGTCTTGAGAGTCCCCTGGACTGCAAGGAGATCAAACCTATCCATCCTGAAAGAAATCAACCCCAAATGTTCACTGGAAGGACAGATTTTGAAGCTGAGGCTCCAGTACTTTGGCCACCTCATGAGAAGAGAGGACTCCCTGGAAAAGTCCCTGATGTTGGGAAAGATTGAAGGCAAAAGGAAAAAAGGATGGCAGAGAATGAGATGGTTGGACGGTGTCACTGATGCAACCAATATGGATTTGACAAAACTCTGGGAGGCAGTGGAAGATAGGAAAGCCTGGCGAGCTCTGGTCTATGGGGTCACGAAGAGTCGGACACGACTGAACGACTGAACAACAACAACATAAAGTTTGCCCTTAGAGTGAACTGAATATTTTTCAGCAAGGAAGGATAGTACAAGTGCATGGTCTAAGGTCAAAAATCCTGGACAGAAACCAATTTGTTCATTGTCGGAGAGGCACTTTTCCTGGGCCCAATCTGTTAAATTTTTTAAAACAAGTGCCTAGCCTATGGAAGAAAGCAAACTAATTGGTCTGTAATTGGCCAGGGAAGTAGGATCATCTTTTTAAAAAATTGGCACTAAAATTGAGGATAGCCAGGAGTCAGGTAAGTTCCCAGTTTGATCAATCAAAGTGAATAGATTAGCCAAGGGAGCTGCCCACCAACTACTAGGGTCATTAATTAAATATTCACACAGGACCTCATCAGGTTTCAGGGCATTTATTAATTCCAATAACCCTAAGGGTTGCCCAATGCCTCTCTGAAAAGCCAGGTTTTAAGCACTTTTTTGGAAGGCCGGCCGGGACTGTGTGAGGCGAATCTCACTCGGTAGTTTGTTCCAATGTGTGTGGGGTGGCCACAGAGAAGCCTTGGTTTCATGTAATTGATTTCCAGGGCTCCCTGGGAGTGGCCACCCAAAGTGTGAGCACCTGCAATATTCTGGTGGGTCGGGCCTCAGTTGACCTTGGGAAGATCCACTCTGTCAGGTATTTAGGTCCCAAGCCATGGAGGGTTTTGTAAATCAAACCCAGTACCTTGAACCGTATTTGGGAGGCAACGGACATCCAATGCAAACGAACCAGAACTGAGGTGATGCAGTCATATTTTCCCGCACCAACCACCAGTCTGGCCGCCGCATTTTCTGCTCGCTGTAGTCTCCAAGTAAGGATCAAGAGCAACCCCACGTAGAGAGCATTGCAATAATCTATCCTCGAGATCACAAGCGCCTGCACAACTGTTCTCAAGGAGGCCTCATCTAGGTATGGGCGGACCTGGGCAATCTGCCTAAGATGGAAAAAGGCAGACTTGAAGACAGCCAATCACCCGAGCTTCCAGGGATGAAGCCGAACCCAAGACCATGACCAGATTCCTCACTCTATCCACCAGCTGAAGGGTAATACCCTCCAGACTGGGGAAGAGGGCCACTGTACCCAGCAGAGGACACCCTGAAGAACAGAAGCTTGGTCTTCTCTGGGTTGAGTCTGAGCCTGTTAGTCCTGGTCCATTCCATGACCGCATCCAGGCAGGAGTCAAGGGTCTGCACTACCTCCACTGCAGAGGTGGTAAAGGAGAGATAGAGCAGTGTGTCATCAGCATATTGATGACAGCAGACTCTAAATCCCCTAATGACCTCAGCCAGTGGCCTCATATAGATGTTGAACAGCATGGGGGAGATTGCCACAAGGGAGCGTCCAAGGAGTGAAAACAGCTCTCCCCCACCTGAACATGCTGGGAACGGCCAGCAAGGAAGGATCGGAACCAGGTATAAGCTGTGCCTCCAATCCCCACCTCGGAAAGCTGGCCCAGCAAGATACTGTGGGCAATATCAAAGGCCGCTGACACATCCAGGAGGACCAACAAGGTAGAACAACTCCTGTCAGCTCTCCTGAGGAGGTCATCTTGCAGCATGACCAGGGTGGTTTCAGTCCCCCGATGCAGCCTGAACCTGGACTGGAATGGATGCAGTAGAAATAACAGAATCCCACTCTGGCATGCTCCCTCAGGCAGATTTCATAAGCCAGGACGGGCAAGGGTCAAAGGGGGAAGCAGCCAGCCTACAATGAGCCAGCGCCCTGGAGGCCTCAGTTGATGATACAGGCCCAAACTCAACCATACGAGGAGACCGAGGGGGTGCGGCGCTTGGAATACTCAAGGGGAGGCTAGAACAACTGGAGTCTACACTGGCATGGATGGCCTCAATTTTGGATCTTAAAAAGGCTGCAAAAGACTCACTAGAGAAATCACTAGGAGGAGGCCCAGACTGACCAGGATTGGTGAGGTCTTGAACTTTCCAGAACAGCTCCACCTGGCGGTTTGAGGTCTCACCAATTCTCAGGGAGGCATAAGATCTTTTGGCCTACCTGACCGCCTGAACACAGCGCCTGGTCAGTAAATGAACAGCAGCCCAATTTAATGCTGACCGGTCCTTCTCCATCTGTTCTCAAGTCTTCTACATTCTTGCTTCATCGCTCTCATCTCAACTGTGAATCACAGCGAGGAGCAAGCTCCACAATGGAGAAGACGCTTGGGGGCGAGCCGGTCAATGGCCTGGGTGGCACCCTCATGCCACCTCTTATTGCCTTTAGAGGGCCAGGTGGAGCTGAGTGTCTGAGTTAATTTTTGGGTGATCAAGTAATATGCTAGAATAGCAGATTCAGAGAGATTAGTTGATTGAATAAATAAACAAATGTTCAATTTCTGGTAATCTGGACCATTATTCAAGGCCAGTAAAGTTATTGGTGACCACTTGGGGCACAGGAAAAGGTTTTGAGAGAGGTCCCTACTAGCAGTTTCCGTGAAAGAGTCAGTATGGAAACCTGCACTGGAGGATGGTCACTGGAGGAGGGTATGAGAGTCACTCACAAAATTGGAGATCTTTAAGAGAAGATTGGAGGAAATTAAAATATAATTGACCACACTTGACCCCAAAGGAGAAAAAAAGGTGAAATCACCTGAAGTAGCGCTCCCAGGGGAACCATTCAGATCAGAATGTAATCATAACTAAAGCATATATCAACCATTGGTAATGCATTACCATTAATTATGGATTCCTTGGACTTCCTAGCACACAGGAGACTGGGAGGGGATCATCTCCTCCATATCCCAATTCATATATTTTGCAAGAGATGAGTTGTTAGCTCTTAATCTTGAATTGAGATCCCCTGCAATAAGAAGGGGGATGGAGAGATATGACACCAGTACTTGTTCAACAGTGCTCTTCACTTCTGTCCAATGTTCTGTGGAGGGAGAACCAAGGAGGGGGGTATTCATATCCAACATAAGGATATGGGACTCACTGCTTTAAAATAAAAAATGCTTGAACATAAAAATACTGGGTGGTAAGAGAGGACACAACAAAAAAAGAGGAAGGCTTCACCAGGCAACATAGGCCTGATCGATAGGAAACAAAACCGGTAATACTAGGTCCTTTTAAAGACCAGGCTTCCTGAAGGAAAATGATATTGTATCTACACAGAACATCTATAAAATGAAGATCATACTTTTTCCTCTCCCAACCCGCAATGTTCCATGAGATCAATTTTATAACGGATTGGGGGGGCAGAGATATAGGGGTAGAGATTTCTAAATACTGTACTGTATGCCTTGATATCCTGAGGAAAAAAATATTTCTTTTTTATTTTATTTTATTCCTTTCATAGGGGTTCCCTACACATAATGGGTGGGTTGTAATTCGAAGGATCAACACACAGGAGCCCTCAAGTGGTATGTCTACAATATTTCTCTATATATCAGTACTAATAGCTATAAAATTCATAATACTGATGGAGGTATTTAGCTACACATTCCTTTTTCATAAAAATTATAGAGGGGTTCCCAGATATCTCTTGCCTTCCGTAGCGCTGTTATGAGGTTAGGTCCATTTCAGCTGCTTCAAATAATTTTTCAAAAAGTTATTGTCCAATTGGTATTTCAGTCAGTTTCCAATAGCCTACACAATTTGTGCTATTGTAGCAGTATGCAATAACAGATGCTTTATCGTAGCATCCTTAATTTCTGGCATAATATTCAGTAAAAATATTTCAGGTCAATATGGAACAATATAGCCCAATTTTTTTTGCAATAACTCATGTACCATTTCCCAATATCTCTTTGATATATCTCATGATATATCACATTTCCAGCACTTGCCTGAAACATTTCCAAACATTTTCACTATTTTATGGTGTCCTGTACCATCTAGAAAACATCTTATATATGTTTTCTTTTAAATTTGCTGCTTTTGTAAATTTTACATTACTCTCCCATAACTGACTCCAATATTCTAATTCTATGTTATACCCTAGGTTTTGTGCCCATGACACCATACAGTTTCACAGTTTCATCCTACTTGATCAATTCTAGCATATGTTTATACATTTTCTGAATAAGTTTTTCTTCTGTCCCCAAAAGTAACTCATCAAACTCAATTATCTGCCTTCTTTTTTTTTTAACAAACCTCAAGATCAATTGTGATCTTGTCCACCAATCTAATGTCACTTTTTTGATTTTTGAGTTCTTCCTCCGACTTTATTTATTCCTTTAAAAATATTTTACTCCACCTTTCCCCAAGGCGGCTTATATCATTAAAACACAACAATAAAGTTAAAAACAGTGAATTATTGAAACATTAAACAAATTATTAGCATTATATTAACATGTAACATGCTTTAAATAAACCTCCAACTATGCTACAGATAAAAGTTCAGAGACCAACAGAGCAAAATTAACTGCAAGTATCCCCTTATTAGACTATCCCTTTTTGGCTGGTTTACCTCAACTGGCACTTACTGTATCAGAGACTCAGATAATGAGAAAGAACTTAAAGGTTTCATTTTACCCAGATTCACTTACTAAATTAAAACAAACAGCATTTAATAGAAAATTTTAACTGGCTCTATCACCTGATGTTAGAGAACAACCTAATCCATTACTTCACTGAATGTGTGTTGGCAAGTGTGCCTTGCAACAGTACCCAAACAATCTGTAAGACAATTGTTCCAAGATATTGCTGTTCAACAACTCCAAGAAATCCTGACCGCTAGTCATGCCAGCTGGCTAAGGTATCTGGGAATTTTAGGGAGGGGTTGGCCTCACCTAACGATGACCAATTAGAAGTCTCTTGACTGCTCTCTCCAGAAGAATGATTTACTAAAGCTCTAAAGCCAACTGTCCTTATACATTTTAAGTGAATCTGGGAACAATGAATCATTTTCTGCCAGGATGTGAAGATATATGTTATGAAAACCAGCCTTTAATGAGACAGAGGCTTAAAACGATCCCCACCCCCTGCGTTAGCAAGGGGGAAAGTAAAACCTAAAGATATCAAGCAGTCAGTGTCTGTGTCATTTTGTTCATGCTAACAAGCTGTAAGTTATTTTGCTTATATCTAGTTATTGTTACAAGAGTCAGATGAAGTAATAAGTGGATTTATGAGGTTCTGTGAGTCAAATAATGAAGCTCTTATCCATCTACTCTCTCTGGCCAGGAGAAAGTGAAAGTGGACACCCCCCCCCTTGTTTGGCTGCTTCTTGGCAATTGATTATTGACATTCTTGCCTTTAGACTGTGCTGATTGTGACAATTAAGAATGCTAGAGAAGCTAACAAACTAATAAACCAGTGGAGGAGGGGTTAGAGGTTGAATACATGTAAAAGCCATCAAAACAGTAGCTTAATTCTACAGCACAGAATCTAATAAGGCTGTAAGTTCCCCATCACAGGAAGAGGGCTTTTAAAAAGGTTTAATTTACAACTCTGAGAAAACAAAAAAATAAATATGGATTCAACAGGAGTGACAAGGAAAGATGATATGTGATTCAACAGGAGTAATAAGGAAAGGTGATATGTGATGTGTTGAGCCAGCATCTTTTCTGTTGGCGGTTAGATGTTTTATTTACAGTCCAGAAAAGCTGTTTTCTCTCCATGCCCCCATCTGCTGGCTAAACCTCAAAGTGCATCCAAACTCAACTACTGTACAGTAATACTGTACTGCATAGCTAATAATTCAGACAATGCTCATACCACTGAAAATTTAAAATAATCACAGAATTTTTTTCATATTATATATGCATAAGGGGTGATCAAAACAGAGAAAATATTGGAGGAGAGAAGAAGCAGAACACTTCGTACATCCAAGTAACAGAGCATTAGCAAGATTAACAAGAGAGGCAAAGATCACTTCATCTCCAGCTCCTATTTCTTTTGCTGCTGTTATGGCTCAAAAATGCCAGATGGGAGTGGCAACCTCAGCGGGAAGAGAAAAACAAGAAAGCAAATGATAAGGTCCATGGCATGCTCATGCTGAAAGATAACAAAACAAAATCTGATTATTTACAAGGGAAAGTTAAACAAGTGTCAACAAGAATGTTTGATCAAGAACTATTAACCAGCAATTTAAAGTCCCAGTTGACAGTTACAGAAGATAATGCCCAACGAGACCCAACATCTGGATCAAGGTTTTGAAGAAGAGTCACAATGAGAAGGACATGCCCAAACTTGTGTTGAATTTGTTAAAAGTAATTTCTCCAGACTTGGACTGGTGACCCTATGATGTACAAAGGGTTCAACATGTGGGAGTAAAAAGGAATTATTAATCAAAGTGTGTGTGCGGGGGGGGGGGTATCCTTTTGTTTTGGTTTGGTTTGTTTGCCTTCTTTTTTGAGCACTCTACATAGGGGAAGGTGGAAACAGCATTGAATACAATGAGACACCTTAGCATAATATCTAAAAAAGAGTGGTCTGGTAAAATGGTAAAGGTGAAAAATCACGGAAAAGAAAGTGACCATGGAAGTAACCAAGAATGTGGATCAGAGGCTGAGGAAGGTTTGGATCATGAGTCTACTGAGTCAACTGAGGAGGAGAGAAAGAAGAAAGGAGATCAGGGAGGAGAAGATTCTTCCAAAAGAAATGAACATCAGAAAAAAGGGAAAGCAAAGTAAATCTAAGTAATTAAAATTGAGTGTATTCAGTGATTTTACTGATGTATAAATCATACATTATAGTTACTTAATTAGGAAATGCTGGTACAAATGCCGATACTATATTTGATTATTATCTTTAGATATAACAGGGTGAGATCCAGTAAAAACAATTGCTGGATGTAATAGTTAAAATGAGGTACAACAATTATTGATAGGGGTATGAACTGGTAAAAGCAATTTCTTCAAAGATATAAAATGAGGTATGAAGCATGATGAGATATGAAAACAAAATGAAAAAAGTACAATTATATAAAATATTATCAACATAGAGTTCGTTTGGGTAAGAGTAAGAACATGTTTAAAGATGAGGTGAGATGAGATGTAGTGATATCCAGAAAAGTTGGGATTCTAGAGTAATATAGAATATGCTACTACCCATATAACAATAATAGCCATGGAATTAATGTTTTAATAGTAATTCTTGCTTAAAATATGCTATACTGTATAGTGTTAATATCATACTGTACATCTATGGATACAGTAATTAGACTGAATATGTTATATCTTATTATTAGAGATGGGCACGACTAGGGAAAATGACGTTTTCGAGTTGTCGTGTGTCGGAGGCAGCCTGTGTCGGCTCGTTTCCGTTTTTCGCGAAACTTCGCAAAATTTGTCGTTTTGTTTTTTGTTTTTTCATCTGTCGTTAAACTGGTTTGGGGGGGTAGCGGGCTCCTGGAGGCACCTCTTTTTTGGGGGGTGGGTGCCTCCTATCCTCACCCGCTAGGGAAAGCAGGCTCCTGGAGACCCCTCATACATGGGGGTCTCCTCTCCTCACCTGCTGCAAAAGGGCATGCATGCATAGCCATATGGCTATGATTGCATACCCAGTTGCACGCAGAGACACAGCAGACTGGCAGAGGCACCCCTCTTTTTGGGGTGCCTTCCCTGCATCAGTCAGGCCTCGGGGGCATGGTTTGCATGATGTCACACATGCTGCCGGCCGAGCCAAGCCTGCAGGAGTCACCCAGAGCCACAAGTGGCGGACTGGCAGACTCTCTGCACCCACTGTGTCTCACTAAGAAGGGAATTGTACTAGTGCAATGCATGCAAGTACAGATCTGGCTTAGGCAACAGGGTTAGCGCAAGGGCTAGGGTTAGGCTAGTTACGGGTGAGGTTAGGGTGAGTATTGGGGTGCACCTCTGGGGGCCTCTCTGACCCACTTAGAAGGACAGTGTACCTGGCGTATGGGTTAGGCTTAGGCTTAGGGTTCGGGTTCGGGCTACGGTTAGTGGGCTTTTTATGCCCGGTTGGCACATCCCAGAAGTCTCTGTGGTCAACCTGGCCAAGTGGCCATGCGATTGGTGGAATGGCTCCAAAAATTTGCATGGGCATTGGTCACTCCCATGGCCAGCCCATCATTGCGTAGGTGTAAAAAAAATAAAAAAAATAAAATAAAATAAAATCAATGGAGAGAGGAAAGAGGAGACATTTTGTTGCAAGAAAAACCCACTGCTACTGTAAAAATTCTGGCAGTTTTAAAATAGCAATTTTCGCATGTTTCTGTGTGGTGCTTGTGTGTTTTTGGACCACGATTTCAAAAATAAATTGCGGTCGCCACCCCATTTTGGATCCCCCGCCCGCACCGCATGGCATGGCAAGTGGGACTCGAGTCCGGCTGCCCAGGACAGGAGAGGGGGGAGGCCGGGACCCCCCCCAGAAACCACCCCTCTGGTAGGTGCACTCTGCACTGCAGGCATATTTTCGCCTGCTTTTTTGGCCCGGGAATGGGGGGGGAGTTTAAAACTTTTTTCTGTGCCGCTTCCGCTTGAATTGCGGCGGCCGGTGGCGAGTCCGGTGCTTTGCGAGCGACTACGACGAGGATTTCCCCCACCACCAGAGCAGCCCAGGATAGGAGAGGGGGGTCAACCACCCCTCTGGTAGGTGCCCTGAGCCCTCACTCAGGCAGGCATATTTCCGCCTGCTTTTTGGCCGGGAATCGGGTTTTTTTTTAACTTTTAAAAACTTTTTTTCTGTGTCGCTTGGCATCGCGGGATCGCCGCGATGCCAGGAACGACCACGACAAATCAGACCCAATTATTCTTTAGTCGGTTCGAGTTCGAGTTCTGGCGGAGTAATTCCCGTTACCGTTACCGTTGCGTAACGGAAACGAGTAACGGAAATGGAAACGGGAATTCCGCCAAGTCGTGCCCATCTCTACTTATTATGTTTATTTTAATATTGTGCTCACCTAGGAAGTTTAACTATAAGTACATATAAATGAAAAATAAAGGTACTGAGATGAATGATGCTGAGAGAGGTCATCGCTAACAGATGATGCTTCTCCCACCCCCAAAGTTTGGTAAAGTGGAATGAAAGGGGGGAAATGTATTTAATTGAAAGGGAGGTGAAGGGAACAGTGGGGAAAGGGTTATTGGTTTGTTTGTGAAATTTATGTTTATATTAATGGTTTCACAGTGTGGTGTGTGATGCTTGGGGATAGAAAAGAAAAATGTAAGTTATAGTAATGGTTAAACAACTTAAAATGACAACTTGGGATGTGAAAGGCCTAGGATCTGGTTCAAAAAGAAGAAAAATCCAGAATGTATTGAACAAAGGAAGGACATTGTGTTCCTGCCAGAAACTCATGAAAAGAAAGATGGTGTAAATGAATTGAGGTGCAATTGTTACATTCAAATCCAAGGGGGTTGCTATGTTAATATCGAAACAACCTGAATTTTATGCATTGGATAAGCATAAGGAAGACAGATACAGTAATACACTACCTTGGTTTAAGACTACTTTGGCTTAAGAACATTTAGCAAGACAAGCAAATATTTCTTCTAATTTTTGCCTTGATCAACAAGCAATGTCTTGCAATCCAAGCACTGCAGCACAACACATGATCACAAGTGAACTAATTGTGCTCTCTTTCTCGCCCCCTGCTGGATTGTGGGCGACTGTCTGGAACGTTCCATGTCAGGCAGCCTCAAAAGCAGAGGGAGGAAAGAGGAATGTTTTCAAAGGGGAGTGCAGGTTAGGGTTTTATTTTTCTTTATACTTATATTTTTATTTAATTTGTTTTCAGCATCCTTTCTTGTTTTTCACACAATTTCTAGTCATGTGGCAGCTACGGTAGTCAAGTGTGTATAGGGCTACAAATGCAATTTGCATTTGACTATTGTCACATTAAAAATACAGAGTAAAATCACACTGAGTAAAATCCAGTTGTTAGTCCCAAGCAGAGCAGATTCCGCAGCCAGGGACCTAAGCCTAAGATGCTGACTTCTAGCCAACTTCTTTTGTGAGTTTGGGGATTTGTGTGTACAGTATGTGGTCAATGGGGCCCCAGAACGAATCATCTAAGTTTCCATTATTTCTTATGGGGATATTTGCTTGGATATAAGAATGTTTTGGTTTACATGTTTCTGCAACAAATTATGCCCATAAAGCAAAGTATCACTACATGATACTTCCAGGCAAAATTAAGGGATGTCGGGGTGGGGGCAGCAGCGGCCCCAGTGGCGGTGGTGGGCCTTGGCCAGCCTGCTGGGCTTGCTCCTTTTCTCCATCGGTGGCTCCAGCGGCATGTGCAGCGGCCACGGAGGTGGGCCCAGTGCCAGAGATACCGAACAGGCCCAGCAAGCCGGCCTGGGCCCGCCTCGGTGGCCGCCATGCACACCACCGGAACCACGCCAGGCACCACCGGAAAACCCAAATGAGCCCAGCAGGCCAACTTGGGACTGCCACCGCTGCTGCTGGAGAGAGAGAGAGAGAGAGCCTAGTGCCAGCCCGGGCTCCCAGGTGCTTCACTGGTGTGTGAGAGGGGGGGAATTCCCCCCCCCAAAAAAACAGGGACCTTGCAAGTAACCTCTGACGGCACCATGGGCGACTGGTCGCCTGCAGTCAATGTGTTGTGCAGGCCTGATATATTTCTTCCTAAGGATGCTTTGTCAAGGATAAATAAGACACAGGTAGAAGTACAGTGATACTTTGGTTTATGAGCATAATATGTTCCGGAAGAATGTTCGTAAACCAGAATACTTGTAAAGCAAAACAAATGTTGCCATAGGAAATAATGGAAACCTCAGATGACTCGTTGTGGGGCCTCTTGCCACCGCTGCCACCCACTCATCTGCAGGGCTTCTTGCTAGCACCATCACCCTGCAAAGTGGTTTGGAGAGGGGAGTGACGGACGCGGCCCAGAGGATTGCAGGAGCTGCAACTTGCAGAAGAGAATCTTTTTGACAAAGGGGAAGGAGGAGAGCTCATCCAGCTCCAGCTCCACATGGAATTTGAACTCCACCATCATCAACAACAACATGAAGGCCATGGACCAGCAGGATGAGGGGTGGGCGAGTGACCACGGGAGGAAAAGGAAGAAGGGAGAGTTGAGGAGGAAGGGAATGAGTCAGCCAACAGTCAAAGGGGAGCCCTCCCTGCAACGCCGCCGGCTCCTCCATGAGCCCAGCCACCAGATCTCTGGTGACCAAGCAGAAGAGGAGAAATGGAGGGGAAGAAAGGTTGGGGGAGGGAAAAACAAAAAGAACATCTGCACATCTGCACACACACACTTCTTCCTCTTGTCGATCTCTTCCACCTATCCCTCTGAAGCAGTAGTCAGAGCCACTGCCTGCTTCCTGTTCTCCAGATGGAGGAACTTCCTTGCCTGCCCTGCCCCTCACCAGCTGCAGAAACATTTAAAGACAGAGGTGCTGTGGCTTAATTCTCCCAACGTTCTCCCAGTGGAGTCAGTCCATCTTGTATTTGGTCTTCCTCTTTTCCTGCTGCCTTCCACAGTTCCCAGCATTATTGTCTTTAGCCAGAAAATTGTGGCTTCTCATGATATGCCCAAAGTAGGACAACTCCAGTTTCAACATTTTTGCCTTCAGATATAGTACAAGCCTGATTTGGTCTAGGACCCACTTGTTCATCTTTCTGGCAGTCTAGTGTATCTGCAACGCAGTCCTCCAGCACATTAAAAAAATAAAAAGTGTTTTCTTGTCAGCATTCTTTACTGTCCGTCCAGCTTTCACACCAGATATACAAGAGTAATATTACTCCAACAGCAGATTAGATCTATGACTTTGTTAATATCAAAATTGGAAATGATGTAACTTACCATGTAGTGCTCCCCCTTTTTATCTATATAACCCCAAACCCAGTACCTGTACCCCATAGTTACCTGGGCCCTGGAAAATAAACAAAATCTTTAATTAAAAAAGAATAAAAGAACGTGGATGATCTTGGTCTTCAGTGACGCATCTTTACACTTGATATTTTCCAATTCCTTGATAGCTGTCCTTCTCAGTTCCACAGCAGCTCTTCTCCTTACCAAATCCTAGTTATCCAGCAGAGGGTGTCTATCATGGAAGGGGAGGTTATTTTTTCTGATTTCTATTTTTGGTTGGCAGCCTATGCACCATGCCCAAAATGACCTAAGACTTCTCCAACCATCTGCTGTGTATGCAGCTACTCTCTAAGCATCTATGAAGAAGTTCTACCAGGCAAAGTTTATGCAATGAACCTCTGAATTCCAAACAATTTTTATTGGAACGTATTGAATCAGCAGTGCAAACAATTAATTTTTTACCTAGGTTATTCAAACAGGAACAGCCCAGCTATATTTAAGGTTGCAATTTCATGAATAGGTACACATACGAGTCTCTCTGATTTCTATGAGTCAAGATGCTATGAAAAGGAACAATTTATGTGACAGCTGAAGGTGGTATGATAAGCTCACAAAATAACAATGTGTATATGCACACACAAAGGATAAGGAAGTTATTTTAACAGGGGCTTGTCAGCTAGTGTCTAGAATCTAGCTATTGTCACTATACTTTGTTTTCTTTTCACTGTTGGGATACTTGGAAAACATTACAATCATTGCTTACATATTTCCTGCATATTCCTCATTCTGTGCATCTGGGAATCAATACATTCCTACCTATGTAGTGTTATGTTATGTGCCTTCATGTTGTTTCTGACATACAGCAATCTTATGAATAAGTGACCTATCATGAACAGCCCTGCTCTACTCTAGTGTCCTACCAATTTTGTGTGGGTTCTCTCAAATCCAAAAAAGCCTCAGAGAGTGCGTTTTTTAAGCAAAGGGTTGTCCCCTGAAACATTTTATGTTTATGAAATGAAATGTTGGTTCATTTTTGTTTAATTCTCAAGATAGAGTTGAACAGAGTGTCTTCTACTACTGTTCATTTTCAAAGTGGTGGCTGTGTAATTTTGTGCAAGCATATAAACAAGAAACACAGAACAAAAGCAAAGAAAAATAAATAAGACAAAAATGTTGTGAAACATGAAACACTATTTTAATGTGAGCTTTCATGGAACAAGTTCACTTGTTCAGATATAAGAATGAGAATACAGAAACTTCATGGCAAAATAGTAATACAGTTGTAAAATAAAGACACAATGGTTATTCAAGGTGTAAATTGTGTGGTTATTGTGGTATTTACACTTAATAATGACAAGACCCGATTTGTATTAACTTCTTTTCTTATGAAACGTGGTTCGTAAAGCGGCAACAAAGTATTATTTAATGCTAACTTTCATGGTCCAAGTCTACTTTTTTATGTCTGATGGTGTGGCCTTGTTCCACAAAAGCTCACAATAAAATATAACAGTTAGTCTTTAATGCACCACAATATCCTTGTCCTCTGTATTTGTTATTGTTGCTTTTGTTTCATTTTGTATTTTGTTGAGAGAAGGCTTGCTTATTTTCCTTTAACAGCTTAAATCAGCAGCCCTAATTCAATTTAGCTACCAACTATTTTCACTATTTACAGAACAAAGCTTTCAAGGAAAGAAACTATCAAGCAGGGTTTTTAATAATTAATACATTAGGCCCAGTAACTAATCTCTTTATTTTGGGGGTATTCTGGGAGTTGTGATCCAAAATCATCTTGAGTACCGATAGTTTGCCATCACTGTTCTACAGGATACCCTCTTCTGGTCAGGACCATTTACAAAGTGACACAATGCAAGGGAAAACCTCAGAACCCAACTCCTTTTTTTTATCAGCTATCCACTTCTCCCCTAAACACTGATTCTCATGTGTGAATGGTGGGATAGGCACTCGAGCTCTGCTAACGCAGATCAACATGAGCCACAAAGTAAAAACCCAATTTCACACCTTAAATGAGTGAGCTCTATTTTTTAAAAAAATCTTGTAAAATATTTTAAACCAGAAATAAGAACTCTTTTAAATATGTTTGGCCCGAAAATAGTTAAGTATCTTCCTCCTCAGAATCATTTAATTTCGTCTTGATGGGCAGGTGATAAGTTTGCATTTAGAATGCTGGTCTTTATTAACAACCAGAAACTCAGCCTTTGAAATGGCTATTTTTCTGAATCAGTTTTAGAGCCATGGATGCCTGGATTCCTTCTGAATAAAAGAAGGGGCATCTCTCTCAAGATAAGCAAATTTGGTATTTTCAATTTATTTGATCCATTTGAAATCTGAAGACACAGAAAGTTGCTGATATCTGTATGGGGTGAAAAGGTTTTACAGTACTTTTAAAACAATCCGTAACTTGAAAACTGCCCCCCCCCCCCGCCGCCAGCGACCTCAAATGAGGTGCAGAGCATGAGCAGAAGGCCTGCTAGATCTGTGTCAAATCTGGTGTTGATCCTACATCCAGTTTCAATGTTTTATTTGCCTTATTTTGGCTTGCCTTATGGAACGCTGCACTGGGCTGTTGTACAACAGCTACTGCTGCGCACCTGTGCAGGAATAAGTATTTGCCTTGTCATTTTAGTGTTATGTCTGAGGAAGTGAACTTGCCCAATAAAGCTCCCATTAAAATAGGGCAATTAGTTTTCAAGGTGTCACGGTGTTTTTGTCTCCTCTGTGTATGTGTGTGTGTGTGTGTGTGTGTGTGTGTGTGTGTGTGTGAGAGAGAGAGAGAGAGAGAGAGAGAGAGAGAGAGAGAGAGAGAGAGAGAGAGAAAGCTCAAGTTAAAATAGGGCAATTAGTTTTCAAGGTGTCAGTGTTTTTCTCCTCTCTCTCTCTCTCTCTCTCTCTCTGTGTGTGTGTGTGTGTGTGTGTGTGTGTGTGTGTGGAAGCTCACATTAAAATAGAGCAATTAGTTTTCAAGGTGTCAGTGTTTTTGTCTCCTCTGTGTATATGTGTGGGTGGGTGTGGGTGTGTTGGGAGAGGGAGAGGAAGAGAGAGAGAGTGTGTGTGTGTGTGAGAGAGAGAGAGAGAGAGAGAGACAGAGAAATAAATAAAATAAAATCCGTCCGGCTTTCAGAGGGATGGAAAATAAAACTGGTTCTTGAAGAAAGCGGCGCTTCCTTCTTCCCGCCGGCCCAGCGAACGCCTCGCTCCTCTTAACGCGGGGCAGAGAAACGTCAAACGAACAAAACGGAAACCTCGCCGTCGGCGCTCGCGCCTCTGCCGCCAAAAAGGACCTCGAGCGCCAGGCGCCGCTGGGCGCGCGCCGCCACGTGACGGTTCCCTCCGCCCCCCCCTCGGCCAAGAAGGGCGCGCGGGTGGGCGGCGACGAGGAGGGCGCGAGCGAACCGCCTGTTCGAACGGTCCTCCGCCAGGGCCGCACGTGATCCCCCCTCTCCGGAACGTGGCATTGTGTAATCACGTGACCCCGCGCGGGGCGGGCGGGGGTGGGTGGGTGGTGCGGGCCGTTCAGGAGAGAGGCATCGGAGGAGGAGGGTGGCGGGGGGCTGCGTACGCGACGGAGCTGGGTGCGAAGATGGCGGACGAGGAGGCCGAGCAGGACAGCGGGAGGCTCGGCGGCGGCCGCGCCGAGATAGGCGGCCTCCCGGATATGCCGAGCTTGAAAGACCGGCTGCTGGAGTTGGAGACGGGGCTGAGGGAGAGCCGCGAGCCGGCCGTGGAGGCGTCCGCCGA
Source organism: Phrynocephalus forsythii (assembly GCA_029282475.1). Taxonomy (NCBI): domain Eukaryota; kingdom Metazoa; phylum Chordata; class Lepidosauria; order Squamata; family Agamidae; genus Phrynocephalus; species Phrynocephalus forsythii. The sequence continues at coordinate 31,245,989 of JAPFRF010000002.1, forward strand.
GTACTGTCAGCAGCTCTGCCAGGTCAGGACGGGCCTGGTGGCTATGATATGGGGGGTGGGGGGGGAAGAGTGAAGGGAGGCTGCCCGCGCCCGTCCGCCCGCTCGCCCGCCGCTGCTGCCCTTTGGAGCCGAGGCAGGGGACCACGGAGGCGTGAGCCGCTGGGCCGCGCTCCGCTCATTGAAACGGCCTCGTCGGCCAAGCAGGCGGTGGGGCCCGCCCCCCCCTCACCCGTTTCCGCCAGGAGGAGAGCTTTTCCCTCACGGTCGTCCCCCCCCCACCACCACCACCACATACACACACACCCGAACCCTCCCACCCCTTTTTTCCCAACCGTGGAACCGCGCGCGCCACCCACCCCTCCCCCAACCCAACCGCCCCCCCCGCCCCAATCATCATCCACCGCCGCCGCCCGGGGTCCTCGCGCTCCTTCCTTGGCTCGGGCCCCTTTGTTGTGCTGGCTGGTGCCGCCTCAGCTTCGGAGGGGCCTTTTGTCTGCTGATGGCGGCGGCGGCGACGGGCTCCTCTCTCCCGTTGGCCCTGCCGTAAGCGTGAAAAAGGGGCTGGGAAGGAAGGCTTCTTCCCGGGGAGGAGTTTGTGTGTGTTTATGTATGTGTCTTTGTGTGTGTGTGTGTGTCTGTGTGTGTGTAGGTGGGGGTGGGGGTGGGGAGTCGTGTGGGAAGCGGGCTCCCTCGCCTGCCCCATTGTGTCTCCGAGATGGGCGCTGGAGGTCATGCTTTGGCTCTCCGGGGATGTTGAGATCACCTGCCCAAGGGGGTCGAGGAGGCTTCGGTGAGGCTCTCTTCTCATCTCCGAAAAAGAGAGAGAGAGAATGTGCTCAGATGGCCTGGAGTTCCTCTTGTTTGGGCTGTAGGTGCTGTGAAACAGCCACTGTATTTTTTTGAAATAAGTAACTTACTTGAGACGATGTAACCGTATTTATTTATTTATTTATTTTGAATATTTTACCCCACCTTCTTGGAAAAGGACCCCAGATGGCTTACAATAATGAGGGACAATATAACAGCCCAGAACATTTAAGATACATTCAAGTTAATTAAGAACAGGGAATTAGGAGAGGCATCTTAGAACATTCAAATGTAACATTAAAGCTACAAGGAGCACACAGAATAAAAATCCATTGCGAGGGGTGGAAACTTACTACTATGCTGTAGTTTCACTTTGCACTGTTTACAAATCTAAGACATATACTGTACAGTGTTTTTAGTGGTTGCTCAGGATATTCATTATTGCTGTTTTTACCAGTTCAGATGTGATTGTTACACACACATCCCAAATCAGCTGTAGCAGATGTGTAAGAATTATGAGTGCTCACATGCATGCTAAATCAGCTTACAAAACATGTCACAAAGTAAATCTTTAAAAATAGACAGAAAATGTTGAAAAAAATAACATCCCCACCAACTGGCAGTTCATTCACATTCATAGTTATATTTCATTTGAAGACTGTATTGGTGGTTTTATATGCTAATTTGAGCTAGTGTCAGCTGTCAGAGGAAACTCTGGAAGTGATGGTTCAACTTCTTACAGCAGTAAACTCTCCAGCTATCAGTGAGGGATTAAAGTACCTGCTTCTGGACTATTAAAAGAATAGAATAGGTGTAGATTAGTTTTCCAGTTGAGTCTTTGCTTTAGAATTGGGGAACCTAAAGAAAAATGAGAAACTTGGCTTTTTGATACATGAAGTAGTAAACATATGAAAAAGCTTGCTGTATCAGATAACTTTGTAACCTTTTCGACCTGTAAAATGGAAGTAAATCAGTATTTTCATCCAGAAATATTTACTTGAGTTGCTGCTGTTTGTATTTCAGTATGCCTTTCTCAATTACTCTTTTCTGGGATTTGAAACATACCATGTCATGTAGCTGAGTTTTATGTCAGCAGTTATTTTATTAGTGGAGAAAACTGTAGTTCAAGGCCATATAATCCAGAATTTAAATTTGCAGATTGAACATGTATTGGGAGATGACATATTAAAAGCAAATGCTGTCACATGATTCTACAAACAAACATACTTTCCTTTTGCTTTCACATTTGCTACTTTGGTGTTATAAAAAGGTGTCTTCTAATTGTAAGTTTGTTCTAGGTAGGACTACTGTAGGTTATGTAAAAATACATGTTTTATGGGTTGTGCCATATTGGTTGGTTTGTAAAGATTAAAATAATTATACAGACTGGAGTAGAATGGTTTAGAAGTGCTGGGGTGTTTTTGCTAGAAGAAATTCCTGTAGTCACAAAGGTTAAAAATGGAGCATATCCTGTAAAATATCCAGTGTATTGTGTCTGAAAGAGTATGTCATCTTTTTCTTTTACCAAGGATAGGCCAGTAAGAGTGCACATCCTTTGCATGAAAAAGGTATCAAGTTTATTCTTTGGATTCTCTAGGTCAGTGTTTTTCAACCTTTTTTGGGCAAAGGCACACTTGCTTCATGAAAAAAAATCACGAGGCACACCACCATTAGAAAATGTTAAAAATTTTAACAAGCGGGGGGGAGTAGATCGAGCCGTGGCTCGAGACCACCCCCCACCCCCCTGCACCTGGGGATGATGGGCTGCGTGGTTGCAGGACGCGCCGGGTGGGCGGGCGACCTTGGGGTCCCGCGGGGGGGCACCGGCGATGGCGGAGGCGTCGTCATTGTCGTCGGGGCCGGGCCTGGGCCGGGCGGCATGCCTGGTGACGGGGGCGTCGCGGGGCTTCAGGCGAAGCATGGCGCGGCTGGTGGTGGCGCGCTTGGTGCCAGGCGCGCTCCTGCTGCTGGCGGCGCGCTCGGCGGGCGCGCTGGGCGAGCTGGAGGGCAAGCTGCGCGCCGCCTACCCGGAGCTGCGCATCCAGGCCCTGCCCGCCGACCTGGGCGCCGACGAGAGGCTTCAGCGCGTGGCCCGGGACACCGCCGACGCCCTGTGCTGCCACCACGACGGCGCTAGCCTCCTGCTCGTCAACAACGCCGGTGAGCGTGCGCAGGCGACTGGCCGGTGGGAGCGCGCGGGCGGGGGAGGTCGTCGGGGGAGTCGCCTCCCCGCCTGCGAGCGGCGGCGGCCAGGGATCCGCCGAGAAGCGCCGCCCCCGGGACCGGCCGGATCGCGCACCTGCCCTCTTCCCCTCCCCTCCGCACGGCCCAGGGGCTGGGGGTCGCGTCCCCGGACCCCTGGCTTCTTTTGCTGGAGGGCAGCCCGCGGGATGTGCCAGGAGGGACGGCGGGTCTGCTGACGAGTGGTGACGCCTTCTTCTTCTTCTCCTCCTCCTCTTTCAGGCTCGCTGGGCGACGTCTCCAAAGCCTTCGTGGACTTGCCCCCCCACTCTCTCTCTCTCTCTCTCTCTCTCTCTCCTCCCACCCTCGCGCTCCTTCCCAGCAATCCCCACTTCCTGCACGCCCAGGGCGCATGCGCCGACAGGAGGCTCTCGTCCTCCTCCTCCTCCTCCTCCGGCTGCTCCTTCACGGCACACCAGGCAACATCTCGTGGCACACAAGTGTGCCGCGGAACAGCGGTTGAAAAACGCTGCTCTAGGTGTCTGAAATTCACATGTAGCCAGGAGCTATGCTCAGTTGATTCCTTCTCACATCAGTAGACGAACATATGAATTAGTTTTTTTGCTCAAGCATAGAGCTCTTGCTCTGTCGTTACTGACATAAGCAAAAATGTATCAAGTCTCTAACCTTGATTTCCCATTTTGTTCCAACCAGGAAACTGGCTAGTTGTTCTAGATGAAGCTAGGTTATGAAACCAGTTTCAACCCATAGTTTCAAATCGCACCTTTTTCTGAAGCTAGTAGCCATAATTTTGCAGTCTATGCAAAATTTGAAAGTGTGATTAATAAGTATCCTTTCTCCTGATTTGTATAATATAAGCAAGGTTAGAGATGTGAAAGCCCGGAAATATTTTGGGGGGAAATGGTTTTTTTTCTGTTGTTTTTTTCCTGAAGCCTTTTAGTTTTTTTTCCAAAAAATTGGCAAAATTGAAAAAAAGAAAAAAATGATTATGGAAGGTTTTATTTTAACATGATGAATAAGATACTTTAAGACAGGGTGCTCTGATATTTTCCAAATAATTTCTAAACAATAAGCATTACAAACTGAACTCTCCAATGCAAGAACAAGATGCATTTCTTTCTTTAGGAGGTGCTGCTGTTGTCACAAGAAAAAGAAAAAGGTTTCACTTTTAGTTTTGCACGTGGGTGGGTGTGTTTGGTTCTGTTCTGTCTTCTTCACTGTGCCTCAAAGCACTGAAAGAAAATACAGAGCAACAAAAGTGATTCTAATTAAATTTCATGCCCATTCATTGAAACGTAGTCCCACTCCCTTCTATATATTCCCCCCTTCAATTCTTTTTACAAGAATGAGGTTTTTTATTTTGTTCTTATTTAATACTGTGGAGAGGAAATATGAATGGTTAATTGTGGATATTTAAACATTGTTTTGTAGAGGGTTTTTTTGTTCCACGTAAACTAGTAAGCAGTTCAGGAGATTGTTAACTCCACTTGTTACTTAAATTTACAAATAAATATTATTTTAAAAGTAAATTCTGTTTGTAATAATTATTTAGATACACTATTTTTTAATATGCTAGTTGTGATAATTTTGTGCCAAGTCATATTGTCCACAGTCATAGCTTATGTTCATAAAGTAACAGAATGACTTTCAAGCTGTAAAAGGGGGTGGGGATTGGTAATGTAGCATTTTTACAATTTTCTGAAAATTTCTGTTCCCCCCCCCAAAAAAATAGAAAAAAATGGTGTTTTTTTCCGAGCTTCAAAATTTCCAGAACTTTTACATCTCTAAGCAAGTTTAGACAACATTGTTATGTGACAGAAACTTCTTTTTGTCTTGGCATATAAACCAATAGTAATATAATCCTCATTATTGTCCTTAGTGACATTGTTACAGTGGTCCCCTGCCCTTTCGCGGTTCATATACTGTGGTCCCGCTATATTGCGGGACTGTAGTATATGAAAAAGGCCCCCTAGGGTAAGGGGGGAAAGGCATGTTTCAGGCCTCCCATACTTACCTCAGGTCTGGCGCTGCCCCAAAGGGACCTCCATGCGAACCAGAAGTGACTTCTTGATTGCCGGAAATCATTTCTGAGGCCTCCGAGGGCCTTTCTAGGCCTGTCGGAAGCCTCAGAAATGATTTTCGGCGATCCAGAAGTCACTTCCAGTTTGCAGGGAGGCCCGGGAAGACTCTTGCAGGCCCGTTCAGGGCAGCACCAGGCTGGGGGTAAGTACAGTGGACCCTTGTATAACAAACAGCTTGTATAACATAAAATTTGTACAACATAAAAATTCCGGAGATAGGGAAAATTTGCTTAACATAATCGCCTATGGGGAAAATCCATACAACATAAAAATGGGATCACTCTGTTTTCAATGCATTCCTATGGGAATTTGTATAAAGGAAAATTTGCTTAATATAATTTCATTTGGAACGAATTAATTCCTTTATACAAGGTACCACTGTACAAGAGCCCCTAGCTGGAGCCCCCAGGCCAGACCCGACCTGCATATCGCAGATTTTCAATTATCGCAGGTCGGGTCAGGTCCCTAACCCCCCGTGATAGGCAGGGGACCACTGTGTAATCATTTGAATTAGAAGGTTCACTTTGGTCAGTAGAACTCCTAAAATCTTGGGTGAAAAAACCTGCAAGCAAGACTTAGACCATGTGCAGAGGTATGAATTTATTACATGAAAGTTTTCTTTTAGCAGGCTGGGCCTGATTTGGACAGTTGTTCAAAGTACAGTGGTACCTCGACTTACAAATTTAATCCATTCCGAATGCATGCTCTTAAGTCAAACTACTCTTAAGTCGGGGTACCTATCTAAAAATTAAAAAATGTTTAAAAAAATGAAAAAACAATATTTGCAAGTCGAGCAGACCGTATCTAAAATTTGTAAGATGGCAGTTAAAATGCCAACAGTTTTCCACTCTTAAGTCGAGCTGCTCTTAAGTCGAGCTGCTCTTAAGTCGGGGTACCACTGTAATAGTTTATAAAGGTGGGAGTGACCTCTGCAGTCAGGTGCCCTTCATCCTTTTCTTTAAAATGAGCATACATGGTAGACAGATGCCATTTGATCCAAATCAAAGAATGCTCTCTTAATGTGAGTTTAAGAGCTAATATAAAAAGTAAGGGTTAGGGTTAGGGCAGGGCTGTCCAACTTTGAACAGGCCGAAGTCTACTTTTTCCGGACGAAAGTGCCTGAGGGCTTATGAATTTTATCTGTTCCAAGCAGTTTCCCATAGGAACGCATTGAAAATCAATTAATCCTTTCTGGAGGGAACAGATTTCAGTGCATTCCTATGGTAAGGCTGACCATGCACATACTTCCCTTACACCTGCTCGAGCTAATAGGGAGAGCAGGGGACTGTGCCATGGCCCTTGAACTGCCCCGCTCGGCTGAGACAGTGGGCTGGCAGACCCAGAGCTTTGCTGGGGCAGTGTTGGTCCTTGAGTTGGGGGAGGCAGAGGTGGAGAACTTATCCCCTCACATTTTTTTATTGATGGCTGCCGGGCTACTTTTTAACCCTTCATGGGCTACTGGTAACCCCCGGTCTACCTGTTGGGCAGGCCTGGGTTCAATTAACATAAACCGTGTCTTACTAATTAACTTGTATGGTGCCTGTTTGCAAGTGATTTTTATTTAAGAGTAGTTTGTCCATTCATATGTGCCCTCAAATGGGAAATCTGTCTGCAGATTGAGTTACTGGCTTTTGTTGGGGTTCATCTTCTAGAAACTCTGATACCCAGGGATCATACAGGTTGTCATTCTAATTATCTACAGGACCAAAAGGGTTGAACTCACCTCTAGTGTAATATATAAATCAAGTCATGGTTTGCAACAGTAAAGCAAAAACCTCCATTTCTAGTTCAATAAATATCCTCCAATTAAACCATCTCAAATCTTTTTATTAGTTTTTATGGACAATTGCTATCAGCCCTAGCAAGCACGGCTGTTGGTCCACAATGGCAGGAGGGTAACGGGTTAGGGAATGCTGCTCCAATACTATGTGCAGGCCTACAATTTTACTCCTGATAGTGTATTATGGGGTCCACAATCAAAGTACAATCTAACATTAATTTAGGGTTCACCTGTGTTACCCCATATACATTTGCTTCAGATTGGAAGATTCCATTTAGAGTTGGGTACCAATTGTGTATTATCAATAAAGTTCCTGTTAGTTTATAGTGAAATACAATAAATGATACTTTCTCTGTTGTGGTAACTTGATGCTACTGGGACAAGTAAGGATTTCTTGCTTGCATTCTGTTTATAAAGGGCAAGGGCATGCAGTTTGTATAATAGAGTGCATAGTGAACCAAGAATAAGGACTATAGTGTTGCTTGGAATCTGGTACACTTCAAGAGCAGACAGTTAGCAAGATCAAGACTAGCGAAGCTGCTGAACGTGGCAGTAGCAGATAGGAATTAAGTACAAGTCAGCCTAAGGATACTTATTTGGAAATGTGCCATCAAAGGGAAAGCTAAAAAGCCAAGAATGAATATAGGACAGTGATTTCCAACCTTGGGTCTCCAGATGTTCGTGGACATCAACTCCTAGAAATCCTGGCCAACATAGCTACTGGTTGCAGAGGGGAAATATCACCACCTCTACCCCAAGGGCCCAGACTCCTCCTGGGTTTTGGAATGAACAATATATTGGTGTTGCCAGCTATTGGATGCCCCAAGTCCTCTAGAAGGGGTGTGTCAACTTCCCAGTCATGTATGATCATGACTGTACATACACTTTGCAGTCTCAATAAAAATCAGTAATTTTTAAAAATCAAATTGATTTAAATCACAATTTTAATGTACATCTGGAAGTTGAGTCATGGCAACTGGACTTCTTTTCTTGAGAGATTGAAACGTTTCATTGCTCAGACTAATGAAACTGTTTGGATGAGCAGTGAAATGTTTCGATCTCAAGAAGTCCAGCTGCCATGACTCAACTTCCAGATAAACTCTCCTGGATGACTGAGAATCTTCACAGACAATTTTAATTAGAGTTTAATTTTAAAAATCAACCAATCAATTTCAATTCATTAAATGTAGAAGAGGCTGATTTAAATCGAATCCACCCTGACACTTTGCAGAATACATCCTTTTTTGTGTAATTATCTTCTTGTGAGAGAGCAAGGCATTCTGATTTTAATCAGAAAATAGAGAGTTGGTGTGTGGATTAAGCAAAATTGTGCAAATAACACAGATAGTTCAAAGTGTTGGTGCTGCTGCTTCATTGAAATGACTTTTAAGGACTGATATTATGCATAATACTATAATTTCTAATTTATGGCAGTCCTATGATTTAATAACTGCCAGTGTTTTTAATGTTTTTAGTAGTCTTGCTTAGGTTTTGCAGACAAAGATCTGTGGCTTTCTTTAGTGAGTCATTCTATCTAATGTTAGACCTTCTACTGTTTATTTTGCCTCCTACTTTTCTTAATGTTATCTGTTCCAGTAAGTTGTGCCCTTCTCATATGTACAAATCACAATAGCTTAAGTTCAGTCATTTTGTCTTCTAGTGAGGTTTCAGGTTTGATTCAATTGTGGACCCATTCGTCTTTCTCATGGTACATGATATCCATAAATATTTCCTCCAGCACCATGTTTTGAATGAGTTTATATTTTTCTTCTTCTAAGTTGTATATGTCTGTACAATCTGTACATATATATTCAGGCATATCAAAAATAAAATATGGATGATAGTGGTCTCCTGCAACATATCCTTATCTTTTAAAAAGATGTTTTCTTGCTTTTTATAGCAGCCTGTTGAAAATCCATTTATATGAATGAAACTTGTTAGCCATAGCGAGTATAAAGTCAATTTACAGTGGGACCTCCATATCTATGCCATCAATACCTGCAAGTCAACTCTCATAGTACTTTATTACAGATCCATTCTTGGGTCTAGGCCTGATTTTCAGAATGCCCGAATGAGGTGAGACTGTGGGGGGAGGGGGGAAACTCAGAACCACAATCAGCAGGGAAAGGATTCTCCTTGTTCCTTCCCTCTTACTCAGAATCTCCTGGGTGTAGGCCTTTGGGCAAGGCAAGGAATGAACACCCCAATCCTGGCTACTGTTGACAAGCCAAAATGGCCACAACTGTACCAGGAACTAGAGATACCTGGTTGAAAGGGGTGGTGGCAGGGGCTCTAAAGCAGGGTCTGTTCTCCCCAAGCAGAGTTGTGTAGCTCCAACACTTGCAGGGAAGGAGGGGGAGGAAGAAATGGAGCCAAATTCTTCCCATCCTTCCTTTGCCTACATCCTATGCTCCTCACCCCTCCCCATCCATTCTCCACCTCCCCCACTTTTGGACATGAATGTGTATGCTTAAAAACGGGTCTTCTTCATTCTCTGGGCTTCAGGGAGGGAGGAGTTGCCTCCACTGCCTTGGTTTGGAAGAGTCTGTCTGCATCACTAACCTGGGTGTAGTGGCAAGGCTTTGGGGGGCAGAATGCAAAGAAAGTGGAAGGTGCTTTTTCTCTTGTAATAATTTTTGTGTGACAATACAGGTGTCCTCCTGTCTTTGCTACTTGTTACTGTCTGCTGTTTTCAGTATCCACAGGGGGTGGGTGGGTTTAGAACATATCCCTCACAGATACTGGAGTCCTGCTGATTTCAGTGGGTCTATTCCGGTTGGAATTAACATTGATTTAGGCTATATCTTTATATATAGGATGGTTCTCATTATTTCAAATATTACATGTAGGTCCTCCCATCAGGCTTACAGACTGACAGGACAAGATGCCCAAGAGAAGAGAAGCTGGAGAAAGTTTGATAATCTCAAAACAAAGTGATAAGTTTCAAGTGGGCATTTATATTTACGTAGTTCAACCTAGGGTAGTGTTTTCCTGTATAGACAGAGGTATTGGGGGTATCCAGTTTAATTTAGGAATGTGGAAAGGTAGGTGTTAAGAGTAATGCCTTGATTTAAGAGTAACTTGGTTTAAGAGTGTTTTGCAAGACAAGCAAATATTTCCTCTAAATTTTGCCTTGATATACAAGCACTGGAGCAGGTCACATGATCACATGAGCCAATTGTGGCTTTCCCTCCCTCCCTCGCCCTGCTGGATTGCATGTGATTATCTGGAACATTATGTCTCAGGCAGCCTCTAAAGCAAAGGGAGGAGAGAGGTCTCCCTTGCAGCAACCTGGAACATTTTCAAAGGGGAGTGCAGTTTAGGTTTTTCTTTTTCTTTATATTTTTCTTTTTCTTTAATCTGTTTTCAACATTCTTATTTTTTCAAACCATCTCTAGTCATGGGGCAACTACTCAAGTTTGTATAGGGCTACAAATTGCACTTTATTATTGTCATATTAAAAGCAGAGTAAAATTCAATTGCTAATTCCAAGCAGAGCAGATTCTACAGGCAGGTACCTAAACCATGGTGTGGACATGGACTTCTAGTCAACTTATTTTGTGAATTTTGGCATTTTTTTTGTTTACAGTATGTGGTCCGTGGGGCCCCAAAATGAATCATCTGAGTTTCCATTATTTCTTATGAGGAAATTTGTTTTGATATAAGAGTGTTTTGCTTCACAAGCATGTTTCCTGAATGAATTATGCTTGCAAACCAAGGTATTACTGTATTTCGTTTTTGGTTGCAGATCAACTAAATTTGTACTCACAATGTTTGGGACTAGTAATTGTTCTGTCGCCTAGAAAATTTTAAATGCATTTTCCCCTCTTAGAGGATTGATTTGTTGGTTGGTCGGTTGATTTTTTACATTTTTATCCTGCCCATCTCTGATGCATCATTAGTGCATGAAGTGATTTAATGTATTTATATGATTTTTCATTGCTGACAACCCAGTGGCATGTAGATATTTGAACTGAGACATTTTATTAGAAGAAAATAAAGCACGCATGTAGCTTAAATACTGCATTCAATCAAGTTCCAGGTTTGGAAACTTCTTTTATTCAAGGACTTCTCCTTTCATATTTACAACAATTTTGCTTTTATTTTATTTTTAATTTGAAAGGAAAAAGTTCAGAAAACTGCTGGGAGATTCATTTTAGAACATGCAGTGAGTTACGTATGATATGTTGTGATTGTCCATTCTACAGTGGTCCCCTGCCATTTCACGGTTCATATACTGTGGTCCTGGTATATCGCAGTTCTGCAGTATATGAAAGGCAAGGTCCTACGGGGCAAGCTGCTTGAGCCTGTTTGGGGTCTCCTGCACTTATCCCAGGCCTGGCGCTGCCCTGAACTGGCCTCCGACAGGCTTCCGGGAGACCACCGGAAACCGCTTCTGGGGCCTCTGACAGGCCCGGGAAGCCCATTGGAGGCCCGTTTGGTGCAGCGCCAGGCCTCAGGTAAGTGGTGTTTTTTTTTTTCTTTTCCGCCCCCTGACGCCTCTTGCCGAGGGTTTTCTCTTTTTTCTTGTTCAGTATTGTTGTTTTGTTTTAACTGTTGATTTTAACCTTGTTGTAAACCGCCCAGAGTTCCTGCTGGAAGATGGGAGGTATAGAAATTAAATAAATAAATAAATAAATAAATAACCCCCGTGATAGGCGGGGTATTAAGATAAGATAAGATAAATATTTATTATTCTCACATCACGGAAATTGGTACACAGCTCCCAATATAAAGAACAAGTAAAGAAAGGTAGGTGCACAAAAAGTGTGAGAAAGAAAAGATAATAGAGATTAAAATAAAATTTAAAAATTCAATATACAAATATACACCATAAAATGTAGATATGATAATTAAATGTGTTTAAAAAAAACCTACAATATAGCCCATATGAATAGCATGTTAGACTGTAGAGTTATAGAGTCTAAGAGCAGTAGGAACAAGAGACCTGCGGTAGCTCTCCTTCCCATACTAAGGATGTCTGAGTCTGCCACTGAAGGAGCTACACAGAGACTCCACTCTCTGGTGCACTGGTTGGGACGTATTGTTCACAATGGATGTCACCTTGGCCAACATCCTCCTCTTACCCATCTCCTCCACAGAATCCAGAGGGCAGCCCAAGACAGAGCTAGCCTTCCTGACCAGCTTGTTCAGTCTGTTCCTGTTCCACTCAGTACTACCTGAAGCCCAGTAGACTACAGCGCAGAAATAGCTGAGGCTTACAGAGAGTCATAAAAAATACTTACCATAGGCCTACACACTCTGAAGGATTCCAGTCTCCTCAGGAGATTGAGGCGGCTTTGAGTCCAGTCTAGTTTATTATTTAGATGAGCACCCAGGTAGTTAATGCTGTCCACTATCTCAATATCTTAGTCCCAGATGTTCACTGGTGTAAAAGGTAGTGTCTTTCTCCGGAAGTCAGTCACCATCTCTTTTGTCTTAATGGTGTTTAAGCACAAGTGGTTGTTTTCACACCAGTCAGCAAAGTCCATGATGGTTGACCTATACTCGACCTCCTTGTCTTCCGACACACTTCCAACTATGGCTGAGTCATCAGAGAATTTCTGGAGATGGCAACAGCTAGTACATTAGTCCATTGTCCATCGCAGGGGTTAGGTTCCTTAACCACCCGTGGTAAATGAAAAGTCACGATATGTGGATGCAGTCATGGTGACGGCATCTACATATCCTGTTGGGTCTGGAGGCGTTTGCTGCAGCCAGGACTGGGTTCGGAGGCAGTGGCGGTGGCTTCTCATCTGGTTTTCCTCCTTCCCTCGTCTTTCCTGCTTTCGCCTCAGATGGAAGGGAAAGGGGTCCCCTTGCCTTCTCGCCAGCCAACCTGCCAGGGCTGTGGAGTCGGTAGATAAATGTTCCGACTCCGACTCCTCAGTTTTTTGTTCTTCCGACTCCGACTCCGACTCCAGGTACCCAAAATTTCCTTCGACCCCGACTCTCTGACTCTACAGCCCTGCAACCTGCCTGCCTTCCCTTTAGCATTTTCCATTTTCCCTCCTTCCTCACGAGCTTCCTACTTTTGCCTCAGCCAGTTAAGGGAAAGGGATCAATTCCCAGCCACACCGCCATGCGAGCGGGTGGGCAGGGGGTGGTGTGGCTGGGAACAGATCCCTTTACCTTAGCAAAATCAGGAATCTGGTGGAAGAAAGAGGGAAAATGGAGCAGAAGCCACCACCACCTCAGCTAAAGGAAAGGCAGGCTAGTAAGCAGACCTCCAGCAGGCAAGCCAGTGAGCAAGCAAGCAAGTGGAGGAAAGCCCCAAAACTCGTTTAAAGAGAGAAGGGCATAAGCCTTCTGCTCTGGGTCCTGTCCAGTAAAATCAAAATGATCCCAGACAAAGACCACCCTCTCTCCGCAAAACGGTGATTTTTTTTTTAGCCCACTGCCTTCCCAGTCTGCAGATGAATCCTTGTCCTCCCCACCACCACCACACACACCAGTTCAGATACCGATCACTGGGGAAATGGGTTTAAAATGATCTCAATCCAAAGGGGGAATCTGTGGAGAATACTTGGCTTTGCAGATTAAAAGGAAGGTGCTCCCACAGGTGGGTTTGGGGGTGGGGCTGACTGGCTCTTCCAGGTATGCCCTACCAGTTAGGGGTCCCCTGCAAGCAAAACTCCTAAACTCACCTGGAGTGGGAGGAAAGAAAAGAGAGCCGGCACTCTTAGTGGACTGTCTAGGCATGTACACACAATTGTTTTAACCCTTTGGAGGATTTTTCCCTGTCTTTGGAGCTGAGGCTTTCAAAGTCCTCTGCCTTGGAGGAAGGTGAAAGCAGCGCCTCGCAAGTGCCCTGTCTGGCACCAGCTGGCAGGAGCCCCATGAGTTCAGCTTGGGGAGGGGAGGGAGGGGAGGGGCGCATCATAAATTCACGATATACTGGGACCATGGTACATGAACCGCGATGTGGCGAGGGACTACTGTATAAATCTGTCTTTGAGACCATGGAGTACACTTGAGGCCTGGTTTTTATCTTTAAAAAAACAAAATCTCAGGTATTCGAAAATCATGCCTCCCAGAGCCAGGGAGAAGTGGAACCGCATACAAATCAGTAAATAATGCAGTCCTTTATTTTAAACAGCATCGAAGCACCCCAGTTCTCTTTTATACGTTTGTCTTGTGAAAAGCACACAAGTTTCTGCAACAGGAGCTGTTGCTCAACTTTAGTGCCTGTTCCAGATGATGCTGTAGTAAACCAGATGAGATCTCTCCCCAGTCACTCTGCTAGATCAGAAGGCCAGGCTGTTTTGTTGATCTTGTAGGCACCTTAGAGAAGAGAGAAGTGATCCCATATTAGTCATTTCACCTCTGGAATATGATTTTGCAACCAGCTATTCCTTCTGCTGTGGTTTTGTTCAATTCTTGTGACAAAAAATTTCTGTCACACAGCAAAGACCTGACTGTATGGTCTTTCAGTTAAAAAAAAAGGATTTCTTTGCTCAATGTAGAATTCCTTGTCAAATCAACAAATGAAAAATCCATTTTGGAACTTGATGTCATGGATTTGGTTCATTTTGGTACATTTGTACCTTACCATGAAATGTTTAAAAATTATTCTTTTCACGTTTTCTGTCCACTTGTTTCTGAGATACTGCATTTTCAAAACTGCAAAAAAAGTCACTACCCACCATAATTTCATATGCCATTAATAGATAGCGGTGATAGCTAGAGACATGGTACAGGTGTATGAATAGAGTTTTCATTTGATATAAAACGTGATGCAATTGTACATTTTCAAAACAATTATACATTTAAATATAAAATTTGAATTTTTAGAAAAATGGAATTTTTAAATTTTTTTCCAAAACATTGCACTTAAAGATACATATCTTGTGGCCACTCACTCCAAATGTCAGGATGATATCTCAGTGGTATATAAAACTTAAATTTTCTTGTTGGCAGTGACAAGGAATTAAATTGATTTAGCCCTGAAAATAGACCAAAATTTCTATAACCAATGATTAAGACCCCCCCCCCCCCAGCTAGCATGTTGGATGCTCTTGTCATCTCCTGTGGAGTTAGCTGGTACAATAGTCTCCTGCTACAACGCGGTTCATGTATTACGGTCTCGGTATATCACTTTTTTTCTTTAGAGAAGCAGGCTTCCAAAGAGAGGTTTTTAACCCCCTCCTGGTACCCCAGCAAACAGACCTGGGGCTGCTCCTGCCAGGTGTGCTTGCAAAGCAAGGTTTTTAATCAACCCCTAACACCTCAGCAAACTGACCTTGGGCTGTACCTGCCAGCTGCGTTTCCAGAGAGAGGTTTTTAACCCCCTCCTGATACCTCAGCAGACAGACCTTGAACTCCTGGCAGCAAGGTTTGTTGAGGTGTTAGGAGGGGGTTAAATATCTATATTTGAGAATGCAGCAGGCAGGAGCAGCCCAAGGTCAGTTTGCTGAGGTGCCTGCATTTCGTAGATTTTCCTTTATCGCAGGTGGATTAGGCACCTAACTCCCACAGTAAACGGGGGAGCACTGTATGTTCTCTCTCTCTCACACACACACACACATTTTGCAATTTTGAAAAAGTAATATCTCAGAAATGGGTGGACCAAAATATCTGAAAAGAATGATTTTTAAAAATCTCATGGTAAGGTACAAATGTACCGAAAATGAACCAAATCCATGACATCAGGGTTCCATGCATTGGTTGATTTGACATGGAATGACCCTATATGCACAAAACATAAATTCTACACAGTACTTCTATCATGTTCTATGCTATATTTTGAAAGGTTAATTGCAGAAATGTACATTAAAATAGTATTTACCAGCTTATGCATTTATAATTTATATTATGATTGATAATGTGATTGTTTTATTTTTTTTTCATTAGGGTTTATAATAGCTGAGAGTTACTTTATCACTGTATTTCAATTTGTAAAGATCGTTATATTTTTATGTGTTCCTTGGAAGTCCTGTGAATATTTTCATTTTTTTTCATAATTTGTTTCAGCAGGATAATATCATTATTTTATTATAATTATAGCCACATTCATTATTGTTACATACCAGCTGCATTGTGTGGTTTCTAGCCCTGTGTCTGCAGGTGTTATTTGCTTGGCCTGTGTCAGCACAGTACTACTGTATATACTCGAATATAAGCCTAGTTTTTCAGCCCTAATTTTGGGCTGAAAAAAGGGGTCCTTGGCTTATATTTGGGTCAATCCTTTTAGCCACTGAGGCAAGTTTGGGTCAGTGGCTAAAAGTCATTTTAAACATTGTGTGCCACTTCTCCTGACTCCCCATGTTTAAAATGACTTTTTAAAAAGTCAGTTTAAAACAATGTTTAAAATGACTTTTAGCCACCAACTCAAGCACTTGCCTCGGTGGCTAAAAGTCATTTTAAACATTGCACACACACCCAGCTTACAAAGAAGGAGTTGCCAGGCCCTGCTGCATTTCCCACCCTAGGCTTATACTTGAGTCAATAAATTTTCCCAGTTTTTGGGGTTTAAATTAGGGCCCCCGACTTATACTCGGGTCGACTTATACTCGAGGATATACGGTACATAGTTATGGGTCAGAATTGAAAACGGTTGAGTGTTCCATCTCTAGATTCCTATGTACACTCTTTGCTAATACTGTGGAGGGAAGAAGTCCTATGCATGAGATCTGTTCCAGGAATGTGGCTATAAGATGCTCAGAAGTCAAATAATTACTGTATTTCATGTATGCGAATTAACTGGAGAAGTAGAAATCGAGTCTTCATGAACTGTGCTAATCCATATTTCTGTTTACTAAATAGACACTTCTTGAGTATGCAGAAAAGTGGAAGACATCTGATGATCCCCTGCCTTTACTGGAAGTGTACACAGAGGCTATACACAGTTACATTAAAGCACAACCTTACCTTACCTCCGAATGTGAAAATGTAGCCCTTGTGCTTGAACGTTTAGCCCTGTGAGTATACATATTTTAGTGTTGACATATATATGGTTTTAGTTTAAAGCTGCTTGGTACTTAAGAATTTATTTACTTATTTATTTTTATTTATTTTGAATATTTTTACCCCACCTTTCTCCTTGGAAAAGGACCCAAGATGGCTTACAATAATGAGGGGTAATATACAGTTCGGAACATAAGACATATTCAAGCTAAGAATAGGGAATTAAATAGGTATCTTAGAACATTAAAAGGTAACAGTAGAGCTACAAAGAGCATGCAAAATGAGAAGAAAAATCCATTATGATGGGTGGAAATTAACATGGAAACACTGGTGTTCTTATGAAATCAGTCAATGCAATCATGTGTGGTAATCCATATTTATTTATTTATTTATTTATTTATTTATTTATTTATTTATTTTTAGAGCTTATATACCGCCCGTCTTCCGGACGGAACTCTGGGCGGTTCACAACAATAAAACGGACAAAAAAACTGTTTATATACTACATCGTAATAAAAGCAACAAGATCAACTAAACATTAAAGATAAAAAACGATAGCAGGGAGACAAGTGGTGGATGAAAAAAAACCTTAAACAGTCACCAAACGCCTCCCGAAAAAGCAAAAAATTGTTCAGGATCCAGCCTTCTCTGGCCCCACCTCCCATAATGTGAAAGATTACTAACATATATTGTAACATTTTATAAATGCACTTTTATAGCACAAATTGCTACACTGTCCTATATGAGTTCCAATAATGAAATTTATAATCTTTATGCCTACTGACTTGAATAAGGGGCCTACAGGTGATGTCTATCCAGAGTTACTGCAATGTAAAGCCCACAGGCACTAACATGAAGAAAAACCCCACTGTCACTGGAATTGTAACATGAAGGACTGAAGCATAAAGCAACCAAAACAAGTGTTCATAAAGTTACATATTAGGAAGTCCTACTATAAAGTCCTCATTCGAGGAAGGCTTGCCTGAAGAGGAAAGTCTTTGCCTGCTTCTGGAAAGACAGCAGAGATGGTACAGTCCTGGCCTCCTGCGGGATGGAGTTCCAAAATCTGGGAGCAGCAACAGATAAGGCCCTTTTGAGGCGCACCTGTAAAGGTAGCGGGATGGAGAGAAAGGCCTCTCCTGATGATCATAGCACCTGAGCTCATTCATACTGCAAGATTTGATCTTTGAGGTAGCTTGGGCTCAGGCCATTTTGTGCTTTGTAGGTTAAGATCAGCACCTAATTATGCCCGATACCTGATTGGCAGCCTGTGGAGCTGTTTTAGTATGGGTGTAATGTGATATGTATAACGCACCCCGGTCAGCAATCTGGCCCCTGCGTTCTGGATCCGCTGAAGTTTCCTGAGAGTTTGCATCAGTAGCCCCACATAGTGTGCATTACTGTAGTCCAGTCGCGAGGTCACTAGGGAATGTGTCACAGTGGCCAGAGCAGATTTCTCAGGCGTAACTGGCATACTAATTTTAATTTAGCAAATGCACTTCTGGCCACGGCTATGACCTGGGAATCTAAGCTCAAGGATGAGTCCAGGAGCACCCCTAAGCTATGCACCTTTTTTTCAATTGGGGGGTAATCCCATCTAGGACAGGTTGCATCCCTATCTCTTGCTCTTCTTTTTGACTAACCAGGAGCATCTCTGTCTTGTCTGGGTTTCGTTTCAGTTTGTTCTTCCTCATCCAGTTCATTACCAAAGCTAAGTACTGATCTAAAGTTGGAATAGCTTCCTTGGAATCTGGAGGTGATGAGAGGTAGAGTGGTGTGTCATCAGAATACTGGTGACATTTCACCCCAGAACTCTGAATAATTTCCCCCAGTGGTTTCATATAAATGTTAAATAACATAGGAGACAGAACAGAACACTGAGGTACCCCACAGGTCAGTGGTTGTGGTGTTGAACATGAGTCCCCTAATCTGCATTCTCTCCTGCAGGAAGGACTGAAGCCACTGTAAGACAATGCCACCAAGTCCCATTTCAGAGAGACATGTCAGGGGGATGCTGTGGTCGATAGTGTCAAAAGCAGCTGAAAGGTCTAATAAAATTAAAATGGACACAGATCCCCTATCTATTTCCTGGTGTAGGCTATCTACCATGGCAACCAGTGCCATTGCAGTCCCATAACCAGGCCTGAAGCCAGAGTGAGCTGGATCTAGATAGTTTATCTCATCCAGAAATCTCTGGAGCTGCGAAGCCACAAACCACGCTAGTACTTACCCAGGAATGGAATGTTAGATACCAGTTGGAAGTTGTTCAGTATCTTTGGATCTTAAGAAGACTTTTTAAACAGTGGTTTTACTATTGCCTCCTTCAAGCATGCCAGAATCCTGCCCTGTTGCAAGGAGGCATTCACTACTATTCCTAACCAATCTGCCAGACCGTCTTTGGCAGCTTTTATGAACCAGGAAGGACAAGGTCTAACAGACATGTAGTGGCCCTCATCTCTCCAAGGGTCCTTACCACATCTTCAGGCTGTAGGTGCTGAAACTCATCCATCAATACAGGGCAGGCAAGGGGGGACAGTTTTATTTATAGGCTCCGGATCAATAACAGCATCCAGGTCAGCTCGGATCTGTATAGTTTGGGCTACAAAGTGTTGGGCAATTTTTTTGCAGCGAGTTATAGAGTAATCTGTGTTATCCACCTGTGGGTCAGCATGTAGCAGACCCTTGACTATTTGGAAAAGCTCCACTGGGCGGTGCCTTAGCAATGGTGTTAGAGAAAAATGATTTCTTTGCTGCTTCCATTGCCTTGGAATAAGCTTCCCAATGGCCTTTCATTGTCTCTTTATCTGTTTCACTCTGGGTTTTTCGCCAACGCCTTTCAGCTCCACCCTTTCAGCCTTTCAGCTCTACCCTTTTCATATTTGCCAGTTCCCCAGTAAACCAGGCAGCCAGTTTGGCTGTACTTAAGAGGAAGGAGACATTCGGCGGCAATCAGGTCAGTGGCTTTGCTCATTTCCCCATTCCAGAAATCAACTAAAGATTCAATGGAGTCGTCCCTCAAAGAGGTGGGAAACTCCCCTAGGGCAGCTACAAAACCATCTGGTTCCATCAACCTTCCTTGATGAATTGCCTTTGTCTGACTTCCACCCCTGCCCAGGCTCTGAGTTCCAGTGAGCCTAAAGTGCACCAGATAATGGTCTGTTCATGACAATGGGACTCCAGAAAGTTCTTTTACCCCAAAGTTCCCAATATCCATACCAGGGCAGAAGACCAGGTCTAAGGTGTGGCCTGCAGATTGAGTAGGGGCAGACATGATTTGAGATAGACCCACGGTTGTCATGGAGGTCATGAAATCTTCAGAAAAGCTTTTCTGAAAACTGAATGAGGGACTTGCTGTCTTTTTGACAGTCCAATACTGTTTAATAGATAAGAATTCTTATGTTACAGCCCAGTTAGCAAAGTTTTTTCTGGCCGCCATATGCAAGCGAGCAGAGATTACCTTGACCATTCATCCGTCTTCCTGATGTTTTTAGCCATTCGTAGTTTTACTCTTTTTCATTGTTTTTATGATTCACTTTATATTTGTTTATACGGGTCATACGACCGCAATAAACTTGAAATTTGAACTTGACTTGGCAGTATTGGTGTTTTTTTTCAGAAGCTACGTTGAACTTCTGCTGTGCCTGCCTTTTGAATTGCCCGAAAATAAATGGAAGGAGATCCAGTCCTTTATTCAGGCGAGTGTTTTGTTTCAGTTTTATAGTCATATTTTACCTTTGTGCTCAACATTAAACTTAAGTGGCACAAGTACTGTATATATGAAAGCTTATCATTAAATGTGCAGTGTTTTTGTTGAGTGGTAATTCCTCAGTATTTGTATGACAGATGTATGCTAGAGATTCTTTAGCAGTAGTGTCAGATTTTTTCTAGAAAGAATCTGGAATAAAGATAACTTTTGATTAAATCTTAGCCTTGTTAGATGAATTCTAAAGCTAAATAATAATAAGATAAATGCTTAAATCCAGAGGTGTAAATACTTGTGTTGCTTCTTATACTTGTCCTGTCCTAATTCCATTGCACCACACATGTATTTCCTTTTTTAATGCTATCATCTTATAGCTCAGGAATGCATAAATTGCAGCCTTCCAGAAGTTGGACTGCACCTCCTAGCATTTCTTATCATTGGCTATGCTGGTGACAGTTGATAGATGCTGTAATCATAGCTGTATTTGTGTTTCTGGTAAATTCTTCTGATACAGCTGCTCATCAAAGAGAAGAGGATGATTACCTTAAGAAACACCCCCAGAAAGGGATAAGATAATGCCTTTTATTTTGAACCAACATTGGCTTTTGCTATGTTTGTGCAAATTATAACCATATAATTGGCATTTTTCTTAGTACAATGGAACCCCAACTTACGAGGGGCCCGACCTACAAAAATACCGACTTACAAGCGCTCTTCAGCACTCCCCCCACCTGCTGCTTACAAGCAAGCTCAGGGATTTCCCGTCTTGCGAGCAGCTGGTGTGTGTCGGGATTTGAATTGCCTTCCAGTCACTGAGGCAAACACTGCCTCCATGAGTGGAAGGCATTTTAAAAAGGGTGTGCTGCTTCTCGGCCCCCCACAGGGGGGAAAGCAGCGCGCTGCTTCTCTATTGGTGCACTGCTTTTCTTGAGCCCCCGCGGGGGCTCGGGAGAAGCAGCACACCACATTTGAACCACCCGCCGCTTCTCTCCCAGCTCCCAGTGGGGGGAAGAGAAGCGGTGGGTGGTTTAAAGAGTCTCTAGCCACCGAGGCAAGTGGTTGCCTTGGTGGCTAAAGATCTTTTAAACCACCCGCTGCTTCTCTCCCCAACGCGCACGGTGGTGGTGGTGGAAGCCACGGGTTGTTTAAAGTGGTTTCCCATAGGAATGCATTGAAATCCATTCGTCCAGAACGGATTAATTGATTTCAATGCATTCCTATGGGAAATCGCTCCCCGACTTACAAGATAAAGCAAAGCAAAAGCAAAGTGTTCTGCTTATATACCGCCCCATACCACTACAGTGGTCTCTGATTTACGAGTGTTTGCTTGGAACGGATTAATCTCATAAATCGGGGTACCACTGTAATCTTAAAATCAAAATTAAATGCAATGGTAATAGGAAGCTTTAAAACTCACTAATTTGCAAATATTTATATTTCTAATCAAGTGGTCTTATTATTCTAAATCATTATAAATAATGGAACTCAGGGTGGGTTAATAAAATTGTCAGGTTGTTATTAAAATAAGAGAAGCAAATAGAGCCAGTAGTAAAACAAGCATTTAGATGTCTGTAAGTATGTCAGAATGGTAGCTTCTAGTATTCTAATGACATCCAGTAGCCTTTCGACACCACTGAATAATTTCGTATGTCTGATTATATTAACTCTTTTTAACCTGTATCAGATCCTCATGTCAAAAAGTGCACTCTTGGTTCTGGTATATTATGCAGTTTATCATAAACATATTTGCTAGAATCATTTTTTATTCTTTATATTTTCCCAGATGGTACACACAAAGTTGATGCAAAATGGAAGCTGCCAATTAAACTTTTTATCTCTTCTTGGCCAAGAGAATGGGATGTGGAAGAATTTGGTTCTTTGCAGTATTCTTTCCCAAGAACCAGTGGATCAGGATAAAGGTATGTTTGTATTCTCACAAGGAACTTAACAATTCTGAGAATACAGTAACCCCCCCCCCCGCCGATCGTGATATGCGGAAGTGGGGGGGCATCTTACCTCCCGTTGCCGCCCGCGCGCGCGGCCCAAGCCTTCCCGGGGGAGCCTGGTTGAGCGGCGCGGACCGACCCGATCGCGCGCGCCCCCGCGCCGCCCCGAGGCTTCTCGGGGGTGTGTGGGAGGGCAGCACGAAGTGACCTGATCGCCCCCCGCTGTCCTCCCACGCACCCCCTGAGGCTTCTGGGGGGGCAGGAGGTGGCGTAGAGCGACCCCCACCCCCACGGTGGTAATGCAATCCCAAGATGTAGCGGGGCCACGGGGTTGAACCGCGAAATGGCGGGGGGGGGGTCACTGTATATATAAAGGTTTTTAAGGTGTCACATGTTTTGTTTTGCTTTGTTTTGTTTCTTTGAATTTTGCTTGGAATTCTTGCACAGTCTAATGTAGCTACCTCTTCCAAAACTATAATAATGAGGTGGTGTTCATGAAAAAGAATCCAGTTTACAGTACAGGCATTTCCTGAAGGCTTTAATTTAACTTTGCTCTAGTAAATATGGTTTTTCTCCCATAAAAGCATCCAATTCTATAAAATCCTGGTTTTCCATTTTAACAATATAGTCATACTGTATGCACGTGCGTGCATGCCCTTAAAGGCTTTTAGACCAGAGAAGGCAAAGTTCCTTGTGGAATGTGGTCATTCTTCAGCTTCTTTTTCTGTAAGAGGTATAATGATTTGTCTTTTAACTAGATCACAAGTCCCCTTGCATCTTTTAATTAACAAAATAATAGTAATAAAATACCAGTTGTCAAAAGCACCTAGGCAGCATCTACAATTAATTATTTGGCAATGTGAGGAATTTATGAAAGAATACAGAAAAGGTCTCAAATGACATTTTTAGGATCACAGAGGCTTTACTAATGTTCAATAGCTTAAGAGTTTCTTAGTATGGATCTGTTGATACTCTTTTTATGAATTCCCTCTCTTAACTACTACATGTGTAGAATTATGCCTTTATGTGGCATTTATTCATTATATTCTCTATAAGCCTTCAGAGATTTAAAGACCAATATCGTAGTGTTTAACTATGTCATTGTAAACACAGTGCTAATTTGCTAAGTTAGCAGGTAGCTGCTTGTATGGCACAACAGTTGTATGAACTGGTGTGCAACAAGGAGAACAAGTAGCAGCTTGCTATGAGAGTTTATGCCATTGTGCTTACCCTGACATAAGGGATAAATAGGATTCTGACTGTATTGACCAAAATGCTGTTAACCCAGTTTGTGGCCCTTTGCTGAACACTGCTTGACTTGTGATACATTTTGTATTGACAGAATAGCAGTATGCTACAATTGTAAATCAACCCAATTAGAAATACATTTTAAAGGGAGAAAATTTAGAAGAAGTGAAATAATTTCCAAAGGTGAAGCCAGTTGCTTGAAGACATATTTTTACTTTAAAAGGTAGTTTAATTGTTCTAAAGATTAAACATAATTTTCCTAGACTTAGCCTATTGAAGACCAGTCAGTGTGAACTTTATAGTGTTTTAACATTTATTTTAGTCCTAGGATTCACTTGTTCAAAGGTTATATATACCATAAAAATGGAAAATGCTATGTATTTACAGGAGAAAAATAAACCTTGACATTAAAACCTGAATGTTAATAATATTAATATGGTAGTTCCCATTCGTAACTTGAAAATATATGCCTTTAAAATCTCAAGGCCCTCCTGTATCTTATTTCAGTGAGAGCTTAGAATGTTCCTTTGTCAATGCAAGACAAATAATAAACATTGTGACTTAAAGGATTATTAGGGACTGTGGGTGGAAGAGCAAGGCTAAAAAATAAATGCAATTATTTACTGGATTATTCTGAAAATAATCAAATTTGTGATTTCTTTTGGTTAGATACTGAAAGTAAATACTGTAATTGAATGGGTCACGAGTTTGTTTTTAACAGTAAAAAGCACATATCTGGAAATATATGAACATTAACTACTTCTATAGTTAACAGAACAGCTGTTTCCTAGATTTTGATAATGACCTCTCTGTTTTTCATGATAAAATTATATCTGTTCCTGCATTAATTACTGGATACAGTTATACCAGTTTATGCACTTAGATTACTGTAGTTTTAATAGATGCTTCCATATTCACATTGTTCTTACCTTCTAGTTCAACCAATTCAGTATTCAGTTGTGGGGGGGGGTCTGGTTTTAGACTGCCGTATATTGATTCAAACTTCACAAAGCCAGTGAGACTCAGATATAATGCAGTATTGGATCAGCACAGGGCAGGGCACCCTTGTTGGACCTGGTTACTCCACCCTCCCCATTTGGATTTGGCCCTGAAAGATTATGTGTAGATATTTGGAGCTTAAGTTATAAGCAACAATTTCTGATCATAGGACATGCCTGTTATTAAGATGTTGATCTTAGCTTCAGGTTTCCTAAATTCATGCAACTTGAGTCAATGTAAGGTAGCTCATACTGTAGTCCTAAATGACCATGTTTTAATTAGGATTTTTAAAATATAAAAACATTAATTCATACTATAATAGGTGACATTTACACATAATTTAAAATAGTGGGTTGCCCACTCATGTCCTACTTAGATAAGGCTCATTGTTCCACTGATAATGTACATGAATATATACATCTGAACAATTTTCTTTCTTCTTAACATTTGCAAGGTGCATGGAACTGCAAAGGAGAGGGGTAATCAAGTAAATCACTTTATCAGTTTCCATCCTCAGGATTCCTGATTCCATCCTCAGGATTGCAGGATTACTCCATAATAGAGTAATAATTACAGTATTATTCTGTGTACAGTATAAGACTATATTTTGTCTTAAATTGTTAGACTAGATATTGAAGATTGTCTTATACATGGAAGTAAGCCGAGCAGAGAACCACACAATTGTGAAATTGTAATTCTCGGTAGAAAAGGGGGGCGTCTTATGCATGGGGGCGTCTTTTGGTATTATTAAACTACATCATAATCAGCCTGCATTCTTTGCTTTCATCCAGGAGAGAGCTGGGGTTGCACAAGTAGCCACAATTCAGTTAATGTTTCAGCATTTGTCCAAAATCCAATGTGCTGTCCTAATTTCCACTCTTATTCTGACAGTCAGGTGCTCTGTTTTACATACAGTTTCTCTCTTCCTGTCTTCCCCTTTTCTTGCAATTGTGTTCCTAGTACATGCCAGTAGTGAGAAAGCTGTGAACTTTTTTAGGCCTGGTAATTAGGGGTGGGCACTTTGAACTTTGCACGTATTTACACGAAGCATGTCTGTGATCAGAACTCCAATCTCCACCAGAGCTTCCCCGGGAAGTTGGCTGCTCATTGGGTGCATGAGGAGATTCCCCATCCCACCTCCTCACAAGAGTGGTCAGCTGCTTGAGGAATTGGGAATGGGTCAGGCAGGCTCTTGTTCAGATTGGAGCATTGGCCCTGAAGAAGGAGCCTGGTGCAGCACAGAACCCAATAAGTTGTAACACCTGACTTAAGAGCTGCTCTTAAGTCAGGGTACCACTGTATTTTCTTATGTAGCAATTGTGCTTGGTATGGCTATACCGATGTATAGTATCAGTACAGTATCCAGTGTTTGGAATGTAATTCATTTTCTTCTCTTTGCATTTATGCTTTTATCAATCATAGTTATGTTGAAACACAAATACAGTGGTGCCTCGATTTACGAATTTAGTCCATTCCGAATGCATGCTCTTAAGTCGAACTACTCTTAAATTGGGGTACTTATCTAAAAAATGGGGGGGGGGAGTTTAAAATGAAAAAAATTGTAAGTCAAGCAGACCATATCTAAAATTTGTAAGGCAATAGTTAAAATGCCAATAGTTTTCTGCTCTTAAGTTGAGTTGCTCTTAAGTCGAGTTGCTCTTAAGTTGGGGTACCACTGTATTTTCTTACGTAGCAGTTGTGCTTAGTTTTCCATGCATTTTCCAAAATAGCTGGTATAACTGAGGGCCTGTTTGAAAGTTATCTCTGAAAAGGGATTAAAGGTAGGCTTAAGATGTGTGCTCTTTCTTTCCCTGATGAGAGAACTCAACATGGTTTATAGTATTAAAAAGAATGGAATTAAAAAACAGTGAAATATCCAATTAAAAACAATCAATCTATAAAACTGATTAAAATACATTGAATAATTAAAACAGGTAAAACTTAAAACACCAAAAACTATCTTAAGCAAATGATGGCTTTCAGGGACTCAATCATGATCATGAACTGCAACCAGTAGGATAAAAGGGAGAAGAGTGGGGCTAAGCTGATGATATGTATCCCAAAAATCATTTAAACTAGTAAAAACATACGGAACTAAATTCTCAGTCTTGTTTCTAGCTTAGAATTTATTCATGTTCCCCACAGGGCATTTCTTGCTTCTATCTGAAAACAGTGGCATACTGTGATCTAAATTTTTTTGCTGTTTTGTTAAAAATGTTAGAACAGGTAAACAAGAGGTGTGTTTTAGCATGAGCTGACCTAGGTTACCATCCATTCCCACAACAACAGAAAGAATGATATTAACCATTATTTTATGTATACATTCCGTATGCTTTTTGATGTAAAATGGAGTATGGAAAATTATGGTGGTATTATTAACATTGGTAGTAGACTTCCAAAGGGCTGGTTGCATAAACATCCCAGCAATAAATCTGTCAGTCATAAAGGTTCTATATTGATAAGACTTTCTTTGAACATTTGAAATAGACTGACTGCAGTTTTGTCTATTTCATTTGACATAGTAGACTTTCTGTAGTTTAATAGGATTGTTTCATTGAATAAAATGTGAGAAGTGTATTTGGATTTAAAATGAATCTCACTCAAAACGGTTTGGATAGTTCCCATGTTTAATTTTCCTCATAAATACTGTTATATACATTAATGTGATGCCTGTCGCAAGGGGAAATAACAGTATGTTTCATTATCTGTCTTTCAGTAAATGAATTTTTAGAGTCTGAAGGCCCTGTGCTACTGGATATGCGCATTAAGCACTTGATGAAATCAAAGCAATTAACTCAAGCAACTTCCCTAGCAAAACTCTGCTCTGACCACCCAGAAATCAGCAGCAAAGGGAATTTTAAGCAAACCTATTTAGTCTGTCTTTGTTCTGGGTCACCAAATGAAAAGTTAATGCAGGAGGTGAGTATGTGCTATGTGAAATAATTTTTCAAACCATAAGTATTGGAGAGTTAGTTAGATTAAGTGGGGTGTCTGAAGGGGGGAAATGTGCAGATTAGTTCCTGATTAGTTAATCTTGAATCACTGAAGAAAATTAGATAAAAGAATTAGGCTGTGATCCTATGGGGCACCAGCAGAGCATAATATTCTGCTAACGTAGTTACAGTGGATTTCACGGTTGCACAACATTGCCCATATGCAATTGGAACTCTCTTTTAGGAATACCTAACATAGAATAGAACAAGAAAGTCCTGGTTGCCTCATTGTGCAAGCATCATGAAAGTCAGATCACTCATCCTATGGTTGTTGTGTGAGTGATTTGACAAAAGAGATACTATCCTAAGACTACTGTGGAACATAAGTGAATCAAAGGTATATCCAGACTTGCTGGTAGTTCTCTAAAGTCTAGATCAGTGGTTCTCAACCTGTGGGTCCCCAGATGTTTCTGGACTGCAACTCCCAGAAATCCTGGCCAGCTCAGCTAATGGTGAAGACTTCTGGGAGTTGCAGTCTAGGAATATCTGGGGACCCACAGGTTGAGAACCACTGGTCTAGATGATCTAATGTACATCAGCAGCTATTACTGCTTAGTTCCGTTTGTCTGTCTGTCTGTTCATCTCTCTATCTAATCTATCTATCCCACCCATCTGACTGCTAAGTCACTCTGGGTCATTCACAGCATAAAATAGCATAATCAGTGTAAGTAAAATTAAACTAAAATTATCATAACATCTAAAAATACATTTAAAAAGCCAGCAGTTAATTATGAAAGGCAAGTGCTATCAGCAGCTCTTTGGTTGGCAAGTTTTGAAAAACCTGTCAGAATAAAAATGTTTTAAGAGACTCCTTAAAGGGAGGGGGCCACACTAATACTCTCACAGTTCTTTGTCATTGGCAATACAGGCTTGGAATTCTAGGAGTTGTGTTCTAAATTTGGAGTGCCAAAGGTTTGCCACTACTGCAGTAGACTCTAATTGATGGATCTCGGACATGTTATTAAAAAGAAACAACCAAAGTAGATAGTATGATCCCGAATTCTGCCCATCACTGATATAGGAAGCTACTGTTAATGTAAAGTATCAATGATTGTCAGTGAGCTCTGACCAAGATATTATAATTAATAAGCATAGAACATTTTAGTAGCATTGCATGGCTTTAAGTAATTATTTTAGGATATTGATTTTCAGAGAGGGATATTGATTTTAAGTCTTGGAATAATTGAGTACTCATTGATCTCTGTATTTTTAAGACAAGGGCATTTGTTAAGATTTGTTAAGGGGGCAATAACCTTGTTTGAACTTCAAAAGATAAATGGCAGAATTAATTTAGTTCAGCGTTTACTGAGCTTGTGTCTCCAGATGCTTTATGTTTCATCTCCCTGAATTCCTGACCCCAGGTATTCCTGACTAGGGCTGATGGGAGATAGTGTCCATATATTAGGAGGGGTCCATTACACTGGGAGATGCTGATCTAGTTGGACTGTTGTGCTGATTTACAAACTGTATCTATTTCCAAAGTCCATGTCTTCAGCCAGCAAGAGACATAGCTCATGCTTATCAAATGGAGAAAGCCAGACTTAAAGCTAGACTTCATTTATGCTATTCCTGTTATTAGCAGAGAAGCAGTTGTGATTCTTCAATTTTGGATCTGCTGATACCCTTCTTCACAGTGTAATTAAAGCCTTGAATTTATGATTAATGCCTTGAAGAACCAGTAGGGAATCATGGAGTCAACCTGTATAAAAATAAGGAAAACAGAGAACAGTATGGAAGGTCTGGCAAAGCCATTTTATTTAAGATGTGGTGAGATTTAATCTATTTATTTGTGTGAAAGAGAATTTAAGAGTCTCTGATTCTAGGCTCAAGTTACATGGGCATGAGTACTGGTTCTGAACCTCCTTAAAACAAATTATTAATTTGTAAAACATCTATATAGGTATTTCTTCTATTTGAAGATAACACAAATAACATTGTGTCCACAGAGAAATAAAATTTTATATGTAATGTTTTGCCCAAGCTCACAAGTAAATGCAGGGCTGAGGCTATTTTACTTCAGTTGAGAACTGTCTACTGGACAAAATGGGTATGCAGAAATATTGCACACAGTATTACCTTAGAAACCCAAACCAGGAAAAATAGGTGTAGTAAGTTGAATGGTTGATCTAGAATTCCAAATGTAGTCCTGAATTTAATTTGTATCTGCCCTGCAAATTCGGGTAGGTGCAACATTTTGTTATTGTTCATGATATTCTCCAGATGTTTTGAACTATAATTCTCATTGGCTTAAGCTAATGTGGTGAAGAATAGTTTGGGGAAATCTGATAAGGTGGAATTGGCTAATGATCTGAATTCTATCATTGTTCTGTCTCTTCCTAGCCTCTAAAATAATTGTATCAGTGGTTGTTAGAAACCACATGCTCCACCTCCAACTGAGGATTACTTTGTAACTTGCAGCAAAGCAGAAGAGGGACTGGGATAATGTAGTTTGATTCCGGTCACTGATAGGTGAGAAAGAATAGAAATGACAGGGAGGGTTTATATCTCATTCCTCTTAAGATGTCTGTATCTTTTACTGTGAACATAGGTAAGAAATACAAATAATTTACATTTCCCTTTCTTTGTCTAGCCTGCTTCATTGTGATTTCTAAAGCCATTTTAGCTCCTCAGGGACTTCTTCCCATTAATTGTACAAAACACAACTTAATTCTGCATATGTTTGCATAGGAGTTAAGACTATACAAAGAAACTTTCAGAGTTGCAAATTAGAATTCAGTTCAATGCAGCATTCTCCAGGCTTTAATTAACCTCTGTCACAAGTGCTGCCCACCTGGGACTCGCAAGTGGGAATGTGTGCGCGCATAGTCAGTCTTTTGTTTTGTTTTGTTTTGTTCTTTTGTTTTATTTCTAGTTCACCTTTCTTCCAGTAAGTTGAAGGCATAATGCATGGGTCTTCCTGTCCATCTCCTGTCCTTTCCGAAGTGGTGGGTAGCCTCCAAGAGTTACACGTGCTAATCCCTGTACACAGAATAACTGCATCTCCCATTTTATCTGACAAAACACTTCTATTAAAAACTGGAAAAGCCCCCTTGCCTCCTTATTGGCAATTTTTAAAAAACCTTAAAAACTGCCACAAACACTGTGGGGCTGACAGAATGTCAAAATCCCTCCCACTTGCTGGGTAGAGAGCATAAGTGGACTTTTTCGGCAAATACTCATTTAGAAAAAAACTATAAAATGTGGGGGTTAGATGCTAGAGGCTGCATTTGACCTCATGGGGGTGTTTCACATTGTCCCCTCCATCTTACACTAGTTCTGTGGTACGTATGCTGAAATAATGTTTCTTAATATAGCAAATTGCAGTTAGAATAAGCCCATTGAGTCAGGACTGATTTGGTGATGCAGCAACTCCAAATAATCCATTGATTGAGTCTGATTATTCGAGTTGCAGCTTGTTATGCTTAGCAACAGGTTTTCCGCCATAGTAGTAGTTTGTGAATAGTTTTCATCTTTTCATCTTGATGCTTCTGAGAAAAGAGATGTAGTCAGGCAGTCACTGTGGCTGAGTAATGTTTCCTAGTCCTTTAACCACTGATGGTGTGAAGTTAGTGCCTAACACTAGAGATCGGCATGTATCATCAGTTCAGCCTAAAGTGAGAACATTTGTATATGTGCCACCACCTCTTCCCAGCCGGGTGCCCAACTGGCCAGGCCAGTGCTCAAGCTTCCCTTTCACGCCTCCTCTGGCAGTCAGCCATTCAGACGAGTTGGTGAGACTGGGAGGCTTTGTGCATGGACAACCTGTGGCCGACTGCTGGAGGAGGCAGGAAAGGGAAGCCTGGGCTCTGGCCTGGACTTGGGCATCCAGGCCAGGAGGACAACCCAGCTGGCACATGGAAGCAGGTTAATGAGGCAGCTGGGGGAGGGGGAGAGCATATGAATGGCACCTGGGGTGCTGAGCCTATGAATGTTCTCACTTTGGAATGAATTGATTTGTGCTCATCTCTACCTCATACATTTGTGCTTGCCCTCCTTTTTAGGATTAGCCATGCTACACTTGCATATATTGATGCCAATCACAGTTACCTTTAATCCAAAATTTTAAGCTACCTTCAAGCCTTGGTTTAAGCACAAATACGTTTAGTGTCAACATCTTGGACAGACAAGAGTGCCCATTTCATAGTGTGGAAAGGAAAGGATGGGAACATTCACACAGAGGTCAGTCCTGAACTCTTAATTTTTAGGTTATTTGCAGTGTGTATTTCTCTGCATTTCGCATGAAGTCCATCAGTTCCCAGAGTTCCTGCTCTTGAAATGCTTCCCTGTGATGAGTCTAAGCATGGGAATAACTTGTTCAAATCTTTCCAAACTTAAGTTAATATAAAACAAACATTTAAACTTACTTTCAGTTATAATACTGTAAATCTCATAGGGTACAAGATAGAGATAACCAGTTAAGGATTTCTTATTTTATTTTCACTGCTGAAAAATAGTCCTGGTGTATTTACCTAGAATATCAAAGCCTTTGGAAGTTTGTTATCAAGTCATCTTTTACCTGAAAACAAGTTATATATTCACTTTTTGTCATGAATTTTCTCTCCCTTCAGATTGCAGACATAGACTGCAAAGATGCTTTAGAAATGATTTGTAATCTAGAATCAGAAGGCGATGTAAAAAGTGCTCTAATTTTATGTGCAGCGTTTTTATCTCGGCAACTCCAACAAGGAGAGATGTATTGTGCATGGTAGGTTGAAACTGCTGTCATTTTAAGCCTTCTTGTAGCCAATGTGTCTAGGATGTGATAAACCTACATACAGAAACTTAACAAAGAAAATACTTTTGTTAGTACAGTACTTAAAATTGGTATCTAGTTTACCGACCAAAGTCATATAACAGCTTAACAGACAACAGGAGAAACAATTCTGCCTTGAAAAAATCTGAGCATCTCAGTAGGAACCTTATCATTAAACTTCAAAAATTGATCAGACGGAGAGTTCATTTTATTATATTACATCCTCTTATTTGTAATTCTGTGGACCTGTTAAGACATCCTTCTTATCTATTGAGTGTGAGGTCATGCTTGTGGCAAGATAATGTCATAGAACATCTGTGTGTTATAACTTGTCATAAGTCAAAAATAAAGTTACAAGCAGTTTTCAAAAACTGTCAAAATGTTTGTGAAGCAAAGATACTTTTAAAAATGTTTAAAGGTGAAGCGAATCCAGGTCAATTTCCACACAGAAATTCTATAACTTTTTACATAGAAACAACACATCAGCATATTTCCAGAGTATGTGCAAGATAGCATGAGAGCATAACATTTTCCTCAGAGAAACTAGGCAAAACTAACCTTATTCCCCATGACATTTTTATACCCACATTCCAAACATTTTAATGCAGTCTTCCAAATCAGGTTCCATTTTTGCCTCAAAACATCTTTTACTTAAGTAACTTCTCTCTCTTCCCCTCCATTTTTTTTCTAAGATGAAACCAGTTATGTCATAATCAGCTTTTGACACAAGAAGAGATTTTATGACCTTGGAAATTCTATCTCGTATAGTGATAACACACAACTGACAAAAAAGTCCCAATTATCAAGTAATTTACTGTACTCTTCTTTTCCACTGGCCAGCTCTTACCTGGCACAAAGCTAACAAGCCCAAGTTTAAAGGCACAGAAACTATCAGCTATTCTTTTGTCGGTCTTTTAACAAAGATGAATCAGTGTCCTCCCATTTTTGTAACAAATATGAAAGGATTGTGCCCTTCTTTTCATGTTCATCCCTTATAATACCAGCAAGTCAAACATTTATTGAAACAGAACTATATTCAATTTTAATGGCTGAGATCCTGTTCCTTTGTGTAGTAAATCAAACTAGAGCAGGTACACTGATTCAAATAGGCTTACTGTATTTGAAGCTTAATTTTAGAGTAGGAAGTCACAACTACAGTAGGCCCATTTGGATTAATAGAAGTTATGAAGGAATTAACTCACCAAATCCCCACTAATTCAGCGAGTCTATTCTGGTGCAACTTTATACACCAAGCAAAATGATTATTCCAGTGTTTAATGTTTTGATATGTAGTCCATTTTGGCTATGTTTGTTTTTGTTTTTGTTTTGTCACATTTTACCAAGAAGAAGTTTTACAGAACTCCAGAAGAACAGTAACATGTAGGACATCATAATAAAATGTATATTAGTCTCTTCCTGATACAAACTGCCCAGAGTGGCCTTCGTAGTCAGATGGGCTGTGTGTATGTGTAAAAATTACTGAAAGCTGATTTGAAGAAGTATACTGATTGTGGTGTTTCAATGTGAATGTTGTTAACCTATGTAAAACTCTGCTTTCAGGGAATTGACACTCTTCTGGAGTAAACTACAGCAAAGGGTAGAGCCTTCTGTACAAACATATCTAGAAAGATGTCGTCAACTATCGGTCTTAACAAAGACAGTATATCACATCTTCTTCCTAATTAAAGTAATAAACTCAGAGGTAAGGATGAACAAGCTGGTTGTTTTTCATGATGGTGTGAATCAAAAATAAAATTTTTGAATGAACTCATTAAGTCACTAAAAATAATATTGGTGATACCTACATTTTGTTCATTTTGTTCAGTAAAGGGATATCTTCCTTCATCAGTAACATCAGTCTTGCTGAAGTACTGTAGGAAATTACAGTTTTTTTCTGTTTTTCACGCTTATGTGTTGCTTTCTGTTCTTACATTATTAGGATTGAGTTTGAGCTAGGAGCTTGGAAATGAGTGACTGAAGCAAAGCTGCTGATTTTGGATATTTTGTTTGTGGCTAACAAATTCTTAAGGTGTAGGTGACAAAAATCCTTGATCTTTATAACATCAAGGTGATAATGTGCATGCTGACCCAGTAAGATTAAAACATCTCATGATGTCCTATAATCGCCTACTCTGTACTGTTACATTACAGTTATAACAACCTCTAATTTTTAAAGGGCAAGAGAAAGTGTGCAGTTATTTATACTCCATAGAAAATTCTAAAATTTAGGTTTGGATAAAAATATTTTCATACAGGTGAAATTAGAAGACTGCTTATTGAAAAAGTACAGTGGAGTATCTGACTGACATCCTGGCAGGATGGTTATACTGTCATATGTCTGTAGGAGTGAGAAAGATGCAGCAAGAGCCACTTCAGAGAAGAATGTGTTAACAGTTGAGCAGAATTCTAAAGAAATACTAAGGTGGCAGTTACTGATTTCTTGGAAGCTGATATAATTTGGAGGATTTGAAGCAAGCTATAATACTGATTAATAGGGCAACTGGATAGATCACTAAGTGAGGTATCTAGCTGTAAAGCTAAAGTTTGGGAATTCAACCCCTTACTGTGCACCTTAGAAAAGCCAGCCTGTGTGGTCATGGACACATTCCCAATACCCCCAGAAAACCACTTCTGAGTACTCTGTTCCTGGAAAACCATGAAAAGAGTCACCATATGTCAGAATTGACTTTATAATACACTATTATTATTATTGTGTCGTAGTGACAGAGGAGGGGAATTTAATTGATGTTTTGGCACAGGTGATGCTTGTGCTTCTTTGCTGTGGTTTACAAGTCCAATATTTCAACATATGTATCTGTGACTGATTTTATTCATTCATTTCTATACTTTTACACAAAATCTCAAACGCTAATACATGGATTGTTAAAGTTTTTGCTTACATATATTGTGTTTAACTGCAGATAATGAATTGATCTTTTATTATTTCTTGCTTTGCAGATTGATTCTGCTGGACTTGCAACCTGCATTGAGCTTTGTGTGAAAGCCCTGCGTTTAGAAGCTAGTGAAAATAAGGAAGTCAAGATTTCAGTTTGCAAGACTATATCTTGCTTATTGCCTGATGACTTGGAAGTCAAACGTGCTTGTCAGTTGAGTGAATTTCTTCTTGAGCCTACTGTGGATGCGTACTATGCAGTGGAAATGCTATATAATCAACCTGACCAGAAATATGATGAAGAAAATCTTCCTATACCAAATTCATTACGCTGTGAGCTCTTACTTGTATTAAAAACACAGTGGCCTTTTGATCCAGAATTTTGGGACTGGAAAATGCTAAAGCGTCAGTGTCTTGCGCTGATGGGAGAAGAGGCATCAATCGTATCATCAATTGATGAACTAAATGACAGTGAAATGCATGAAAAAGTAGAGGATTGTCCAGAGGAGAACAAAGAAGCTTTAGTGAATGGACTTTCTGGCTGTTTTGATGAAGCTACAAATCTGCTTAGAGGCATTAGAGATAGAAAACAGAAAAACAGAGAAATAAAAAAGTTGAGAGAGCGAGGGTTCATATCTGCTAGGTTCAGAAACTGGCAAGCCTACATGCAGTATTGTGTGCTGTGTGATAAAGAATTTCTTGGACATAGAATAGTGAGGCATGCCCAGAAACACTACAAGGATGGAATTTACAGTTGTCCCATTTGTGCACAAAATTTTAATTTTAAAGAAACTTTTGTTCCTCATGTGACACTACACGTTAAGAAGTCCAGTAAAGAGAGACTTGCTGCAATGAAACCACTGAGAAAATTAGGAAGACCTCCTAAAACGGTAGCCGCTGGTGTGAACAAAAAGAACAGTACAGTTATTAAACAGGAGCAGCGGCATATAAAAAAGAACAGTCTTTATACTGCAGACTTCATTGTTTTTAATGATAATGATGGTTCTGATGATGAAAATTATGAAAAAGACAAACCATACATTCCAGATGTAACACCAGTTCAAAAGCCATTGCCTGTCAATGAGTTTACTTGCCCTGTCACCTTATGTAAAAAAGGCTTTAAATACTTTAAAAATCTGATTGCGCATGCAAAAGGTCATAAAGATAGTGAGGAAGCTAAGCGCTTTCTTGAAATGCAGAGCAAAAAAGTAATTTGCCAGTACTGTAGAAGACATTTTGTGAGTGTTACCCACCTCAATGATCATTTACAAATGCACTGTGGCAGCAAACCTTATATCTGTATACAGATGAAGTGTAAGGCTAGTTTTAACAGTTATGCTGAACTTCTGAGTCACAGAAAAGAGCACCCAGTCTTTAGAGCAAAATGCATGTTTCCTAAATGTGGGAGAGTGTTTTCAGAAGCGTATTTGCTTTATGATCACGAAGCACAGCACTATAACACCTTTACCTGCAAATTTTCAGGTTGTGGGAAAGTTTACCGTTCTCAGGATGAGTTGGAAAAGCACATAGAAGATCACAGTAAATCTGAAAAAACACTGCAGTCTGAGGGTGATAGTAACAGTTCTCAATCTTTAAATGGGAATGAGAGTACTGAAGGAACCCATCCAGAAGATGCATTGGTGCTGCCACCTGATGATAGCGTAAATAATTGTGCCAAAGCAGAAACTTGTGTCACAGATCAGATTAAAGATGAATCAGGTGAGGCCGAGAGATCAAAAATATCAAGCAGTGTATTGGAACATACCAATTCAACCTCCATAGAGATTCTACAGGAATCCACACCTGCTCCAGTAAAGGCAGAATCAGTGATTTTAGCAAGCAACAATTTGATGCCACTTCTGGGCCAAAAAATTAGAGAAAATATGGCAAGAAAGGGCAAGTTACCTTCTGTGAGTAGTAAAATAGACATTGGTGTCACTGCAATCCAGCAGTTGTGCTCTGCAGTTGAAGATAATTGCAGCGATCCTACAATTTTTCAGCAGGAGAAGGAGGATGACTGTGTCAGCCATTCTCAGATTATTTCCATGAATTCAGCTAAACCTGAACCAGAAATCTTTAGAACAGAAAGCCCAGAAAAAGAGAAAGGTCATTTATCCTCCAGTGCACCTGGTCAAATAGAGTATCAGAATTTGCTATCTGCAAAACCTCCATTTGAAGAGAGCATTAAGACTGTTACTGATCTCTGTAATCTGTCCTTGAAGACATTAGAAGGAACTACAGTTGCTCCAGCCGAAAACAACCTGGGGGCTACTCCTTTTGTCCCTGTCCCATTGGCAACTCCAGTTCAGAAATTTGCTTGTCAAGTTGAGGGGTGTACTCGAATCTACAATTCTTCTCAGAGCATTGGCAAACATATGAAAACAGCACATCCAGATCAATATGCTGTGTTTAAGATGCAACGCAAAAATAAGAAAAATCGAAAAGCAAACAGTTTACAAAATTTACCAAATGATACCAACATTGTTTATTTTTTGCCATCACAAATGTCTACACCCACTAACGATGCTTTTCCTCAAGCCAAAATTAGTTCAAATCCCACTTGTACAAGTCAGCTGCAGCAGTTGTCTAATGCTCTTTTTCCAACACGTCTGGAAAATATGACTAATCCATTATTACCAAATGTAGAAATTGTTAGAAATACAGGTCTCTCTTCCCATATCAAAAGTGAACCGGAGAATACATTAGATTCTCAGTTGGGAAGTCTGTCTGGTGCAACCTTGCCGTCTCAGTTAGATGATCTAGAAAAGCCAATTATGCCTCTGAATATTGACAGTGGTTCAGATCCTTTCCTTCCATTACCTGCTGAAAATGGTCCAATTTCTCTCTTTTCTTCATCAGCAGACAATTGCCCAAGTTCTGTATTTTCACAAATGGAGAATAATATCAATCATTTTTCCTCACATTTAGATGGGAGCACTAATTCTTTTCCAAAGGATGATAGTGTTGACATGCTATTTTCTTCACAAGTAAGTAGAGAGAATAGCTTCAGTGAAACAACTCCACAACCTTTGGTATCGGAAAAAGCAAAAAAGGATCGTAGGCATGGTTCAGATGGAAAAGACAAAAAGCCAAAGCACAGCAAAAGAGCAAAATGGCCAGCAATAATCAGGGATGGCAAATTTATTTGTAGTAGGTGCTACAGAGTATTTTCCAATCCTAGATCACTTGGTGGTCACCTTTCTAAACGATCCTACTGTAAGCCTCTGGAGGAGTCAGAAATTTCTCCTGAAGCTCTGCAACTTAACGGGCAGTCTTCTCTCCTTGCCAGTATGATTCTCTCTTCAAATGCTTTAAGCTTACAGCAACAGCAAGAGTCAGCTTTTAATCCAGAAGCATGTTTTAAAGAACCATCATTCCTGCAGCTTCTTGCTACTGAAAATCGGCCAGCTACTTTTTTGCAGAATTTGTTGCCACGGACCAACATGACTAACTTCAATGCTAGTGAAAATGATGAAGGAAATGAAATTATCAAACAGGCCTTGGAAACTGCAGGCATTCCAAGTACCTTTGACCCTACAGAAATATTACCACATGTAACTACAACAAGTTGCATCACAGATAGCCCTCAAATAAGTGCAACAGTTTTGCCAAGTCCAGGTGTGTCACCTTTGTTGCCAACAGTCTGCAACCCAACTACCTTGCTAACAGACCAAAATAGGACACTTGACACCAGAATTTCCTCAGTAGAAGAATGCAACAGTTTCCCAGTACTTCCAGATGATTTAATATTAAGGACTTTTGAAAATGGGTTATGTTCCAATATGATTTCTAAATCTTCTGCCGCAGTACATAATTTTGGAAGTCATGCTTCACGAGTGTCAGTCATAAGCACTGTTAGAGGTTCAGATTTGTGTAACTTGAATAAAAAAGGGACCAGTGGTTCAAAGAAAAAGAAAAAAGCAACTCCTCCTTTAGTTGTGCCTGATAGTTCACAGGCACTGGTAGAGAATGATGTGACAGCTTTGGGACGTCCAGCTAGAAATGTTGAAGGAGGGATGCAATTGTCCACAGAGGACTTTCAGCCAAATATATTGGCAAGCTGTGAGGCTCAAGTGTTAATGGTAAAAAATCTTGCACAGAAGCTAAGTAATGTGGACAGTGAATTAGCTGCCAGTGTCAAAGAGAACTTCAACACTAGTCATGAAGCTGTTGCAGAAATAGCTCCTTTAGCAATGAAATCTGAAAATAGAGATTCTCCAGCCATGGTAGTTTCCTGCACTCCAGAAAATTCCAATCTGGAAATGTCAGAAGATAATGGTATACAAAACCTTGAGAAGACAGGTGAAATAATTAAAACAGCAACAAATCCCCAGATGGTTGAAGTTAAAACTGAAATGCATGAGATTTCAATTGAGTCCCTTCAAAAACCACAAATTACAGCTGTTCAGTCTTCTGAAAATCTTTCACTTATTGTTAAACCCTCTGACCTTCCTCAATGCACACACAGTGTCACCCTCTCTAACACAATCCTCTCCCAACCAGAAACCTCTCACAAAGATGATAGTCAGATTATAGAAATTTTAGAAGGCTTGAAAAAGTTGAAATTAGAAGGTGAAGCATCAGATCAATTATTGGACAATATGATTAGTTGTCTTCCAGAAAATGCTATGCTGCCTCTGATTGCTGTTCCTGTTGTGACAACTGAAAACACAACGCTCATCCAGCCATCTTTAGAAACACATCCTCCCTTGGGGGAAAAAATCCATAAGCCTTTTATGTGTCAGGTCCCAGGCTGCAATTATAGTGCTATGACAAAAGATGCATTGTTCAAACATTACAGCAAAATACATCAGTATACTGCAGAAATGATACTAGAAATTAAGAAACACCAATTGAAGTATGCTCCATTTAAATGTGTTGTGCCTTCATGTCCAAAAACATTTACAAGAAATTCTAACCTCAGAGCCCACTGCCAGCTGGTACATCACTTTACAACAGAGGAGATGGTGAAATTAAAGCTAAAAAGGCCATATGGTCGAAGATCCCAAACCAGAAGTGCAAGCTCAGCATCACGGTCCGTTGAACTAAAAAAATTGCCATGTGTATTATTGGAACGTAAAATTGAATCTCATTTGACTGAAGAAGTAGGTGTAAAGGAAGAAACACAGAGAGAATATGTGAAGGTTCCAGAAATGGTGATACCAGAACGAATAATGCCAGCAGGTATTCCTGATGCTCCTGAGAAACTGGAAAACACTCCCAAAGTTCTTGCAGTTCCTTCAGAATGCCCAAGTCTTGCCACACTTAGTAGTATGCAGGTGCAACCAAAGTTACGCAAGATAAGAAGACATAGAAAGGAAAAGGAAGAAAGAAAACACACAAAACCAGTAAACAAATCTCTGGAATCCCCTGCTACTTACAGTCCATACAGACCATACCGATGTGTGCATCAAGGCTGTTTTGCTGCTTTTACAATACAGCAGAACTTAATTCTCCACTACAAAGCTGTGCATAAATCTGATCTTCTTACATTCTCTCAGGAGGCAGAAGAGGAAAGTGAGCCAAGTAAAGAAGAAGATTGTGATGAAGAAGAGCATTGTGATGAAACTGAAACAACAGCAAAAGAATTTAGATGTGAGATCAGAAACTGTTCTAGGATCTTTCAAGAAGTCACTAGTCTTATTCAGCACTACCTGAAACTTCATGAGATGACTCCAGAAGAAATTGGGAGCATGAGGTCAGCTGTGGATGTTGGAAGATTCCCCTGTGATCAGTCTGAATGTAAATCATCTTTTACAGCATATATTAGTTATATTATACACCTTGAGACAGATCATGGAATAAAGCTAAAACAAGCCAAAACAGAGGATGGCATGTATAAGTGTGATTGTGAAGGCTGTGACCGTATTTATGCAACAAGATCTAATCTTTTGCGGCACATTTTTAATAAACATAACGACAGACATAAAGACCATCTAATAAGACCTCGACGGTTCCTTACACCAGGTCAGGAAAATATTTCAAGCAAAGCTAATCAGGAAAAAACCATAAAGATTAAACATAAAGGATTAAAGTATAGGACAGGAAGGAGTGGAAACAAAATAATTAGGATTAGGCGAAGAAAAGCTATTTGTGTACAGAACAAAAACTTTACATTAGAGCAGATTCCTGATAATGCATATTCTTTGAAATGTGGAAAATATGTGTATTCAGTAAAAACTAGAGATGATGCCTTGTCTGAATGCACAAACAGGTTTATTACACAGTATCCGTGTATGATAAAAGGCTGTTCTTCAGTTGTCACAAGTGAGAATAATATAATTAGGCATTATAAGTGTCATAAGTTGTCTAAAGCATTTACTTCACAACACAGGAATCTCTTGATTATCTGCAATAAGTATGCAGATTCAGTTGAGAAGGAAGCATCTTCACAAAGTGAAGTGATTGAGAATAAAGTGTGTGATGTAAAAGAATTGCAGCCACATTCAACAGAAGTCTGTGAAGACATGAAACCCCCTTCACCCTTGGCAGAAAAAGAACCTGAAAGGGATGAAAAGGATGAAGTAGATGAGCTTGCA
The DNA here is from genome assembly GCA_029282475.1 of Phrynocephalus forsythii. Taxonomy (NCBI): domain Eukaryota; kingdom Metazoa; phylum Chordata; class Lepidosauria; order Squamata; family Agamidae; genus Phrynocephalus; species Phrynocephalus forsythii. Next base: position 31,287,839 of record JAPFRF010000002.1, read on the forward strand.
GAACTTTTCATTACTAAACTTATTAATGAGGACCTTACAGGTTTAGAGAGCAACGCAAAGGTCTCTTCTGAAAAAAATAGCGACTGTCCAGAAACTAAGCCCTGCTTTGCAGAAAAACAAAACATAAATGGCAGTTTAAAAAGAATAAGCAAAGAAAAAAACCTGTCTCAGACTAAAAAGAGGAAAGTCGGGAAGCAAGAGGAAATTTTGGCTGTTGAACTAAGTAGCAGGCACAGAGAAGAAGAAACGGCTGTTGCTGTTCAAACTACTGAAGAACCATCTTCTGCTTTTGACTGGAGCTCATTCAAGCCTATGGGATTTGAAGTATCTTTTCTCAAGTTCCTTGAAGAATCTGCTGTGAAGCAAAAGAGAAATACAGAGAGGAACTATAACTGTGGAACCAGGAAAGGTTCCCATTCACACTCGAGAAAATCTAATGACAAGAACTCTTGTCCAAGAACACGATCATGTTCTGAAAATGGAAGCTATGTACTGTTTGCTAACTCATCACAGTTTCAGTGTAGTGGTACTGTAAAGATAGTTTTAGACAAGACTTTTAAAGATTGCACTGAGCTTGTGTTAAAGCAGCTTCAGGAAATGAAACCTATTGTCAGTCTGATAAGACTTGATGGATAATTAGATTCAAATCCAGATATGAAATAATCAGGTAATATTAGTGGACTTGTTCGGATTATTAATGTCTACACATGACGTGTACTGCATTTTTTTAAATTTAGGGAGCCATTGAGCATGATACTGTTTCTTAAGGTTTTATTTTGAAGTGATTTAACCTAGCAGAATCATGACACCTGTCATGTAAATGTCTTTGTTTTTATCCCTATGGGACTTGGAACAGAATCATTGTTTCAGTTTTGTAAATAGTAAGTAATCAAGACCTCAATTTTTTATCAAATGTTGTCCTTTTCCATGACTGAAATCTTTGTGAATTGTCTGTGGTATCTTTCACCAGGTCACTGCTCATATGTAACAGTACTTTTTATTTGTAGATACGTTTTTGTATATATTTATTATTGTAAATCATGTGCTGCAAACAGCAGTCTGTAAGTCTGAAATATTAAATGACACATTTATATTCGAATTTTAATTTGTAAATAAGTGATCCAGTTTTTAAAAATGTTATTTTAAACTTAAAACTTTTTGAAGTAAAAATTAGGCAAGTCTACCATATCCAGTTTATTTTTCAGTAGATGAGCTTGATGAGATCACACTTGATTCAAAAACATACTGACCCAGTTGTATTTGTAACCTCAAACATCCACTGTATTTGAATAGTATTCAGCTATATTTATCAAAACATGTTCCTACAACTGCAGTTGCATTGCTTTTAATTGGGTCTAAAACTCTTTCCACTTCCATAATAGAAATGTAAATTTTAAATAGTTTGCAGATATTGAAGAATTAAACAACATTTTGGTATTGAATAACCCATCGTGAATGTGATAGAAAATTAGTAGTGTGGAGCAGTGTATATATTTGAGGTGGTGATTTGTGAAGTAGCCCAGTATTGCCTTAAATAAAATCACATTTCATTTCTTGTTTTATACATGTTATCTTACCAAGGTTCTTTTTAATTGTTTTTGAAATTTTACACTGGTGTATTGATTAATGTCTACAGCTCTGCTTTGGTAATTATTTCTAAAGAATTGATTTTTAAACTTAATTTGGTTATTGCATCATAATAACTATGTAGAATTTGCATTTAGTAGAACAGCATTAGAAACCCAACAGAATACATTTGAAATGTGTGTTCTGTGCAGTCAAGTCAGAACCAACTTATAGCAACCCTAATAGGGCCTTCAGGGTAAGTGATACATTTAAGGAGTGGTTTTCCCAGTTCTACTCCCTCAATTAGTTCCCATGGCTGATTCGAACTCGGGTTTTCATCATAGTCTGTCACTCTCTCCTTTACACCAAATTTGAATAGAATATGAGATTGTGCCATTAGAAAGGGAAGTGGTTGATGGCCCAGTGAGCACTAGAAGCTCTGTTTCCAAGCATTAGCAAAAATTCACGCCGGCAAGAAAATACATCCATGCTCTGGAAGCTCCATCTCTGGAGTATGATAAAATGGAAGTTTGGTGGAATCAGGCAAGATATGTGTGAAGTGTGGAAATGTGTTACGATTTCTGAGCTCTTGATGTATGTGTTCATGTACATGAACACATATGAATAAACCACTTTGTTTCTGTAAACATCTATTTGGTACAAATAGAAAAGATTTATATATACTGTATAATATCAAATGGATTCTGGCTGTACATGGAAGTTGAGTAGAGAAAATTCATCTGGATATTCATTTTTGTTGTCTGAACTTGTCCTCACTTAACAGTACAATGTTGACTTTCAGTTTGAATAACTGAATGCTAAGCATTAAGTGCACATACATTACATTTTACCAAAAAGAACAAATAACATGCAACTGGTCATTCCCTGCTCCTGCATATGGAAGGGACCGTATTGGTAGCTACTTTTACACACCAGCTTTGGAGGGGAAAGGGAAAGGAGGCATTTGAGACTCTGAGGTGGGGACCTTGCAAAATGGCTTGGACTGTTGCAGTAGGTTCGGTTAAAGCAAAATCAGGTGGCATGGGCATAGCTTAATGGAATGTTAGTGAAAATCTCTTCAGAGAGCAGTCCATCCTATAAAAGTGTGTTGATATAGCAAATAAATGTTTATGGTGGGAAAAACATATTTGCAGTCCGCAGATCTGTACCATAGACCTAGAGCATCCAGGTAAGTCCAAAAGATACAACTATATGAGGGGTGTCCAAACAAAAATGGAGGGGAAGAGCCCATTGAGAGGAACACATATTTTTGCTTTCAAAGCATTATCGAAATAGTTCATCTAAGGATTTTTAATAATACTCAGTTCATACTCCGCTGTGGACAGTAGTTGATTATCAGAGTTACTGTAAGTAGAATATTGTCTGTGTATTTTAGCTGCAAAGAACATACTTTTATGGCAAAAATCAAAGACAAACAAAACAAAAGACACAAACATGTGGCACCTTAAAGACTAACTTTCATATTTTAATGTGACGTTTCGTGGGTCAGTTGTGCAATTGATGTATTTTCTTTCAGTATTCTATTTGGCGTTTTGATAAGTGAATTAAAAAGGTAAAGTGTTAGCTATGCCAGCCTAATCTAGTGCCTTGTCGATCTTCTGGACTAAATCTCGTGACATTTCTGACCCATGAACAGTGTTGCCTGTTATTGATAGTAGCCCAAATTTTTAAGATTGTTGCAGGCCTTCAAAGGATCAGAGCTGTCTCCAAGATGTAGAAGTGCCATGTTTCCCCAAAAATAAGACAGTGTTTTATATTTATTTTTTTCTCAAGAAAATACACTAGGCCTTATTATCAGGGGATGTCTTGTTTTCGGGCAGCCTTCCCTCCATCTCTCCCTCCCCCGTGGTTGGGAGGTAGAGCATAGGTGTCAAGTTTTATCTGGTGCTGCCCAGGACAGGAGGTGCAACATGCGTTTGTGTGCTAGCGCACATGTGCTAGTGCAGGCCTGCCCAACAGGTAGACCGCAGGCTACTGCCCTGATGGGTTCAAAAGTAGCCCGTCGACCATCAATAAAAAAGTGAGGGGATAAGTTCTCCACCCCTCCCTCTCCCATCCCAAGGACCACCACTGCCCCAGCAAAGTTCTGGGTCTGCCAGCCCACTGTCTCAGCTGAGCGGGGCAGTTCAAGGGCCATGGCACATTGAAATCTGTTCCCTCCAGAACAGATTAATTGGTTTTCAATGCATTCCTATGGCTGCTCTACTTACAAAAGTTTTTAGCTATGAGCATGTGCTCGGAACAGATAAAATTTGTAAGTAGAGGCTTTAGTGTAGTAGCCGTCAGGCACTTTGGGCTGGAAAAAGTAGACCTTGACCTGTTCAAAGTTGAGCAGCCCTGCACTAGTGCATGCACACACATAAAACAGACCCAAACATGCACACACATGCACACCTCCTCCACTCCCACTGCCAGCATTCAGCCGGAATCACAGGCTCAGCCACTGTTTTCAGCAGCAGCAACAGCAGTTGTCGCCAATGTTTTAAGGCCCTGCTTTTGCGGAGGGGAAGAGAGAAGTGCAATTAAGACACTCCCTTCCCTTTCCACCGCATGCATCCCAGGGAGGTGGGTGGATACCTTGGTCCTTTTCTCTTTCCACCTCCTTCCAAGCAGGACAGGTGGCCACCAGGGCCCCCTGGCTAGGGGTAACGTCCCATTCCCCTTAGGCTAGGCTAGGAGGGCAAACAGCGGCTCTTCCTCTCCAGGCTGCAACCTCCAGAGCCCCTCGCCTGCCGAGGAAAGCTACCTTGTGCCTTTCCCCAGCGCGATCGTCTCATGCTCCCCTGGAAAGGAACTGCCCTCTCACTTGCTGCGGCGGCATGTGAAGAGCCCAGAGGTTGGTGGGGGTGAGGTGGGTCGAGGGGACAGCAGCAGCTTGGTTCCCCCTGGGGTGGCGCTGGCTGAGAGGCAACACACCCGCGCTCCCACTCAGCACCCAATGGAGTCAGGAAGATGGCAGGAGAGAGAGACGCAGTAAGGCAGGCAATGCACTGTCCTGGGTTCGAGGGGCAAGCGAGGGGGCAGTGGCGAAGGAGCGAGTGGTGGGCAAGTTCGCCATGCGCATCACTAGGTCTTATTGGGGTAGGGCTTATATTTAACAAATGCATAAAAATCCTGCTAGGGCTTATTTTTTGGGTAGGTCTTATTTTCAGGGAAACGGTATTACTCCCACTTATTTATATTACCTGTTTTTTTATAATAACATTTGGCCTTTTGCACTATGCATTTAACAGCACAGATAATTTTTGATTTTAATTTCTGAATTGAGATGCAAGAATTTTGCAAGCGGAGTTCTCTGTGGCTCAAGATTCTTTGCCCAGTTTGGGGCCATTTCCACCTCCTAGAGTAGCCCTGTGTGACAGTTCAGTAGAAAGTTGGAATGGTGTGACATTGGAAGGATGGGTAGCTAAGGTTATACAGGCTGCTTTTTGCTTGTCCAATTATTAGATAAAGCAAAGCAAAATGTTCTGCTTATATACTGCCCCATACCACTTCAAGTAGTCTCTCGGCGGTTTACAGTTTTCATTACAGTATGCAGGGTACAGATCCCCTCCCCACAAGCTGGGTACTCATTTTACTGACCTCAGAAGGATGGAAGGCTGAGTCAACTATGAGCCTGCTACCTGGGATTGAACCCCAGGTCGGGAGCACAGTTTTACCTGCAGTACAGGCATTTCACCACTACGCCACGAGGCACTGTTAGTGTGGAAATTCTAATCAGAGCTGTTTGCACACACTAGGTATTTCAGCAAATCTCACACTGAAATATTGCTGAAATAAACTGCAGATATCTTGTAAGATTACATGTGACTTGGAGGTGGTGGTAACCATATTACCTTAAAAGACAATGGAAATTGTATATACTTGGCTCTTTTAACAAGAAAGGTAATCTGTTTTAGTATTTTATTTGGAATTAACTTCAACAATGATTGTTTTTTCATTTTTTAGTCTTCAGTACAGTCCTTTCACCATTAGTTTGCATCTTACTTAAGGTCCCCACTCTGCTGAAGTTTTTTGATATATCCTTGGATAAACTACTAAATGAATAACTTGATTGCAGTATAAAATCATAAAGTAGATTAATCCAGTCACAAATATAGTTTTTAAAAGAGATACAATCTTAATATAGAACCTCAAAAACAGGTTCTGTCCAAGTCTTTTTTAAAAAGGATAAACTTGGTGCTTTACAATAGAGAATAGCATTTGTTGTACCTCTTGCTGGGTTGTGTATCTAAATTGTAGGTGGCATTTGCATTTTGAAAACACACCGCACTTGTGACTGGCAGATAGTATTTTGAACTGAGAATATCTGTTTATATAGGGGAGCATCTATGTATCATTTTCCTATCTGACATCGTACAGTTCAGGAAGAACAGCTTTCTTCCCGTCTTGCTTTTTTATACTGGGCATGATAGTGAATGAACCAAATGCATAAATGTATGTGTTTGGGCTTTTGTGCATTAAAACATGTAATTTCCCATCTATAACTTTTCCCACCCAACATTATAGTATGAGAAAGAGGAGCCCACCTGGAATGGACCTTCCCTCTCTTGCCCTGGACCTGACAGGTGGGCGGTGGTGGTGTAGGCTCCGCCTTCTCAGCTTCAGTGTGAAGGAAGCAGAGAAAGGAGCATTTCCAGGCCAGATTCCCCCTCTTCCTCAGCTTCCTTCACATTGAAGCTGAAAAAGAATGAAACTTTCAGCTGTGGCAGTGATGCACAAGAAAAGGAAAATAGGTAGCATGTGACCTGTCCCACTTGGTGGCAAGATCAGTTATTGTGGTTTTTGTTCTCCACTTTGCATGTCACAGGCTTGGTCCAGGACAACTTCATTCAGCCTCAATGGAATCAAAAATGGCCAAAAATGAATTTCCAACTTCAGTCTCTCTCTTCAGTTTAAATGGAATAAGAGCTGAAACAAAACGGGGGCTTAAAAGGGAAATGGCTGTAAAGCTTTGTAGAATCTACATTTGGCCAGGGTATCAAGGTCAAGCTTAATAAAGTGCATCATTTTGTATTTTACTCCAAGTGCATTTGGAGACTAGAAAATTATGCTAGTATGTTTGTGCAGCTTTCTGCTCATACCTCAACATAATTTAGAAAAAATGTAAACAGCAAAATAGAAGCAAATCAGCAGTTTTAAAAAGTCATTACAAACCATGTAAAAAGAGCCAGATGTTTTATAACCCAGTATAACAGCATGAGGCTGGCTGGACAGCCCAGGGAGTTGGGCATCTAGCTGAGCCAGCCTGTGTGGTCATGCACAGTTCCAGGATGTGCCCAGAAGAAGGGTACTTTCTACCTAGAAACCCCTCAGAAGATTAGCCATAAGTTTGAATTTGACTTGATGGCACACAATTATAGAGGCAGGAATAAATCACACTTTTTCTTTTTCTGAAATTTAACATAAGATGCATTTATAAGACATTTGGAAGGAACATGTTGAGACTAAGCACCATTTATACAGAATGGCATATCCTACGGACTTAAGCACTGAACCTCAGGTGGCAATGAGAAGTCAAGCAGAGCCTCTTCTGAAAATCATAACTAGGGAGAATCACATGGGAGTGTTGGATTCAACCCATGTAGGCTTTTGAAGACATTAACTACTACTGTAAATCCCCCTCAGGAACAAACTGGAAACTGAAATAGATGAGCTTATTTTTTAAAAAGCCATATATTGTAACACCTTTATTTACGAGCTTAATCTGTTCCAGAAGCATGCTTGTAAACCAAAGCACTTGTATATCAAAGCAAATTTCCCCACAAGAAATAATGGAAAGTCAGATGATTTGTTCTAGAGTTCCATAGACTGCATATTGTACACACAAAATGCCAAAACTCACAAAAGAACTTGGCTAGAACTCCGCATCCACATCATGGTTGAAGAAGTGGTGACTGCTGTCAGCCTTGACAGCTTTAAAAAGGGATTAGACAAGTTCATGGAGAATAAGGGTATCAATGGCTATCATTATGAATGCCTAAGGACAACCTCTGGGCTGGAGAGATAGGCAGGATATCTCTCCATGCCATTTACAGGAAATCATAAGCAGGTGAAGACATCTGTTTGGGAACATCTTGAAGCAAATGGTGAGCCAATGCTGGACTAGATGGGCTGTTCTTATGGTTTAGGTACCTGGCTGTGGAATCTGCTCTGCTTGGGACTAATAACTCTTTTTAATGTGACAGTATAAAACAATTTATAGCCAAATACACACTTGACAAACTGTCCCATAACTAGAAACGGTTTCAAAAATAAGAAAGGATGTTGAAAACAAATTAAAGAAAAATAAAACAAACCCCTAACCCTTTGAAAACGTCTCTGACTGGTGCAAGGGAGACCTTCCTTCCTCCCTCTGCTTTTGAGGCTTGCCTGAAATGGAACATTCCAGACAATCGCCCACAATCCAGCAGGGGGTGAGAAAGAGCCACCATTGTCTCACTTGTGATCATGTGACCTGCTCCAGTGCTTGTATATCAAGACATTGCTTGTTGATCAAGGCAAAATTTAGAAGAAATACTTGCTTGTCTTCCAAAACACTTACACAAAGAGGCCCAACAACATTCTATGCTAGTAAAACTTGTGGGTACTTTTAAAATATGCCCCCAAACAATTATGGTTTTCTCACTTCCCCTGTTTGAGAGGTGATCAGCCACAGATATGTACAGTGTGGTATTCTTAACTTAAATATAGTCAGAGTATGTATGTGTATTCCTTTGAGAAAATATTTAATACAGAATTATTATGGCTTCTGTCAGAAATTGGCCAGCTGGAAGTAAAAATGGATCCAGACCAGCACACCTTACATTCAGAGGGAGTGCTTCAAAGTCAAAACATGCTGGCTGTTCCTCTGATTTAAAACAAAACCTGTTTCATCTGGGTTAAGTTCCATCCCATAGTAATTCTAACATACCCTCCAAAAGAAACAGTTTCCATTTCTGATTTACCATTCTATTATCTATATGAATTCTATGAACATAATAAATAATAGTAACCAGGCTAGTAGCTTTCAGTATGGTGATTTATGTTAATTCTTTTTGAAATGGATTTTTGCTGAATACACAAAAATGGAGTGGTTATGGAAGTGGAAAGCCAACCATCCATCCACTAAAGTGGAAAAAAGTTTTGTGATTAAGATGTTGTAATCATTTATTTACATGTCTCTTGCAGAAGGCAAAAATCAGGAGTCTCTGTCGTTTTTGTGGGGAGCAGGAATTACAGGTAAAAGCTGCACCAGCTTCTGCTGCAAAACCATGATGGATGTGAGAGATCATAATGGGAGAATGACCCATACTTAATGAACACAATAAGCAGGCACAGGACACTCATAGACCTTTTTGCAGCAAGAACCCTATTGGTTAGTTTTGGTCCTTTGCTGTGCACTATACAATGTGATAGCCTCCATTATGAAGGCTGCAAACAATGACCTGTTAGCCAGTGTGAATTTGCTGCTGTAGGTTACACTACTGCACTTTTTCATCATAAGTAACCAGTAGGTTTCTATCCTTTTATGACAAAACAGTAGAAAGTTGACTTTAAAATGGTTGTGTCTTGTCCCTTGTCGTTAGCTTGAAGCATTTTCAAGAGAGACCATTGGTTTTTTAATTATGTCAAAACATTTGAAGTACCAGGGGTGCCCAAACTTTTTGTAAGGAGGACCAGATTTGGTGGCTGAGAATGTGTCAGGGGCCAGTTACTCCCTGACACTGCCACCCCCGCACGCGCGCCTAGCTTCACAAGGTTCCCGCTGATGCCGGCGGTGGCGGCCCACCCGCGCACCACCCCAATGTGCGCGCCTAGCCCCTCAAGGTTCCCAGTGGTGTCAGTGTTGGCGGAAGATTAAAAAAAAAACATGGGGTGAAGGAGGGGGAGGGAGGGGCGGGCCAGCCAGCCGCGGGCCACTCAGAATGGCCTGCCGGGCCAGATTTGGCCCCTGGGCCAGACTTTGGGCAGGCCTGACTTATACTGTACAATAATCATAAATATAAATGTTTGTACATCAGCTTAAAAGGAACATCAGTTTTTACCTCCTCATTGATGAAATATAGTACACCTTAAATAATTTCTTGTGTGGTTGGAAAAATACAAAGACACAGCCTGCTGGTTTAAATCCTCAAGCTGTCATAATTTTTAAAGTCATTGAAATGAATTTCAGTTATTGTGTGCTTTTTATTCTTCATATTGGCTGATGGCCATGGGATTATTTTTATCTGCTTCATGGAAACTGAAGACGGTGGTTGAGTTGTTGCCAAGAATTGAGGCTGTTCCATTGTTATCTATAGAATTCAGCTTTTTGTGATCATGTTTAGAGTCTTGAGCTTTCTTGATGTAACTCCTCAAACAGCACTTGATGGAGTGTTTGAAAATCAAGTAGCTGAATTCAATGACATTTAAGACTATGCACAAACATGATGTCACCACCAGGATATACAAAAAGACCTTCTTCTCAGTGGGTTTGGATATGTAGCAATCTACAGTATTGGGACATGGACTCATGTTACATTTCACAAGACGAGGAACATTGAATCCACCATATAGCTTGTAAAACAAAACCAGAAAACCAATTTCAAATCCTGTTTTGGAAAGGAGGCTGATGAGGTAGGTACAGAGCAATCCACCATCCATACTTCCTGGATCCTTATACAGCTTTGTTTGGTGTCTCTTTTCCCTGCTCTCTCGATAGGCAACATGGAGCACAACGAGAAGTGATGGAGTGGAGACCATAATCAGTTGCAAGGCCCAAAGCCTGACCTGGGAAACTGGGAAGAAATGATCAAAACAAACATTTTCACAGCCAGGTTGCCTAATGTTACAGTCAAACTCCTCCTGTTCATTCTTCCAAACATGTTCGGCTGCCACAACGTAGACAAGCAGGCGGAATATGAACACAATAGCCAGCCAGATTCTGCCAATTCCAGTTGAATATTTATTCACTCCACTTAGGATATCTCGTAGAAATCCCCAACTCATTGTATCTGTTTCATGAAGGATGCGACACTGTAACAAAATAGACAATATGTGATTATCCTTATAAAAAATAAGATAGGAGGTCCACACTCAATCAAATGATTGGTTCAATCCAATTAACCAGTGTAATCAAAATAATAAATCTGGTTAATATATCTTATCCATTACGTGTCCATGATCAAAATGATATAAAATGGCCCAATGTTGCCATAAAATGTGTCTGCATTGCTAATGGGAAGGAGATAGCAAGCTTTACCTAGCAAAGGTCAGCCTGAAGATTGGTGATAGCACTCTTACCTGTCAAGAGAGTCTACAGAATCCCCTCTTGTGCTCACTACCATTCACAAAGACAACAAGGGAAAAACCCATAACCTGACTCTTTTTTTATTAGTTAATCCCACCCAAATAAAGCATTTCATGGCTGTCTTCTGAAAGTTCTCCAAAGAAGAAATACGGTGTGGAAATATGAACAACTGAGTTATCAGGAACTCAGATGAAACCTTTGAAGTCATAAAAAGACAGTGGTTCATTCACCTGTCATATGTATTCTACAGTTGCAAAACATTCCGGGGAAGCTATCTCTTTATCTTTCTCCTGTGGCACTCTGACCATGTCTCATCTGTATATCACCCTGGTTCTCCCTCTCTTTTCTCCTGTGACTTCTCAGTCTTTACCTGTTATTCTCTTGGAAACTGCTTCTATCTCTCCTCCCTTGGCCCCTTTCTTTCTAGTTTCTTTTTCTGCGTATCTTCATTCCTGTTTGCGTTCAGTAGCGCTTGTCCCTATAATAGAACTGAAGTCCCAGTCTACTGTCTTGCTTAGAATTTAACCCCATTCACCTTAGAGAGTCTTTAGTTTTCTGAAATACTGACAGGTATGGATAATTGTTAAGGAATAGTTAAAGAAGCATGTATAATCAGATATAAAAGGTTTCCTATGTAAAGGAAGCATTTTAAGGCCATGTAACTTCTTATTAACAGAGTAGATCAACTTCAAATTTTAAAAATCATATAGTAAGAATAATTTCTTTTTCAGGAAGCAGTGGGAGGCATTTGGGGGGGAAACTGCAGCATTCACTATAGGCTTTCAAAAATGGTAGCAATGTGTGATGATGGTGGGGAGGAAATATTTTTAAAAGCAAAAATTGGAGCATCAATGGTGCATCTCCAAATTTGGGACAGAGAAAGCTATTCTAGCCCTCTTCAAAATGTGCTGATTCAAGAACCCATTCAAAAGTTACAACCCTTTGTTTGGACTATCACCTCCTATCAGTAATGGATCATGGAATGCTGTATTGACAGGTCATGCGGTATTAGAGGTACAATCAGATGTTGTTTGTCCAAAAGGAGAGAGTGTCGGGTTTGCATTCAGATTCTTTTCACTTAACCTGGCTTTTGCTACACTACAAATGCTATATTTCCCCCTCGCCCCATTAGATCTCCCAAGTGCTTGAGGCCATTGTTCTGTTGAGCTTCTTCAGGAAAAAAAAACTCCTGCACAGTAGCATGTCTTTCCCACATTATTGCTATACTGTAATGCTTAGTGTTGGGATACTTGAGAGGGCATGGGAAAGTTTGCCAAGTTGTGGGGACTTCCCTGTGTTATTTTTATGTAGAAAAAACAGTTCATTAATGACAAAGGGGGATTTCCCCAGTACTTTTTATGTGAAAAAGAAAAACTGGTAAGTGACTGAATCTTGGGGACCTCTCTATATGGTGACCATGGCAGAATGTCTATATTATAGCTCAGGTTCTGTATGGATTAAAAGAACTTCGTTCAGGGGGAGCAAAATGCCCCTTAATGGAACATGTTAAAAATATTCATCAAATCATTTAACAGTTGAAGAATAGTTACTTGGAATCAATGTCGGAGAAATGGTACAATATTTCTCTTTGACACAGAACAGAACATTCAACTGGATTCATGATCAAATTAGGGAAGGTGCTCAAATTGCATATTGAAGCTGACAATCCATTTTCCCTCCCACAGTGTAATTTTCTGAATGTTTGGATCCTAGGCAGTCTGACTTGGTACGTAAGCTGGAATAGATACCCAGTGTGGTGTGGAGGTTAGACCGATGGCCTATGAGTCCACCTCTACTCAGCCATGGGGAAATGGAACTGCTAAAACCATTAGCTTGATAGCCGTGAGAAAGCTGCTATGAGCTGGTTCTGACAAGGGCACATAAACACATGCAAGCCTGTGCTTACCTTCTAATGACAAAACAACCCATGCTGGAATGCAACATATAAAACTGAGGGAAATCATGTGTTATAACAAATGAGATCTCAGAGTTCTTAAGGAAGCTCCATTTTTAACAACTTTCTAAGTGGATTGGTGAATTGGAAGCTTGGTTCGGATTAGCCTATACTGCAGGATTTAGGAAAATTGTGTGAATCTGATATATTATTTTGCAGTTCCACTTTTTTGCTGCTAGATGGTACTGTTTTGTCACTGCACAGTATTCCAGCACTGGTCTACCTCTTTCTGCTGTGTTTGTGAAGAATCTCTGTCATCCAGATGAGTTTATCTGGAAGTTGAGTCATGGCAACTGGACTTTTCTTGAGAGATTGAAACATTTCACTACTCATCCAAGTAGCTGCATCAGTCTAAGGAAACGTAGTTGTGAGTCCTCCATTTTACAGTTCATCTTGGTTTCACATCACCCTGCTCTGAGTGGGTGCATAAATTGGACAATGGCCTGAATAGGTTTCTATGTGGACCATAATCTGAATAGGCTTGTTAGGTGGCCTAGGGTGCATGAAAGTCCCGCCTATGCAACCTTTCCCAACACCCATTAAGTATGAGTGGTTAACTATGGCCTTGGTAGTGGAGGTGTGAAGTACTTCTGATTTTTCTGGGGATTGATGAAAAATTGTCCCTCTCTCAACAGAGGTGGAGGAGTTACCTGGAGTACTGTGTCCAATTCTGTGCACCTGAATTTTAAAAGGATGTTGACAACCTCGGGCGGGTGCAGAGGAGGGCAACCAGCATGGTTGAAGGTCTGGAGGAAATGTCTTATGAGGAACGGCTTAGCGAAATGGGAATGTTTAGCCTTTCAAATAGAAGGCTGTGGCGGGATATGATAGCTATGTTTAAATATTTGAGAGGATGTCATATTGAAGAGGAAACAGGTTTGTTTTCCATGGCTTCAGAGATTAGGACTCGGGGCAATGGTTTCAAACTACAGGAAAAGAGATTCCATTAGAACATTAGGAAGAACTTCATTACAGAGCTGTTCGGCAGTGGAATATGCTGCCACAAAGGGTGGTGGAGTCTCCTTCTTTGGAGGTTTTTAAAGCAGAGGCTGGATGGCCATCTGTCAGAAATATTGTGATGGGATTCCTGCATGGCAGGGGGTTGGACTAGATGGCCCTTGAGGTCTCTTCCAACTCTTGATTCTGTGATTCTAGGACTCAGACACAATCTGCCTGTTACTTATCAAGCTGTCTTTCCATCAAGGGAAGTGATAGTTCCACTCTATTCTGCTCCGTTCAGGGCCGGCGCTTCCATTAAGGCGAACTTGGCAGTTGCCTAGGGTGCCCCCCTGCTGCCCCTACTGCTGCTGGCCACCACCGTCCATCCCCCCACCGCCCGCCAGCCGCCCGTCACCGTCCACCCATCGCTGCCCACTGCCACTCGCCCACTGCCCCCACACCCATCGCCACCCAACCCCCGCGCCCATCGCCATCCGCTCCCGCCCTGCCCCGCCTGCCTGCCGCCCCCTGCCTGCTGCCCCCTGCCTGCCGCCCCCTGCCTCCCCACCGTCCTCCACCCCACCCACCCGCTGCCCGCCCCACCCCACCCCCCACCCCTCGCCTAGGGCGCAAAAAAACCTAGCACCGGCCCTGGCTCCAGTCAGACCCCACTTGGAGTACTGTGTTCAGTTCTGCGCACCTCAATTCAAAAAGGATGTTGACAACCTCAAACTGGTCCAGAGGAGGGTGACCAGGATGGTTAAAGGTCTGGAATAAATGTCTTACAGGGAGCAGCTTAGGGAGCTGGGAATGTTGAGCCTTACGAAAAGGAGGTTGAGAGGGAACATGATAACCATGTTTAAAGGGATCTCATTGCCAGATGGGTGATATAAAAATCCAATAAATAAATAATTGAAAGGATGTCACATTGAACAGGGAGCAGGTTTGTTTTCCATGGCTTCAGAGACTAGGACTCGGGGCAACGGTTTCAAACTACAGGAAAAGAGATTCCATTTAAACATTAGGAAGAACTTCCTGACAGAGCTATTCGGCAGTGGAATATGCTGCCACAGAGGGTGATGGAATCTCCTTCTTTGGAGTTTTTTAAAGCAGAGGCTGGATGGCCATCTGTTGGGAGTACAGTACTTTGATGAGGGTTCCTGCATAGCAGGGGGTTGGACTGGATGGCCCTTGAGGTCTCTTCCAACTCTATGATTCTATGTAGGAGGACGGATGGTGGGACCATGTCAGAAGACAAATGGGTGAAGAACCTCTCAAACAGGGAACTCATCTAGGCAGATAGGGAGATCCTATCCAAAGGACTAAATTTTGCCATCACACCCAAACAGCTTCCTGTTGTGGATTTAATCAGACCTACAGAATTGGCCATCCACGGCAACAATCTAACAGCAGAAGAAGCTGAACAACTCTGGCTAAAAGTTTTTGCAGCACTCTCCAGTGCTCAATCACCAGCTTCCAATCTCATCAGCCAGGAGAGAAGTGCTCTGACATCCCTCAGCAGGGATAAGAACATCATCATTCTGCCTGCGGACAAAGGAAGATGCACTGTCGTCCCCAACACTGTGGACTACCACAAAAATGTTATTTCATTTTTAGATGACCAACACACATATGAAAAGCTAAAAAGAAACCCCACCAGTAACTACAAGAGAAAAGTAATAGAATTCTTAAAACACTTGGAGAAGGACAACACAATTGACAGGGTGACCTACCACCGGAGAGCTGCTCCCTGCCTCCATGGTCTTCCCAAGATTCTCAAGCAAGGAGTCCCCCTCAGACCCATTGTCAGTAGTATAAACTCAGTA
Source organism: Phrynocephalus forsythii (assembly GCA_029282475.1). Lineage (NCBI taxonomy): Eukaryota > Metazoa > Chordata > Lepidosauria > Squamata > Agamidae > Phrynocephalus > Phrynocephalus forsythii. The sequence continues at coordinate 31,303,416 of JAPFRF010000002.1, forward strand.
ACATAGAACATTGAAAAATACCTGGCGACTATCCTAGCCCCACTGGTTGGACTCACGGACCGCCACATGCACAATTGCGTTGTGGCTGGCCCGACGCTTTGGAACCATCTACCAGCAGAAGTGCGCCTAGCAGAGTCCCTGCCTGCCTTCCGGAAGGCCTTGAAAACCCTGCTTTTCCGGGAGGCTTGGTTGATTTTCTTTTTCTTTTTTTTTCCTTTCCACCGCCATCGCCATTACTATATCCTGCATCTGTTGTTTTTATTTGTTTACTTTATTAGTCTATGCAATTTGTTGTTCCCTTAATAGTTGTAAACCACCTGGAGTTCCCCACCAGGAAGACGGGCGGTATATAAGTCCCATAATAAATAATAAATAAATAAATAAATCCAGAGGATTTTGTTTTTAAGGTAAGGACCATGAAACTGGACACAGACGAAACCATGGCATCCTTTCATGTTACCTCTCTCTTTACCAGCATTCCCACCAATGATGCCCTAACAACTGTAAAGAAGAGACTAAGAGAAGACAACACCCCCAACATCAGAAGCAGCCTCAACCCAGACCAGATATGCCTGCTCCTGGATCTGTGTCTGACCATGTATTTCCTGTACAGAGGGGGCTTCTAGAGACAGAAGCATGGTTGTGCCATGGGTTCCCCGGTGTCACCCATTGTTGCTAACTTATACTTGGAAGAAGTGGAGAAGAAGGCACTCAACACCTTCCCAGAGATGATACCATCCCACTGGTTCAGGTATGTAGATGACAACTGGATGAAAAGCAAGACTCAGGAAGTACAGACCGTTACAGGCCACATCAATGTGGTGGATCCAAATATTAAGTTCACTAGAGAAGACACCCAAGATAACAGGCTGGCTTTCCTGGATTGTGCAGTCATCCTCAGACTGTTGCCTGGGGATAGAAGTTTACAGGAAACGCACCCACACAGATCCATACTTACTATTTGACACCCACCATCCATTACAACACAAATTAGGAGTTATCAGGACTCTAAACCACAGAGAAGAGAGCATCCCCACCTCCACAGAAGCCAAGGAGAAAGAATTTTATTTAAAAGACGAAGAAGCCAAGAAGAAGGAAGACAGGCACCTGAAGATAGTGCTTGAGGTCTGTGGATATCCAAAGTGGGCCTTCAACAAAGCAATGTCCCAACCCAGAACAATGGATCGGTGTGAGACCCAGAGCTGGTCATCCCTTACATGACAGGAGTGTCTGAAAAGCTTAAAAGGATTTTTGGCAAACACCACATCTTTGTTTATTTCAAACCCACAAACACACTAAGGCAAAGACTCACCCACCCAAAGGACCTGACACCAAAACACAAGAGGAGCAATATAGTCCAATGCAGTTGAGGAGTGTGCAGACCTCAACACTGGAGAAATGAAACAACGATTACAGAGGAGGATGGCCCAATATAGGAGGGGCAACAGCTCAGGACCAGAATCAGCAGTGCACCTCCATTTGAAGGACAAAGGGCACTCATTCAATGATGAGGATGTACATGTATTAGACTGAGAAGATAGGTGGTTTGAGAGAGGAGTCAGGGAAGCGAGTCATGTGTGTATTGAAAACCCCTCTCTCAACAGAGGTGGTGGACTCACAATCTGTCTGCTACTTATCAAGCTGTCCTTTCATCAATCCCCAGACAAATCAGATGCACTTCATACCACCAGCAAGGCCACAGCTAACGACCCATACTTAATGGGTGTTGGGAAGGTTGCATAGGTGGGACTTTCACGCACTCCAGGCCATTGTCCACCTAACGAGCCTATTCAGATCATGGCCCACCTACAAACCTATTCAAGCCATTGTCCACCAAATGAGCCTAATAAAGGCACTGTCCAACTTATGACCCTATTCAGACCAGGGTGAAGTGAAATCAATACAAAATGGAGGACTCGTCACTAACTTTCCTCGGACTCATGCAGATGCTTGGGTGAGTAGCAAAACATTTCAGTCTCTCAGGGAAAGAAGTCTATTTGCCATGACTCAACTTCCATATCTTTCTGCTGTGCTTCCGGTGTCTACTCGGCTGTTATGGTGAAACTCCTACTTGTTCAAGCAGTAAAAACAGTGGTCTTTTGATTGTTAAACAGTCATTATTTGGTGGCTTTGTGTTTGACTAAACTCAATTTAGGGATATTGCACTTCTGCATCCATGAAGCAAAATGCCAGGAAATGGCTCAGTATCGCACAATATGCCAGTGCTGCCAACAGGGGAAAGGATACCAAACTTTATACAGCAAAGGGCAACCTGAATGTTCAACCTTGCCCACAACACCAAGGGAGTCTAAAGCATAGAATCACAGAATCATAGAGTTGGAAGAGACCTCAAGGGCCATCGAGTCCAACCCCCTGCCAATGCAGGAACACCCCTCACAGTATTTCCAACAGATGGCCATCCAGACATTGCTTAAAAACCTCCAAAGGAGACGGCTCTAACTGTCATGAAATTCTTCCTAATGTTCAAATTGAATCTCTTTTCCTGTAGTTTGAGACCATTGCCCCGCGTCCTAGTCTCTGAAGCCATGGAAAATAAACCAGTCCCTTCTTCAATGTGACATCCTTTCAAATATTTAAACATAGCTATCATGTCCCCTCAGTCTTCTTTTTGTAAGGCTAAACATTCCCAGCTCCCTAAGCCGCTCCTCGTAAGACATTTCTTCCAGACCCTCAATCATCTTGGTTTATTTATTTATTTTATTCATTTATTTGAATATTTATATACCACCCATCTTCTGAAGGAACTCCGGGCGGTTTACAACAGCAACAATAATAACAAACTAAATAATAAAAGAAAAAAGCAAAAATAATAAAAATAGAAATGGGCCCTCCTTTGGACCCATTCAAGATTGTCAACCCTTTTTAAATTGAGGCGCACAGAACTGGACACAGAACTCCAGGTGGGGTCTGACCAGAGCAGAATAGAGTGGTACTATCACTTCCCTTGATCTAGACATGATGCTTCTGTTGATGCAACCAAGAATCACGTTGGCTTTCTTGGCCGGCGCAGTGGTACTCAGCTTGTGGGTCCCCAGATATTTTTGGACTGCAACTCCCAGAAGCCTCCACCACTCACTGTGCTGGAAGAGTTTTCTGGGAATTGCACTCCAGGAACATCTGAGGAACCGCAGGTTGAGAACCACTGGAAAGGATACTCCTGTGCTTGCTACAATTTCTTTCACGCATTTTAAAACCTAGATAACTAGAAAAAGATCATCAAAACTAAGGCTGTGTCAATGGAGACCAAGACCAATGACACTTCTATATTTTCAGTCACCATGTATGGGTATGAAAGTAGGAAATTTAAGAAATAGAAGATGGACAAACATTTGATTGATTCAAAATGTGCTGGAGGAGATTTCTGTGGAGATCCAGGATGACCAGAAAGGCGGACAAATCAAGCCTGACCTACTGTATCTGTGGAAGCAAAAATGTTGAAACCAAAGCTTTCTTGAGAGCTTTCTTACTTCTGTTTCTTGTGTTTTTATGTGAACCGCCCAGAGTTCCCTTTGGGAAATTGGTGCGGTACATAATTATAAAAATAAATAAATAAATAAATAAATAAATAAATAAATAAATAAATAAATAAATAAATAAATAAATAAGGCAGGATTCTCTGGAAAAGAGAGTAATGTTTGGAAAGGTTGGAAGCAGCAACAAAATACAAAAACAATATGAGATGGCTGACTCCATAAAGGACTATAGGCTTGAGGGCAGTAGAGATTAGACAATTTTGGAGTTTGCTCATTCGTAAGGTCGCCATACAAGAACATTTGTGAACTGGAGAATGTTGCTTAACTGATAAAAAAAAGGGTCAGGTTCTGGAATTTTCTCATGCTTGGTGTTTTTGTGAATGGTAGTCAAGCCCAGTTTAAACTTTATACATTTTTTGGCTGACCTCATTTTTAGAATTGCTTTATAGCAGTGATGGCGAACCTTTTGGAGACCGAGTGCCCAAACTGCAAATCAAAACCCACTAATTTTTTTGCAAAGTGCCAATACATTAGTTTAACCTGTATACAGGTGGCTATGAAGGGGCGATGTTGGGTGCCCACAGAAAGGGCTCCAAGTGCCACCTTTGGCACCCGTGCCATAGGTTCGCCATCACCGTCTTATAGCATGCCGATTTATTCTGCCAGCGCAGGATCGTTACTGCAGTCTCATGCAGCAATAATCATGGCATTGGCAACCTTTATGGTGAGACAGATTTATAAGGATTCCCACGCTCAGTCGTGTCAAACACTATTAAAGAAGTGGGCAGAAACAAGACCTAGTTTCATCTCAGATATATTCTAGATCACAAACATCCCCAGAGAGACTTGGAAAATAATACTAAGGAGAAGAGAAAGACATGAACATTTCCATGTGAAGACGTAATTTACTATACATCAGAAATGTAAAATCAACTTTAGTTGGACTAATAATTCAGTTTGTCTTCTGTCTCACATTAAAACTTACACAGAGGGTGAGAAATAAAATGAAATGTACATTTTAGATTGTATATATTAAATTTAAAAAAATTCACTTGAACATGTTATAAGTCTCTTCTTCTAGACTTAGATTAGTCAAATACATTACATGCTTGAGAAGAAGACACACACATAAGAATATGAGCTTTCTAGGCAATCTCTATGTTCCCTAGTCATCAATTTAGAAACTGACTGAATTGAATGGACAGGAAGCAAACTCCATGTTTGCTTTGCATATGAGAACTGTAGAAGTTGATTTGCTTTTATCAGTCAGCTTCATTGTTGTTGGAATGGGATGGGATAGACTAGAAGGGATGGGAAAAGACAACAATCTGTAAACTACATTTGCTGTGAATATGGAAACTGTGTGGCCTGCCTATCAAATGTTGCTGGACGACATTTCCCACCAGCCCAAGCCAACCTGGTCAGTTGTTAGACCTGATGACAGAAGTGGTTCACAAGCAGAAGCTTAGGCCCCAGATAGGAGGTGTGACCAAAGCTGACCAACCTCAGTAGTTTATTTGTCATATGTCTTCATCTGAAAAGATTTCTCTCCAGAAATCTGAAAGCATGTTGCCTATTACACCTGTTGCCTATTACATGGTAAATATGATGCTAGATTAATTGACAGAAGAACCCAGGTTGCAATCATTTAAAAATTGCAGCATGCAACAGAAGAGGTGCTGCAGAATACAGCATATATTGTTCTTTTATGAAAAGATGCACAGCACCTTTGATAAATAGTTCTGAAATGTTGTTACTTTCATTCAAAAAAATGACCAAATTTCAAAAAATGAAAATGACTAGAAAAACAAAATACCTGTGTTGCTTAAGTATACCTGGTGCTTCGACTTATATAACACATGAGGCACCTTATAATATCTTTTGGGTCACATTAGAGCAGATTTCTAAGCCAGCTTTACATTTCACAAGGACACTTGGGCAAGAAACCTGGAACTGACCACAAAGAACCTACCTTCTTACAACTGTTACTGCCAGCTGTTCTTCCTCCTCCTCCTCCTCCCCACTACCATTGTCATTACCGCCTGTCCATTGGCCAAGCAGACTGTTAATCTTTGACTCTTCTGCCTTCATCCTACTACTCTTGTCTCCACTGAAGTGAGCGAGCAAAAAAAATTCAATGGTGAAAAGAAGTAATTAGGTGGCTTTCTGATGGGACATGGGGTCCTTGGCAGGTGGCCAGACAATAAAAATCTGTTTATATCTTGCCTTCCTTTCAAAATAGGGACTCAGGTCTACATATAGCAAGTTTAATTAAAAGATGACCAGTTTTACATGTGTTCCCATTTAGCTGATTAACTAAGTCAAAAATGCTTTTAAAAGTCAAAGGGCGTTTATACATGACCCCTAAGCTGTGCTGCAAATGGCTCCCAGCTCCGAAGCATAGAAATGTTTCCCCACCAGCTCCGGAGTTTGCAGACAATTAAGTGCGACCCCGCCCACTTTAGCGCGAACCAGCGCACTTTTCTTGTACCTTCTCTCTGGAGGTGAAAAAAATTTGATGCAGATAAGAGTGCCGGGCTCTCCTCGCTTGTCTGTTGTTGTTTTTGCCTCCCGCCCCTTTAAGAGCCCCTTGAGAAGGAACCAGGAAGTAACGGGGCTCGTGGCAACTTTGACCGGCACAGGCAGGTTAGTAAATGCTTCTTTTGTCCTTTTTTTCCCTCCCCCCCTCACGCCGGCAGGAGCAGGAAGTGCTGAGGGGTGGGGACGCAGGAACAGAAACCAACCCCCAAGATCTCTGGTCTGAATTTAAGGGACCAGCGGATCTTAGGGGTTGTGTGAAAAGGCCCAAAATCCTTTTAAAAGTAGGGATTGAGCAGGGCAGAGGAAATCTTTGAGTATTAGGACACTTTAAGCATGCTTATCTTCTCTGATTTGAAAAAGCCTGTGACTTGCCAAGTAAAAGCAGCAGAAGAAGAAAAAAAATACAAAAGGTTATATATTATGAATATAATTTTTAAAAAAATCATATTTTAAAAAAGTTCCAGAGAAACAGGGAAAACGTAACAAATGGCCAATAAGTGGGGCAGGGCAGGATGTTTTTGAACCTGGTGGAAGGTTTAAAGGTTACTGGTTGTAAAACAAACAAGGAACAGTTGTAATGTTTCATTGGGACCAATGTTAAAACATTTTAAAATTCTCATCGGGGGGTGGAATATAGAAAAAAATGTCCAGCCCTTTTTGCTGCCCAAGTGGCTTTATTTCTCTGCTGATGGGAAGCTTTTGCTTTTTCAAGCTGGGACTAGTCTGAAGGGTTTTTTTCCCTTGTGTAGTTAGTTGTGATATTTTTCTTGTACAGATGACTGTGTGTGTCCATGGGTGGTGTTTTAGTGATGTGGACACTTGGAACATGGTGCTCAGGACCAGGGAAAGATATCCCCACATTATTTTCTCAAATCTGATTATTTTCCCCTTTAAAAAATTGAATTATTTTCATATGTGAAATCAGGACTAGGTTATCATATCACTTTATTGCTGGATTATCATTTTTACTTCCTACATTTATACTGCATGGAATGATTGGCACATGCAGGACCAGAGGAAGGAAAGATTGGCAGAAGTGGGACCAGAGGAAGGATGGAAAGGAGGAGGGTTGGGATGCGAATTACGTTGCATCCATTATGAAGAGCGAACTCCCAAATCATCCTGCAGCCCCTTTGTGAGCACTAACTGCAATTTCAGATGTAATACAGGCTGCGACTCAAATGAAAAGAACGCCAAAGTGCTCTCAGCTTTCTCATGTAGTCGTGCCCTTCCTATTGCCTTGCTCATTTCTCCAACCAGCATTTTTCACTGTGTCCCATCAGAACCTAAACATATAATCTGGCAAAGCATCTTTGCAAGCTGGCTTTTATTGCAGTCAGTATACGTACACTGTAAACTTAATTTTTAAACTCTGTTCTACTTACAGTACATGCAGTTTTTGAAAGCATACATCTACATGTGCTCTGTTATAAGTGGAAAGCACACTTACCTGTACAGCAGCAGATGGTTGTCAGAGAATGCAGCAGTTTTTCTGGTATCATTAAAAATTAATGTTGCATTTCCTCAGAAGCATTAGTTCCATGGCCTCCAGTCTCAAAAATGGGCTGCAGCGGTTTCCTAGGCAGTGCGTAATCTAAACAGGTGTAACCTGATCATTTGTGCTGACAAATTATTTAAATGAGAAATGCCACATCTCTCCTGTTGTCCGGAGGAGGCGTGTCGGAGAAGCAGAAACCCAGAACAAATATTTTCAAGGCAAGTCACAAGTTCTTTTTAGAAGTGTCATTGCAAGGAAACCACATCGGGGCTTTAAAAACTGAAGGATAATGTGGAAACTCTTGGGGCAGAAAATAAGTTGAGAGACAGGGTTTGCATAATGAGAAAATGTGTTGGGCTTGAGTTACAAATTCCTGGTCAGCAGTGACACTTACCTGGATGTTTCCAGGCAAAGGGTGACCAGTGAAATGGCATTCAGAGGTGGGGAGAACTTTCATTTTTAGAGTAGAGTTCCAGGAGCATTGCAGCCAGTGTGACCACAGAGTGTTCTGACAGTTATAATATATTTTTAAAAAAATACTTTTCTTGTCTGTGGTGCAGTTGTTCCATTTTAAGAGAACTTTGGAGGTGTTTCTTGACAAAAGGGTCCTGTCACCCATGGTTAAAAGGGATTGTGCAGCTATTGCATCTTTTATTGCAAGTACATCAGCTGCAATAAAAACAGCCTCCCAAGCATGTTTTGCTAGAACATCTCTACAGTCTCACAAACCAGATAACATCTATTAAGGAGGAAAGAGCAAAAATAATAAGGGAAAAAAACAGAAGAACTGCAAATTGGTTACGACACTGTCCAGAAATAGGAAAGTTACATTTGTGAGCTAAATTTATTTTAAGTTCTCACTGGCAATATTCGGCTGAGATATCTAGGAATTATCCCAAAGGTAACCTTTCCCATTTCTGACATTTTATATCAACATCCCTGACTGGGGTACTGCCTAGTATTAAAGAACACCTTGTATCATAGAGTTGGAAGAGACCTCAAGGGCCATCCACTCCAACCCCCTGCCATGCAGGAACCTCCAACACAGTATTTCCGACATGTGGCCATCCAGCTTCAGCTTATAAACCTCCAAAGAAGGAAACTCCACCACCCTCCATGGCAGCATATTCCATTGCCGAACAGCTCTAACTGTCATGAAGTTCTTCCAAAAGTTCAAATGGAATCTCTTTTCCTGTAGTTTGAAACCATTGCCCCGAGTCCTAGTCTCTGAAGCCATGGAAAACAAACCTGTTCCCTCTTCAATGTGACATCCTTTCAAATATTTAAACATAGCTATCATATCCCCTCTCAGCCTTCTTTTTGAAAAGCTAAACATTCCCAGCAACCTAAGCTGTTCCTCATAAGACATTTCTTCCAGACCTTCAACCATCCTGGTCACCCTCCTCTGTACCCACTCAAGGTTGTCAACAATCTTTTTAAATTGAGGTGCACAGAACTGGACACAGTACTCCTGTGGGGCCTGACCAGAGCAGGAAGGACTGAAAGCGGAAGTCAACATTGCCTCAGGTCTCTGTAAAATTCCATGAAGTTTATGAGGCAATTGCATGATCTTCTGAAAACACTTCATAACCTTGAACTAGTCCCTCGTTCTTAGCATAATCTATCAACCCAAAGTCATGATGAATGGAAAGCTAGGAAGGATCACTCTAGGCTTATTGGAGGAAGACCAGAATCGCAGTGTGCTTCTACAATCTGTTCCAATCTCCATCATGGTTTCTGTCATGCTTAATCTGCAGGAACTCCCTCCCCGTCAGAAAACATCTATTGAGTTTGAAAGGAGGGAAGCTCATCTATTAAGCAGGAGGACGGCTCACATCCCAAATTAGGGGGATGCCTCCTGTTTCACCCCTCTTTTAAAAAGTCCTATCTGTGACTGTTTTTAAAAATAAAATAAAATAGAAGAGGGTAGATGTTTGGGGGGGGGTTCTACTCAGTTTGATCAAGAACTGGACTGACTATGTACCCACCTTTCAAAGCAAAATGTCCCTAGTACTCTCCTTTTCTCGGGTATGTCGGCTCCTGATTTGTCAGGAAGTGAAATATGAAATACTGTACGCCACTGAAGAAGGCTAACCCCCCCCCCCCAGAAAAAGAAACACAACTGTGCAAATAATCCTTGCAGACTCTGACAATACATCCATGTTTACAAAGGACAGAGAGCATAGCTCAGTGGGGTAGCGTGCAGGCTTTCATGCAAAAAAGTTCCTGGTGAAAGACAATAAATGATCCAGCTGGGCACAGGAAACCACCTTCAGAGAAACTCTGGACAGCCCTAATTGGTCAGCAGCACTGAAAATACAGGGTGGCGTGACCCAATTAAGTATAAAATATCCTTTGACTTTCCTAACTATCTCAGGTAGAGGAGTCAGGATTGATAATGTCTGCCAAATTTATGGTTTATATTTATACTGTATATACATTCCAGCAGTGAATAAGCAGTACTTAACTATTTAACCTCACGTATGTATAATGTAGAGACTCTACCGAACTTTAGTTGACCAATCAGCGCACAAAGCTAACCAAATTAAGATCACTTTTACCAGGAGTATATCAATCACTTGAAATGAAATGAAATGAAATGAACAAGAAGGGAACTGAGACAGCAAATCAGTCCAAAAATGAAAATGGTGTAGAAAGATAAGCAAGGGGAAGGCGAGAGAAAAAGCAGAGGAACAGGGTTGGGGCAGGGAGCAGAATCACATTGGTACTAGTAACAAGGTTTGCATAATTTGCAAATGAGGTGCAGAGTGCATTTGCTTCTTGGGCCCTGCCATTCACCCACTTTGCTGCTTTCCTTTTGCCATAGCTTAAAAAAATTAAATAAAAGTGGATCCCATGGCAGTGTTGGCGAATCTATGGCACGGGTGCCAAAGGTGGCACTCGGAGGCCTTTCTGTGGGCACCCGACATTGCCCCCTTCACAGCCACCTGTATTCAGGTTAAATTGCTATATTGGCACTTGGTGAAAAATCAGTGGGTTTTGAATCATAGTTTGGGCATCAGTCTCTAAAAGGTTCACCATCACTGGCATATGGCAATATTAGAGGTGGGAGACAGATCTGAATAAAATGAAGACAATGAATTGGATCCAACTTTAGTCACGCCTAGAGTAGATTCATTAAAATAAACAGAACTTGAGTTTATTGCCCTAATATAAGCCCTTTCTGAAACAGTCTGCTCTGACTAAGACTGTCTGATAGTTTGTATCTCAAATTTATTGGAAACAGTTACCCTGAAATGTCAGAGATATGATATTCATGATTCAGAGAGCAATACAATCAAAAACATACCTTTTTTTAAATTTAGCTTTCCATATTTGACAGAAACCTAACTCTACCCTAAAGCTTTAAGGCTTTGCGGAACCTATTTATTCCGTAACAACGAGTATGAAAATGGATGGAACAAAACACAATTTGCTCTCCATGTTCTATCCATCTGAAATGATTCATTTATGACCTTGATTGGTATTTTAAGGCAAACCATTGCTTTATGCTTTGTCTACCAGGCAAGGCCAAGCAATTCAATCCACCTGCTTCTCACAACAGATGATAAAATGGAAACAGCCGGGGTTTACTTCTGATAAGATCTTTAATTAGAATGTAACTGTTTGTGATGAGTGCATTTTAAAGAACACCAGCTGGTATGTGTTATAGACAATATGTAAAGCTTAGACCTTTTATACATATATAAAAAACATTTGATGATGTGAAGATATCACAGCAAACCAGCTGAAAGTCCTAACAATGGACCACATAAATGAATTTATTTATATATATCAGGTAGATACATGATACTCAGCTGTCTATGAAAAAATTATACAGAGCAAGGATGTCTTAATTGGGTTTGACAATTATTAATTTTAATTAACTTAGGCTGCAATTTAGGAGGGATTAAATTCTGATAAATTCAAAGAACTTACTTCTGGGCAGATATATATGCAACAGCATCTGTCTCAGAGAATCTAATCAACAACAGAAAAATACATGTACACTGTGATGTGTAAATATGATTGAATACATATGTATAAATACACACATGTTCTCCTCTGAGTTCCAGAGAGAGGGCTCTCACCCCTCACAAATTTAAGGGCTGTATACAGTAATAGTAATAGTAATAGTACAGTAGGACCCCTGTATCCACTGATTCATTAACCATTGATTTGGTTATCCATTGTTGGCAGAGGAAAAAAATTAAATAAATAATTTAACAGCCGCAAAGCAAGCTACTGTCACAAAACAGCAGTTTTTGGGATTTGGGGCATTCTCTCTTATCCATGGTTTTTGTTCTCCACGGGAAGGCCTGGAACCAATCCCCAGTGGATACTGGGGTCCTACTGTAATAGTAATAGTAATAGTAATAGTAATAGTAATAGTAATAGTAATAGTAATAGTAATAGTAACAATCTTTGAACTACAGAGCTGGATGAGACCCTGTGGATTATCCAGCACAGACTGTTTCAAAGAGGCAAAATGGAGAATCAAACTCCCAACCTCGACAGCCTAAACCACTGAGCAATCCAGCAGTTCTATACAGATACTCAGTTTTTATTTTCCTTAATTGAGTTGCCTAGTAGGAAAAGGATGAAAAGAAAAACACAGGAGATGGGGAGAGGGGAGACAACGGGGGTGGAGGGGTGAACAGTGCCTGGACTTCCTGTTTTCCATTAATAAGCATTGTGACTACACAGTAAGCGCCTCATCTAGGAATCAAAGGGTGGAGACGGATCTAAAAATGAGGAGGAGCCCTGCATTAAGGGGTCTTGAGCTTTGTCATCCACAGCAACTGACTGAGATACCACACAAGGATTTCGGCACAATGTCCCCTCAACGCAACAAAACAACTGAACCATGTTGAATTTTATGGGAGTTGTTTTCCTTGTAGGAAAGTGAGTGGGTATCAAACTCATTATTCATTTTCTTTGCTGCAGATTCATTACAAAAGCTGTTGCCACAACAATAGCAACCAGTAGAGCAGATTTTGTGTTGTGAGTTAAATATTGACACAAAACACAGATGGCCCATTGAATCCCTGCTATCAAAAGTAGATGTTCGGCATTTTCCACTCTGTAATATTTGCAAACTGTGAGCATAGGGAAATTATAGTTCAATGACTAACAAATTGTCTTTTCTTTTGCATGCAGAATAGGGTGGGGTGGGAGCAGTTCATTAAAGGATCTGATGCCACAAACGGTCTGCTGTCTACCGAATTCTGGCTCCACACTGATATTTGTTCAAAATTACAGCCTCGCCACCAATCATCTTGAGAGGAGGAAAGACAAAATGGAAGCAGGCTGTACAAAAGTGGCAGCAATTATTTTAATTGTTGTTAGCTCCCCAGAGGAGTGCTTTGGCACTACTAGATGGATGGGATATAAAAGTAACAAATGAATAAAACAAACACACGAGTCTCTGGTACCAAGAAATCAGGATATTGGGATATCAGAAAAGTTACATTGAAAAGAACGCATGTGAAGAGTAGTGGATTGTATTGCCATAAAAATACCATCTGTTCCTCATATGTATGTTGCCAACACTTTATAAAACATGAACATAAAGACATTCCTTCCTGAAAATATTTTTAAGGAGATTCAGTTTATACTTAGAAATGCATATATAGTGTTGGATTATTTGTTTTGTTTTGTAGTCTGCTTTGCAACCCATTCCCATATGAATCCAAACCAAAGACCTACAAGGGTTCCAAATCTTAATGAAGTTATTTTCTTTTTCCTTTTCCTTTTTTGTTTCTCTTCTAATAAGTCTCAAGCGAATAGTCAGTTCCTCCATCCGTGCCACTACACTTATCCTCTCCAATTATCTCTGAAAAGAGAGTCCTTGAGCATTTCCCCCAAAATCTAGCCGTTTCAATTGCCACTCTGGATCTGGGTGGATTTGTTGTTATGTGCCATCCAGTTGCCTCCATCCTATGGTGACCCTACTCATGAGCAATCTCCAAAATGTCCGTCTTCACCAGCTCTTGCTCAGCTCTTGCAAACACAAACCTTCTTTGGAAAATCAATCCATCTTGTATTTGGTCTTTCTCTGCTCCTACCACCACCAGCCTTTTCCAGCATTGTTGTCTTTTTCTGAGAACTCTGTTTTTCCATCATGTGCCCAAAGTTTGGTCATTTTTTTTTTTGTCTCCGGAGAAATTTGGGCTTGATTGAAAAAGAGACCCACTTGTTCATCTTTATGGTGCTTCCAGGTACCTGCCAAGCTTTTCTCCAGCACCATATTTCAAACGAATAATTTCCTTTTCTCTCAGCCTTCTTCAGGGTCCATCTTATTTATTGTTATATTATTATTTATTTTGATATTTCTAGACCGCAGCCGATTTTCCAAATGGGAACTCTGGGCGGTTTACATGACAAAACCATACATGTACAACAAAGCCAACATGTAGATAACGCATGAATAAAACTACAAATACAAATCAAACCAACAATGCAATGAAGGCAACCAGATAAACACAAATAAGCCAGCAAGAGGCAGAAACCAAATAGTAGCCGACAAAATCAAAACACGGGAGAATACAAAACAGACATTAGTGATTGCTTAAGGCTTCTAGGAAGAGCCATGTTTTTACCACTTTTTTGAAGGCTTCTGGGGATGGAGCTTGGCAAAGCTCGCTAGGCAATTTGTTCCAAGTAGCGGAGGCAGCCACCGAGAAGGCCCGATTGTGTGGAGCAACCTGGAGTGAGAGTGCCATTAAAGCTCTAGTGCGCTGGCCCAGCACTGACTTTTGGAAGATGTGCTCTGCCATATATCCAGGTCCCAAGCCATGGAGGGTTTTGTGAACCAAAACCAACACCTTGAACCTTATTTGGGAAGCAACGGGCAACCAATGCAAGTAGGCCAGAATTGGGGTGATGCGGTCGAATCCGCCCACACCAACCGCCAGTCTGGCCGCCGCATTCTGCACCCACTGCAATTGCCAAATAAGGGTCAAGGGGAGCCCCATGTAGAGAGTGTTACAATAATCTATTCTCGACCAACTCCTGCACCACTGTACTCATGGAGTCCCCATCAAGGTACAGTGAGTGGTACCTCGGATAACAACTGCCTCGGATAACGAATAATTCGGATAACAACTGCAAATTTCCGGGTATAGGGCTGCCTCTGATAACGAATTTTCCCTATGGGCTGCCTCAGATAACGAATCGCAATTCCTAGGTATAGGTCTGCCTTGGAGAACGAAGTTTCTCTATGGGCTGCCTTGGATAACGAATCTTCCTATGGGCTGCCTCGGATAATGAATTTTCCCTATGGACTGCCTCAGATAATGAATTTCCAGCATTCATCAGTAAAAAAGTTATCCCAGGTGACATTGCATCTGTACCTTTAAAGTGCACTTTTTAAAGAGTTTTGAGCAAAAAAACAGGTGTCTGTGCCTTTTTCCTGGGCTCCAGGATAGATTAAACGGTTTCCCATTCATTCCTATGGGAAACTGCATTTCGGATAACGTCATGTTTCGGATAACAACTAACCTTGGAGAATGAATTACCGTCGCTATCCGAGGCACCACTGTATAGGTGAATCTGGGTGATAAGCCTAAGGATAAAAGGCTGACCTGGACACAGCTGCCACCTGGGACTCCAGGGACAGTTCCGGGTCCAGAACAATGCCCAAAATTCCTCACTCTTTCAGCCAGCTGGAGTGTGGACCCACCCAGACTGGGAAGAGGGCCACTGTACCCATCCAACCCCCACCCCAAGAAGAACAGAACCTCGGTCTTCCTGGGGTTGAGTTTGAGCCTGTAAGTCCTGGTCCACTCCAGAACCACAGCCAGGCAGCAATCAAGGGTCTGGACTGCCTCCACTGATGGATAAACTCTATGATGAGACAGTGTTGGTGGACAGAACACAGGAAATTGTGCTGGAAGACTGCTGTTTCATCCCCTGGTTCTTTATGTATAGTATTTTGATCATGGCATTGGGGATGATCCAGTGTAAAAATAATTTGAATCCATGCTTCTGATTCTGATTCATGTTTTTGCACCACTACTGTACCATGGAGCAAGAGATACGTGATTTTTATGCTTCAATCTGTGTTCGTACAGATGGGAACTGGGATTTGACAGGGGTTTAGGGAGGATCACATGTAAGGATTGTGTGGAAATGTAAGGATGCACAATCCAGATCCTTTTTTGCACCACTGTAAAAGCCATGTAGCAATGGATTTCTATGGTTTGGTACATGGGCACAAATGGGATTGATGAACGGATAGCATTTTGGGGCAATTCCAAGTATAAATCATATGAAAACATGAAGACCCATTTTTATTTGATCAATATTTTTACTTTCTTCCTTCTTTTAGGAGCTTTAATTTCTGACAAGTTTCACAGCCTCCACAGGCAATTACTGTATTTATGATGAATCAATGCAATGCTAACGATTGCTGGAATTATTACTGGTGCATTAGCTTTTCAGCACATTTAGACTTTTAACACTGCCCCCACCCTTTAAAAACAATTTGATAACTAAACAGAGAAAACCAAAACCGTAAGATTGAAGTACTCAATATTTCCCTTTAAGGTTAGATTTGAGGAATATACTTGTTACAATTCACACACAAGACAGTAACAGAAACAACGTAGCATCTCAAAGGCTAACTTGACACACAGTCATGTATGTTACAATATGATTATATACAATTCTTGACCCTTCCTGGAATCTTCCTAAACTCAGTAATTTTACCCAGTGCTAGCTGGGGGGATAGCTCAGTGTTTCAGGTCTCTGGCTGAGGAGCCAGAAGTCGGGAGTTCAATTCTCCACTGTGCCTCCTGGGAAAAGAGACAGCCCTTTACTGTACCCCAAAGAAGGGAATGGTAAAGAACACTTCTGAGTATTCTGTACCTAGAATATCCTGGAAAGGGTAACCATAAATCGGATCTGCCCCCCTCTCTCTCTCTCTCTCACACACACACACACAGAGAGAGAGAGAGAGAGAGAGAGAGAGAGAGAGAGAGAGAGAGAGAGAGAGAGAGAGAGAGAGAGAGAGAGAGACTTACGGGAGCTAAGCAGGGTCAGCCCTGGTTAGTACTTGGATGGGAGACCACCAGGGAATACCAGGTGCTGTAGGCGCCTGGAGTAGAAACTGGCAAACCACTCCAGTACTCCTGCCAAGAAAACTCCATGGACATGGGGTCACGAAGAGTCGGTCACGACTGTATCGACGCAACACACACACACACATAGAGAGAGAGAGAGAGAGAGAGAGAGAGAGAGAGAGAGAGAGAGAGAGAGAGAGAGAGAGAGAGAGAGTTCAGAAATTCCCGACGGGACTAATTTCGATTAAACTGGTCTCCCTCCTAAATCTACCTAGGACTGCTTCTTAGTTTTCCCGCAGAGGGAAAGTCACAACCGGTTTGCTTGCCTGAACCCTCCTTTCTTCTCCATTCTCATAGAATTAGGAAAAGACGCCCTACTATTCATCTTTCACTTCTAACCCCTTTCTGCCGGAGCCGCTTCACAGGAGCGCGAAGGAGTCGCCAAAAGGCCCGCAACAACCACTCCGTGGTGCAAATGCGATTCATCATGGCCAGGGAAACCTCGCCTTCAGCCTCACCATCTGTTCCCAACCACACGCCTTCTTGCTCCTGGGTCGCAGGGGCTCGTAGATGTGCGGCAAGCGGCAGCCTCAGGCGGCCGGGGAGGCAGGCGGAGCCTCCGCACAGCAGGGGGCGCTCGCGTACGCGTTCACGGGGGTGGGTGGGGGGAAGCGTTCGGAGAACTCGTCTGCCCTTCCCGCCGTCTTACTCGCTGGGCCGCCGCGGGAAGGTGAAAAGGAGAGCCGCGTTGGGCGCGGAGGTTAGGAGGGCGTGGAGGGCGGGGGCGAGGGCGAGGGGGGGCGCACTTTTAGGGGCACAACCTCAAGATCATGCCCCTGCCCGAACTTGAAATGGGACTTTTTACATGTCCTGCTTGCAGGATCCTGACAGTTTAATAATAGATATTGTTATCTGGATCCCAAACACCGTATATATACTGTACTGTATATATAAATATATGCGCGCTGTGTATACTGGTTGGATTACTGGTGCCGTGTTTGTGATATATATTTTCCGAACGTTTTATGCAGCAGTGAGATGTCTTCGGAATCCCAACCTCCAGATTTAGCGCGTGAAGCACCCAAGGATAAAGAGTATCGAAGCCCAGGGCTCCGAGGCGTGAAAACGACCACCTTGTTCCGTGCCGTTAACCCAGAACTTTTCATTAAACCTGTAAGAAGGTTATTAAAGAATGGCAGCGGTTTGTGAGTGAGATTTTGTGATTTATAGTAGGTAACACATTGAACTAAGAGCGCGCATTCTCTTCTTAACTTTTATTCACAGCTAGCATTTGCTTCGATGTGGGGAGGGGATCAAGCTGTAACTTACTATCCCGAGTTGTATGGGCATAAAAATATATATTGCTGTCCTATACAGGGTAATTGTCCTGATTCATATATGCCTGAGGTGTGTGTTCTGACTGCAGAGTTTATCAATGGTTCTCAACCTGTGGGTCCCCAGATGTTCCTGGACTACAACTCCCAGAAACCTCCACTACTTGCTGTGCTGGAAGGGGTTTCTGGGAGTTGCAGTCCAGGAACGTTTGGGGACCCACGGATTGAGAACCCTTAGCTCAGGCATGTCCAAACTTTGGCTCTCCAGATGTTTTGGACAGCAACTCCCACAGTCCTTTGCCTTTGGCAATCTAAGCTTAGAATTCTGGGAGTTGTGGTCCAAACATCAGGAGGGCCAAAGTTTGGACATGCCTGCTTTAGCTCATCAGAAGTCAGTGGGCCTGAGCACACCTAGTTGTCTGCTAAACTTGTTTAAATCTTTATGTGCCTTAACTAATTAATTGTTAATAATTATGTTCAGTAGGTTTGAACTGTCCAAAGAGTGCTCATAGTGATGGGGCGGTGCAGAAGTTGAAATAATGAACTGAATACCAAGAGTTAAAAAATTAATGTGATAAGGGATGACGAATATCATGTGTAGAAAGTAGCCTTTAGTGATCAATTATTTATCAAAATGATATGCTGCTGTCTTTAGTGTGACTGGAGCAGGTTACAGCAGGTTCCCTCCACAAAAAAATAAAATAAAATAAAATCAAACAATAACCAATTAAAGGGTTTGTTGAATCAATGTTAAAACTATATTTTAGGTAGTCAGTCCACATAATTACAATCTGTAAACTTTCTGTCTGATCTGAGTTTTAAGGTATGTACAACTTAAATACAGAATATATACAGTATTGCCTTGACTACACTGTACCACACTTCCCTCGATCTTAAGGTCCATGGTAGCTGCTGATTTTAAAATTATTCATCCATCTACAGTGTAATCCTAAACTACTCAGAGGGAAGTCCCATTGCCTTCAAGTGTTACTCCAAAGAAAGTATGTTGCAGCTTTCATTCAGTATATTTCTATTCAGTTCCTTGATACTGAAATAAAGGGAATAAGAAAATAAAAGAATACTAGCTTACTATATAATACCTTTGGCAGGTGGAGATGCTTTGTATGTAAATCCAGCCACTGAATTTATGCCACATAAGCCTAATGATGTCATCAGTCACAGTATTTTTTATTATTATTACTGTACTGAGTTTCTTATTCTCCCTTGCGGTTCCCAAGATATCTTGGTCTTGAGATCCCCCATTGTAGGGAAGCTGTTGGGGGCTGTGGAACAGATGACAGAGCCGTTAATTTCTCAAAATTGCTGCTACTGGTCAAATTGTCCTCCTGCTGCTGATTTTTAGGAATTAAAAACTGCCAACCTGCTTCTGTGCAATGAAAAGTATCCTAATAAAACCACAAGACCTTTGCCCCCTCTTGAAATATATTAATTTTTTATACCACCATGCCATCAGCCCTACACTGAGTGAATTATGCTGATGGATTTCTGACAACAGGTACTATAGAAAATGTTTTTTAGATTATGAATCATGTATGCATTTTTTTATTTTCACAGAACAAAGGAGTTATGGCTTTTGGGCTTGTGACAGTTACACTTTGTGTAGCCTACATTGGATACTTGCATGCTCAGCAAGAGAATAGAAAGGATCTCTATGAAGCTATTGACAGTGACGGAAACAGAGAAATGAAGCGGAAGACTTCTAAATGGGACTAAAGAAATGGATATCTAACACTGTGTGTATCAACATGGAAGGAGGGAAAATTGCATACATATTTTTGAAGATGCAATTGTTCAGGATTTTGTGTGGGAGCCATTGTTTTGCTATGCAGTAATGGATGTTTCTCTTGAAGCATCATCTGATACAGCATAAAATGCTTGTATGATTTATGAATAAAAGACAGCATTAAGGAAAGGAGCTCACTGTGTTGCAGTGTTCTCAATAATTGCCAGCCTGATTTTGAGATATTCTCTGGCAGTTTAGGATGGGATAGTGGCAACCGCTAACTCTAATTTTGGAGTGCTGTTCTGAATCCAATCTGAATGGCGAAACCAATTTTGGAATAGGATTCAGCACCCTGGATAGCTCTTGCAATGCACTGCAGGCTAAAGCCTAGAGTAAATTCACAGCACTCCCAAATTGGAGACACCTGTGGCCACAGGGAATGGGTGTATTAGCAAATGACCAGCAATAATATTAGAAAAAAATGTTGGGATGTAAGGTAACTTTAGTAATGTAGTTTCCAATGCCTATTTGGAAAAAAAACATTAACAAGGATTTGTGATAATTAAACAAAAACTAATGTTGACATCCTGCTTGGAAAATTACCATACTTAGTATCGTCTTTTGTGAACTAATTCAGAATGTCTTACCTATATAGTGTCTATAATTATGGTGTTAGTCATCTCAACCAAAATATTGTACAGCTTGTTTTTTTTTAAAAAAAATAAATATTTCTTAAACAACATAGCAATTTTCATTAGCATCCATGGCACATCTCATTTGAAGGCAATGGCCAGTATTCCATTGCCTAAACACAGAGTGGAAGGGAAACTGAATGAGCATCCCTCTGTTATGGAATGCCTGTCAACAACCCCAGTTAGCCATCTGGCTGTTGCGTTTTGGACCAGTTGAACTTTCCTGACACTTTCCATAGGCATCCCCATGTAGATCCAACCGGGATGTAACTAAGCCATGTGTCATCATGGCCAGATTAGACCTCTCCAGGAATGGCTGCAGCTGACATACTAGTTTAAATTGTGCAGATGCACTCTTGAGCACCACTGAAACCTCGGCATCCAGGCTCAGATGAATCCAGGTGCACACCCAAGTTTTGCATTTGAGTTTTCAGGAAGAGTATAACCTCATCCAGCATTGGCTGCATCCCTGTTCCCTGATTGGCCTTTTAACTGATCAGAAGCAGCCTTGTCTTGTGTGGATTAAGTTTCAGTTTGTTACTGACATCAGACACTAGTCTAGAGCTGAAACTCCCTTAGATTCAGATGGCAAGAACAGAATTGGTGTCATCTTCGTACTGTTAACACTGAACCCCAAAAGACTGGACAACATATGCCAGTGGTTATATGTAAATGTTAAATAACCCTGAGGGACCCCACAGTCCAGGATGATGAACAAGAGTTCCTCAGCACTGCCTTCTGAATCTTCTCCTCTAGGAAGGACCAGAGCCACCGTAAAACAGTGCCTCCAAGTCCCATCCTAGAGAGATGGACCAGAAGGATAACATAGTTGATGGTGCTGAAAGCTGCTGATAGGCCCAGCAGAACCAACAGGGACACACTCTCCTTGTCCAGTTCCTGGCATAGGTCATTCACCAAGGCGACCCGAGCAGTCTCCATCCCATAACTAGGCTCGAAGCCACGTTAATATTAATCTAGATAATACAGTACATCTCATCCAGGAACCCCTGGAGCCGAGGGGCTACAACTCACTTCCACACCTTCCCCAAGAATGGAATATGAGAGAATGTTAAATGGCTTTAGAGAAGCAGGTGAAACTTCTTTAGGTTATTTAGTCAAAAGGTATTGTGAGAGCTTGCTTAATATTAATTGGGGGGGGGGTCTCACATGCTTTTATGAGGAAAGCTTACGTCACCTGGCAACAATTACTGGGTCAGAGGTGAGCTCACATTTTCTCAGTCTGATGGCCAGATGATGATAGCTCCAGAAGATGCAGGTGGATGTTTCATGGTAATGTCACCTTACCGTACAATGGTGAAACGTTTTCTCCCTTCCACTGACATGGATGGATTCTAAGGAAATCCTGCTTTGCTTATAAGAACAAGAGCTTTGCTTCTGCAGGAAGACCACAGTCAAGCCTTCCATGATCTGTAGAGCCGGAAAACAACTTGGGTGAAATCATGATTAGGAATCCAGATTTTGACACATTTGTCTGTTGTGCTGTTTGCTCAAAACTAATTCCACCACCTCCAACACCAGAGACCTTTGAACGAATAAGGGAATATAAGCCTTACAAGACACGGTATTATACGCACAAAGATATACTGGGTAAGTTGCTCTCCAAGATTTACACATTTCTGTCTACAACAGATATCCATAAATTTGAAATCTTTCATGCTGACAGTAATTGCTCAGAAGAAAAGGGTTTCTCTACACATGAGCACTGTTCGGAACTAATTACTTGTACAGTATTTAATTCTTTTTCCCCAATAAGGAAGGTATGGCTACATTGTCACAGAAATGTATTGACAGGTAACTTGATTCCTGTCACAGTATAACTCAGTGTTTTTCAACCACTGTTCCGCGGCACACTAGTGTGCCGCGAGATGTTGCCTGGTGTGCCGTTGGAAAAATTGAAAAATTCGAAAGATTTTTTTTTTAAAAATGTCGAATTGTCGCCCACTAGGCGGGCGCTGGACTGTGTCCTGGGTATGAAGGAGTGGGGTTTTTGACCCCACCCTCGGCCAGCAGGGGCGCCAATTGGCGCTCCTCAGGGGGACACCCTCCACTTTTCTGATCTCCGGGCTGTGATTGGTCAAGACTCCAGCCTGGACCTATCACAGAGGACATCATCTTCCGACTTCCTTCCCGCCCGAGCACAGTGTGCGCAGCAGCGGAGAGAAGAAGACGTCGTGACTCGAGTCACCAAAAGGAACTGATGCAGGAGGAGACGGACGGAGACCAGGACTCTAATGGTGGTGTGCCTCGTGATTTTTTTCATGAAACAAGTGTGCCTTTGCCCAAAAAAGGTTGAAAAACACTGGTATAACTGTTTATGTCTGTGAAGATTCTCAGTCATCCAGGTGAGATTATCTGGAAGTTGAGTCATGGCTACTGGACTTCTTTTTTGAGAGATAGAAATGTTTCGCTGTTCATCCAAACAGCTTCATCGGTCTGAATACAGCTAGTGCAATTTGCACTAGCTGTATTCAGACCGATGAAGCTGTTTGGATGAACAGCGAAACGTTTCTATCTCTCAAAAAAGAAGTCCAGTAGCCATGACTCAACTTCCAAACTAACTGTTCAGTTACTACTTCTATAAGTATGGAGATGTGGCCTCAATAGATCATGCGGTGGATGGAGCATCAGATTGTTCAAGTGCTGGTTTGTGTTGTTAATTCATTCATTATTGTGGATATGAAACCAAAAATTAGGTGGATAGGAAAACCGCATAATTGTTTTACTAATTGGTGGTTTGTAGCATTTAAACTTCTTAAAGTTACCGAAAAGACAAGTATTTAAAGTTGAGAAACAGGCAGTCTAGAGTTTTAGTATAGCGCTACAAATGTTTTTTTTTAATTGACTACTTTCCTGAGTTGTGGTCTTATAATTAATTAAGTTGTAAATAACTTTGTGAAGTCTGTGTATGAGTGTTTGTGTTTTTAATTATTCCATATTAAAACTGATGAGGGGTTCTGGCAAAGCAGCAAAAGAAAATGATGACGAGGAAATATCTTTTTAATAGGAAAAATAATTGAAGAAGAAGAATTTTGAGCTTACCAAAAAAGGTAGAAGTGGATGAGGGGTATGATGGAGGTTTATGAAAGCTTTAATCCCCATTCATTCCATAAAACTGACAGGAGCCTGCTGACTTATGTGGTACCGCACATTACTCCAGCCTTTGAGTTATCCTGCCTTCCCAGACAACCTACTGATTTCTCCTTAGAGGAATTAAAAAGAGGTCCAAGGTAGGCAAGGCTGTACCTAGTTGACACCACTATACATTTGGTACTTCATTATTTGTTCCAACAGATTACAGGTCCCTGGATATTGCTGCTACTACTGTCCAAAGAAGAATATATTGCTAACGCCACTTTATACAATGTTTATTAATATCCAGTGGAGATGCAGTATTTTATGCTCAGTGAAACTACCATGCTGGTTCCCAATCATATAGGTGCTTGGTCCATGTGATTGTCTCTCACCTGTTTGAGAAAGAAATATAGTGTTGATTTGTTTGTTATAGGCAGAACCAATTTATTAATATTTCAAGGATAAGGAGCAGTTAAATCCCACATCCCTCTTCAACTGTTCTGCAAAGGGTTGAACTTAAGTGATGTCTTCCTTAGGTATTAACCTGATGATTTTGCTTTCTATGGGCCTTTTCACACGACCCCTAAGATCCGCTGGTCCCTTAAATTTGGACCAGAGATCTTGGGGGTTCGTTTCTGTTCCTGCGTCCCCACCCCTCAGCACTTCCTGCTCCTGTCGGCGTGAGGGGGGGGAGGGAAAAAAAGGACAAAAGAAGCCTTTACTAACCTGCCGGTGCCGGGTCGAAGTTGCCACGAGCCCCGTTACTTCCTGGTTCCTTCTCAAGGGGCTCTTAAAGGGGCGGGAGGCAAAAAAACAACAGACAAGCGAGGAGAGCCCGGCACTCTTATCCGCATCAAATTTTTTTCACCTCCAAAGAGAAGGTACAAGAAAAGTGCGCTGGGTCGCGCTAAAGTGGGCGGGGTCGCACTTAATTGTCTGCAAACTCCGGAGCTGGTGGGGAAACATTTTAAATCTCCGGAGCTTGCAGCCATTTGCGGCGGAGCTTAGGGGTCGTGTATAAACGCCCTGTGTCAAGACTTTTAATCTAATTAAGGCTTGTACATGGCTTGGCCAATCCATTGTATTATATCCCATCAACACATGCCTAGCATGCACACATGGACACAGACAGACAGACGGATGGACAGACAGACAGACAGACAGACACGGTGCACTAGTCTTGAAATTATGTTTGTGGTTCTTGCATTTTAAAGGAACATCTTAAATTCAAAGCAAACAAAGCAAAAAGTATGCTGCATATATACCACCCATAGCACTTAAAACTATTTATGTGTTTTACAATTTAATTATGCAGGTACACACTGCCTCCCCTTGCCCCATGTGGGCTAGATACTGATTTTATCAGTCTGGGAAGGATGGAGGACCGAGACAGTCTTGAGATGGTTACCTGAAGGATTGAACTCAGGTTGTGAGCAGAGTCTTAGCTGCAGAACTGCAGTTTAACCAATGCACCATGAGGCTGTCAACTTAAATATCTTAAAAACCTTAAAATGCCTAGCATCTTACATACTAAAGCTGGTATCTTACACAGTAAAGCGAAAGAGCACATGCCATAAATAATTTATATATAAACTGTAGACTTCTCTTTCAATTATTCCTTGGCTTATTTAGAACTTGGAGCAGACCTTAAGCAAGCAGAAGCTGAAAGAAGAGAAACAGAAATTGAAAAACGAATTGATAAAGTACGAACTAGACTGCTGCTTCAGGTAAAAATATTCTGCAGTCATACATTAATTAAACTGCCCCCTTCCTTGATATTTATTGATAGCTCTGAGGGAACTGTGTTAGTCTGTAGCCTAACACAGCAAAGCAAAAGCAAAAACAACACAACAGAGAGTCATGTGGTACAGGGTAACCCTACCATTTTTTTTATTTGACATTGGTGCTTGTGGGCTACAGCCTGCCTCTTCGTGTGCATGGAATATAGCTTCAGTAAACAGACATTTATATACAATTGGACTAAATCCCATTACACAATGCATCATATTCAGGCAGACAGGCAGGCAAGCAAGTGTTTTTATTGTATTTTATTTTGCTGTCTGTCGTGCATTTGGGCACACAAGCGAGTGCAAAGCCAGTTGTGCAGCCCTGCAGTCTCCAAATATGCAACAGCAAAATCAAACACACTTCTTGTGCCGTTCCCTTGTCACATCAATAGCATTCCAGCCGTGGGAAGGATATGGGGAGTGTGAGGAGTGATAAAAAGGCAAAAGTCCCACCACGGTGATAGAATTAACAGAAGTTGTTAAGGGCCATTTAACAGTCTTTGGAAGGCACCAAGTACAGATCATACTTTTACTGATGAATCTGTCGTCGTTCAATGATATTGTGAAACTCTCATGGCCTCCAGTAAGATCTCTGCTTGCCAGATCTCAGTATCATTTTTTGCATCTTGCCAACAGGTGTGTATCCAAGGACCTTGCTTTGGGGTGTTTTAGATATAAGAGGGCTCTGTGGCAGGGGAGGCCAGGGGCATTCAGGTAACCAGGACTCAATGCCTACCAACTCTAGGGTTGGTGTGCACAGTAGTAACCCTTTGCTTCCTAAACTGACCTCTATCCTTCCCAGTGTCTGGACACATGGTTTTCATTGATTGAGGCCTATAACCGCTGAGCAAAAATACAGCTTTAAGTACCCCTTTCCCATTTGCCTCCCTGTTTTTGAAAATGAGAACGACTAAGTTGATGCTGGTGTGGGCTGTATCAGTTCAGACTGTGTCAGGGCTCACGTGGTTGCTATGCTGCATAAAACAAATATTCTCCACTTAGAAGACTAGATGTTGGGGAAGAAATTAGGCTTGATTATTTCTTCCTGAGAAGCTGATTTCTACTTGTAGCAATTCTTTATCTGTGATTTTTTTTTGCTTATTACAAAGAACTGTTCTGTTGCGAGACTGTTACCTGCTGTCTAAAGCAGCCCAGACACTGCTATACCTTTTTGTTATTTTTGAAAACTAGATCACTGGATAGAGAGTGTGTGTGTGTGTGTTGGGAGAGAGGAGGAATGGAAAAATTGAGAAACAATAGGATGGGTGACTGTTCCACCTATGACCCCAAGCCTCCAGAGCAGACTTTTGGAGGGAGCACTGGGACTTTAGGGAGAAAGGGAGAATCTCTCCCGTTGGCAACTGCTCCTGTGCTAGCGGAGAGAGACCACTGCGTGCAGCCCAGAGTGGTTTGGTTTGTATGTGACACTGGAATGCCCAATGCATAGATTTCTTCATAGCTGGCTTGTTTTCTAGGCTCAGACAGAAAAAGAAGATGCAGTGGAAGATGCTCTCAGTCGCGCCGATGCCCTACACAAGAAAGATCTCGAAGATCTGAAAATGCGAGATGAACAAGCATTGCAGGTCAATAGTTATAGCAGGGGCTAACGTACTGAGATGTTCTTCCATTTCAATGTGTGTGTGTGTGTGGGGGGGAGAGATCTCCACAAATATGCCCATCTATCACACATATTCCCACCAATGTAGTTCACGTAATACCCAAGTATCAGCCAACTCTCAGGAGCAGATTTGGAGGTGGCACTGGGGATTGCAGCAAGAAAAGAATAGAAAACACCTGATTCTGTGCAGAAGGCTGTTCCCTTCAAGGAAGGCTAGGTAGTCAAAAGCTCTATAATAATGCAGACATTGCATGGGATATAATCTTTACTGGATGTGTAGGTTAGGAAATATGTCCCTCCTGTGTTAAAAGAAAACAACGCATCTAGAGATGGAAAATGAGAAGATTTGGGTGGATGTGAAAAGTCTTCTCCCTTGACATGGGGTGGGTGGGTGGGGGTCAGGTAGGGGATAGACAGATGGGTATTGGCATTCAAATGTTCTTTGTAGTTCTCTCTTGTTAAAAGCAAAAGAGAAGAAGTGATCAAGTCTTGCTCTGGTATTCATATTTATTGTTCACATTACTAAAGGAAGCTGTGAAGACGACAAAGCAAGAAATGCTGGAGTATTTGGAAACAGAACTAAAGAGAGAATCAGAAGCCGCAGAACAGCGTATGACCCACAAACTTCAGCGGATCATACTTCAGCTTCAGCTGGAAAAGTCAGCAGCTGTAGATCAAATGAGACGGGAGGAGCAACAAAAGATAACGGGAATCCTTGAAGCCCAAAAAAAGTACAGAATTTAATTATTTCATTTTTTTTAAAAAAAGACAAATTGCCAAAGAGTTGCACTTGACATTACATAATACCCGGAGTTCTTCAAACGGAGTAAATTCTGGCTGCTCCTTTTCCTCTTTCGCAAGTTCCACTAGAAGGTACTGCCAAAATCCTGTTGCACTGTTACAATGGCGGAAGGGAAATGGTGTGGGTCACAGTAGCTAATCTTTACTAATATATCCCACTGGGATTCTTCACTGTGTGTCACTGCAAGCTATACCATTTGTCTTCGGCTGCCATATAACTATATAATAGGATTTTGCTCATTATGTGTGTCACAATTCCCAAGCCTCACTCCTCACTGTAGCCACTCTGTCACATTCCTTCTCCCTTGCTCTGGGTGGGAATGCCCAGAAGGAGTAGGAAAGATGAATGTTTGAGCCCTGGCTGGGTTCCTTCCAACCCACCACATGGCTTCCACCTGAGGAGGGCTGTGTTTTCCAGGGGTTTTAACGCTTCTAACTTTGATAAGTTCCTATCAGATCCTACTGACTTCAATATTAGCAATTCAGTAGCTTTTAAAAAAAGGCATACAGCTGCCTAGATACCCTAAGCACATCCGATCTTGCCTGAGTTCGGAAGCTAAGCAGGGTCGGCCCTGGTTAGTACTTGGATGGGAGACCCCCGGGGAATACCAGGTGCTGTAGGCGCCTGGAGTAGGAACTGGCAAACCACTCCAGTACTCCTGCCAAGAAAACTCAATGGACATGGAGTCACGAAGAGTCGGTCACAACTCTAACGACGCAACACACACAACACAACACACACACAAAAAGGCAAGGATTAAAAATCACTACTGCACTTTCTCTCCCCATCTTTGTGTGTAGTCAGTGGGTTAAAAGGATTTATTAAAATTAAAGGGAAAGGCAATAAAAGGATAATACAAAAATTAGGGGAATGGTTCCAGATCTAAAACAAATGTGAGCACAGTCCTACAGGATATCAAATAAAACTCAGATAATAAACACTACCCTGACTACCTCATACCTATGTAGAATTACAGAGTAAAACTGGGGGACTCTTCCTGTGTTCCCTGGGCACCAGTTCTTACATGATATGCAGAGGTCATTACATGTGAGTAAAGCTGTCACTAAGAAGTGAAGCAAGGCTTTCCTAAGCTGTACTAAGTATGAAAGGGCTCAAATTCAAATTTCCCCTTTATCTATGTCTCATTGATACCTGGGCTGACCACTACTAAATTACTCTATCCTCTTTGATCATTCTTACATGCTTCCTTCCTAGAGATGTGAAGGCTCAGAAAAAAACAACAACCAGGAAACATTCAGAAAATTAAACAGTTTTTTCCCCATTTTTCCCCCGAAGCCTTTTTGGGTTTTTTCCAAATAATCGGAAAAAATGAAAAAAGAAAAAGAAAAATGATTATGGAATGTTTTATTTTAACATGATGAGTAAAATCTCTTAAGACAGGTTGTTCAAATATTTTCCAAATCATTTCTAAAAAATACACATAGTATCAGATTATGCTAATTTCTGTGCACTGAGGACAAGCAAGTCCTAGGTTACAAACTGAACTCTCCAATGCAAGAACAAGATGCATTTCTTCCTTTAGGAGGTGCTGCTATTGTCACAAGAAAAAGAAAAAGGTTTCACTTTTGTTTTTGCATGTGGGCAGATATGTTTGGTAAGAGTTTACATTTATCTGATTCCAGAAAATTGAATCATTCAGCTACATTAGCTTATAACCTTTATAAACTTTACATCTCTGTTTCTTCCCAGCTTTGAAATCTGTATACCCTCTGTCACCTTACTGACAGA
The DNA here is from genome assembly GCA_029282475.1 of Phrynocephalus forsythii. Taxonomy (NCBI): domain Eukaryota; kingdom Metazoa; phylum Chordata; class Lepidosauria; order Squamata; family Agamidae; genus Phrynocephalus; species Phrynocephalus forsythii. The sequence goes on from JAPFRF010000002.1 coordinate 31,332,833, forward strand.
ACTATTTGGTGACAACTAAAAGATTAAGTTTGAGTGTTAGGCTCCTCTTTAAAGTATTCTTTATCTCAGACCTTTTTGAAGTAATACAGAAACAGGAGAATGGGTCGTAGATGCAAACTATCTGTCTTGCAGGTGTGAATGTTCAGATTCTTATACCCTTCCAGGCAGACGGAAAAGTCCGTGAGATATACAATACTTCATCTCCTGTTCCCTTTGCAGTGTGGCATTGTGGTAGAGTATTGCACTCAGTGTGGGATTGTGGTAGAGTATTGTGGTAGAGACTGCACTATGTTTTGCTAGCATGCATCTTGAGATGTTGTGCAAGACATTATGCAAGAAATCGCACAAGGCCTTGTGCAAGTGGAAGCAGACTTCTGAAAAACGTACAGTGAAAATTAAATGGTCCTACAGTGGAGGTCTACATTTAGTCATATACCATTAGCAATGTAACATGGCCAAATGGTAATGCTGCAGTGAAGAGGATTGGAGATCATGGCATAATTCGTAGTTTCTGCTCTAGAATACTTAGTACCTGGGAATATTTTGATACTAGAGATTGCTTCAAGAAAAGGCAATCATCCACCACTATCCTTAGATATTTCTATGACTTAAGGGTGCTTTCAGTAAAACCTTTCCCTGTTATGTCTCCCAGGCTTGCTCACAGTACCTTAGAGGGGGAAAGATTCCAGCTGAAGCATATATCTTGTCATCACCTTGAACAATTCTCTAAATACTACATGGGACTGCAAACACCATCATCCTCCACTCATAATTTCCTCTGCTTTTTCTATTGCAATAACAAGGACTTATTTAAGTACATTAAAAGTAAGAACCCAACAAGGAAGGCCGTTGGACCATTAGATGACAATGGAAGGCAAGGGATTTTTTAAAAGGAAACAGAGATTGCAGATAGACTCAATAAATTCTTTGCTTCAGTATTTCAAGAAGTATATTCAAGAAGACAGAGACCACATGCCCCTAATAGAGCCTATCTTTGTAGGGAGGGAAACCAAAGAATTAAGCCAGATAGAAATAACCAGGGAAGAGGTCCTTGCCTGTCTTGTTAAACTAAATGCTAACAAATCACCAGGACCAGACGACATGAAATTACTGATGTCCTAGCCAAAATATATAATCTTTCCCTCAAACCAAGTGTTGTGCCTGATGACTAGAAGGTAGTGAATGTAACACCAGTCTTCAAAAAGGATCCAGAGGTGATCTAGGAAATTACAGACCGGTCGGTTTGACATGTGTCCCAGGTAAAGTGATGGAAACTATCCTAAAAGATAAAATTAATAGGCACATAGAAGAGAAGGTGCTGCTGAAGGAGAGCCAACATGGCTTCTGCAAGGGCAAATAATGCTTCACTAATCTGTTAGAATTCTTTGAGAGTGTCAACAAGCATGTGGATAAGGGAGATAAAGTTGTCATTGTTTATCTGGACTTTCAGAAGGCTTTTGACAAGGTCCCACACCAAAGGCTCTTGAATAAACTTGCCAGTCATGGAATCAAGGGACAGTCCTGGATCAGCAACTGGCTAAGGGATAGGAAACAGAGGGTAGCACTAAATAGACACTTCTCCAAGTGGAGGAAGGTAAAGAGTGGAGTCCCCCAAGGTTCAGTACTGAGACCCCTGCTTTTCAACCTTTTCATAAATGATCTAGAAGTACAGGTAGGAGTAAATAGCAAGGTAGCCAAATTTGCTGATGACACTAAATTATACAGGTATCAAAAACAGAAAGAGATCATGAGGAGCTCCAGAGGGATCTCTTGAAACTGGGGGAGTGGGCAAACCAGTAGCAAATGAGCTTCAACATTAGTAAGTGCAAAGCGATGCATGTTGGGGCAAAAAACCCAATTACGTTTATAAACTGATGGGGTCTGAACTCTGTGCAAGAAACTAGGAAAGGGACCTTGGTGTCCTGGTGGACAGCTCAATGAAGGTGTCAACCCAGTGTGAAGCAGCAGTGAAAAAAGCAAACTCAATGCTAGAGATCATTAGGAAGGGTATAGAAAATCAGTCAGCAAGTGTCATTTTGCCTCTTTATAAATCTATGGTGAGGCCCCATCTGGAGTATTGTGTACAGTTCTGGTTACCATACCTCCCGAAGGATATTAGGGAACTGGAAAAACTACAGAGGGCAACCAGAATGAGTAGGGGATTGGAACACCTTCCTTACCATCTCAGGCTGCAGCAGTTGGGCCTCTTCACTCTTGAATGATGGTGCCTAAGAGGTGACCTGATTGAAGTTTATAAAATCATACACGGTGTAGACAAAGTAGATAAGGAAAAACTGTTTTCTCTATTGCACAACACTAGAGCTAGGGGGCACTCCATGAAACTTTTGGGTGCTAGATCTCATACAAATAAGAAAGTACTTTTTCACCCAGAGGATCACTGGTCTGCGGAGCTCCCTGCCAGAAGAAGTGGTGACAGCTGTCAGCCTTGACAGCTTTAAGAAAGGCTTTGACAAATTCATGGAGAACAGGGGTATCAGTGGCTATCATTATGGATGCCTAAGGACAACTTCTGGGTTGGAGAGATAAGCTGGATATCTCTCAATGCTATTTGCAGGAAATCATAAGCACTTGAAATATGAATACATACCAGCTCCAAAATGGTAGCACAAGCTTTCCCTCTGGAGTCATTTAAGGCCCAATGACTTGGTCTTCTGTTTGCAACATTCCCATGTTTTCTAGTTCCTAATTCTGAATTGTTCTCATCAGAAAAACATGTTCTAAGGAAAGAAGGGCAGAATAGCTATACAGTATTGTTTACTTGATAGTACAAAGTGCTGTCCATTGGAAATACTAGGACAGTCAGTGCTTGTTCATGTTTCCAGAGTGGAAAGCAGATGGAAAGAGTGCTCCTTTTTCCATGTGATTGGCATGCCACTTTCTGCTTCTGCTAAGCAGGATTTTCAGGGATGTTTTGTAATGTTCTAAACACTTTCAAAATCTATTTAAACAGAGGCAACACTAGCCAGCACATCTATTTAAAAAGACAATAAGCTGTGCAGTCCTTGTACACAATCTGAAAACAAAAGTGGTTGGTACTTACATTAGATGTCTACATTTTCACAGAGAGAAGCTAACTTTGAGTCCTTTATTAGCCCAGTAATATAGACATACTGTAGCCATATTTATGGATTCTATGGAAAGCCTAATTTCAGATCCCAGTGCATATGCATGTTCAGAGACAGCTGTCCTGGCTCCTGGAAGAGAAGCCAGGACACTTTCTGAATATGGTGGTGGCAGCAGAGTAAGAGGTGGCAGGACCAAGTAGGGGGCTGATGGGGGCAGTGGAAAGGAGGTGGGGGCATCGTTTTGCTACTGCAAAACAAAGTACCCGGTGGAAAAGCATTTGGCGCTTCATTTTGTATCAGTGAAACAAGCTGCACAAACCAAACCATAAACCAACCCACTTTTTAGGTCAGTTCACTTTGTACCTGTCTCTAATAGATCTGAAAGCAAGGCCATTTTTACTTTTACAGTAGGACCCTGGTATCCGCTGAGGATTGGTTCCAGGCCTTCCCGTGGATGACAAAAATTATGTATAAGAGAGAATGTCAAAACAACCCCCCCCCAAAAATACCCAGCTGTATTGTGACAGTAGCTTGCTTTATGGCTGCTGTTTGTGACAGTAGCTTGCTTTACGGCTGCTGTTTTACGACAGCTTGCTTTGCAGCTGCTGAATTATTTAATTTTTTCTTCTGCCGAATGTAGATAACTGAATTTCTTCTCTCAAATTTTACTTCCTCTGATCAAGTCTTGCTCTGGGAGGAGGTGCATATTTCAGAACAATCCTGTGCCACATAATATATAAGGCAGACTTACTATGTTTAGTGTGGCTAACTCCAATATAGGTGTGTTCAGCATTGCAGCCTAATACAGTATTACTGGATGGTAGTATTTTCATAGAACCTGTTTGTAAAGTGGTGCTTTATTTTGTTTTGTTTATCAAGATGCAACTGGCACTGAAATTGCTTCGAAACCACCAATAATGAAAATCATGTTAAAGTTATTGTTTGATTTTTTCTTCTTCTCACTTTCGCAGGAAGTATTTGGAGCAAATTGAGCAAGCTGGGGTGATGGCTACTGAAATTTATCAGAGAAACTTGGAACGGTTAACTTGGGAAAAAAAACATGAAATGGAAATGGCTCTTTCCGTCTCCCAAAAAGAGTTGAAGGAAGAAACAGAGAAGTTGCTCAGAGAAGCAGACAGTGTCCGTGAGGCTCAGCTTGAAGAAGTGGCCTATACGGTGAACCAGAAGGAGAGTCAACTCCTGTCTCTCAGCCAAAAACTGGAATACATGACCGCTTGGAAAGACAGCCTGGAAGCCGAGATAGTAGAAACAAGAGAAACCTTTCAGAAGTACATTAATCTCACATTTCCCCAGCTTGCCCCGGGGCAAGCCGATTTCATCTTGCCGTTCAGAAAAACTACTTCCTTCACCGACTCTGAAGTAGAAGAGCACCCTCAGTGACAACTAGGAAGACTGTTGGTGGATCTGCCCACTTGTTGCAAACATCCAGATACGCTAATAAACAAGTGCTCAGGTGCATGTTTGTGTGTGAGGAATAAAACCATCTTTTCTCAGTCCTTTACAAATACAGTATGTGGCTATTTGAGTACAAACTCTGTTATTTTCCCCCAACATCATTTTAAAGTATGTCTGTCAAGATTCTCAGTCATCCAGGTGAGTTTATCTGGAAGTTGAGTCATGGCAACTGGACTTCTTTTTCTTGGAGAGATTGAAAGGTTTTGCTGCTCACCTGAACAGCAGCAAAACGTTTCAATCTCTCAAGAAAAAGAAGTCCAGTTGCCATGACTCAATTTCCAGATCATTTTAGAATGCATTTAAAAGTAACACAACCACTCCATCAGATCAGGAGCTGCTCTGGTAAGTATGGCAGAAAGAAATCAGTGGGGCAGAATTAGGCTTACAGTCTTGAGACAATGCCATTTTTTAAAAAAAGGAACTGCTCTAGGATATGCTTCCTCGCCAATCTTGGGGGGTGGGGAACTGAATTACAGCACTGTACTTAAAAATATTTTTAAAAAACGGAACTGCTTAAAGAGTTTTTCGAAATGCATCACGATATGGCACAGCGATGGAAAGAACGACAGCGTTTGCGAGGAGGAAAGGGTTGCCGAACTCGTCCAAGGCAGACGTTCGTGCCAAAAAAAAGGCGGCGGCACCGCGCTGGCCAAGGTGCCCACCCAAGCCGCCCGCCGGTCGCGGACGGCTGGGAGGGAAGAAGGCCGGCCCTTCCCGCCCTCGTTGGGCCCGGCCTCTCCCACCCCCCACCCCCTGGAGCGCCGGCGAGGCGAGCGGCTACCGTCTCCGTGGAAACGCGGCCTGCAAAGGACCGCCAGAAGCGAGCCGTGGCTTCGCTCTCCGCAGCGCGGGCGGGCCGCGACCAGACACGGCCAGGGGGCGGCGGCGGGGCGCGGCAGGGGGCCGAAAGGAGCGTGGAGCCCTGTTGTTTTTGGACCCAAGGAAGGTCGGGTTGGGTGGCCTCGGTCGGGAGGGAGCAGGCAGGAAGCTCCCCGCGGCCCTCGCCACGGGAGCCCACCGAAGAAAGGCGGCCCTCTTCCCCTCCCGACCGAGTAGGTGTCCCTCCGGAGCCCTCCGCCCTCCGCCGCGCCTCGGGGGCCGGAGAAGGCCAGGCCGGCGAGGCTGCTGCTGCTGCTGCACGACGTATTTGACTGCCGGGGGATCCACCTCTTCTGAGGAGTGATGTTGGATAGCCCAGGGGCGGGCAACTGGAGCGGTCTAGAGAGGCTTTTTTGGCTTTCCTGTTCCCACCAGTCCTAGGCAGCATAATAAAAGATAAAGGTATTTTGTGTGTGTGTGTGGGGAGGGTGTTGAGAGACACCTCTAGAAGTCCGCATTTGTCCACCTCTGCGCTACAGGATCATTTTGGAGTGATGCTGCACCACCACCAGTATTATTGTTGAACCTGCACCAGTTAATACGCATTAATGTTTCCCATAGAGAAGTTAACGGTCAGTGTGTCTTCTTGCTACCAGTTGCCTTCAGTGCTAGGACAGATTGACAATGGGGAGCAACCCAAACTCCCTGCATATCAATTGCAATTAGTCTGATTGGTGGTGGTTCTGTATGTTGTATTGTTCTATGGACTCTTCTGTGCCACACATTTGGAATCTATGAAAATGGAAAAGAAACCATTAGGCAAATCGAAAAAAGAGATGTATGGCCAAATGTTATAGCCAGCATGCTTCCCATAAATTTCCAGGTGCCACAGAGTGAGCTTTTACATTGCTTCAGTAATTATCTGGTGGTCTGAATCAATCCATATATTTATGATGGCAGCATTTTTGTAGTGTTCTAGGTAAGAGTAGTAACTTCTCTAATCTGTCAGACAGAAGTGGGGGGAAATCATTGCTCTTCCCCTAGCACTGTGGCCTGATACTGTATATTCTTTAAGTAAAATGGTTGCACATGTTATCAAGACATTTTTATGTCGATAGACAGGTACTTTACAGCTGACAAGTAAATATTATTAGTAAAACTTAATCAAATTCCAATACTGAAGAAAACCACTTATAGTGGAGGTCAAGGAGTCACTGTCTGAATCAATCCATATATTTATGATGGCAGCATTTTTGTAGTGTTCTAGGTAAGAGTAGTAACTTCTCTAATCTGTCAGACAGAAGTGGGGGAAAATCATTGCTCTTCCCCTAGCACTGTGGCCTGATACTGTATATTCTTTAAGTAAAATGGTTGCACATGTTATCAAGACATTTTTATGTCGATAGACAGGTACTTTACAGCTGACAAGTAAATATTATTAGTAAAACTTAATCAAATTCCAATACTGAAGAAAACCACTTATAGTGGAGGTCAAGGAGTCACTGTCAGGGTGCTAACACCAGCGAAGATTGCTTCATTCAGTATATCCTCTAGTAACATCACTTGAAATAATAGAAACATGTGTTTTCAAGTCAATTCTGACTCAGGGCAATCCTTTTCAGGGTTTTCCAGGTAGAGGGAACTGAGAAGTGGTTTATTCTCTGGTGGCATCCTGGGACTGTGTGGCTTGCCCAAGGCCACCCAGGCTGGTCCTACTTGCAGGAGGCACATTGGACAACCCAACTCCCAGCTTCAGGCTCTGCAGCTGAGGTATCCAAGCAGTTTCATTTGAAATACTGCAATGCAATTCCAGAGCCTTTGCATTTGATCTAGGGATTTGCAGAAATAGAGAACATAAGCAGCTTCCTTTTTCTGGAGTCACACTATTAATCCATCTATCTCAATATTGTCCACTCCAGTAGCTGTTAGCCTTTGGACCTCCAAATATTTTCATCTTCCAGATTCCGGAAGTCCAGGCTAACATGGTCAAAGGCCAGGGACTTGAGGAGTAGAAGGCCAAAATATTTGACAAGTCAGATGCTGAGAAGCACAACTCTCTATCAGATTTCCTCAAGCTGGTGCCCTTTAGATTTCTTAACTCCAGTCCCCATCATACTTAGGTTGAAATATACAGTAGTAGCAGACATTGATTAGTAGTCTTATCTGCTCTCTGAAGTTTCAGATCCAGGTGTTTCCCGTTCCTACCTAAAAATGCTGGGCTTGCTTCTGGGATTTTCTGCATGCAAAGAACGTTTTCAGCTACTGGCATACTATAACTCTTCCCATATGTTGCTACAGAACTAAGCCATAGCCTTGTACACTTTATGAGTTATATGGCACTCATGACACAAAGCTATATGGATAACTTTTTTCCATCAGCCTTCCTGTCAGTCATTTCTGCTTCCAGACCAGGCTGTTACTGAAAGCTTGAAAAGTTGAGGAACTTCATTTGACCACCCAGTCACAGTACTGTCAGTGAAAAGTACTGTACTGTAGGAGAGATGACAACATATTCTAACAAATGTCAATTCTTCCTCTCCCCCCCCCCCCCCAGTGTAGAATGGCTCACTCTCAGGCTGAAAATGTGATAAGGAACATCATCCGTGAAATTGGACAAGAGTGTGCAATGAAAGGACAAACTGTATCAGAAACTCTGGTGGCATTCATGGTAAATATAATGGATATATTATTGGTGAGCTGAGTTTGAATGCTGTTCTCACCAAGTTGACATCACAACTAGGGCATAAAAATGATTACAGTACCCCCCCCCCCGCCTATTGCGGTGGTTAGGGATCGGACCCGACACACAATAATTGAAAATCCGCAATATGCGGATGCAGGGTCAGGTCGGGACTGGTGGGCCTATCTGGGGCCTCTTGTGCTTACTCCAGGCCTAGCACTGCCCCAAACAGGCCTCTGACGGCCTTCCCGGGCCCATCAGAGGCCCCAAAATTGCTTCTTTCCAAACTGGAAGTGACTTCCAGAAAACCGGAAGTGACTTCCTGATCACTAGAAAGCACTTTTGGGGCCTCCAAGGGCCTTTCTAGGCATGTCGGAGGCCTCGGAAATGCTTTTCGATGAACTGAAAGTGACCAGAAAGTGCTACCAGGATTGGGACCACTGATGGCGAGCAGTGGTGACTTAAGGCTATTAAAGCCTCCCCAAGGACAAAAGAGTATTTTAGGGAGCCTTGGCCTTTGATGGTGGGTGGGGTAGGAAGCTTTCAGTTCATTTACATTTAAAATTACCACTGCTGGTTCATCTGGCTTGTAGCATTTTACAACAGAAATAGAAAATATATATAACGATTTTAAAATGTGTTAAGTAAACTAATCACGTAAGTATATTTGCTGAGATCAGTCATCACACTTTTGAATGAGATCTGTTTAAACCAAATAGGTAACTAAAACATGTTCTGCTGACTTTTAGGTGAAAGCAGTTGTACTGGATCCGAGAAATGGATTTAATGTGGATAGGACTCTTACAAAGGCTGATGTGCAAAAACTTATTAAGGTATTTTTCTTTTGGAATTTTTCAAGGTTCTATGCATTTGTTTGACAGCACTGAAACATTTTGGAATTTATTGAGTATCATCTCATTATAGTAGAATCTTAACGATGTGGTAGGCTTTTTAATTGGTTAATGAAGCAGTTTAAGTAATTCCATTCTGAATGGATTTCCTTTCTTCACCTCCACTTATGAAGCCATCTTGCATATACAGTGGTACCTCTACTTACAAGTGGCTCTACTTATAAGCAATTGGACTTAACAGCAGAAAGCCGTTGGCATTTCAACTGCTGTCTTAGAAATTTTAGATGCGGTTTGCTCTACTTACAACTTTTTTCAATGTATTTATTTGGTTTTAGGTTTTTTTAGATACAGCTGCTCTGCTTACAAGTTGTTCAACTTATGAGCATGCATTTGGAATGGATTAAAGTCATAAGTAGAGGTACCATTGTATAATGAAATGTATGGATCTACCACAGTACCTAAATAGAAGGTGTTGTCCCTTGTGACAGCGTCAAATGGTCTGGTGGAATTTGTGCATAAGCCTGAAAAAGTGATTGAAAATGAGCATGCAAAATTACTTTGGGACTTCTAAATGCAGACAGACAAGGTTTTGGAGCATAATACCCGAGATATTGCTATACCAGGTGATAGTAGAGTCACCAAGAAACAACTTGAAAAGATTACCCGATATCAGGGTCTGAAAATTGAACTTCAGAGCCTGGCATAAACCACTTCAGTGGTAATCAGGATGCTGGGTGCAGTGCCTAAAGAGCTAAGCAAGTATTTAGAAGAAATTGGAGTTGACAAAGTCACCATCAGTCAGCTGCATAAGGCTACCTTATTGGGATCTGCTCGCATAATTCGCCGATACATCACGTAGTCCTAAATGCTTGGGAAGCATTTGACTAGTTATTTGAAATACAGAATCCAGCATAGTTATCTTGTTTGAGGTGTGATTATTTGATGATGATGATGAATCATCTGAAATCCTATTGTAACAGAAGACCATGTGGGATTGATGACAACAGAAGTGGCAGCAACTGCAGTTCCATTTTTTTTTTGGTGGCAGGAATGGGGGATTAAATATTTCTGATTTCCCTCCTGAAGCTTTACCAGCAACTTTCAGTAATTAAAGATTTCTCTCTTCCATCCTATGGGTTCCATAGCATCCACAACATCCTAACAATGAAAGGGGTCACACAGGAGCCATGAAAGCTTCAGGACAAAAGACAGAACTGGTTAATTTCCAAACTCTTGATTTCCAACTGCTGATGGCAGCATCATCCTTACATGCCATAAAATCCAGCTGTTGCATGTGTGTTTGTCAGAACCATAATCTAGTCATTTGAAACATGGCATACATTCTAAGGAGAACTGTGTATGTACACCTGGGATTATTTGGTTTTCCATTCTATATTAATTAAAAATTTCAATATTATCTTTTATTTAATGATATTATTTATCATTTATTCAATGATACCATATTAATGAAATTAATATAAATGTGTTTGAATATTTGAAGCTTGCAGTGCCATCTTCAGTCACTATTACGCAGGCTTCCCTAACTATTGGATAGGTTTGCAGTTGGTACAGTGTGAACTCCCTACAAGCATAAAGTATGCAAATCTCACTCTCATAGATGTGTGATAATTAGACCATGACATTGGGGGAGGGGAATCTAGAGGTATAAGTAACACATTTACAGTATTAGGCGTGCACAATGTGTCCAGCTCTGATAGCTATGTTACTTTCCATGAAAGCTGTATTCTACCCACATGAAGCTATTCCTTTCACTACTAGCAAACAATTCAGTCCCAGTCCATCTAATTGTAGAACCTGATCACTTATTTATAAGATGTATTATGTTCACATAAAAAGGAAGCCACAGCACATTTTGGTTTGCAAAACTACATTATCGCAACATGATGTATCTTATTCAAAATACTGCTTCTCTGATGCCTTATTGGCCTTTTAAAGTAAAAGATGCCTTGTTATCAAAATCAGTAATTCATTCTTTTTCACATGTACATGATTGGATATGGCAGTTAATACTGGTACATACTGTCTTGGGTGTGTCCCAAACTAATGTTATTGTGATCATTTTCTAAGGGGCTTGCAAGAACTAACATCTAGAAGTTCTCTTTTTAGCTTTCAGTTGACAGACTTCTTGACACTAGGAATCCATCTCTGGACACTATTAAGATGCAAGTTTATTTTGACATGAACTACACAAGCCGAGGTAATCAGTATGTGAAACTATTTTATGTAAACATGTGGTATCCTGGCAGTGCAATTCTATGTGTGTTTACTTAGATGTATTCAGTAATAAATGTGCATTTAATTGCAACCATATTACATCTGTTCTTGTTCTAAATTAGTGTTTCTGGCACAGCTGACATTATGTGGAATAGCAAAGTGAGATAATGTAATCATATAAATCACAGAGAATAGCAAGCTTCTAAAAGATGCTTGGAAACAGAATTGCCACTTCACAAGTATTTAAAATTTGTACATTTACAGAATTTTTGAAAACTTAGTTGGATTTGGATTAAAAATGCTTTCATCAAGTATAGCTAGATTTAATATATACATTTCATTGCAAAGCCTTACTATACCTATGATTGTACTACTGCTAATTTTGCAGTGCAGTCATAAATATTTTTCATCAGATTTAATCCTTGCAATATTCACTGGGAAAATTCACATTGATTGCAACCTAGTACAGTGGACCCTTGTATAACAAACAGTTTGTATAACATAAAATTTGCACAACATAAAAAATTCCAGAGATCGGGGAAATTTGCTTAACATAATCGCTTATGGAGCGAATCCGTACAACATAAAAATGGGATTACCCCATTTTCAATTTGTATAATTTGTATAAAGGAAAATTTGCTTAACATAATTTCATTTGGAATGAATTAATTCCTTTATACAAGGCACCACTGTACATGATAGTGCAGCACAGGAGGGTTTGAGCGTCTAAGATACAGAAGTTAGAATTAATTGCACTAAACATATATTGAAATCCATTCAGGTCTTCAACGAGGGTTCGTGTGTACCTCTCTTAAGGGGCTCAGTCCAGTGAAATCTCTTTGGGGAAATCTAGCTTTTTGATCTGCTGTAACATACTGGTTATACCAGTGGCATTGCTAACTTTCATTTTATTTTCTGTGCTTCCTTTTAGTCGAGTTAATTAATGAACAGCATCGGGTTCTGGAATCCAGGCTTGCTCCTGTGAGCAGGGAAATTACAGATAACCGTGCTCGTACCCGAGAAGAAATGGAGAGTGTTTACCGAAAGATTGTCAGCTACGTGTTGCTGCGGTCTGGACTTGGATCCCCAACAGATATTAAAGTCATCAGAGAGGCAACTGGTTAGCAAAATGTTCAGATATCCAATGATGCTGTTTTGTTAGCAGCCCTCCTAATATGATAGCATTTGTAGTGGATATTGATCAACTGCTGGTGGGTATTGGAGGGGTGCTATTTAAAAAAAACATGATTTGATTCTTAATTCTTAGCATCAAGTCTTCCTGGCTTGGTGTGCTCGACACAAAGATGTAGAAAATCATATGGCAGACAGAAATATAAAAATGCTATTACAAATCAGAAAACCAGGCTTTGAATGGAGCAGGCAATCTAAGGAGAAAACATACTTTCTTAGCACCATTTACTCCAGGCATGGCAACCCCCAGAGTTCCTGGGGTCTACCTGTCCCCATAACTGGCCCATGCATTGCACTGGCCTTTGCACTTAAACACCCATTTTCTCAATAAACAAACAAAACAAACACATGATCTTTTATAAGCTTAAACAGGGCCATTGCACACATTTATTTTATTCTGTTCAGGAGCTAAAAGACTCCCTATAAAAGCAAATGCAATTAGTCTTCTCTGGTTCCTCAACAGAAGCAGTGGAAGGACCCATCTCTCTTTTCGCATCTGTCTCTCAACACTGCAGACTGAATTACTGCCAAGTTATTTTGTTTCTGATGACAGTTGATGAGTTAATAAATGTGATTATAATTCAAACATATGAACTTCTTAATAAGTGAAAATATTTGACAGAACAAGAGAGGAGGCAGAACACCCATAAATGCCAGGATCCAACCCATTATAGAAATGTGAGGTGGGGCCTCATGTATGAATCAATATCTTACTCACTATCCTAGAGACAGGATGCAGTTGTTTTAGAACAAATGGCATAAGAACATTTAGAACTGAGCACCTGGATAGTGTTATTATTGACAGTTGTCTGTTCTTTTCTGGTTTGACAGTATGAATTTGTGTGCCTTTAATATGTTCCAGCTGCCCTTCAGAGTGTGTTTCCTCAGACAGAACTTGCTGCTTTTTTGTCTCTCAGTAAGAAAGAGAAAGAGCGGCAGCTGAAAGAACTCACCATGATTGTCACAGGAATTCGCTTATTTAACAAGGACTGCGGGAAAGGAGGAGATGGCATTGATGACTGTATGTATTTATGAACATAATGCTTTGTGTATTAAACTTAAAGGTGCATTTGAAACACTTGCATATTTGAATCACTTTACGATATTCATCGTTGGTTACAGTCTTGTAAGAAGTCCATATAAATGCCTTGATGTAAACATTCTATGTAAGCTGATGTAGTCAAACAGTTTCACTGTTTCCCTACAGATCCATTATCTTGTTCATTTATTTCCTAAATTATAAATTATTCTGTTCAAAGATAGACAGCTGGCAAAAACAGCCCTTTAAATTGTGAATGCTCTTGGACCAGGAGCCAGAGAGGCATAAATATGTGTTTAAAGCTTGTTGCTCTTGCACAGAGACTATTTGATTTCCCCACCTTCACGCTCTGTTGAATGTGGGTTCAGAGGATGTCTCTTAGGGCGCTTTTACATGACTCCTAAAATCCGAGGCAAATGGCTCCCAGATCCGGAGCTTTAAATTGTTTTCCCACCAGCTCCGGAGTTTACAAAAAATTAAGTGTGACCACGCCCACCTAAGCGTGTCCCAGTGCACTTTTCAAGTACCTGCTCTCCGGAGGTGAAAAATTTCTGATGCGGATGTAAAGGAGTGAGTGCCAGGCTCTCCTCGCCTTGTGTTTTTTTTTTTTTGCCCCCCGCCCCTTTAAGAGATATTAAGAGACTGGAATGCTTCCCGGAGACGGCAGAACGGAGGTGAGCCTGCATTCTTTTCTCCTTTTTTTCCTCCCTCCCCTCATGCAGACAGGAGCCAGGGAGTGCGGAGGGGTGGGGACACAGGAAGAGCGACAAACCCCCAAGATCTCTGGTCCGAATTTAGGTGGCCAGCGGATCTTAGGGGTCGTGTAAAAGCGCCCTTTATTTTTAGGAGACAACTTTCAAAGTGAATAATGACTTCAGAAGAGGTTCCCTTAGAAATCCTGATGTAAACACAGACATTTGGATCTGAGTCATAATAGACAAGTGCATATAGAAAATCTTTTTGGTTTTTCACTGAAATTGACACTGATGCGTTTTAGTCATAATTCTCATATTTCCTCCCTATGTTTCACACCCACTGTGTATCAACAGTGCCAGCTATTCTGAAAGAAGCTATCCCAGCAGCCAGCCATCATATCGATATAGAGCTACATGCTTCCCAGGAGCTAGCACACCGGTACACAGCCTTGATTGAAGTGATGCACGAGAGTCAAAATGCTGAGCTGGAACTTAGGATGACCATGTTGAAAGAAGTCCTGTACAATGTGAGACAGCATGAGGCTTTTCTCTGCATTATTCTGGTGAGATTGTTGCATCCTCTCCCCCCTCCCCCAGTGTGTGCACGAATTGTGACTGTAATGCTTTGTTAGTTTTGTTTCTCTCTGCATCACAGGGGGATGGTAGCAGCAAGATTCAATGTATCAATCATCTTTTAATTAATACACAAGCACACAGTCTTCCTATTTCCATTGATTAAAATTTGGTTGCATAGTTATGCTGGCTGAAGGGCAAAGGTGTAACATAGTGGCAAATTGCCACTAATTAACTAATCCCTGCTCAGATTCCTCATTGTGTGCAATTATGGTAGCTTGATGCATAGCTAGGAATCTAACCAGAGACTCATAAATTAGTGGCAGTTTGCCACTGTGAATTATGTCAGCCTTCTGCCAGCCAAACTACACAATAGGACTTTTGCCATCAACTCACTTTTCTTCAATATATTATTTTCAGCCCAGAGGAGAATGCACCAAGTTACTTGTTCACTCTATGAGAAGCACCTAGTTTTTAGAGGGAAACAAGAAAAAAAGTTTGGCCTAAGGTTTCATGGCAGGGGAATCTTGGCTGCAGATAGGGAGGGCAGAGGCTCTGCCTTGGCAAACAAGGTGATTGGAACAGTGGAATCCAGGTTTCAGCAAGGGATGGGAGAGGTTTCATGGAGGTAACTTCGCTTGAAATGAAAATCTGTGGAATTTTATCTATCATCTATCTATCTATCTATCTATCTATCTATCTATCTATCTATCTATCTATCTATCTATCTGAGAACTACTGTATTCCGTTGATAAGACGCATAGATATTTCTCCTTACTTTTGAGGGGGATGTGTCTTATAGAACGAAAAATACAGTAACTAGCAATTTTCCTTGCCATACACTTTTGTGTACAACAAACCACTTGTTCATAAGCAGTTGAAAAGATGAGTTGCGGTCCACAACATATGTCTTCAAAGTGCTACAAAATTCACTGGGGGCATCGAGATGAATCACTTGTTCCCCTATCTGTATTAAATGTGCGTTAATAATATTGGTATTTTTCCTGTCACCCAGAGAATGTGGGGCTCAAATCATACGAACAGTGCCCAAGAGAGACAGCGTTCCTAGCTGAAATACTTTTGTGTGGTGCTGTCTGCAAAGAGCAAATGGTGGTAGCAGCAGCAAATTGCTGCTGATTAAAGACTTCCTTTGGTGACATACAATTTATAACCTAGAACAGTGTTGGCATGGGTGCCAAAGGTGGCACTCGGAGCCCTTTCTGTAGGCACCCGACATCGGCCCTTCACAGCCACCTGTATTCAGATTAAATTGCTATATTGGCACTCAGAAAAACTGGTGGGTTTTGAATCACAGTTTGGACACTCCGTCTCTAAAAGGTTAGCCATCACTATCCTAGAAAGATCAGAATCTGTGTTCCAGTGCTGGAGATAGCAGGTCATATGACTAGCTTTTATTATATTAAGCTGCTTGAATGGCATGGTAATCCATAGAAAATGGAACACTCCAGTTCAAAAAGTGATTCTTTTAAAAATTAGGTAATTGAATTGATCTAATGGATAATTTTACAGTGGTACCTCAGCTTATGAGTTTATTCCGTTCTGTATGCATGCTCATAAGTTGAACAACTCATAAGTAGAGCAGTGGTATCTAAAAAATAAAAAAAATTAAAAATTGGGAAAAAATAAAAACATTGTAAGTAGAGCAGACTGCATCTATAATTTGTAAGGCAGCAATTAAAACACCAACGGTTTTCCGCTCTTAAGTCAAATTGCTCGTAAGTAGAGTTGCTCGTATGTAGAGGTACAACTGTACTTCATTCTGAATTTAAAATCATTACCTGGTGTCTGCTGTCTTTTCAGTCTGATGTGATCTCCTGTGCACAAGAAGTTGAAATGATGCGGAAGCAGTTTGAAGCACAGATGGAACAACTGAAGAATGTTGTTAGAGAAAAAACAGCTGTGCCTACATCTCTGGTTTATGTAAGTTTCTTAATTTCAAAGAGTTTCTTAAATGGAACTGTAAATGTATAAAAAGGTATGTTCAAAGAAAAAACATTCTGTTTCAGTAGCAGAAGCTTTTCTGAACAGTTCACTAGATCCCGATTTCAAATCTATTTTGAATTCAATCTATCTGCTCATTCAGTCTAGAAATATAGTCACAGATCAAAACTTTAAACAAGTGCCACTTCACCGTTTTTGGTTCTCACACCATACTATATAACAGTTGATTAGAAATATTATTTGATTTTAATATTTAATTGGCAATAAATCCTCTGGCTGTGTATGTTTTTTAAAGTTGGGGGGGTATGTAACCCTCTACCTGATCCGCTCTCGCTTGATTTCGGAAGCTAAGCAGGGTTGGGCCTGGTTAGTACTTGGATGGGAGACCACCAGGGAATTCCAGGTGCTGTAGGCGCCTGGAGTAGGAACTGGCAAACCACTCCAGTACTCCTGCCAAGAAAACTCCATGGACATGGAGTCACAGAGTCGGTCACGACTAACGACACAACACACATACACACACACCTGTCCCTGGAATGTTGCTGTCCTTAGACTTAGCCTGTACCGAGCTTGCTGGTGGGGGGCGGGGGCAATGTGTAGCCTGCATACTGTAATTAAACTGTAAACCGCCCAGAGACTACTTGAAGTGATATAGGGCGGTATATAAGCAGAACACTGCTTTGTAGTAGCAGCTGCCATTTAGACAGGTCTGAGGTTTCTGTCCCAGATTTATGGGACATTTCTTGTCATATACTACTCTTTCTTTCGCAACTGCTTCTCACAAACTCCACCTTCATGGGCCCCATCTTCTCTTCCCTTGAAGTGTAGCACTTGTCTGTGCAATTACTATATAGCCATTAAAGAACCTGATTTAAACTGAAGATACAGCACTGGGGGAGGAGCAAAACTATTTCCCTTGCCCTTGCCCTTACTTGGACTTCTTTTCAAGAAAAGAAGTCTAGTTGCCATGACTCAACTTCCAAATAAACTCACCTGGATGACTGAGAATCTTCAGACATATTTCCCTTGCTTTGTTTTCCAAGTTTACTTATTTATTATTTACTTGATTTATTTACATTTGAATTATCCTCTTGATCCCGTCCTTACCAAGAAGAACAAAACGTACGGATCCCTGTGGGATACCATCTCGTCTGTTGGAGGAGCAAGGACAAACTATGTGTGGTGGGGGAGATATTTGTGTATGGGGTGGTGGTGGGAAGGATTAACTTTGCCTGCAGCAAATCCATTCAGCTTTTAAAAGATCATCAATATGAGAGTTCAGGTTGAGGAAGCTAAGCATGGTTGTCTGCGTGAAGGTGCTAAAAAATTATGCTCTGGAACTCTGTTGTGTGATAAAGGTTTTCGGGGAGTCATAGCAACTGGACTTCTTTTCTTGTGAGATCAAAATGTTTCACTACTCATCCAAGTAGGTTCGTCAGTTGCCAAGACTCAACTTCCGGGTAACCTAACACACGGATGACTTAGAATACTCACAGACATTCATAGGGGTTTGTTATTAACTAAACATCATTTTGCACTTTGCCAATTGGTTAAAGAACTGTGTATGTCTAGTGCTAAGGTATTCTAGAAAACAACATCCTTGATTTCAGTGTGTATGTTAAATAGAACAGAGGCAAAATCCATTAAAGTATAATCTTGCTTCTAAAATTATTTTGTACAAGTTACCCATTTTAAAAGAATCATACATTACACCCTTATTCTGCTCACTGTACAAAACTCATAAATGTATATTTTAGAGAAATGGGTAGTACTATTTTGCAGACATAATGGAAATGTGACTTTTATCTCTTTCTTTGGTTTTTCTAGCCTATATTTATTGCACTTTCTAACCTTTGGACCAGTTTTCAAGATGAGATACTAGTGCTTAGTTTCCTCAATAACTTGACAATCAGTCTCCAGCAATTCTTGGGATCTCACGCACTCATCTTTCCAGAAGATGTGATGGAATCTCTTCTTGAAGATGTTCCTGTCAAAACTGATAAGGAAAGGTTAACAGAAAACGCTGGTACTAAAAATAATTACAAAATTTTACTGAAGTCTGTGAAATGATTCTGCTGTCTACAGGTTCCTAGTCATATGGTAGCAAAGCTCTCTGATTGACTGGATCTTGGATTTTCTGAACAAAAGCTTATTATAAGATTTGTGATCAAGTTGGTATTTTCTGAGACATGAAGCACTTTGTCACTAAATTTAGAAAAATTGCCTTATGCATTCTATATTACTTTACCCCTTAAATATTAGTGTCCTGTTGCTGAGGAATCGTGGATGGAACACTCACTCTGTGTGCAGTTATTCTAACAATCCCACCCATTTCCCAGAGACAGAATCCAGTAACCCGTCATGAGAGCAGAAAATCTTGCAATTTTTAGAAGTACAGTATTTGACAGCTGCCAGTGGAGATTGCCATGGCAAATGCTGAGTACTGTTCCTACAGAATCCTTATATTCTTGTTTACCAACAGAATTATAGCCACTAGGTCTTATGCAATGACTTCCAAGGGTCTCAAACCTACTCCAGAAACCATGAGTACATGGCCCAGAATAACCAGAAAATTTCAGTACTGTACTATTATTAGCAACTCCTTCTTAGCTCTCTTACATTCACTACATCTGTCACTTTCCTTTTGGTTTATTTCAGATAGCAAAGTAAATCCTGCTGATTTTACTAAAGAAGAATGGTTCTTTCCAGAATCCACCATAAATTTTAACCAACTGGTGATTCAGTATCATGGATTTTGTGCTTATACTTTTGCTGTGAAAGATGGTCTTCTTCTCCCAGGTACACTGAATTATGGATTAGATCTTCCTTTGCATTATGAAAATCGTTAGTGTTCCATTCACTGGCCAGAAACATGTCCCAATTTATGCATGTATAAGTATAATCATATAGTGGCAAATTGCTACTAATTAACGGGGTGTCAGTCATGTTCCTTGTTGCACACCAGTTCTGTAACACAGCAAGTGCAACCAAGACTTCATTAATTAGTAGCAATTCACCTCCACAAGTTAAACAGTTTCTCATATGTGTGCATAGGTCACCAGTAGAATTCCAGCTATTGTAATGAGAGAGAAAGGTAAAGCAATTGGCTCCATGTGTATCAGATGGTTCCAAGAACCACCTGGGTTTGTGTGGTTCGTTTTGTAACCTACTGGTTCCGAAACGAAATGCCCATCCCTAAACAGAACCAAACATACCCACCCACATGCAAAAGCAAAAGTGAAACCTTTTTCTCTTTCTTATGACAATAGCAGCACCTCCCAAAGTAAGAAATGCATATTGTTCTTGCATTGGTGAGTTCAGTTTGTAACCTAGAACTTGCTTGTACTCAGTGCACAGAAATTAGAATACAGTGGTACCTCTACTTACGAGTGGCTGTACTTACAAGCAATTCGACTTAGGAGCAAAAAACAGTAGACGTTTTAACTGCTGCTTTACAAATTTTGGATGCGGTCTGCTCTACTTACATTTTTTAAATTATTTTTTATTTCTTTAGATACGGCTGCTCTGCTTACGAGTTGTTCGACTTATGAGCATGCATTCAGAACGGATTAAACTTGTAAATTGAAGTACCATTGTAATCTGATACTATGCATATTTTTTAGAAATGATTTGGAAAAATATTAGAACACCTTGTTTTAAAATATTTTATTCATCATGTTAAAAGATTCCATAATCATATTTCTTTTTTCAATTTTTCCAATTTTTGGGGAAAAGAACCAAAAGTCTTCCAGAAAAAAATGTTGTTGTTTTTTTACAAAATTTTACGGTTTTTTTCTGGGCCTTCACATCTCTAGGAATGCCAGGAGATAACTTATGTGCCTAAAGACTAAATTTTTGTGCATGTGTTTTCTTTTTTCTTCAGGAAATCCATCTCTTGGAGTTCTGAAACATAAGGAGAAATATTATACTTTTAGTTCCCGAGAGGCTGCATATACATTTGCTGAAAATCCAGAGAAATACATTAAGATGACTGCAGAAAAAGCCAAGGAATCTGCAGAGCTGATCCAGTTGCTTGAGCTTCATCAGCAGTTTGAATCCCTGGCTCCCTATTCTCAGGTACTCTATGTTTTCTGATTCAAAACTCTCTAAGAAATCACCTTCTGCAGCAAGAGCGTTAATTTGATGGCTGCCAAGGCTATTTTGCTGCACCCAGAGGCCTCTTCCCGCCTTTTTATTGAGGGAATGAAAAACCATATTTCTCCATAATATACAGCAGTCTTGTAAAACAAAGCTCTCTCCCTCTGCGTTTTAACACTATGGGTGCAACTACACAGCCTCTGGTTCTGTTTGATATAAGAGACCACACAGGTTTGTTGTTGTTGTTGTTGTTGTTCAGGATAAACCTTGAAGTTGGAGTTCTGTTTGAAGTGCCTGCAGGTGGCATAGTTGAAAAGCACTGCTTTGACAAGACTTTCTGTCTCATCTGTATTCTCTTATCGTACCTTTCACAGACTGAGATCTTGCTAAACTGTAAACAAACAAGTAGGCACTCTATCCAGCCAGGAGAAGCTGTCTTTAAAAAGTGTCATAGGACACTATGAGGCGCCTTATGCTCAGTATTGAATCAGTCTCCCATCAGCCTGGGTGTTAGCTAATACTTGCCCCTTTTGTTTTTATTAATGCTTTATATGAACAAAGCAGAATGTGTTGGCACATAAAAGCATAGTCTTTAGAATCCAACATGCGTTATTCTGCCATTCTTTTTAAAAATGATACAATGAAAACAGTAATATCAATTTTTGTGTCTTGTTTCAGATTAAAGCTAAAGACAAGAAGTTGCTACCGATCACAAAATGTGACACTAGTACTCAGACTGACACCCATATTTTGCCGCCAACTATTGTGAAGGATTATGAGTGGAATGAATGGGAACTAAGGAGAAAAGCCATCAAACTGGTTTGTGTCAACATTTTTTGGGAATTGGACACAAATAAGCTATAATAATCATAGTCTCTCAAATCAGTTATTGATTAATTGCATACCATGATCTTGAGGACTGACCCACCTCTATTTTTCTGGAATAGCATAGGCTCAAAACTATTTTAAACATTGTTTTACAATGGTGTAGAAGCTCTAAAATGTGGCAAAATTGTCATTTGTCATCTCGTGCAAAATACTGATATTCACCTAAGAATCTAAATACTATAGGATACTAAATGTATTTATTCATTTATTTGTTCATCTATTATTTTTGTGTTATGGAAGTCCTGGGCCTCTGGGAAGTCACATGTGGGTTCTGGTCTACAGGTTTGATGGAAATAGTGTAGTGCAAGATTGATCTAAAAACCTTACATTAATGTGGGAATGCAAGACTTACATTTCATAACTAAATGTGACACCCTTTGCCATTAATCTGCTCAAAGAGAGCTAAACCTAAGGAGAGACATGTTGATCATTTGAGTCTGAAACTAGAATGTTATAATCTCAGGAATCAGTTCTTGTAACCTCACCTGCGTTCATATCCGATGGCAACTGTAAAACTCCATGAAAGTGTTTCACATATGTTTAAAACCCCAAAATTGCACAGTTGACCTTTGAACCAAGAGCACAAGCCTCACCAAAATGAATAGGAATTACCAGGTTTGATTGTATGCACGAGTTCTTTTCTATGACATCTGGGTGCATTTAGGATTGGATTAATATACAGCATTTCTTTTCTATACTCAGGCTAATTTGCGCAAAAAGTTAACTCACTCTGTACAGACAAACCTCAGTCATATGAGAAGAGACAACTGCAGCCAGGTGTACCCACCAAAGGATTCTGGCACACAGACCAAACGTGAGAACTCCAGCAATGTACCCAGACCACAGATTTTCCTGGCTGGTCTTCGGGGAGGAACACCCCCAACGACCCGTATGACCAAAGTGAACTTGACAAGAGCAGTTGATGAAACATAGAGAAGAACATATAAAAACAAGAACATAACAGTAAATAAACAAATAAATACCTGTTTTAATACATAAGCCTTGTTTTCATGTAATTTGTATTTTGGCAATTGCTGAAACAGAGCTCCTAAGCACAAATAATTTCATGTTTATTAAAGGGGGGGTACATGAAAATTCAATGTTTTTGTGTGTGTCTTGTAACTTTTTGATGTCTGTTTACCCTTTATTACCTCAGATTTTTTTTCATCCAGTAGGACCACAAGGGCTGTCAATCAGAGTGTCTGCTAGTTGTGGGGATTTTGAATCAATAAAAGGGCCTAGAATCCAGTGATGCATTCATAGAATCATAGAGTTGGAAGAGACCTCAAGGGCCAATCTAGTCCAACCCCCTTTGTTTCAGTTGCTTCTTATGAGGTTATCATGTGCTGAGCTCCCGCTGCCCTCCAACTTGGGTTGCTGCCACCCTGCTGTACCTCCAGCTTGGATCTATTCCTTTTTAGCCTTTTTCTTTATGGGGTGTGTGTGTGTTCTGTTCAGTAATCTGGATTATTCTATGCTGTTATCTGGTTTGCCGGATGCTCAAAGAGAAAGAAAGTTATCAAAAGAGAAATCTCCCCATATTCCAGTAGTTTTTTCAAAGGGAAGGACTTTGATGGAATTATTTATACACCTGTAATATAAGATATGACTTGCAAGTTTAGCCTTATCCCCCATCCCCATTTTTTCCACTTATTGCTTCTTTGATATCATACCTAACAAAGAGCTCTGAAAATCTTAAAAGCTTGCACACATTTGTGCCCGTTTTGGTTGGCCAGACAAAAGGCATTCTACAGTGTTAATATTGGGGTATATGGAAGACAGTTGGGGCATGTTCCAACAGCATTTTCCACATCTGGAAGACATTGGGGAGTATCATCACCCGAGATGTTCACAAATCAGGCACACAATTTGGCCATCATGTAAAAGCACAGGCTTGATTTGATGTAGCACTCACTTGTTTTTCTGGCAGTATTGAGTACCATAAAGAACTCTTCAAACATGACATTTTAAATGAATTTTTCCCTGCTAGCTTTCTTCCCTGACCAGCTTTCATCTCTGCCCATATTGCAGTCCGCATGCCTTTTCTTCAGCTGCAATATTGGGGGGATTGTGGTCAGTTGTATTAAGATCAGGGCATTTGCTAATTTACATTTTGAAAAATTGGGGACTCGTGCACTTATTTTTTTAAAAAAACTATCTTAGGGCGTTTATACACGACCCCTAAGCTGCGCTGCAAATGGCTCCCAGCTCCGGAGCTTAGAAATGTTTTCCCACCAGCTCCGGAGTTTGCAGACAATTAAGTGCGACCCCGCCCACTTTAGCACGACCCAGCGCATTTTTCATGTACCTGCTCTCTGCAGGTGAAAAAAATTTGATGCGGATAAGAGTGCCGGGCTCTCCTGGCTTGTCTGTTTTTTTTTTGCCTCCTGCCCCTTTAAGAGCCCCTTGAGAAGGAACCAGGAAGCATCGGGGCTCGTGACAAGTTCGACCGGCACCGGCAGGTTAGTAAAGGCTTCTTTTGTCCTCCCCCCCCCCCTCACGCCGACAGGAGCAGGAAGTGCTGAGGGGTGGGGACGGAGGAACTTTTACTAGCCTGCTTCCTTTTTTCTTTATGTTGGTAACCCATTGTTGCTACAATAGTCTTGAATGCCACCACCGAAAGTGGTCATTTTACCACTTGGGTGAGCAAAAGGAGCAATAGTCGTGCTAAGCTTGGGAGTGCGTGGCGGCGGGGAATCCAAATCGCCAAGCTAAGAGAGAAAGTGACCTTCTCTCTCACTCGGTGAAAACTGCCATCATGTCGAAATGATTAGAACATGGGGTGTTTGAAAACAGGACGTTCTTTTTCCTTTTCCTTCCTTCCATTTTGAAATTTCCCGCCTCTTTCGCACCAGGGCTCCATAGAGATAAAAAAAAAATAGAGAGGACGACTCACTACAGAGGTACCTTGTATAAAGGCATTAATTCGTTCCAAATGAAATTATGTTAAGCAAATTTTCCTTTATACAAATTTCCCCTAGGAATGCATTGAAAACGGAGTAATCCCATTTTTATGTTGTACGGATTCGCCCCATAGGCGATTATGTTAAGCAAATTTCCTCTACCTCTGAAATTTTTTTATGTTGTACAGATTTTATGTAATACAAACTGTTTGTTATACAAGGCTCCACTGTATTTTGATCCGCAACTTCCATCCTGATTCTTTCAGGCTTTTCCACCTCCTTGGGACGGGGAAAAAAAGGTTCATTAAAACGGATTGCCTGTCCGAGGAGCAGCAAAGCGTCCCGCCGTTTCTTATTCTGCCTTGCAAGGACGTGTCCGCGGAGTTCTGAGACGGGCAGAATACCGATTAACACCGCCAGCCCAGGGAAGCGGGCGGAGGGGGGTGGTGGTGGTTGGTGGTGGTGGGTGGTGGGCGGCTGGGGTCGCAGTTCTCCAGGGCGGACGCGCGGTGGTCCATCATCCGCCAGTCCCCGGGCGGGCGTCGCCCGTCGTGTTTTGTTTCCGGGGGCAGGAATGGAGCCGTTCCGGAGCTGAACCCCGGGGAGCTCTAACCAGCCACCGCCGCCGCCGCCGCCGCCGCCCTCTCTTATGTTGCACGGGGGAGGCTCGGCGGGCCGGGCTTCCACGTCCGCCCGGCTGAGTCTCCCCGCGGGTGGTGGGCAACCATGGCGCCTCCGAAAGGTAAGCGGCCCAGAGCCCGGCCCCCTCCTCGCACCGCGTGGGAAGCGCCGCCGGGCGCGCCCTGCTCGAATCCCCCTGCCCGGGGGAGATGGTACAGCCCGCTCTCACTCAGGGTCCCTGAGGGGTATCCCCATGTTGTTCCGTCTTTGGGGGGGGGGGGAGAGGGGCGGCGGCGGCGGCGGCAGAAGCGAGTAAAAGGAGGATCCTACCGCGATCCTCCACCTGAGCCCCGCCGGATAAGTCGTGGGGAGAAATACTGTAGTAGGAGCTGGATATCAAGTACCGGAGGGGTGGGGGTGGGGGTGGGGGGAGGTGACCGTCCTCACGGGGCTGACGGACATTGTGCTTCTAGGTGGGCAGCAGCTTCTGGACTGCGCCGACCTGTTTTGTGCCGGTTATCCGTGCCTTCTTTTTGTCAGGTCGGATGAAAGGAACAATTTGCATATAATTAAAACGAGGGCACCAGTTGCGTCCGATCCCGGAGAGGTCTGATCTGGCCCCGGGGACGCATGCCCTTAAGTTACTTTTCGGCTGGATTATTGGAACGCACTCTCTATCTGCTACATGGACCTAGCCTGCCAAGGTGCTCAGAAACATTTGCAGGTCCAGAACACGGGAGCCAGGTTGATGATGCTGGCAGGTCACAGAAATCACATACAACCCCCCATTCCCCCGTTCCAGTAGCTCCTTTGGCTGCAGATCTGGCAACTGATACAATTCAAAGTGCTGGTTCCAACTTATAAAGCGGGGGCACTCCATGAAACTTTGGGGTGCTAGATCCCAAACAAACAAAAGAAAGTGCTTTTTAACCCGGAGGATCACTGGTCGGTGGAACTCCCTGCCAGAAGAAGTGGTGAACAGCTGTCAGCCTAGACAGCTTTAAGAAAGGATTGGACAGGTTCATGGAGAAAAAGGGTATCCATGGCTATCATTATGGATGCCTAAGGACAATCTCTGGGTAGGAGAGATAGGCAGGATATTTCTCAATGCCATTTGCAGGGAATTGCAAGCAGGTGAAGACATCTTCTTAGGAATACCCTGAAGCAAATGGTGAGCTTCTGTGTGAGACACAATGCTGGACTGGATGGACTGTGGCCTGTTCCAGCAGGGCTGTTCTTACATTGTTATGTGAGGACTGCAGTTCCCACTATGAGCCTGCCAGGGCTTTAAGATCACAGGTGTGCCTGGTGGGGACACGGGAGAGGGTCTTACCTATAGCTGCTCCCAGGCTCTGGAGTGCCTTCCCACAGGAGCCCAGGCTGGACCCATTCTTTCCTTCTGCAAGCTGACAGATTTCTTTCTTTTCAGGCAATAGTTCCCTGAGTGGGGTTTCTAATTGGATGGCTGTGCCTTACTGCTTTGAAGATATGTTTTGCTATCACTTTTTAAAAAATAATATTTTACCGTGGTATACGTTGATCCTTTTTTGTATTTGTAGTCTTAGTTTGTTTAGCTTTAAATATTGTCTTAATGGTGTAATCCGCCTTGAATACTTAAGGAGAAAGGTGGTGTGAAAATATTAAAGAAAGAGAAAGGTTGAAGGGTCATTGGATGAAGAAAATAGTGATTTTCCTTTTTGCTTACCCCACGTCCTGTTACTCTTCGCTTCATGCTATGAATTGCATTTCTTTTTCTTTTTTGTAATGGCAAATTAGGGTATTGCTAAATTACCATGATCGAGTTGCTGAATCTATTTAGCTTTCTCAGATATCGGGCTACAACTCCCATCCATTGCAGGTGTAGTCCAGTGCATATGAAGGACTCTTAAGTTGAAGGAGGCTGATGAGGTGAAATGCAGAACTGCTCAGTCCACTTATAGTTTACAACATATAGTCCACTTATCGTTTGCAACGTAAACTATGAGCAGTGGTTTACAAGAGCCAAGACTGATATGTTTGGAAACAACCAAAGATACTTGTGTCTTTTGTGTATCTTTCTGTTGTTTTCATTTAGTCTGATTCTACTGGAGAGAATGAAGTTTCTCTACAGTGGTGTAACAGCTTACTACATAAACTGTACCTTACAGCAATGTTTACTCAATTAAAGGCGTAACTCTTGTTGATGAAAGAATAAAGATATGAACAACGGGATTTGGCAAGTCATACCAGGACACTGATAATAGTTCCGTCTTGACTAGTAAATACAGGAATATATAACTATAAACAAAGGAGACAAGCAATCTGATACAGTTGCATTTTTCTTGATTTGTTAGATATTTGATAGTTTCTGTTTAAATGCCGATTTGTATTTAAAGCAACAAAGGTTGAAATCCAGTAGTTAGTAACTAGAATACATTCAT
Source organism: Phrynocephalus forsythii (assembly GCA_029282475.1). NCBI lineage: Eukaryota > Metazoa > Chordata > Lepidosauria > Squamata > Agamidae > Phrynocephalus > Phrynocephalus forsythii. The sequence goes on from JAPFRF010000002.1 coordinate 31,360,370, forward strand.
TAAACCAGTGGAAATTTGGGGAGTAAACATTTCCTTGATTCAATAGGCCCACTCTATTTTTTTGCTTACTACAAGATTTCAGTCAATGATTCTTAAATACTAGCATAGTCTAGAGCAGGGGTGTCCAAACTTTTTGCAAGGTGTGGGATGAAAATGTGTGGGGGCCGACCATTCAGCTGATTTTGGGCCTCTAGGACAGGGGTCCTCAACCTAAGGCCCGGGGGCCGGATGCGGCCCCCCAGGGTCCTGAACCCGGCCCCAGAACCAATTGCAGACCCCCCCACCTACCCCCTGCTTTGCAAGCAAGCCAGCCTCCGCAGCTGCTTCTATTGCTGAAGTGGGCTATGTCGCTTCCCCCATTCCTTCCACCCACCACCCAGATGATTGGCATGCTAGCTAGTGGGCCAGTTCAAAGTGGGAGGGCCACGGCAAGGTCTCCTGGTCCCCCCCACCCGCCGCCCAGATGGTCGAGGCACTGGCTGCAGCCAAGCGGGGCAATTTAAAATGTCGGCCTTTTGGAGGGGGGGACTGTGGTCTGGCCCCCAGTGGTGTCTGGGGGGTAGTGGACTGGCCCGCTGTTTGAAAACTTTGAGGACCCCTGCTCTAGGACATGCAAGGAAGCAGGGAGGACCCTGCAGCAACACAGCTGGGGGCAGGTAGGCTGGGCAGGTGGCTGGGGGGGGGTGGACAGAGGCAGGGAGGGCAGGCAAACTGTAAAACTGCAAGCTGACGTCTCCATCCAGTATGGGGAGGGGCCAGCTGGGTGGGGAGAAGAGGTGGGCCGCTCAAAATTTGAAAACGGGCTGCATTTGGCCCCCGGGCCTGACTTTGGACATGCCTGGTCTAGAGCCAGGTCTTTAGAGCTCTCCTAAAGGCCGGCACAGATCCCCCACTAGACACTATTATTAAAAATTCGATGATACTGCTATGTTCTTTTTTGCATAGTAGTTTATTCCTCGTTGATCTGCAGAAGATGGAAATAGTTCCAGATTTCTGCTGGTCTTTCTTTTCAAGTAGTTGTGGTGCAAGATCAAGGTACTGTCCTGAAAGTATAGTGGACCCTCGTATAAGAAGTGGTTTGTTTAACAGAAAATCCTCTTAAAGGAAAAAAAATCTGGATATAAATTGCTTAACAGAATCGCCTATGGGACAAATAAGTACAACAGAAAAATAGTCGCAATTAGGGATTAATCCGTTTTTAATGCATTCCTATGGAAAATTTGTACAAAGGAAAATTTGCTTAACAGAATTTCATTTGGAATGAATTAATTCCTTTATGCAAGGTACCACTGTAATCTCTGACTAACAGAACAATTGAAACTGGGTGTTTTCAGATGATACTTGTAGCATGCAATTGCCCTGCCTTATTCACAGAATGTTATGAGGAATGTATGATCAAAGAGGCACCATCTTCCATTGGTTTACCCTCCTGTGGTTTTGTGGTGATATTCATGTTTTTCCCCTCCCAGTTAAGGATTGGAAGATGGAATAGCAATAGCTGCACAGTCTTTTTACTGGTTACACTTACAGCTATCTGACTAAAAGCACTGAAGATAAGGTGCTGGGCTTCTCCCACCCATACAAAGGCCCTTTTGAGCCCTAACACTACACTGCTGTGCTAAAGCAGTGGTTTCCACAGGTTGGAGTAACCCAGGTGTTCTTAGACTGCATTTCTCAGAAATCCATCCAGCACAGCTGGTGGCGAAAGCTTCTGAGAGTTGTGGTCCAGGAACACCTGGGTCACTGAAGGTTGGAAACCATTGTGCTAAAGAATCAGCAGTGGTCAGGGTAGATGTACTGATAAGATACAGAAATTCCTTGAAATGGACATTTCCGGCAAGAGAGAATGCTGAGCCCTTGAAATGGCATTTTAACACCAGTTGGAGAAGCTGTTGGCATAGCACTGATTCAAAGATGTCCCAGAAGGACTACAGTGGCAAACAGAGTAGAAATTACATAGTTTCAAAGCCTGCTGCCACACGCTTCTCATTGTGGCTATTTCACCACCACCACCACCAGTGTTATTTCTTCAGCATGTTTGCCAAGGAGGTTGAAGCTTAGGATTCCGCTGTTTTAGCACTTGGGCTTTCTAAAATCAGACAGGCCAGTGTCGTGTTACTTCTGTCTGTGGTGTCCGGTAGTTTGTCTCTGATCTCTAATGGAGCGATGCTTCTATTTTTCAGAAAATGTCACTTTACTTTTTAAGCTATACTGCTTGACAGTGATGACCTTGGTGGCTGCAACGTACACAGTAGCCTTGCGATACACAAGAACAACAGAAACAGTTCTGTACTTTTCAACGACAGCCGTCTGTATTACAGAAGTTATCAAGTTATTCCTAAGTTTGGGCATTTTAGCAAAGTAAGTATGAGTGCTGGTTAGTATACTGCAATGGTACACTTGCTTTGTTTTTTGTGTCGTATTATTCTGTTTCTTAAAAACCAAGATTTTCGTTGTCTTCTGTGTTTCTTGTTAATAATTGCCTAGATGGTATTTGATTTTTTTTCCAGATGGCTGCTCCTTCTCTGAAATACCAGTTTGAGAGCAAGAGAAAACATGTATATTTCACTTCCTTTTCCAGATCTCTATTCTGTTGTTGTTGTTGTTCAGTCGTTCAGTCGTGTCCGACTCTTCATGACCCCATGGACCAGAGCTCGCCAGGCCTTCCTATCCTCCACTGCCTCCCGGAGTTTTGTCAAATTCATTTTGGTTGCATCGATGACACTGTCCAACCATCTCATTCTCTGTCGTCCTCTTTTCCTTTTGCCTTCGATTTTTCCCAGCATCAGGGACTTTTCCAGGGAGTCCTCTCTTCTCATGAGGTGGCCAAAGTACTGGAGCCTCAGCTTCAAAATCTGTCCTTCCAGTGAACATTCGGGGTTGATGTGCCACCCTGCAAGTTCATTTTCATTGTTTTGGGCTGAGTTCAAACTGTCAATATGAATTAAGAGGGGAATCTTGGCATGAAATCATTTGGGTTGGTATGGGCATGGTTGAAGAAGAATGACTCAAGTGGATTTTTTGTTTTATTTTTAAAATTGTTCTTGTTGGTTTTAGGTTGTCATTGAGGTGTCATGCAAGGATTAAAAGGAGCCAATGCAGAAATGCTGTGCTCATTACACTCGCAGTATTACTTAGAGTTTTGAGTTAGAGGGCACCTATGGTTCCCCACATAGAAATGCCTCAAATGGTTCAAGGTGGTGAAATGCATCTGTTTGTTTGTTTTGGCTTTTTAATGGTATCCCAAATCAGTGTTCCGCGCAGCCATGCCGGCCGCATGGCCACAGACTTGTACAACACTGGCTCTTTGGCTTGAAAACAGAGATGAGCACCGCTCCTAGAGTCAGACATGACTAGCACACATGTGCGGGGGGAAGCGTTACCTTTACTTTAACTAACGGTAGGGTAAACCATGAGCCCGTACCATATTATGGTCTGCTTCCATTAGAAAGTCTCTTTTGCGCTTTGAATTGGATTAATCAGGGCTGTTCAACTGTGAACAGGCCAAGGTCTACTTTTCTAGCCCAAAGTGCCTGAGGGCTACCAAACTAAAACCTCTAATTACGAATTTTATCCGTTCCAAACACATGCTCATAAGTAAAAACCTTTGTAAGTAGAGCAGTGGTTTCCCATAGGAATGCATTGGGAACGGATTTCAGTGCGCCATGGCCCTTGAACGGCCCTGCTCGGCTGAGACAGTGGGCTGGCAGACCCAGAACTTTGCTGGGGCAGTGGTGGTCCTTGGGGTGGGGGAGGGAGGGGTGGAGAACTTATCCCCTCACTTTTTTATTGGTGGCCGGTGGGCTACTTTTGAACCCTTCGTGGGCTACCAGTAGCCCGCGGTCTACCTGTTGGGCAGGCCTGGATTAGATGATGATTTAAACAGACAAATTATTTTTCATATGCCTTGTTCCACTGATGCACTCACGAAGGATTAAGACTGTCTCTCTAACACTCACAGGCTTTATTTTTTCCAGTAACCTTTCTGTCGTTATATCTGCCATCAAGCTGGCCTCTAGAAACCTTGAGATCATTTCAAAGACAAGGCTGTCACAATTAGAACTGAAGTGCTTTCAAAATACCAAGGACGTTTGAGGCCAAACATCTATTCTCGAGCTTTCTGCTGAAATTGCTTGTACAGATTACTGAAATACTAGTAAATCCGTGGGTTTTTCCTGTTGGCAGGGTCCATTTTGTCCCAGGAGAGAAATGCAATTGTCCTTATATCTGACCTGCTACAAAACAATTACTGCTTACCGCCTCCATCCTAGCTTTTTATTCAGGGATAACCCCAGCTTTCAGAGTGGCAGTCAGCCTTCTGAGGAAATCATGGACATTCATCGCACGTCTTTGTACAGATCCGGTGGCCTGTGTTGTTAGTGTGTACATTTCAGTATGAACAGGAATGACCCTACTGTCCTGCCAAGCTTGTATGTCAGGCTTTGTATGCCTGATCCTAAAGATAGCTTAAACTTTGATTCTATCATGAAGTTCACTTCCTCCATGTGAATTGGAGTTCCTCATTGACTCCAGTTTTCAGGAGAGCTCTGCACAGTTGCTGAAGATGCCTACATCAGAATGTCTAGGACTCAGCTGTCCATGTGAATCAGTTTAGTTCTGCCCAGAAATATTGAAATGTCCATCAGTTCCCTCTGGGCTGATTTCCTTATAGTTAAAGATAGGCTCCAAAACATAGTGCAGAATTAATATGAGTGGCTAGTCTTCAAATTTAAGAGTATCATCACTATATTTGGTTCCTATTGCATATTTGCTATAGCAAATATGTAGACGTTTCCATGTTCATAGACGTGATAGCAATATTTGAATCTCACCGTTTGAAAAATGGACACAATATCTGCCACCCCCCAATTCTTATATATTCTAAAGTTTGATACTTCAAAAATAGGAAGAACTCTTCTTACTAGATTTTGAAGTGGTTCTTTCTACCTCTAGAAGTTGATTGTATACTTAAGATGGCTTTCATGTTTATGTTATGTGGCATCAAGCTTATGGGAAAGAAAACTGAAAAAAAATTAACATAAAGGACAACTGCAAATACAGTAGTTGGAATGGCCTATTAATTTCCAAATTTAAGGGAAAACAACTGTTAATAATAAATGAATGGACCATAATTGTCAATGCTGTTGAAATAACATTGACAAATTTGTATTCAGTTTTTTGAAGGAATATTACTCCTTTTTTGCCAATGTATCATAAAAGAAGTACTATAATAGTAAACTCAGAACCTACTCATCTTTTTCAGATTATGTCTGATTTTGACATACTTATCCAACAGCTGTGTAATACCTTTCCACCCTACCACAATCATCTTACCACAATGATGGCTTTGGTTTCTTTCATGTTTGATCTATCTGCAGGGTGGCTTCTGGGAAAAAAAAAAGCAAAACAAACAAACAAACAGTTATCCTTTCTTTGCTCACCCCTAAAGGCATTTAATTGAATGGCTGATGAACATCTGGGAATATAGTTTCTTAGTCTTTCCTTAATCACTTTTACAGTTCCTTTTACTCATAATTTTCCAGTTGACTTTATGGTGCCTCCAAATCTGTTCTGAGTCAGCTTTGTAGGCAAAGCGACCAACATTGAATAGCTGTAAGGCAGTACAGATACATCATTTACACTGCAAAAGTAATCAAACTGCACTGGTAGCTCACTGTAGTAGAAAGTTCTTTCTTGTTGCAGTGTTACACAGGTTGTAAAACAGAGGCAGCTTCATCTTTGTTCCAGTGTGTGCTTGTGTCCCATCACCCTCAGGGTGGCACAAGTAGCTTCAGAGGCAGCAGCAGGAATATCCTGTTGTTGAGAGAAGATAGTGAATCAAAGGTTGACTCAGCAAAACTGACACTTTCTTGTCTGTGGATTCTGCTTTCCATTAACTTCAAGGTGAGGATCTTATGTAGCTCAAGGGCCAAACTCGGTCTCAGAGAATTTCTCAGGGGCCATGTTTCAGGAAAGAGGTTGGTGGGTGTTGGACCAAAAACACCAATGTATTTCAACTTGAAGCTCTTAATGCCACCAACAGAGCTTTTGGGAGAGAACACACCAATTCCTCCACAAAAAGGGGAAAAAAACTGGTGTTGTGGGTGGTGCTATGTGGCAAATCCTAGATGGCGGTTGTGACGGACTGGGTATTTCACAACCTGGCCACACTTTAAAAGGGTGTTGAAACTGTTTTTACTTTTGCTGCCACCATTTACTAAAACCTGTGCTTATTTCTGTTTCGAAGAATTGGGACTTGACACGTGTGTTAACTTTTCAACATAAAGATGTCGTTTATTTAGTTTCACAACATACATAAATAAAAGCGTGTTTTAATAACTTTCAGTTTTAATTGTTCTTAAGATGTAACTTAAACAAGTCCCTAAACGTATTCTAGCCAGACCCTGTCTAGTCCCTAACTCTTATCAGTTACTGTTCCTTGTCGCCAACTAACACAGACTGAGCTCCTGATCTTTCTCTTCAGTTCTCCGTTCCCCCTCTGACTAACTCCATGACAGTTCAACTGTCACTCTTTTTATAGGGCATAACCCCGCCCACATTCTGGGATTGGTCTACCATTAGAATATTCATGAATCTCTTCCCAGGGGTTCCGTCACACCGGTATCAGAAACCAGGATCCTAGGGGGGCTGGATTTGGATGCAAAGCCTGAGGTTAACCATCCCTGCCTTAATTAACAATAAAGGCAAGGAATGTGTGTTAGCGTTGGCTTGTCGCAAGCTCTGACCCCCGGCTGTGTTGCCTTGCAGTTTGCGGTGGTGGCGGTGGTGGCAGCGGGGGGGGGTTCAACTCCTGGAATGTTATGAGCATCTGCCTGCCTCCCATGTCACTATTTCTGGATAATTCAAGATGCTGCTTATTTTCAATTAACTGTATTAATATTTGTGCTTCAACACTTATGTATGTGTTTTATTCCTCTTTCCTCAGAGAGACTGGCAGTCTAGGAAGACTATCGACATCTCTGAGAGAAAATGTTTTGGGCAGCCCTAAAGAACTGCTCAAATTAAGCGTTCCATCCCTTGTGTACGCCATTCAGAATAACATGGCCTTCCTGGCTCTTAGCAATTTGGATGCGGCTGTGTACCAGGTAACCAAAAGGCATTTGTTTATAAGTTAGGTGTTAGCATGAGTTCCTTCACGTATTTCCATCATCCACTGGCTGCAAGAGCAAATGACACGTAATGCACATGGAACGGCTTTTGCTAATTGAATGCTGCAATGGGAAAATTCTGGACTGTCCAACAGTAGCTCAGAATCCTGTACCTTCCAGAGGAAATGGTTTGCGCTTTCACCAGAGTCACTTAGGATGAAAAATCATGAATAGATGTTCATTTAAATTTTCCTTGAAGAATGTTGTTATGATTTTTGTTGATTTGTTTCATTTGATAACTTTGGGATCATCACACAGGTAGGGATCAACACCAGAGAAACAACCAAGGAAACTAAAACCCTGTGGGTTGGATTTAAATTCATCAGGAGAATTTTAACTCAGCACAATTCACCTTCAGGTCGCTGCTGGTGAAAGGGAGATGGAGGGCAGTACAGTCATTCCCCACTACATTGTGTTTCATATACTGCGGTCCTGTAATATTGCAGGACCGCAGTATGGTATATGAGGGCAAGGGCTTCAGGGGCAAGCTGTGTGGGCCTGTTTGAGGCCTCCTGCACTTACCCCAAGCCTGGCACTGTCCCAGAAGTAGTTTCCGGCAAACCAGAAGTGACTTCCAAAAACATAGAAATGCCTTCCAGATTGCAGGGAACCACTTCGGGAGCCTTGGACAGTCCAGAAAGCCCATTGGAGGCCCATTCGGGGTAGTACTAGGCCTGGGGTAAGTACAGGAGGCCCCCCACAGGCTCCCCAGTCCTGACCCGACCCAGCATCTGCATATTGCGGATTGTCCTTTATCGCGGGTTAGGTCGAGCCCCTAACCCCTGCGCTAAGTGTGGGATAATTGTAGAATCATTCTGTTATGACTCCTTTTACTTCTGTAACACCCACTGTCTCTTCTTGAATGTCCTGGCAGTGCCACCACCACCACCACCCCGGAAGATTTCAGAGCAGATTGAGGGAGGAAGAATCAACAGAGATGGTTGATTCTTCCTCCCTCCCACTGGGAGACCACCACCTTCCAGTGAGATTCCTCTGCTGAATCAAAAGTTTCCTGCAGGTGGAAGAAGCCCCTTCATCTGTAGAAGGAAATAGTCTGGACTCATCTTAGTACATGTTAAGGAAATGGTTGCCTTTCCTGTCTTGACGTAGTACTTGTCTGTTACTGTTTTTGGCCTATGGCCATCCTCAGGGCTCCATCTCACCCCCTAGATGATCATAATCCTCATCTTTGAACTGCAGAGCTGTAAGGGACCCTCTCAAGAAGCCCATGAATGTTCTTGAACTCTGCAGTGTTGTTCCTCTCCGAGTAGGAGTGCCAATGAGCCTTGCCTTTGCACAACGCCATCTACTGCACCACCTACCACCTTTCCTGAATTGACTTAGCCACAGTCATCCATGCCTCAGTTACACTGTGCCCTGGCTACTGCAACGTGCTCTACATGGGGCTACCCTTGAAGAGAGTCCTGGATCATTAGTCCAACATGCAGCAGCCAGATTGCCAAATGATACATAGTATAGTGATCCTATGATCCTGATCCTGAAATACCTTGACTGATTGCAAATTGCTTATCAGGCCCAATTCAAGGCGTTGGTCTTAATCTTCAAAGGCCTACATGACATGGGACATGGATCTCCACGGAACCTTCTGTCTTCTTCTGAGCCTGTCCAGAGACAGGCCATCTTAAAAATATCAAACATGTCAGAGGTCCACCTTAAACAAGCATGTAGGGAAGGGCCTTGGCCTGTGTGGTTCACAAACTGGGGAATGCACTCATGATCTGTTTCCACCTCACTGAAAAAAACCCAGATCTTTTTAGACGGGCCTGTGATGTCTAATCTGCTCTATGGTATTATTTTAATTATGTTAGTTTTTATTACAGTGGTACCTTGTATAAAGGAATTAATTCATTCAAAATAAAATTATGTTAAGCAAATTTTCCTTTATACAAATTTCCCATAGGAATGCATTGAAAACAGAGTGATCCCATTTTTATGTTGTACAGATTCGCCCCATAGACGATTATGTTAAGCAAATTTCCCCTATCTCCGGAATTTTTATGTTGTATAAATTTTATGTGATACAAGCTGTTTGTTATACAAGGGTCCACTGTAGTATGCTAAGAAAATAGTCTTTTTATTGTATCCTTTGCAGTTCTACACATATGTTCTGTGCCATTCAAATAAAAATTCGCCATTTGGATAAATCCTGTTGTTGTTCAGTCGTTCAGTCATGTCCGACTGTTCGTGACCCCATGGACCAGAGCTCGTCAGGCCTTCCTATCTTCCTACATTTGTATAAAGTAAAATGCAATTTACATATATGAACTAGAACAGGGGTCCTCAACCTAAGGCCCGGGGGCCGGATGCGCCCCCCCCAAGGTCCTGAATCCGGCCCCTGGGACCAATTGCAACCCCCCACCTACCCCCTGTTTTGTGAGCAAGCCAGCCTCCGCAGCTGCTTTTGGACTGGGATCCGGCCCCCAGTGGTGTCTGGGTGGTGGTGGACCGGCCCGCTGGTTGAAAACTTTGAGGACCCCTGAACTAGAGGGTTTTTTTGTATTCAAAGACTATGAATCTTGCAATATATACTCATTTAGTTTTTTTATATACAGTACAGTGGTACCTTGTATAAAGGAATTAATTCATTCCAAATGAAATTTTCCTTTATACAAATTCCCATAGGAATGCATTGAAAACAGAGTGATCCCATTTTTATGTTGTATGGATTCTCCCCATAGGTGATTATGTTAAGTAAATTTTCCCTGTCTTTGGAATGTTTATGTTGTACAAATTTTATGTTATACAAGCTGTTTGTTATACAAGGGTCCACTGTACTCCAATTGTATTTTGCATTTTTGGATTTAATTTACAAGTTTGCTTGCTTGCTAAAGAAATCTTTTAAAGAAGAAAAGGATTCATGGTTGGAGTTTTAAGTCAAGGTTCTAAAGGGTATCCAGGAAAGTAATAATTGAATGAATATAAAGCAAAGTATACAAAATTCTTTGTGACCACAATTAAATTCTTGTCAGATGTGTATAAGATACAAATCTACATACCTTTCTTAAGGAATCAGTAAATCAGATATTCCCAGATATTCCCCCATGGAATCTCACACAATATGTACAAGTAGGCTAGGTAATACCTTTATTGTTCACTACTAAAACACAAAATGCAAGCCGAGCTTTCGATAGCAAGCTGTTTTTATCAAAACATTGAACCAAAAATGCAATCTTGATAGAGGATGGAGTCTATCAGGCGCTGAGAATCTTTTTGGTGAGATGGAATACACCAGATGATGGTATCAGGAGGCAGGGCTGATGTTAAGACTGCTTCAGTATGTACATAATGTTCATGAATTTGTGGTGGGGTTCGTTATTTGAGGGTTTTTTTAAAAAAGCTAATTCTAGTTTGATCTGTTTTTTGTAAGCCACCTTGAGTTCTATCTTTTAGTGGAAGAGTCGGACATAAATCCAACAAACAGTTTGAAAATAAAATGTAGAAAAATTATTTCCTGTCATTCTAGTGGTTTCTATGCAACGCAAAGCAGGTAATAATAGTTAAAAACAGTAATAAAATTAAATAAAATTACAAAATGTAATAAAAAGCATGCAGTATAATTTCAGACATTACTTTTTTTGTGTCTTGTTAAGTCACTTATGAAACAATGACTTGACCATTTACAGCCCTGTTTAAGTGGCTGCAGTTTCCTTGATTAAGTCACTCCATCTCAGGTGCAGTCTTCCTGTTTTCCTACTACGAGTACCTTCCACTTCCCTCAGGATGGGCACCCCTTCCTGTGAGCCTTATTCTTCTTATCTGGCTTTTCAGGTGACTTATCAGTTGAAGATCCCATGCACTGCTTTATGTACAGTCTTAATGCTCAACCGCTCCCTCAGTAAACTGCAGTGGTTCTCAGTCTTCATGTTGTGTGGTGGAGTCACACTTGTTCAGTGGAAGCCTGCTCAGGCCACAAAAGTCCAGGTAAGATTTGTGGTTGAGAGAGCCTTTCCCCGTTCCTATTTTCCACAATCCGAAATGTTCCTTAGGCATAAAGAGGTATATTCTCACTGCATGGAGATGATGAAAACCATATACATTGTAGTCTTCCTTCATCAGGAGTCCCTCTCTCTCTCTCTCTCTCTCCCTCCATCCCTCTCCTCTACTTGGCTTAAGGATTTAAATATGATGGTGACCTGTTGTTGAGTGTGGCAAATGTTGGGCTTATAGGAGCTGCCTCAGAAACTCATTCGAAGTCCAGAAATTTAATTTTGTCCTCCCAAAGGTCACTGAGCTCAGTGTTGTGCTGTCTGCAAGTCCATGGCTGGTGACACAAACACCCATCTTTTTTTCTTTTCATTTTGGCAGTGCATTTTAAGGGAAGAAAGGACTGCAGTTATTGTGCAATTTGTTACTGTGAGGGTTAGACAGCCAGAAATCCTACTACCAGTTAAATACGGCCCTGCTTCCTCCCAGCCCAGACCTTAGTGTCCTACAGATGCTAGCTGACTAAGCTACAAACCAGACTGCTTCTAGTTCAGTTCTTATTTTTGCCTCAGGTTGGCCCGAGGGAATATGATTTCTGTAAAGATTTGTCAAGTTATATATGAGCGCAACTTTAAACAAATTAAAAGCTTGATGGTGGTGATGACGACATCATTGGTTTCAACCCATCCAAGTTCTTATTCTCTGATAAAAGGGAGAGGTACATGCGCTATACCCTTCTAATGTGGGAAGCAAGTCAATTTGGGCCAGAAAACCCTAAATTGGTGGGCCAGCTTCTGGCGATTTCACATACAAGCATGCTGTGTCTCCATTAAACCAGATTTGCTAAACTTGAGCTGAAATTCTGAACTAGTGAGGGAACTCTTTTGCACTTCATAGAGCTTATTTCTGAGTAAATGTTTGGGCAAGAACCATCCATCCAATGGGTAGCTAAACCGAGTAAATACCTTGAGCTTTTGTAGAACAAATGTTTTTTCAGAGGGAGGAGATGCTATTGAAACCTGAGCCCTAGTTGGCATCAGCAGTGGGGAGGGTTGATAGAAGGCTCCAAGTGGCCTAGTTGTGTTCCTGCCCAAATGAAGATGAATGTTTCAGTGAGAATTTGCAAAATGAATAAAATTGCCTACAGTATTGAAGGATCTTAAAGATGGGTCATTTTGAAAGTAGGTAAAACGCTGCTGTGTTATCAGTGACACAGGACATTCTTATCAAATGTCGTAACAAAATAATTGCTTCTTCTCCACCTCTTCCTGATGAAGAAGCTTTTCGCAAAGTTTCCTCCGAATGTAGCTTTCAGTTGGAGTGTTGCCGTAGGTTACTAACTGAATTTACTCAAGTCTTGAGTAAATCATTAACACTCTTTCATTGCTTCCTTATGCTTTTGCATACTAAACATGTTTTGTGTTTAGTGACAAGAACTTATAATGTAGGACAAGAATCACACAAGATAAATGTGAGGAAAATGGATGCAGTGGTGGATCTAAGGATGCTTCAGTTGTATCCCGAACAATTATGCATCTTACTGATCTCATCCTTTCCCATGGAAACAAATACGTAGCAAACCAAGGAGGGGGGTTAAAAAGCAATGACTTTTAAAAATCAGATTGATTTAAAACATGATTTAAATTTTTTAAAAATTGAAATGCTCAACAATCCATGTTTTAAATGTAAAATTGTGATTGAAATTCTGATTTAGATCATTTTGATTTAAATCAAATCAACATGAAAGCATGGCATAGGCAGATGGCAGGTTTTTTAAAAAGAAAAGTAATGTTTAATGCTTACAAAATCATGACTGCCACTGGTGTTAAAACTACCTCCTTTAATTGATTCTTTAGATGGAGCAGAGTCCTTTGATTGGCTTTTGCGCAATTGCTGTTGCTGTCTTGTGCTCAGGATTTGCAGGTAAGCATTGTTGGTACTGTTATAATAATAATCTTGGAACGGCTGTACCGGATCCGACCCTGTGGATCATCAGGTCCCGCCTGTGCCAAGGAGGCACATCATGCAACAAACTATTCATGGCGGTTGCTGTCCTGATGAACCTGTGCTGCGTTTTAGACTACTTGTGCAGTTTAGGAGCCATTATATGTCCTTAATTCACTGCCTAAGTAACGTGAAATGCTCAGGATTTTGTGGGAAGAACTAGAGATAGATACAGATGGCTCAACCAGTGGTTCTTGCTGGTTTCTCCTTCAGATGAACAGGTGTTGGCCATTTCCCGCCCCTGCTTCCTCAAGCCCCACTCAGAGGCAACACTCAGAGGAGGTGGGGTAGGAAAGCCAAGGCTATGTCCCTGAGTGGGCCCCCTCTGGAGGAGGTGGGTTGGGAAGTGCCAAAAACCTGTTCACCCAAAGGACAAGCCAGCATGACCTTCCAGATCAACAATTTGCATCCATCTCTATGAAGAACCCATGTGGCTTCCCACCAATTGTCAAAGTGCAGCTTCTGTATAACCGTTGTATCTCAGGTTACCTTTGTGATGGCCCCTTCATTGCCTTCCATGCATCGAAATTAACGTTAAGAAGGAAGGCTTTCACCTGGTCGTCTGAACGTTTGGCCTACAGAACAGAGAGAGAGAGAGAGAGAGAGAGAGAGAGAGAGAGAGAGAGAGAGAGAGAGAGAGAGAGAGAGAGAGAACATTATCACTGCTTAGGCTAGCTAGCACTCGTGGTCACTGCAGTTCTCAGTATTTGGGAAGCCACTTGTTCTCCAGCAGGTGTGCTCAGCTGAAATTATGGCGTTCTCCTTCCCCTTTGAAGTATTGTTTTTGTCCTCTTTTGACTCTGATGACATGATTTCAGGAAGGGGAGGGGCAAAGGGAAGGAGAGCCTCGCTTTCAGAGGGCCATGGTGGCGTGGTCTCCATGGTTGCAGCAGCCGCCTGACCCTGAGTGATTGTGTGTGTGCATTGAATCATTGTTTTATTTGGTGGCTCTCAGTGTTAGGTTCTCCAGATGTTTTGAATGTCAACCCCCAGAAACCCCAGCCATCATGGCTCAAGGATTCTAGGAAGTTAAAATCTGAAAGGTTTTTGAGGACCAAATGTTGAGAAATTATTGTTTAACTGACTAAAACAGAAATAACATGGGTTTAGAAAAACAACCCGAGAGAGCTAAAGCATTTTGAAACAGTAAACCTCATATTTAGTACACATTCTGCAGCACGTTTGTGAAATCGCTTCTCAGTGTTCTCTTAATGTATGACATGATATCATTGTTATTTTTATTTATTGCTCTTTTATATTTTAAAAGAGAAAGGGTATTTGCTGCTTCAACCTCTAAGCACCCAAATGCTCGCACTAGTTTTTCTCATTTAAAAAATTGTAAATCTTTGAGGAGAGTCTGATGAATAATGGTGATGGGAGATAAAAGTTTGGGACATATTCTCTGCTTTGGAATTGTTGGGATGTTTGCTTTCCATTTGGTGCATTAGCTTTTTCAGATTATGCTTATTCACTGACTTTAAAAAAATGCTATGGCAGTACCATTGTGTTTGGCAGACCTGAAACAAAAGATCCAGCGTGAGGAACTTTCTGTCCATCATTTTAGACCAGGGGCATGCAAACGTTGGCCCTCCAGCTGTTTTGTACCACAACTCCCAGAATTCCAAGCCTATATTGCCAATTTCAAAGGACTGTGGTATTTGTGGTCCAAAATATTTGGAGGGCTGAAGTTTGGACACCACTGTTTTAGACCTTATTGGCTGATCTCTTCACCAGGTTAATTTCTGTTTCTTTTCAGGAGTATACTTTGAGAAGGTGCTCAAAAGTTCAGATACATCTTTGTGGGTCAGAAACATTCAAATGTACCTTTCTGGAATTGTGGTGACCTTGGTGGGTGTCTACATGTCTGATGGAGCCCAAGTAATGGAGAAGGGTTTTCTCTATGGCTATACACATTACGTCTGGTTTGTCATCTGTAAGTCTCTTGCCTAAACCTCTGGCTAACTATATGGTGAAAGATTTTCCTTCCGTCCGTCCTTCCTTAGCCTAGGACAGTACTTACTTCCCAGCCTTGGGTAACTGAGATGTTCTTGGACTGCAGTTCTCAGATACCTCGAGCAGCACAACTAGGAGTGATGGCTTCTGGGAGTTGTATTTCAAGATCACCAGGGTTATCTAAGGTTGGGAACCACCTGCCTAAGGCCTTGGGTGTATGACATGCCATCTGGTGTCATACAAGACTGGAAATATTGAGCACTACATATTGAACCCATAATGTCAGAGATAGCATTTTCTCAGCTCAGGTAGAATTCCAATTCCAATGTGGACTTCCGTCATATAAAAGCTCTTCATCTACATTTTTATGTCGGAAGCAATCTCGTGGTGCTTCTGAAGTATTGGCTGGCAGGATGCTATTGCTGCTCAGCCGATGCTCAAATTTGCTCACCATCCTCACATTTTGTGTCAAGGGAAGTGATTTTATCATGCATCCACATATTTGTTGCCTGTTCTTGAGACTAGTCTCAACAAATAGGAACTTAAATGAGGTACTGTAATACCTTGGATTACAACCACGTTGGTTTACAAATGTTTTGCAAGACAAGGACATTTCTGATCAATGTTGCTTTGATTAACAGGCAATGTCTTGCAGTACGAGCACTGGAGCAGGCCACATGATCACAAGTGAGCCAATGGTGGCTCTCTGTCTCTCCCCCTGCTAGATTGTGAGGGATTGTCCGGAACATTCCATCTTAAGCAAGCCTCCAAAGCAGAGGAAGGAGAGAGGAACCGGGGTTTCCCTTGCACTAGCCACAAACATTTTCAAAGGAGAATGCAAGTTAGGATTTTATTTTTCTTTATATTTAATTTGTTTCCAACATCCTTTCATAATTTTCAAACAATTTCTAGTAATGGGGCAGTTAGTCGAGCGTGTATATGGCTACAAATTGCATTTTATTATTGTCACATTAAAAACACAGAGGCAAGTATTAGTCCCAAGCAGAGCCGATTCAGCAGCCAGGTACCTAACATGGACTTCTAGCCAACTTCTTTTGTGAGTTTTGGCATTTTGCGTGCACAGTATGTGATCTAGGGAGCCCCAAAACGAATCATCTGAGTTTCCATTATTTCCTATGATAAATGAGTGCTTTGGTTTGCAAACATGTTTCCAGATCAGATTATGCTCGTAAATAAAGGTGTTACTGTATATTAAATCCTGCTTATCAAACACGGGCACTGTAGAAGCAGGAAGAAGAGGAAGAGTTAAGGCTTGTTAGAAGGGAATGCTTTGGGAAGTTTGGGTGGTGGTATGGGTGGCCTGTACAGGCAGTATGTACAGTGTGGCCAGTGATCTTATGCTCAGAGTAACCCACACTGCTGTTGCTTTCGGCAGTAAAAAAATTATATCATTCAACACTTATGTGTTGCTTTGAATGAGCGTCGTAACTGTTCCTTATTATACCAGGCTAGATGATATTTCACACTTCATTAATAAGGATTCTTTTGCTTCCTAGTTCTTTCCAGTGTCGGAGGCCTTTACACTTCTGTTGTTGTTAAATACACAGACAACATCATGAAAGGCTTTTCCGCAGCAGCGGCTATTGTCCTTTCTACGGTTGCATCCGTCGTTCTTTTCGGCTTACAGATAAGTAAGTAGCTTTTGGGTACGCTTAAGTGACCTCATTATTCCAAGGAAATGCCTGGGCTTAGGAAGTGTTCTGCTGATTTGTTCATTTTATATAAGACAAATGATGACTGTTGCTCTGCTGCCTATGTGGTTTGGCCCTGTGATGACGCTGTAAGTGAGTGAGAACAGCTCACTGACCAAATATAACCGTTGTTTGTTCAGCAACATTCAGTTTTGCCATATACAGCAAAATAACTTGATCTTAAGTACAGTACAAAGTTTAGAAGAACGATATATCATATGGAGTTACTTTTTATAACATCTTACTTTTTTAGTCTTATTGGCTGGGGAGCTTTTTAAACTCTGCTGCAGCTATTGTCTTTAATCTTGTTTCTTATTTTATTATATTGTATAGTATTTTTGCAGTATTTTATAGGTATTGTGTTGTTTTTACATTGTATTGCTCTTATTGTACTTTTTTGAATTTGTTGTAAGCCGTCTTGGGTCCCTTTGGGGAGAAAGGTGGCATAAAAATAAATTATTATTATTATTATTATTATTATTATTATTATTATTATTATTATTATTATTATTATTATTATTATTATTATTATTATTATTATTATTACTACTACTGAGAAAGGTAAGATAGTACAGTATATGTTTTCACATTTAATCTAGATTTTTCAGTTGCTACCACTCAATTCATCATTTGAAGCCATGTTTTTCCTTTAATACCCATATTCAATATGAAAATTAATTCCTCCCAGAGTTGCTGAATCTCTTAAGTAAAGAGGGCTTTTAAAAAAAAACCCAATAACTTGAACCTTCATTGCCACCTGATCTCATGTTTTCTTTCCTTTCACACTGCCTTGCGCAGAGGAGGCAATCATGAAAAACAACATTTCATTGATTCTGCAGTACTGAGAAGGCTGTTTATTGTTCAGTATTGAATTCTACATACAACAAGGAAAGTGGATGCATAGCCAATAGCAGTAATATACGATGAGCTGCAGAATAGTGCTGCCTGAGAGAAAGCTGTGTTTTGTTTATGAAATATCCTGTAACCTAAATGTTAAAATGTATGAAGCAGAACGTATTAAAATGAGTAGCACCGTCTTTTGTGAGTGAGGGACCGAAGAAATCTAAGTAACTCATTTCTACTACAGTACTTAGAAATCCACTAAGTTGTAGATCCACTAAGAATGAGAAGGCCAGCATAGTTTGAGAAAGTCATCCATGGGAGCTGCAAATTAGAATGGATCTTGAGTTTCAGAGTCAACTGTAATTGATATCTTGTCTCACAAGAAGAAAATGGGCAGTTCTAGATTTTTTTTTGTATTTAAAGCCACAACTGTAATGATATCTAAAAATCATTGCATGGAGGCATATATTATTTATATACCACCTGGAGTGGCGTCATAGCTAGATGGGTGATAAATAAATAAATACATACATAAATAAATAAATATAGTATCCTATAGTACAGTATTTAAATTCTTCAGTGAATATTAACCAGTGAACAGTATTTTCTTCGACATAACATCACAGATACCAGTAGCTGTTTCATACCTGAAAGTCATAGGTTGATCATGCAGTCAATAAGCACAGATATGAACTCAGCCTCCAGTTCCATGTTTGAATATTAAGCATGTGCTTTGTTTTTCCCCTTCTAGCCGTAACTTTCTCTCTTGGTGCACTCCTTGTATGTGTTTCAATATATTTGTACGGATTGCCTCGACAAGACACGACCAAGCTTCAGCCAGCGGAAATGAAAGGGTCAAAAGAGAACCTTATTAACGTGTGACGTTTGCAATCATGAAGAATTTAAAAAAACAGATCCAAGACTTGACGAATTCCCTGTTCCCTTTAAAAGAGAAAAAAAACCCCTCAAAACTGTTTTTAGTAGACTATTGTGCTTGGACTAAAAAGAAGTCATTTCATGGAATGAAGCTTTACACTGGAAAATGAATACTCCATGAAACTGAAGCAAAATGTTTCATGTAATGTCTTTTTTCAATGTGTTTGGGAATATGAAGACCCTGCTTACTAAAAAAGAATGAAGGAACAGAGTGTGCAGTAACATGCCTCTATTGTATATAAAATGAAGAGAAAAACATCATTGGAATTCACTTTGATGTACTGTCAAGGACCATCAATGAGATGCTGTTGCAAATTGATGTTTGCGCCTGAAGTAACATTTACAGAATGGATCATCCCGCCTTAAACCTTTTGAATGTGTTGTTCTGCTGAAAGAACCACCCATTTTCCTCTGTGCTTTTCTCTAGTTTTAAGATGTGGTTTGTTGCCAAGCTGCCATTATGATGACGTTGCAGCTGGAGTGAAACCGATGTGTGGGGGGAAGTGGGGCAGAATTCCATCAAGTGTCCTAATGTTCACAATTCTAGCTGAAAGAAGGCCCGTGTCTTGATTGATTTGAATCCATGGTCTCATCTTTTTGTAACAGCAAGACAATAAATGTAGCTGCTGCTACTTTTAAAAGAAATTTTCTATTGTGATAGGGATTTTTATACTGTTTTTATGTACATTATTCTTTTGTTGCACATCTCAGCAGTAAAAATACATTTTGTGCAAGTTGGCATTCAGTGCCGTTTTGATTTGAGCCTTTGGAACGTGGATCAAATGTAACCCATTTCTGGCAGGGGACAAGATCGGTGATTTAAACATAGCATCAGTATACAGTACATTTATTCTGGTTTCTTAAGAAGAAACGATGTTTCATTTTGTTCTCCCACAGCTTTTGAAAACAAGGAGTTATTTTCAGTAAGTAAATGTATATACCTTTAATTAGAAGTGTATATACAGTGGACCCTGGTATAACAAGAGGTTTGTTTAACAGAAAAGAATTCTGGAGATAGGGGGAAATCACTTAACAGAATCGCCTATGGGGCGAAGCCATGCAACAGAAAAACAGTCACGATTAGGGATTAATCCATTTTCAGTGCATTCCTATGGGAAAATTTGTACAAAGGCAAATTTGCTTAACAGAATTTCATTTGGAATGAATTAATTCCTCTATACAAGGTACCACTGTAATTCTGTTGGTTGGTATTTGAGTGAGAGAGTGATCCAATTCAAGACAGGATTGGGAAAGAGGCCCTGAATTCTGATCACAGTAATCCGATTAAGCGGAGGAGGCCCTTGGCTCTCGTTTCTAGCCTTGACAGTTGACACTTATAGCAAGCCTATATGTTTCTTGGGGTTACGCCATAAAACCTTTTAGCGCTACGACAATAGCCATGGGACAATGAATTGTGCAAGGGGATGAAGCACACTGCCTGGTCCCATTCCCAGCAGTATCAGAAACAAGGTCACAATAAAGACTGGATCTTGGCAACAAAGTCCAGGGTCACAAATGAGAATATTTGGGGTGGGGGTGGGGGTGGGGACAGTGGCTGATAAGCTTGGCCTCCGTGAGTGGCACAAAAAACCAAGTGCCCTGGAGCAGGTGTTGATGGCTACAGGATCCTTTATTCAATCAATCAATCAATCAAAACCTTTAATGGTGTAAATAAAACACATATACAAAATACATTCAGCAGCACCTAATTTAGGTTTTCTAGCAATAACCAAGGCAATAATTGCAACTGACAGTCAAACATAGCTCAGAGTGGGAGTATTGATACAGACTGTGGTGTTTCAGCATGATTCACTATGTATTCCATAAAACCCGCTACTTTCTTCACCCTGTCTTCCACGAGATCATTTAACATGAATTGCATTATTTCTACATCTGGCCATCTTTTCACCTTAGATAATATTGGGCCCGGGTATTGCATGTGGGGTACAGAGTAGCGAGGGCAATACAAACACATATGTGCAAGAGATCCTTTATTATTTAAAAGTACTTGGAGACTACCATCTATTCATGTATATCGTTACAGGCAACGTTCCCTGTAAGCTGTGTGCAGGTGCAGGTAGGGTTATGCACCAGCAGCTAGAATTGGCACCCATTTGATTCCAGTTTTGGCTGGAATCCTGCCCCCAGACAAGGTGAGGCTCCCATTAAGCCAGGACAAAAATTAGAAAGTTGGTTACAGGAGTTCATTTTGTTATATATAAAAAATCTCTTTTCCATAATAGAATTGATCTTCATTCTGAACCAAGTCATAGATCGTAGAATAATGAATTTGGAAGGGACCCACAAGGCCATCTCGTCCACCCCCCTGCTCAAAGCACGAATACAAATCATAGCATATCTAAATTTCTCTTGAATGCCTCCAGTGCTGGAGCACTCACCACCTCTTGAGCCAATTTGTTCCTTTGTCATACTACTCTATATTCTGTTCTAAAGGCTAAGCATGCCCAGTTTTTTTTAGTCTTTCCAGGTGGGATGTGGTTTCCAGCCCTCTAATCATCTTTGTTGCCCTCCTCTGATTTTGTTTCAATTTGTCCTTGAAGTGCAATGTCTGGAACTGGACACTGTACTCAAGATGAGCCCTAACCAGTGCCAAATGGAAGGGAATATAGCAGCAGAAGCAAGCTCCATTTTATTATCACAATGTTCCTGCAATTATGTGAATTTAAAATGTGGATCAGGACATCTTAGCATATTCTTTTAAACAAACAAACAAACAAAAAAAGAACCAGGGCTAGCCGATTGACTCACAGGTATAATTTACTCTGAAATATAAATAACATATAAGCTCTTGTGGAGCACAGGTTGGTGTGGACTGGGCTGAGACAGGGATTCTCAGTTGTGTCCTTTACAAATGGAGTAGTACAGATGACTACCTCAAGTGCCTGGCTACCCAGATGGAGCACTATATCCAGGGTCTAAAGTGGGTGGGTAGCTTTGGAGAGAGCATGAGGGGCAGCTTTCTGTTCCAAGATCACCAGGGGACATACTAGTACTGAAAACAAGAAATATGGAAGGAAAATATTTTTTCACCCAGCACGTTGTTAGTCTATGGAACTCCCTGCCACAGGATGTGGTGATGGGATCTGACCTGGATGCCTTCAAAAGGGGATTGGACAGATTCCTGGAGGAAAAGTTCATCACAGGTTACAAACCATGATGGAGATGTGTAATCTCCAGGCTTAAAACCAGGGTACTTCAAAGACCAGATGCAGGGGAGTGGTATCAGGAGACAGATATCTAGTCTCATGCGCTCCCAAACGCATCTGGTGGGGCCGCTGTGAGATACAGGAAGCTGGACTAGATGGGCCTTTGGCCTGATCCAGCATGGTTTTTCTTATGTTGTTATGTTAATTAGAAATAAACATTCCTAGACATCCACTTCTGGTGTCATTTTTGCAGGCTGTTTTTTTTTTTTACGGTGTTAGGAGGCTGTGGATCCAACTTTATTGAAATGTCGCTACTATAGGATGGTTCCAGGATGTGAAAACAACCTCCTCCCAAATATATTTTTAAATGGGTCGTCATGGCTGCAAGTATAGGCCTGGAGACTGCCAGTAGCTGTCACACAACTCCCTACCCCCATGGTTTGCCTGAACATTTAAAGACAAGTCAGTTACAGAACTTGAGAGTCTTCCCATGCTGTGATGCTACAGAATGCTTAGATTTTTTTTGGTGAATACTGTAAAGGCTGTCATGTTCTCTCCATGACTTTTTTCAGCAGCAAAGAGAACTGAACAGAAGGTAAATCCTGCTTCTGAGAATAATTCAGACAAAATAGCAAACCAGGAGGTAAAACTGGTCACTAATGGTTAATCGCATCTTGCAGTGACCTCCTAGTTATGGGGGGTGCTAAGGAGGGTGGGAGAGAAGAGCGATAGGAAGTACAAAACAAAGCCTACCAGCATAAAATATGTAGACTTTGGATGAAATAAACAGATTGTACAATTACTGTTTTTTATTTGTTCTTTAATGAACTGATCACCACAGGAAACAGAGAAGAGTGATAATTTTCTGAGGCAAATCATTCCTAACTCTTCTGAGACTTCCATTTCACCAGTTTCCTTTATCACAGAAGGGGTGGGTGGGTAGGAAATTAGGATCTTGAACTTCCTCCTGCTTCCTCAAGGGCGAGGACAGTTGACTGACATGCCGAGTACTCTTCAGATAATGCACCAGAACAAAGGTTATTTACTCTGGCCTTGAGCTTGATTCTATAGCTGTTAGACAGGAAGTGAGATTTATGAGGTAACTTTTACACAACCATGGGGAAGCACAAACGGAGATGGTTCTCAAGTGAGGCCTGTGCTCTCCTCCCTCCGCTCCTGTCCAGTGTTGGTTGTTCGGATAATACCTTGACCCACAGATACAAATATAGTTTAATGCTGAATAACTCTCTTAAATAATATCAGTTCTTACTGCTGCATAAATCTGGAAAGCAGCTGCCTAGATGCCCTAAGGCACATCTGATCTCGCCTGATTTCAGAAGCTAAGCAGGGTCAGCCCTGGTTAGTACTTGGATGGGTGACCACCAGGGAATACCAGGTGCTGTAGGCGCCTTGAGTAGGAACTGGCAAACCACTCCAGTATTCCTGCCAAGAAAACTCCATGGACATGGAGTCACGAAGAGTCAGTCATGACTGTAACGACACAGCACACACACAAATCTGGAAAGGCAGGGTTTTTGTAGGGCGCAATACAAAAAAAGTGGCTTTTAGGGATACATAGTAATAAGATCAGCTCACTATTCAGCTAGACGGGCGGTATTAAAACCAACCAAGCAAGCAACCAATTAGTCAAATAAATAATGTAGAATGGCTGATTTCTTTGAGCAGCAATGCACAATCTTTTAGGGACTGAGGGCCAAACTCTGTCCCTGACTGGAATCCAAGACTTGCACATGTGAATGAACATGTGTACAGCACACTTTCCCCCACTAAATTCTACAGAGTACTCCATGCACAGAAATAGGAAGGTTTAATCACACCACTTAACCTGCCCCCACCCAACACCCTCACCACCAGCTAAGCCTTAGGGAACATGGAGGAGGGTAGAAGAACCTTTTGCTAAGGTGATGAAGGCTGGGAGTAAGAACTGACAAAAGAAAATATTTTTTCACCCAGCGCGTTGTAAGTCTATGGAACTCCCTGCCACATGATGTGGTGATGGCATCTGGCCTGGATGCCTTCAAAAGGGGATTGGACAGATTCCTGGAGGAAAAGTCCATCACAGGTTACAAACCATGATGGAGAAACCAGGGTACTTCAAGGGCCAGATGCAGGGGAGTGGTATCAGGAGACAGATATCTAGTCTCATGCGCTCCCAAACGCATCTGGTGGGGCCGCTGTGAGATACAGGAAGCTGGACTAGATGGGCCTTTGGCCTGATCCAGCATGGCTCTTCCTATGTTCTTGTGTTCCTATGTGATGAAGTGGCAGCAATTCTGGCTACTTGGGAGTTGCCAAGGAGACTGTCCTCACCCCATCCCTGCAACCCAGTGGGCATCAATGCTCTCTGGCCAGCCACGATATCAACAGCAGCCATTTGACATACCTCTCCTTTATGCCAAGGGCGCCCAAACCTGAGGGGGGGGGGAGGGACAGGAAGCTTTTAATTCATTGACATTCATTATCTGTGACATATAGATCCAGTTTCCACCAGGATAATTATACTAACAAGGTTTATCCATGGTGTTGTTTTTGCTCCAGGGAACAGGGAAGGCACAGCACCATCCCAATAAATGTTACCAGGCGTAAACATGCATGGATTCCGTTCCCATCAGATTTCTACAGATGGGTGGACTCATGTATATGTGAAAATAAAAAGCTAAGACTTTTGCTTCGTAAAATAAACACTGGTTTTTCATTCTAGGGGCAAGCCAGTTTGTGCCCCCCCCCCCCCGCGCAGCCACGGAGATTGCTTCTCCCTGAGATCCACGGCAAGGCATTCCTGCAGGAGCTGCGTGATATATGAATAAGGTACAGGATTTGATGAGTGGAAATAGAATCCTTAAGGGCACTGAAAGACTAAGCGGTGTAGAGAAAACAAGAACAGGACAATCTGTTTTCATAAAAGCAAATGTATTTTTGAAAAGACATTAAAGAGTGGCTTCCCATCACATTTTATTTACAGGCATGATTCCAAGAAGTTTCATTCCACTGGCCAGAACGGAGCGAACAGCCTGGAACAGACAAAGTCTTGCCTACAGAAAGAAAATAAAACAAAATAGGGTGTTAGAAATTGTTCAAATCTAAACTGTCTACCTGCAAAAGCAGTCTTTTTCAAAAAAAATTCAAGAGATGCTATTATGTTTGTATATTTATAAAAAAGTAGTGGCATAAACTCGTGATGAAGGACAAATGTTGACCTGCCTTTGCACAGTAGTCCTCCGCCACAACGCGGTTCATATACTAATGTCTCAGTATATCCCGTTTTTTTTTCTTGAGAGAAGCAGGTTTCCAAAGATAGTTTTTTAACCCCCTCCTGACACCTCAGCAGACAGCCCTTGAGCTCCTGGCAGCAAGGTCTGCTGAGGTGTCAGGAGGGGGTTAAAAATCTCCCTTTGCAATCGCAGTGGGCAGGAGCATCCCTTGCTGAAGTGTCTCCA
Organism: Phrynocephalus forsythii; assembly: GCA_029282475.1. NCBI lineage: Eukaryota > Metazoa > Chordata > Lepidosauria > Squamata > Agamidae > Phrynocephalus > Phrynocephalus forsythii. Next base: position 31,385,557 of record JAPFRF010000002.1, read on the forward strand.
TTTCGAGAGGTTTTTAACCCGCTCCTGCCACCTCAGCAAACAGAGCTGGGGCTGCTCCTGCCAGCTGCGTTTGCAAAGAGGGGTCTTAGTTTAGCCAACCCCTAACACCTCATCAAACTGACCTTGGGCTGCTCAGCTGCTGTTTCCAAAGAGAAGTTTTTAACCCCTCCTGACACCTCAGCAAACAGAGCTTGAGCTCCTGGTAGCAACTTCTGCTGAGGTGTCAGGAGGGGGTTAAAAACCTCTCTTTGGGCGTTTATACATGACCCCTAAGCTGCGCTGCAAATGGCTCCCAGCTCCGGAGCTTAGAAATGTTTTCCCACCAGCTGCGGAGTTTGGAGACAATTAAGTGCGACCCCGCCCACTTTAGCGCGACCCAGTGCACTTTCCTTGTACCTTCTCTTTGGAGGTGATAAAAAATTAGATGCGGATAAGAGTGCCCGGCTCTCCTGGCTTGTCTGTTGTTTTTTTGCCTCCTGCCCCTTTAAGAGCTCCTTGAGACGGAAGCAGGAAGTAACGGGGCTCGTGGCAAGTTCGACCGGCACCGGCAGGTTAGTAAAGGCTTCTTCTGTCCTTTTTTTGCCTCCCCCCCTCACGCCGACAGGAGCAGGAAGTGCTGAGGGGTGGGGACGCAGGAACAGAAACGAACCCCCAAGATCTCTGGTCCGAATTTAAGGGACCAGCGGATCTTAGGGGTCGTGTGAAAAGGCCCTTTGGAAATGCAGCCAGCAGGAGCAGCCCAAGGTCAGTTTACTCAGGCATTTGCATTTCACAGATTTCCCTTTATTGGAGGTGAATCAGGCACCAAACTCCCACAATAATTGGGGGAGTACTGTACAATCATTTCTTCTAAGTACAGGCTTAAGAGTGAAACTGCATCTGCTCAGGTCAATGGCTAAAATCCTGTCGTAAGTCACAGTTAGAGTAAGCCCACGGAATGAAAGGAATTTACAGAGGAATTGGCTCCCCCTTGATTCAATGGGCCTACTCTAGCTGGGACTTGCTACTGGATTTCAACCCGTGTCTTCATGTTTCATAAATGAAGAAGTGGGAGAACGTATAAAGTAGTAGTAGCTCATTAAAACCGATCAATTCTAGCCACGGGGAAAAGGTTTATCATGTGTTTTAAAATAAAAGGTAGATTTTTCCAGGAAAGCCTTGGCTTTATTCCATGGCAATACAATACTGATGCTCACAGTTCTGCAGATCTTCCAAAGGTAGTGTTTCCTGCAGAAGAACTGCAGCAGAAGGATCCCATTCTCCTGCTCTCCTACTTCTTAAAAATTTAAAACAGCACTTTCATGTGTTTCTTTGATTTGTATCTTACGCTTCAACAGTTTTTCCAGTGCACCTCCCTGGACTGGCTTCTCAATTAGCCAACGGTTATTTAAACAGTGACTGTTTACATTACCTCTGCTAGTTCCGGAGGGCTGCCTTTCACAAGGAGCCTTTTATGAGCTGCTGCTGCTAAATGGCTGAAAGAGAAACAATGAGTGAGAAAGCCACTCTTCAAAGGGGTGCAGCCCACAGTGCCTTGCCCAAAACCGTTACGAAGCTCAAACCTGGGCAGATGGGGAGGCAAACAATATAAAAGTCTAGTCAAGGAGTGCCTGTTGACTGCTTGCTGGAAAAGGGACAAAAAACTAAAAGGGAGGGTGGAAAGCCCTGGCAATGGGCACTGTTAACCAGTACGATGGACACAACAATATTTGGTTGCAGAGCTCACCTGTCAAACGGTTCCTTGGGAATGGACCAAAAGCAGAGGCTAAAAAGGCCGGCTCTTGGGTGCACAACTTAATGCGTTGAAGAGGACTTGGACAGTGTTGGCGAACCTATGGCATGGGTGCCAAAGGTGGCACCTGGAGCCCTTTCTGTGGACACCCAACACCGCCCCTTCACAGCCACCTGTATTCAGGTTAAATTCAGGTTAAATTTTGAATTGCAGTTTAGGCACTCGGTTTCTGAAAGGTTTGCCATCACTGGACTAGGTGTATCAGGGAAGCAGACAATAATGCTGTCGGGAAGCTAGACTCATAACCTGGTAATTGTAAAGGTGCCACAGGACTCATTGTTCAGCAGAACATGTCTTACTTGGGAGAATAAAGTGAGAACATTTGGGAACAAGATACTGGAGAACTGTATAGACGAGAGGAAGGGTGACAAAAGGCCTCCAGAGAAGAATCTTTGAATTAAGAACTTGAAAATTCTAGAAAGTGAAGTAAAACTTGTTCTCAAAGAAATGAATCACCTGAAATAGATGGGATGAAAGCAGTGCTATTTCCAGTTGTAGCAAGTGATTCCATCAAAACTCATTACAATAATATGCTAACAAATATGGAAAACAAAACAAAGGAGCCCATACTGGAAATGTTCAATGTGTATTGCAATTCGAAAAAGAGGAGACATCACAGATTGCACGTAACTATAGGGCACCATCACACTGGCTTCCTTTGCAAGCAAAATGATGCTCAAAATGTTAAAACACACATTTTTACCTCATATGAAAAAAATGCTGGACATTAAAGCGAGATTCAGACAGAAAGAAGCAACTGGCATTAATAGGGCAAATATACTTTGGCTGCTGGAGTGTACCAACAAATTTCATCAGGAAATCATTTTGCTTTACAGATTACTCAGTAAGGCATTTACTGTGGATCTTGAAAAGCTATGGCTCATCCTAAATCAGTGGTTCTCAACATTCCTAATGCCGCGACCCTTTAATACAGTTCCTCATGTTGTGGTGACCCCTTGCCCTGCTTGGAAGAGGTCACAAGCTCCCATTGGCAGGCCACTGGCACAGGTGCCATAGAGAACTTCCCTCCACAGGCACCCTCAGCCAATCGCAGCCTCTGGTGCCATTGACTGACATCCTCTCCTCTTCCCCTGTGAAATGGTTGTTCGACCCCAAAGGGGTCCCGACCCCCAAGATGGGAACCACTGTCCTAAAAGAAATGTAGGTGCCACAACATTTGGTTGTTCTGATCAGTAACCCATACTGGAACCAGAGGCTTCTGTTAGGATAGTCTATGAAGAAACGGAATGGTTTCCATTTGACAAAAGTATCAGACAATGGTGTATTGTATCTACTTTTTTGTTAACTTGACAGGCATAACATATTATACAGAAGTCTGTGGAGATTCTCAGTCATCCAGGTGAGTTTATCTGGAAGTTGAGTCATGGAAACTGGACTTCTTTTCTTGAGAGATTGAAACGTTTCGCTGCTCATCCAAACAGCTTTGTCAGTCTGAGATGATTTCTCTGGACTTCTTTTCAAATCTCTCAAGAAAAGAAGTCTAGTTGCCATGACTCATCTTCCAGATACCATACAGAAAGCTGGATTAGATTCAAAGGAAGGAGAAGTGAAAATGGGTGGAAGAAGCAACAGTAATTTATGATATGCAGATAAAACATTATTACTAGCAAATGACTTGAAATAACAGGTTAAAGAAAGAATGGGCAAAGTAGACAAAAATAATGACTAATGAAAGAGTCCATAACTTGGTAGAAATTATACCTTGGGTCTATCATGAATCCAATGAAGATTGCAGCCAAGAAAAGCACAATCAAGTTTTTTCAATATTAAAATTCAAGAATGTGCTGTTCTTTGATTGGCCACAATGCTTCTTTTCAAAATGGATCTGCCATGGTAGGATCTAAAGCCCCTTCAGTTAAAATTAAAGGCTGAGGATTATGATGGCAGAAAGAGGAAAAAGTTGCAGTAACTAAAGTCCACTACTTCCTTCGGCTTGAGATGGATCTAGTTATACAAAACAACTCCTCAGTTGAAAAAAAAACCAAGAGCTGGATTCTATTAGATAATTAGAAATAAGACATTTTCCTTCCTCTCACCTGAGTTTCAAGAGATAATTAACAATATGCCTCGGCTGAAGATCTTGTGAGGACTGATGAAGAATTTCATCATATCTGAAAGGAGGAAGAAGGGGATGATGATTATTCATTCTTGCAACTTAAAAGACTTTTATTACATACCAAACATTTTTCAGGGCATAGTTACCAGTTTTATTTTGTCTTAACTATTCCTCACAAACTGCACATTGGCCACAGGTGATGTGGGCGTTGATTCAAAAGTTTTACACCCGAAGCATTTGTAAACCGTCCAGAGTGACCGTTGGCCAGATGGTGCGGTGTAAAAATCAAAATCAAATAAATAATGCCAGCAAGCAAAGTGTGCTGCTTATATACTGCCCCATAGCACTTAAAGCACTCTCTGGGCAGTTTACAATTTAATTATTCGGGCTACACATTGCCCTCCCCCTAGCAAGCTGGGTACTCATTTTACCAGCCTCAAAAGGATGGAAGGCTGAGTGAACCCTGAGCCGGCTACCTGGGAGTGAGCAAAGGCTGTGCCATAAAACTCAAATACCTGAGAAGATGCTGAATTAAAGAAATGGCTGGTCGATCTTGTAAGCATGCCATGTTAATGTGAGCCACTTCATCGACTGCTCCATACTGCTCTTCTAAGCTGGGGACGGGAGGAGGAGAAATGTTAAAATGAAGCCACCTGCCAATAAAGTTCCCCATGTAAGAAATAATGCCATGCTACACTCTAAATCAGTGTTTTGATGAAAGGGAGTCCTAAGATTAGTAAAGAGTGGATGTGATCGAACTGCTACTTTAGGTGTGGTAAAAGCTTTAAGATAACACACTAATTTTTAAATTACATCTCCCCCCCCCCCATTAGCACAGCACTGGAGTGTTTTACATAATCCTTCTCAATGACTTAAAGTGTGCCCCAAGAAAGAATGGGGAAAGCGCTAGGACAGTGATGGACAAACGTTGGCCCTCCAGATGTTTTGGACCACAACTCCCACAATCCTTTGTCACTGGCAATACAGGCTTGGAATTCTGGGAGTTGTGGTCCAAAACATCTGGAGGGCCGAAGTTTGGCCAACACTCCACTAGGTCTTTGCCAAATCGATCCACTTGCATGGCTCTTTGAATCCTGGTGGAAGATACAGGACCTGAGCTCCAAAAATGGCACCTTTGAGGATTCAAAGGGTGTGCAACCTGGGTCTGTCTGGGCATGTGACAGGCAGCAGAGTCCACTGTGCATGCCAGCTCCACCTTGAACCAACAATGACAAACATTTTTTTTTTACGCATCAACAGAGAGCCACAAACAACCCTATTGCCTGGAGTCTTGGAAAGCATTAGCATTTGTTTTCAAAGAGGCAAACTGGCACTCCACATTCCTGAGCAAAGCTAAATCATTTGCACTAACGGGACAGAATCATAAATAGAAATCAATACACTTTTGGTCTGCTCTTCCCTAGTAAACAAAGTGGTGCAACAAACTGGTGCAATTCAAATTTTGAGGCACCTGTGCAGCAAACCATCATGCACCTGCACCCCAGAGACTGTTTATTTACTGGGAAAGAACAGATCAGAAGTTACATTTTGTCTTATGCTAAGCAACAGTTTTGTTCATAGTTTGGGACGCATAGGGAAGAGCAATAGTAGTTACTCAATAACCTGTTTGACCTTGACCCACTATAAGCCTGCATTTAAAAAGTGTGCATAAAAAATGAGATAATGAGATTGGTACCTTTTTCCATTTGTGGTGGGAATGTAAAACGATACAAAAAATTTGGAAATGTATTTTTAAAGAACTAAGTGACATACTAGAAATGACCATAGAGCCCAATTCTGAAATTGCTTTGTTTATTTGTTGATCATAATTATGATGTTAAAACTAAAGAGTTGATTACAAATTTGTTGACTGCGGCTAGATTAATAATTGTTAGAAATTGGAAATCCAAATATGAACTATGCTTAGATTAATGGTATAATGAAATATAGAATATTGCTTTAAATGATACATTGACATGTTCTTTAAAGATAAAAAGGAGAGTTAAAAAGAGATATTTTCTATGATATATGGGGTAGATTTATTGAATATCTGCTTGTACGAGATAAGGGTAAGGCTTCCGCACAACCGATTTTGTTCTGGAGGGGAGGATAATGACAGTAAATATGAAGAGCGATCCTGTTGGTGAAGGTGTGCACTGTTGTTGATGTTTGTCTTTTTTTTGTAATTTGTATAAAATTTTAAAATAAAAAATATATATTTAAAAAAAGTGTGCAAGTGCCTTCGTATTTAATAATTTACAAAAGTTTTTCAAGGCACTTCTGGGGAGTATTCCAAAATCCATGAAGAATCTTGGAAATCCTGCAAACTAAATGTTGTATCTAGCTGTAGATGATGCTGGTCAATCTGACTCCCCCCCCCCCTGCCCACACCATATTTCTTAGGCAGATTTGGTGTATGTAGAAGTACAGGAGACATGCGGCTGCTTGAGAGCATATCTGTTTGTTGCAGAATGGATAGAATATTATACAAATATGCACATTTGCTTATTTCACCTAATTTGAATGTACAAAAAAAGTCTCATTTGAAATCGTCTCTCTTTGCAACCATCTTGACTTCTGACTTCATCCAAGCCAGATTCATGGAAAGCTGCTCTTAAGCTGTGCTTCTTACCTGTGCAGCCTGGCGTGTGTGTACTGCAGGAAGACACCAGTGTCACCCTGGCTTTGGAGCACACGATCCCAGCTGAAGTGATAATCAGATGACAAGAGCCCCCGGAAGTCCTGCAAAGATAAATGACAGAAGTGTTTCAGAGACATCACTCAGTATCTTCCCAAAAGGGTAAGTGCAGGCAGGTGACAGCATCAACACACCTGAACGATAAGGGCGGCTAGCCCAATCCTTTCGGCTGTTTCGAGAGGATTGTCCACTTCTTTGGATGCTGAGCAGATTATAGGGAAGAAGAAAAAACATCATCTTAGTTTAAAAGAAACAAAATGCTGCTGTCAGAACTAGGTTTTAATATCTTATTTCTAGTGAATCTAAACTGGAGAAGGCAATGTATTCCTCACTTTTACCCACAGTTAAGAAATAAGTAAACAAAGGCTGAAATGCTGTTGCACAACAGTTTATGACATTGCCATCCATGGTACATTGCTGTTATTTTAAGCCTTCCTTCGAGGATTTCTGGGTTCTTTTGTCACGCTGTGTACAATCATATGCACCTCCAAATCACCATTATCAGTGGCAAATTGGTTTAATGAGGGATGATTTGCTGATGAAAATGACATTATCTCTGGTGGTTTTACTGAGCTATGCAACAGAATTTCAACCAATATACAGTGGTACCTTGGTTTACAAGCATAATCCAATCTGAAAACATACTAGTAAACCAAAATACTCGCATATCAAAGCAAATTTCCCCATAGGAAATAGTGGAAACTTACCTGATTTGTTCTGGGGTCCTAGTTCCATTATTTCTTAAGGGGAAATTTGCTTTGGGCAGCAACCAGGACCTGAGGTAAGGTTTGGAGGCTCAGCGCAGGCCTGGTGCAAAGTTCAGAGGCCACTGCCAGGCACCGCTGGGTCCGACTCGAGGTCCGGAGGCCACCGCAGGGCACCATCGCACCCGGTGCAAGGTCTGGAAGCCTCCGCAGCCAGGACCTCCACTGGGTCCGAAGGCTTCCACAAAGGCTGGAGGCCTCCCCAACTGGGTCTGGAGTCCTCCACTGGGGCTGCGGATGGGTCCGGAGGTCTCAAAGGTTCCAAGGGGTGACAACAAACTGAGCACCTCTGGTGCTCATTTTGCAATGCATTGCTCATTGATCAAGGGGGGGGGGGAATCAGAAATTTTTTATCGTTGATCAATGTACTTGTTAACCAAGGTAGTCATAAACCAAGGTTTCACTGTGTGCCATCAAGCTCCATCTTTACAAAATTTAAAATATAATTATTGTAACCCCGTTTTGGGAAGGCCTCAAACAGCTATAGAACATTGCAAGTGGTTAACAGCTACAATGAACACTTAATTCCTTGACAACTGGCTATACACTGGAACCTTGACTTACGTCATTAATCCGTTCCGGAGGTCTACACTTAAGTCAAACATGCCTTAAGTCAAACAAACTTTTCCCATAGAAAGTAATGGGAAAGTGGATTAATCCGTTCCAGATGATGAAAAAGACCCCCCAAAACAGCAATTTAACACAAATTTGACTGGGATAGGAGATTCCTTCTGGGGATGTAAATGAAATGTCTCTTCAAAGAGAGGAGGCGGCAGTGGAATTATAGTCCACAAGTTATATGCCTCCACTTTTTAATGATCATAGCAACAATGTCTAACATTTAAATTTTATTGATTTTTAACCTGACGTTCCAAGTTCTGAACAACTCTATGCTTACCATTAGAGTCCCACAACTGTACAGCTCCCCAACTAAAATGCTTCCATTGTGGATCAGAATTCTGCAGCCAGATTTTTTACAAGACTGAGCCGGCTGTCTAACCAGGGAGGCCAGCCCCGAGCTCCCGGCCCTTCTTCTCCTCCAGCAGCAGTGACGGCTTCGGTGAGGCCAAGGACCAGCTCCAGGTGCTCAGAGCTGGCCTCGCCGAAACTGCCACTGCTGGAGGAGAGGAAGAAGGCAGGAGCAGTTTGGAGGTGGCAGCCGCGATGCTGGGTCATGGCTGCCGCCAGATTCCGGTGCCTTGCGCCGGGGCTCCGAGCTGTAAGTCAAAGCCTGCGACTCAAGTCAAACAGGCCCCTTCTTGCTGCAAGTCAAATATGCTGCAAGTCAAGCAGCATGTAAGTCAAGGTTCCACTGTATTGGGTAGGGAAATTTTGCAAGCCGTGGTCTAAAAAAAAAAGTACTGTACTGTATTTTTCTGTGTATACAATGCTATTTTTTTTCTAAAATCATGACACAAAAAATAAGGGGCTATGGATACATGTTAGTAAGCCTTTCCCTGGGGGTGGGGTGGAGCAGAACCCAAACTCACCTTGCTGTTTCCCTCTCTTTTGGTTTTTGCAGGACCAGCTCTATCCTTTCTTGAGTTCTCCTGCAACCCCACCCAATCCCTGCTGTTTCCTTTCATTTCCCATTTTGAACACGCCTCTCCACTTTGGTGGGTTTGGCTTTTGCAGGATCGGCTCCATCCAGGGAAAGCTCAGGCTTGAACCGCCCGTTAAGAAATGTGCTCCAGGAAAGAAATTAACAAAGGCACATTTTTTTTTAACATGAAAAGGCATTTAATGGGCTGCTCAAGCCCGAGCTTTCCCTGGGCAGAGCCGATCCTGCAAAAAAACAAACCACAGAGGAGGGAAGCAGCAAGGTCAGTTTGGGTTCTCCTCCACCCACCAAAGCAGTGATAAGTGTTCAGAATGGGGAAGTAAAAGGAAACAGCAGGGGTGGTGAGGGTGGAGAAGAATTCAAGGAGGATTTATTAATTTTATTTATTTAGGGTCTAAAATGTGTGGGGGGCATCTAATAAACGGCAGCATCTTATAGATGGAAAAATACTGTATTTTTTCTACATTAATCTGGGAATATATCCGAAAAGACACAATGTTATTCCCATGTTCTCCATCATTTCTTTAAAAATAGTTAACCTCTATGATAGGGCTTAGTTATACATGTGATACATGTGTGATAAGTAGGTAGAAACAGACATGCAAATAGCACCTACACAACCTTTTGAGATGAGACCTTCCAAGTTAGATGAAAACATGAAATGAAGCATCCAAACAAAATATGATAATAAAAGCCATAATAGAATCTGATACAGCAATGAAAAGAAATAAATGGAGAAATATCCTCTCCCAGCAATCAATAAAAGACAGCAATCCAGCCAACACCGGGCAGATCAAGAACAAGAAAACAATTCATTTGACAGACATACATTTGCTGCAAGGTCTTACTGCAAGATCTAAGCACTTGAGTTTCCAAACCATGGTAATGCACTCTTAATTCCCACTCCACATACGCTCCCTTTGGACTCATGTAAAAGCCACACTTATGTACTTCTGCCTCTTATGTCTCCCAGTTTATATATTAAAAATGCACAGGTTTCAGGCAAGCAGCTCTTGAACTGGGGGGACATAAAAAAGAGGAAGTACATGTGGCTTTAACGAGAGTCCAAAGGGAGTGGGGAAACAAAAATTCACCACCACTGTTTGGGAACAAAAGTGCTAACCCCCTGGACTGTTATCAGCATAATCATAAGATGACTAGAGGGGGACCTATCACCTAACTTTTTGTAGAGGCAGTTTTTTCTAGCACCATGGAACGAGCTTCGTCCAAAACATCTTCCAGGAACACCACCTCTCCCTTTCGAGTCTTCATCCCTTGAACTCTCCCAAAGGGCACATGTTGGCACCTGCATCAAACACAGAGGTCACCCTGTTCACATGCCGAGCATCTGATAACTGGCAGCCGAAGGACATGCAAGTCCTGGTTCACTTGACAGGCAAAAGTGATCTGTTTCTGAAAGGTAACAACTAAAGCTAAATTCTCCACATACATACCTTGTATAAAGGAATTAATTTGTTCCAAATGAAATTATGTTAAGTAAATTTTCCTTTATACAAATTCCCATAGGGATGCATTGAAAACGGAGTAATCCCATTTTTATGTTGTATGGATTTTCCCCATAGGGCGATTACAGTATGTTAAGCAAATTTTCCCTATCTCCGGAATGTTTTATGTTGCACAGATTTTATGTTATACAAACTGTTTGTGATACAAGGGTCCACTGTATGAATATCACCAGCACACTTCTGGAATGGAATCTGTACTCACAAAAGAAGTTACTTCTCAGTTATTATAATTTGAGAATGAAATGCACAACTCCCTCTTCATCTGGAAGTTGAGTCATGGCTATTGGACTTCTTTTTTGAGAGATAGAAATGTTTCACTGTTCATCCAAACAGCTTCATCAGTCTGAATGGACCGATGAAGCTGTTTAGATGAACAGCTTAACGTTTCTATCTCTCAAAAAAGAAGTACAGTAGCCATGACTCATCTTCCAGATAAACTCACCTGGATGACTGAGAATCTTCACAGACAACTCCCACTTCATAATGTTCATGCTTGAGAACAATTTATTATGCCCGTTTTAAGAGTTCAAGCCAAAGTGTGTATGTGTGGGAGGGGGAGGCTGCTTCACTTTTCAGCTTTTGGACTTCAAAAGAAGGATTCGTCACAGCAAAACCCTCCCTAGGATCCAGGCAGGACAGATAAGGCACCCTAAAGTAGGAATGTCCCAACATGCTACCCAGAAGTAGCCAATAGAGATGGGCACGACTCAAAAAAAATGGTGTTTCGTTTGCCGTTTGTCGTTTAGGGGGTCCGTTTCGGTTCATTTTCGTTTTTCGTGAATTTTTTGCAAAAAAAAATTCGTTTTCGTTTCGTTACGTAATGAAACGAAAAAACGAAAACGAAAACCTGCTGTTTCGTTAGCATTCATTACAGTTCAATGTATTTGCCGCAACGAAAACGAAACACATGACAAAATTTCTGTTGTTTCGGTTTGTTTCGTTTCATTTTGGAGACAAAATTCGTTTTTCGTTTCGTTGCGTAGCGAAACGAAAAAACGAAAACAAAAACAAAACATTGCTCGTTTCGTGCCCATCTCTAGTAGCCAATCTCTTCTACTTGTAGAAACAAAGCAAAATCTTAGTTGGTACTTGGGCAGGAGCTGTTGCTGTTGCTGTTGTGTGCCCTCAAGTTGGAACTGTCTTACAGCATCCTTAATGGATACTTTATTTAAGGAACAGTTTTGCCAGTGGGTTTCCATGGCCACGTGGGATTTGAACCCAGGTTTCCTGAGTCCTAGTCTGTCACTTTATCCACTACACAACACTGAATATCACTTGGATAGGAGAGCACTAGGAAATACCAGGGACCTCTCTAAGAATCCTTCCTGAAACTCTGAAGAGACACTGTCAGCCAACAATGGGCTAGCTAGAGCAATAGTCTGACTCAGGATAAGGCAGCTTATTATGGGATCCGTTCCAGCGTTCCCAAAAAGCTGAGATCACCAGTTACAGTCTTATACAAACCAGGGCTCAGAAAGAGGCAAGAACGCGCAGGGCACCTCTGAGTGCATTCCAGCCCACAAATTTCTTTTCAGTTCCAAAAGAATGCTTCACAAAAAAAATTATCCCTTCCTGCTTGTCTTCTGTGTTTGCTCGGTTTCTAAAGCTTCACTGTTGGGAGAATGTTGTTCTGATTATTAAAACAACCGGGACTCAGACACCTTTTGGTTAGCCACACAAAGCCTTCCGGGCTCAGTTTGGAATGATCCCGGGCTACCTCCCACTCACCCCTGCTTCAAAACAACCTGAAAGAGTCTCGCTTTAAGATTCTGATATGGCCTCCTCTTTTAAGAATGGGTACATCTGGACCCCTAGGGAATCTAAAGAGGCTTGACCAAGCCAGTGGCAAGGCCTCCTCATGGAAAAGAGAAGACAATAAGAACAATAAGAGTGCCTGGCCTGTGGTGTCAGCAGTGGCAGTGGGGGGGGGGACCCACCGGCCAGGCACGCTCCGGAGGGGTGAGGTGCAGACTTTGAATTTCTTGCTCAGGTCTCAGGTGGCGGAATGGAAGTTTAAGCGAGAAGTTCAAAACTTCCGATCCAGCACCTGGGACCCGACCGGGAAGTTCAAAGGCCGGGTGGCCAGCCGGGTGAGTTCCCACCCCTCCGGAGGGTGCATTGCTGGCCCCCCACAGTGGTGATGGCAAGGAGGAGGGTGGTGGGCATCAGCGGTGGCAAGTTTTATTTTTAATTTTCTCCCCTTGCTGCCGGCGGCAGCAGCAAGAAGGGAATAAAGTCCCCCCCCTTTTTTTCCTTGCTATAGCTGAGCAGCAAGGAGAAAGGGGGAACCTCCTTCCTTCCTTGCCATTTAGGGGGTGTCGGGGGTGAAAGCTTTCACCCCGGCACCCCACCACCCCTTCCACCACCATTATTCTCGGATCAGAGCATTTGCTCTTATCCGCGGATTTCACTATTAGCGGGAGATCCCGGAACCAATTCCCCCATGGATACGGTGGCCATACTGTAATCCCCAGATGACCTTGAGCATGAGTGTCCATTCTTTCCCAGCACATAACTTTAAATGATTTGGGCATGCATACCGAAATTCAGGCACATCCGCATTTACCTTTCTGTCCATTCATAACCCAGCAACTTCAGGATCTGGAACACTTGCTCAAAATGCGGGGTTTGGCTTTTATCTGTCTTGGAGGAGAGAAAAAGGATGAAATATATTACCAATATTAAGCATGCTTGAGTCAAACAAACATACCAATCCAGTGACATCCCTTCATATCAAAGAGGGGAGGAATGTCATGAAACTGGATAGATCTTACGCTGGGGATGAGGAAGAGATCGACAGCTTTACGTTGAAACTACCATTGCTAATGCATTATCTGATGCACAAGACCAGCCTTGAAGATAAAATCCATCCTCAAAAACTCTTCCATCAAAAACAGGAAGGTGGGCAGCCTAAGTCCGAGGCTCTCTTGGTTGGATGTCGTTCAATAGCCCTGGAGCAACTACCAAAAAGGCTCCTCCCTTGTGTCCTTAGCAAATGTGCCTGGGAGCCCTTCTAATATCTGCAACAGCATTGACTCTAAACTGGGGCAGAGAAAGCATGGCCTTTCCCCATGCTAAACGGTCATTTCCATGTTCTGGGTAGTCTTCGGGGTTCCAGCGGCTTGTTTTAGCTCATCTGTCTGCTGATTTTTGACTTGTCTTGCCGGTGTTGGTTTCCGTAGTTTGGCTGCTGATGCAGCTTGCACACTTTTATCTTATTACCTTTGGTTTTTTTTTTATTATACTGTGACATTAATTTTGATTTTACATTATTGTATTTGATTTGCTGATGTATGTTTGTCGTTTGTTTGAGCAAGTTGTCCTTGCAACATGTTGTACACCACCCTGAGTTCCTTCGGGAAAATCGGGCAGTTAACAAATACAAAAAGAAATAAAATAAATCTGTCTTAGTCATGCACAACCAAAGGTTGGTGGATGATGAAAACTGCAGCCCAACGTACTCCAGAAAGCAATCTGTGAGGGATCCAGAATTACTTACCACATATATCATAGTGTCAGGATTATATTTATCCATTCTATCTATGGCAGCAGCCAGGTCCCTGAAAATAATATATTTCAAAAACTTAAAATTTCAAAAACCAAAACGTACTTCTATCACAAGAGGCAGACACCGGCAATGGTTCTGTAACCCGGATTTTCCATTAAAAGAATGGGCCAGGTTACATGAAGCAAGGCTACATTGTGAAAACACGGGGCCTTTCGTGTTATGGCACCCACACGACAGAACTGTTCCATCATAGATGCTGGGTTGGTTCCTTTCTTCTGCAGAAAGAACCAGGGAAAAAGATGTGTGATTCTCAAGATCACCCAAATGTAAGAGATCTAGAAATTAACCAAGCCACCATGATGGGCCACTTGGTTCTACCCAACCCTTAGACTTTTCAGTAACATTTTAGAAATCTGAACTGCTTCTATGAGCTTTACGCATCTCTATCAACTTCTTAATCACTCTTTTTTTTCTTTTGCAAAGAACAGCTGGCTCTAGTTATTTAAATTTCCACTAAAACTTTTTTTGACTTATAGCTTCCTCGAGCAGCCGTGGCAAAGCAGGCGGAGCAACAAGAAGTGGGCATGGAAGGGCAGGAGCACAAAGGAGCTGGTGCCGGAGCAGCAACAGCAGGAGTGCCAACTCAGTAAAGAAACATGGTCAAAAAGGAACAGAGAGAGGTGCCCTGGCGGGGCTTGGCAGCATCATGGGGTGCCAACGGAGCACTGCAGCACCAATTTCTGGAGCCTCTGCACTCAGCTATCAGGCAAAAAATTACCTGCCTTGTTAGGTAGAGTGAAGTTCCGTCGCTCCGCATAACGAGAGCTTGCTCTCCTTTTTCTGAAAGGCAAACGACTCCTTTTCCTTCCCTAAACACAAAAGTTTCAAATAAAAGCAGTAGAGAATCTGCATGCAACAAGCACTCCAGTTTTCCATATCTTAGTATGTCACTCCCCGCCATTTGGCGGTTCAGGTACTGCGGTCCCGCTATATCACGGGATCGCAGTACCTGCACCTCGGAGCCGCGCGGAGGGGCGGCGGGGAGCGATCGCGTCGCTCCCCGCCCCCTCCGAGAAGTCTCGGGTGGCACGGGTGGGCGGCGGCGGGAGGTCAGATCCCGCAACACCGCCTGTGCACGCCGCGCCAAGACTTCTCGGACAGGTGCACGATCGCCCCCCCACCCACCCCAAGGCCTCCCACCCGCTTCCGCATATCGCGGGTTTTCATGCATCGCAGGTGGGGTGGGTCCCTCACCCCCGCGATCGGCGGGGTGGGTGGGTTACTGTACTTATTTCAACAGCTACATTCATTTCTAAGTAAAACAATTTTTTTCAAGTTCCAGAAACCTCAGGAATGAAAGTGGTTTACAACCGGGGTGATTTGGTATCTCATACGAGGCGATCATTGACTTTCTCAACCACCCACTACCCTAAAGCTCCCCCGCCCACCTCAGCCAACCCCCTAGATCTCCAAGACATCTACTGGAAACCACCATATGTGCATATTCGCATTTCTTGCTCTTTTACATCCCATTTCCTCCTCTCTTCAAACCCACTAGCATTACTGACTCAGTATCAAGCCTTCCTTGCACTGAGGATTCTTGACACTGGCCTCCTCCCCTCACTTCTTTTCTCCCTAAAACATGCGGCGATCGACATTTCAAGTTAAACCCTAGTTCCACATTTCTTACAGAAGCCAAATGCTTCCCCTCTTCTCCTCCAGCGGCGTCAGAAGAATGCGCTTTTCTTTTGCTTTCCCCAATTTCTGGCTGTGGCATAAGCAGCATTCAAGGGGCGAGAGTTGACTGCTCATTTTAAACCTTTACCATTGGTTGGCCTCACATACTTGCATATAAGACAAAAGCATGTACAGTTACTTTTTAAAAAATCTAAATTAAAAAAATTTTAAAAAATCTTTAAAAAAATCTAAACTTTTTTTTAAAAAAAATCTAAACATGGGATGGGGATGGAGGATAATCCAGCATCCATATAAGGGGGGATGCTTGGCATCAACCGGAGATGTGTTTGACACATTACACCAGAAAGGCAAGTGTTTGAAAATTCAGGCCTTTGCTCTCTATTGGAAATGCCACTATTGTGACCGAACTCCTGTTGCTTGGCTATGTCTGGAGAAAGCAAATGGCACAACCTAAGGCACTTTCTTACTGTTAACTAACGAATCCCCACTTGGATTTTCATTTGCGTACCAGTCTAGACAGGGGTTGCCATACACACAAACATCAAAAGCAGGGACTTGCTAATTGCCACAAGTTTTGCTCTTTGCCCTCTTCGGGTGTAAAGAAGCAACAGGAATTAGGCCAGTGGACGGCTTCAGAAGTTGCAAACAAAACAGCCCGTTCCTACTTGGTTATCTCTAAGAGTCCTTTTGTGTCCAGCAAACGTAGCACTTCTTGGCTTTTCTCCTGATAGAACGATTCTCCAGAATATTCATCGAACCACACTCCAAGACGCTGAATGGTCCCATAAAGATAAAAGGAAATCAGTGTTATAAAGAAGTAACAACCTTTGTTTTCCGTAAAAATCTGTTGTGATATAAATGGGACCCTAAAAAAAACTAGTCAGAGTGAGTCAATATGCAGACAGATCTTTGGAAATTTAAAAAAAAAACACCTAAAAGAGATTATTAAAAGAAGAGGTATGTGGCAGAAGTCAGTCTATTTTTCTAGAAGCTCCTGTTGGATTGCAGTCCCACCTGAAAATGGAAGGGAAGCTCTAGAGCAGTGGTTCTCAACCTGTGGGTCCCCAGATGTTCCTGGACTGCAATTCCCAGAATTCTCTACCACTTGCTGTGCTGAAAGGGATTTCTGGGAGTTCCAGTCCAGGAACATCTGGGGCCCCACAGGTTGAAAACCATTGCTCTAGAGTAACCCAATCCTTCTATGCTCTCCATCAAGAAAGGGTGATTTTTCACCAGTTCATCAAACTGTTGGCATTATAGGACGAAGAAACAGAAGACTGTAAATAATGGATTTCTGCTGATGGAAGAGGACTTCTTTTCCTTCTTTCCCTCTACCTTGTAAGCCACCTCCCTACTTTTTCAAGAGCATCCCCCAAAACTCTGGAAAAGATGTTGAGGATGGAAGAAGGGGTTTGGAGAATGGAAGGGAATAACCCCTAACACCTGCCTCTGACTATTTGGATGCAATCAAGAAAAAATGTTAAACAGATGAATGCACAATATAAATAAAGTATTTCTTGCAAGAACATCACAGCCTCCTGATTGTGAGCAGCATTCACATATAAATCCAAATCCAACTCAGCACCTTGTACATTTGTGTATATTCTTTAATGCTGATATCTCTAAAATGCTTCCACAATGACATTGCTTCTTCTTCGTGAGCTTCCATTTTTCTGAAAAAATCTTGGGCCAGGTTTCTAACATTTTCGTCTTCTTCTGATGCCTTGTTGATCTGTGTGTAGACCTGTGGAAGACCAGCAGAAAAAGTACACGACAGTGTGACATGAAAAATCCTTTTCACTAAATAAAAGAAACAAAAATAGAAATTTTAAAAAGGAGAAAGATAAAAGAATAGTTGTTTGGTGAGAGTGCACAAGTTTCACACACAGGCTATTGGTTGCTCAATTCCTGCAAATACAGTGGTATTTCTACTTACGAGCTTAATCTGTTCCAAATGCATGCTCATGAGTCAAACAACTCGTAAGTAGAGTAGCTGTATCTAAAAAAATGGGGGGGGGGTTTAAAATCGAAAAAAATAAAAAAAGTTGCAAGTATAGCAGAGCGCATCTAAAATTTGTAAGGCAGCAGTTAAAATGCCAATGGTTTTCCGCCCTTAAATCAAATTGCTTGTAAGTAGAGCCACTCGTAAGTAGAGGTGCCACTCTACTTCACATATAGGCCATCCTTCCAGCACCATAATAAGGGTCCAGAATATGGAAGTAGAGATGGGCACCTTACGAAATATGACACACTGTTTTGTCGTGTCGTAAGGTTACGAAACATTTTGAAACGAAACGCCAGCCAGCGTTTTGTTACAAAACAAAACAAAACAAAATGCCATTTCCCTCCTCTAAAACAAAACAATTTATTCTGGAGGAAACAGAAGGGAAGCTTCCTGAAGCTCTCCCCTATAGCCCCTTGAAATTAGGAAAGTTTTGTGTTTCAGAGAACGAAGTTATTAAGTTCCAAAGGGGTTGTGGGGGGTACTTAATTGAAGGAGTGTGGATTGGTGCGTGTAGGGGAAGTTGTAAATTAACCCTATAATTTGTAAAGTGCACCGCACACACTCCTTCCATTAAGCACCCTCGCACCTCCTTTGGAGATTAAAAACTCCGTTCCTTGAAACACAAAAACTTTCCAAATTTCAAGGGGTTCGCTAAAACCACTTGAGGAAGCTATCCCTGTCACTTTGGGGGAGATATATGGCTGGGATCAATATTTTCCACAGCATATTTTTCTATGCTGTAGAAAATACTGATCCCAGCCATATATCTCCCCCAAAATGATAGCCATAGGTTCCCCAATAGATTTTAGGTCACCCCCTGAAATCTGGAAAGATTTGGGGGTCAGAGGACTGAGTTTTGAAGCTCTAAAGGGGGTTTGGGTACTTAATTGACAAAGTGTGTCGGAAGATTGCCAGCAATTAAGGAGTTAATACTACAGAATGAACTCCTAAATTGCTGGAGTGGTTGGCAACCTTCTGGCACACTTTGTCAATTACCTTTATGGATTCAAAACTCAGTCCTCTGACTCCTCAAATCCTTCCAGATTTCAGAGGTTACCTAAAATCACTTGAGGAAAGTACCCCTGCTACTTTGGAGCCCAAGGTAAGTATATTTTATTTTTTAAAATAATTTTCAAGTGCATATTTTAAAAAAAATGCGCTCAAAATTTATTTACCTTGGGCTCCAAAGTAGTAGGGGACCTCCCTCAAACAATCGTAGGTAACCCCCTAAAATATGGAAAGGTTTTGGGGGTCAGGGGACTGAGTAATTAAGGTCCAAAGGGGGTGCCCCTAGGAAAAATTCTTTCTAATTAGTAAAAGCTGTGGCAGTGCTATCGCTCACCTGATCAGCTTCCAATTCCAATTAGAAAGCATTTTTTCCTAGGGGCACCCACTTTGGACCTTAATTACTCAGTCCCCTAACCCCAAAACCTTTCCAAATTTCAGGGGCTGACCTAAAATTGTGTGCTCCCCTGGGTCATTTAGGACCCAAGGGGGCATAGTCTTTCATTTCATTTTGTTGAGTAACAAAACTACTTTAAAATTCATTTTGCAACAAAATGAAATGAAACGCAGGGGGAACATAACAAAATGAAACAAAACATTATTTTCCATTTTGTGCCCATCCCTATATGGAAGAATTACTCTTTTAGATTATTTATATTTATTTATTTATTTACAAGTTTTTTTAGCCACCCGCTACCAGGTGGTATCTCAGAATCCTACAGTCAACATCAATACCTGCCACAGCAATTGGTGGGTTCCTGGAACAGTAGCCCATACAAGTACATTTTTCCCTTCTTTGTGGATGACGTTTAAGAAAACGGGGATCGCCCAATGGCATGAGGCAATGGCGAGTTGCCCATTAGAAATGGACATAAAGGTGTGAAAACTGCGGCCCCACAATTTCTCAAACAGGCCTACAGTGGTTGGAGTTTATGGGAAATGGAGCCCAATAGCCAGAAGACCACAGGTGCTCCATACCTGATCTACAGTGATGAAGAATTTGATTTAATATAAATGCAGATTAAAATATTCAAGAGAAAGTTAAATGAACAAATGTCAACAGAAGCAAAGTATGCTCACTTTTGAGGATAGGAATCAAACCTGAAATGGCTTGTTACATGTGTCTGAACCAAAGATCAATGCTGTTAAAGTATCAGTTATATTTCTGGCAATGCTACATGCTTAACCACAAACTTGCATTCTTTGAAAAAGATATGCTTGTATTCAAAGTATAAACTAAGCAAACCTTAGAAAAACCATTTCGTTTTGGCAAACCTAAATTGTGCAACAGTGATTTCTACAATGTTGTCAGAGTTAAAGTACAGTACAAGTAAAGCTTAAAAAAACCTAGCATCCTACCCAGCCGCTCTATTGACAAAGGGTGTGTCTTTAACTAACAACTGAATAACGGTTATGCCATATTTCCTGAAACCCTGGAAACTGCAGCCCTAAAAAGTTGGGAAAGGGGTGGGTGTAGAAGCACAAACGAAAACAACAACAACCTCAGCACTTCAGACTACAGTTCTCAAAGAAAACCCAGACATAATAAAATATTGGAAAGTGTGGGTATTTTGGTAGCATAAATATATATATACCAAAATTAGTTTTTCAAATGAGTAGTAAGCTAATATAAACACAAAGAAACAGCGGACTATTGAAATGAGTAATGAATAATGAAATGTTTAATACCTGCTTCTAGGCCAGGCACGTCCAAAACTTCAGCCCTCCAGATGTTTTGGACCACAACTCCCAGAATTCCAAGCCTGTATTTCCAATGGCAAAGGACTGTGGGAATTGTGGCCCAAAACATCTGGAGGGCCAAATTTTGGACATGCGTGTTCTACGCACTCCTATTGCTTTATAACTGGTTAAAACATACTGCAGGTTTAAAGAGGTCTAGAAAAAAGCACTGCTGCCCCAGCCAACAAGGCCTCTCCCAGAACGTATGCCAGCCTTCTTCAATGTGATCACCTTCCAGATGTTTTTGATGCAAACGCCCATAACCTCAGGCCAGGTGGGCTAGGGCTGATGGGAACGGTCAGCCACACAAGATGCAGAAGACGCCTTGTAGAGGAAGTATATATGAACAGCAGCGAAGCAACGGCCGCTTGGTCAAGGATAGCAAAGAAGACCAGAGTGGAGCCTTTTTCAATGTGCCAGAAAAACCATCCAGAACAACTAAGCAAGTGGAAATAAGCAGAGAACACACTGACATTTACTAAATTACTCTTCTTGTGATGTTTGTGCCTCAAGACTGTGTACGTCTATAGGCGGGGCGGGAAAAGCGTGACCTTCAGCATATCGTTGGACTGATTTTCTCGTTAGCCCCAAGGCAGCGTTGCAAATGACAAGAAAAGCTGGAAGGTGCAGTCCAACAGCCTCCGGGGTGGGTGTGGGTGTGAGTGCTGCACTTTGCTTTCCCACTGACAGAGAGGAATGTACTAACCGTCTGCCTTCAGCTGCTACACCTGCTGTTGTCTGTGCTATTTATTGAGCCAAGCCACAAATGGAACGTTCCATCCGCCTCTTAAGCACCACCGAGAACCAACGTCCATAACTATCAAAGATGAAAGGCACATTTATCAAATCCCAATTTTTATTTTAAAAAAAGCTGACATGGGATGCATTTGAACCATCCCACCGCCAGGTTACGGTTCTCTATCCTAACTACTACTCTCCTTCATAATATTTGAGAAAGTCTTCCCTTTTGTATCACCAGACCGATGATATAAAGGTTAGAAAAAATAAAGTAAGGCACGAACATAAAAAGAGTTTTAAGGCATCTTGACTTTAAAGGCTCCCGGTCTCTTATTGATCAGTGAAGTTCTTTCAAACTATTTAAGTGGATATAACCATACCTCAAAAAGATGCTGTAAAGGATTAGATTTCAGTTTTTCTTCAGAGCCAAACCGCTGGAAGCCAGTGCCCAACAGGCCTGGAAGAGGGAGTCATAAGATTTACCATGTAACAGATGACAACTCGCCCTGTTACAGAATAGACAAGGGTGTACAGAGGTGGACCAAATCTGTATACTTTCTTTTACAAGGCAATAGTACATATTCTACCAACAGATTCAAGGGACTTCAAAGCTAGAAGGACCATAAGAACTCCCTGCTACACATCCTGATGCTTACCAAACCAATCAAAGCAAAGATGGCAGGGAATGTTCCACAGGTTGCGTTTAAGCAGCATCCAGGAGCCAAGCTCCTTAGCTTTTGCGAATAGAATGACAGAATGGCTGCAGCGTGGATGGGACTAAGTTGACATAGGAGAACAGAGCCCTCTCCTGTGCACCCTCTTGCCTAAAGCAGTTTGTAATCTCCTGGCTGAGTGCTCGCGCCATGCCGGAGGAAAGCAAGCCAAGGGTGTTCAAAGAATTGCTGAGGAAGGGGCCAAAGCTTGTTGGTATAAACCAGGCCTGCCCAACAGGTAGATCGTGGGCTACCGGTAGCCCGCAAAGGGTTCAAAAGTAGCCCGCTGGCCATCAATTAAAAAAAGTAAGAGGATAAGTTCTCTACCCCTCCCTCCCCCACCCCAAGGACCACCACTGCCCCAGCAAAGTTCTGGGTCTGTCAGCCCACTGTCTCAGCTGAGCGGGGCAGTTCAAGGCCATGGCGCAGTCCCCTGTTCTCCCCACCGGCCGGATGATCGGTGTGCCACTGTCCTGTGACCAGCTGAGTCGCTGGTGCAGAGTGGAGGGAGGAGAGGGGAGGAGAGGGGCAAGAGGTGGAGTTGCAGGTGTGCCCATCTCCTTTGTGCAGTGACATCTCCCTTCTTCTCCCCCCCCCCCGGACAATTCCCTCCATAACGGATTAATTGATTTTCGATGCATTCCTATGGGAAACCGCTGTTCTACTTACAAATTTTTTACTTATGACCATGTGCTCGGAAGGAATGGATAAAATTCGTAAGAAGAGGTTTTAGTGTAGTAGCCCTCAGGTACTTTGGGCCAGAAAAAGTAGACCTCTGTCTGTTCAAAGTTGGACAGCCCTGGTATAAACCAACACTTATTTGCATTATTTATATTCTTTAGCCTGGAAATTGTTTTGAAGACAAATGAATGTAAGAACATGCTCAAGCTACTAATATCAGAGAATGGATAGGAGGGTGTTTGGGGGTTCTAAAGCAATACCCTACTACAACTATGCCACGAGGGACCTCAATAGGTCATGATACTCATTCTTATTCCAGGCAACCTTCCAAGCTCTAACACAGCCCACTTCTTAGGACAGGACCAGGAAAGATGCATTCCTCTTTAAGTATATTTAACAATAACACTACAGGCAGAAAAGCACTCCATCTGATCTTTGGTTGGTTGTAATAAAAATGATGCATAAAACTGGTACTTTAGAAAGGGTGGGATGCACAAAATGCCAGACACACACACACAAGACATTTTCAGGATTATGAAATGTCCACAAGATTTAAGTACGGGCAAACTGATGGAGCACAAAACATTAGAAAAAATATAAAGCAAATGATTTATAAAAGGGTACAGGCTGAAATCCTGTCATGTAACTTGCTCCTGCAGAAAAATGTCACGAGCCAAGGATGGTTTTTCAGTAATTAAAAACTTCCTACTTCTGTCCCTTGGCTTTTCTACAGGGCAGAAATATGTTTTTAATTATGAAAAATCACCCCCTCCTAGTGACATTATCATCCTTTTACAGGCATAGTTACACCAACAGGATTTTAGACATTTTCCCAAGCCACCATCGAATATACTTCAAAAATGTTTTATCATGCAACACAGGGGGCAGGTGCTGGAGACGGACCACCAAGAGCTCCTCTGCTTTCCTAGAAATGTTTTTGTACTCTATTGGGTCTTAACCACACTAACTCTTATATTTAGGACATACACAATATAAATGAAAGGTTATCACTATGCAGCACGTACTCCAGCACAGCATGGCAAATGCACTTTTTAGAACTACAGTACAATTCCCCACTGATATGTCTATTGGAAGTTTTGGGCGATAGCAGCGCACACAAAAAAGTAACTTTATCAATCTCTGATCATTAAAAGAGCAGGTCAATGATATTCAAAACATATTCTGTTTCCCCCCACCTCCAAGAGGTTCAACTATGAAAAGGTCCACTATGGAATACCAACCATCAGACAGAATAGTTAACAAACTACTTACCAAACTGCATGCCCCAGTCTCCAAGGTAATTTATCCTCGTAACATGGTGTCCAATTGCTTCTTTGAGATTTCCTATGAAATTTCCTAAGCATAAATCAAAATAACGATTGATCCCAGCTGTACAGTTCTTCCCTAGATGTTTATTTTTATAAAACACCAACTCCCCCTTTCCCCCTCTACAGCTTCTAGGAAAATGCCAAGTCTCCATAAACAGCCTTTCCCAAGAGACACGTAAAGTACTAGTCTGAATGAGGTTTTCAAGAAATACCATTTCTTGCTTTTTCTGCTGTTGAGGGGAAAAGGTGCTTGCAAAATAGGTCAACATGAATGCAACATATAAAATATAAAATATACCAGCTCCGCCCCTACCTAGACGAGCAGAGCCTCATGACAGTTACGCATGTGCTGGTAACATCCCGTATTGATTACTGCAATGCGCTCTACGTGGGGCTGCCTTTGAAGACGGTCCGGCGATTGCAACTGGTTCAGAATCGTGCGGCGCGGCTGGTGAGTGGTGGGGCCGCCAGAGATCACATCACGCCGATTCTACGTAACCTGCATTGGTTACCAGTTGCTGCCCGAGCCCAATTCAAAGTGCTTGTCTTGACATATAAAGCCCTAAACGGCTTGGGACCTAGATACCTGAAGGACCGCCTCCTTCCATATGAACCTACCCGGCAATTAAGATCTAGCCAGGGGGCCCTCTTGAAAGAGCCATCCCTCAAGGAGGTGAGAGGGATGGCTTGTAGACACAGGGCCTTCTCGGCAGCTGCCCCCAAGTTGTGGAATGCCCTCCCAAGTGAGATCCGCCTGGCGCCAACATTGATGACATTTCGGCGCCAGGTAAAAACCTTCCTGTTCCAGAAGTTTTTAATTGATACAACATAGACTGGGGTCCTTTGATGGCAATTTTAGTGATGATTTTAGTATAAGGTTTTGCTGTTGTTTTAATTATTTATTGATATTTTATGTCTTAACTGTTTTAATTCCTTGTTGTAAGCCGCCCAGAGACCTTTGGGTAGTGGGCGGCATATAAGCTGTAAAAATAAATAAATAAATAAATAAACAGCATTTTCAGTGCATTTTATCCATCCAAGAAAAAAACTTGATGCATAGAGTTTCCATAACTTTTATTATTTCTGTTTGCAAGCAGTCACAGTTTAAAAACAAACAAACACACACACACGGGCGGGCGGGCAGTGAGGATGCCAGCTAGACCAAAACCATCAGTTCCATCCACGACCAGCAACAACTTATGAATAATTTACAGTTTCAGTGTAATCTCCTTGGAATTCAACCCGGACTAAAGCAGATAGGGATACAATAGGGGTATTTATTTTCAAGCTGCACACCACTCAATGTGTAGGGCCAATGGTACCACTCTGCTGAATGAAGTGGCTGCTAAAATACATTCCATAGGGCTAGATCTCCATTCAGCATCTTCTAAGTGCATTAGGAAATTACGTAAAGAGAGCACCTTGCAAAAGCCATCAGCAAGCTTCCTTTGGTAGCTTTCCACCCGCCATCTATGGCAGATGATTTGCAAGAGTTGCCCTCAAACCACCAGTCAAAAACCCTGGATCAATCCTTCTGAATGCAAACATTGCATCTCCTGTCTGGATCCTGGGACGACAGGCTCTTTTAAGAGCGCTGTGTTGACCAGAGTAACCAAAACATTGCCTGCAAGCAAATTTATGTCATTGACTGCAGAGGATTTGGATGCCATCTACAGTACGTGGATGAAACAACAGTGACAAAATTATACACATGCACTTCTGTTAACAGGAGCCTGCAGTCCTGACCAGGAAAGAACCAGAGGATAAGTACTTAAATTTAGAACACTATGGCCTATCTGATTTGCCACTGATTGGGCCAGAAACACCATTAGATTCCAGAATGTTAGAGGAAAAAGGAAATACTTCTGGATTTATAGATGTGACATCCCAGCACCTCCTGGCTTGAACCTAGAAGACAATACGTGACACTATCTGGAATATTCTGTTGCCTACATTTTACAATTACTAATCTAGATATAATATATTTCTATTGGCAGAAACCTGAAAAAAGCAGGAGGTAAAATATCAAAATCATCACCCTAATACTGCCTCCTTCTGAGATCTAGACCAAACCTATCTGCACTGCTGTTTGGACATTTTAGGAATCTGTTCTCCCTCTCTTTGTTGATGTTCAGCCTGCGTAATTAACTTGCAAACCATCCAGCGAGAGCTTTAAGCGTGCTATGTGGCGGTATATAAGCAGCACGCTTTGCTTTGTTGTTCCCCTCCTCATTATGACTGGTTGCTACCAACAGTCTTATATTTGCCAAATCCCCTTTCCAAGCTGTCAAAACCTAGGACCACCATAAATAAAGAGATGCCTTGGAGCAGGGTTGTTTTTTTTCAGCCAAAGCCAAATATCCATATAGTGAATGTGCAGGAGTGACAAACACTCACAAACAGGATGGTTCCCTGCACTCTCTATCTCTTAGAGCAGGCATGTTCAAACTTCGGCCCTCCTGATGTTTTGGACCACAACTCCCAGAATTCTAAGCTTAGATTGCCAGTGGCAAAGGACTGTGGGAGTTGCTGTCCAGCACATCTGGAGGGCCAAAGTTCGGGCATGCCTGTCTTAGAGCCTCAGTCCAGGAGAGAAAGCCTTCTTTTTCAATTCTGTATACCTCACAGCAATTCTGTATATCTTACCTATTATTGTAGAACGCAGATGACCTACATGAAACTTCTTTGCAATGTTGGGCGAACTGTAAAAAAAAATAGTAAACGTTATGATGCCAGCTCTCATGTTCTTCTCCCCTATACCTGAACAAGGTGCACAGGCAGGCACCCACCTAAACACAAATTTGCCAAAGCCCTATCTCCAAATGAGAGATTCTACACTCCTGATACGTAATGGAAAGTGAGAGCAAAACGATGACTGACAAGCTAAGCCATGCATACAAAAAACAACACATGATTAGGAGTTCTTGTAGATAACTTCTACTCCCTAACAAAAGAACTGGTAATTCCTTCACAAAAAATGTCATTGTTTCCTTAAGCATATCTCAGCACAAAAACAGTTTAGAAGCCACCCTTTAAGCTAAGGCTGACACACTGGTCCATAATTTGCTCAAGACAATGGCTGAAATTCTGTTGCACATCTATGCCGGTGCAATGAGAATGATGTCAGCAACAACAGACTGCTACTGACTGGAGGCTTCTTTTTGGAGTGCACACGGCTTTTACATGTCACAAAAGGGGGTCTTAATCAGCGGCAATCCACCCTTGCCAACAATGTAATTCCCACTGCACAGGCAGATCCTGCCCATCAAAATTTCAGCCAACGTGTTTGCACTTACAGCCTATAACCAATTTCTAGACCCAATGAATCAATGGAACTTTACATATCCTGACTGACTTCACTCACGATTGCAAATTGTATTTAGCCTCTGTACACTTTTTTCACATGTGTCCTTCCTTCCCTCTTTTAAATTTTAAAAGGAACCTGTTGCACTGCTCATTACTTCCTGACAGCCAAGTTGCCTTTAATACAGTTACTTTAATTGCTTAAGAAATCCACTGTGTTGCATGTAAATAGTAAATACCTTCAGGTTTCTTCTCATGGCTGACTCCGAGAGTCACTTACAGAAATATAGAAGACAAAATCCAAATAATATGTCCCATGACAGTCACTGACAAATGAGTGACATAATATCTGGAAACTTGGGTGAAAATTTCCCAAAATTGTATTGAAATGTTCTTAAAGGGGGGAAAATGTTTGCATCTCCTAGTCACACTGTGCATTGCTAATTACTCTGGTTCTATTTCAGATTGACAGGCAAAATTTTTTTCTAATAACTAATGTAGAAGAAAGGGAGCAAGGATCCCTTATGGTTAGGGGAGGATGAGTGGAAATAATTTTATGGGCCTAGGTTAATTTTTTGTGCAAAAAGGCAACAAAAATTGAACGAAACAAGACACTGCAGTGAATAGAAAGATGCAAACAGCACCAAGCCCAGCTCAGTGAATGTGTGCTAATATCAGCATAACCAGCTTGCAGGTGCCTGGCATCCAAGGCATGATGATAACACGACTCAAAATAATTAAGCCTAGGTACTCACCTAAACTCAACTAGGACTTTTCCTTTTGGCAATCCTAAGAAAAGTTCACTTTTTAATCCATACTTTGGGCCGTCCTCAAACACCTGTTGCAACACTGTCTTGAGAAGCAAAATAGAAATACGCTCATAAAGGCCTCGATTCTCCAGAGAGCAACTCAGAAACAAGCCAGTGTACCTGTAATTCTGTATTGTTAAAAAGCTAATACATGAGGTACTTTACAACCTAGAAGAAAAAAGAAACTAAAAGACACAACTGCAGATTCCTGAGCACAGCCAGAGAATACTGGGCAGGGGATGGACTCGATGGCACTTCCAACTTCATGATTCTATGAAATACCCATCAACAGCTTGCAGACTTATAACAGTCAACCTACCTATTTTGGATTGCCCCTTTCTACAACCTCTCTTGTTGAATTGGGGAAACCGTTCTTTTTCAACTTATTTTTACACCCAGCACTGTCACATACTCAGTAATTTTTCAGATGTTAATAAAATATTTTAAGTTTCTACACAGATGCGTAGAATCAGTGAAAAGTGAGTGTGGCTCTTTTGGAAGGGATAAGAGTGATGTATAAACACATAAAAGGAAAATCCACTCAAAGGGGTACAGAAATAACTGAGAACTCTAGGTTGCCTGCAATTCTAGTTAAATTAAATTTATCTATCTTGGGCCTAGAGCAGTGATGGCAAACTTTTTAGAGACCGAGTGCCCAAACTGCGTTCAAAAGCCACTTATTTTTCACAAAGTGCCAATACAGCAATTTAACCAGAATACAGTGGTATCCTGGGTTAGAAATGCTGTGGGTGCTACCCTTCAGAAAAGCAAGGATCGAAGAGCAGGCTTTTGACTTTCCCGCAGCCACAGCACCCTCGCTGTAGCCATGGGAAATTCAAAAGCCTGCTCTTCAATCCTCCCTTTCCCAATGGGTAGCACCCCTGCTCTTCGATCCTTGCATTCCCAAAGGGTAGCATGGGGTATTACGCTTCGGGAAAACCAGGATCGAAGAGCAGGGATGCTAGCCTTTGGGAAAGCGAGGATCGAAGAGCTGGCTTTTGAATTTCCCACGACCACAGCATCCTCACTGTGGCCGCGGGAAACTCAAAAAACTGCTCTTCAATCCTTGCTTTCCCGAAGGGTGCTACCCTTCGAAAAAGTGAGGATCAAAGACCAGGGGTGCTACCCTTTGGGAAAGTTAGGATCTAAGAGCAGGCTTTTGAATTTCTCACGACCACAGTGGTTTGTGGGCCCCTTCGTAGCCCCCGTCTACTCTCCAACCACACCACTCTGGGCATCCCAAACGCAGCATGGCTGGAGAGTAAACGGGGGCTACAAAGGAACCCCCAAACCACTGCCTCCCCTTTGCCCGGCTCTCTGCATGGAGCACAGTGGCATGCTCCGAGCGGAGGGGGAGGTTTTATGGCTGTGAAGTGGTGATGTTGCGTGCCCACAAAAATTCTCTGTGTGCCACCTTTGGCACCCGTGATTGGAACACTACGGTACGTGCCTTTGGAACTCACCAACACTGGCCTAGAGGATTAACATAAAATAGCATGGTGTATATCACATTTAATAGAATAAGTATAAAAATAGTTGCATCTAAAAATAACTAAGGTCGTCAATGCAACCCACCCTCCTGAAAACAGTGCACGCCTCCCAGGTTGGTAACCCATCTAGATCAGGGGTGGGCAACTGTCTGCCCTCCAGATGTTCCAAGCCTAGGCTGCCAATTACAAAGGACTGTGGGAGTTGTGGTCCAAAATATCTGGAGGGCCAACAGTTGTCCACCCCTGATTTAGAGTCTATATTCTGCTAAAGGAATTAATAAAGCCTATCAGGGTGGTACCTAGAAAAAGAAGATCAGGATACACTAGGTCATGTGCCCTGTCTAGAGCTGGCAAAGAACAACTGGCACATTTTTGGTGAATGCTAAGCGGAAGACATATTTCATAGTAACTACAGTCATCAATGTTTTGATATGCATTAATAGAATTGGGTTCTTCAAGTACTTACCAGTAATAGTTTCATACGAAACTGTCAGACACATAAAAGTGCCCAACTCTACAGATCAAATATCAGCTCTTACCTTTGTTAACAATTCTCTGTTTATTGTGAAGTCCACAGTTCCTTTACCTGCGCTGATTTCACTAATAACTGTATCACATTTTAGCTAAAATAATAAATGAAACACATAGGCAAGAGTGGATTATTCTATAAATAAGCAGCACAACATATATAATGTGCAACTACCAGTAGTTTTAGAACACTGTAGATGTTTGTAAAAAACAAAACAAAAAAAATGTTTATGAATTATACTGCTTGTTTCTCCCATAAAAGCAAGTTCTCGCTTGTCAAGATTATCAATCACAATTTAATTGTTCTTGCTCTAATCACAACTATGGAAAACCAAATAATATTGGCAAAAAATTGTAACTTGTTCAAGCTCTGGCCGTATGCATACAAAACACATAGTAAGTAAGTACATAAAAATAAGTACACTAAGAAGTGGTGTGTTAGTAATGTGGCTGCTCCTAATATCTTGGCAGAAAGTTGACCAGAGAGAGTTTGCATACAGGTTGGTTACTTGCAAAGGAGGGTGGCTGTAGGATCCTACAATTACCTATTTTCCGGTGACAGCCTCCAACTAATTTCCCAACATACACTTTAAGAGACAATTTGGTGTAGTAGATAGAGTGATGCACCAGGACTCAGGAGTCTTAGACATAAGAAGAGCCGTGCTGGATCAGGCCAAAGGCCCATCTAGTCCAGCTTCCTGTATTTCACAGTGGCCCCACCAGATGTGTCTGGCAGCGCACGAGACTAGATATCTGTCTCCTGATACCAGTCCCCTGCATCTGGCCCTTGAAGTACCCCGGTTTTAAGCCAGGAGATTACACACCTCCATCATGGTTTGTAACCTGTGATGGATGCAACCGCCTACTCAGCCATGGAAAGTAATGAAGGGGAAATCAGTCCTTATATACTTCACCTATCTTGAAAAGCCTCTTAGAATCCCCATGAATCAGAAAAAACTTGATGGTGCACAAAACACACAGGTGGATTTTAAAAATAGGAGAGTCTGCTCTTAAGTAGAGATGTAAAATTTTCAGAAATTCTGAATCTCTGGGGGTGGGGGTAAACCTTTGGAAAATAGGAAAAAATGAGCTTTCCCCATTTCCCCCAAAGTTTCCTTAAATTATACATTTAATATAGTCTTAAGGCTGTTCCCTAAATTCCTTTCCCTTCCACGTGATATTATAACCTGCCAAGCACATGAAATGCACCCAAATCAGTAGCTTGTTGCCTACCTGTGTTGCCAGCTTCTGGGCATGAAGCTGAATGTCTGCCTTTGAATGGTTGCTAGAGCTATGATCTAGCACAGAACTCACAAAAAGCTGGAAATCAGGAGATTGTCTGAAATAGAACAAAAAAATAAAGCTTTAGAGTATTTTCTGTTCTGTATAATGTACAAGCATGCCCAAAGGGACCTGACTTCCAAAAGTCTATGACAAAAAACCTGGAAGTACCTGGGCCAGCCTCATTTCCATCAGCTTCTGAAATGGCAAATGGTTGTCTGTGCCCATCTAGCAACACATGCATTAAGCACGGCAGCTCCCACTTCAGCCATCCAAAACAGCAGCTCACCAATGGATGACACAGTGTCAACCTTCGGGAGGGGGGGGGTCTGCTTTCTGAGTAAGTACACATGGCTGTTTCTGTCCAGCACAGTGGGATGGATCCAATGAAGCATGAGCAGAACGACCCATCCAGGTCATTCCATTACATGCTGTGCTGTGTTGTTTCTCCCAACAATGTAGAGTAAGTGGAACAACAGCAGAGCGTGCAAAGAAATCACACAGCTACTCCTCTGCGTGGAGCAGATGCTGTTCCCTTTTGTGTGGCAAGCTCCAAAGCCTGGGACAATGGATGTTTATT
This sequence comes from Phrynocephalus forsythii, assembly GCA_029282475.1. Classification (NCBI taxonomy): domain Eukaryota; kingdom Metazoa; phylum Chordata; class Lepidosauria; order Squamata; family Agamidae; genus Phrynocephalus; species Phrynocephalus forsythii. The sequence goes on from JAPFRF010000002.1 coordinate 31,417,382, forward strand.
TTCCCACTTTCACGAATTCCCTGGCAATGGGTGCCAATTTCTATAGCTGCTGGGTTTGCTTTGGAAATATGTAAGGAATTTAAACTATACATGGAGGGAGGTGGGATCCTGAATTCTTACAAAAAAACATTTGCTGGAGGGTGTGTAAAAAGGAGAAACATCTCCTGTTAAGTCAAAAACAGTCCTTCGGTGAGTGGAAGCAGCTTTTCCCTTTTAGAAAGGCACCCATGACTCCAAGCTATCGTCTGTGGCAGGAAAGAGTGACTGAACCTCACATCTGGGTGGAATGATTGCTCAAACAATGCACTTCCACCTAATGTTGGGGTGGTCCCGGGCATGATGGCTTACACAACTTTTTTTATTGTACAGGATAGTTAATAAACATTAACTGCATCTTGAATTTCATTCATCATTTTGTTTGAGTATCACCTTTTTAAACACATCCAAAAAGTAGCAACAATAATAAATTATCTACCCTTTTTTTGACACTGGAACAGCACATATTGACTTGATCAAGCTTTCTGGTGGCATCTCCAGAATGTGCGAAAGCTAAATTGAAAAGAAAATGACCAAAATTATTTAGAAAGAAGTCCTCGGATTTAGCTCAACAATATAAGAAACACATTGGCTGCAATCCTATTGATGTTTGGAATAAGCTTTGCATAGCAGTGTGGCTAAGCGAGTATGTGCCAGGGTGTCCATGAGCATGTGTTGTGTATGTGTAAACTGCAGAAACCTGCTGCGCTATGGCAGTGTCTGCCAAGTTATGCAACTTTCAAACAGCAACATAAAGTTCAATTTGGATAGCGCAGTACTGTAAATCCTGCTGTCAACGTGTTACCTGACATTTTTATGTAGCTGGATAATACATATATAGTACAGAGACCTTTGGGTAGTGGGCGACATATAAATCGTATTAAATAAATAAATAAATACTACAAAAGCACTTAACAATCCTGACATTAAACAAGTTTAAACCACCATCACCTCTGCCCTACTAAATGTATTGTGGAAATTACCTGGATGAGTGGAGCCTGGCAACAGTCAAATATGGACTGGCAACAACCAGATTGGACTTTATGTAGGGCTGCCTTTGAAGACATTCTGGCAATTGCAACTGGTACAGAACCGGGCTGCATGGCTAGTGAATGGTCTCACCATGAGGACTCATATTATTCCGGTTCTGGAAAATTTACACTGGCGGCCAGTTGCTGCCTAATTCAAAGTTTACATATAAAGCCCTAAACAGTTTAGGTAGGACTTGGATACCTTAAGGACCGCCTTCCTCCATACAAACCTGCCCGTATTTTAAGATCAGGCCAAGAAGCCCTGCTGAAGGTGCCGTCCCTCAAAGAGGGGATGGGGATGGCATGATGAAACACGGCCTTCTCAACCGCTGCCCCCAACTTTGGAATGCTCTCCCAACACAGATCCGCCTGGCGCCAATGCTTTCCCTTTTTAGGTATGAGGCCAAGACTTTGCTGTTCAGCCAGCATTTTAATTAGATAGCGATCTTTTAGCTGGGCTCATGAGCAGCAGGATTTTATTATTTTTACTGTATATTGTTTTAAATTGTTCTGTTTTTGATATTTGTAATGGCTATGTTGTTTTATGGGTTTAAGATACAGTATTGCTGTAAGCTGACCAGAAACCACTTGATAGTTGTGCGACCATTATTATTATTTTTTGCAAATAAATAAATAAAACTAATTGTGACCTAGCTTGTAGCCATGTCACCCAGCTGTGGCACAAAGGACACCAGCAGTCTCGTAGTACATTTAAGACCACGTTATTTTTCACAAGCTTCCGCGTGTGTCCTGTGTTCATTTGAAGAGGTAGGCACGAACGCAAAAAAAAAAAAAAAGCGCTTATAAAAGACTTGAAAAACGAATTAGTGAAAGATGTTACACCGGATTTCTGGCTTCTCTGGCGACCTAATGCATGCTGGACTCAAAGGGGTTTGTTTACCCTCTCTCTCCTTAAGATGCAGAACAAGGTGCCATCCCAAAACTCGGGAGGCAAGAGGGAAGGAGAAAGGGCTTTTTGTGCATAACTCCCTTTTGCAGACGGCTGCCACCTGCAAAACTCTCGGCTGCTACAGCTGCAGCACGCCAAGGGCACCGTCCATTTCAACCAAAGGAAGCTCCCCCCCCCCTCCATCGCCAGAGGAGATACCCGGGACGCAGAGGCAAAGCAAGCAGCCGGGCGAGACCAACCGCAATGCCACTGTAGGGGTAACCGGCCGCCACCAGCTCCTAACGTAGGGGGCATATTACGAAATAAGGAGGGAAGGAATACCTGAATGGCTATGCTCTTCCGAAATCGGCATGCCGCCATAGCGCTTGTTGGAATAGCACTCTTATAGCCTCTCTTCCTGCCTTCCTTCCTCTTTCTCTCCCCCCTACATCTTTCGTGGGCGAGCCCAACGGGGAGGAGTCACCCGCCATCAGCGGTAGGTTGGATTCTACCAAGTTCAGTCGGGAATCTCCCTCCTCGGGGAGTTGAAGGGATCACGTGACGGGGAGGGAAGCCCACTGGACCGGGCCGTACCACTGGCGGGGAGGGAGGGAAACGCCAGCGAGACGACGGGAAGTCCGCCGGCACTCTTAATTACGCGCGCAGCCTTTCCTCGCAGAACGGCGCATGCGCTTCCTCGGGTGGACGCGGCGGCTCGCTGGTTTGCGTCCGTTCCCGAAACTTGGTCCGTAGTCGGTTTGGGCCGCCGCCATGGCCACGTGCTCAGTTTCCAAGGTAAGCCGAAGAGGGGAGCGCGTGCCACGGAGTCCCCGCCCACGCGCGCACCTGCTCTGTGTGTGTTTTTTTAGGTGGTGCTTCGAGTCGCTTGCGCGCCGTGAGCGAGGACGGTGGTCGCGCGGAAAGAGCGTTGGCCTCACCCCAGGCATGCGCAGATTGGCTTCCTGAAGCTCTTGGCTGCCCGTTTTGCCCGTAAAGGCGTTGCCCGGCGACAATGGGTTCCTCAAAGAGGCGTCCTTTGGGATGCCAATGGGTTCCTGGCGGCTGCGCTAGGAGGAAAATCAGAAATCGGGTCGGCTTCCTTTTTGTCAGTGAAATGAGGGGGGAAAATAAAGACATGGAGCCACCTGAAACGAAATGCTTCTATACTTATTGTAAAAGAGGGGCACTGCCCTCAATAGAGTGTGAAATTCTGCTTGCTTTCACCTCGTCGCCCACGAGGCTTCTTCTAGGAGGCAACTGGCATAAATATTAGGAAGGGGACAGCCTTTTCTCCTATGGGCCCATTGCCCCCTTACAGAATGGCCTCTCAGTGACCTTCAACGCCTCCCCTAGTTTCAGCTACTGCTGTTGGGATTAAAAACAAAACAACAACTAATAGATTTGATGGCTTCCTTTTTCTTCACCGGCCCGTTCAGTTAGGTGAGCTGCATGCATCCATAAAGCAAAGCAAAGCACTTTAAGTGCTTTCTGGACATCTGTGAAGATTCTCAGTCATTCAGGTAGGGCAGGGCTGTCCAACTTTGAACAGGCCAAGGTCTACTTTTTCCAACCCAAAGTGCCTGACGGCTACTACACTAAAACCTCTACGTACGAATTTTATCTGTTCCGAGCACATGCTCATAAATAAAAACTTTTGTAAGTAGAGCAGCGGTTTCCCATAGGAATGCATTGAAAACCAATTAATCTGTTCTGGAGGGAACAGATTTCAATGCGCCATGGCTCTTGAACTGCCCTGCTCGGCTGAGGCAGTGGGCTGGCAGACCCAGAACTTTGCTGGGACAGTGTTGGTCCTTGGGATGGGGGAGGGAGGGGTGGAGAACTTATCCCTTCACTTTTTTTTATTGATGGCCAGCGGGCTACTTTTGAACCCGTCGCGGGCTAGCGGTAACCCGTGGTCTACCTGTTGTACAGGCTTGAGGTAGGGTTATCTGGAAGTTGAGTCATGGCAGCTGGGCTTATTTTCTTGAGACAGTGAAACGTTTCTCTGCTCATCCAAGCACCTCCATCGGTTGGAGGAAAGTTAGTGGAGAGGCCTCCAATTTATAGTTCACCTTGATTTTACATCCTCCTGATCTGAATAGGCTCATTAGGTGGACAATGGCCTGAATAGGTTTGTTAGATGAATAAGCTTGTTAGGACGACAATGGCCTGGGGTGCATGAAAGTCCCACCTATGCTACCCTTCCCACCACCTGTTAAGTATTGGTCATTAGCTGTGGCCTTGCTGGTGGAGGTGTGAAGTGCTTCTGATTCCTTTGGGGATTGATGAAAGGGCTGCTTAAGAGTTGAGAGGGGTTTTCTATACACCATGAATGACTTCCCTGACTCCTCTCTTCAACCACCCATCTTTATCTAATATATTTACATCCTCATCTTTGAATGAGTGCCCTTTATCCTTCAAATGCTGCTGATTCTGGTCCTGAGCTGTTTCCCCTTCTAAGTTGGGACATCCTCCTGTTTAGAGGCCATTTAGTTTCTCCAGTGTAGAGCTCTGCACACTTCTGACTGCATTGGACTGCTTATTCTACATTGCTCCTCTTGTGTTTTGGTGCTGGGTCCTCTGGGTCGATGAGTCTCTGCCCTAGGGTGTTTTTGAGTTTGCAGTAGACAGGGATGTGCTGTTTACCAGGTTCTTCTGTCGGCTCTGGGTCTCAGGCTGATTCATTGTTCTTCTGGGTCGGGTTGAAGGCTCACTTTATCCACATGCCTAGCACTATCTTCAGGTGCCTGTCTTCCTTCTTCTTGACTTCTTTGGAGGTGGGGATGCTCTCTGCTCTGTGGTTTACAATCCTAATAACTTTTAATTTATCACACACCACAACAATACATGCTTATTGTATTGTTGGAAACTTATAATCATAAGAAACTGCAAGTCAAAATTAAGGAAGAAACTAGAACCAAATGTTTCTGTAAATTTTGGCATAGGGACAGAAATGAAGCAGAAGAAGGATTCATATAGTTTTGTGAAGCCATGCTTCAAATGAACACAGAGCTGTAGTCATGGGGTTCACTAGATGGTCAATACAGAAACAAAATAAACTATGTAATTGGAAGCTAGAGATGGAGAAATTGTATTCTCAGAGCCAAAACAGGATAAGGAGCAGCTTGTGGTACAAGTCTTCAACTACCATAGTAGCCAGTTAGGTGGTATATAAATTGAAGAAATAAATAAATATTCAATGTTAAAGCTGAAAAAGAACACTAAAAGAATTGTTCAAAAAATGTAATCATGAATTCATCAGGCATGCTTTCTGAATTAAATTTTTGCAGCAGCAAAATTCCCTGTATATTTTCGTCCTTGTATATGTGACCTTACCCTCCTGCACACCTCCCTTATGTGGAAAGGCTACAGCATTTGGGGCTCTTTAGTCTGGAAAAAAAGGTGCCTGAGGGGGGATATGATTGAGATGTACAAAATTATGCAGGGCATGAGTAAAGTGGATAGGGGGACACTCTTCCCCCTCTCACAAAATACAAGAACTAGGGGACATACACTAAAATTGAGGGTTGGGAGAGTGAGAGACAAAACAAAATACTTATTTACACAACGTGTTGTTAGTCTGTGGAACTTCCCGCCACAGGATGTGGTGATGGCATCTGGCCTGGATGCCTTCAAAAGGGGATTGGACAGATTTTTGGAGGAATAGTCCTGGCAAGTCACTCCAGTATTCCTGCCAAGGAAACTCCATGGACATGGGGTCACAAAGAGTTGGTCACAACCGTAACGACACAACAACAGCAAGTTCTTGTTCACCGGAAGCCACTTTTGGGGCCTGTACAGGGTCCAGAGGCCCAGCGCAGGTTCAGGAAGTCACTTCCGGTCTGCTGGAAGTCACTTTCGGTTCACTGGAAACCACTTCTGGGGCCTGTACAGGCCCGGAACGCACGTCAGAGGTTCATTCTGGGCAGCGCTAGGTCTGGCGTAAGTACAAGAGGCCCCAAACAAGCCCCTCAGTCCCGGCCCACACTGCAGATAAAGGAGTCCGCATAATGCGGATTTTCCTTTATTCTGGGTCAGGTCGGGAATGTAACTCCCACGATAAACAGGGGAGTACTGTATTTTACATTTTCCCAAATTGAAATGCATTTGCCATTTCACAGTCTATTTTCCCAGTTTGGAGAGATCCTTCTGGAGCTCTTCACAATCTTCACCACCCAAAAAAGTTACGTGCCATCTGCAAACTTGGCCACCTCACTGCTTCTCCGTCTCCAGGTCATTTATGAACAGATTAAAAAGTACCGGTCCCAGGACAGATCCCTCTCCATTGTGAAAATTCCCCATTGACACCTACTGTCTGTTTTCTGGATCTCAGCCAGTTCTCAATCCATAAGAGGACCTGCCCTCTTACCCCCTGGCTGTTCAATTTTCTCAGCAGCCTTTGGTGAGGGACTGTGTCAAAAGCCTTCTGAAAATCAAGACAGACAATATCCACTGATTCATCCAAATCCACATGCCTGTTGACCTTTTCAAAGAATTCTAAAAGGTTTGTCAGGCATGACTCACCCTTACAGATGCCATGCTGATTTTCCCTCAGCAAGGCTTGTTTTAATATGTGTTTTAAGATTTTCTCTTGGATGAGGCTTTCCACCATTTCCCCTGGGACAGACACAAGGCTAACCAGCCTGTAGTTTCCTGCCCCCCTCCCTTTTTATAAAAATCGGTGTGACATCTGCTATCCTCCAGTCCTCTGGCACTGTGGCCATTTTAAGAGACAAGTTGCATAGTTCCATTAAAAGATCCACAAGTTCATTTCTCAGTTCCTTAATAACCCTTGTGTAGATTCCATCTGGGTCCGGTGACTTGTTGATATATGTTCATACACATGTACATCTTAGAGGGAACCTTGTGTCACAGCATTTTTAATAATCATTTTTTTATTTTTGTTTTGTTTTGCCTGATATATTTCCTGAGTATCTCACATACCTCAAAATCTTTCACAGGTTTACCATAAGCAAAAAATGACTTAATGGCACGTTAACTGCAGACATCATTAATGTTGTTTCTCAGTGGAACTAAATTATGTGTAATAATGTATGGGATTGTGTTATTAGTAACAAAAAGTTCATCTTAGCCTCAGTATGGTCACATTTGCTCCCAAAAAAGAGGCTATACATCCTCTCCTTATATATTTAATATCATGTTAAAAGATTTTCACATTTCCTAAGGCTTCTGATGGAAATATTTTTATTCTTTTATGGCATCATGTTTATACCTACTGAACATTTTTGAATATATACTCTGTACAAACCTGATTCAATCTTTATTTTACTTTTACTCCTTTAACATGATGTTTTGTTTTATATACTGTATATTGATGAAAGCTCCTTCAGATATTTTAGTGTAGGTAAGTAGAGCAATTGCATACAATCAATAATGTAACTGTTTGTGCATACAACATGGCCCATTATTTTGTGAATTATTTCATTATTTCATTTAATTTTAGAAATTGAAATAGAAAAAAATGTTTTGCTTGTTCTTTTTCTGGAGGGATTTTTTTTTTTTGCCTTTTTGTTCTATAGCTACTGCATGGAAGAAGAGATTGATAGGTGGTACTGTACTGTGAACAACAGTCCCCCTGCTCTCTCACAAGCAATGGTTTTTTGAGAAGCACCTTGGCGTTCGATGCCTCATCACTCTTGCTGGGCTCCTTCTGCAAGTGGTGTGACTACACAAAACACAAGAAACATAAGCAAAAAGTTTGAGAGAAACATGCTAAAGATGAGATGCCAAAGAAACCATTACATTACCATTTTTAAATGGTAACATATGTAGAAATCTGTAACATTACAGACCAATTACATTTGAAGTTTTTATATTCTGATTAGTATAGGACTTGTTTAGGATTACCTGAATGGTCAGTTTAATGTGTCTTTGACTCCTTGGTGCTTCCTGTCAGTGTAGAATTGATATTCGGTATTAATTTGGCAGTATCAATAAGTCCTTTCTTGTTGTCTCTTCTCCTTCCTTACTGTTTTAGGGTTGCTTTGTGTTCAAGCCTGAATCTAAGAAGAGGAAGTTGTCCTCAGCAGGTTAGTATGCAGCAAAAGATAGTAAGTCACCTTCAGTTAGAGATTTCCTATGTTGTAAATGAAGAAATGAAAAAAAGCTACAAAGATGTTAACGAGACCTATGGTTTTCATGTGGAAGAATCAAGAGCTCAACTCAGATCTGGTAGTTGGAGCAAATTCCTTTATCTGGAATTCTTTAATTATTTCTGCATTATGTTTTCATTAGGCTGTGGAGGATGATTAAAGATGGGCACCAACTAACAATTCAGCAGTTTGTGCTGGTTCATTTAGTGCAGGCCTGCCCAAAGTCTGGCCCGTGGGCCAAATCGGGCCCATCAGGCCATTCTGAGTGGCCCGCAGCTGACTGGCCCGCCCCTCCCCCCTCCTTTGCCCCATGTTTTTTTTTAAAAAAAAATCTTCCGCCAACACTGACACCACCAGGAAGCTTGAGGGGCTGGGCGGGCTGGCGGCTGGTGAGCAGAAGCTTATGGGGCTGGGTGGGCAGGTGAGGGGGTGGGCCACCACCACCAGCACTGCCGGGAAGCTTGTGGGGCTGGGCCCAGGCTGCTGCAACCGGACCCTGACACATTCTCAGCCATCAAATCTGGCCCTCCTTACAAAAAGTTTGGGCACCCCTGATTTAGTGGCCGAACCAGAGGAGGAGGGGCAGAGAGTCCTCCCAGTGAGTGCCTGCCAGAGGAGCTGGAGCTTTGAATACCAGTTTGCCTAAATAAACTGGCGTGAACTGCCAGGAGTTCATTATTATTAATGACTTTTAGGTTTTAGTTTAAAAACAATGGAAGCCAGTCTTAGAAGATTGCCGCAGATAAATAGGAATGCATCTGACTACTAGTGTTTGAGTGTGTTCTGTATATGGTCTGCTGTTCACCATTTCCCCTGAAAATACAAAAATAGAGCCTACTGAGTATGAAGCTCCCCTATGAATTTTGAACCTATTCATAAAACCTTGCATTTTACATGAATCCTGACATTTGGACTACTACAGAAAGCTACCTTGTATTTCAGCTGGGGGTGGGGAGTGCTTTGAATCTACCTTCAGAAGATTTTCAGAGTACAGGAAAAGATGATGTAATGTTGCATAAACTAAATACAGTAGGACCCCTGTATCCGTGGGGGATCAGTTCTGGGCTGCCCCACAGTTAACAAAGTCTGCTGATAAGAGTAAACTCTCTTATCCAGGGGTGGTGGGGTACCCGTGACCACACAGGCACCGCCAAGCCCTTCGCACCACCAGGGCCGTTGGCAGGGACTTTGTGCTGCGCAGCCAGCGGCAAGCAACTTGCAGTGTTGTGTGTGTGTACCAGCTGGCCCTTCATGCTGGTGCTGGCAGGTACCTGGGCCCCCTGGCAGGGAACTTACATTCTTGTGTCCGCCAGCTGGCCTTTCACACCACACGGTCGCCGTCAGGAACGTTGTGTTGTGCTACACTGCAGCCGGCATGGACCTCATACTGCTGCAACCACCTCTGCCTAGCCCCCAGGGGATACCCCTAGGCCAGTGATGGTAAACCTTTTAGAGACTGAGTGCCCAAACTGCAATTCAAAACCCACTTTTTTTTTTTTGCAAAGTGCCAATGCAGTAATTTAACCTGTATACATGTGGCTATGAAGGGGCAATGTCAGGTGCCCACAGAAAGGGCTCTGAGTGCCACCTTTGGCACCCGTGCCATAGGTTCACCATCACTGCCCTAGGCCATACCGCCGAGGGTTTTGCGGACTCCACCTCCGCCGATGTTGCTGGCAGGCTGCAGCCAGGGGGTCACGGGCCATGCAAACGCTACTTCCACCTCCACTGCCATTGTTGCGGGTGGGTGCTCATCGGCTGAGTGGACTCCAATTTCGCCAGCAATGCTGTGGGTGGGCACTTGCGAGCCACACAGACTCCGCTTCTGCCTCTGCTGCAGATGTTGTGGGCGAGTGCTCACCGGCCATGTGGCCTCAGTTTCTGCCTCCTCTGCTGATGTTGCTGGTAGGTGCCCTTGGGCTATGAGGCCTCTGCAGCCACTGCCGCCATCCCAGTCCCTCGCACCGCCACTCACCAGCTGCGGATAACTGAATCCACAGATGGTGAATCAGTGGATACGGGGGTGCTACTTTTTTTGTAAATGAAAGTGAGAATGATATAGGAAATCGTGAGGATTTAAATTTCATAAAAGCCGATAGGGGAACCATGGGGTTAGTTTTCAACAACTGAGTGACTTCTTTGTGGAATAAGCTATCCAATATTATGTGGGAAAAGACTAGTAAATAAACTTTTGAATTAATACTTTGACAAAACGGTAATGCACAAATAAGCTTTTCAGCATGTTTGTGCACTGTTTTAATGGGGAAAGGTAGCTGCCAGTTCATATTAATACTGAAAGGAGGCTGCTCAGATCTTCTAATTCGGAGCAACTACTTGTGGGTATTTATTATCCATCGAGCTTTTATTTGGCAGCAAGTGTGACTCTGTTAATTTATGTCTCCCCTGTAGAAAGAAATGAACCAGATCTTAGTTTTGCTTATCTGCAGTACTTCTAAAGTTTCCTCATTGAGAGAAGGGTCTGTTTTACAGATAGTAGAGTATGATTGTCATCTTGTTTTTCCAGTTGACTATTTTAGCAAAGGTAATAGCGAAACTGAGGACAGTGGACTACGATTTGATACTTGCCAATTGCTATGGAAACAAATCAAATTTGAAACAGAGGTAAGCTTTAATTTTAACTCTGCAATCAATTTCAGTGTTACTCAGAATGTGATAGTGAAAGCAAGAATTCCAGCAATATTTTGTAGCATAACTATGTTAATCTTTTCCAGGGATAGTTGTAGGCTTACTGTATAACACTGTTGAGCTATTAAACCAGAAACTGTGGGCAGACCTAAAGGTAGGTGTGTCTGCAGGAAGGTGCACAAAAAAACCTCGCTCCCATGTCCCCTCTCCACTCAGACTTCACTAAGACCTTTGTATGATTAATGCATAGACCTGAGGTGGAGAATGTTGGCATGTTGGTCTCAGTGTGCTTGTGTTACGTATGCAGTTAGGACCTCTGGCTCCACAGGGCTCCAGATCCCTCAAATACCATAAGCGTGTTGAGCCAAATGAGCCTACGGCGGTGGTGGCAAGCCTTCGGCACTCCAGATGTTTTGGACCACAACTCCCAGAATTCCAAGCCTAGATGGCCAGTGACGAAGGACTGTGGGAGCTGCGGTCCAAAGCATCTGGAGAGTCAAAGGTTCGCTACCACCGGCCTACTGTCTCTACTGTAGACATTCAGCTTGATCACACAAAGGCCTTCATGATATCTACAGCGAAGGGACCTCTAGGGTAGGATTCAAAGGCATCCTTCTTTCCCACCACTTTTTTAGACCTGTGCGTGTTATCAAGTTTAACTTTATGGTTCTCTGTCTGCATTGAAAAACTGGGGTCCAGACTTGCTCCTCCGTAAGTATAGCCTCTTCCTCCTTTTTGTGCAGGGGACGCATGGGTTAGTTTTGGCCTCTCACCAAAATCAAAGAGATGGGTTGGTAATTTTCTCCTGTCCCCCTTTCAGCCGCAGCACCTGCTCCTATGCTGTTCTCAAGGCTCATCCAGCCTAATATAGGAAAGCTCACCAGTAAAGAACCAATGGGATAAAATTCTTGCCATGTCCCTTTTCTTTGGGCAGAACTCCGCAGAGGGTAAATGTAGACCAGCTTTGTGAGTTATTAGGAACAAATTTGTATGAGAAGGCAACTCCCTGACTGGGGGTCCATTTGGCAGTTCACATAAACTTTCTTCTGCCAAAGAATGAATCAGGCTTGTAAGCAGTCCCTTGTTAGACACCAATGCAGTGTCCCAGAGGTAGGAGAACTTCAGAAAAATTGGGGAGAGTATTTTTTCATTTCTTTCAGGAGGCATAGCTACTAACACTGCAGTCCTAAGCACAATTATGTGGAAGCCTCGCTGCTATCAATAAATATGCTCATATTTGAGTCAAATTATTAAGTTTATTGCGGTCATATGACCCATATATACAAATGTACAGTAAAAGCAGGGAGGGAAAACAATGAAGACTGCTAACAAATAGGAACGTCAGGGGAATGGACAGTCAAAATGATCTCTGCCCTCTTGCGAATAACAGCTAGATAAAACTTTGCTACCTGTGCAATTTTAATGGCTGCACGGCTCTAAACCTGTTTTTACTACCTGTGCTGTGACATAGGAGTTCTGGTCTATTAGACAGTATTGTACTAACCACCCAGAAGGGTGGCCTTGGAGCTTATTCAGCAATGGAGAAATTTGTTCATAAAATGGACAAAATAGAAGCACGTGCTGAAGAAATTCAAGGGACTCTTTTCCACTTGAATAAAGTGTCTCTTGGCATGGAATTCCCTTGAGCCTACCCTGGGGAAATGCTGAAGGCAGTGTACATTCATCCTGGCCAGCATAAAGTCTCTGCAGGCCTGTGGTGAGCAGAGTGAGGTTCGGTATCCCATATTATCCACATTAGGGAGTTAATGGACTTATTTTTAAGTAAACTAAATTTGTTACTGTGATAACTAGGTGTGGGTAGAGGGGGTTGTGAGTTAACCATTTTCAGTGGTGTTTTTCCTGATTTCCACTCATCTAGAATAGGAAAGGTGATTGTTGAGTCACTGAATTAATTATTTTCTCTGAAAACTTAAGTCAAGCAAGCTACATAATTGCATATAATTACAGTTTATCTGTTGGGATTGGCTTTTAAAATTAAAGGACAAAATACTGTTTATGTTTTCATTCTAGCCCAGCTGAAAGTTCTGTGACTTTTTCTCTCTCTTCAAAAGCAGTTGCAAGAGGGCCTGAACAAAAACCTGTTGGATAACCTCCTAAAATTTTTGAGACAATCCCATTCAGACTTCAAGCAGAAGAAAACAGAATGGGTTTGTCGGATGAAAGCTAGTGAAATTCCTACTGCAGCAGTTGTTCTAGGTAAGGCTTTATCTGAGGTTGTAATTTATTTAGTAATAACAGCTGTAACTTGGGTGTGGCATTTAGTACTAAGATAAACAAATCAGAAACCTTATTAGACCTATTGTAGTCAAAGATAAATGAATTAAATCTTTTGATGGTCATATTTAAGAATACTACACAAGACTTTAAGCCAATGGTTCGCAGTGAGCACAGCTTCTTTATTTAGAACAGCTTTGGATAAAAAACAGATCATGCTACTGATCGCCAAACGTTCCACGAGGGCATGGCGTTTGAAGAAGATTGTCATACTTGGTGTTGTCCTTATCACTGTTTCCCTTGTCCTCAGTTTTTATGTTTTTGAATGCTCACAATTTTCTGCGATCTCAGCCATTTTCATCTTGTGCCTCGTGGGCCTAGTTTAATGTCAGGGTGACATTAATAGCATGTTTTCTTATAAAACTGCAAGCTGGCTGCCCTCCGCTTAACCTTGAAACTGATAAAACCTGACTTTTTAAAGCAAAAAGTATTCCATATGATCTTCTGAAAACTTGGCACCAGCTGCTTCTACTGTTATCTGGTAGATATGAGGGTGTGGCTCTAGATGATTCTGTGCCCATAAATGGGCACCCTATTCGGTTTTGGTCTTTCAGTGTTAGCAGCTCTTCCCATGTTCTGCATTTGTTTGCATAATTAAGAGAAGGACTTCTGTTCCTCTAAAAACCAGTTTATGCGTAAGCTTTGTGATGAGGCTTCACGTGTGTCAAAACCTTCTCTCAGAAGATGTGCTTCCAACATTGTACACATTCATTATCTCAACGACATCCTCTCCTAACTTTAATTGTCTTACTACTCTGCCTTAAAGCATGTTTCCTCCTTGTGGGAAGGCCATATAAGGTTGCATGAAAGGGTTACATACGTAGAGCTAGTACAGTTGTGTTCAGATGATACATATTTTACATTACTAACAGATTAGTGTAGATACTTTGCAAATGGACCTTTGAATATTTTTTCAGTAATAACATCACAGGGATATTTTATGCAAGCAGTTGCCTTTTTAATGATTAGCACTGGGCATTTGTCCTATCTGTTGGACTTCTCCCAATTTCTTATGTTCCTCAGATATTACAAGTAGTGTCTGGGAGGTCCATAGCCACTTCTTCTAGTATCGAAGGTGAAAGAGCGGATGCCGTTGAAAACATTGTTCCAGCAGTTACTTTTAGAAACCTCTTATCGTGCCCTTCACATATTAATATTGGCTTTTAAAAATTATTTGGTCATGAGTAATGTTTTTGGAAAACGTGAAGGCGAAATTGGTATCGAGCACTTAACGACTTTGTCTTCTGAAAGAAAAAAATTATTTATCCGTCAGCCCACCGTTAGTTTATTCTCCTTATCTCTGATGTACTTGCAAATGTTCTTTTCCTTTCTGTAACGAAAGCTATGGCATAAACATATTGGCAGTTTTTTTTAAATGATAACATTCAATGAAGATAAATTGGTCCTTGAGTTTTTATCTGGAGCCGGCTTTCCCTCCTTTTGAAGGAATTTGCCCTTCAAAATTATTGCTTGATCCGAGTCAGGGTAGAATCCTGTAAACACTGTCTTGGAAATAAATAATTGAATGTACAGAGATTGACTTCTCAGTAAACATGCATAGGGTCATACTTCCTGTATTATAATTTGCTTTAATAAATAGGGCACAGATTTTGTTGATGGGAGTTGAGTGCAATGTACTGCTTCTTGTTTATGAAAGTGAAGTAGCATCATGGTGATTTTTGAAGCAATGTACTACTGTATCTAGAACACTTCCTCGAAATACACCAGATATAAGGGGACAAGTCCCAGAGGAAAATAAAACCTGATCATGATGTTGTCATCGCAGCAAGAAGGACTGCACAGCTTCGGAGTCTAGCAACTTTATATGCATTATCTCTTGGCAGACTTCAAAGACAAGTGGAAAATAAACTAGAGTACTAATCTTTTGATAATAGGAATTTTTCTAAGGTTAATTTCTGAAACAGGTTAATTTAGAGACAAAGTACATGAAGAATGTTAATAGGACTCCTTATCTTTTTGTCTCTGAGAATACAGATTGGGCAGCTTGAGTTGCAGCCACTTTCTGCAATTAACTGGGATTGATGCCACTCTTCATTTCCTACAAAATGGACACTAACTATTGTTTTTCTTTTCAGTCTTCTTTTCAACCATTTCCCTCATTTTAAAGAAAGCTGCATTTAGAGTCCTTTAGTGTTTCTGTCGTAAGTTCAGCGCCAGTTATATCTCATACTTGGCCCTAGGCTTTGCAACTGAGGATTAAACCTAGGGTATTTCCTCTTGGGTAGTTCCATCGCAGTTTGGCGACGCTTTCAGGATATGCGGGAAGTTCTGTTGCGATTGGAACCATTTCATTTATCCAGCCAATGTTAGACTGGTTAAAGTTGTTCACAATTAATGTCTTGTGGCATTCTGTGTTTTCAGGGACTTCAGCACGAGTTTGACTTTTCTGTCCCCTAGGTGTGAATGTTACAGACCATGATCTGACTTTTAAAAGTCTCTGTGAAGTTCTTCAGGATGATGTTACTCCTTTTGTAGTATCACTGAGGTCCAAGGAATGCCCAGGTGAGGATCGTACTAACTCCAAGAGACGTTTTTAGTTAAAAAGTGGCACCAACCAGGTAGGAAGTATTCCTGGACAATAGCATCTTTATGCCTTATCTGCACTCCTGGCAGTGAAAGGTTATTTCCATCCATGTATCTTAATGGTCTCAGTTGGTTAGTGCAGAGAAGCACTTCATTTTTCCTATGACACTCCATTCCCATTAGATTTCAGTTTGCTACTGAAGCCAAGCAGCTGTTTATATATGCATCACCAGCATTTGCTCTAAGCTGGTCTTTGTTTTTTAGTCTCTGGAAAATTATGGCCGTGGGAAAGAAGGCATGTGAGAAACAATGTTTTCTTTACAAAGTATGTGTTATTTGTAAATGTACCAACGGTCTCCAGAAAACATGCTGAAATCTTCCTCACCTTGTACACCTTTCCATGGCCTTTTCGGAATGACAACTGTTCTGGTCACACGAGTATCTCTACTTTTCGTAGTTTGCTGGTGGAGCTTTCGAACTGCAAAGGCCACAAATTTAAACTCGAGACTTTTCAGATACAATTGAATTACAGTGGTACCTCGACTTACGAATTTAATCTGTTCCAAATGCATGCTCTTAAATCGAACTACTCTTAAGTCGGGGTGCCTTTCTAAAAACTGGAAAAAATAAGTTAAAAAATAAAAAAATGGAAAAAAATATTTGTAAGTAGAGCAGACCATATCTAAAATTTGTAAGGCGGCAGTTTTCCGCTCTTAAGTCGAGCTGCTCTTAAGTCAGGGTGCCACTGTATACTGTTTTAAAAGTATTGAAAATAAACCAGATGTAAGCAAATATTGGCTTAGTATGATTTTCCTTTGGTGTACATTTGGGAGTGCTTTTAGTTTTAGAAATCCAGATGTAAAAAGGTAACATGCAAATAAGTCATATAGTGGACTTTGGAAAAATGCCCTTTTCTATTTTCTTGTGGGATAAAACACAAACACCTAGAATTTTCATTTTAAAAAAAATGT
The DNA here is from genome assembly GCA_029282475.1 of Phrynocephalus forsythii. Lineage (NCBI taxonomy): Eukaryota > Metazoa > Chordata > Lepidosauria > Squamata > Agamidae > Phrynocephalus > Phrynocephalus forsythii. Next base: position 31,433,907 of record JAPFRF010000002.1, read on the forward strand.
GTATGTTGTCTTACAAAGGTATAAAATACTTGCTACAGAAGCTGATGATTCAACTGATGGGCTGCCAAGTAGATACGGATTCATCTGAAGAGGAAGAACATGCTAAAATTTCTCCAAACAGGATACGCTGCTCTGTGGCATCTCTTACTGATTGGTACAAGAATGTAACCAAGGTAAACTTTAGAATGACCAGTCTGCACGGCATAACTCTGTTCTAGATTCAGTGCCATCTGTGAAAGGCTCCCTCTTGTGCCCCAATGACCAAACGGGGGATTGTGGGATGCACAAAGACAAACACTGCTGTACAAAGCTACCCACACATACCTTGAGAGAGCAATGTCAGATACAGCAGTTGTGGTGAGTTTTTCGATCTATTTGGCTGTGTTCTGGAAGTTTTTCTTTCCTGACATTTTTCTAGCCACAGAGTCTGGTGAAACATCAGGAAGAAAACCTTCCAGAACACGGCCAAACAGACCAAAAAACCACAACTATCAGATCGGTTGTGTAAGCCTTCGAGAATACAGCCATGTCAGAGTTAAGTCTGGGAAGGAAATGTAACTGATTTAAAATATTGAGCGTAGGTTGGGGGCAGAAATTAAGAAAAAGAGATATGTCAAAGTAGCACTTTTACATTTTTATGTCACCAGTAAGCAAGGTACTGTTTTTTTTTAAGACAATAAATTTTGAAGGCATCTCCTCTTATACTGGTATATGTTTTGCCCTTTTGGGAGAGAACAATAAAATAAAAATAAAAATCAGAATTTTAATTGATGCTATACTTTTGCTTGCATTTAATCTAATAATGTGTAGATAGTAATCTCTATTGTGATTTAAACACATTTAACTGCTTATTTTTAAAAATGAAGATAAGAAAAAATAAATTTTATTATAGAATAAAGGAGAATCCATAAAGAATTGCAGCTGGAAAGAGAAATGGCAACGCCTTTCCACTTGCAGTGGATTATTTCTTGGATTTGGTCAGAAAGTGTTTTTTTGTGTGTGTGAACTTAGTAACTTTCCTCTAAACTCCGACTTCTTTACTGAATCCACCAAATGCTGTCTGGTAGAGTAGAGAGTGGAGTACAGAAAAACATACCAAAGGACCACACTGTTTTAGAGCACTGGCCATTTGTTATAATATAGTCACTTTTTTGTGGAGTTACTTTATAATTGGTACATAGACCCTCTCTTACCATGCTTTCCCCCCTCGTCGCACTTCTGATTGATTTCTATATAGAAACATAAGAAATAATTTCTTGAGCTTCAAATAGTCTTTCTCTTGTTGCAAGGAGCCTTCTAGAATAAATTGTATATTATCAATAATTGTAACAAAATCTAAAGCCATGATTGCTGAAGAGGTTTTTGCTTGTGCCAATTTTGTATTTTATAAATTTGTCTGGCTTATGTCCTGCCCTTCTTCCATGAAGGAAACTCAACTCTTGTCTCCTGTTTAGACAATGTTTGCCTTTAGTAAGATGCATCTCATGCTCTGAATCAGTGGCTGAAATCCAATAGTAAGTGACAAACTAGAGTCGGCCCATTGAATGAGTGGGATTTTGGTGCGAACACCCCTCCTCAAGTCCCCTCGATTCAATGGGGTTATTCTAGTTGTGAATTGCTATTGGATCTCATCCAATACATTAACTTTTCTCTTTCCCCAATCTGTGTTTCAACTTATGCATTGTTTGAAGAAGACAGATAGTGAAAGTCCATGCAAAAAAAGAATATTCTCATCTCGACACTGGGAGTCTCCTCCGGTTGTGGTTATTTTCAAGGATATAGAGAGTTTTTCACCCAAGGTTCTGCAGGACTTCATAGTCATCAGCAGGTAATATGATAGGGGGCTGATTTTGTTCATGGTTTCTCTTCTGCGAAATTAATTGATAATTTTGATTCATTATTTCCTTTTTCATCAGTGTTTTTTTTTAAATAAACAGGTTTGGATTGAAATTATCTTGTTTTGCCTGTGAAGGTTCAGTTGGAGGCTGGGAGGACATTTATTTATTTATTTATTTATTTATTTATTTATTTATTTATTTATTTATTTATTTATGCATTTCTGTACCACTCGTCTTCCCAAAGGAAGACGGGTATATATGTTTTCTTGCAAAAACATATACTAATGCTAATGTTTTCTCAAAAAGAAAGCTACTGAAGCAGCATTCCTGTGCATACGTAAAGATTAACTGAGCATTGGGACTTGTTTCTGAGCAGACCTGCAGATGTGCTGGGAGTTGTGTAGTTCACCACAGTTTATTCCCCAATAAATGTTTGCAGGCATGCAACCACAAGATATTTAAAGAGTGAAAGGAAACAGGAAAAAAATATCTTACATTTCTGAACCACTGGTAGCTTGACTTAAAGCGGCAGTTCAATGAGAAGTGGTGTAGAAATCAAAGAATGATAGAATAATTCGTGGATAAGAGAACTGCACGGTTTTACCGTTCCTTCTGCTTTGTTGATGTGGAATACATTTATGGTACAGGGGACACATATGTTTTAAATGTAGTTGTCAAAACATTATTATACAAAGTTATGATTATGGTAGCAGCTTCCATAAAGAGGAAAAATATAGTGCCATTGATATATTAACCACCATACACTTACTGTAAAGGTTATATGTTTTCAATAACACCCATGTTCTGAAAATCTGCTTAGGACTGCAAGAACTGGGTGTGAAGTATGTTCTGTTTTAAGTTTTATTTGGTTTGGAGTTACAGTATGTGGATCTTAAAATATAATGACCAGAAAAATTTAAAATCTATTTAACTTATGACGAAAGGATGTTCTTTCTTTGGATTCTAAAACTGTGGTGGTTGCTGGCTATCTTATTTTGTTAGTTTTTATTGGTTGTGTTGATATATCCATTTTACTAAGGGGAATGGTGGGAGACGTGTTAGCATTTTGTTGTTGTCATTCATTCGTGTCCGACTCTTTGTGACCCCATGGACCGGAGCTCGCCAGGCCTTCTTATCTTCCACTGCCTCCCGGAGCTTGGTCAAATCCATATTGGTTGCATCGATGACACCATCCAACCATCTCATTCTCTGCCATCCTTTTTTCCTTTTGCCTTCAATCTTTCCCAACATCTGGGACTTTTCCAAGGAGTCCTCTCTCCTCATGAGGTGGCCAAAGTACTGGAGCCTCAGCTTCAAAATCTGTCCTTCCAGTGAACATTCGGGGTTGATTTCTTTCAGAATGGATAGGTTTGATCTCCTTGCAGTCCAGGGGACTCTCAAGACTCTCCTCCAGCACCACAGCTCAAAAGCATGAATTCAATAGCAAAAAGCATTTTGTTATCTTATACTAATTTGCTGTCCTTCTTTTGTCTCCCATTCATTTAAGCCATTGTATACATGAATTTCCACTGGTGCTCATTTTTGGAATTGCCACTTCTCCGATGATCATCCACAAGTTGCTTCCTCATTCAGTTTCCTCTTTGCTTTGCTTAGAACTCTTCCAGTCTCTTTCTTGCAAAGACCACTTAACAAAAGTAATTGACAAGGTAATTTCCTTTAAATAGACTAAACAAATATTTGGTTACTCTGTACAGCAAAATGTTAAACAGAGAGCAGCTATTAGTTGGTGAAACAACATTTTGTATATGCCATTTATAGGCTGTGAAGGCACACCAGTAGAGTTGAATCGGCAATATAGTGCACCTCCAGTGATTTCATTCAAGATCATTGCATCAAGTTACTGTAAAAATCAATATGTGTGAAATGCTAATAAGCTGGATGTTTGGAAAAATTTGAGTCAACATACTGCAGTATAAAGCAAAGCAAAGCATTCTGCATATATATTGCCGCATAGTGCTTAAAGCACTCTCTGGGCAGTTTACAATTTATTCATTTATTTTATTTTTTATTTATTTTAGAGTATTTTTACCCCGCCTTTCACCTTGGAAAAGGACCCAAGACAGCTTACAGTAATATACAGTCCAGTACAATTAAGACATGTTCAAGTATTGAGAACAGGGAATTAAGGGACATCTTACAGCATTGATAGACAACATTACATTCAAGCTACAAGAAAATACAAGCCGTTAAAAGGAGAGTAAAGTTCCATGTAAAGTTATGAGTCATGGAAACTAACATTGAAAACATAGTGTCAATGTCATCACATAAGATTATAAGTCTATGTGATCCTATAAATTCATATAAAAGACACATAATAGGTAGTCCATCATTCAGGGAAAGCTTACCTGAAGAGAAAGGTCTTTGCCTGTTACTGGAAGGACAACAGAGATGAGGCAGTCCTGGCCTCTATTGGGAAGGAGTTCCAGAGTCTGGACGCAGCAGCCGAGAAGGCCCTTTCATGGGTTCCCATGAGATGCACCTGTGTGGGTGGTGGGACAGAAAGGCCTTTCCTGATGACCTTAGCACCCGAGTCGGTTCATACTGTGAGATTTGATCTCTGAGGTAGCTAGGATCAAGGCCATACAGTACCTTGAGTAGTGCAGGCTACACCCCCTTCCACCAAGCTGGGTTCTCATTTTACTGACCTTGGAAGGATGGAAGGCTGAGTCAACCATGAGCTGGCTGTGTGGGATTGAACCCCCAAGTCATGAACACAGTTGTAGCTGCAGTACAGCAGTTTAACCACTGAGCCATGAGGCTCTTATAAAGTGCATTATAATATAATGTAATAATTTATAATAATTTGTTAATTGTTTATTGTACTTCAGAGTTTTAGAAAGAAATGGGATTTGATAAATATTTCATCTGACTTTGGAAGAGATAGTTCAATAGCATGTATTGACTGGGTGAAATCACTGCTTGCTTAACATACTGCCACTGAACCAAACCAGACTTAAAATTCTTCCTTTTTTATTTAATTCCATCAGTTGACCATCCTGAGACCTTAGGATGGGGGCAAACTAGATATTTAAATAAATTACACATTTCCTATTAAATATTTATGCCTTCATAGTTGTATAATGCTGCTTTTGCTGTTCTTTTTAAATCTCTATATATTTGAACAGCCAATAAGGGACTATTTGTTTTAAATAAATACTTTATACATGGTATAAATACTTTTCGTTGCTGTTTGCAATGAAAAGAATTCTGGAATATTTGGAACTTGAGTCATTGCAACTCGACTTCTTTTCTTGAGAGATCGAAACGTTTTGCTACTCAGCCAAATAACTTCGTCAGTGAAGTCCAGTTGCCATGACTCAACTTCTAGATAACCTCACCTGGATAACTGAGAATCTTCACAGACATTCTAGAATATGTTCCAGGACACCCCATCCTGTTTTTTATGAAGTTCCAGCTAGACTTAAAAGGAGTCCAAAAGTACTGGATATCCAGGTGTATTTCCAAAGCAAAAAATTGAAAACACCAAGTGTTAATATTTATCTTTCTTTTCTTCAGCTAATTCTGACAAGACAGTTTCCCTTCAAACTTGGCGAGAAGGTTCTGCAAGTTCTAATAAATATATTTTTATATCACGATTTCTCAGTTCACAACTTCATCAAGGGATTTCAGGTAAGAGATTCCAAACTTGAAATATTCCCGCTTATAAAAAGATTCCTAGCACTTAACAGAACCAGAAGGGAAGGAGAAGGATAACCAAAAGTGTTTTCTCTGACATCTGGTGGTTTGTGTGCCACGGTTTTTCTTCATGTGTGCTCCATTTTATGAATCCTTACTTGTAGTCACAAACAGGAGGTAGGATAATAAGCTTTTGTTATTGAAGTAGTAGTTGGGGGAGTAAGGGATGATGATACAGGTTGGTAAGCAAAAATTTTACCAGGCACGCTGCAGAGTAAGAAGTAAAAACAGCCTTTCTGCCCTTCTTTTTGTGGTAGGGTGTCATTGTAGTCACTGCTGAGGAAAGCTATAAGGACCATTTTGATGATAGCAACAGCTTTCCCAGAAGGGATTCTTCACTTGACAGTTGTGTATTTGTCCAGTACTGCCTGTTGCAATGCCCGTGTCCATTATAACGTTCTTGCAACAACAGCAGCAGCAGCAACAACAACAACAAACTGAAGTTGGAGGTGCTGCTCCCATCACTATAACAACAAAAAACAAGGACAGGATGGTACATTCTTTCTTCATTATGCCATGCTGTTTAGCAAAATTACCTCACTGACCAATGCTCTAAATTACATTTCACGGTTGTCACTTATGTTTGGAGAAATCATCTTAATTTTGGGCACAGAAGTGGGGGAAGAGAGAGAGAGAGAGAGAAACTGTAATAATAACCATTTATGAGGTGCTTCATCATGAGGTGCCATCCATGGCTTGGGGAGTACTGAAAAATAAAGAAGCCACTCTAAAAATGTATTGAGGCATTATTGGTCACCTCTGTCATTTTGCTGATGGAGGCTTCCCGGAGCGTCTCTCCCCACTCTTGTCTGTCAGACCCAACAGATCTTACCAAGTGAAACTCCTCCATATTGCCACTCCAAGGGAGGTCCTCAGCGAAGCAGCATAAAGCACTGCTGTTGGGAGAAGCCTTCCATAATAACCCCGCCTGAGGCCGCACCTCTATTTTCAGTCTCATCAACAACAGTGCCTTTATACTGTACTGTGTTGGTTTTGGTGCCTTCGTGTTTTTATATATTGTACTGCTTTTATTGTACTTTTATGAATTTGTTGTAAGCCACCTTGGGTCCCTCCGGGGAGAAAGGTGGCATAAAAATAAAGTTGTTGTTGTTGTTGTTGTTGTTGTTGTTGTTGTTATTATTATTATTATTATTATTATTATTATTATTATTATTATTATTATTATTATTATTATTATTATTATTATTATTATTATTATTATTATAGTTCCACACGTTTTGGTTATCTCTTTGCTATTCAGTTTGTTGTGAATTGCACAGAAAATAGTGCATTGCACGAATGGGGTGGGTGGTATACTGTGTAAAGCTAAATAAATAAATACATTTTCATGGAAGGACATTCCCCAATTGGATTTCATTCAAGTGGAATTAAATAATAAAAAGGGGAAAGGGAGAGTAAAAATGAAGCAGAGAACCAGTCAGGGATAATGGATCAATTGACACCTTAAGGTTCTTCCATCGCTGCTTGCCCGTGGAAGCTCACAGCAGATGGGGATGGATGGAAAAATTAAAACCACTGCTTAAGTATCTGATATACTGTGAAAACCAACTAAGGGTTTATCATTTATTGGCATTAGAGCAACACCAAACAAAAGTGAAGCAAGTCATTGCGGTTGTCTCTCATTTATTCAGATTTATCTTAAATTGAGGAATTTAGCCTCTATTTGCAGGCAACCTGCTCTCCTCAGTTGGTTCACAGCCTCACGCCCCCAGGTGTCCTTGGACTAAGACGCTCAGAAACCTTCACCACTAGCTGTGCTGGACAGGATTTCCGGGAGTTTTCATCTAAGAACTTCTGGGAACCCAAGGATAGGAAGCATTAATACATTGAGAAGTGGCTACAGGCCTCAGAGCTTCATACAAGTAATTATGTTTTTACACCTAGAACAGATTACTTGGACACAGTTTCCAGTTTAATTGAGGACCGCACATAAATCTTATAGTACTGAAATGAAACAACAGGGAATTAATTGCTTCTCCTTCGTGGCCTTCGTGATGCCACACAAATGGGTTTCCCGACACCCATGCGTGAGGCTCCGGACTTTCCTAGCCACGGAAAGATCGTTAGTCTCCTCCCCCTTCTTCTGTGCATGAGTAGGAGGCCTTCGGGAGAGCGGTTCTATCCTTTGTGATGGCGTGACTGCCCACCGTCCTGTGAGGACGCTTGCAATCACCCATCTGTGTGGCTTCACGAAGAAGAACAAGTTACTTACCTGTAAATGTGGTTCTTCAAGTGGACCTTTGTGAAGCCACACAGCACCCGCCCTCCTCCCCTCCAATTGTCACGCTGTTTGTTACTTACCTTACACACTGCAGCTGGGAGGGAACTGAGTCATTTGGGTGGGAATCCTCCTATTCATGTGCAGTAGGAGGGGGAGGAGCTGCCTAGATGCCCTAAGGCACATCCGATCTCGCCTGATTTCAAAAGCTAAGCAGGGTCGGCCCTGGTTAGTACTTGGATGGGAGACCACCAGGGAGTACCAGGTGCTGTAGGCGCCTGGAGTAGGAACTGGCAAGCCACTCCAGTACTCTTGCCAAGAAAACTCCATGGACATGGAGTCACGAAGAGTCGGTCACGACTGTAACGACACAACACACACACACACACACACACACACACACACACACACACACACACACACACACACACACACACACACACACACAGGAGGGGGAGGACACTAACGGCCTATCCGTTGCTAGAAAAGTCCGGAGCCTTGTGCATGCGCATCAAGAAACCCATCTGTGTGGCTTCACAAAGGTCCACTCAAAAAACCACCTTTACAGGAAAAGCAATAGTAAGAAATATTGTAGATCTGTGGAACAATCTTTAAACAAAATTATACAAAATTATACAAGAGATGGGTTATATGTATTTTTCTTCAATAACACATTCTTAATGTGTAGGTTACAGAGTTGTAATCTATGTTTCTAGGCCGTTTGATACATATTACTGGGCTTTTTAATATATAATAGATATTGTGGAGTATTGAGATTGTGTAGTTGAGTAACATAAACATTGGATCTTACATAAGCTGCAGCACCCCTTAAGATTTCATAATCATTACACATTTTGATTATCTCCTTTTGACAGCTGTCGCTTCTGGAACATTTTTATTCCAATCCACTCAGTCTGTTGTGCTGTGAATTGCAAGAAGCTAAGAAGAGAGTACATTTTTTATCAGCTAGTCAGTGTGAAAATATTCGAAGACTGCCATCTTTTAGAAGGTAAAGGGCGAGAGTATTCAGTCTTGTGTATCAGGTGGTCTACGAACTGTGTAGTAGAAATGAGATTTTCCCCCCTCACGGATATAATACTTTTTTCCAAAGTTAACAAACCAAATTGATGCTCCATGCTGTGTAGGGGAATTTAGGGAATTGTATTCCTTCTACCTTGAAAGGGCTTCAAAATGATAAGAAGAGGCTAAACATTTTGAACTGGCCCTGCTTAAATAAGTGGAAAGGTTCTATCTTGCCAGACCATTGCCCTATTACAAAATAGAAATGATCAGCACATGAAACAAAAAGTTATACATGGGCAGTAGTGATTTTCCAGATTAAATTATTCAATAGGTTAGATCGCATTTCTTGAGAAACCAGCTCTGGCCACGGTGACACATGCCCTAGTGATGTCCCAGCTAGACTACTGTAATGCACTCTATGTGGGGCTACTGGTGAAAAGTCTCAGGAAACTTCAACAGGTCCAAAATGCAGCAGCCAGACTGGGGCAGGGTACAGAGATCACATTATATCCCTATTAAAGCAGCTCCACTGGCTGCCAATCAGCTATCGGGCACAATTCAAGGTGCTGACCTTGACCTACAAAGTACTGTATGACCTAGGTCCTAGCTACCTCAAAGATTGAATCTCACAGTATGAACTGGGCATTAAGGTCATCAGGAGAGGCCTTCTCTCCATCCTGCCACCCTCACAGGTACGTCCCATGGGAACCCATGAAAGGGCCTTCTCGGCTGCTGCGCTCAGACTCTGGAACTCCCTCACACTAGAGGCCAGGACTGCCTCATCTCTGTTGTCCTTCCAGAAATAGGCAAAGACCTTTCAGTTCAGGCAAGCTTTCCCTGAATGATGGACTAACTATTATGTGTCTTTATATGAATCTATAGGATCACTTTGTGTTTATAACTCTTTATAATCTTATGTGATGACATTGACACTATGTTTTCAATGTTAGTTTCCATGACTCATAACTTTACATGGAACTTTACTCTCCTTTTAACTGCTTGTGTCCTCTTGTAGGTTTAACATAATGGTGTCTATTAATGCTGTAAGATGTCCTTCAATTCCCTATTCTCAATACTTGAACATGTCTTAATTGTACTGGACTGTATATTTATCCCTCATTACTGTAAGCCTCCTTGGGTTGTTTTCCAAGGAGAAAGGCAGGGTAAATACTCTAAAATTAATAAATAATAACAATCAGTTGATAATAATAATAATCAGTTGGCCATATTTCTGAAGGATTCTTGAAGTTGCTGTGCAAAGAAGATACCTGTCATTCTTTTACTTGAGATGAAATCTCCAGAGCCATAGGAGGTAGAAACATTAAATTTTGACAGATACTACTAAATTCAAAACTTAAAATAACTGGACAGGTTATTTCTAGGCTGGCCATGCAGGCCATAGTATTCTGGAAGCTGTAGTACTCTGACTGAGATGCTACTACCTAAAGCATTTTCCCCACCCCCACCCCGGCTTACTAATGATTTTTCCATGTTAAACAACCGTATGTGGTATCTTAGAGTGGATATAAAAAGTTTACACACCCCTTGTAAAATGTCAAGTGCCCGTGATGTGAATAAATGTGACAAAGATAAATCATTTCAGAACTCTTTCCACCTTTAATGAGACCTATGAACTGTACAACTCAGTTGAATCCCAAACTGAACTCTTTAAAGTGGAGGAAGGAAAAATAAAACAACAGAAGTAACATGGTGGCATATGTGTGCACACCCTTAATCTAATACTTGTTGAAGCACCTTTTGTTTTAATTACAGTACTCAGCCTTTTGGGGTATGAGTCTATCAGTATGGCACATCTTAACTTGGCACTCTTTGCAATAACACCCCAAATCTGTCAGATTGCCAGGGCGTCTCTTGCCCTCTTCAGATCACCCCACAGGTATTCAATTGAATTCAAGTCTGGGCTCTGGCTGGGCCATTCCAAAACGTTCATCTTCTGGTGAAGCCATTCCTTGGTTGATTTGGATGTATGCGTTGGGTTGTTTTCATGCTGAAAGATGAAGTTCCTCCTCATGTCCAGCTTTCGAGCAGAAGCCTGAATGTTTTATGCCAATATTGACTGGTATTTGGAACTGTTCATAATTCCCTATAACCTTGACCAAGGCCCCTGTCCCAGCCGAAGAAAAACAGTCCCAAAGCATGATGCTGCCACCAGCATGCTTCACTGTGAGTATGGTGTTCTTTTGGTGATGTGTAGTGCTGTTTTTGTGCCAAACATCTCTTTTCGATTTGTGGCTGAAAAGTTCAACCTTGTATTCTCGAAGGCTTTCACGGCCGGGATCTGATAGCTGTTGTGAGTTTTTCAGGCTGTTTGACTATGTTCTGGAAGTTTTTCTTCCTGACGTTTTGTCAGACTCTGTGGCCGGCATCTTCAGAGGGCAAGTTGTTCAGGGAACAAGGAGTTCTCTCTGTGCTCTGGGGTATGTCTCACTCACTGTATACCCCAGAGCACAGAGAGAACTCCTAGTTCCCTGAGCTCCTTGCCCTCTGAAGATCCAGGCCACAGAGTCTGGCAAAATGTCAGGAAGAAAAACTTCCAGAACATGGCCAAACATCCCGAAAAACTCAAAACAGTTCAACCTTAGTTTCATCAGACTATAACACTTTTCTCACATGTTTTTGGGAGACTGCAGATGTGCTTTTGCAAAATTTATCCAGGCTTGGATGTTTTTCTTTGTAAGAAAAAAGCTTCTGTCTTGCCACTTTACCCCATAGCCCAGACATATGAAGAATATGGGAGATTGTTGTCACATGTACCACACAGCCAGTAGTTGCCAGATATTCCTGCAGCTCCTTTAATGTTGCTGTAGGCATCTTGGCAGCCTCCCTGACCAATTTTCTTCTAGTCTTTTCATCAATTTTGTTCTTGATAATGCCACTGTTGTGCCATATTTTCTCCAGTTGATGATGACTGTCTTCCATGGTATATCTAATGCCTTGGAAATTCTTCTGTACCCTTCTTCTGACTGATGCCTTTTAACAATGAGATCCCTCTGATGCTCTGGAAGCTCCATGTAGACCATGGGTTCTGCTGTAGGGTGTGACTAAGAAAATGTTAGGAAAGACCTACTAGCATGGCTGATCTTTATTTGGGATTCCTCAGAGGCACTTGAAATGAGGCAGGTGTATACTGACTCCTACTTAACATAAGATTGAATGTGATTTTTTTTACCGCTGAGCACAACTACATCCCCAGTTATAAGAGAGTGTGCACACATAGGCCACCATTTTATTCCAGTTTTTTATTTTTCCTTCCTCCACCTAAAAAATTTCAGTTTGTGGTTCAACTGAGTTGTACAGTTCATAGGTCTCGTTAAAGGTCTCTGTGTGTTCTGAAATGATGTATCTTTGTCTCATTTATTTACATCACAGACACTTGGCATTTTAACTGGGATGTGTAAACTTTTTATATCCACTATAACTGGTCAAGCTGACTGGGAGATTCTGGGAGATGTAGTCCAAAGTGATAGAACTTAAAACATGAAACTTTGCACAGATACTGCTGATTTCCAATCTTAAATAGCTGGATGGGCTATTTTTCAACTGGTTTTCTTTGTTCAGTGAGGATTATGGGAGTTATAGTCTAAAAAACGTATTTCTGTCCCACCTTGGCTATTGCCCTAAATAGTAAAGTGGGGTCATAGATTTCTAAACCCTAATAGAAGCTGGGTTATTAGGGTGGAAATGAACAAAGACAACTATAGAAAAATATTTTGGAGGTGGAAGAGAGAATGGAGAGTGTTCTCTTGAGAGTAAACTGATCAGTTTTTTACTTGTGAGAAATTTACTTATTTGTATTTCTATCCATCTTTTTCCACAAAGGACCCAAGATGGCTAAATAATAGTAATTATTAGTATATATACATTTACTAATAAATGTATATAAATGTTTTGTCGCCTTGTACGTGCAGTCTTCTAAATAGAATGAATTTCTTCATATTCTATAATATTGTTTATATGTTTTTCATATTCATTTAATTCTTGCCTGTGTTTAACAAGCTACAGTCTTAACTAGACTTATCCTTCTGGGAAACTGTTCACCTGCTATGTAAACCAGAATACAGTGGTACATCTACTTATGAGTGGCTCTACTTATGAGCAATTCGACTTAAGAGCGGAAAACTGTTGCTGTTTTAACTGCTGCCTTACAAATTTTAGATGCACTCTGCTCTACTTATAAATTTGTTTTTTACTTTTTCAATTTTCAATTTTATTTTTATTTTTTAGATATGGCTGCTCTACGTATGAGTTGTTCATATTATGAGCATGCATTCGGAACGGATTAAACTCGCAAGTAGAGGTACACTGTATTAAGTTCCAAAATACCATATTCAAGTGACTTCCTAAAGTGCACTGCTTAAAAACAATAGTATGTACTTTTCACATTTTCTTAAACTGACATTTCCTCTTGTTTTTTCAGGTTTGTTGAAAGTCAGGTATCAAGCAAGCAGACTGTACTGCTGACAGATGATGAAGGTTTGAAGGTAAAAACATCTAAAAGGGATTAAAAATTTAAGATTAGATAAATCTTCTAGATACCTCTAGACTTTCTGTGCAGAATAACACAATATTACAGATGAATTAAATTTCAGTGAAGTCTGACGGAGGGCACAGTCAATAACATAAGCCTACCTCAAGTACTGAATATACATCTATATTGCATTATTTATGCAAGATGGTTTTGGAGATTTCAAGTAGAACAACTACACAGAATCTGCCAGGTAAACATGCTAGAATGATGTTTTAACTCTGGTTGCACTACTGTCTTGTCATGTGCAGTGCTGTAAATCCTCATTCATTTTACGCTTGAATACACTTATAAATGCTTTCTCCATGAAAATATTAGCGTGAATTACACAAGCAACATTTCTTATTTGGCGGTTTATTGGTACAAGCAGACAAAATAAAATCTTAAACCATTTCTCCCGAAAGGATATTGTTACTTTCTTTGAAATCACATTAATGACAATAAGGCTTTATATGTTTCGCAAACTGTATACTGTAGTCTCCTGTTTATTGCGGGGGTTACGTTCCCAAATAACCCACAATAAAAAAAAATCTGCAATACACAGACGCCGTCACACACACCCTCCAAAGCTGCTTTGGAGAGTGATAGTGGCAGGGATGGCAAGGGGCGGGGGCGATGGGGGGCATCTGCAGTGGGGGTGGAGGTGCCAACAGCGGTGGTGGCAGTGTGTGGAGGTCACAGATACCCCAGTATAGTGGGACCACGATACATGGACCACGATATAGGGGGGGGATTGCTGTAATATTTATTTATTTATTGGATTTTTATACCGCCCATCTGGCAGCGAGGTCACTCTGGGCGGTTTACAGCAATTAATACATTCAAACAATTTATACAATAAAACCATAAATAGTAACACAATAAAATAAAAATATTAAAGTGACATAAAACAATATATTATTATTGGCAGGCTAATCAGTTAAAAATCAAGATTTAATGGGTGATCACTGAGTTCAATTATATTTGGGGGAATGCCTGCTTAAATAACCATGTTTTTAATAGTTTTTTAAAGGCAGCCAAAGAGGGGGGCAGGCAGATGTCTGGTGGAAGGTTATTCCACAGACGAGGGGCAACGACAGAAAAGGCCCTATTTCTTGTTTTCTCCTTTCGGGCCTCTCGTGGTGTTCGTTGCCTCAAACGCCGAGCCTGGGAAGATTGGGTATTATGGGCGGTTTTCAAAGGGAGAAGGCGCTCTGACAAGTACCGAGGTCCTAAACCATTTAGGGCTTTGTATGTCATAGTTAAAACCTTGAAGTCGATGCAGAACCAAACTGGAAGCCAGTGCAGGGCGGCCAGCGCTGGGGAAATATGATTGTGTTTTCTAATAAAGGAACATAGCAAATACAGATGACATCCTAAAGTATTGGGCAGGTGGAAGCGTGATCAGAAGATGGGGCTTTCTCTTCTCATTCTGCTAAAGCCCCCTCTACCTTGCAAAATGTGCTCTGGAGGAAAATCTTGAGGGAGTATTGAAGGATAATAAGTCTACTGATATCTCTCCACTGAGCAGGTGGTGGAATTCATGGACTTTCTAGATAATTAGAAGAACATAAGATCATGTTGATGGAAAAGGAAATTATAAAACTAAAAGTTTGGACAAAAAAGATACATAGAAGGGAGCAGATAAGACCTATGTTACAAGTAGAGAAATTTTCCTGATTAAATTTTTCTGCAATTAGATAATTGGACAAATATGGAAGAATAAGCAAGGACCAGGAAGACCATTGACTAATTTTGAAGAATTAATTGAAAAATTGGGAGAATGACACCCATGAGAATAGAAGGGGTACTATTAGTCTGTTATATAAGATGTTGACACAGATAGGCAATAAAACAACAGCTCTAAAGAGAATATGGGAAGAGGAGTTAGTAACAGAGCTTAATGAGGAAGAATGGAATGTTTTGTGGAATAAAAGGATAATGAAAAACATGCCAGTAAGGATCAAAGAGAACTGCTACAAGGTAGCATGGAGATGGTATTTAATGCCTGAGGGAATGAATCTCATTAATGAAACAATGCCATCATGCTGGGAATGTAAAAAAGAAAGACCTTTGGTGGGTTTGTGAAAAGAGGAAATAAAGAATATCTTGGATAAGGAGATGCACACGTCCGCAAAGTGAGCCCTGTTGAACATCTTTAATAATAAACAGGTAAGGAAGAAAGAGAGCTAATAATTATTATAACTGTAGCAAGGCTAATTATGGCAAAAATGGCAAGATAGTAATCAATTAAAAATAGAAGATCGGTATAAAGAAATGCAGAACATATCTATCAATGACAAATTATCTTGTGCCTTGAAAATAAGCAAAGGTGTATTTCATACCAATGATTTTAAAAGATATTTGAAACCCATTCTTGGCCTATGTATTTGAGAAAGGAAAAGGATATACTCTCAGTGAAGATTCAGTGTATTTCTGGAGAGAATGGGGGCAACATTATGAAGGGTAATAACAACCAAGTTAATAACAGTATATACTGTTTTGGAATAGTCTTGAGGGTGAAGAGTGCACAGTCACATAAGATGTAGTAGTAGTAGTAGTAGTAGTAGTAGTAGTAGTAGTAGTAGTAGTAGTAGTAGTAGTAGTAGTATTTTATTACTTGTATTTTGATTGGTATGTCTGGGGTTTATATGTTTGGGCAAGTTGTTTTTGCAACGTGTTGTACACCGCCCTGAGTTCCCACGGGAAAATCGGACGGTTAACAAGTACATAAATAAATAAATAAATAAATAAATAAATAAATAAATAAATAAATAAATAAATAGTAGTCGTAGTCATCGTAGTCGTAGTCGTCGTAGTTGTCATCGTCGTCATTTTTAATTGTATATTTCAGGGCTGCCCAACAGGTAGACCGTGGGCTACCGGTAGCCCGCTAAGGGTTCAAAAGTAGCCCGACAAGCATCAATTAAAAAAAAAAGTGAGGGGATAAGTTCTCCAGTCCTCCCTCCCCATCCCAAGGATCCTACTGCCCCAGCAAAGTTCTGGGTCTGCCAGCCCACTGTCTTAGGTGAGCGGGCAGTTCAAGGGCCATGAGCATGTGGTCTGAATGGATAAAATTCATAAGTAGAGGTATTAGTTTAGTAGCCCTCAACCACTTTAGGCCGGAAAAAGTAGACCTCGGCCTGTTCAAAGTTGGACAGCCCAGGTATATTTCATTGCTGTTAGCATTTCCAAAAAGAGGCTTCAAGTAGAATAGAACTATTGAACCAACAGGATTTACGTTTGTTGACTTATCAAGTTCCTATTGAGTCAGTGGGTCTCCTCTAGTAGGAACTTAAATTGTTCTGTCACAGTCAACCAGGAGGATCTCATTGGCAAACTCCACTTGTATTCTCATTGGCAGACTCTAATTCTACTCAGCCACTATCTCAGTCATCAGGCTGAGCACCTCTCAGTGTATTGTGGCTGTTTGCCAGCTGTTTTTATGAGATGAAATAGAGCCTCTCTTACTGTAATGTCTGACAGAGAAGTGTGGCAGTGCCGTTCCAAACAGAAGTGCATCAAATCTGGCTAGGCTTCATGTGGCAGATGATGTGGCCAAAGGCATTTGGGTGCTACAGTGTGGTGGTGTGTGGCTCCCTTCTTTGGGAAATGCTGAGTACACAAGGACAAGAATGAGGCTCTCCCATTTGATGTGGAAACCTTCTATCGTGTCAGCAGAGACAAGGCCATAGGCCACCTTTTGAGAACTTAGCCACAAGTACTGAAATATAGTTCAAACAATGTGACATCATTTTTCCAGTTTCTCAAAGTTGCTATCCTGACAGTCTTACTCTTTCAATCTGTTGTCTTCCAAATGTCAGAAACTATCACCAAAACAAATGGCATTTAAAAAACAATGGGTTCACATAACTCATCCTCTGTGTCTAGATCTTCAGCAAAGGTGTCCTAGAACTCCAGACATCTTCGACTTGTCCCATTAGCATGCAGCGCATGTCTCATTCTTTAAGCCCCTCCTGTTTCATCCTTAGTCATTGTCGACAAAGATCCTCACACCTCGTCTGAATGTCTGGTGCTTCATTAGCAATGGTTTCTTGAGGTTAGCCATTATATCCCAGGAGTATGCCGTGGAAGTCAATTCCCTCCCACTGGTAGGAAGTCCACATCGAAAGTTCTTCAGGAAGAAATTGTGGCCCTTTTATGAAGAAATTGTGAGTTATTATAGAGTTGCTGGTTGCATGCATTATTAAGCTTGATGCAGTACATACAGTGCAATACAATGCATAAAGCCTGACAGAGGCCTCCAAGAAGTTGCTCGCTTAAATTTGTGGTTCTTCCAGTGCCTATTCCTTTTTTTTGCTTTTGCTTTTCCTATGAGTAGGTTTGAAGCTAAGTAGATGAGAAAATGCCCAAATTGAAGACTTAAATCTAGTGTGCATTAAAATATTGCTCTACTGTCCTAGATGTGAAGGATCATTTTTTGAAAAAGCTGCCATTGCCTCTTCACTCTAGGGAGATTTGAGTTCATTTTGATCTCCTGGAAATTGTTCATCCATAAAATATTTTATCAAACAATGGCAATAAAAACACCAACGAGTCAGTGTTGCTAGGACAAAGCTTTCATAAAGCTGAATTAAACCTCCCTTCTTTGGGAGTTGTCACATTTTATTTCAGAGTTGTAATAGCAACTGAGCTTAAGAGAAAATCCTATCAAAAACCATCCAGTCCCATCAAGCAGCAAAAGAACATGCCACCGAATTATCTGTCAGAGGTATCCTCTTAAATTTAGGGGAACTGATGTACAATTTGACTTCCTCTTTAAATCTGCAAGGATCTGAAGACCTTCATAGTGACATTTGTGCAGTAGTAGGATATAAATTTAGATTAGATAGTCCTGCTAGTAGAGGACAAATGGCTGTCTCCTCGAAGCACTAGCCTTTTCATCTGTGAATTACAAGCATTTTTGCCAGGTGGTTTTGCTAAGGCACTAAGTCTTCAAGCAATACCCAAGATATATGTCCTTAGTGACTCTCTATATGGAAGAGGGCATTAAGGGTTTTACTATTTGAATCCATGGCTTCTGTTTGTTTTTCTTGATGTAAAAACAATGAGACTTGTTCTCACTAGGAGAAAGGAGTTCACTTCAGATATATCAGGTGCCACAAGAATCAGATCTAGCTTTAGATTTGTGAGCACTATAGAGCACAGCATGCTGGAGTTGAGCTAAGGTTATCTTGAAAACCAATGATGTTACTAGTCAATGTTGTTAATTCGTTAAAGCAATTTGTATTTCTCCTATCAGTAATACTGCCAGAAATAAAATCTAACAGACATAATTTGGAGTTGATTTGTATAGAACCATTCAATTTAATTCTAATCATTTTGGGAATTGTTCAGCACAAATTGTCTATGCTATCTTTGAAAATAGACCAGTATTGCTTCAGAATCCAAAGGCATATAGAAATGTATTCTTCAGATATTTCACAATGTGTCCCCGCTTTCAGAGCCATTGCTTCTAGCCACAAAACTAATACATTAAACCAGTGCTATTGATAAGTGTGTTTATTCTTTTGAAATCATAGTAACAGTAGTCCTGATTTTAGACTTGTCCTTTTAAAAAGCCAGGAGCTTCATGGGTCAAGCATAGTCTTATTTATACCAAATTTTCTGTCGTATTTGAAATAGTGGAATATGCTAATACAAGGGTGGGTAAATTGGGTCCCGTTTTACTTTGTTAGACTGAAGCACATATCGGACCTACCCAATAAACCTAGTGGTGAAGGATGATGGGAGATGTAATCTATTTGACATCTGGAGAGTTGCCAGTTGCCCACTCCATCCCCTAGGTAAGGGACTAGAGTATACTTTTGTTCCAAATCAAAATAATAATAGGAAACAAGGAAGAATAATAAAACTTTTAACACTCTTCCTACTTGTCCAGATACTGAAATGCCCTTTCCATTCACTGGGAAGCAAATGATATAGTTAAAAAAACTTGAAGAGGATTGGACCAAAAAAGTTACCTATCATTTCTTTAAGATCTGATTTTTTTTAATATATTTTTATTGAACATAAAAAAAGACAAAATAACAATGATAAACAATTATATAAAAAAACAGTAATAGACAATCATAAACAGTACAAAGTGCCCCCCACCCCCAAGAAACCGTCCAGTATTCTTGCATCTTCTCTTTCTTCTTCATCTTTTTTTTTCTTTTTCTTCCAATAGGCTTCTTAAGGTCCTTTACGCCAGAACTGTGTTGGGTTATAAGTTGGTTGTATCCCTTTCCCTTTTAATAGTACATGATCTATAAATTTCCCCCAAACATCATAGAAAGTATCTTTTTTTATTTCACCTCTCAAAACTTTTATATTACAAGATAGTTTATCATTTAGTGCTATGTCCCACACTTCCTTATACCATTCAGCAATTTTAAGGTCTGATTTCAGTTTCCAGTTCCTAGCAATAATCAGTCTAGCTCCTGTCATAAGATTTGCTATTAATTCTTTAGTTTTCACATCATATTCATTGATAGATGGTAATGATAACAAAGCAATTTCCGGTACACATTTAATATCAGTTTGTAGTATTTCTCTTATCTCCTCAATAATCTCTTGCCAAAACTTTTGAACTATTTCACATTCCCACCATAAATGAAAATAGGTACCTATCTTTTTCGCATTTCCAGCAGAGCTTAGAATATTTTGGATTCATTCTATTCATTCTGACTGGAGTCATATACCATCTTAAAACTAGTTTGAAGTAGTTTTCTTTTATTCTGACTGATAATGACCGTAAAATCCTCAAATTCCAAATTCTTTTCCATTCATCATTTTTTATTTCTTTCTCTATGACTTGTTTCCATAGCTCTCTTATTGTGTCCTGTTCCCTATTCTCAAATGAATCTTGAATTATTTTATATAATTTGCCAACTGTTCCTTTCCCTATATTTCCTTTCTCTGATTCATATGTTGTCAGAAATTGCTCAAATTTTGTATATCCTCTAAGTTGTGTATTTCTCCTAATCCATTCTTTCGTCCAGCTTTCTAACTGGGCGTAATTCAACCACGACAATTCCTGAGTTTGCAGAATATGTTTAATTTCTTGTTTTGATGTCATCTTTTTAATCCAATCTTTTAGTCTTGCCACTTTCCTTAATTTAAATAAGTCTCCCAATTTCTTCATGTTCGTGGGGAAATTTATCTGATCGATCACCGCACCAAGCGGGGAACCTTCCTGTATCAATTTCTTTCCATACTTTTTCCAAGTGAGCAATAGGGAACTTAGAAGAGGATTTTTAATTGGGTAACTTTTCCTTTTTGGGGAAACTAAACACATATTTATTTATGTCTTCATTTAGTTCCTCTGATTGAAGTTCCCACCATATTAGTTTTTGAGGTTTAAATAGTATTTCCCCAGGGAGCTAAGCTGATTAGCTATGTAATACATTCTAAGATTAGGTATGCCTATACCTCCCTCTTTTGAGATCTGTACCATAAGCTTTTATTTATTCTTGCTTTTTTCCACCATTGCAGAATTTATTTAAAAGATCTTGATAAACTTTAATTTCAATTTCTGTGTATTGAATAGGTAACATTCTAAATAGAAAATTTATTTTAGGAAGTATTTTCATTTTTACCATTGCTATTCTACCAAACCATGATAAGTTTAATTTGGAGTAATTTTGTAATTTATTTCTAATCTCTTCCTTTATTTTTGTGTAATTTCGTTCTTTCGTTTTACTAATGTCTTTATCTAAAAGTATCCCTAGGTATTTTATACATTTACAAACTTTCAGTTCGTGATTGGAGATCTCTTCCATGTCTCGATTATCCTGATTGAAAAGCATGATTTCTGATTTCTGCCAGTTGACACATAATCCGGTTGTTTCACCAAATTCCTTTAGGTGTGCTTTTATTCTTAATATATTTTCTACCGGATTTTTATTGTTAACAAAGCGTCGTCCATAAATAAACTGATTTTTATCTTGCCTTCCTTACCCATACCTTTAATAAGTTGGTCCTCCCTTATTGCATTAGCTAGTAGCTCTATCACTATGCAAAACAGAACTGGCGATAAAGGACATCCCTGTCTTGTTCCTCGGCCTAGGGTAATTTTTCTGTCATCCCATCATTGACAATGATTGATGAGGTGCTATGAGAATAGAGTTGGTTTATTACACTTAGAAATTTTTCGCCAAATCCCCATTTCACTAATAAAAGTTTTAACGCAGGCCATTGGACACAATCAAAGGCTTTAAATAAATCTAGAGACAAAATGCATGCTTTGTCCTGTGATCTTCCCATCTCATAAAGAACATTCAAAACTCTTCTTACAGTGTCTGACATTTGTCTACCTTTGATAAAGCCCGTTTGGTCTTCTTTAATATATTTGTCTATAAATGTGTACATTCTTTTGGCTAGAATTGCTGTAAAAATCTTGGCATCTTGATTTATAAGTGATATTGGTCTGTAAGATCCAACATCTATTGGATCTTTATTAGGCTTGAGAATTAAAATAGTTAAGGTATGTTTCCAGGAGGAAGGAACTTGCTCGCCCTCCAATATCTCATTATAAAGCTTCTTTAACTTAGGAATTAACATTGATTTGAATACCTTGTAAAATTCTGGTCCCAATCCGTCATCTCCTGGAGTTTTGGCATTCTTTAGCTTATTTATAACATCCTCTATCTCCTCCTCTTTAATAGCTTTTTCCATTTCAAGCCTGTCTTCTTCCGCTAGTCTTACTTTTAGGTTTTTGTCAATATATTGTTCCATAACTTCCTTACTACTTCTATTGGCTGTATATAAGTTTTGATAAAATTCTTGAATAGCTTTTAATTTTTCTTTCATTTGAGTAGATATATTGCCGCTTAAATCCTTTATCCTTCCTATCATGCTTTTTTCTTTCCTTTTTTGTGCTAATTTTGCTAGCATCTTGGAGTTTTTATTACTGTATTCAAAAAAGTTTCTTTTCAAATATAGTAGATTTCTTTGGGTTTGTTGTAGATCTATATCTTCTAATTCCCTTTTCCTGGCCTCAACCTGAATTAAAATTTTTTTGTCTTTGGTTAAAAAAAAATGAGATTCAAGGTCTGCTATAGTAGCCTCCAATTTTTTTTTATTTTGCTGATCTCGACTTTTTATAATAGCACTTTCTTTTATTATGTAACCTCTAGCCGCTGCCTTCAGAGTGTCCCAGATAACTCCTATTTGACCACCACCTTCTTCATTGATATTCCAGGTTTCTAGCCATTCTCTTTGTATTTTTTGTACTGTATCTGGGGTTTGAAAAATTCTAGGGTTTATTGTCCACCTTCTAGCTTCCTTATAATTCTTCTTATTTTCTATTTCAACAGACATTAGAGCATGATCAGAAGTTTTTATCAATTCTATATTTGTATTTACAACTTTAGATAACAAACTTTGTGAGACAAATATAAAATCTATTCTCGAGTAAGCTTTGTGGGCTGATGAATAAAAAGTAAATTTTCTTTCATCGCCCTTTACTTCTCCAAACATCCTTTAATCCTGTATTTGCGATGAATTTTGTTAAGATTGTATGTCTAGCCCTCCAGTCTACCTTCCTAGTCATTGTTTTATCTTTTATTTTGTCCATAACCATGTTGAAATCTCCTGCCAAAATCACATGTCCTTTCTGTACCTTTTCTATCTGCTCCCATATCTCTTTGTAAAACAGGTTGTGATTAGCATTTGGTGCATAAACATTTATCAGTGTATATTGTTCTAGACCAATTGTGGCCTGAAGAATAATATATCTACCTTCCAAATCTTTCACAGTTTTTTCAACAATACAATCACAGTGCTTTGATATTAAGATTGCTACCCCCCTTGCTTTAGATGTACCAAAACTTTTCTCATAGATGTTGATGTTGGGTAGTTTCAGTTCGTTTTGGCCATCTTTCGCTTGGTGTGTTTCTTGAAGAAAGACGATGTCCGGTTTATTCTTCTTAATTAATGACTCTATTCTGTTTCTCTTCGTGACAGTTCCTAGACCCCTGGCATTCAATGTAGCTAATTTCAACAATCTACCCATATTTTCATTCTATTATCGATCTGGAACGGTCTCTTTGTGCATATATACAAACAAACATTACATATAATAAAGAAAAAAACAATGATTACCCAAACCCTGCCACCTACATTTATTTTATTTCTTTAAGATCTGATTTTTTTTATTTTTTTATTTATTTTTATTTATTTTTTATTTTTTTGCCTCTGGAGAAGCTGTCTTGTCTATGGTAGAGATCACTAGATGGAATCTCTTGAGGCAGCAGAAGAGAATAAGGTCCCAGTAACACAATAATGCAGGATTTTTTAAACCTGCATAAGTAAATCCAGTATGCAAGGGAAGATGTGCATTCAGAAATGCTGCCTTATGTTTGCACAACGAAGTACTTAATAGTGTTTTGTACAGAGTATTCATGCTACCTCCATTTTTGTATGAATGATTTTACTCCATCAGGATTTTCTCCATTATATTTTTCTCATTATAAACGATTACATGTAAGTGGATTATAAATATGTTGTTGTTGTTCAGTCGTTCAGTCGTGTCCGACTCTTTGTGACCCCATGGACCAGAGCTCGCCAGGCCTTCCTATCTTCCACTGCCTCCTGGAGTTTGGTCAATTCCATATTGGTTGCATCAATGACACCGTCCAACCATCTCATTCTCTACCATCCTCTTTTCGTTTTGCCTTCAGTCTTTCCCAACATCTGGGACTTTTCCAAGGACTCCTCTCTCCTCATGAGGTGACCAAAGTACTGGAGCCTCAGATTCAAAATCTGTCCTTCTAGTGAACATCCAGGGTTGATTTCTTTCCGGATGGATAGGTTTGATCTCCTTGCAGTCCAGGGGACTCTCAAGACTCTCCTCCAGCACCACAGCTCAAAAGCATCAATTCTGCGGTGATCAGCCTTCTTTATAGTCCAGCTTTCACTTCCAAACATCACTATTGGAAAAAACATAGCTTTGACTATCCTGACCTTAGTTGGCAAAGTGATGTCTCTGCTCTTTAGGATGCTATCTAGGTTTGCCATTGCTTAGTAGTAACGTATGTAGTGCTCTTCATAACAGCAAAACAATACTTCTTTAAATCTTTTGTGTAAGTGTCTCATAGGTGAAAAAGCATCACTATATGTAGTTTATTTTGAATTCAAACTGTTGTTTGAAAATGAATCTACAAAATATGGACAGAGATGGACAGAGGGTCTGACTCCACCATAGAATCACTGTGGGTTAAACTACCAGGTCCCAGGAGTGATGTGATAGTTGGAGTATTCTGTCGTCCACCAGATCAAAAACTTTAGGGGGACCTTGAAATGAGGAGAGAAATCATGGAGGTGGCTAAGAGGGATAGGATAGTAATCATGGGGGACTTCAATTATCCCCACATTGACTGGGCCAATGCGAGCTCTGGGCAAGAAAGAGAAACTGGGTTTCTCGACTTGCTGAATGACTGTGCCTTAGAGCAACTTGTCACGGAGCCCACCCGAGAACAGGCAACTCTGGATCTAATACTGTGTGATACTCTGGACCTGATCAGGGATGTGAATGTCACTGAGCCTCTGGGGAACAGTGACCATGCTGCAAGCTCCTTTGCCATGCATGTCGGAGGAAGAGTGTCAACCAAATCAGACATAAAAACCCTTGATTTTCGAAGGGCAAACTTCCCTCAGATGAGGAAACTAGTTAGAGAGAAATTGAAGGGGAATGTTAGAAGAATCCAATCTCTTCAGAGTGCATGGAGCCTGTTTAAAACAACAATAATAGAGGCCCAGCACAAGTGCATACCACAAAGAAAGAAGAGCTCATTTAAGTCCAAGAGGACACCGGCATGGTTGACGAGTGGAGTTAGAGAGGCTCTAAAGCGCAAGGAGAGGTCTTTCTGTAAATGGAAATCCTCCCCAAATGAGGAAAATAAAAAGGAACACAAACTCTGGCAAAAGAAATGTAAGAAGATGATAAGGGAGGCAAAGAAAGATTTTGAGGAACACATGGCTAGCAATATAAAGGGTAATAATAAAAGCTTCTTTAAATATGTTAGAAGTAGAAAACCTACCAGAGAACCAGTTGGCCCTCTGGATGGTGAGGGAGGAAAAGGGGAGGTTAAGGAGGACTTGGACATTGCAGAGAAATTGAATGACTTCTTTGCGTCTGTCTTCACGACAGAGGACCTTGAGCGGATTCCGCTGCCTGAGCCACCCCTCTTGACTAAAGAATTAAATCAAATACAGGTTAAAAGAGAGGAGGTTTTAGGACTAATCGATAAATTGAGGATTAACAAGTCACCGGGCCCAGATGGCATCCACCCAAGTGTTATTAGGGAACTGAGAAATGAAATTGCAGATCTCTTAACGGTTATATGCAACTTGTCTCTTAAAACGGCCACAGTGCCGGAGGACTGGAGGATGGCGGATGTCACACCAATTTTTTAAAAAGGAAGGAGGGGGGACCCAGGAAACTACAGGCCAGTTAGCCTTACATCTGTCCCAGGGAAGATGGTGGAAAGCCTCATCCAAGAGAAAATCTTAAAACACATAAAAGAACAAACCTTGCTGAGAGAAAATCAGCATGGCTTCTGTAAGGGTAAATCTTGTCTGACAAACATTTTAGAATTTTTTGAAAAGGTCAACAGGCACGTGGATTTGAACCGGTGGATAAAGTCTATCTGGATTTTCAAAAGGCTTTTGACACAGTCCCTCACCATAGGCTGCTGAGAAAATTGCACAGTCAGGGGATAAGAGGACAGGTCCTCTTATGGATTGAGAACTGGTTGAGATCCCGGAAACAAAGAGTAGGTGTCAATGGGAAATTTTCACAATGGAGAGAAGTGAAGAGCGGTGTGCCCCAGGGCTCTGTCCTGGGACCGGTGCTTTTCAATCTGTTCATAAATGACCTGGAGACAGGGATAAACAGTGAGGTGGCCAAGTTTGCAGATGACACAAAACTTTTCCGTGTGGTGAAAACCAGAGAAGATTGTGAAGAGCTCCAGGAGGATCTCTCCAAACTGGGGGAATGGGCTAAGAAATGGCAAATGCGTTTTAATGTAACCAAATGTAAAGTAATGCATATTGGGGCAAAAAATCCAAACTTCATCTATCAACTCATGGGCTCTGAGTTATCTGTGACGGATCAGGAAAGAGATCTTGGTGTGTTGGTGGACAGCTCCATGAAGGTGTCTCCCCAATGTGTGGCAGCAGTGAAGAAGGCCAATTCCATGCTAGGGATTATCAAAAAGGGGATTGAAAATAAAACAGCCAAACATTATAATGCCATTATACAAAACAATAGTAAGGCCCCACCTGGAGTATTTTGTACAATTCTGGTCACCACATCTCAAGAAAGACATAGTGGAACTGGAAAAGGTGCAGAAGAGAGCAACTAAAATGATTACTGGGCTGGGGCACCTCCCTTATGAAGAAAGGCTAAAACATTTGGGCCTCTTTAGTCTGGAAAAAAGGCGCTTAAGGGGGGATATGATAGAGACTTACAAAATAATGCAGGGTATGAGTAAAGTGGATAGAGGGAAGCTCTTCTCTCTCTCCCAAAATACCAGAACTAGGGGACATACACTCAAATTGAGGGCTGGGAGAGTAAGAACTGACAAAAGAAAATATTTTTTCACCCAGCGCGTTGTAAGTCTATGGAACTCCCTGGCACAGGATGTGGTGATGGCATCTGGCCTGGATGCCTTCAAAAGGGGATTGGACAGATTCCTGGAGGAAAAGTCCATCACAGGTTACAAACCATGATGGAGAAACCAGGGTACTTCAAGGGCCAAATGCAGGGGAGTGGTATCAGGAGACAGATATCTAGTCTCATGCGCTCCCAAACGCATCTGGTGGGGCCGCTGTGAGATACAGGAAGCTGGACTAGATGGGCCTTTGGCCTGATCCAGCATGGCTCTTCTTATGTTCTTATGTTCTTAATATTCAATTTGTGTTGTGACCCATAGTAAAGAAACATCACCAGCTTCATAGCTTCAACTTTCTTTGCCAACCACCATCTTAGGTGGAAATGTTTTACCTGGTCCTTTTTAGTAGCAACTCAACATGTCTTCTCCTTTTCTAAGTGGATGGAGTCCACATTTTGTAATGTTAATAAAGCATCTTTTTGAATCATGATTGTGCACTTTTCTAAAAGGTCCGTTTTTAAAGTTTTGGATATGCTGAAAATGCTACAAAAATTCTACAATTAAAACTGGATTTATACTTCTTAAAGGAAAGGACTTGATCATACATTAGTAGTAAAGAGATACAGTTGTGCAGGACTTTGTCCCATCAGGGATATATCCACTAGTGGTGGTGAACCTTCAGTACTCCAGATGTGTTGAACTACAACTCCCACAGTCCTTTGTCATTGGCTGTCTTGGCTCAGAATTCTGGGAGTTGTGGTCCAAAACACCTGGAGAGCTGAAGGTTTGCCACCACTGCACTAGAGTTTCTAATCCTTTCAATTTCCCTTTAATCAGAAGTTGGACCCAAACTTTTATGTGTTGGACAGGAAGGCACATCCACGTAAGCACGTGGAAACATGTTTATCTAGTGGGGGCTTCCAGATCTTCCCTCTTCATTGCATTCTTGAAAGGAATGGAACATGGTTGGGAGGATTTCAGTAGGAAGTTTGCTATCCTCCGATTTGGTTTTGTATTTATTTATCTTTGGAGACTCTTTGGGGAGAGATTGAGAATAAATATAATGAATGATAGTATTCCAATCTTGCTTATAAAAGAGATATTTATTTATATTTCTATACCACCCCCTTAGTGCAAACTAAGGTAAAGTTAGGTAAAGTGAATTTACTGTGTCTGGCCCTGGGAAGCTTCCAAGGAATTTATTTATTTATTTATTTATTTATTTATTTATTTATATAACGCCCAAGGGCAGGTAATGCTTGCTTTTGGGAATTTAGGAAGACTGGAATTTGGACTCATTAGCTAATATCCTTCTTACGCAACTGCACCCACAAATATGTCATCAATCTGGGGGATGATTTTCAGAAATTAGACATTTCCTGTCTTGTGCCTCCCATGTTAATCCCTTCTGTCATCAGGGGGACTTGGGATAGGAAGAGGGAACTTTTCAATTACCTAAAATTGCTGTTGCAATTGCCAGCATTAGTGACTATCAGTAATTAGAGACGTGCTCGTTCTGTTCCGCAATTCCTCTGGCTCCCAAACAATAAAAGAGCTGTTCAGCTTCTGGAAATGGCCCCCACTGATGAGGTCACCCCCATTCTGTGAACGTTATGGGGATTGACTTCTCTTCGGCTTTTTGCTTTGGACACTATTGATGCATTTTCAAAATTATTCTCTTGAGAACAGCACTCCTTTCAAAGGTTTGACATTTCAAGTTGAGTCTGAAAATTGCAGACATATACAAGTTTACTTGATATACCTAAATCCAATTGTTGGATCAGTGGGGCTTACTTCTGCCTAGGCATTTATGTAAATACACATGGACAGTATAATAGTACCAAGAGCTTCCACTTGGCTATTGTTTTGGATAACAGACTAATCAATAATTTTATTTTATTTTTCTTAGAAAACTGTGGAAGATTTATTGCAAGACCTGAATACTTACCATGAAAATTATTTCCCAATTCTGCGGTGTCTTCATGCAGCCACGTCTTCTCTTCCAAAACATCCATTAGGAAAACAAGTGTGTACATGTATATAATGTTTTATCATCATCAATTCTGTTTTATGTCTTGCTGAGGCGGGTGTGGGGTGTGGGCGTGGGTGTTTTTCATAGGATGTGAATACACACAAACGGAAATGCAAATCCACTTGTTTTGAAGCTGCCCTGCGGAATTTGGGCATGTGTGATTTAAGTGACCAAATGCAAAAAGGAGAGAGACTTTGTTTTGTTTTGCTTTATTTTGCAGTTTGCTTGAAGTTCTATATATAGCCCTGTAGAAGGCACCATTACAGAGTTCTGCCTCACAAACAATAAAAAGGCTTCTTGCTTCAATTTCCTCATTATCTCCTTAGCTTTTTAAAAAACAAATTTTGCCCTCAGAGACAAGCTCCATTTCTGAACCTGTTATAAAGACAAACCCCAGGAGTGTTTGTTTGTTTGTTTGTTTGTTTGTTTTAATATGTATATACCACCCATCTTCCGAAGGAACTCCGGGCTGTTTACAACAATAACAATAACAATAATAAACTAAATGATAAAAGAAAAACAGCAATAATAATAAAAATGGAAAGAAAAATAATAATATTAACAAAGATTGAGGAGAACAATAAAAAAGAAAAGTCTTGGGAAAGAGGCTTTGCTCCCTATAACTCTGTGTGTGTGTGTGTGTGTGTGTGTGTGTGTGTGTGTGTGTGTGTGTGTGTGTGTGTGTGTGTGTGTGTGTGTGTGTGTGTGTGTGTGTGTGTGTGTGTGTGTTCTCAGTCATCCATTTGAGGTTATCCAGGAGTTAAGTCATGGCAACTGGATTTATTTTCTTCTGGGATTGAAATGTTTTGCTGCTCATTCAAGTAACTTGTTCAGTCACAGGAAGGTTTGTGGGAGGCTTCCAATTGATAGTTCACCTTAGTTTCACCCCACCCTGTTCTGAATAGGGTTGTTAGCTGGACAGGCCTGGTGTGTCTGAAAGTCCCACCTACGCAGCCCTTTTCAATACCTGTTAAGCATGGGTTGTTAGTAGTGGCCTTCCTGGTGGAGGAGTGAAGTGCTTCTGATTTTTCTAGGGATCAGTGAAAGGGTGTGTGTATGTGCATGAGGCAAGGGGGAAGGTGCTCAGTTGGGCTTGCTCTCAATACAGCCAAATTGAGGGTGGGAAGAAGGGAAGGGGTGGTGGTCAAGGACTATGCTGCTTTGTTGGATATGCTGGGTGTTAAACCGTATCCAGGACTTTGAAGCAGTCTTAACACCAGCTTGCCTCCTGATACCATCATCTGGTGTGTTCCATCTCACCACAAAGATTCTCAGCGCCTGACAGACAACATCCTCTGTCAAGTTTGCATTTCTGGTACAATGCTTTGATAAAGATAGCAAGTTGCTATCGAAAGCTTACCTTACATTTTTTGTTTTAGTAGTGACCAATAAAGGTATCACCTAGTCTACTTTTGAATTTGTTCTTCTGGTCACATGGCTCAACCCACAATTTTTTCTATAAACCTTTTAAGGAGCCAACGTTTAAAACTCAGAAGGTTCTGTGGAGGGGAGGAAGATCTACAAATTGGGAGTGTGGGATTCTGGGCCAATTTCACATTTCATTCCATCACGTAGTATTTCCCACATTTTCCCTCTGTGTACTCAGGTTCTGATTCCCACTATTGGTAGAAAGGCAGCATACCAAACAAATACTGAGCGTTATTTGTGCATATGTGCATATCCTATGGCTGTCTTGAGTTTGTAATAAAGACTTAGAGCACAAATTGCTCTGATTGTTTCCTGGACGTAAATACCAGAAACTGCAGATTAGTTGGTAACTGCAGTATAGTTGGTAAGGAGATAGAAAAATTAAAATTAAAAATTATTAAAAATTATTTAAAACAAGTAAAATTTTAATTATTTAAAATGTATATAAATAAAATTTAAATAAAAAATCATACAGCTCACCTAAACTAATTTATATTTATTGCATAGATCTGACTTTATCCATTATTTTTACGTTTCTTTGCCATCCTTTTCAGCTGCCAGTCTGGCTCCAGAGCACTAAACATTTTATTTACTCGCAAGTCTTAAGATTTTGATGGCATTAATCTTTGACCCCCAAATTTGACATTAGTGGGTTCTGAATACTCATTACATTCACTTAGAAAACAATCTTGGTTGTAAACCAGAAATGTGTTTTTCTATGTTTATAAAACTTTCTTTTCCTTTCTTGCAGATCAGAGAGTTGTATTGTGATTGTTTAGAGAAAAGAGTTTGGGAAACAGAAGAATATGAATCAGCCATTCAGCTGGTGAGGTAGCCTTCTTTCCATTTCCTTCTGCTTAGCTGCATGAAACACTTCCATTCTGCTACTCCAAGAGGCCTTGAGGCTCTTAAAAAAGCATTGCCAAACAGGAAGCCTTTTTTGTAACTGTTTCTTGTAGATAAAATGGATGTTTTTAATTTACATTTCTATCCTTCGTGGTGTTGCTGCCAGGCAGAACAGTGCCAACCTCTTAATTTTTCATTCATGCTAAGTAGTCCATGGATTTAACTCATTTGCTCTCTGGCCTATTCACTGTGCTTTTATCCTCCAACACCCTTTGTCAGAATAGGTCCGGGTGGCATTCGTATTCACACACTTAATGGCGTGAACAGTGCTATGGAGAGTCTTAGGCTGAAAACAAGTGATAAGACTAATGTGGGAGGTGAGGGCGAGGTGGGCCATAGGAACCGTAGTTTCCCTAGTCTAGCGCTTGAGTTGCTTTACCTCTCTGGCTCTTTTAAAAGGGTGGCGTTTCCCTCCGAAATACCAGGATTTGGATAGTCGACTTTGAACTTTGAGCATTTAGAAGACCCTATGACTGATCATCCTTAGGGTTAGCCCTGCAATTAGGGAACATGAGACATCCACTTCAGAGAGCTGAGAATCCAAGTGGCAGCAAGAATGTTAGCATAGACAGATGCAGGCCATGGCTCTTGCATGACATTAGCCTGCTCCCTTGTGGCTTAGTGGAAAGTTCTGTCTCAGTGTCACTGTCAAAGGAGGTGGGGGGGGGGAACTCACCTCTTTGTCTAGTTGACTCCTGTATATGAAACCCTCCTGTGAGTTGACCGTGGCTGTTTTGTTGTTTAAATCAGAATCTGGCAGGATTGATTTGGCAGGGAGCTGTCAGTGTCACCATGCTGGGTTCTCTGGGACATTGTGGTGGAACCGAATTAAGGGCAAGGGTAGGTTCCCTATTCTAGATTTGGAACGTCAACAGGATGTGCGATGGGAATACAATATGTTACCGCCAGGCTGAGATCTTCATGAGCAGGCATGCTGCAAAACCTGTCCGTGGTTGTTCTGAAACTTGAGATGCCTGGTGAGGCTTAAATAAGCAGCGTGGGGTGGGGTGAGAGTGGGAAAGGATTGATGAGGAGAAGTGGTTAAGCACTCTCTTCCCTTGTTTGGTTCAGTCTGAATCTACCCGATATACTGTAGTTTTGCAACAGAAAAGGCACGACAGCTAAGGTCGGTGAGCTCGGTTATCCGACTTGATATTCCTAAGCCCTTTAAGTACATTATAGAAGGAAAAAGCCACTGGCTTTCAAAACAAAGTGTGATATACACCATGAACTCAATTTCCCTTCAAAATCAGCACGCTCCCCACCTCCAGTCTGCCAAATGCATTTTTAAAAAGACCCTGTTTAGCATATACGAAACAGGTGGATTTATATTCCACTGTCTCTTGATTGCCAGCATAATCTGACTCACCGATACTAGGAAACAAAGGACAAGCAGCCCAGCCCCTCAAGTTAATAGAAGCAGCAGTAGTCTCACACTTGGACTGGCTCTAGGTCTCATAGCCTCCAGTTTTCTGGCTTTGTGGAACATGAGGCAACATGGGGTACTTTTAACACCAATCTTAGCCCAGCAGGGTTTTGTTTAAATTATTAAGTGCAGATAATTTTAAATGGTTTTCAATTCCTGGGACTAGGTTTGGGCTTTACGCTTGGCGGTTCCCCCTCCTCAGTCCCAAAGACAGGTGAAGATGTAAGATGCTGCCATCATGGTTTATTAATGACTAACAAGGAGACAGATATCTAGTCTTGCGTGCTCCCAGACGCATCTAGTGGGGCCACTGTGAGATCCAGGAAGCTGGACTAGATGGGCCATTGGCCTGATCCAGCATGGCTCTTCTTATGTTCTTATGAGTCATGAACCACAGATTCGGTCAGTCCAACCAGACCTTCAGTATTAACATTTTTGGGTCAACTGCAACTTGGATGTTAAATAAAAATCCACTAACAGGGGTCTCACAACAAAACACCCGCAATCCATGGGCTTCTTCAAAGACCTTGTCAAGGGGGGGGGGAGGGAGGGGGCAGAGGGTCCCACAATATGATTGTCTGTTCAGGCCACTGTCCATCTAATGAACCTATTCAGACCAGGGTGATGTGAAATCAAGGTGAACTATAAAATTGAGGCCTCACCACTAAGTTTCCTCAGACTAACGAAACTGCTTGGATGAGTAGCAAAACATTTCAATCTCACAAGAAATGAAGTCCAGCTGCCATGATTCAGTTTCCAGATAAACTCACCTGGAGGACTGAGGATCTTCACAGACATTTAGTAGGGTCTATTTTTGTGAATCTCTATTAAACCCGTAACAATGCTGGATTTTTTTCTAAATTTCAGAATGTTGGCCAAGGATGAGTTGGTGGTCATTTTGGAAAAATGTGTCGAAATTCTTACATCTGCATCTGCACAACAACTGGGAACCTCTGCAGAGAAATTAGAAGAATACCTGGGCCAACTTAAAAATTTTGAAGGTATGTCCTAAGCTACCAGCTTGTGTTAACGTTTTAAATGTCACCTTTTGCTAACTACTATTGTTACCAAAGAGCTCCATCAAGCTGGGGAATGCCTTAATATACAGAGCACTCTTTGGTCATAGTTCATTTTAAAGGTGTTTTAATTGTGAAATGAAAGGAGATTACGGTAGGACCCCGTATCTACTGATTCATTATCCACTGATTCAGTTATCCACGTTTGGCAGAGGAAAAAATAAATAAATAATTCAGCAGCCGGTAAAGCAAGCTACTGTCACAAAGAGCAGCTGTAAAGCAAGCTACTGTCATAAAACAGCAGCTGTAAAGCAAGCTACTGTCACAAAGAGCAGCTGTAAAGCAAGCTGCTGTCATAAAACAGCAGCTGTAAAGCAAGCTACTGTTGCAAAACAGCAGCTGTAAAGAAAGTTACTATCACAAAACAGCAGTTTTGGGGGCATTTTAGCGTTCTCTCTTATCCACGGTTTTCATTATCCACAGGAAGGGTTGGAACCAATCCCCAGCAGATTCTGGGGTCCTACTGTAGTAGTAAATTTTGTGTGTTTAATCAATTTGTGTGCCGTCTCCTGACAGAAGATTTTGTGTCCCATCAGCACTTTGCCATGAATTGGAAAGAAGGTAGTATTTGACCTCCCGTGGTCTTCTGTATAAGCTCGGATGTTCTTTGGAGCAGTGTAGATGGGGACTCATGTAGTTGCAGAAGAAGGGGCATCTTCTCTCACCAGCAACCCTCACTACTGTCCATTCATAAATCTTCCTTAGGATCAAAGAGCCTTCCCTCAGTTGAGGGATGTAATAAAATCCAAACCTACCGCATTACCAGAAATTTGGAATGTATCATTAGAACTACCTAATTTTTGACAATGGGACATTGTAAATCGGGCCCAGTACTAACGTGCAAATACAAAATGCCGGGGGGACAGTTTAACTGAAAACATGAGTTGTAATCGACTTAGAATTTCGGCTTGCGGTACTGTGACAATCTTGCAACAGTTAATGATGATTTCTTCATAATAGTGTAAACATGCTGCCCTGTGTTCCACATTCAGACAGTACTATGATACTATGTACAGATACTACAGCCAGCAGACAAGATAGTCTTCTTTCTCTCATTCTTATTCTACTTAGATGTACTCTGCTGCTCATAGTGTAAATGTGCCCAAGGGTCTATCACTGAGTATCTGTTCCAGGGATGAGCAATGTTAATGGGGCCAAGTTGATTTGTTTTACTTGACATTTGGTTATGTCCTGTGAAGGGTTGATACAGTGGGGTTTTATTAACTTAAACTGAGTTAAAGAGAAAATGTGGGAGGCAGTGAGGCAAGCACATTGTGGAAAAATTATGGCCTATGGAGTTAGTTTTGTAATTAGTTTAGACAATTTTGTCCAAATATTTTAATTTTAAAAAACCCAGTGTATCAAGATTTCTGTATATCAAGCACTGCTTGACTTAAGAATAAGTCAGGTTGTAGAATTTACTTCCTCCATTGTTGGAAGCATGATTTATTGTTTTCAAGTGGGGGGAAATGAGTTGATGCAGCATTAGTAGTAGGGATTTGGTAAGAGGGACAGTGGTATTTGATTAATTTGCTAACATATTTTTGTTGAGGGTGATAATTTCATTATGAAAGCATGAATTAAGTGCAGAACTACGTAAATTATGGAAGTTAGATCAGAAAATGAAAAAAGGGATGTAATTCTGATATACTTCCTGACTTACCTGAGGGAAATGTGTGAAATACTAATTGCACCTTATGAGGTAGAATTGGGGCTTTACAAAACACGTGTGCCATTGTTATGCTAATGTATGTGATGAAGCATTGTGTGTGTGTGTGTGTGTGTGTGTGTGTGTGTGTGTGTGTGTGTGTGTGTGTGTGTGTGTGTGTGTGTGTGTGTGTGTGTGTGAGAGAGAGAGAGAGAGAGAGAGGGAGAGGGAGAGAGGGAGAGGGAGAGAGAGAGGGAGAGAGAATGTGTGTGTGTGATCATCCACTGGAAGAAAATGCATGTCCCTTGTTCATCTCTTCTCTCTACAACAGGGGTCCTCAAACTTTTTAAACGGGGCCAGTTCACTGTCCCTCAGACACTGTTAGGGGCTGGACCATTCCAGAAACCCCAGCAGGTGCTTGCTGGTGCTTTTTGAATCCCCCTGCACAAGTCGACTGGACCCCAGCCCACCCCTCAACCCCCTCACATTTCTTTTACCTGTGCCAGGAAGGGTGGCCGTTGCTCGTGGAGGGGGCACCCAATCACCACTGGCACAGCACTAAAACACTTGGCCCCGAGGCCTAGCAGGCCTAACCAAGCCTGCACGGCCTAGCCAGAGGCCCAGCCTGGACTGCGCCACTCACCTGGTGGCCTGTGCCCATCCCACGGCTTCCCTTTATCCGGTCCTGCCTGTCTGTTGGGAGAAAGGGAGGGCCTACTGGATACCCTCCGCACCACGCCTAGTGCAGCCTGCCCATCCCATTGGGCCCATGTGGCAGCTCTAATGGCCAGCGCCCTATTGCTCCCAACTGTGGCTCTGAGGGCGGGAGAGGGAAGGATCGACCCCAGCCCAACACCACTCTCCTCGCCTGCCGGCGCACTCTGCAACCCCACTGCACCCACAGCTCCAAGGGGGCTTAGGGAGGGCCCATTTTGCTCACCCTCCAAAACACGATGGGCAACGGTGGGCTTTACCCTCACCAAAAAGAACCATTGAAATGGGGAAATGCACACAGGCAACCCTTTCCTCCCCCTCCCCCCCCCGGGAACTGGCAACCTAGGAGTTAGCTCCCCATTCCCAGTAGGTACTCAGAGGGTTCTGACTCTCCTTCCCAAGCCACTGGGAGTTGCGCTGTGATTACCAAGCCCGTCTCTAATCTGACGACTCACTATTTGCGGCCATGGCACAAGCTGAGCAATGGAAGGCGGGGTGGGGTAAATGTGGAAAAAGGATATGTGCTGCACATGAAAAGGGTGGAAGGACAGAGGCCCAGGAAAGTTGAGGGGTGTGACTGTGGTAGTGTGGGTCAAGATGCTACAAAATGGTACTTCCCTTCCTCCCATACACCATGAAAGATGTGTTGGCGGCTGAGGCAGCAGCAGCTGCTGCTGCATGGTGAGCTTTTGGATCAAGTGGGGAGCAAGTGTGTTTGGGGGGGGGTTCGACAGTGGCCAACGGGTTGGATTCAGGACCCTGGCAGGCCTGATCTGACTCCCCCGGGCCGTAGTTTGAGGACGCCTGCTCTACAAAGACCTGTTCCCAAAAACAAATCCAGCTAGTGAACCAACTGCCTTGAGTAGTAGTTTTCGAGATTCTCCCATGGTTCTTTTCTGTCTGTAACCCTGTATTTGATAATGGCCAAACATGAGGTTTAACTAGAGTAAGGAACTTGGTGCTGAAGCCTCAATAGCTGAGGGCTCAGAGATGTGTGAATAGAATTGCAAATATGGGAATGTGAAGAATTTGAGGAGAAACACACTGTCCATCTAATCAACAGGAATGAGTAGGAAACAAATGGATTAGGAAGCTGTAGTTTAGGTCTGTTGTGTTTGCACTGGTGTCTTGATTTTAATTCTGCAGATCAGTGGTGCTTGAGGCAGTAAGAAATAAGCTTCTTTTCTACCATAATGATTTGACATATTGGGAGGGGAGGAAGGGGAGGAATTAACAAAAAGTAAGTGTACATATTTCTAAAACAGGAAGACAATGTTTCATAGAAGGCAGAGGAAGTGAGCTGTTAAGTTTTTGAAAATGTGCCCAGGACAACTCAATGGAGGATTAAGTGATGCAGAAGGATTTCACAGTTTGCGGCACTGTATCTCATATTCTTCTTAAAGTCCTTAATCTTGTCCTGTTTGACTATAGAAAGCTAATGTGGGAACAGAAAGACAGAGAAGACTTGAACGGTTTCTCTGGCCATAATGGGCCAGGTCCTGACTTGTCTTTCTCCAAGTAGAAGTGCTCCTTCCATTTGGAAAATGAACTGCATTCCACCAGAGGCAAGGGATGGAGTAGCAGAAGGAGGATGTCCTCAGGTTCCCTGTAGCCCCAAAGTGCTACATCACTCATTGTTTTGTAGAGGGGTCTGAACAGCCATGGGAAGTTCCATGGGCCTGCAAGGGAAGAAGAGGGAATTGGGGTTGGGGGGAATTAGGCACCCCATCACCTTCCTCCAGAGTGTCACTGAAGGCAAGTCAACACCCAGCACCGTCTTCTATGACTGCCACGACTGCATGCACCTTCCTCTTCTCTCTGTGGACCAGCAGTTGCAAGCCATCATGTTTTCATGCTGAATTTGAACCTCTGTTTTAATAGCAGAAGCCAGTGATGATCAAGACACATCTATATCCTCATTAAAAGAGCTTCAGAAGAAGACAGACCTCTATCACCTTCAAAAGGTCAGGCTGCCTTAATGGATTGGTCATTGACTCATGAAAACATTACTAGTTAATTGACTGGGCAAATTGAAGGGCATATTTAATTAGCACCTTTGGAGTTAAACCGGTGAAGGAGAAAAGTCTGATAGTCTTGAAATGCCAACAAAGCCAGTGTGAAGAGGAGGCCCAGATGCTCCTTTTTATGTTTGTTATTTGGTGATTCTTATCATTATACTCTGAATTCTCTGAGGATACCATGGCCACCGTTGGTGGAGAAGCAGATGGTTGTGTTATCTGATTAATTCTGAAATTGGTTCTCACAGAGTTTTTTGCAGCACCATGTAGTAGGTCAAGCTAAATTGCACGTTGCGTCTACTTGTTAGGTTAGGTTTCCCATCACACTGGCCAGAGTTTATTTGAAGAAAATTGTCCAAAGATACACAAGAACCCCACACCCAGCAGCCTCCTTCATACCTGAGCCATAGACAATCTCTGGTTAGTCTCCACATTGACTAATGCGAGATAATCTACCCGTATATTTTATTTATTATTATTTATTTTGACTATTTTGACCCCACCTTTCTCCTTGATAAAGGACCCAAGGTGGCTTACAATAATGAGGGACAATATATAGCCCAGAACATTTAAAACATGTTCAAGTTACGAACAGAGAATTAGAAGAGGCATCTTAGAACATTAAAAGGTAACATTAAAGCTACAAAGAGCATGCAAAAAGAAAAAAATCCATTGTGAGGGTTGGAAAGTAACATGGAAAACACTGGTATTCTTATGAAAACTGTCAATGTAATCATGCAGTGTGTTGTGTTGTTACAGTCGTGACCAACCCTTCGTGACCCCATGTCCATGGAGTTTTCTTGGCAGGAATACTGGAGTGGTTTGCCAGTTCCTACTCCAGGCGCCACATAGTACAGTAGGTAGTCTGTCATTCAGGAAAAGCTTGCCTGAAAAGAAAGGTCTTTGCCTACTTCCGGAAAGATAGCAGAGATGGGGCAGTCCTGGCCTCCAGCAGGAGGGAGTTCCAAAGTCTGGGAGCAGCAACAGAGAAGGCACTTTCATGTGTTTTTCTGAGACACACATGTGAAGGTGGCAGGATGGAGAGAAAGGCCTCTCCTGGTGATCTTAGCACCCAAGCCGGTTCATAATGCAAGATTCAATCTTTGAGGTAGCTCGGACCCAGGTCATTTTGTGCTTGTAGATTAAAACCAGCACTTTGAATAGTGCTTGATATGCTATCTCTGTAATCACCAGACCAATAATTAAGCTTTCTGTGGGTCAGCAAGGAAACAGGCGGAATCACACCTACATCTCTCTCTACTGCCTTGGTCTCCTGATTTTATGATTAAGCTTCACAGTTCTATAAGACTTGCTGTAAGCATATTCAGCCACCTAAGTAATGGCCAGCAACAGCAGTTCTTGGGTAACTAGAAATTGGATAGTAGAGACACAGCCATTCTGCCAAGTTCTAAATAGCCAGTGGACACCAGGGTTGCACTGAGTGACCTTCGGTCAGACAGGTAGTATATAAATCAATCAATCAAACAAACAAACAAACAAATAAATAAATAAATAAATAAATACAGTAATGCCATTGAAAAAGAAAAAAGAGGCT
Source organism: Phrynocephalus forsythii (assembly GCA_029282475.1). Taxonomy (NCBI): domain Eukaryota; kingdom Metazoa; phylum Chordata; class Lepidosauria; order Squamata; family Agamidae; genus Phrynocephalus; species Phrynocephalus forsythii. Next base: position 31,473,671 of record JAPFRF010000002.1, read on the forward strand.
GAAAACCAGCAGTAAATTGCAACTAGTTCAAAAGCCCATTGAATTAATAAGCCTTTTGAATCAATGGATCTTACATACTATAGGTGTTGACTCACCAGATCCCCACTGATTCAATCAACCAACCCTAGTTGCAACTGGATTTCAGCCAGTAGTTTTGCTCAGATGAAAGTTCCATACAGTACTTTCTCTTGCTGTTGTAAAAACATGTAAGAAACAGGTGCATTTTAGGATCCAAGGAGGAATAGCTTGACATTCATGTGTTAAGTGATAATGCATTTCAAGAGTTGCTTAGTTCAATCTAAAGCAAACATATCTTTCCATTTGTGTTGTTGCTAATACTTGCGAAAGAGCAACAGTACCAGCTAAGAAACACATTATTATTTGGTCAACGCAGCTAATACTCTTTGTGAGTAATCTCTAGAAACTATCGTAAGAATTAAGCTTTTGTCTAAAATAAAAAAGGAACAATCTCATTAGCATTGCTGAGAGATTTACTCAACAGGGCTTCCAACATTCCTTTTTCCTTCATGTTCTTTTGATTTTAGACTCTGTTGGAGATAAAAGAGTCAAGAAGGCTTAAGAAACTAAGCAAATTTGAAATGCTCCGTTTTGAAATTGTTGACTTCATAGATGGGCTTGTGAGGTAAGCACTGCTTTCTTTGTATTTATTTGTGTGTGAAACTTGTGCTCCAGATTTCTACTAGGAAAGCAATGCTGGAGGCAGCATTTGTTGACATTCTTGCTCAGTTTCACATAGTGAATTTGAGTTGGTTCAGTGTCAAACTGCTCAGCTGCAGTGGGCTTTGCTTTGGAAGGAACAAACATATGTGTAGATGTCAGTATTCCGCCCCCCGCCCCCCCACTGAGCAGGGATCTCTTCTTTGCACGTGTGGCTTTATCTGTGTGCATGACACACACACACCACATGGGTTCTTTAGTGACTAGAACAAATACAATTGCTGTGGGTGTGCAGGGGAGGTGGAGCCCTGCCCGGAACAGGGCAGAGTCACTTACACACGCCTTAGAGGGAGCCTTGGCAGATGGACTCTCCCTTCCTTTATATTTTCATATTCATATTACATATGTCAGCTGATTTGATAGCCAGTTTGTAAGGATCACTTCCACACAGTTTAAATGTTACTTGAACTTAAGATTTAAACTACACTGGAATTATAGAATTACAGTGGTACCTCTTGTATAAAGGAATTGTGTGTGTGCTGTGTCGTTACAGTCGTGACCGACTCTTTGTGACCCCATGTCCATGGAGTTTTCTTGGCAGGAATACTGGAGTGGTTTGCCAGTTCCCACTCCAGGCGCCTACAGCACCTGGTATTCCCTGGTGGTCTCCCATCCAAGTACTAACCAGGGCCGACTCTGCTTAGCTTCCAAAATCAGGCAAGATTGGGTATGCTTAGGGCATCTAGGCAGCTCTATAAAGGAATTAATTCATTCCAAATGAAATTATGTTAAGCAAATTTTCCTTTATACAAATTACCCATAGGAATGCATTGAAAACAGAGTAAGCCTTAATTGCAACCATTTTTATGCTGTACAGATTTGCCCCATAGGCGATTCTGTTCAGCAAATTTCCCCTATCTCTAGAATTTTTTAGGTTGTATAGATTTTATGTTATACAAACCATTTGTTATACGAGGGTCCACTGTATGACATTCAAATGATAGGGATGGAAGAATCTACATAGCTTCCATTAAAGGCTTCCAAAGATCTAAAAGCAAATCTATATGAAGTATGTCGGTAGAGTTCCATAGTTTTAAATCCATTGAATGATAGGAAATATATAGAGGGCCACTGGTGGTACTTGCACAGCCCATCCTCCTCTTTTTGCAGAAGGAAGGACTGCTTGCTTAACATGATCTTGAAAGCAGCCCACTATCACACAGGAAACTCAAGTATCCAAACGGCAGGTAGGACGAATTGGATAGTTCAGGGGAGAGACATCCTCCAGGATGGCACAGGCTCAGTTACGTTTGCTGCCTTTATCCTCATCGAGAGGAAGCAGAGCCAGTTTCAGTAGCAGAGTATTGCTCCGTTTAGGCTGGGTTCCTGCAGGATGCTCCAAATGGGCTTGGCTTTAAAAGCTGACTTGAGATCTTTAATTAGCATCACAACCACAGTGTGCATTTTTATGGTGTACCAGTTCTTTGTTGGCTCAGTTTCTCGATGCAACCATTCCCACACACTCTGGTACTTGCTACCAAGGAACAACAGGCACCTCCCAGTGACTGCCACATGGACACCACAGCACAGTGTGAAGTGGATATAATTTCTTGAGATGAATCCAAATGACAGTAGTCCCCTGTTTATCGCGGGGGGGGGTTATGTTCTCCACCCACCCACAATAAATGAAAATCTGCGATATGCCAGACACCATCACCCCCTCGCTGCCATCACCGTCACTGTCTCCCTTCCTCTCTAAACCTGGCGTGGGTGCCAAGGAAAGAATGGGTCCAGTGACTCTCGGCTCCACCGCAAGGCTTCTTGCCACCGGCAGCCCGAGAGACCAATCATCAGGCTGGCCCAGCGCGCGACCCTGCTTCGCCCACCAGGATCAGAGCGTTGAAAGGAACTGCATTCACAGCTGCCCGACCGAAGTGGGATGGGAGCTGGCGCACAGGGGCGGGCGGCCCCTTTCTTTCGCTTTCCCAGCCACGGCTGCTGTGGCTCGGCTTTCCACGGAGCAAGGCTTCCCTTCGTTGGAGAAGGGGGAGGGGGTGGCGTGGCAGGGACAGCAGCAGGGGTGGTGGTGTGCTGGATGCCAAAGCGGGGGCAGGGCGATGGTGGCGGAAGCAGTGGGGGGGGGCGGCAGATCCCATGATATTTAGGCCTCAATGTGGTGGGAGACTACTGTAATATTAGTCTGCCTCACTTGTCCCCCCCCCCATGATGCTTTTCCAGAAAGTACCTTGTACCTGCAGAGATGCAAACGTTGCATGAAGTGATGTATTTCAATGCAGCGAACACACTTCGTGAACATTTGAACGCTGCCCCACGCATTGCCCTCCACACTGCCCTCAATAATCCATATTTCTATCTGAAGGTAAGAAATTAGAATCTGGGCACAATATACCCGGGGTGTAATTTTGTCAAGTACTTCCTGTCCCTGGAGCTCTTTATGTATGGAAAGCAGTGCATGTTGTCTGGAGCAGTGCCTTTAAACCCCCCCCCCACACACACACACACATGGGCTTCCTTGATTAGGTTCAGTGATTCACAGTCAAAGGCTGGGGAACGTGCTAGATGTGTAACCGTGCAAAAATTGGCTTCTGTGTTGTTTTACAACAATCTGTCACAAGGTGGCTGTTCTGAAATACTTGTTAGCCATGTCAGTTCATTATTTCAACTTCAGGGATTCATAGGCTCTGGATCTCGAGTTCTTGGCAGAGATGCTGCCTATGTCTCCTGAGATACCAAAAACAGGAGTACTATATATGATGATTAAAATATCTACTAAAATGTCTATTCTCATCCTGTTTGTTTCCCTCACAATAATAGATATTCCAGCATGTCGGTTGGATAAACTCCTAAATGAATATTTTATATGCTGGGAGGCAGAGTAAGGAACTTGAATAGAAAGAATGATGTTTTACAGAAAATATGAAAACAATTTATCTAATTATACTTACTGCAACAAGGCAGGTAGTGGAACAGCAATCAATAAGAGCAAGGTTGTAAAAGAATATAAAATGTACATGTTCCCAATTATTTATCTGAGCATTACACATTGATCTGAATTTAGATTGGAAGAGCAAACTTAATTCAGTTTCCAGTACCAATGATGAAAGCCTAGTCACAGGTCTGGCATTTCTGATTAAAATACGCATCTGAAAATGCTTTGGGGAAATGTTTGTAATCTAAGGCGAAGCAGACTCTCTGCTGTTCTCGTATATATACTAGTATCTGACTATATTTTCAGCAAAGTAATTTCCATAATATGAGTTCAGCACAGCCTGTGCTTTCGTGAATTATAAAACCAGGATGAAAGTTCTCATGATAAATATCTGTCTCTAACTACAAAGAGATGGAGACAATAGAGAACCAACATATGACTAACAGTCTGGGTACAGTTTATCTTGCAGATGTAATCCATCTCTTAGCAAAGGTAGCCTCAGAGACAAGTTAGAGAAAACATACCAGTCCTTGGAGAAAGTTGGCTCCTTGCCTTCTTTTCTCCCATCATTTTTCCAAATATGTGGCTGAGCCAACAGCATTTGGACAGCAGGGTACCTCCTTTCTGGCTCCGTTGACCGAGAACGGTATTCATATATCCCCAGATGGGAATATTCATCCTCATGTTCGCCCACCTCCCGCTCTGGTTTTGATTTATAGCTTCTAACATTGCTTCTGGTTTACAGGACAGCAAGCGGAATCTTGCTCATCTGTTTTGCACACACACACACACACGAGTTTCTTGCATGAGTTGTTGGAGAGTTTTCGAACCTTGTGCAAGGGGGCATCAGGATGACTATAAATCAATGATTTTTTTTTTAAAAAAAACCTATTCAAACCACTTTCTAAATTTTAAAAACTCACATTTTAAAATTTGAATCATGTTTTTAAAAAGCACAGCATGAGTAGAGGGAATGGATAGGATTCTACTCAGTCAGCATAAGTGACGTGTACTGCAAAGATGTTACTCAGTTTAACGTTGTACAGGAAGACAGCTATCAATTGACTGTCTACAACATTTGATTTACCCACATTGTTCCATCTATTTAGGATAAGACGACCCCCCACTTTTCCAAACCAAAAATCACAGTTTCACAACTGTGTGTTTCTCCCCTCGGCTTACTTCCAAGTATAAAATGACCCTCAATTTTTAGCTTAAGGGTTTTAGACAAGCCTATAGTCTTATACACGGAAAAATACTGTGTGCTGTAATTCTTCTAGCAGTAGGCTTCCTCCCCTATCAGCTCTAGAAATTGAATACTGCCCCTTAGGTCTAAACATGTCATTCACCAGCTTTACTCTCACCATACTTCCCCCATTTACTTGCAGAAATAGTTGTGCATATCCTGGGATAGTGCTTCCATCTGTCTGATAGGTTGCACTCGATTTGGCTTATAGGACCAAACAAGACAAAAATTGTCACTTTGAGTGAGCAGGAGAGAAAAAGCCCTGTACCGAGGGGGATAGAGGTGTGCACATGTATACCTTAGAGCAGGCATGTCCAAACTTTGGCCCTCCAGATGTTTTGGACCACAACCCACAGTCCTTTGCCATTGGCAGTACAGGCTTGGAATTCTGGGAGTTGCGGTCCAAAACATCAGGAGGGCTGAAGTTTGGACATGCATGCCTTAGAGCAGGCATGGCCAAACTTTGGCCTTCCAGATGTTTTGGGCCACAACTCCCACATTCCTTTGCCATTGGCCATCTAAGCTTAGAATTCTGGGAGCTGTGGTCCAAAACATCAGGAGGGCCGCAGTTTGGGCATGCCTGCCTTAGAGGGAACCCTGCATCCAAAGTTAGCTTTTGTTAGATTGATATCGTGCCTTAATTCCATGAGCTCAATGCCGTGTATGTGGCATTCCTCCTAGGCACTTGATGTTCTCAGCCCTATAAGATAGATCAGGCTGGAACAATGTGATGGGCCCAAGGTTGCCCACTGCATTTTATAGCCGAGTGGTGGTTGAAGCCACATCTTCAGACTTCGGGTCCAGTACGTGAATCGCCACATCCGCTGTCTAGTGTCTTCTCCGGAATTTCTTGTGTTCCCAGCCTTGCTGCCTATTCCAGTAGAGCTCACAGGCAGAAGAGACCAGCCTTGTGTGAAGCAGGGCTGTCCATTATATGTCAGATGTGGTGTGGGTGGCTTAAGAGGAATGGATAGGACTGACGAATGCTACAGTAAGCCCTATCCATTACTGTCATTGCACTGATCAAGAAGAAAGTGATGCTTGTTGCTGGATAAAATGAAAAGCTGACATGACGAAAACATGTACTAGTTGCACTTTTCCACTTTTAACTGCTGGCTTGGCGTAAGAGCAGAATCATGCTTACATGCTTAATATTTCTAAAGGTTCGTTATTGCACCTTACTGACAAAGTGGCCTGTATTACAGAAGCAATATCTGAAGTCTGGCATGTGTCTTAATATACATTTGTTGGGAAAGCGGAGCTAAGAGGATGGGACTATTAGCATATAAATTAAAAACACGCTGCAAACTCATTTTCCCACTTTGAATTTTGTTTTTCAGAACGAATCCTTGGAAAGTGAGGCAGGAGCCATTTCTAAGACAGCTCCTGATATTTGCATCGCATACAAGCTTCATTTGGAGTGTGGCCGACTAATTAACCTTGTTGACTGGCTAGAGGTTTGTGAAGATGAACCAATTCGAGGACTACTTCTGTGCTTTACTATATGCTTGACAGCTTATCATTTTTCCCTTGCTAAGCCTGTCTTGTGTTTCAATAGCTACCTTCTAGTTGTGCAACACTGCAATTTCTTGTCCTGTTCAGCGACAAAACCCTAGTTAATCCTGGGCAAGGAGGGTTCAGAAGACCCATTGGGGCAGGGGTAAGGGTCCCTCTTGCCATGGATAAGGAGCACTGCTGTGCTCCCATCAGCAAGACTTGTGGGTCTGAAATGAGACTGTTTTCATCTTCCCCTTCTCTGCCACTTACTGTATATACTCAAATATAAGCCTAGTTTTTCAGCCCTGCATCACAGGGGAGTGGCGTGCAATATTTAAAATGACTTTTAGCCACTGACCCAAGCACTTGCATCAGTGGCTAAAAATCATTTTAAACATCACACACCACTCCCCCAGATGACAAAGGAGGAGCTGCCAGGCCCTGCTGCATTTCCCACCCTAGACGTATACTCGAGTCAATATGTTGCCCCAGTTTGGGGGGGCTAAATTAGGGGCCTCGACTTATACTCGGGTCGACTTATACTCGAGTATATGCGGTACATGCAGCATCTTCCTCCCCAAACACCACAGCAAAGGGAGAGGAACCTTAAACCTTTTCTTCTACACAGAAGAAGACGAAAAGCAGTCATGTTTTCATTTGCTCCTTTCTTTCTTTGGAAGCACCAGGAAGGTGGAGGTAGCACTTTCTCCAAAATAGCTCAACTCTACGGAGTAAAACACCTCTCTTTTTTCTTCTGAGATGAGAAAAGACTTGAGTCAGGGAAGCAAGGCTCCAGAAGGAAAAGACCAGCCATGCTTCACAGATCTTACTTAGGTGGGGAAAGAAAAGAGGAAGGAAGAAAAACAGAGGACTGGTTTTCCCTTTGTTTGTTTGTTTTCTCCTTCAATCCAGTAGGCGTGAGGCACGGCTGGTGCTCTCCAGAAACCCCGCTTCCTTGACAGCTTTGTAAGGGAAAGGACATACAATTGTGCGCTCGTATGTTACATTTTGTGGAAAACACCAGCCACCTCCACTGATGTCCTTTGTGTCAGCCCTTTAAAAAGGGGGGGGGGGGAAGAAAGGCAAACTCTTCCCTTTTGTCCCTTTTTGTCAGGTTTGAAAAAGCAAGAATGGAAAGCCTTGACTGGTGCTTCCTTCGAAATCCTTGGTTGTGGGAGGAAAAAGTGCATGTCATCCAGAGATGCTACTACAGTAGGACCCCCGGTATTCACTAGGGATTGGTTCCAGGCCTTCCCATGGATAATGAAAACCGTGGATAAGAGGGAATGCCTGCCTACCCACCCACAAACTGCTGTTTCCTGACAGTAGCTTGCTTTATGACTGCTGTTTTATGGCAGTGGCTTGCTTTATGGCCACTGTTTGTGACAGTAGCTTGCTTTACAGATGCTGTTTGTGACAATAGCTTGCTTTTACAGCTTGCTTTGTGGCTGCTGAATTATTTAATTTTTTCCTCTGCCAACCATGGATAACTGAATCAGTGGATAATGATTCAGTGGATATGGGGGTCCTACTGTACATCCTCCTAGTTGGGGCTTGGCAATGTCCCACTGCGGCTGCATTCAAAATCCCAAGAGAAAGGAAAAGAAGCCGTTCTCTTCCCCTCTGGAAAGCTTGTAGAAAGAGAGGTGGCACTGATTTTCCTTCCTGTGGGCTTTTGTCAATGTCCAGATCCATCCTCTCTCATTTTAACAATTGAGTAGGTGCCGTAGGCGCCTGAAGTAGGAACTGGCAAACCACTCCAGTATTCCTGCCAAGAAAACTCCATGGACATGGGAGTCACAAACAGTCGGTCACAACTGTAACGACGCAACACATGCTGTCTAGTGATGGTACTATAAGCTGTGTGTAGCATTTGTTTACACTGCCCTGTTAATTTTGTGTTAAAGTTTTGTTGGATGTTTTAAAAAAATTACATTTTCTCTTAGGCTTTTTCTACAGTTATAGTAGCAGCTGAAAATTCAGACGTGACAGACCCAAAACAGGACCAGATAGATGATATTACTCAGTATCCTTCCCCTTTAATTTTCTAATCTTTACTAATTGTTTTTAAACATTCATTTTCCTTGTTAAATATAACTTGAAGTTACAGAAGGTCAAAAAGGGACCAGCAAAACCTTTCAGAACATTTTGCAACTCTGTAAAACTACACTTGTTTTATTCAAGAAAAGCCCAAGCTTAGACAGTAAAAGGTCAGAAAGACCCATGTATGCCTGGGGCTGGAGGCTACTAATAGAGATATCATGTCTCCCACTGGCAACCAGGAAAGGAGAACCCTATTGTTTTGCAAAACTTGTCAAGGATGACAATTCCTTTTCCTGTTTTCAGTGGCCATGAGGGGTGTCTTTCAGAATGGCCACACCCCTGTTCTGTTTAGTTCTCAAGAATTAAAGTTTTTATCAGCTACTGGAGCATCTCGACACACAAGGTTAAATTCTATCACCACTTTTATTCAAGAGAGTCTCAGGCGGGTTTACAATGAGGAGGAAGTCCCCTGGAAACTCCATTGGTTTTTGAGTAGAAAGGTAAGTGGATTGTAGTGTAACACTCCAATTGTTCTAAACATTTTCCTTAGACCAGGTCTTATTGAGTACACACAGTTCTAGATAAAAGCACTCTTTAGGGGCAGTCTCAGAGGCTGTGACCCCAGCAACCTTCTAGGAAAGAGTGTCTGAACCTTTCTCGAAGTGCTGCTCTCGAAAGAATGGGGCACTCCATAAAGGTACGAGAAACAGGAACTGCAAAAGCTAACCATTCACCTTCGCTGCTAGGCGCCTTCTGAGTAGAACTGTTGAAGAGGCAAATATTGCATCCCGATCTTGAATGGGGGTGAGCAGCTTTCTGGGATTTGAAGGTCTTTTACGTCCCTGAACTATATTGGGATCTGCATTCTCCTGCCCCCCAAAAAAATCCCATAATTTTTTTGCTCTGGACATTCGTGAGGAATGAAATTTTTGCAGGGAAATAAGGCATGTCTTTCCTGTGTGCTATTGTTTCCCAGTAGCATCACTGAAATCCTTGTGGTGGACCAAATTTATTATCAGTTTGTAAACGTGTGTGCTTCAATGACTGGTCCAGAATCCATTCCCTGTTTGGATTTTGAAAATTGTTAGGTCAGTTTGCATATATTCCCCTGAAAGATGGAAACAATTTTCCTTGACGGGCCGCCCCCAAGTGCTCGATTCATTAGAGCAGTCTCCGAGTTGGAACTCTTGGGATTCATAAAACCTACCAAACAGAAAACAGATCACGTGGCACGACTGACCTGGGGGAGCTGCTAATATGCATTCTGCTGAGAAGAGAACGAAAGGTAAGTGTTTGAGACCTCATGGGAAATCAGGCGGTCTAGAAATGCAAAAATAAATAAATATAAATGTTTGTGGATCAAGCTACTGAATTGCATTGCTTTGTATTTTGAAAAAAAGCTGCAGTTCTTATGCAGTAGATATGCCTCTTGTGTGGAACAGGCCTGCTGATCTCTGTCCTGCTGCTAAGACTAAGGCCAGTGTTTCCCAGAGGGTGGGGGAGTTCAGTTCCTCACTGTGGCTCCTTGACAGGGGCTGGGCTCGATCTATGCAGTCCCTTCCAGCTCTGCAGTTCAGACTGTTACGAAGACTATATTACCACAAAGATGAAAAGATTACTGATGAGAAGGATTTATGTTTCTATTGGTAGTTAACTGTTGAAATGCAGACTCTTCTACTCAAGTGAAATTTGACAAGAGTTATGATCGTATTTTAATGCCGCTGTAACCCTGAATCACGATAAAGCGCTCTAAAGGTGTATTGGAAATATATTCATGTCTAGTCATGGTTGATTTTTTACACAAGTAAATTTGCCTTCACCCCCTATCCCTTTCCATCAAATGGCAGCAAATCAATAAAACACTATTCCGGCCTGCCTGCAGGATCCCAGGGAGATCTTAAAGATTTTAGTTTGTATTTTATCTTTGACATTCTTCAATTATTTCATTTTGGCAACTGTATTTATGTCTGCTACTCTTCAGCTAGTCTTTGTATATTGTTCTAATTCTTACCTTTCGTTTTGCAGGGCACAAGTGGCTGGGGGTTTTTGTACCAGAAGATTAAATAAAACTAATTATGGAATAAAATTTCTAGAATGGAATAAATTAGCCTTGTATGCTTTTGTAAACAAGTCATTGTTTAAAAGATAAGGTTGTGCAGCATACATATAAAAACCTAGTCAGTAAGTATACATTATATAGGCCAGGGCTGTCCAACTTTGAACAGGCTGAGGTCTACTTTTTCAAGCCCAAAGTGCCTGAAGGCTACCTACTTATGAATTGTATCCATTCCGAGCACATTCTCATAAATAAAAGAATTCTTAATTATAGCAGCGGTTTCCCATAGGAATGCATTGAAAAATCAATTAATCCATTCTGGAGGGAACAGATTTCATTGCATTCCTATGGAAAGGCTGACCATGCACACGCTTCCCTTGCACCCGCTCGAGCCGGTGTGAGCAGGCGCAAGGGAGGTGTGTGCATGCTTGTGCAGATCGCCCCTTCCAAGGGGCAACCTGTACAACCATGCACATGTCTCCTTTGCACCCGGCTCGAGCGCACTGATCAGCTGGCCGGCCGGGGGAGCAGGGGACTGTGCCATGGCCCTTGAACTGCCCCGCTTGGTTGAGACAGTGGGCTGGCAGACCCAGAACTTTGCTGGGGCAGTGGTGATTCTTGGGATGGGAGAGGGAGGGGTGGAGAACCTATCCCCTCACTTTTTTTATTGATGGCCAGTGGGCTACTTATAAACCCTTTGCAGGCTACTGGAAGCGCACAGTCTACCTGTTGTGCAGGCCTGGTATAGGTCCTGCTATCTTAATATTAGTCTTATTCTGTTATTTGAATTCAAAACTACTTTTTCAGTTACCATAAATAAGGGGTGTACAGTGGTACCTTGAATGCCCGCAATTGCGAAAAATTCATAATATGGAGGGAAATCTGTCCGGGGCACAATGCACCCTGGAAATTAAAGTATTCTGCGCAAACCTTGAGATACCAAAAAAAATCCTGTAGGATGCTTCAAAATACTTCCATTCCCAGGATGCATTGCACCCCATTTGATTTCAAATTATGAAAATGTCTAGATACAAAGTGTTGCAAGGAACGGATTAACTTCATAATTAAAGGTACCACTGTATTTTAATTAGGAGTTTCATGGTGTAGTGGTTGAACTGCAACATTGAAGCAAAGCCTCTGTTCAGGACTGATCCCAACAGATTCAGGTAGCTAGCTCAAGGTTGACTTTGGATCCCATCCTTCCAAGATTGGTAAGGTATCTGGCTCGGGGGGGGGGGGAGACATTGTATAGCCTGCATAATTATGTTGTAAACTGTTCAGCAAGTGATTCAACCCACTTTGCCTTATTAGTTAAGTTCTTTTTATTAATTTACAAAGTAGGATATAAAGATTTCAGTTAAGACGAAGAAAGACTGCATTTTTAGGACTACTGTATTGGTCTTTGAGATCCCAGACCTTGAGTTTGTTTCAGCTATGAGCCATATAAAACATGACACATTCTTGGAATGATCCTGTCACCCACGCCTGCATTTCTAGTTGGGAAAAACAAAAATATACATCCTAGCAGGTGTTTTTCAATGAATTTTTCTCTATACCTTTTAAAGCCCTGATATTGCAGCTGTCTCCGAGGATTTTGCTTCTGACCAGTAACAATTGTCCAAGTACACAAAAAGCTTCCTTTACACTAGATCTGAATGGAGGCATTATGCAACTTCCATTCATTCAACAGCGTTTCCCAACCACTATGCCCCTGCCTCAATCTGCTCATGGGTCATTCGGCCCTCTGAAACTGATGCTGGTGAAAGATAAAATGAGATGTTCCTGCTGTCTCCATTACCAATTTGTATAACCCTGTTTGTCCATCTAGTCAATACCATCCACACACGACTGCAGCTTTTAAGGTGGGATTTTATCACCACCAGTTCCTTAAGTAATGACATCTGTTACTTGTTTTCTTCATTCAAGGTATATTAAATAAAAGTGGAATTGTGGTTATTTATAAAATGTACAGTGGATGAAACTTGTGAATTTACAACATCAAATAACAGACACCTATTACTGTAAGCAAAAGGTTCAATAGGTTATCAGTTGAATTTTGGGCAGAATATTTAATACACGACTATGGTTAACCAGAATAGCAGACCCTACCACCAAGGGAGACAGATGCTAAAAGGCAACAACTAAAGCCATTTGGAGTGCTGGATTAAGTATCTCCTTACATTTTCGCAGGATTTGATATTAAAAGTCTTTTTACCATTAAAAGCAATGCATAAGCATTGCTTTATTAACTCAATTTAATATTTCAGGGCTGGAGACACAATGGTATAAAACACCAACTTTACTGGATCCTAGCCAAGAAATAATGGCCTTCTATGCAGTTATCACTTTCTCATTACTCGTGTTCATCAAGAAATACACATAGGACCTCATGCTAACATTAGAGACCAATTTTGTGGAAGTTCAAGTGTATTGGGCAATGGATAATTCAAAATGATTCTTTAATTCTCAGTTGTGCAAGTAATTGTAAGCAACATGCTTGTTTCATTAAACACTTAAATTAAGAATTTGCTCTAATGGAGTTAAGCTCTGCCATTTTCAATGCAAGGAACATAAACTCCTAATATCTGCAGGAAAGATGACAAGGAAACAAGAAATATAAGTAATGAATTATTAAGAATTTTACTGCCCTTGAGTGACAGGACTCCCACTGAGTCAACTACCATTGTAGCTTCTATCTGTACAGACTGCAAGCGGAAAACATGCCATAGCACCTCAGTATGTCAGCATGTTGTAAGTAACAGGTAATTGCTGCATTGATTAGTTCATATAAAAACAACCTTGAATCACCAATATTAGATACATTTATACTTGTACCTTGCTCTTTGAAGAGCTCTGAACAGTTTACCTGTGCTTCACTGCCAACTTATTAATCCAGGCCCATTGACATAAGACAACTACACAGTGCTTCTCCATATTTATACATGCAAAAACTCTTTAGAATGTGCAACAGAAAATAAGTAAAATCCTCTATCAGGCTGAAGCCAGTAAAACGAGTACAAGTGCAAAATGCTTAGTGGGAGGTTTGTAGAATTCAGAAAATCAGAAGGCTTTAATGATACAATAAAATTTAACATTTCCAGTAGTGTTAACCATGCTGTTAGTGAACTCAAAAGACACTCAAGTGGACTTGTCAAAAGTTCACATTAAAATATACCAGTAAGTTTTTAAGAGGCCACGATGTTTTCGTCTAGTAGTTACATAATTTTTTTTAGTTTTGCTTCCTTTCCCCCCCTTGCCTGATATTTTGGTTAGTATGTTATTGGTTACCTGTTGTGCAGATCCCTTGTCTCCCCTTTGTATAAGAGGAATTCATTAACCCCTTGCGCCACAAAGCCCCAACTGTGGAATCAGATGTATGCAACTGTAGGCTAGATTGAGTGCAGTTTACACTGTGCTTTTAGTGATACAGTAATACCTTAGTTTACAAGCATAATTTGCTCTGGAAGCATGCTTGTAAACCAAAACACTCTTATATCAAAGCAAATTTTCCCATAAGAAATAATGGAAACTCTGATTCGTTCTGAGGTGCCATAGACCACATACTGTACACACAAAATGCCAAAACTCTCAAAGTGGGCTAGAAGTCCACTTCCACACCATGGTTTACGTTCCTGGCTGTGCAATCGTCTCTGCTTGGGACTAACAACTGGATTTAACTGTTTTTAATGAGACAATGATGAAGTGCAAGCCCTATGTGCACTTGACTAGCTGCCCCATGACTGGAAATGGTTTGAAAAAATAAGAATGTTGAAAACAACCTGCACCACCTTTGAAAATGTTCCTGGCTGGTACAAGGCAGACCTCTGTTCCTCTCTCCTTCTGTGTTGGAGGCTGCCTGAGATGAAATGTTCTAATCGCCCATAATCCAGCAGGGAGAGAGAGCCACCACTGGCTTGCATGTGATCATGTTACCTGCTCCAGTGCTTGTATATCAAGACATTGCTTGTTGATCAAGGCAAAATTTAGAAATGCTTTCTTGTCTTCAAAATGCTCTTAAACCAAAATATTACTCTATTTTTTTATTTTGACACAAAATCTGAGTATTGCACCATCTGGAACTTTTATAGTCCCAAATCACAATGTTCATTCACCCAGAAAAGAAAAAAGGCAGCTAGATGTCATCTAATTAAGCAGCAACCTAAAATTGCTCCATGGATATGAATTTCAAACAAGGAATTAGATCATACAAAATAAGTGTCAAAATGTGCTTTTTAAGCGACTAAAATTGTGTTTTTAGATGTTCATAGTATTGATGCAAAAAAACCAACTGTGGACCATATAGAATGTATCATCTATTTTTCCTGGGATTGCTTTCTGTACAGTGATACTGCAGATGAAGATTCTTGCCTTGGATTTTGATGGAGAATGAAGGCAGGTTTTCCTTGAGTAACTACAGTTTTGGTTTGTACCATAAACAGTTGTCGAGAATCAGGGAATTATCTTGGTCCTCATCCCCAATCTTGACTAGATCACGGTTAATTTCTGGAATCTACTGTAACATGTTTTCTAGCCTTGTAAGACAGTAAGTTAAACCAGAATTGCTAGGTCTCAGGTAGACTAGCAATACTTTTTCAAAGTTGGGCTGAAGTTTAGAGTGGTTGCAGCAAAAGTGAAAAACAAGCACAGCAGAATGAGGGCAGCTCATAGGCCTCATGTCACCTAGATATAGATGAAATGAAATGACGATCTCATTTAATGAGTCACCTTCAAGAGTCATCAATTGTTGCCAAGTGCATCAAAAATGTGTCTCTACAAGCATTAGCAAGTGTGTTAATTTGATAAAGTAGAAACTCTCTAAACATTTTTTTGTTTTTAATTTGAAGAAATGGCCATTCACAAAGGGTTGATAATGGCCATACCCGCTGGCAACACAGCAGTGGAATTGCATGATCTGAAATTCAACTGGTAAGCTGCCTTGTTCTGTTTTCTTTCCTTAGCATTCCTTCCCCCGAACAAAAATCTCCACTTTGTCTTAAATCTTACCCTTGTCTACTTTATCCTGACAAATTTCTTTCCTTTCTTCAATGATTTTGTTCTTTGCACAGATGGGCTTTATTTGCCTTTAAGTATGAAGCTAAGCTGCCTGCAGTGCTTTTAAGCAGAAAGACAGGACCAAGATGTAGCAGTGCTTCCAATATCAGCTTTTTTGGATCTGGTGGGAACTAGCATCTGAAGAATCCTGCACCAACTGGCATCAAATAGCCCTCTCAGGCCAAGAGTAGCTATGTTTCTAGATCCACTCTGGCTTCATGTTCCATGGCTCATACTTGACAAAAATTGCAATGTAAATCTACATTTAGAATCCCATCCTAGCCTTTTGGAAATCAGAATCTTATATACCTTAACAGCCTCTATTGATATTCCTTGATACAGAAAGAGGAAGAAGCAACAAAAACAGATTACTTATGTTTATTCTTCCAGACAGTAACAGAATCTATTAAAGTAAGGCTGATTCTGGACTGCACAGAGGAATTCACAACCACTTTAGGAACTGATGCATTTTCTAAGACATCTGCACATTTCCACACACCCTAATCCAATGGTTCTTAATTGTTCACTGTTTTCTGTTTCTTCACTTAGCTTGGTTATGGAAAGGCATTAGAAAGAAGAGGAAGAGTGCCAGAAAACCTTTTAACTTCCTGATACACTCTGCCTCTCGCTCAGAGGTGATGGGTCTTTCTGAAGTCTCTCTCTGCAACATCCCTGAACGGATCTTCGTACTGATTAACTAATACTCTATTCTACACCTATATTTCCTGAGTCTTATTAACTACAAATTTCACTAGGTGCTTTTTAAAATGGCGGCAAAACCACCACATATTAGACACTCAAATTAGAAGTAAATGTTTTATTCGTTCAACTAAATTCCAGTACTACAAGGGCAGTAAAACAATGATACACTGAAAAATTGCAGCAATAAACAGTTGTTAAAGACTGATAGAATAAATAAAACCTACAAAAATGAGAAATTATATAAACCCATTCTTAAACATCCCCCCAAAAAAGTCATGGAATACAGAAATGCCCTCCTTCACTATTTCACAGGCAGTACTGTGGGCTATTTGCGTAAAGTTGTCCAGGAGTTACATTCTAATTTAACTGTGAATACAGCTTTGCAGTGCACAGTTATGAAAACCACACTAACTTCCATCAGAAGTGTCATTCTACACTTTTATTTACATGACCATTGAAGGGCAGAGTTCTAGTACACCAGCTTTAATCCTTTTACTTTTCAAACTTATTAACATAAGCCAAATTGTAATGATACAGCAAATGAGACCACTGGTATTGACAGGTAGCAAATGTCCACATCCAGGTGGTACTGACATCAGGGAACACTCCAAAACCAGTTGCTGCATAAGAGTGGTTGCCACTGACAAAAGCTTGAAATAACCAGTGTATACAGAGGAGGGAGGGGGAAATATGGCATTGCTGCAAGTCTTTAAAGGACAGCTTGCAACAATAAAACTGGGTTTCAGGGCTGCCCACATATGCAGAAAACATGATTCATGAAACATCTGAAAAGAAAAAAAAGGGAAATGAAGTCAGGGACAACAGCTGATAAAATAACTGCAACCTGCTTTAGGATACAATTTAACTAGATGTTCTAGTGAGTGCAACTCCACTCACAGGATGCTCCTTCCAGCAAAAAGGGGCAATTTTCACCCATTGCCAATGCCCCTATACCTCCCATCAATGCGCTGCACATTGGTACTATGCAGAAAAGTACTTACAACTTGCAGGCTGTTCTCCATATCGTCGCATGATCTGGTCATGCGTGAACTTCACAAAGGCGTCATACTGTTCTGTGGTAGGGGAAATACAAAATGTAAGGAACTATTCAAAGCAATCACATCAACAGCCTAAGAGTAAATTCCACTTACATTTTTCTGCTGGAGGAACTTCTCTCTACAACTAAGGTGGCAGTCATCATCCCCTCCCACATACACACATATTCAACCCCTTGGACACCCACAAGATCTGCCTGCACAGAATAATCATCTGATTTTTAAAATTGAAGCTTTAAAGTCTACAAAGGGAGAAAATAGGGACAAAGTCCCATTGTACAATCAGGTTTTCAGTGACATAACGTTGCATCACCTCTTAAATTTCTAATCTTTTAATCACAGCCATCCTTTTCCCTATGCTATCTGAATGCACAAATTCAGAATGTTAATCCTATACAGTATTTATGTGCCATCAAGCCAATTCTGACTTACAGTAACCTTTTCACGACTTTTCTAGCTACAAAGGATTCAGAAATGGTTTACCATTCCCTTCCCTCTCTGGAGACATCCTGGGACTGTGCAGCTCCCCCAAGGCCATACAGGCTGGCTCTTCCAGGATGTACAGTGGGGAAATGAACTCTCAACCTCTGGCTCCACATCCAAATGCCTCACTTAATGAGATCTCACGCCAGCAAATCTATTACTTAATGGTGATTTACATGAATAACATACTCCTTAAATGTTTTGTAAATTTACAGCTCTCAATAGCTCAGTACAATCTGTGCTTCTCTTATAACACCATCTTTGGCATCTTCCCCCAATGAACATGATAAATGAATATTAAATCATTAGTTACTGGTGATAGTTATTTTAAAAGGTTGGCCACAGCCATTCTCATTATGCCTAATGACTGAATGGCTATTGGATTTGGCATGTGGTGCCATTGGTCCTTCCTCTAGCAACGAACTGGAGCTGTTCATTGTGTCGAATGCTGCTTACAGTATTACTGCTTTGTATTCTCCTATTCAACCTGCCTTTGCAAATGCAGGTAACCAGGCTGAAGAGCAACAATTGTGAAAAGCAGGTAGACAGACATGAGCTCTAGAAGGCAGTCCTCCGATGCAAAGTAGTCCATTTAAATGCTGTCCTGTACAAAGTGGCATGAAGGGGAACAATACGTCAGGAACTTGTGCATCTGTGCCAAGCTATCCCTTGTATGAGGGTGGAGGAATGTTGGCTCATTATCATTCTGGGACTGCTGGAGCACAGCAAAGTAAAAGGGGGCAAGTACTTGCCTTTCTTCCTTTAGAAGAAACCTATATGGGGGGACTCAAAAAGTAGTAATCAGTACTAAGAAAAGACAAAACGTCATTCACAAGAGTGTACTATCACTGAAAAGTATCATTAGTGCAAGTTCATAATTTGTATTTTTCATACCTGCAAGTTTTGTGGTCAAGATTTCTTCATACTCTTCACGAATTTTCTCTTCACGTTCCTTGAGTAAGCGTTCACAGATCATTCCAACTTGTCTGAGAGTGAAGAGAGGTTGTTCTTTTTTCAGTGGCGGTGATGCTGCAGATGAAGTACCTTTGAACAAAGATTTCCATGGTTAACTCAGATATATTTTAGACATTTTTCTCTCAGTTCCTTCCAATTTGTTCAATTTAGTGAAGTCAGAGCCAGGCAAAAGAATCTTTTTGTTAAAAGAAACACAGCAGAGATTGCCCAACTGCAACCGTATACCTACGACATGTCAACAGTATCGACACATGCCTGAAACAGAGAGCGCCTGAGAATTCTGCTCACTGGACACTCAATTTCCATTGATATTAATCCCCCCCCCCAAACCCATAGCAGAATCTTCCATATTGTTCCTCAACCCTTTAAAGTTTCTCACAGGGTCAAAAGGGGAATAAACCTTTTCCCCTCCTCGTGTGTCCACTGTATCACTGTTTGCTGCACAAACCAAAGGAATTCCTTTGTTTGCTGAAGGGCACGTCTTGAACCAGATTTATTTATTTATTTATTTAGCAAGCTTGTAAAATATACCTAACTACATTTTTTTTTGCCTGTAGGTTCTTTTGTCATGCATAATCAAACTGCTGGTGGATGGAGTTATATTGGCTGCAACATAAAGGGTGCCTCCAAATCAGCAGCCTGTCAGCCTGTGCTCCAACTATGACCATCAGCACAGCAAGGGCCTGCCTCCCAATGAGAGGCATGTTTCATCAAAATGTATGGCTCGGACAGTTAAAAATGGACTACTGGTGCTACAATGGGCAAGAGTTTCACAAAACCTCAGAAAGAAGGCCCAACAGGCCTGGCTATAGCTCAACTGGATCCCCAACTGCAGTCTCCACCCCACCTGCCTTTATCCAGCCCCTTCTCTTCCGATATGCCAGGCAACAGCAAATGTTACACAACCAAATGAGACCGTCTCCTCTTCTAGCTGCAATCTGTGTGCCTCCCAACTTTGCTCGGGTGCAAAGAAACTGCAGGGAAATCTATTCCACCATCTAGGTTCAAACCATTGGCGGATGGACACTGCTAGATTTCATCTACGGTCTGCTGATTTTGTCAGAAGTAAAACTCCAGTTCACACCCCTACTTTGTGAAGAGACCATTTCTTCATAAAACATTTTAATGATACAAACAACTGACCTAAAGTTAATCCCGCTCATCTGCAACTCAAATGTATTTAAACACTGTGCAGGTTTGTTCTTTTTAAAAAAAAAAAAACTTCACCTGGCAAAGCTGGTCCAGAAAGGAGAAATGCTTGTGACTGTGCATCAGAAGAACAACAGGGATCTGTTTGCTGAAAGTTTTCTAAGTGTCTCCTCTTCTGCATGCGTTTGTACTCCTGTTTTATATTATACAGAATTTGCTCTAGAAAAAGAGAAAACATATTAGCTATGTTTCTGCACAACAGCGTGGCAAACATTTCATAACCCAAACACTAACCAGGCATAAAATATCTCTACAACTGTTTTTCAAGAAATTATAAGCACAGAGAAAATGCACTTTGATGAATTATAATAAAACAGATATTAGAGCTAAGGAGTTATGAGTATGATCAATTTCTCTCCTTTAAAAAAATGATTTTTGTCAGATTTCCAAGTACGGTACCCCATCCCAATGTTCTTGCCTAAGACATGACATTATCAAGAAATCATTTGTGCTCCACTCATTTCTTACATTCTCCTAGAAACAACATGGGAAGCATTAATCATAGATTAGAATCATAGAGTAGGAAGAGACATCAAGGGCCATCCAGTCCAACCCCCTGCCACGCAGCCATGCAGGAACCCCCATCAAAGTATATTGTGTTATAGTTCCCCAACTCAATAACAGCAATGTTAAAGACAGTGATCAAGCATGAACTTCAGGTATATGTAAAATCCTCCTTTATTACTACAGGTATTTCCTCTACCACCCCATATAATGTCAATGGGTACAATCCTGTTGTGTAACCTATTTCTGCAGGAGAGTAATAGTGTTACCAACAATGGATGACTTTTTGTAATTAATGCATTTCTACTGCTGTTATATGGCTTTTCTGACTCCCATGTTAAGCGCGATCCCGTTCATTATGTAGAGCCCTGGGAGCTATGGGACAGGAGGGAGTCTTTAATAAACAAAAAACTTCTGCTGATAGTAATATCATCACAATTCAAAGGTGTAATTTAAATGTCCAGATTTGAACTAATGAATCATACACACAAAGCATCTGTTACTTTGATAATGGCTATCTAAATAATTACTGGGCACTGAGGGTGTGTTCACATCTACAATAAACAGAAAATGATCCACAGTGACACTCAAACACTGTATGAAATATAACTGAGGTCTAAAATTGGTGCATCTACCACAGTGCCTTAACTAGCTGAAATCAATTAACAGACCACTTGTTTCTCCACAGATATTCTTTTTTAGGAACTAAGAATCTAAAGGACTTCAGAATACCAGGCACCTAGTAGCAATATGTTGACCTTAATAGTTGTCTGTGCTTTTCTTTTACATCTCCCATGTTACATTGTTCTATTTTTTCAAAATATTCAATCTATACCCAATTTCACACATAACTTTCAAATGCTTAGCTATGAACAACTAACTTTTCATTACTTACTACACATCTGATTTGTTAATAAGCCACACACGCTTCTAACAAATTGCACAAAAGGCAAACATATCAGCCTCTAGAGGAAATAAACCCACTGTACACCTTGACTGCTTTGATAGAACAAGAGGCTATCTCAGTCAAACTCAATCACCAAAAAGGACAAAAGAAAAGATGCCATTTAATCAAAATTAGTTATGAAGAATATGATGCAGCAGCTATTCCACACAATTAATGGTCTATATCAGTGATGGCAAACCTTTTAGAGACTGAGTGCCCAAAGTGTGATTCCAAACCCACTAATTTTTCACTAAGTGCCAATACAGCAATTTAACCTGAACACAGGGGCAATGTTTGGTGGCCACAGAAAGGGCTCTGAGTGCCACCTTTGGCACCCGTGCCATAGGCTCATCAACAGTGGTCTATAGCCCTCAAAATACTTTTAATACCTAAAAAAGGAAACTGCCATGTATTTGCACTCCTGTTTCTAAGGAACTGGATTTTAACCCACAAAAGCTCCAGTGTGAGTGGCAGCTACTTTTTAAAGCCTCACACATAACTTTCATCAACAGCCGGATTCCTATTGGTAGTCTCAACTAGGAATTAGTGTGATGTACATAACAGTTGATTTACTTACTATTCAACAATTAGATTCAAAGGATCTAGTCTAGCTGGGATTAGAGAAAGGTTCTGGCCGATCACCATTTGTCATGCTGTTGGATATATCCTACCAAACACTTTATTTCAGTCCAATGTCAAGATTTAGAGGAGGCAAAAAATACTAGGTGTTTTGAGAATTTCTACAATACATTTCAATGCAGCCAACAGCTGCATAGGCAGAGGCTAAGTATTCAGGCTTCTTTCTTTCGCTTTTCCCACTACATAGATTACCCGTTGGAAGACTTTGCAGGGACATATTTGCCTATACAAGCAGTAGAGGGAATGAGCAATGCCTTTCGCTTGGGCAACCTCTGACTCAAGCAACAGATTTAAGCCTGTATTTCAAATTTCTCTGCTACTACGAACATTTAACTGGATCAGTAAGACCTTCCAAGGGATTAGTCATTGTCATGGGAAGACACACCAAAGTTAGTAGCATGTGAGATGCAATATGATTAGCTAACCATGAATGATTACACACTGCTGAAGTACTCATCTTCAATATTACTTAAGGGACATAAACTCTCTTGCCATTTTAATTGATCTGTAGTTGCAGCTGGCAATTCATAGCAGAAAATGAGTCCACCTGCAATGATATGAGCCAGGCTACATATCAGGATGTTCCTGATTCAAATTTTACCTCTGCCGCAAACTGACTAGCAACCTTACAAGCCACAATCTTTCAACCTCATTCTATGTGGAGGGTAAGGCTGACATTCTTTAGAGGATTTTCAAAACCAGTTTATTGCTTACTAACAGTTATATACCACTTTTAAAGGTTTACTAAAGCATTGTCCGTTTATCATGCCACGTATCACTTTGACCGGCATTATGTCCAAGCAATGTATACAGAGCAGAGTTTCAGTGGAAGTGCTTTATGGATAGATAGGACACCACATGGGCACTATTCCAAGTTATGTCTGAGCAACTATTTCACAGGATTTCTGCCAGTGAATACTAAAATGCAAATATATATAAAGCAAGTATTAATCTCATAGGTATACAGTGCATAGAAAGAAAAATGTCAGATAGTTGTGAGCAATAAATTAAAACTTGGTTTTTGTTTTTCTTAAAAGAGGAACATTTTAAACGTCTGCTTAAAAAGGTACAGTATTGCTAGAAAAAAACTCAGTTCCAGAGTTAATGGGTTTCCAAAAGACAGAGCAACTATATTTTAAATGCCCCTTTCTGACTGGCCAATGGACCAGACATAGTGTGCCACCAAATGGATGAAGAGACGGGACATGATCATAAACCATGAAGCAGTTCTGATAGTCAGTTAGATATAGGATGGATTTGATTTTAATACAGTATGGCAGAAGTGGTGGCAGCAATGATAAAAAGAAAGAAAAAACTTTATTCCCCCTTTGCTGCTGCCATCGCGGCAAGCAGGGAAAAAATTAAAAATAAAACTTGCCTCCCCTGGCCAACCAGCCTTTGAACTTCCGGGTCGGGTCTCAGGCAGTGGATCAGAAGTTTTGAACTTCCTTCTCAAACTTCTGATCCACCGCCTGGAACCTGACCGGGAAATTCAAAGTTTTATTTTTCATTCCCCCCTCCTTGCCCCCCCCCACTGATTACCAATGAATAACTGAATCCACAGATAAGGGGGTTGCACTGTAATCAGATTTTTTGCAATTTAGCGAAAAGGTTTTATTGAAATTGTGATTTAAATAAATTCATTTTTTAAAAAAAGGATTGATGTACTTGAAACATTTGGATAGCTCACAGAGTAATGATTTTAGAAGCAAAAATGCAGGCCAGGTTCTGTCTATATTCATCAGAGCTAGAGAATATGTGGGTGTCCAGCTGTTGTGACACTTTTAATTCCCTCCATCTTCAGGCAGTCTTACCAATACAACAGTCACTCATAAGTGTCAGGAAGGCCTCAGGTTCCTCATTCCTAGTCTATATTATGCCATTTCCACTGCAGTGACTAAGGGCTTTTCTGAAGCAGACAAATAACTAGGGCTGGGAAATGTCATGTACTGAATTTCTGTGCCAAGGAATGTTACACTATCTACAGTCAAATCTAGGACACAAGCCTGATTTATCTGCTCACTGAAATCTGACATTCCTGGATCTCAGAAGAAAATGAAGTATGCATTCACAGCAACAGCCTCGATACAGGGTAATAGCAATAACACTGGCTGTCACTAAACGAAGTTCAGCACAGGGAAGTGCCTCTGATGAAATAATTCTTAATGCAGAAGGAAAAGATTATCTACCAATTAGCAATAGGCCTCAATGTCCTTCTGTACTCAAAAGTTTTGGTTGGATGAAAATTTATGTGCAGCCCCATATTACTGTATAGGTCACACATTTACTGGGGTAATGATAAGTCTTTTAGCATAGAAATCAATTCATGCTGAAACAATGTATGGAAATGCCTTCTACTGTTCCATTATCACAGAAAAAAATCATCAATTTAAATATCTGATATAGGGGCAGGTTACTATAGAAGCAGCAGAAAACTGGTCCTTGAGTGATGGGTTGCATCTGAAGTTGGTCATAATAAAAGGACTATCAGATAAATAAAAACATATGCCAAGACTATTATTGCAAGTTTTGCATGGATTAATAAAAGCCTGAGGGCTTTTTGTCATATATAAAAATGTAAAGTTTCCTGATGTTGAAAACATCTGGACAAACTGCCACTGCAGACACTTTGTTCTCATGTTTGCATATCCACACTTCCTATAATTAAGAATCATAGAATTGGAAGAGACCTCAAGAGCCATCCAGTCCAACCCCCTGCCATGCAGCAACCCCCAAAAGTATCCCCGATAGATGGCCATCTAGCCTCTGCTTAAAAACTTCCAAAGAAGACTCCACCACTTTCCATGGCAGCCTATTTCACTGCTGAACAGCTCTAACCCTCAGGATGTTCTTCCTAATGTTCAAATGGACTCTCTTTTCCTGTAATTTTCCAATTGTGGCCTCCTTTTCCGAGGAGAAAGGTGGGGTAAAAATACTCTAAAATAAATAAATAAATAAATAAATAAATAGAAACCATTGCTCCAAGTCCTAGTCTCTGAAGCCATGGAAAACAAGCTAGCACACTCTTCGATATGACATCCTTTCAGATATTTAAACATGGCTATCATATCCCCTCTCAGCCTTCTCTTGTTAAGACTAAACATCCCCAGATCTCTAAGCCGCTCCTCATAAGACATATGTTCCAGACCTTTAACCATCCTGGATGCCCTCCTCTGGACCCACTCAAGGTCAACATCCTTTTAAAATTGAGGAGTGCAGAGCTGTACACAGTACTCCAGGTGGGGTCTGACCAGAGCAGAATAGAGAGGAACTATCACCTCCCTTGCTCTAGAAACTATGCTTCTGTTGATGCAGGCAAGAATTGCATTGGCTTTCTTGGCCGCCGCATCACACTGCTGACTCATGTTCAATTTGTGGTCCACCAAGACTCCCAGATCCCTTTCACAGGCACTATTCTCCAGCCAGGTGTTCCCCATTCTATATCTGTGCAATTCATTTTTCCTGCCTAGATGCAGGACCCTACATCTGTTGAAACTCATTCCATTTGCTTTGGCCCAGCACTCTAATCTGTCAAGGTCATTCAGGATTTTCATCCCATCCTTTAGGAAATTAGCTACCCCTCCCAATTTGGTATCATCTGCAAATGTATCATACCAGTAAATCAACTGTACTTCCCCTGCTTCTACTGTCTTTACACTGTATTTTAAAGAGCAAAGCTGTTATGAGGCAAACAGGATTAGCACTGATCATATAATATGAATTCATGCTGCTGTATGCCATTAGACAATAAAATACGCTAGAATAGTTGACAGCTTATTAGAGGCATGTTCCAAGATCTTAGGAAGCACATACTTATACAGTACTCAAAAGTCTGTACCACACAACTTATGCTCATTGCTACATGCCAGTCATAGAGAAGTGAACAAGCTACCGTAACTGACTGTAAAATCAATTTTGAAATAACTTTGTTTCAAGCAAAAGAACAGCAACAAAACCTTTTCATTGAAGAGATAAATCTGCCTCTGGGCTTTAACAACTTTTGACTGCACACAGGGGTTCACATAATTGACAGGATTTGCCATTCATGATAATTTACCAGAGTATGCTAGATTAATTAATCATGGCAAATCAATTCCAATTTGTGGCAGTCCCTTCCTGAGTTTTCTAGACATGCATCTCTCCTCTTGTACCTGCAACTTATATTCATATTATATTTAGTGGGACTGACACCTAAGTAGGTGTGTACAAGACTGCAGTGAGCCTCCAGCAGTACACAGCCCAGGCAACTCAGTCTGCAGACAAAAGAGTCTAACATCAAGGCATTGCAATGACAGGTGATCTCACCTCTGTTTAAGGAAGGCCTACCAACAGAAACAGTACAGTAGATTATAACAGTGTTAAGCTTGATTTATTAGAAAAATCTAGTGGGAAAAATCATTAAACTTTCCCAAATGGGAAAAAACCACTTTTGATTCCATCTGAGTGTCATCTAAACACTAGGGCTGAAATTAAATGATTTACAATTAGAAGTACAGTATGTCATTTCCTTCAATGAGAACAGCAGGCAGAAAAACAGCAGCAAGTAGAAAGGAGAAACCTAATTTAAACAAAGCTAAAGCAAAACAACAGCTGTCCAAACAACATTCAAATTACTCAATTTAGGATTTATTCTGAATATTTCCTCTCTTGCTTCACATCTAATAGTGACAATTTATCTGTAGTGAGTTTGTACTCAGCTAAGTTACTACTGCAATGACACAACATCTATTCCAAGCAAGATTCTGTTTCACATCAAGGCAGCTGGCCTCAGTAAAACCAGAAAATTCAACAATTACATCCAGTTTCCTCTCCAATTAAAAATAAGGCTGCTTGAAATCAATTTTATATTATGTTTCACAATATCCAAAGACATTTGATAGGATTTATTGAATTGTTTCAAATGATCCCTTTGAGCCTGTATTGAGTCTAGTCCTTTATTTAAAAGGTAATGCACTGACAACCCTGTTAGGAACAAATGGAAGATCCCAAAATATACAGATGCATTTGCCCTTTGTTAATTCAGAAATCTTCTAAAACTGCATTTTTTCTATTGCTGTTCTTCCATTTTATTAAATGTACTTTTCATGATTAAACATAATCCTCAGCATGAAAACAACCTGGTTGGAACTGATACAGCACTAACACTCTCTAAGATGAATATTGTAAATATCTGCTGCTATGTCTTAATCTATTTACCACTATTCCAGTAAAGGGGTGGGGACGGGGGCTTGAGGAAAGTTTTGAATGTGTCCAAATGTAATACTGGAAGAAAACAGCACAATTCTCTGCATTAGATGGGACTTACTCACAAGTAAGTGTACATGCAATTTCACATAAACACCCTTTATTAAATGGTTTTCTATAAGAAAATACTTAGGTTTAATTCATTCCAACTACTCGAAACACTTTTAAGATATTTACAGATAGCATTCTCTTTGTGGTATGACTGAAGAAATAAACTGCATTTTCAAAGTTAAAAAAATGCCTTAAGCCAGGGCAAGGTAGAAATTTTGTAACAAATAAACTAAACATGCTAAATCAGACCTCAAGGCAAATTTAGGGCAGCAAAACAACAAAAAACTTTGCAGAACCCATATCCCAGGCGGCATCCACAGTCTGATATAAGGCAGGAGGCTAAAGGCACCTGTATTGTATGTAGAATACAATATTCGAACACCCTATACACTACAGATGTCCCCTTGGCAGAATTCTGTGCAAAACAGAAGACGCAGCCTCTCCTCCAAAGTAAGCTCTGAGGGACTGGGCAACCCTCCAGAGTTAGTCTTTTGAACACAAAGGTCTGAAGGGGGAGGGAAAGAAATTCCACTGCAACCTTCAGTAGAACACTGGATTTAGCCCTACCATTTTAGCCAAGTGACAAGTATTACCAGGGCTGGCAATTACAAATAGGAAGGACACCAAACTCATTCCAGGTGTATCAGAGCCTCTGCATTTTATCTATCTATCTATCGATAGTATTTATTTATTTATTTATTTATTTATTTAGAATATTTTCACCCCACTCGTGGCTTACAATAATGAGAGACATTTTTATTAAGGGTATTAACGTGAAATCCCTAAGAACATTTAACCCACCCAATGAGAGCACTAGAAGCAAACTTTACATTACAACTCTTACTGTCTGTCCTCTGTCTACTTAGAAAACTCACTATAACAATGTATTTAAAACTTAGCAATGTACATCAAAAGCACAAGTACACTGTCTTGTCAAATAATGTATACTGCTAAATCAGTTCTAAATGATTGGTCTAGTTTTACAGTTATACTTGAATATATTGCAGGTTTTCTATGCACTAATTAATATTCTATAATGCACTGGCTATAACTAGATTTTAATAGATATTAGTACAAATAGAAGTCTATGCTGTAAATAACTGGAACACTTTCATGTGACATAATCTACAGAACAGGATTAATTCAAATTGTATTAGGATAATCATACAGAAACTCCATATATGGTATTGCTAACAATAAAGGCATTACTAATACCCCTGGCCAACATATAACTTTGAAACCAAGTGAACTATACATGCAGTTTATTTCACATTCTAGAAATATCTCTAATAAATATTCAAACACTGAAATGTACAGTATTATTTTACTGCATAATAGGGTCTCTGCATTCTGAGACAATAATGATTTGGTACACTTCAGTACTTTTATACCCTTCACATTGAAGGACAGATTGAGTAACAGCTCATGTCACAAAAGGATATACTGTATGTACTCTTAACTACAGTATTAGCATTTGCAAACTGTATGCTTCCTTTAAGTGCTGTTAATTGAAATTTTTTAACCCAATACTATGCTTAAATATTCACATTGTTAGTTGTACTTCCAGTGGTCACCCATTTAAAAAAATGGCTATTAAATTATACCTTACCCTACAATTCTAACAGCATTCAGCTGCTTTATAATTCACTAGAGATGCAATGCTGAAGATACAAAATATGCTCCAGTAACGCCAAAAGAAATTACTGACAAAAAAGGTGCTTAAGGAGTCATTTATTCAGCCACATTTCTATACTCGCATTAAAATCGATGACAATATGCTAGGGTAAAGTAGGGCATTGAGACAATACTCAATCTCATAAATGTATTTTTAAAAATATAGGCTCATCACACAGAAAAATACTGTATCAGGACACAGAGTGATAATTTAGTAATCAAGTGAGTTTTAATTCATTTTCAAAAAATCAAGATATATGTACCAATTTACAAGATTTGTTCTATGAACTACAACCACTGATACTATGCAGATGCAAAGCATAACTGTCAAACATTAGGTTTTTAAAAAACACTGAGAAAGGCAAGGAAATTACTCTGCCTACTCAGATGATTTTATCAACTGACCCAAAGGCCAAATTCCTAAAATACATCCAAGGTCAACTGAATATAATGAAACCTACATTACTTAAAAGCGTTGAAAACCCGCAGCAAAAAAAAACAAGAGAAAGTAGATTCTTTCAAAACAAAAAAACTACAAATCATCTGCATAAATATGGTTACAGATGGTTGAAGGATGCCACATGGTATTCTAATCTTTAGACCAGGGGTCCTCAACCTAAGGCCCCGGGGCCAGATGCGGCCCCCCAAGGTCCTGAATCCGGCCCCTGGGACCAATTGCAACCCCCCACCTACCCCATGTTTTGTGAGCAAGCCAACCTCCGCAGCTGCTTTTGGACTGTGATCCGGCCCCCAGTGGTGTCTGAGTGGTGGTGGACCGGCCCGCTGTTTGAAAACTTTGAGGACCCCTGCTTTAGACACTGGTGGGTAGCAATGTCTTGATTCGGACACTAATTCCCTAGTTATCCGTTGGGGCAAGAAAAGACCAAGGAGCAGAAATATCCTGCTTTATTTTTGCTGATTAAATGCAATAAAAAAACGTGTTCTGCAAGGGACAGGTGTTGATCTGCAGTCCCCCCCTTTTCAGAAAAGCCTTTATTGGGCTAATCTCTACAAGAATCTCCCAGGCAGCCTTAGAATTACAGTAATACCAGAGGTGTGCGGAAGAAGGGGGGAAAGGGGGCGGGGGAAGGAGAATCAATTCTTTTGTCGCGGAATCAGCCTGTGCCAGCGCACAAGCGGCCTAGTGCGGGTGATTGATGACAGACCCCGCACCCACTCCCCTCCCCTCCCCTCCCCTCCCTTGGTGTTTGAACTGGAGGAGGAGGAGGAGGAGGAGGAGGAGGAGGCGGTGCCGCCGTCTAAGGCTCAGGCAACAGCCTCACGCCCAGAGTTAATGGCTGCAACAAATCGATCGCCTGCACCCGGAGGAGAGAGA
The DNA here is from genome assembly GCA_029282475.1 of Phrynocephalus forsythii. Taxonomy (NCBI): domain Eukaryota; kingdom Metazoa; phylum Chordata; class Lepidosauria; order Squamata; family Agamidae; genus Phrynocephalus; species Phrynocephalus forsythii. The sequence continues at coordinate 31,504,011 of JAPFRF010000002.1, forward strand.
AGGGCAAGGAGAACGGCGGGCGGGCGGGGTGGGGTGGGGTGGGGGTGGGGGGTGGGAAGGAAGGGGGACAAGAGAGACCATCCCCGGCCACGAGCTCGCTGTCCTCTCTCTCTCCCCCCCCCACTGCACAACACACGATCACCTCTGAAGCCTTCAAAAGCCTCCCCTCCTCCCCCCCCTCCACCCGGGAAAGAGGGACGGCTCGCTCGAACCGCTCCCTCAAAGGAAGAAAAGCGCCGGGGGAGTGGGGGGGGGGGGAGAACCATGGCGGCCCCCGCCCTCGCAGAAGGCCGAGGCGCAACTTCTCCCTTCTCCCCGCCCTTCTTCAAACATATTACACACACACACACACACACACACACACACACACACGCCGGCCCGTCCAAGTATCAGACACCCCCCCTTTTTTTAAAAAAAAAATCCTTCTGCGGCCTCTCCCGTATCTACAACCCCCCCCCACCGGAGGGAGAGCGGCCATTTCCATTGTGCCGACTCGGCGGCTCAAGCCGAGCCTAAGGCAGGGTAGGGTGTGTGTGTGCGTGTGTCGCGGGGGGAGGGGGAGGAAGTGGCTAGGAAGGCCGGGGTACCGAGAAGGGGGGGTGGGGAGAGAGAGGCAAGCCTGCTGTCCCAGCCGCAACGAAATAAAAGCGAAGGGGACGCCAGCCAACCTCCCGAGACTCCCCCCCCCTCTCCACACTCTTCCCCATGGCTGCCTCCTCCTCCTCCTCCTCCTCCCTCCGGCCCTGCTCGGCCCCACCCATGCGCCCCAGTACAGCCCCCTCCCCCCAATACACAAGGACGGACACGGACACACACACACACGCGTGGGGGGGTGGGGTGCCCCCCCTCTTACCTGTGGTGAGGCGAGTGGACACTTCCCCGAAGGGCGACGGCTCCATGCGCAGGTATTTCTGCGGGGAGGCGGCGAAGGAGGCCGACGAAGCGGAGGAGGAGGAGGAGGAGGAGGAGGAGGAAGCGGCGGCGGCCGAGGCGGACAATGGGGTGCAGCGCCGCCGCTTCGGCGAAGCCGGACTCAGCAGCGGGTCGAAATCCAGAGTCCGTTTTAAGGTGGCACCGCAGGCCATGGCCGAGCTGGGCGAGGGGAGGACGGAGGAAGAGGAGGAGGAGGAAGGGGAGCGGAGGCTGAGCCGGTCGGGCCTTCCTTAACTGGGAGGAAGGAAGCCAGCAGCGGCCTGGGCAGCTGAAGGGAGCCGAGCGGTCTCCGCTGCCAAGCTCAGGGGTCGCCGCCGCCGCCGCCGGTGCCGCTATAGCAAGCCGCCCTGGCTTCTTCCTCCGGCCGGCCGCCGGCTCTTGGCTACGTCTCCGGGGAGCGGCCCAGACCTCTTGGCCCGGCTCAAGCGGGGCTGGTCGGCTCCGCCCGCGGCAAATCCTCCCCGGGCCGTATCCGGGAGGGCGTCTAGGCCGGTGGGAGCGGCTCGACGGGAGGCTACCGGGCCGGAGGCCGCCGATGACGAGCGATAGCCGCGGTGATGGTCGCCGAGAAGCTCTCTGTGACTCTTCCACACCAGCAATATGGCGTCAATAACAACGCCGCTGATTCAAAAAGCAGCCCTCACCAACGCGCTTGCGCAGTCGGGCGGGGCGGTAGCCGCCGCGAAGGGCTGTGGGAGTTGTATTTTCTTCGGGGCGGTCTCTTCATGAGCGGCATAAACGGGTGGTGGGCGAAGGCGAACTACAATTCCCGTCGGGCGCGGCGACACAGCCTTGACTTCCGGAGTACAATTTAAATCCCCGTAGACGAGGGACGTGGTGACACAGGAATGCAGATGAAGTTAGGTGAAGGAATGGAAAGGGTCTTGTGCACCTCTGTTCTCTACGTGGACCAGCACACACACACACACACACACACACACACACACACACACACACACACACACACACACACACACACACACACACACACACACACACACACACACACATCGGGTGCTTTCTTCATGAAGAGGATCGGGAAAGAGCTTGGCTTGCGAATGTTAGAAAGGGTTAGTAGACTGTGACAGTCGCATGTAACCATTGGGGGGGGGCAGGAATGGTGTTGCATTTGACTTGTCATATAATACATTATTGATTGTCAAAGAACATAAATGCCTGAAAGGAAATTGCTCTAAAATAAACAGTAGTTCAAGGAGAGAGGAAAATTACACTTGAGAACGGGCTAAGTGTTGCAGATGGTACTTTCTGAAAATGATCATACAAAAACCCCACAACGGAATGCTTTTAGAGAGTGATCAAAAACGAATTTCGTGTAGAAATTAAAGATGCACTGGCGGTAAATTTATTTATTTGCATTTTAAAGGTAAGAGCAACAGATCTGTAAGATTTGCTCTTGGAAAAAATGCAATACCTTTGGGGTGAGTGGTTTGGAAACAAATGTATCTCTGTCCAAAGTATTTTGTTATGTGACATCCAGTCACTTCCATCTTATGGTGGCTGTATAATGTAACCTTTGGCCACCAAATGGTTTTGTCATTAACAGTCCTGCTAAAAAGTTGCAAATTGCAACCTGTGACTTCCTTTATTCAATAAAGTTTAATCCATTTTGTGCTGCACTGTCCTCTTTTTCCGCAGCCTTCAACGTCTCCCAGGATTCTATTTTGAGTATGGCAATTTAAAAAAAAATCTCATTGAGTTCAGCATATCTCCTTAAGGAAATTTAAGTCTTCCACCCAGAAAGTGATAGCAGACATTGCAATCAAACTCTGGAAAGGGTGATAGACTAGAAGTTATGTGTTATTTTATTGTTATAAGTCTAACTTACAGTGATTCTAGTAGGGGTGGACTTATAGTTCTCCATCAGTTTCCATGGCTGAGCAGGAATTTGAACCCAGTTCTTCAAAGTGTTAATCTGGTACTCTGTCTACTATACCTCGCTGGGAATACCTGAAAACTGATGAGTTGCTATAAATTCACAAAGCAGTCTACAGTTTTAGACAGTCCTTGAGGATGTGGCTATGGGAATATGAAGATAAATCCCTGCATTTTTCAAATGTATGGGACATCACTGGATGAAGCCAACTTTCAACCATATCAAAGCAGACAACGTTCACTCTGTACAAACTATAATAAATTTGAGAGAAAAACTAGATTCAGAGAAAGTAAAGCCTTTATCTTTAAAGTTGGTCATGAAAGTTAAGGTAAAGGTAAAGGTTCCCCCCCCCCATACATGCATGCTAGTTGGGTCCGACTCTAGGGGCAGCGCTCATCTCCATTTCTAAGCTAAAGAGCCAGTGTTGTGCATATTCATGGCCATGTGGCCGGCATGGATGAATGCATTTCTGTGCACGGAACACCATTTAGCTTCCTGCTTTTTACAGCAGTACCTATTTATCTACTTGTATTTACATGCTTTCAAACTGTTAGGTTGGCAGGTGCTAGGGTTAACAGCGGGCACTCGCTCTGCTGCGAGGAACCCAGGATACAAACCACCAAGCTGCTGACTTTGCCGTCGATATTTTCAGTGCTCTAGCCCACTGAGCCTCTGTCGCAGAGTGGTTATTTATCAGCGGAAGACTGTGAGGACTGTGTAAAGAGTGTAAACAGCCAGATAGCAGTGCTAAATAAAGGCGCAACACAGTGGTGACTCCCATCACCAAGAAGTGTATTTTACAAAATATATACAAGTCCAGCAAAAACAGAATTGGCAGGCATATACTTCATTAGCTAGATAGACAGTCCAGTAGTCCAAACGTTCCGGGATCCAAACTGACAGAGTAATGAGCTGCTTCTTCCAACCACGTCCCACACCGTACTGGACAACTCTCTTGCTTTTATGTATGTGTCTGATGCAATCATTACTCAGCAAATTGACAAATGAGCATGATCAAACTGCCACCTGACTTGACTAGTTGCCAGAATATAATTACACAGGTGTGTAGCCCACTCTGCCTTGCATCATTCCCAAATTGCATCATAACTTGCAATAGGACAATTCCATTTTGTATACTCCTTAACAGCCTCCATGCCCGTGGTCAGTCATGAAAGTTGTGTCCTGTTAAAAACACAACAAGCAGTCACCAAGTAATGTGATGACATTCTTTATTATGCAGTATGGTAGTGATATCTAATCTTGATTATTTCTTCCTAATATATAAAATCTTATGAACAAGAAGTAGTAGAGACAGAGTTGAAGATACCATATATTAACATGTTTGACTGGTTATGCAGATAAACAAGCATGTGTCCTTCAGATGCCCTCAGCTTTTGTCCTGTATGCAGATTTGGGAATCTAGATTGTAACCCCCAAGTTCTACATGGTGATCCCCAAAAGACTGGATGCTACTAGGTTAATGCAACCTGGCCTACTATTACAATGGTGACAAGAACAGCAGGAACAGCATAACTATGCCATCATCATCATAGAACTACAAGCTAGAATAGATCTTTTAGGTCACAAACTTCCACCTCTGTCAAGAAGGCAGAGTAGAGAATTGAATTCCCAACCTCTGGCTCTTCAGCCAGAGAGCCTAGCCCAGGGGTGTCCAAACTTTTTGCAAGGAGGGCCACATTTTGTGAAGTGCAAATGTGTGGGGGCCAACCATTCAGCCCAGGGGGCCAACCATTTGGCCCCAGGGCCGGACTTTGGACAAGTCTCTATAACATGCAAGGAGGTGGGGAGGATGCTGCAGCAACAGAACTGGGGGTGGGTAGGCTGGGCAGGTGGCTGGGGGGATGGACAGAGGCAGGGAGGGCAGGCAAACTAACGCCTCCATCAGGTATGGGGAGGGGCCAGCTGGTGGGGATGCATGACAGGCTGAGCCAGTGGGGAGAAGAAGCCACGGGCCACTCAGAATTTGAAAATGGGCTGCATTTGACCTGACTTTGGACATGCCTGGCTTAGCCATTTAGCTATCTACACCCTGCCTCACAAGACTGTGACATGTTTCAGTTTAGGGATAAGGTATGTTCTGGTCTTGTTTTACATCAATTTCCATCATCTTTTTAAACCAAACCTGGGGTTATGGGGATTGCGGATGAACCGCATCTGTGGCGCTACATGTTTGCTAGCCCTAACTTAGATCATAAGAGTTAAAACAGTCTGAATCAGAGTAGGCCAACTGAATCAATAATGCATCGATATAACATGTTGCAATTGTTCAATTAGCTAGTCTACTTGGGATCAATAATCGGGATCAGTAATTTAATTCAGCCATAATTATTCTTCAGTTCTAATGTGTATGTGTATATTTGCACAATACACCCACATGCATAATTTCAATTTGGATTTCTCTGCACCAAGTTGTTGTTTATTTTGTTTCATGGTTTAGAATGTACAAATCTATCTTATCTAATATTAACAGGGAATAAAAGCTAGAAGAAGTGGGTCCCAGGCGACTTTGCAAGTGAACATCAATCTACCTTCTTTTTAAAAAAATCCTTTAAAAAACTAGTTGATTTTTAGATTTTTGTTCAAATATGACTGAAGAAAATGCAATATGAGAGAGTTAACAAGAATGCTGCCACAAATAAAACCAAGCCACAGCAGGAAATCATCACAGAAAATCAACATAAGAAGCTGTTTTGTGAGTATGTATGTAGAAAACCGCACATAGTAAACTCACTATATTACATCACATGTTGTACTAATGGGCCCTGACCAGCCATAGATATCTGAAAGCAAAGCAAAGTTTGCGTTAAAATTAATACAACGCCACTGATAACCTGTTACTTGGTGGAGGAAGGATACCAAGTTGTAACAATGTCATTTTCTAGGGCTACAACAATTGTTTTCACATTTTGTGTGCAACAAGTTATATATATATCTATATATCTATATATCTATATATCTATATATATATATATATATATATATATATATATATATATATATATATATATATATATATATATATATATATATATATATATATATATATATATATATATTTTACCGTACTTCTGAGTGTAATGGTGATGTTTACAAGATTGGGGCCATTTATCAACAGTATTTTTAAAAATAATAATAACAAACCAAAACCTTAGTGTTTTATTTTAATAGTAAAGAATGTGTGATGTTAACAAATTGCCTTTTCAAAATAATTTTTTTAAAAAAATAAATCAAGTGCACATGTTACACATGTGTCTGTTTCTAAGCTATAGCCCTCCCCTGGTCTAAGATCCAAACCATTTTTCCCTATCTCGGTCTGATGTCTCTGAGATGTGTATGATATGTCATCAAATAAAAGCTTAGTAGGTAAATGAGAACAAGGACAAGGAGGAGGAGGGGTGAGAGTTCCAGAATACCATCTCAGAAAGGACCTTTTCCATCATCCTTGCATCTTAAGCCAGAGATTTGTCTCAAAAACTATATGCCAGGTTCAAAGGGAAGTAGCTGATCTCCTGAACAGCTTAGTACCAAAGGGTCGAGGGTATGGCAGGCACCTATGATCCATATCATTTGGAACTACCGCTACCATTTCCCCTGATTTGGGCTTTTAGGAGTTAGGGTGCAACATCTACATTTGCACTGGTTCTCCAGAACTTGTTTAGGGTTTTGTTGGGAGGCAGGGACTGTGCCCCAAAACCAATTGGTAGCCACTGAATACTTCCTGTTATATAATCTAAGTGGTAATTATTTAGGACCTAGTTCTCGGAAGATCTCGTTATGTGCTGTCTGACTTACGATGACTCTATGAATGAGTGCTCTCCAAAATGTCCTGCCCTCACCTGTCCCTCACCTTCCCTTAAGCCTGTGGTTTAAGGGAAACAGTCCATCTCATATTTGGTCTTATTTTCCTATTGGCTTCCATTGTTTCCCCAGTGTGATTGGTTTTTTTCCCCCAGAGACTCCTGCTGTCTTATAATGTGCCCCGAGTAGGACTACCATAGTTTCAACATTTTTGCCTTCAGAGATAGTTCAGGCCAGATTTGATCTAGGACCAATTGGTTTGTCTTTCTGGTGATCTAGAGTAGCAAGACCTAGTCTCTGCACTAAATATTACACTAGGGGTGGAACTGAGTAGGTAGAGTTATTTATTCATTATCTGCTCTCTATGGAATACAGAAAAATAATTGAAACTCCTGCTAAATTAGTAACATATTTAGAGATAGGAAGCTTTGCCTTTTAACACTAGTAGAGCAAGATTGATTGCTTCCACTATTAATGTGACTCCCATCTCCTGTGTTAGCAGTTTACCACAACACACACACAACCCCCCCGTCTCCCATGGAAGGCCAGGCAGAAATGTTACATATAGGAGTGCTTGATAGTTTGCTGCCAAAGACTTTCCTGGCATAGACGTAGCAGTCTCCTAGCAGAAGTCTTACATTCTCAAGATTGCCTCATGATGAATTGTGATTGCACCTACAGTACATGAAAGTGAAATCTACAGAAGGTCAAACTTCCAGCTCTGCAGTCCTACGATTATTACATATGATCACTGCAAATATTTTTTTCTCTGCAAGTTTGGACATAAATCAACTCCATTGACAAGCTCTACCGTCATATACCAGGTTTTGGGTGCAGAGTGAAAACCAGGACTTAGCTGTGCAAGGACTCATGACAATTTCTTAGTGATGCTGCAATGCTTTTAATCTAGGAATGGGACTTGGTGATCTTATTTTACTTGTTCCAACAAAAGTTCATCACAAAACACTGTTATGTTCCAATTATGGTAGGATGATAGAGAATGAGGAATGGAGGGGAGGAGAGTTGCCAATGAATTTAACCATTAAGGGCTTGGGAGCTATTAGAAAGGTAGACAACATCTAAAATTAAATGTGACATCTTCAATAGGAGCCTGGTTTCGCCTGCACTACCAAATACCACAGATGTACAAGCCTGATACTGATTTTGTTTTAGAAGTAACGGTCAACAGAACTGTTCTGTCATGGCTAGTGGGTAGTCCAAATATCATATCACTTGAGTTTCCATAAATTGACCTGACCACAGAAGATGGCTGTTGAATCCCTACAGGTTCCTGTTCTTGTGAAAAGAGCTTTGAGAGAACTGAAGAATGGTTGACAGTTCTAGAGTTCTGGAGACATCATTGTTCTGTCCTTTCAAGTATGTCTATAGTGGTGTCCAAACTCCAGCCCTTCAGCCTTTTTAGACCACAACTCCCACTGTCCTTTGTCATTGGCAATACAGGCTTGGAATTCTGGGAGTTGTGGCCCAAAACATTTGGAGGGCCGGAGTATGGACACCCTGCCTCTGTAAGCCCTTTCAGCTGTGTAGAGAACATGGGATGAGAGGAGTACACTTGTCACGTCTTAGAGGTGAGGAGAAAACATGGAGACATTCTCTTTACTCCAGAGATGTAGCCAGGATTTGGAGTGCCTGGGGACAAAGTTCATTTTTGTGCCCTTCCTGCCGCCGCCCCACATTGCACCCACCCAGCAACGGGGAGCCAAAACTTGTGGGCATTGCGTGGGTGCGTGTGAGGACTGCCGGACGTGTGTGTGTGTGTGTGTGTGTGTGTGTGTGTGTGTGTGTGTGTGTGTGTGTGTGTGTGTGTGTGTGTGTGCGCACGCGCGCGCACACACACGCATGCGGTAGCAGCTCTCCCACCAAGGCGAGAAAGAGGAGGAGGAGGGCGCTGCAGGCACCACACTCCTGCCTGCCTGCTCACCTGGCGCACCGCAGCGGAGGGGGTGGAGGGGGTGCCTTAGGGGAAAGGAGGACTGCAGGGCAGGAGGGGGCATGGCTTACTTCTCCTGCTCCCTGTCCAGGCGCCCCCAGATTGCTGCACCTGAGGGCAAATGCACCCTTCCGCTTCCCCCAGATACGCCCTTGCTCTGCTCTTCTCCATGAAGAGCTATATGCATGTGCTTGTGCCTGTATTTTGAATGATATGTGACCTGACATGTTTGACTTTTGCAGATAAAAGTTTTGACCATGACTTAGTTTTAAACCTTTTTCTTTTTGTGAGTTTCTCTCCATTTTGAACTGTAGGAAGACAAAGACATTAACATTGATAACATAAAGTTTGTCCTGAACAGAAAAAAAACCCTAAGGTTTTGCTGTTTCTTTTAATGCCACCATATAAATAACAAAGCAAATAATCAACAATGAAAAAAATCAACATTTCCAAGCTGGTGCTTAATCTCTGAGGAAACCACATCTCTCTCAAAGGAGCAGTTGCTATTTAGAGAGGTCTTCCATTGGTGTATTGCTTGAAGTTTTCTCCAGAATACACATATTTATTTATTTATTTATTTATTTTAAAGCTTATATACCACGCCAATTTTCCCTAAGGGAACTCTGGGCGGTTTACAAACAGAACAACATAGACAATTAAAATCTTCATAATTCAAATCAACTCATACACAACAAAAAAAGGGAGGAGGAAAAGAGTCTGGCAAGAGGCGCAACAAGTCCTAAGAAAAAGCAAACAAATCACAGGGGGCTCAAAACGAACATTAGCGATCGCCATAAGCTTCCTTAAACAGCCAAGTTTTCAATAATTTCTTCAAGGCTGTGAGGGATGGAGCTAGGCACATCTCACTGGGCAGTTTGTTCCATATGGTCGGGGCAACCACCGAGAAGGCCCAATTGTGGGTCACAACCGTATGGACCTCCCTGGGGGTGGCCACCCAAAGCAAGAAGGCCAATGAGGCTCTGGTGGTTCTGCCCAGCTCTGACCTTTGGGAGATACGCTCTGTCAGATATTCAGGAACCAAGCCATGGAGGGTTTTGTAAACCAAAACCAACACTTTGAACCTTATTCGGGAGGCAACGGGCAGCCAGTGCAGGTGAGCCAGAATTGGGGTAAGGCGGTCAAAATCTGCCCTCACCGACCACTAATCTGGCCGGTGAAATTCTTCACATTTCAGATTCATATGCATACCACCAAAAGGTAGTCCTACCTAACATGGGTGGCTTTTAAAAACCATTTTTACCTCGTTAGTTGCACATGTCATGCATGTGGATGAAATGCAGAAGGAATATTTAAACATGGGCAGGGTTGAGAAGCAAAAGTGCAGCATTACAAACAAAATAGCATAGCCTATAATTTATTTTTGTATGGGAGATAACATAGAAACTAGTCACCAGCATCAGTTACATGATTGTTACAGTCACTATATAACTTTATTATCAATTTACATTTCAGACACCCCACAACTCCCATTACCACAAGACTTTCAGTTCTTCATCCAATGCAGACAAAGTTATATGAAACCTTCCACCGAATAAGATGTATACTGTAATTTTTTAAAAAAATGCCACACAACTTACATAAGCATGTGTAGGGCAGTTCTCTGAGAAATATGTTTTTTTTTTAAATTCAGAACATCTTGCCTCATTACAGTTCACATATACAGTATTTATCAGTTCTTGTCTGCTCTGTGTACTAGAACAGAATTGCTATTATAATGAGATAATTCAAGGCAACCTTCATCACAGCTCAATTTTTGAAAGTGCATCAGTGGCAAGGACAGAACGCTGAGTTACTAGCCTTTCTTCACACAGGTGCTCTTTGTAAGAGACATTGAAAAATAATTTTCAGCACATAACATTGGTTTATGTAAAGGAGAAAAAGCAGAGGTTATTCTAGTTGCTTTCCTTTTCTTATTGCTAATTACATAAGGGGGGGAAGCTGCTGCAGACTCCCTTTCTGCCATAATTGTGCTTCTAACAAATGTTTGGAGAATGCATCTTTTTGTGTATGCTTCCATTTCCCCCCTCCATTGGTGTCCACAAAAGGGGTAGGGGTGACTCCAGTTCCCCAATCTGAAGGCAGAACAAGCAACCAAGCTGGCAAGAATCAAGCTCCTGAATTAAATAAACAACCCCAGCTGGCACTGAGTGAGTTCTGGGGTGTTTTCTGACCCCGTGACAAAGTATTGAAGGCCAGCAATTGAGTCAGGGTGAACTTTTTAGTTTGTTTGTTTGTTTGTTTATTTATTTATTTATTTATTTATTTATTTATTTATTTATTTATTGTTTCTGAACCTGTGAAAATTCCTGTGCACCCCTCTTTGATTGGGGTCAACCTACTGAAAACCACAGTACGTCACTTCTACTACTTGGAATGCTGTTTTGATAACCTTTTGCAAGAGCTTTTGTATTTCCTCAATACATTCAATTGGCAGGGGCAGAAAACAAACTATTTGTTAGGACCTTTTTTGGGGTCTGGTTTTTTTAAAATTTTTAACTTTAATTTATATTTAATTGTTAAAAAAATAACACCTGTCCATGGCAAGGGGCCAATACAGGGGTACATTATTTACAACTCTTCAGGAAATAACATATACCTCATAATAGCTCAATTGTAGATGTAGTTCTGTGTACATCATGCAACCAAATGAGCCTTTGGTGGACTGAAACATCCCACTCAGGCTGCTTTTACACAACCCCTAAAATCCACTGCAAAATGGTTGCAGATGCGGAGCATAAAGTTGTTTTCCCACCAGCAGCGGACTTTTAAAAAAGTACGACCACGCCCACTTAAGCGCGCCCCAGCACATTTTACAAGTACCTGGTCTGGAGGAGGTAAAATCCTTGTTGCTGTTCCTTGTTGCTGTTTTAAAGCATGGCATGCCTGGCCCTCCTCTGCTTTTTGTTTGTTTTTGTTGGGTCCCCCCCTTTTAACAGACAGGAATCCTAACGGGCTGAAACAATTAGCTGCTGCCAACGGCAGGCGGAGGTGAGCCTGCATTTTTTTCTCTCTCCCCTCACCACAGACAGAAGCAATAGAATCAGAGTACGGGAGGTGGGAACACAGGAAGCAGAACAAAAACCACGTTTGGGGGGGGGGGAATCTGCATTTAAGTTGCCAGCAGATTTTAGGGGTCGTGTAAAAGCAGCCTAAGTTGTATGAGAATGATATTGGAGCAAATATTTTTTTGTTTGCTAGCAGAGGTAGTCACTCACACATTCAAAATGATATTGCCACTCGGTATTTCCAATGGTGGCCATGTTGTCAGTGCTGCTTCTGCCTGACTTTTACTTATAGTGTTTCATAAACCCACACATTCCTTCTCTGACCAGCTTCCATCCTTGTTATGCACATGTTTTATCCTTCCTTGCAAAATTTTACTTAGGTAACTTAATTGCTTCTGCCAACTTATCCCATAGGGGAAGCATACCTCAGCTTCAAGAATGTTGGCAGGAATTTTTCAGGGAAGAAAGCAGGGGAAGGTGATGCATAGTGGTATGCTGGTACAATTCACAAGCAGTAAATACAGTAGTGTGCATTATTATTATAATGTGGTTGAAATCTTTTGCATAACATAATCAGAGTTGTACACTGCAGTCTATTTCTCATTGGAACATAAAAAGCCCCCTCCCCAATTATTGGTGGCATACATGCATATTTGAATTTAATTCCTATGAGACCACCCTGGAGTAGATTGTTTTGAACGGAAGATGTACTATGTGTGTAGGGGGGAAAACCCTATGCAACTTCCCTCCCCCTATATAAAATTTTATGTATGAAGGATGCTGTTTCTGCAAAGGAGCAGAATAAATACTCTTGGCAGGTCATTTCTTCTGTGTGATTTATAGTCTTGGGTTGCTTTGTTTGTTAGCCAAGGATAACCAGGCATATGCTAAAATTAGCCTGAAAAATCTTTTTCTATGTGGGCTAAAGCAGGCCTGCAAAACGTGGCAATCGCAGGCGACCCGTAGCCTGCAGGGCCATTAGAAGTAGCCCGCCATGTCTCCACCAGCCTCCTGATCTGCCACCACCAGCAGCATGTTAAAAAAAAAATTTTGGCCCGCCCGTCCACCTGGACATTGGGTCTGGGTTTGTTCCCTTCCCTTCTGCTGCCACGCCCAACCCCCTCACTCGGCTCCTCCATAGGAGTCTCTGCCGTCCTAAATCGGGAGCATGGCGAAGTGAGGAGTCGTGGCTGGGACCAGCGCTGCTTCCTTGAGCTGATGGCTGGGTGGCACATGCGCGCACACACGCTTCTGTATGTAGACTGTGGGGACATTTGGCAGTTTGAAGCAGACCGTGACCTGTTCAAAGCTGGACGGCCCTGGACTAAAGGTTCAAAAGAGTTCCAGTAGTTTCCAGTGGGAATCGGTGGAGAATATCTGAAGGTGAAAAATGGGCTTCAACAATAAATGTTGGAGAATACTGAGCACTGCCTTTGCCATGAGTGCTCAGGTACTAGCTCTTGATCCAGGCACTAGCACCTAAGCACCTATAGTTTGTTAAGCCTTGGCACTGGTATCTTAAATCTCATTCTACATGCCATCAAAACAGCCAGCTAGTTTTGAAGATCCTGTAGCAACCAAAGGAGCAACTACCTAGACAGTTAATATGGAAATGCTCTGGGATTGGGATGGTCAGATTTGTATTATGCTCCATTGACTACACAATGTACAAGTCAGTTCAAATCAGTCTGGAGTTCTCTACTACCAATCCGTACTTGCCCACCACCACCACCACCACCACCACCACCACTGGGGCATATACCTTTTTTACAGGTCAATGCCTTCACATCAGTTCAGGTGGTGCAGCTGCAGGGCTGAATGAGTGATCAGAAGCTGGCTCTTTCAGCCTCCTAATTCAAAGTAGTGAGACACAGAGCAAAAAGCACTGGTGTCGAGTGTCAGTTCTCCTTGAACAAACACCTCCCCATCTCTAAATTGTTTACCTTTTTTTAAAAAAAAAAGTCTTGGTGCCAGTCCTGATACGCTAGTGGCACATTTTTTAAAAAGTGAGAAGGAAATTGCTGATCAGCAATTTGAGAAACTCCGCAATCCTCCCTTGTTTGCAGATTGTTAAAATAGCTCTGAGTTATCCCTGCCTCCTGCAAATCTGGTTAGATGCAGGAGAAACTGCCTTAATAAGCTGCAAATAAGAGCTGACTGCCAATTTCCTCTTTTCTCTCTGCCGACTCCCGTGTGGTTGACTAATGCAAATTTTACTGGGAAAACCTGGCATCCTGAGTGCAGATTCACAGCAGATCCATGTTGATCTTCCCACTATGTAGTTGTCCCTTGATTTAATAACCCAAATACCTTCTCTTTCACTATTGACTTAGTGGTACATCATCATCAACATAATCATATTCAGCAACAGCAGCAGCCCTTTCTTGCTGGGCGCTTTGTTTGCTGTATGGCTGTTATTGTTCTAGTTTTATCTTCTTTATTTCTGGTTTTATCTTCTTTATTTGATTTACTCTGTTGGGGTTGTTTTCTTTTGGGCTAATTGTTTATTTTGCAATTTGCTGTACACCACCCAGAGTTCCCAAGGGAAAACTGGGTGGTCAACAAGTATAAAAATAAATATCAATCAATCGATCAATCAATGAATCAATCAATCAATCAATCATCATCATTATTAAACTGGAAGACATCTAATGTAGTGGCTGGGAACAATGGGCTGGATCTAGAGTTCTATCAGGGAAATCTGAATATGGGAATCTGAATATAGATTTACATTTTTGTAGGCCTCAGTCTTCTTGTCCCCCTGAAGCTCCCCTTTCCCTAAAAGTGCTCTAGCAGCTTACGCTAATTTCTGGAACATCAGGTAAGGCATGGCATATGGATTGTATCAGGAAGCAAAGATATTGGCAAGAATCACCTCCGAGCATACTTAAATTGAACAAAACTCTCATGAATCCACTTGCCTTTTGGAAGGAGTCCTATCAATGGGGGAAAAAAACTTTTTCTGAACAGGATTCTCCCCGCCCCCCACCCCAGCACAATAAATCTTAAGGCCAAATGAAACATGACACCGGATTTCCAAATGCCTTTTTTGAAAGTTTTGCTCTAAAATGAAAAGCTTCCTTGGAAAGCAGGAACCAGGAGTAGAAAAGCAATCTGCTTGCCATTTGTCTAGACAAAATTGTCCGCAAGCTGCTTTCTCACCCACCGTGGGATGAATCATGAATCGCAGGAAGACAAGAAGACTAAGCCACAGTGCTTTCAAACGCTGCTTTACATGAAAAGCAAAGGAGCTGTTTAAAAAACCCAACAACTCTGAAACGCTGTTATATCTATTTTGGCTGTTAATCATATGAACAACATGCTTTTGAGCAGCTCCCTCCAGCTCAAGGGAGTTCATGGTTCCAGTTCTCAGAGTCTTCCCTGTTTACTTTATGGATCTTGTGTTTTGACAGGATTAAGTAGCCCAGATAAGAAAGAGGGCGTAGAACAATTTATCAGCCAACATTCTGCAACACAAGGCTTAAGTTTTGATTTATCAAAAGCTTGTGTACAAAAAAAGGAGGAATAGGAACATCTCTCTTTCTGTTATTTCAGATAAGGTTTTGCTTATATATTTTGCTTAAGGAAAAGTGACATCTCTGAGAAACAGATTTCTTTGTGGGAACAGTGATAGAGTGGAGCTAGGGCTGATGGGGTTGAAGTGGTGGGACTTTTGATTAGCAGGGATGATGATGACATTCTCTACCACCATGAAGCCGCAGGCCTCCTTACACACTGTGAGTTTAGATGCAGTCTTCATAGTAGCTTTGGAAAGAAACAGATTTTCTCAGGAACCATACATTGTTCCAAACTCTGTTGTAATGTAGTGGTCAGTGTCCTAGTTCTACTTTCAACTAGAATGTAAACCTGAATAGACAAAGTGCTGAATGGTAAATCAGCCAATTGAGCCAGTGGGTCTGCTCTACTTAAAACCAGCATGTGTGACCCTAATAGATTGATTGTTCAAGGTATGTGAGATATTTGAGAATTGTTCATACAACGGCTCTTCTCCAGTGATTTTCCATGGCTGAACAGGAATTCAAACCCATATCTCCTGAGTCTGAGTGTCTCAGCCGATCCACTGCACTACACTGGCTCTCAAATGATAGAATACTGGCCAATATATTTGAGTGCGGTTTGGTTGTGAATGGGTAACTAAGAGCTATTAACTTTACAAAAGCTTCGCCAATCATTTATTGATGTGCACTGCTCCAGTTATCTACTTTTTCATGCACTTCTGGGGAAGAGAGGGCTGGCAGACTGGCAGGCTATGTGGTTGGCAGAATGATCACCTCCACTTCCAAATGCACCACTGTTCCTCTGCAAGGGAATATTTTACATCAAATAATCACGTTGAACTTGTAGATACAAAGTTGTATGTGGACACAAGACAGGGAAAACATTTGAAAGAGATCTTGATAGGTTCAAGCACTGGGCAGAAAACAACAGAATGAAATTCAATAGGGATAGGGGCAGTGGAAACCAAGCCCTGCGAGGAAAGACTGAAAGATCAGGGGATGTTTAGCCTTGGGACAAGAAGACTAAGGGGAGATATGATAGCACCCCTATCGAGGGGGCAGAATATGCTCTCAATAATTGCAAGAGCAGGACACATGGTATAGTTGGAGTAGTACAACAGGGTGACCAATTACCTCAGAAGGTGGTACAAAAAATCTCCAATACTGCAGACATTCAAGAGATGGCTGGACAGTCATCTGCCAAACATAACTTAACTTGGATCCTTGCACTTGCCAATCTGGGTTAAGAGTCTGATGCTCCACCGACTGAGCTATCCGGGCTCATAGATATATGATAGCCTAGATAGCTCAGTCGGTACAGCAGGAGACTCTTAACCAAGATCTACAAGATCTGAAACAGGGACCTCCTACTGAATCCTGGGAATCTTAATTAGCTGAGAAAAATGGTCATGTATGCATTAATGTACTCAGAAATTAGCAGGATCCAGTTCATCGTATTCATCATCATCATATTCATAATCACCAGACTCATAATCTGAGAAACCAGCCATTGTCCATAGCTTTGGCAATGCAACAGTTCTATTTACTCTCTCCTGGTTGTGACTCCTGAGTTTGGTGGTAAACAGGTTGAATACCCAAAAATAAGACTGGGTGGCTCACTGCTAAACCTTGCGGTTAAGCTTCTTGCGGACTTTCCACTTCACACACGGAACAGGAGGTTGGATTTGATGGCCATCTAAGCCTCTTCCAACTCTACTACAGTCTATGATTCTATTAAACTTTTCATCTCTTCCATGAAAACATTCACAAAATACATCCCCCTCCCACACCACGTTACTAGAATACTTTAAAAGCAAATCTTTTAAAAGTGTCACAATTTAGTAGGTCAAAAAAATCTGTACATTGAAGTCTTGCTTTCAGTAAATCCCTCAGGAAAGGCACACTTCTTTTTCTTCTTTCTCACATCCTGGTATGTAATCCATTGTGTTTAATGTGAGAAGTGAGGGGGCCTCACCTTTCTGAAGGTTATGCTTTCTTTGTTCAGCACTTGCCTCATAAAGAAACTGTTTATCAGCAGGCAGACAAAGCCATTGCCTGACCATTAAGAAAAACCAGACAACCCTTGACCCTCTTTTGCCTAACAAAGGAAATAGGTCACCCGTCATACATAACAATATCACCTAGAAGAAATCAAGTCCCACTGACTTCAATGGAGTTTACCTAAAAGAAGGTGTTCCTTAGACATGGGAGATTACTTAATAAACACTGGAATTCTTCAGTTGTTCTGGAAGGAGCATGTTTTGCAACGTACAGCAGAGAGGCCAAAATGTCTGGCTGTCCCATGGCTTATAACAGGCATGTCACGAAACAAACAATATGAGTGTTGCGTTTGGGGCCCTCCTCTACAACCACTTCCCCCTTCATTGACTAACAGGCCCTAACAACAGTTGTGAGGCTTTGGGCCTTTAATAAAAACATATCATTTTGGAGTTACCCACAAAATACTGGTGCATAGCCTGAGGAAAGCACATTGTTTGTCTGTCTATCTATCTATCTATCTATCTATCTATCTATCTATCTATCTATCTATCTATCTATCTATCTATCTATCTATCTATCTATCTATCTATCTTCCCAATGGTCCAATAAAGTTATCACTGTTCCTGAATTTGCAATGTTTGGGGCAACTCACACAGCCTTTTCCTGATTTTTCTTTATCTTTGTGGGGTCATATCTGATAAAAAAATGCCACTCTGCTCTTTTCAGTTTCTATTATATACTTTTGTCTGGTGGGAGAAAGGCACCATCGTATCACCCCTGCCCGCCTGCCTGCCCACCTCTATCACAAACAAAGGTGTGTGTGGTGGGGGGGGGGTGAAGCAGCAAAGATACTGGCAATGTACAAAAAATTACCTGCACTGCCTGGACTCTTGTCTCTCCCCGTCTCCCGAGTCCCTGGCTTGCTCGGTTACATGGAAATAATTTATGAACATCCTTTAGTAACACGAATGATAGCTCTTTCCGCTTGTAAGAAACTTGTTTCTTTAATCACTCCCGTCAATCCTCTGAACACATTTCACTGGCTTCTTGCATTCCTCCACGGGCAGGATATTGATGGGATGGAAGAGAAAGTGGCAATATTTGGAGTTCCACTTCATTGCTTTGGGCATTGGGCCTGAAATGGCGCAGAAGGAAAATGGATATTGCAGTTCTCAGGCAGCTCTTTTCAAACCCAGAATAGGGCTTGAATGACAGATTATTTATTAACCAGCCAAGTACAAAATACACCCTCCTTTCCATCAAATAAATCAACGAAAATCCACCGTATTATTACAGAACAAAAGACCATAGGTGGGCAACTCCTTTACTGAGATCAGCTACACATCCACACAATATACCAACTACCAGGTTCTTCAGAATTCTTAATCAGATGGTAAGAAATTGGAGGGAAGGGGGGGGGGAAGATGAAAGTCCCAAAAGGTTACGCAAAATGGTTTAGGCCATGGAGAGCCACTGCTAAACCCATTTCAAGATGGAGACGGAGGGCTATTCAAGCAGAAAGTAACCCACATTTTCATATATGGTAGCTTGCTTATTTAAAAGGCCTCTTGTGTCTTAATTTTAAGCACATCGGTCATAATCCAAAACCTTCTTCATGTCTGCTTAAGGTCTGACTATATATATATGACAGATAGTCTGTCATTTGAAAGTGAAGTCCTGTGAATGTTCCAGAGATGGGATTGTGGCCGATCTTCTTTGTCTGAGCAATTAAACTTGTAGATGAAACCCCTGTTTACTCTCTGTTGACCAATCACAAAACAAACCACAGGAACCTGCAATGGAAAGTGTAAAATTTTGGCTTTTACAGTGACAGTCAGAGGTCTTTCAGCAAAACAGACATTCCTTCTTCTAACGATGTACTATGTGTATAATTTGACCCCTAGTGGTTTACATGGAGTTTGTACCTATTTATCCTCCAATATGTGTGAAGTTCTAACCTCTAGCATGCTTCTCAGTTCTGTCTCCTATTTGTTTCCTGGCTCTGGCACTTGTGTTTCTTCGACCATCATCCTAGGCAGCCGCATACGATGTAGACCTCACAGGATGGAAGCGGAATTAGACCCTGCTGCCTTCCAAGAATCACAAACTCTTTTGAAGATAAAAAGGCAAATTGAACATAACCTCATTGTTTCCTTCTCTGGCTCATCAGAGAATCTGTCCCCCAGCTTCTCAGTTTTTTCTCCCTGTCACTTCTTTAAAACCTAGGTAGAACCAAGAACAATTTGGGATCTAAATCAGATAGGGTGCCTCATCTGCCAATATTCTCTCCCTTTCACTTGCACCATGGATCTGAACTGAACTGGAGAAAGCCAGGGGAGAGGCATTTGCTCCCCTATCAAAGGAGCAGAGAATGAATTGGTCCCTTTTCCCAATTAACAAGGACATAACTTCTTTGTAACTTGATGATTGATATGTAACTGCATTTCCATTTCCTTTGACAGTTATGTGGTGAACAGTAAATAGGACAGGAAACATTTCAAGGGCTGCACTGTGCACTAGACATGGAAGCAACAGTGAGACAGACAGAAGGACACAGGGGTGGGGGAGGAACAAAGAGAAACTGTTTGGGAGGGGAAAATATGTGGCTCGAATCCAAATCCATCCAGAGTAGATTTACTGAGTCACTGGAATTTGCTTAAGAATTCACCAACTATGAAGAATTGGAATGTATTATTTGTTTATTATTTCATTTAAAATATATTCTGTCATACCTTTCTCCTCAGAAAGGACCCAAGGCAGCTTCCATCAATTAAAATATCAAAATATGGTGTTTAAACTAACAACAGTGAGTATATAAATTATTTTTTAAAAAAATCAAATGGATACAATACTTAAAAACATAAGCAGAAGTAGCCTCCACTACTCTAGTAGGGAGGACTAGTAACTGCATTTAGGCATGCAACTGTAGCAATAATAAACAACTTTTGCAGGTTGTGGAACTATAAATGGCAAAATGTCATTTTTAAAAGGTCATTTTCTGGTTCCTCAGCGAAGGATGTAAGGCTGTTCCAGAATAGGAAAAAATAATCTTCAGTTCCTTTCTTTATAGTAGTTTATTGTAGGGAAATGAACTGGATCCTGCCTACTTTTGCCTTGAAATTCTTTCTCTACGTAGTGATTTATTTATTTATTTATTTATTTATTTATTTATTTATTCATTCATTCATTCATTCATTCATTGTGAACTTCCATGGTTGACTCTGAAGAAAGCATTTATTTATTTATTTATTTATTTATTTATTTATTTATTTATTTATTTATTTATTTATTATACTGGTTAAAATCCCTTTACTAGAAAACACCATTATTTAGTCAGCTGGCCTAGAGTGCCAAGCCCAGAGCAGACATTCCCTCTTTGGACAGCAATATATTTATTTATTTATTTATTTATTTATTTATTTATTTGAGTATTTTTACCCTGCCTTTCTCCTTGGAAAAGGATAACACAATGATAACACAGCTCTGTTGTCTTGGGCTTTGTATCTGACAGAAATAAGAAACACAACTTTCATGATGTCTCTCTTATCATTTATTTACACTCTGTAGTGAACAAAGGCAGTGTAGTTCAACGATTTAGGTATCTAGCTATGGAGCAAGAAGTCGGGAGCTTGATTCTCTACTGTGCTTCCTGAGAGAAGAACCAGCCTGTGTTAAACTGCACAGCCCCAGAATGCCCTCAGAAGAAGGGAATGGTAAGCCACTTCTGAGTATTCTATACTATACACAGTACCTGGAAAATCCTGAAAAAGGTTGCCATAAGTCCTAATTGATACATGATGATGATGATGATGATGATGATGATGATGATGATGATGATGATGATGATGATGATGATGATGATGATGGACAAAGTGAGCCATCAAATCAGTAAGGAAAGTTTCTGAAAGGCACCTTCACCTCGCACTTTCTGAAAAAGAGGCGCTTGGGAAAAGAGGAGGAATGGAGATCTGCTCCTTTCATGTTCATATCACACAAACCTGGCCATGTATCTGAGGCAACTGGGCTTCCACACCCTTTTCTATTTGTATTATATCCTTGTCATCAAGATTAAGAAACTGTCATCAAGGTTAAGAATCCCTTCCCTTGCTGTATCATAAACAGCCCTAGTTACGTAGTATGTACAAATATGGAAAACAAGCTTGTGAACTCTGTACCACAGACTCACCCAATAAAGTCCATCAGCTTTCTTATTTTTCCCACAGAAACTCTAAAATGACATTTGAAGGGGAGAGGTGAGAATGGTATTCAGTTCTTTTAAAAGCCTGCCATTTATGATTGTGGGATTTTGTGCTTTTGTATCCATGGTTCAAGATGCCAGGAAATGGTCCCAAATTACTGCACAATATTATGCCTTTGTTGCCATCAGGGTAAAAAGATGTCAAATGTTACCAAGCAAAGAATAGCTTGCGTAGCTGTTGTGAGTTTTTCAGGTTGTTTGGCCATGTTCTGGAAGGTTTTTCTTCCTGACGTTTTGCCAGACTTTGTGGCCAGCATCTTCAGAGGGCAAGGAGCTCAGGGAACTAGGAGTTCTCTCTGTGCTCTGGGGTATACAGTGAGTGAGACCGTGAGGTTTCAAAGTTGTGGGAAAGATCCTGTCCATGAAAGCCTTCAAGAATACAATAGAAGGCAGCACTCAAGGTGGTCTGCAGGATACCATCCTGTGCTCACAACCATTCAACAATAGATACAAAGCATTCTCAGTCATCCAGCTGAGGTTATCTGGAAGCTGAGTCATGACAACGGGACTTCTTTTCTTGAGAGATCGAACTGTTTTGACTGAGAACCTTCACAGACAAAGCAAGGGGAAATTCCACAAGCTGGCTCCCTTTTTCATCATTTAAACACTTCTTGCCATAAAACAATTCTGACTTATGGCAACAAGTGTTTTAATGGTAATTGGCATAAAAGAGTATTCCCAAATTAATAAAACTCTCTCTCTCTCCCTCTCTCTCTGTGTGTTTAAATAACTTAATTCTGTCACTTTTAAAATGGATGCTTAAGTATATATACACAACACATCAATTCCATCATGTAGAATTACCCATTGCTAGAGGATCCCAAAAGAAGAGTCTATAATTGTTTTTATGGTTGAGTCTCATGGTGTAGTGGTTAAACTGCTGTACTGCGGCTATAAATGCGCTCCCCAGGTAGCCAGCTCGAGGCTGACTCAGCCTTCTATCCAGCTTGCTGGAGGGGCATTGTGTAGCCTGCGTAACTAAATTGTAAACTACCCAGTGAGTGCTTTAAGCGCTAAGGGGCAGTATATAAGCAGAACACTTTGCTTTTATGGTTGCGGGGGCAGGGGACGGAGGAAGAGGGCAGAAGCAAGAACTGCTAGGATGTGGCTGTATTCCATCTGTGTCAAAATATTTTATGGGTATCAAAATCTTTAAAGAAATGGTGAAAGGATGAAACAAAGATGTCACTGAGTGCAACATGTCCAATGGAGGCATATACAGTACATACCTTTTAACCAATCAGGTAAACCAGTGTTGTCATGCCTGCTCCACAGAATGCAGACTACAAAACTACCTTCCTATTTCTGAATGATTTCCTTGGGGTAGGAAACCCGAGGAAGAAGAACTAAATCATACAAAAAAGCTCTACAAACATGTTGCTTGCATGCTTTCCAAAAGGTCTACCAACCACAACCTTTGTGGGGGATCCGGATGAAAGAATGTAGACTCGAGTCCAGTTATCCGACCAGTGGAGCGGTGATGTCACCGCCTTGCCATCAGCACGTTTTATTACATATCATTTACATTCCACAGTATGCACAGAATCAGTGATTGGTTACAAGAAAAGGGGTACATCCCAGAGTATGCACAGAATCAGGGATTGGTTACAAGGGAAACATCACATATGCTGGTTGGCTAGGATTGCCTCGTGTACAGAGCATGCTTTTCCCAGTTATTGATTACCATAACCCGTGTCCCTGCTGTTTGCAGATGGAAGGCGAGTTGATGAGAAAGGTGAGTTAATGACAAGGGGACAATAGATGAAGGGAAGACAAGAATAGGCAAAGGGAAATGAAAAGCAAAGAGGAATTATCCCAATAACCAACAGTAAATAAATGAGAGATGAACGGGGCAGGGTACACAAGCTGAATAATGAAAGGTAACTAATGGTTTAGCTAAATAGTAAGTAAATAGGCAAACTAAATTTATCCAATTTATCCAAGCTGGTTTGGGGGATAGCAAGGTCTGCAAACATGTGGATTCAGCAGAGTGCCCCATCAGGAGTGCTTTCACTCTCTTGGAATGCGGACTCTGGACCCAAATGAAGATTCTGGCTAGGCCTCATCCCAGCTGTCTGAATCGGATTCCATCAAACCTTGATAGCATATACAGTATAAATATTTGCCATGTTATATCTCCTTCTCGTATATCTGATGAAATGGATGTGTCCAAGAAAGCTCACACTGAAAAATATAGAAGTTAGTCTTTAAGGTGCCACCATGCTTTTCTCTTTTTATTTTTTTTTTAATTTTGCTTTGTTTTTCCTATAACACTTGCAGAGATGAACACAGCTACCCCTTCTACAGCTATTTGATTACAAACAACTTTTTGGATTTTTTAAAAAAAATTACCAAACAATTCTATTGTGACAAGATGGGCATTATGGTTGAGATAATCACAGGATATACGCATCAAAGCTCAGCCAGCATCAAATAAGACCATTCCTAACCACAAAGGGAAAAAAACTGTAATTTCATAGCATACTGTAAATGAGAGAAGTTCCAAATATCTGTTCTCTATCCTTTTAAAAACATCTTTTAAAATATGTTTATAACTAGAAACACCATCTCTTTGGAAGCACAAAACTCTGTTTGGCCAGAAAGGAATCTAACAGTTCTCATCCTGAGAGCTGGTTAATTGAATCCTGACTGACAGAGTGAAAAGTTTAGATAGCCCCAAACCTGGAGCTGGTTTCCTCTTGAAAGACTTGTGTCAGGATCCTGGTCTCAGAAATCCAGACAGCAGGTTTACTGAAAGCACTCTGGGATAATCGTCTCTGAATTGCAAAAGCTCTGTGCTTTTGTAATGCAGAAATACTTTGAATATGCCTTTCAAAATTTTATGCTAATTCCCTGAAGATATATGACAACATATTCTATTTTATGAATGACTGTCACTCTTTCTTTTAAATCAAGCTAACTTTAAAAAAAATCATTAAAGAAAATATGTCTTTTGACTCTGCTTCTGTTACCTTTCATTGTTGCAAACATTTTTCCTTTCTTTACCCATAAATCTGCAAAAAAATGGTGTCCCCATTGTAAAATTCCTTCCTGTTCCATTAATGCTCAAGGCCTTTTAAAAGGTCCAGTTTTTCAGCCCCTACAGCCTGGATTCTTTACAAATAAAATAAAAAAGCAGGTAAGGTCAACCAATCATTTATAAGAAAAATAATATTTGCATTTTAAATTTGGCGATGTTTAAAAACATATTTATGAATGGGAAAACAGTTTTAGTTTTTTTAAAAAACTCATAAATTGATTTTTTGGACAAAATTTCTTGAAATTGAGCATAGAGCAGGTGCAAACTGTCTGCTACAATGGTACCACGTTTGATAATAATCCAAAATCCAATTTCAAAGTTATATATAGATATTGTTTGAAGGGCTCATTTTTAGAATTGCTCTATAGAATGTTGATTTGCTCAGCTGTACAATAGATGTTGTCAGATATCTCTTCCATCAGATAACTAGCTGTTCTCTGGTTGTTTCCTGTGGTGTTGATTTGCCTACAGGTGTGTTATTTCCCTCAACAAAACTGGTTGGCATTGGAGCAGAAACTGTCTTTTAATCAGAGCATTGAAATGTCCCTTTTCTGGACTAGTAGACTTTCATCAGATTCTAGTCTAATTGAATTGAATTGTGGTAAAAAAGTAACTTTTCCGAGCTCTGCTTTTAAAGTAGGTGCGCCAAAAGCATAGGCATGTAAATGTGTCATTCACATATTTTTTCCAACCCAGCTGCCCTAGGGCTATTTTTTTTGCATGCCAGAATCCTATAAACAGTATGACTCATTGCAAACCACCCAAGAAGAATCCTTTTGAGACTGACAGGATCTTTCTGATCTCTTATGACTGAATGGCTTTTTGCCACAGTCACGTTTCGTTGGATTTATCTCATGAACATTGGAGGAAACGTTGCCATGTACAAGGGACCTATTTGCTAGATGTAAAAGGCAGAGCCTCTGATAATTTTTTTTTAAACCTGTTGAACTCAGGTTAGGTCATCCATCTTGTCATCTGTTTCCTTTTGGGAACAGGCTGGTGGAATTGGGGAGAAGATTTATTTATTCATTCATTTATTTATTAAATTTATATACCGCTCCATCTAGCTACATGGCTACTGTGGGCGGTTTACAAGCTGAACAAAAATCAAACCATAAGCAAAAAAATATAATATAACAAATAAGCACAAGTATATAAATAAAAACACTATAACCAGTAAATAATATGTATATAATATATAACAACAGCATAAAACAGGAGCAAGATGGACTACAGATAAGAGCAAATAATATATAATAAAAATCATTAGAACAGAAGATGTATGTGGAACAACTTGAGCAGGGAAACTGTAGGTGGTGACAGAGTCTTTCTTTCTTTCTTTCTTTCTTTCTTTCTTTCTTTCTTTCTTTCTTTCTTTCTTTCTTTCTTTCTTTCTTTCAGCTGTGATTCATGTATACCTAGAGCTGTCACCTTGGCTCAGTGGATTCAGGAAACCTGTATTCAAATCCTTGCTCAGTCATGGAAAGTCTTAGGAAGGGAGATGGGTAAAACCACTCTTTAAACTGAGATGGCGAAAGCCACGTTATATTCGCAGTCAGTGGCATATGGTTTGACAGGATATAAAATAACAAGTATACTGTGCTTATGTATGTGTACAATATAGGACTCTTTGTAAGTTTCTAGCCCACATTGCTCCTGGTTTACCAGTAAAGCCCATCTGCAAATTGGGTGTAGCTTCCTCATTGCCCTGCTATAAACCTATTTTTGTGTGGAATTAATGTGGGGATGGGGGATGAGGAATGAAAAAATAACAAGAAATTGAGAATGTGTAGTTGGGAGAGGTGGAAAGCTTGATTTCAAAATTCCCTTTCATGGGTACTTAGACAAAAACAAACAAAACAAAAAAATAAAATAAAAGCAGAATGGCACCTTAAAGACTATCTTTAAGACTAACAAACACATATCTGAGAAAGGTGCTGCTGTGTTTTTGTTTTGATGTTGTATCTTGTTTTCTCTTGGCTTTTGCTTCCATCTGGTTAGGTTTTCAGGGTTTTTTGTAAATTTGGAAGAGGAGGACCTGAAAATCCCATATTCAGTCCCTCTCTCGTGGGAGAGCACAAAAAAGCAGGTAGGTGGATTCGTTCACGTTAAATAAGAGACAAGACTTTTGTAAAGCTAATAACCTGTAACCACTCATTCACAACCAAACCACTCTCAAATAAATTGCACTGTCTGCACCATTTGTCCATGAGAAACCTTTCCTTCCCACAGTTCAGATATTTTTCCATGTAACAGAAGAAGCATTGGAGGACAGAAATCGATGACTTCCTTTCCTCACCATGTACTATTTTCTATTCTTTCTTAATACAGTGGTACCTCTTATGATGAATTTAATTCATTCTACAAGTCATTTCATAATATGAAAAATTGGTCTTGCGAAAACGCAGTTTCCCATAGGAATGAATGGGAAACTGATAATTCCATTCCAGAGGTCGGAAAAAAAGGCCAAAAAAGCCATTTCCCCCCAGACCTCTTTATAAAGTGCACTTTAAAGGCATGCAAAGCCAGAACCCCCCACCCCCACCCCACAGTGTGGTGCAAAGATGGACCAAATAAAGCAGTAAGACAAACCCCAGGCCGTTCCCGCCAAAAGTGCAATGAAAACCAATGCAAAAACACAAAAGAAAGGAAAGAAACCCCAGCTCCCTACCTTTCCAAGTTCTAAAAGTCCAACAATGGCTGCAAAACAATGTTCAGAATGGCTCCAAAACTTTATGAAAAAACTCCACAAAATACAGGGGTGCAATGCATCTCGGATAACTTGTTTCAAAATGCAGAGTGGCTTTTCATCATGTGAAGCATCCCATAGGGAATTTTTGTCTTGTGAAGCACCCCTATTCCCAGAAATTTTGTTAGCCTTATGAGTTTTTTATCTTACAGGGCATTCGTCTTAAGAGGTATTACTGTATTTATGATACTTGAGACAAAAGCATGGAATTCTATTTTTTGTGGGGTACTGCACATGCCAGAATCCTCTAGATCCCAATTGGGAGATTATGCCAACTGTAAGCCCAAAAAGCAATGTTTCAAAGCTATATTCTAGACCTGAGATGTACATCTTCTTCAGTATTGAAGGCTGGCACGGAGTGTTGGCCAAAATGAGTGAAGTTAAATAAAATAAGCACATTAAAAGAAATTAGATTAGATTAAAATATTTAAAACTCCATTTTTGTTAGAGTTTTTCATAAAATGGTAAATGTTTGGAAAATCTAATTGCTCATATTCAGACTTAAGGTCCTGTTCTACCGTTAGGCAAAGTGGGGCAGGAGATGCTGGTGGCAGCAAGTGGCAGAAAGAGAAAGTGCTTTGCCCCACAGACACCCTGCAGCTAAGCTAGCCAGCTGCCTTTTAGTCTCATGAAAAACACTGTCTCATTACCAACATGAAAGAAAGAGTTAGCACTCAGATTTTGTCCATGAAATGGGAGGGGCCCCCAATTTAGGCTTTGCCTCTGGTGGCAATCTGGCATGGGCTGGCTAGGCCTGTCAGTCTTAAAACCTTCTCCCAAGTTTTGTCATTCCATTAATTCTTCTTCTTTACAATTCCTGTCTGCTCACATTTGCCCTAAATCAAACTGAAGTCTGCTGAATGCCTCTGCCTCTGCTCTAAAATCGTATTTGTTATGAAAGAATGGTGGCGTCATAATCAGTTACCACCCTTACGTGAAAAGATGGCAGGCATTTAGCAGATTCTGTAGCTGATAACTCTCCTAGGCTTGCAAAGCAATCCTCACAAAGAACAAGGCAGTTGCAAAACAAGAAACACCCGATGGAAAAGAATAATTTTTGAGCCAGCTAATAATACCTTTTCGGTTTCTCTGAAATGCCTGGCAGGAAGATTGCTAAACATGTCATTTTATTGATTCAGCTCCTCTAGTCTTGTCAGACACAATCTTCTCATTTTCTCCAAGGGCTGTCTTGATAGAAACCTAGTCTAGTAGTCATCAGTATATTTCTGCAAACTAGGCTATCAGTTCTTGGAAACCTCAGACATCATTGCAATCATGAAGGGTCCATTGTACCCTGAAAGGAAATTTTAATGTTTGAAGGGTCTATAGGAGCAATTGCATAAACAGAGGATAGGCAGTGGGTAGGGGTAACCCGGAATCCAATGCTGGGCAATATCTTTATTAAGATAATGTAATGTGTTACAAAATACTTTATGTCTAAATCCTAAAGGTCTCTAGAACTGTTCTTCAGCATAATTACTGTTTTCTGTAGTCAATTTGCTTCCAACCTATGGTGAATTTAGGAAGATTTTTGAGAATTTAAAGGAGTGATCTAACACTTGTGGGACTTTATGTCTGCGAAGATTCTAATCTCAGTCATCCAGGTGAGTTTATCTGGAAGTTGAGTCATGGCAACTGGACTTCTTTTCCTTGAGAGATTGAAACATTTCGCTGCTCATCCAAACAGCTTCGAGTTGCGAGTCCTCCATTTTATAGCTCACTTTGACCTCTTGTCACCCTGGTTTGAATTAGGCCAGAGTTCATCTTAGGAATCCAATTGCCATGACTCAGCTTCCAGACTTGGAATGTGGGACTTGTTTTCAACAGGATAGATAGTAGAAAACACATGCTACTGAGCATGGGTTCACAGCTAGTGGTGAAGGCTTCTGGGACTTTTAGTCCAAGAATATCCGAGGAATCAAGGTTAGGAACCACTGTTATAGAAGTAGTAACTGACAATTACCAAACCACGCCAGCTGTTACAGCCACAAGAACAGTGGTTGAATTCTACCTCAAGATGGCAACTGCTGATGGAATAACACAAACTCCATCCTAAGATGGCGACTGCTGGTTGAATACATCACTTTGATTTGCGGTCACCCTTAAGTTTTCAGACACTGAGATCCATCCCTTTCATTCCATCACAGTATGGATGACTAGGTGTAATCATATATACCTTCACAGCTACCAGTGACTCATGTAGTTTGAAATTTTCATCTCGAGACTACATTTAAATGACATTTCTTTTTAACACTAATGTTCATGTAATGCTATGTGAGGACTTGACAAAAATGTCACTGTTCTATCTTTTCTTGAAGATATATATTCAAAGATTTTGATAGGTCACAACACTCTCCATCCTCCATTTTCCCCAGAATACCTTTCCAAAGCTCTTCAACCATCATATTTTCTATAGATGTACGCCTATATTCTCTACCTCACTAGGTCTGCTGTATCCTTGTTTTGGACACTGCAGATTAAAAAGGAGATGGATAAGCTTGAACATGTCCAGAGGAGGTTGACCAGGATGGAAAATGATCTGTAAATCAAAATTAAATATATGTAACATAAAAACGAGACAGATATATGATAGCAATATTCATGTGAAAGTTAATAATGTGAAAGATGCTTTTTAAAAAAAGTCTCATTTTTCAAGGCCAAACCACACATTACAAACACTTATGTATTTCTGTAGCATGACTGAGTGACTGATATCTGTAATGATTGCTTTCCTTATGTTGCTTGAAATTGCAGACTTGTGTGAGACTTGTGTGTGCTGCTTTCTTTACTGTACATATACTTGGCAACCAACTGAACAGGCCAACAGGAAACAAACAATGCCACCAAGAGACTGAAAATAATGAAAAGTCTTTTCATGTGGGACAGTCACTTTTAACACACATGCCCTGCTCTGTCACTGAGGTAATTCAAGTAACTAAAGCTGGAAACAAGAGATCCATATAGGAACATGAAGATGGAGAATCTGCAGCCTTCCAGATACTGCTAGAATAAAATGCCCATCATCTCCAAACACTGACATGTGGTCTAGGGCTGATAAGAGTTGTAATCCAAGAATCTCTGGCAATCTGTTTGCCCCCCCCACCCCCACACAGTGGTATATAAACCCTACTAAAGCCAAGGCCCTAAGCATATCCGATCTCGCCTGATTTCGGAAGCTAAGCAGGGTCGGCCCTGGTTAGTACTTGGATGGGAGACCACCAGGGAATACCAGGTGCTGTAGGTGCCTGGAGTAGGAACTGGCAAGCCACTCCAGTATTCCTGCCAAGAAAACTCCATGGACTGGAGTCATAAAGGGTCGGTCACGACGACTGTAATGATGCAACACAAAGCCAAGGGAATAGACATGGGCACGATTCAGCGAAATCCTTGTTTCCGTTTCCGTTCGTCGTTTCCGTTACCTAACGAGGAACGGTAATGACAATTACTCCGCTCCAGCTCGAACCCGACCCGATAAAGATAAATTGGGTCTATTTGTCATTGTCGTTCATGGCATCGTGGCGATCGCGCAATGCCAAGCAAGCAGCACAGAAAAAAAAGTTTAAACCCCCCCCCCGATTCCTGGCCATAAAAGCAGGCGAAAATATGCCTGTCTCGGTGAGGGCACCTACCAGAGAGGGGTGGTTTCTGGGGGGGGGTCCCCGGCCTTCCCCCCCTCCTGTCCTGGGCTGCTGGTACCAGGCTGGGGGGGGCATCCTCGTCGTCTCCATTTGCCATGTGGTGGTGGGGATCCAAAATGGCGACCGCAATATTTATTTTTAAATCGTGGTCCAAAAACCCACCAAAGTACCACAGAAACATTTGAAAATTAGGTATTCTAACTGCCAAAATGTTTATAGTAGCAGCAGTGGGTTTTTCTTGCAATAAAACGTCTCCATTGATTTTATTTTATTTTATTTTTATTTTTATTTTTATTTTTTCACACCTGCGCATGCGCAATGATGGGCTGGCCATGGGATGGGACCATGCAAATTTTTGGACCCATTCCACCAATCGCATGGCCAGGTTTTGACTGAGACTTCTGGGTGTGCCAGAGAGGGCATTAAAAGCCCACAAACCCTAACCCTAACCCTAACCCAACCCTAACCCATACGCCAGTACACTGTCCTTCTTAGTGGGTCAGAGGCACCCAGAGGTGCAGCCCACTAACCCACCCTAACCTTAACCGTAACCCTAAGCCTAGCCCTTACCCTAACCCCAACCCTAACCTAGATCCGTACGCAAGTACACTTTCCTTCTTAGTGGGTCCCAGGCACCCAGAGAGGTGCCTCCCACAGCCCACTATCCCCTACCCCTATCCCATTCCCTAATCTGTACGTCAGTACGCTAGTACGCTCCCCTTCTTAGTGAGTCAAAGTGAGGCACCCAGAGAGGTGCCTCACAGAGCCCACTATCCCCTATCCCATTCCCTAACCTGTACAGCAGTATGCTAGTATGCTTCCCTTCTTCCTGAGTCAGAGGCACCCAGAGAGGTGCCTCTGCCACCCCACCCTAACATAATGTAATGTATGGTACGCAGCGGCTCCGCGAAACGCTTCCCTTGCTTCCCTTCTTAGTGGGTCAGACATCAGAGAGGCACCCAGAGAGGTGCCTCCCAGAGCCCACTTACCCCAATCCCAAACCCACCCCAACCCACAAACGACAAACGACAAACGACAAATGGAAACGACAATTTTTTGAAAATTATCGCGACAAACGGAAACAACCTGAAACGGATCTGTCCCGACAAACGACAACTCAAAACATCATTTTTTCTGGTCGTGCCCATCTCTACAAGGGAAATTACTCTGATTGACTGGAAGTTGAGCCATGGCAACTGGACTTTTCTTGAGAGATTGAAATGTTTCGCTGCTCATCCAAACAGCTTCATCAGTCTGATGAAGCTGCTTGGATGAGCAGCGAAACATTTCAATTTCTCAAGAAAAGAAGTCTAGCTGTCATGACTCAACTTCCAGATAAACTCACCTGGATGACTGAGAATCTTTATGGACACATTACTCTGATTAAGCAATGTACAGTTGCACTGCACATTGTAAACCTTCAAAAATTATTTAGAGAATAAATCATTTTGCATGAACAAGATCTGCTTCTCCAAGTAAGCATCCATGGGACTGCAACTAGATTTGGGTTGTTTATTCTCTATCTACCTACCAATGTGGCAGTAAGACTGCTGTTGGCCAACCGCACAAATACTGGAGCTCCTTGAAGGAAAGATCAGATATATACATCATTCTCCTTCTTAGTTTAATTAGTTATTGTTGTTTTACGCTGGGGTGCATACTTTGTTTTAAATTGTCTGTATTGTATTGTCTGTTTGTTTGTATTACTAGGCCGACCTGGTTCAGCCCCTGTTCCAGGGTTCCATTAGGAAGATGGGCGGTATAGAAGCTCTCATAATAAATAAATAAATAAATAGTCCTTTTTCAGTTTTGCATATTGCTAGGAATAGGCTGAAGATCTCTTACATAATAAATAGAATGTGAAGGTTGGGTTTTATGGGAGATAAAGGACATTCATGGCACTGCTAAGGTACAATCCTGTTTTATCAGTGAAGTTCTGAACAATAAGAATTATTATCACCTTTAATCCTTCTTGGTATCATTACAGTACCCTTTGTTCTAATCCTGGCTTTGTAGAGGCTCACAGCAAATTTGCAAGGACTTAGTTTAATCCTGACTGAGTTCTATTTGATGTCAATTGAGCATTTACATGAAATATTACTCTACTCCGTTTAAATCCATATAGTTATGGCGTAGGAAACAGGAGGAGGAGCAGGAGGTGATGATGGAGGCAGGCAAAGAGGATCATCAAGCATGCTCTAGTAAGAACTCTTCTGCTTTTTCATATCTCTTCTTAGCTTCCCTATGGAGAGGAAGAGAAGAGTGAAGGAAATATATAAAGAAAATGGAGGCCAGTCCTACCATCACGAAGAGTGAAGGATTTGTTTCCAGAGTGGAGAAATATTTTTTTTCTTAATATATCTCCCAAATCGCCTCAGGCAGCATAACCTCCAGTGTCCATTTTGGCTGAGACCATTCCTCTTTTTTTTATTGCCTTCGGTGACAAAGGAAGTTACATTTTGGATTAAAACTCATGATCCACTAGTCAAGATGGGCAATGGCTGTGATGACTGGGAGAATCTAGGAATTGTGGTCCAAAGAAACAGCTGTGCCAGCCTCTACTGCTAGGGGCTATGGAAGGGGCAGTGCCATCCTCAGGGCCTCTCCTCTGTTGGAGGACTAAGCTGTGTGCTCTCTGTGGCCTGCCTTATACCCATTAAGTCAGCCTGCCGTCCTCAGGTGAGGTGGAAGATACTGCCTTATGAGCAGCAGCTACCTTGAGTCCCATCGCTGGTAGGAAGGTGGCATGGTAGTGCAGTAAACAGATAGACAGGCAGGCAGACAGACAGACAGGTAGACAAATAATATATATCAGCCAAACAGAGTTGCTGAGATAGATGGAGCCCCAAAAGTAACC
Source organism: Phrynocephalus forsythii (assembly GCA_029282475.1). Lineage (NCBI taxonomy): Eukaryota > Metazoa > Chordata > Lepidosauria > Squamata > Agamidae > Phrynocephalus > Phrynocephalus forsythii. The sequence goes on from JAPFRF010000002.1 coordinate 31,537,695, forward strand.
TATTCCAAATCCTCACCAATGCAGGACAACCATAGTTAAAGCAGATATCCTGACTGAGGGCTGTCTCACCTCTGTTTAAGAACTTCCAGTGAAGGAGATTTTGGCCTTTCCCAGAAAATCAGTTCTCTCATAAAATAGTTTTTTTTTTAATCTTCAAGAATATTTTGTTGAAATCTCCTTCCCTGTAATTTGCCTTGTGGCGCAAAGGCTCTGCTCACAACCTGGGTTTGATCTCAGACAGCTCAGGTAGCCAGCACAGAGCGGGTTCAGTCTTCCCATATTTTCTGAGGTCAGTAAAATGAGTACACAGCTCATTGGGCCTGGGTGTGTGTGTGAATATGTAGCCTGCACAATTAAACTGACAACTTCCCAGAGAGTACTTTAAGCATGATGGGGCATGTACAGAAACCACATATTTTGCTTTTGCTTTTAATTTGAATCCAGTGCTTTGGTGCACACCATTTCGAGCTGTAGAAAAAAAAAAGCTTAGTCTGCTGTCCAAAACTTTAAAAACTACAGAATATGGCTGCAATATTACCTTTCAGTTTCTTCTCAAAGCCAAAGGTAGCCAGCTTTTCAACTGTTCATCAAGGCTTGTTTGCCAGACCTTTCCTTCAAAATGGGATGAGAGACTGACTCAGAACACTTCCACCTGCCACACCTGGAGCTTAAAGCACTATTTAGGCAACCTAGGTTTGTTCTACCACAAATATTTGGAAGACTAGTCTAATCCGCATTTGTAAGTGAATAGATGGGGGCTGCCATCTTGTCCACCACCTCATCACACATAAAAATGTCTTGTGCAGATCCTGAAGAAGTCATCAGATTCTGCCGAGGCTGGACTGTTTCTTCCATTCTTTACTGGACCAATAATCACCAACTGCCCTGTTTCCGTTTTCGGTTATCGTTTCTGTTATGTAATGGAAACAGTAACGATAATTACACCGCTCCAGCTTGAACCCGACCCGAAAAAAGAAAAATTGGGTCGGGTTTTTCGTTGTCGTTAATGGCATCGCGGTGATCGCGCGATGCCAAGCAGCACAGAAAAAAAGTTTTAAAAAGGAAACCCCCCCGACCCCCGGGCAAAAAAGCAGGCGAAAATATGCCTGCCTGAGGACACCTACCAGAGGGGTGGTTTCTGGGGGGGGGGTCCCCGGCCTCCCCCTCCTCTCCTGTCCTGGGGTGCTTGCACCATGCTGGGGGGGGGTCATCCTCGCCGTCTGTCTCGCTGCATGCCATGCGGTGGGGGGGGATCCAAAATGGCGACCGCAATTTTTCTTTTGAAATTGTGGTAAAAAAACACACCAAATCACCACAGAAACATGTGAAATTTATTTATTTTAAATGCCTGAATTTTAATAGTAACAGCAGTGGGTTTTTTATAGCAATAAAACGTCGAATTGATTTTATTTTATTTTATTTTATTTTTTATTTTTTTAGACCTGCCCATTTGGGCTGGGCATGGAATGGGACCATGCAAATGTTTTGAACCATTCCACCAATGGCATTGCCAGGTTTTTGACTGACACTTCTGGATGTCTCGGAGGGCATAAAAAGCCGAGGCACCTTCCAGAAATTGCAGTCGGGTGTGGATGTGGTTGAGGGAGGAGGGCTGGCTGCTGGTGCTGGTGTGATCCGATCGAGATTGAGGAGGGAGGCTGGAGGCTTTAGGATTTAAGTTAGGCAGGCAGGGAGGGAATTGAATTTAGAAAATAATTTCTTTGATTCCCTGCAGCTTTGTCTGCTGAAGGGAATAGCAGTTTATTCTTTATTTCTTCTCTGGCAGTTTGTGAGGATTTTTTTCTGATATTGGATAAAGGGGGAGGTTCAACTGGGAGTGGGAGATGTGGGTTTATTTTAAAAATATATTATATTCTACCATTTATTTTCTATTTTCCCAACTTCAATTTGCTTGCACACACACACATTTGGGGTGCAAGCCAAGAACAGAACCTCTATCCTAAGTGATATCCTAACTGCCCACTCGCCCGTCCGCCCGCGCCACCACCCGCCTGCGGCCCGCGCCGCTGGCTGCCCACTCGCCCGCCCGTGGCCGCTGCCCGCTCGCTCACCCGCCCGCGCCTCCCGTCTGCCGCTGTCGCCACCCGCCCATGGCCCCCACCCCCACCGCCCGCCCACCCGCACCTCCCCGCGCCCCGCCCCCCGCCCCACCCGCCGCCTAGGGCGCAAAAACACCTAGCGCCGGGCCTGATTGCGGGACGCCCCCTATGCTCTGGGGGAAGTCAAATCGCACTAAATTGCGGTGGAAACGACAAACGACAAACAAAACGACAAATTTTTGAAAAATTTCGCGACAAACGGAAACAACCCAAAATGGACCCGTTCCGACAAACGAAAACTCGAAACGTCATTTTTTCTGGTCGTGCCCATGTCTACCTATAAGGTAGGATCTGTTTTACCGTCCTGCTTGAATATTTCCTTTTTTTGAAAGGCCTCCTATTTTTTTCTTTCATTGCCATATAAGCGTTAGGACACATTGAGTGCAAATCATGGCTCTCTCATGCTGAACTGTGAAAATAACCAAGGGAATGTCACAAATATTTGCTGCCCAGCGTTATCGTAAATAAATGTTGACATTAATTATTTCTGTGCACATCACATAGAAGTGCAGTAGCCAGATAACAGAGATCAGGTGCCTGTTCCCAAGGTCTCCGACAATAACAGTGGGATATAAATAATGGTGTAAAAATGCCTGTGCCAAAGAATATCAAGTAAAATTTAAAGCAGACTCTTTTGTTTGTTTGCTTTATACTGTCATATGTCTGATTGTCACCCTCCAAACAAGCACTGACAATCCAAAATATAATGCACACCCATATGCATTTCCAGTTAATCTAAAATTCCATCTATTTCTTTTGGACATTTTATTTCAACTGTAAAAAAGCTCTGACAACATTGCTTGAGGCTTATACTGTACTCATTCTTATGTTCTCTGTTGCAACAGCGTGGTCAAAGACAGGATAAAAAGTCCATAACAACAAAAGCCTCCTGAGTAACATTTCCATGAAGAACAAACACTTGAGTGCTCTCTCGCTTTTTTATCACGGATGTAACCATGGCAACTGCTTTCTTTTCCTGTAAGTTCACGGCTATCTTTCTATGTCATCCTGTTTGACAAATTTGTTCCTGACACTGCCTGCCTGTTTTGGCACGACTGGACCGGACCAACCGCTCAGAACAAAAGTGGCAGGCCCAGGACTCACAACAAGGATATGATACCTGATATCCTGTGGGAAATACCTTGTGGTCATCTGGGAATTTGATGACGTTCCCCTCCTGAAATGTGTAAAAATTCTGACACAGCTTCTTAGTGCTCAAGGAGTTGCTTTTGTCCATCTCTATTTTCCATCCTTCGTGATAATGTTTCCATTTTAAACACTTAGGGAGGGTGAGGAAACCAGCTATGTTCCTATAAGGATCTGTTCCAATGGGATTTAACTCCAGCTAAGCCTGGAGAAAGCTGCCTAGATGCCCTAAACACATCCAATCTCGCCTGATTTCGGAAGCTAAGCAGGGTCGGCTCGGGTTAGTAGTTGGATGGGAGACCAGCAGGGAATACCAGGTGCTGTAGGCGCCTAGAGTAGGAACTGGCAAACCACTCCAGTATTCCTGCCAAAAAACTCCATAGACATGGAGTCACGAAGAGTTGATCACGAATGTAATGACACAACACACACACACAAGCCTGGAGGGGATTGTCACCTAACACAATGATTTGCTCACTTACTGGGCAGTAAGGTCTAATGAGTACAACACAAAGGCTTTCTTCTGAGTAAATATACATAATACAGTGCTGTTAAGCTTTATAAAGGCCCTCAATGTGCCATGTACATGCCCATATTTCTTGCTTTAGCTGGGCAGGGTTGTTATTGTATGTGGTTTGTTGTTATAGTTAAATTACTTTTTTCTTTCTTGTCTCCCACTTACCATGCACACAGAGAAGATAGTTGGTTTAAGAGGGGAGCCAGGGAAGCCACTCATGTGTGTATTGAAAATCCCTCTCTCAAAAGAGGTGGGGGACTCAGGCACAACCGGTCTGCCAGTTATCATGCTGGCCTTTCATAGATTTGTTTGTTTATTTATATATTTATTTATTATTTTTGCATTTCTAGACCACTCTGATTCTCCCAAAGGAACTCTGGGTGGTTTACACCAGTGCTCCCCAACCTTTTTATCCCTGCGGACCGGTAAATTTTTGATAATTTTTCCGTGGCCCGGGGGTGGGGGGTGGGGAGGGGGGGAGATAAAGGAATGCGAATGTGGGGTCGGGCCGGGAGAGAGAGAGAGAGACGCACACACGCACGACCGCACCACACCACCCCTCCCTCTCACCTTTGCAAACCGGCCAGTTGGGACTCTTCCTTTCCGGGGAGGCCCGGCTTTGCTCGGGGACCGCCACCACTGACAGGGCCGGATCCTTCCCGCGGAGGAGGAGAAGAAGGAGCAGGCGCTGCCTTCGGGCGCCAGCGGGAAGCGTGGGGCAGCGGCGGCGGCAGCAAAGAGCCTGGGGGAGGTGGCGGGTGGGGGGCCGAGGGGGGCTGCCGCGCGCCCCTCCCCCTCCTCCTCCTCGTGTGGGGCTGCCCCGCGGTGGCGAGGACCCGGTGGGCGGCTTTCTTTCTTTCTTTCTTTCTTTCTTTCTTTCTTTCTTTCTCCCTCCCTCCTTCCTTCCTCTTTCTTTTTCTTTCTCTCTCTCTCCCTTCCTCTTTCTCCCCCTTTCTTTCATTCTTTCTTCCTCCCTTCCTCCTTCCCCTTTCTTTCTTTCTTTCTTTCTTTCTCCCTCCCTCCTTCCGTTCTTCCTTCCTTTCTTTCTTTTTCTTTCTCTCTCTCTCCCTTCCTCCTTCTCCCCCTTTCTTTCTTTCTTTCTTTCTTTCTTTCTTTCTTTCTTTCTTTCTTTCTTTCTTCCTTCCTTTCTTTTTCTTTCTCTCGCTCTCTCCCTTCCTCCTTCTCCCCCTTTCTTTCTTTCTTTCTTTCTTTCTTTCTTTCTTTCTTTCTTTCTTTCTTTCTTTCTCTTTCTTTCTTTCTTTCTTTCTTTCTTTCTTTCTTCCTCCCTTCCTCCTTCCCTTCTTTCTTTCTTTCTTTCTTTCTTTCTTTCTTTCTTTCTTTCTTTCTTTCTTTCTTTCTTTCTTTCTTTCTCCCTCCCTCACTCCCTTTTTTCTTTCTTTCCCTTTTCTTTACCCCCTCCCTCCATTCTTTCTTTCTCCTCCCTCCCTTCCTCCCTCCCTCCCTCCTTTCTTTCTTTCTTTCTTTCTTTCAGGGTGGGGCGATTGCATGGGGAGTCGCAGCGGCGGCGGGATGGGGGCGATTGGGGGATTGCGGCGGTGGTGGCGGTGGCGGGGGTCGCGCGGCGGCGGGGGGCAATTACGGGGGGTTGCGGCGGCGGCGGCTCCTGGGACGGCCCCGCAAGGCCGGTGGACGGGGGACCGAGGCAGGCGGGGGCAGCAAGGTGGCGGGCGGCCCGGGACGGCCCCGCGAGGCCGGTGGACGGGGCTGAGGCCAGCGGGGGCAGCAAGGCGGCGGCAGCGGCTCCCGGGACGGCCCCGCGAGGCCGGTGATGGGGGCTGAGGCTGGCGGGGGCAGCAAGGCGGCGGCAGCGGCTCCCGGGACGGGGGCGATTGGGGGGATTGCGGCGGCGGCGGGGGCGATTACGGGGGGGTCGCGGTGGCGGCGGCGGGGCGGGGACGATTGCGGCGGGATGGCGGTGGGGGCGGCGGTGGGGGCGATTGTGGGGGGGGCGGGAAAACATCTGGGCCGGCCCGCAACGCCCCCCCGCCCGCCGCCAACACAGGTGCAGTCCGGCGGCAATGGCAGTGGGGGGGCTCCGCCCTGGAGCTCGGCCGCAGGTAGGGGCCAAAGGGCGCGCGCCCCGAGGGAGGAGGAGGAGGAGGAGGGGCACCCACCTGCTCTTCCAACCGAGGGGGCCCCCTCCTCCCCGCTGGCCCCCCGCGCGCCCGGCCCCCAGGGCAGGGGGGTTGGGGCCGGGAGGAGGCGAGGAGGGGCAAGCGGGCCAAATGGGGTTCCTGCTGGTGGTGGTGGTGGTGGAGGAGGGTGAGGAGGAGGAGGGCGGAGGAGGAGGAGGATGCGCCGCCGCCGCCGGCGGGCAGAGGAGGGAGGCAAAGGCAAATGCGGCGGCGGCGGCTCCTCCAGCCTTCCTCCTCCACCGGCCGCCTGCGGGAGAGAAGAGGAGGAGGAGGAGGGCGGCGGAGGAAAAGGGGAGGAGCCTCCCCGGCCTCCCCAGGCGGCCCGGTGCCGACCGGTCCACGGACCGGCACCGGTCCGCGGCCCGGGGGTTGGGGACCACCGGTTTACACGAAAGCCAAATAAATAAGCAGCAATTAAAATCAATAAACAACAAATAAATCAAATGAAATAGTAACAAGCAACAGCAGAAGCCCGGCAAGAGGCCAAGGAGCTCAAAATAGAACAAAAAACAGGAGGAACAGCACAACATATGCTTCTTTAAAAAGCCAAGTTTTTAGTGATTTTTAAAAGACTAGTAGGAGCCCAGTTTGGCAAATCTTGCAAGGCAATTTGTTTCACATATCTGGGCCCACCACAGAGAAGGCCTGATTACAGGTAACCTTACAGGCCTCTCGAGGGGTGGCCACCTGGAGTGAGAGTGCCAACGATGCTCTAGTGGGCTGGGCCGACACTGGGTTTTGGGTGATCCATTCTGCCAGATACTCAGGCCCCAAGCCATGGAGAGTTTGTAAACCAAAACCAGTACTTTGAACCTTATTCGGGAGGCAATGGGTAACCAGTGCAGGCGAACCAGAATTGGGGTGATGCGGTCAAATCAGCCCGCTCCAACCATCACTCTGGCCGCCACATTCGGCACTCGCTGCAGTCACTGAAGAAGGGTCAAGGAAAGCCCCATGTAGAGAGTGTTACAATAATCTATCCTCGATATGACCAGCACCTGCACGACTGTCCTCTGGGAGTCCCCATTGAGGTATGGGCAAATCTGGGCGATAAGCTTAAGATAGTAAAAGGCTGACTTGGAAACGGCTGCCACCTGACAGATCAGAAGCACTTCACACCTCCACAAGGAAGGCCACAGCTAAGGATTCATACTTAAGGGGTGTTAGGATGGGTTGCATAAGTGGGACTTTCACACACCCCAGGCCGTTGAACATCTAATGAGCCTATTCAGGTCATTGTCTGCCTAACAGGACTATTCAGGCCACTGTCCACCTAACTAGCCTCTTCAGTCCAGGGTGGTGTGAAACCAAGCTGAACTATACATTGGAAGCCATACATCAACTTCCCTCAGACTGACAAGGCTACTTGGATGAGCAGTGAAATGTTTCAATCTGACAAGACTCAACTTCTGGATGAAATCTAAAATGCACCCTGGAGCTGCTGGGAGCCCCACAAAACAAAACACAGAGATACCAGGTAATTGTATGCCTTTCTCTACAAAGTAATGGCACCACTTGGCTGAGTCAAGAGACTTAAATCATTTTTGATCACATGGGATAGCATGACTAAAAAATCCTTGTTACCTTACTTTGCTACTTTTCTTGTTGGTAACAAAATCAACTAATTAGTGTTGCACTCTGTTCCTGGAGAGAAGGCTAGGAGACCATCACACTATGACACACTCTTTTTCTGTGTGCCACGCAGGCTGTTCTGGACCCTATAACCTTGCCTACTGCCCCTGGACGCACTGAAGATGCTGCCCTGTCACCAATGTCAAAGTAGTCTTCCTGGAGCTGGATTCTTTGGGATGAATTATGGGTGTGTGGTAGGTCCATGTGGCATAACTGGGGGAGACAGGGTTTTGGACAGGCATCATATATGTCAATATTTATAACAATGGAACCAGTTACCTCAGGGAGCGGTGAGTACTCCAACACAGGAGGCATTCAAGAAAATATTAAACAACCAGCTTTCAGATCTCCATTGATTTGGATTCCTGCATTAAGTAGCAGGTTGGACTCAATGACCTTTTAGGCCCTTTCCAATTCCATGATACTATGATTCCATAGGTAGGATTTTTATCTCAGAAGGCATTATAGTACTGATACTATACTAATCACAGTACTAAGTAATAATAGAATTGATTGTGAGGTAATTGAATAGAGTTGAATTTGAGGAAATATAGATTTTGCCTGAATTGGTGTATGTCAATGTTGGCAAACCTATGGCACGGGTGCCAAAGGTGGCACTTGGAGCCCTTTCTGTGGGCCCCTGACATCGCCCCTTCACAGCCACCTGTATCCAGGTTAAGTTGCTGTATTGGCCCTTTGCGAATAATTAGTGGGTTTTGAATTGCAGTTTGGGCACTCGGTCACTAAAAGGTTCACCATCACTGGTGTATGTTGTCATACAGTTAACACAATAGAGAATTTGAATGGGGTTGAGAGGGTAAACAATTCATTTAACCTTACAAAACAAGAAGAAAACAGGTAAAGGAAAGAAGCAATGCCAGATGATGCGGAAGATGAGGTCTCACCTCAGTACCAACTAAGTTGACTTAGTAAATATTTAATTTTCTTTCTCCAATTCAGAGTTAACTATTTAACTCTGATTTGGGGAAACAACATTTCCCATTCAATTTCCCTCCAAGGACATATTACTATTATTTTTTTTAATTAACAGTTTAAGTTAGTCAAACTCAGGTCCTGCTCATGGGTATGTTAGCCTACACTTTTTCTTAATTAAATGGACATATTTATTCTTCTTGGTGTGACAGAATGCTAATGAAAAACTGTATCATTAAAGCTGATGAACTAGCCATAGTGTTATTTCTGTATTACATGACAGGTGCTAAGCAGACATCCCTGAAGACTAAAATTCTCTTCTCAGAGAACAGCTTTCTTGTGTCTTTTGCTAATTCCCCCCAAAAGTTCCATCCCATCTGGCCTTTAAGTCACCTTATACAACCCTCCTTCAGCAGCCAATTTCTTTCACATTACCTTTCTTTGGAACAAAACAAAAGGAACTGGCACATCCACTAGTCGCAAGAGTGCACTTTCCTAGAAACAGAGTTGGTACAAACCATAGGAGAAGTTAAAGATCTGCAGACGTGCTCCTGAGGAAGGCTTTGGCTGAAATTTGGAGAGTTTGATTTTTTTAAAATACTCATAGACCTGCAAATCTACATATTTATCTCCTACATCCTGGGACTTGTTCTCTATTTTTCACCCTTGTCATGATCTTCCTTTGACCGTCAAAACTACACCTTTATTACACTTTTAGCTGGGTCTTTTGGCACTCAGAAATATGCTCCTTTCAGGAATGAGAAAAGCAGATGTCTAGTAGTTATAGAAAAGCACCAGAACCCCAGGCTAGACAACAGGTGGAATCTTATTAACTATTGTTCTTGGAGAGGTCCTGGTTCTTGATATTCGAGGGTCTCTAACTGTTAGCAAAAATAGAATGAAGACTTATTTCCAGACAGGTAACTACAGTATATTATGTCTTTTGCTGTGGGTTGGGAGGAAGAGAAGTGTTGTTGCAAATTATACATTTTACTTGGCATGTGCTTTTGTGGACTGTAGCTCACACCAGATGCAATAGAATATATTTCCCATATCTGTGCAATGACCGAGATTTCTGGAAAAAATGATCTTGCTGTTTCTTCAGCCCAGCTTCTTCTCTGGATATTAGGTACAAGAGGTTAATATATTCTAGGACATGCTGATTTCAACAAGATGGAACGAGTATCAACCCATAATGTTGGACAGATGGATTGTTTGTCCTGAAAGGAGGAACAAGGAAAACAATCCTTGAAGAAATATTTGTAAACATAGTTGGAGCAAGTAGGGCTGTCTCTTGACCTGAAGAAAAAAAAAACTTCCTGATTGTAGGCCATTATACAGTACCAGAAGTGCAAGCTGGATTTCGAAGGGACAGAGGAACTAGAGATCAAATCGCCAACATGCGCTGGATTATGGAGAAAGCCAGAGAGTTCCAGAAAAACATCTACTTCTGCTTCATCGACTATGCCAAAGCCTTTGACTGTGTGGACCACAACAAACTATGGCAAGTTCTTAAAGGAATGGGATTTGACAAAACTCCGGGAGGCAGTGGAAGATAGGAAGGCCTGGCGAGCTCTGATCCATAGGGTCACAAAGAGTCGGACACGACTGAACGACTGAACAACAACAACAATACAGTACCAGTATCTGAGCCAGAACATTTGAAGTCTTATTCCTGATATATACTTCCATTCCTCCTTTGCTTGAGGGCGAAACTTGAAACTGGGAATATGCATATTGCCTCCAATCATCTGGTTTATGTCCCACAATAAGATCCCCTCAGAGATAGCCAATCAGAGGTGCAATGTGGCTCTGTTTACTTTCTGACCCATCATAAAACACAGCATAGAAAATGCAGGATATGCAGTCACCGCTTCTAAAAACATGTTAATCACAGTATCTACTTTGAATCTCAAATCCAAACCAAAGCAGCTGTATCACATAGCCTCAGCAGGGACATTTTCAAGTCCTGTATACCTGTAAATCTCTCTGTTATATGTCAAATAAACCACTCCTAATAAGACACCAATTGACGGCCACTGTCTTTGGAGCTGACTGAGAAAGGGGTTAATGACAGTGGCAAGGCCAAATGTTTGAATCTTATGCTGAGGGCAGGAACAGATGGACTACCTGATACCTTAGTTAATATTTAGGTCCCAAATAAATGTTTTGCTTGGCTCTAGGTTATTTGCTGCAGAAATACACCACAGGGACCAGGAGTAACAATATTCCCCCTCTATTCTTCCCATCCCACCCCCCACTCCAGTCTTACCCATTTTGTTGTCTTTTTCTTGACTAGAGAATGGAATTTTTACAGAGCTAATGCAAGATGCTTAGCTGCCTAAGGTAGAAAATCCCATATCCCCTTCCCCGCTTCCCTACAACTCCTGAACATCAAGGTGGACAGTGCCAATTTATTTTAGCACTTGAGGCAAAAACATTCCACAAGTGCATCTTTCTTGGAATAAAACAATACAGCCATCATCACCGACTGCCCTTTCATAACAAAAAGTCTTGTGATACCATAGAGACTAACATTATGGCAAAAGCTTTCAAGGTTTGTAGCCCAGTTCTTCTGATGCATCTGAGGAATTGTGCGCTAGTCCACAAAATTTGTGAGATGATGTGGACTGAGATAATACATCAATTCATAACAATTTTTAATGTCTTTAAGGAACACCAAGGGTTGCCTTTCCCTGCTACTATTCCTCTGGAAATTTTGCATTTACGACATGCAAAATCACTTGTCAGTAGCAACCCATTCATTTTGCTTAATGATGAGGATAGCTTGTTTCCGAGGTTTATTACAATGGACCGAGCTTTAATATTTGTGACAGTTATCTCATCATTCATGGGGATTACTTGCTGTGTCTGGATTCGCCTTTATTATTGAAAAGACAGGTTCCAATTGTCTCCTTTACCAAGGATAGGCATGATCTTCTGTTCTTCCTTCTTGATGTATCACAGTCCCTTGTTTATCCCTGTTTATCCTTTGAATAAGTTTGGAGATGGCTATCTAAAAATGTCACTGTTCTTCAAGGTTTAGGCCCTTTCCCAGATTCCTAGAGTCAATGAAAGTCAATAGGATGCAGTAATTAGACCTGGGGAGCCCTTCTGTAATCTGGTGCCTGCTGGAACTGATCACCCAAGATATCAAAGTAATTTCCCCAGATCTCCTGCCCTCCAGCTGTACTTCTGTAGCCACAAAGAAGCACTTTTCTGTAATTCACAGTTGGCTGTTTCAGAGTAAGTATTGTGTTTGAAATAACCATTGGGTATTAATGGGCCAGTGTTGTGCAAGTCCATAGCCACGTGGCCGGCATGGCTGGAAGGAAACACTCTTTTACTTCCCCGCTTTTAATGGCAGAATGATCTCCCTAGAATCAATATGTCCCTGAAGGTTCTCAGTCATCCAGGGGAGTTCATCTGGAAGATGAGTCATGGCAACTGGACTTCTTTTCTTGAGAGATTGAAACATTTCAATCTCATTCTCTGGATGAGAATCTGCTCATCCAAACAGCTTCGTCAGTCTGAGGAAAGCTAGTTGCGAGAATACCTAGAATCAAAGAATTATAGAATATAGAAGTTTGAAGCTTTGAAGGCCATTGAGTCCAATCCCCTCCTCAATGCAGAAATCCAGATCAAAGGATATTTGCTGGGTAGATGTCTAAATTTATCTTGAATGCCTCCGGTGTTGGAGCACTCACCGTTTTTGGGCGTAATTGGTTCCATTGTCATACTGCTCTAACAGGGAGTTTTTCTTGATAGTCCTGATATTGAACCGTTATCTGGCTTCCTGTAACTTGAGCCTGCTGTTCCTAAACTCTGGGTTGAATAGCTCCTGATACTCCTCTAGATGACAGCCTTTCAAATATTTAAAAAACACGATCATATCTCCGCTCAGTCTACTATTCTTAAAGCTAAACATGCCCAGTTCTTTCACTCTTTCTTCACAGGGCTTGGTTTCTGGTCTCCTGATCATCCTTGTTGCCCTCCTCTGAACTTGTCCAAATGTGCTAGCATTCTTCTTGAAGAGGATGCTGGACAACAGTATTCAAGAGGAGGCCTAACCAGTGCTGAATAAATTGGAATTAGTACCTTATGGAATTTGGAGACTACACTTCTATTAATGCAGCCTAAAATAGCATTTGCCTTTTTTCTTATCACACCACACTGATGGCTCGTAGTCAGCTTGTGATCCACAACAATTAAACAATTCCAAGATCCTTCTTGCTTGTAGCATTGCTAAGCCGTAGCATTGCTAAGCCCCATCCTGTAACTTTGTATGTGATTACTATGGCCATGTTTTGTACCTTTGCTGCTACATGTTCTCCCCCCCCCCTTTAAGATAAATGAAAAGATGGGGGAAAGGGGAATGTTTGATACTTTTCTGCCCCCTCCCTCTAATTGTTAATATCTAGTCTTTCTTTCTTTGCAGCATGTCAGCTAACCCCATTACTCCACCTGCCTGGTTTTTCTCCTCATTTCATCTCACAATACCTCCCGTAATCCAAAACAATAAATTTGAAGTAGTAGAAGAATGGCCTACAACTGACCTCATCTCTAATGATGGAAAGGCAGTCTATTGAAAATACAAACTCTTCCTAATCCAGCTACTCTGCGGTAGCCCCATCTCCACTCTGTTCCCCCTTCTGCACACCATGCCTAGCTCTTCCACTCCTGCTGGTCTTATATGGGGCATAATCCCTTGTCAATAGAACTGAAAAAATTGTTTTCAGAAACTGCTTGTACCCCAATTCGTGGAAGTGCTGTTCTGTTGCAAAATTGAAAAGTCCTGATTTTAAAGGAGACTTAGGAACACAGTGGCTCTGAACACAGGCCAAGCTTATTCTGTTTTCTTTTTACTGGTCTGCCTATTTGGCATTTTAAAAGTGTCTCCCAGGAAAACAACAATGAAATCATAAAAAACACAGGCTTTCATTTTCTGGGTTTTTCTTTGCTTTTTCTGAAAAATCTGTGAGAGAGGACAATCCCATCTAGGTGAATTCGAGCTTTGCAACTGCTAGTCATCTCCAGCACCTTTTTCCTCAAAGGATTGTAGGGCCTTTCTGTGAGACACTCTGATCTTTCTCAAGCTCCAGGACCGAGTCAGGACACTCAGTTCTCAAAGTAGGCTGATAGATAATGACTGAAAGTTGTTGCCCAGATTTTAGGAAAGTACACTCGAAGATAAAGAGAAGTTCATGGAGACCTCTATGTGTGTATGAGAGAGAGAGAGAGAATGAATGAATGGCTGCATACATCTAAATGTGCATGCATGTACTTGCTCACAGACATTTGTGTGTGTGAACACTACTAACAGATTTTGCAAGCCCATCACACCTCTACCATACATGAAAAGGTCAAATGATGCTGGAGCTGCAAGCCACTCTGAACCTAGGAACAACCTCTTCCTGATAACAACCTCTGGAATGCAGAGCTGGAAGAAGTGGTGACAGCTGTCAGCCTCGACAGCTTTAAGAAATGATTAGGCAAGTTCATGGAGAACAGGGGTATCAGTGGCTATCATTATGGATGCCTAAGGACAACCTCCGGGTTGGAGAGAGAGGCAGGATCTCTCTCAATGCCATTTGCAGGGAATCGTAAGCAGGTGAAGACATCTGCTTGGGAATACCCTGAAGCAAATGGTGAGCCGCTGTATGAGACAGAATGCTGGACTGGATGGGCTGTGGCCTGTTTCAGCAAGGCTGCTCTTATGTTCTTATGGAAGTGACCATGAGAATAATCAAGTCCCACCCCTCTCAAGGAGGCACAATAGGAAGTAAATTGAACTCCCAAACTCTGGCTCCACAGCCAGAAACCTAAGCCACTGAGATACAGTGGTCCCCCGCCCATTCGCAGTTCATATACTGCAGTCCTGCTATATGGCGGGACCACAGTATATGAAAAAAGGCCCCCTGGGGTAAGGGGGGAAAGGCCTGTTTCAGGCCTCCCTTACTTACTGGCACTGCCCCAAACAGGCCTGCGAGGGCCTTCCCGAGCCTTCTGGAGGCCCCAAAAGGCCCGGGAAGGCCCTTGCAGGCCTGTTTGGGGCAGTGCCAGGCTGGGGGTAAATACAAAAGCCCCCAGCTAGGCGCCTCAGGCCTGACCCGACCTGCATCTGCATATTGCCGTTTTTCAATTATTGTGGGTCGGGTCAGGTCCCTAACCCCTGCAATAGGCGAGGGATCACTGTATCCAGTAGTTCTGTTAACTCATGTCTGTCCTGAGCTTGCTTATTTCCCCCTCCAATTATTGTCCCCCCCCCCCACACACAGGGGTTCCATGGATTACGCAGCCTGTTTCTGTTTGCAAATGTAAGCTTAACCTTACAAAGAGAACCCCTTTCACGTTTCCTGTTTCCAGGAGAAAACGGTTAGAAGATAACATCTCAACTCTTAAAAACAGCAATTAATAGTGTTATTATTATACTACACATACTAATCTATTCAGTTCCATTTTTTAAAAGAGCTAAAGGCAGTTCCCAGCAACAACAGTAACAACAATAAAAGCCAAACAACAGCTTGTAAAACAGAGAATTTAAAACACATCTTACCCAAGCAGACAAAACAAAAGGAAAGAGAAAATGTGTTGGGAGTTTTATTTGCAATCTCACATGCTGTCAGTAATTTGTGAGACAGGGAGGCATTTTCCTGGACTGGCATGATTATCTATTTAACCAATTGTTCCTTCCAGCCTTTGATTTGAAAGAGAGCCCTATCTCTGAGCTGAGTGATTTCACCCTCTCTTTAGTCTGCTGAGGGCAGTTGTCTGCTGTTGAACTGTTTAGTTCATATATGTGCAGTAAAGAAAGCAGCATGAACAAGTCTGTATTTTCAAGCAACTGTAAGAACAGAAAAGTTATTTACTTTTTCTCCTTCAAATGTCTCGGAGGCAGTTATTGAGACTTTAAGTGCCAGTTAATGACACAGGGGTGGACATTGGAGAACTTGTAGCTATTTTCCTCTGTAGATCTCTGTAGCTCTACGGTGTAGCAAAATGAATTTTACCAGAAATTCAAAACAATCAAAATGGCCACCCAAAGCTATTCTAAACAGACATAGGAAGGAATGCCTAAAGACTTACCACAACAGGGCATGGCAGATCTCACTCAGAATGGAATTTCTCAAGCTGGGCATTTCCCTCATCAATGTTTCCCATTCCCTACCCCAAAAATCTGGAACACGAATTCAGATGCTGAGCATATCACTGACGGAATAACATACCGGAAAGAGCAAGGCACATGCAGTATCAATAATCATAAAGAACAATTGGAATGAACAAAGCAATAACAAACAAAAGAAATAAAATAAAAGGACTGAAATCTCCCGACCCTTGACGTGTCTTGTATCATTGTGTTTTTTTTAATACAAAGAGGTTAAAAGTAAGAGATAAAATGATGCAGATGGAGATGCAGGATAAGAAAATGAGTCAAAGAGCGAATAAGGGCATGCCTCCAGATAATGTGATCCAGATTTCTAGGAGTTAAATTATATGCTGGATTAAACTGAATAAGTTATTTCTTTTTTGGAGTATAACTCACCACTGGGCTGTTGGCTGGAGTATTCTGGTAGTTCATAAAAGTATATTTCATCCCTTTCATCTTTTTAAATTACAAGTATGTTGTACTCAGGTTCAGGCCTGGACCACTATATATGTAGAGGGCTTATATGTTTTCTCCCTTTTAAACTCCACTTGTGAACTCCACTCTGCATGCGAATGATGAAAGCAATCCAGAATGGGGACCTGTAAATTTAAGTGTAAGGAAAGGAAAAAGAAAAACTCAGATGCTTACTTTGCATTGAACACAGCATGTAGCCGAGCCCTGAAAAGAGATGTGTGCTTAATTATATGTCCATAGTTCTTGATTCAGCAGAAATCAGTATTCCCAACCTTTGTTGTGGTTGTTAAATGGGATTTCATTCAGGAACCTTCTAAGCTACTCCTAGAAACGTGGATTTATATGTTGAGCCAACAGAAGTGTCAGGGAAGGACAGAACATCCTAAAACCATATATAGGTAATAGAGATGGGCACGGAACGAACATTTTTTTGTTTCCGTTACCGTTTGTCGTTTCCGTTACATAACGAAACGACAAATGACAATTGTGATGAAAATGAAACGAAACGAACAGAACCACGAAAATTGAGGTCGTTACATTTCGTTTCCGTTAATGGTGACACGCAATGAAATGAGCTGTTTTAAATGTTAAAAACCGCCCTGGGCATCCGTAAAAACGCAGCGATAATTATTTATATTGTCTGATAATACCTACCGGGGGTGGGGTCCTTACAACGTTTGTTTTTGTCTTCTCCCATCGCAATGTATTTTTCTTTTCCTTTTAAAATGGATGTCGCCACCAGCCACAAAATGGAGGCAAGCCATGTGATGGGATCATGTTCAACCAATAGCATGCCCAGGTTGCAGACTGGGCGGGCAGGTCTGGCAGCCACAGAAGGCATAAAAAGCTCTGGCAGCCCCCGTCCTCCTTGCAGTCTCTGGTGGGAGTTAGGGTGGGATTGCTGTCTCTGCGACTCTAGCTTCAATCCTGCAGCCTCCCTATGTGCGTGCTTGCTGCCTACCTCTCGGTGAGTACCCTCCCTTGCCCCGCAGTGCAGTCACTCTGCGGCTGCCTTGCACCCTGCGCAATGCCCGCCGCTGCCTTTGCAGCCTCCCTGCATACCTAGTCTATACTGTGTCTCTGCCTGCATCCATTTTTTTTAGTGTTCTCCCTCTGGTCTGGGGCGTTGGGGGATGCCTGCACACGGAAATGCTTTAAAAATCGCGCAAAAAGCGGGTAGAAATGACAAACAAAAAAACAAAAGACGGTAACGAAATTTTTCCAAAAATTCACGACAAATAGAAACAAACCGAAACAGACCTCTCAACGACAAATGAAAAACCGAAACGCCATTTTTCTGTTTCGTGCCCATCTCTAATAGGTAACATAACTGGTGTAACGAAGTGATTTCACTTCTGAAAACAGTCAAAGGAAACAAGATTTAAAATGTGCAGTTAGGGACAGTTGGCTCCCTACATCATGTACTGCACAGGGCTGATGTGAAGATTTAAAAATGGAAGATGGAGGATCATGTACACACCCCTGAGTTCCTTTGAGCATGTGGACTATAGCTAGCTATAGTAATTAAATAAATCATCATCATCAGAACAGGTTAGCAGCTACACCTGAATCCCCAAACAACATGGACCATTGTGGTTCTAATCTTTGTTGAAGGTCACTCAACCAATCCACGGATTCGATATTGGAAGGGAGAAGGCTCCACCTTCTTCAAAAGCCTGGCCTCTCTTGGACCATCGTGGCCTCACCCTTTCAGGTGGGCACGTGGGAAACGTACACTCTGCAGCAATTCCATTGTGTTTCACAAAGCCAACCTTAACATTAGGGAGAATGAGACAACACATCACGGAGGGAGGCAGCAGCAGCAGCAGTCCCTTGGTCAATAGAGGCTTGTCCCATGGGGCCAAGGGGGAATTGTCTATCATAGGCTTAGGCTGCACCCATGGCCTGAGGGAATTTTGGCACAGTCCTCTACCCACCCCCAGCCCCCATTAGTGGAGCTGTTCAGAAAATGAAAGGAGTGAGGGTGGCATCTGAACCAATCTACAGATGTCTACTTCTCTCTGTCTTGGTACGTCAATACCCTCATTTGCCTCTCGCTTTGCCTTCCAGTCCATTACTGGCTGCTGTGTCTTCTGTCCCATCAGAACAATTGGCACCAACCCTAAGTCCCCTTGGCTGTTCCTCCTGAACCTCTCAGGCTATTCCCCTCTGTGTGCCACATGGCCTGTCCTGATCCTGCAACCTGGCCCAGGGCTCTTTGGTGTCATGCAGAACATTGTCCCTTTATTTTCACCTCAGCAAGAGTCCACTGTCAGTAGAGTCTAGACAGTGTCAAGATGTGCCTTGGAAACAGTAATGAAACAGAGTGAAGGTTGCCTGCGTCAAAATTCCAGGACTTTCTGCCTAGCAGGCACTATGATTGTATTCCTTTCCATAGGCTTCTCTGTTTCCTCTGAACTTCACTGCACCATAACTGGGAGACATATGGATTTGTTGTTGCAAGCTCTCCCTGCTGTGATGCCAAGTATTACTACAGAGTGGTTTGTCCTTGGATGTACAATTAAGAACCATTAGCTTTGCAGAGTAGCTCTTTCCTGATAGAAACAGGCACTACTTAAACCCATTTGTTCATCTGGACGAATCTAGAGGCCTCCTTTTTTACTTCCTTTGTGCAGGGATGGCTATGTCGGCTGTCATGGTGAGCACCTGCACTTGCTTATTTATTATGGTATAATAGTAAGGAAGTGCTCCTGGCCATCATAACAGCTCCTGCTTCTCTGATGCCTAGGAAGGGGCCACAATCCTGCTCTTTACCTCAGGCAATAAACTGTTTCAGTTAAATCTCTGAAAAGGGGATGGGCAAAGGGCAAGAATATTTGGGTATATTTGAGAATATTTGAGCGTAATTTAGAGGAAAGGACTTTGAAAATAGACTTTTTTTTGCTTCCAGAGTTAGGCCAATTTTTCTTTCTTTCTTTCTTTCTTTCTTTCTTTCTTTCTTTCTTTCTTTCTTTCTTTCTTTCTTTTTTAAAGCATCTGATGCTTTTTTTCTCTTTATAAATTATTTTCCAGGACCATTTTTAATTCAGCCACTAGAGAGCAAACGTCTTCTTTTTATCAAGCTGTAATTTATACTAGAAAGGAGAAGCTGAAGAGGCTGCACCCAATGCTTCATGCTTGAAAAGCTAAAAAGTGAAAAGAGGGAGAGAGAGAGAGAGAGAGAGAGAGAGAGAGAGAGAGATCGCATATATGTGGATGACCCAGAAAAAGAAGTGGCGTGTCTCTCTGTGTTTAAATGAGTGGTTTAATTTTCAGAAGGAAAGAGGACAAAGTAAACAACTGTGCTTCGGCTTTGTACTTAGTTCTCAGAACATGGTGTGTGAGGAACAAAGAGCATTCTAGATTATTTAATACATTTCCCCCTGCTTTCATGAAAAAAACAGTCGATCCAAAACCTGTGTGTAAGAGGAATATATCAGCAGACATGAAGCAATGCAATCATTTATCAAGGGGCAACTTAGCAATACAAGCACACACACCCCTCCCCAATGTTGCAAGGGAGAAATACCCTTTGGGAAAAGGGTACAAAGCCACATAAACACCCCAGTGGTAGCTCAGTAACAGGGAATATTGACAGATGAAGGGAAAGCAGCACAAGCTTTTGGACTGGGGAGAAGGGTAATGGAATACAGCGACTGGGGAAAACATGAAAACCAAGCTGGAAAGGAAAACAGTGTGGGAATGACTGGATAAGGATGGAAATACAGATGAGGAAAAGATAGAAAGGACCCTGTGAATGCCTAGAGAGGTCATTTTCTGGTGTGCATTGAAAAGTAATTTTAAAAAGTTCCCAAGGATGGAAAGCAGAGCTGCTCCATTAAAAGCAATTATTTTAATGTAAACTAGGGTTGGGCACATGTTTATATTAGGAAAATGAGATTGAGATAGAGAAGCTCAGTATTTGGGAGGCTGGTTTGGCTGTAACCACAAAGGGCAGCACTCCATCCGACCATACTTCGTTACTGGGTCCACTTGTTCTTTCTTAATAATCCCCTTCCCTCCCACCACAGGGCTACATAAAAAGCTCATTCCCAGTTAAATGCATATGGCAGCAGGAATATTTATAAAAAACATTCTTTGACACCATTTATATGAATTAATAATTAAGTCTAGGTCCTGCTTTGTTCATGGTTGTTGGATTGCATAGAGACGTTCCAAGGATCCCTTATGTGGACCTTTTCAAAATTGTATCCACCGATATATTTTAATATTTCAGCATGTATGCAACCTCTCAAAATCCATAGTGATCAAGTTCAAGTTCCTGGCAGGATAATTCTGTACCACTGAAGGGCAAAAAATCCTTCTTAAGACTGTTATTAGGACAATTTAAAAAAAAACTTTTTTGTTATGTAGAAAAACCATGTATGATTTGAGCAGGATAGTTGGGGGTGAGATTTCTAAACCCAGTTACAGAAACCTCTAGACTGGACTTTCATTCCTACAGAGTATACTGTATTGGCAGCCACTATTTACTTCTCAGTAGCATAAAGAAGCAGCAGGAAGAACTGATTGAGACAGAAGGGAGATGGGGAAAGTTCCAGACTGCCTAGCTACATGTAAATCTAAAAAAGACCAGAGACAACTCACTGCAGTCTTTTGTTTTCCTATTGGTCCTTCACCTCCTAGAGTGCATACTAGTTGCTCCATGGATTGGTGCTCTTTTCCGAACAATTTCTTTTGTTTGGCTCAGCGACCTCCTAACACCATTATTCTAAATGATGGTTAGCCAAGGTTACTGTGAAAGAGACCGAAGTAAATTTCTGGAGGATGAAGCTGCCAATGACAATTCAAAGCACTACCAAATGGAAAGCTTTATGAATAGCCATTGTTGAGGAGCAATAGTTGGGGGGGGGTCTACTGTAGTTACACCCTATTCGGGGGCTTCCTGGTAGCAGTTGGTTGGGCCCTGCGGAAAGGAGTTTGCTGGGATAGAATGACTTCGATCTTGACCAAACAGAGCTCCTCTCTATGCCATTAATGAATTGAGAAGATCATTTCCTGAACCTGTGATGTGTACCTCTGATGATTTGAGACTAGCATCATAGTAAGTCTCTGCCTGATTTGGGATTCAGACACAGTCTTGCCAGAATCTCCCAACCCATGTAGCCAGAGACTTCTCACAAAAAAACTAACTTTCCAATTCTAGATTCAAGATTTAAGCATGTAGGAAGAACTTGGTTGCCAACTATTCCGAGATTGACTTACCTTGCAGAAATATTCCATGAATTTATCCAGTAGCATCATTGGTGCATAAGAACACACAAAAGAAAATATTTTTTTCACCCAGCGCGTTGTTCGTCTGTGGAACTCCCTGTCACAGGATGTGGTGATGGCATCTGGCCTGGATGTCTTCAAAAGAGGATTGGACAGATTCCTGGAGGAAAAGTCCATCACAGGTTACAAACCATGATGGAGATGTGTCATCTCCAGGCTTAAAACCGGGGTACTCCAAGGGCCAGATGCAGGGGAGTAGTATCAGGAGACAGATATCTATTCTTGTGCGCTCCCAGAAGCATCTGGTGGGGCCACTGTGAGATACAGGAAGCAGGACTAGATGGGCCGTTGGCCAGATCCAGCATGGCTCTTCTTATGTTCTTATGTTCTTATGCTGAGTCATTGGCTTCTTGAACATGGCAGTGATGTGGAAACAGCATGACAGACAGATGAGTGCACGCATAAATCGGCACGTGTTTCCTATGTCAGTGCAGATAGGCGGCTGTTGTCACTCTCCCGGCCCACAGTCTTAAGGACTCGTCATTTTTTATTCAAGCTCTCACACAAAATACATTATGTGCATGCCTTGGACAACAGAAATAGGACAAATGTGCAGCCCACACACTTCTGAGAGGTTCCCAGATGTTAAGTGCTATGGAAATGTTATTGAGTATGTATAAGGATGCCAAAAACAGAAAAGGAAAAAAAACAAACAGCTTTGGCTGTAGCTATAAAAATCGAGCAGGCAGAGCGTCCTTGCTGCTTTTCTCTTCCCCCCTTTTAAACTACACAGATGAATCAGCAATTAAATTTAAAATTATCAGCCAAGTAGTTTAATTTATAAGTAGACAACCATATGGGTGTTGCAGCTTACAAATGCTAGCTCACAGTGATGACCATCTGCATCAATATGGGTGGGAAGGCCACAAAGTCATATTAGGCAGGTGTGTCATGGTGTCCTTCATCACAGACAGATGGCTTCCCATCCCTAGGTGCAGATCTTGGAAAAGGGCCGTGCTGGCTGTGGATCGTGGGATGTGCTCCAAGACATCTGGAAGAGGACTCCTCTACACATTGTCCACATCAGTGCCAGCTGGACTTTCAAAAACCATTACCTGGTGTGGCATTTGTTATTCCTCACTCATCATGACAAATGATATGTACTTGAAGAACTGCTTTTCTGGATTGGACCAACATCTAGCAAACCCAACAGGCATTTCTGGGCACCTTCTATACAGATTAAGGGTTGTCGGTTTAGTTACAATTTATAAAAACATATCCTCTGCACCTGCCATCTCTCACACTGCTGCAGAGGGTCCTGCATCCCCCTGAACAGTTTTGCAGAGGCAACCAAGTTGCAGAATCCAGAAAATATCTCTACTCACTTGGAAAAATGTGTTTCTGTGTTTTTATGTTTAATACTTCCAGACAGCAGATAAATGAAGCCACAGGTACCGAATCCTGTGGATACAGCAGTCCTACGGTAAATAAATAAACAGAATGTACGTTGTTTGGGACTATGAAGCCCCATTCATTTAATTGTGTCTACTTTGGGTGTGTTGTGTCATTACAGTCATGACCGACTCTTCGTGACCCCATGTCCATAGAGTTTTCTTGGCAGGAATACTGGAGTGGCTTGCCAGTTCTTACTCCAGGTGCCTACAGCACCTGGTATTCCCTGGTGGTCTCCCATCCAAGTACTAACCAGGGCCGACCCTGCTTAGCTTCCGAAATCAGGCGAGATCAGATGTGCTTAGGGCATCTAGGCAGGCTTGTGTGTTCTTTAGTGGCCATAAATAATGAATTTAATATACAGTTGTCTGTGGAACATTTAATAGCTACCTAGTTTAATCTTCCCAACGTGCTTATAATTCTGATCTATTGAATCATTTTTATAAGAGAAATATTATAACCCAGCAAATCTTCTTGAGGTAGCACCATATCTGCAGGACAGTCCTGACCTAATGTGAAAGATATTCTGTTGAGGATCCAAAATATGTCAGAGCAGTGGTTCTCAACCTTCCTAATGCTGTGACCCTGTAATATAGTTCCTCATGTTGTGGTGACCTCTTGCCCTGCTTGGAAGAGGCCACAAGCCCCCTTTGGCAGGCCACTGCTGTAGGTGCCATAGACTAGAGTACTTCCCTCTACAGGCACCCTCAGCCAATTGCAGCCTCTGGTGCCACTGACTGACATCCCCTCCAACCTATCAAGCTGTAACTCACTCTTTCCCCTCTTCTGCCCCCCCCTCCTCCAGACCCAAGCTGTTTGTGCCTTTGTCTTCACTGGCTCATGGCGACCCCTGTGAAATTGTCATTCAACCCCCAAAGGGGTCCCAACCTCTGGGTTGGGAACCAGTGTGTTAGAGTGAAGCAGTAGCTACATTTTGGCAAAAACATGGCCGAATGACAGCCAGTCCTAATGGAATAATAAATGTGGAGTAACATAATTCTTTGAAATGAAAGATTGCAACATCTTCACAGGGATCTGCTCTGATTCCTTTACATAATATTAATTAGCTACTGGTTACTTAGGTAACAAATATAAGATGCGCCACATGATGAGGAAATCAAGAAGCAAGAACTCGGTTGTTGCCACTGTAGAATCCCTGACAAAAGTTAGGAGAAAGGTGACAGATCACCATACTCTCCTTAATGAATTCCTGTTCTGCAAGAGGCCTTGGGATGAGTGACTGGGCTACTTAGCCATCAGGCATGGGGAGAGTCTGCAGACTCTGCCATGGGATCTGTCCAGGGTGCTGAAGGGCTTTCCTCTTCTGCTTCCTGATTCTGTTTCTTGGCCCGTTTATTTGATGAAGTCTCTGCCTGTCAATCTTCCATTCAGGATGACTACCTGACCTGCTTCCTCTCAACTGCAAAGTGAGCTCAGCCTCACCTGAACAAGACAACCCTTTTGTTGATGGGTTCCGTTTAATGAGTGGGGAAGCTGAACGTTTTGCCTCAAGTTAAGAGGAATGGAATCAATGCCTTTCAAATCCCTTATCCGAGCATAGCTTGTTATTATTAAGCCATCAAGTCATATTCAACCTATGGCAACCAATTCTGTAATGATCTCCCAACAGTCCTGTGATTAATAGGACTGCTCAAGCCCTGCACATTAAAGGCTGTGGCTTTTTCTATTAAACCAATACATCGTATATTCAGCCCACCTATTTTCCTTCAATTTTCCTTAGCCCGATACTGTAGCACATTCCAGTGAGTCCAAAGCATGATAGAATCACATTAGTCATTTTGGCTTTTAGAGAGAGTTCAATCTTGATTTGATTTACAAACCACTTTGTCTTTCTGGCAGTCCAAGACATTCTCAAAGCTCTCTTCTGATACCACATTTTAATGGTATTCTGTCCCCAAACTGCTTTCCTTTTCATTGTACATCTTTCACATCCATACACGGTGATTGGGAACATCATGGTGTGGATGACCATGGCCTTAGCCTCCAGCAACACAACCTTACCCTTGACAATCTTTGTAATTATTTTATAGAGGACCTTCCAAATATTAGTCTTCTGATTTTTAGGCAGTGATCTCCATTTAGATTGATGACTGCATCAAGGTATAGGAGCCTAACAAGCACAAACAGGTGCTTCCCATCAAATAGTTTCTTGCCACCTAGTAGCCTGCACTCTAAGAATTGGGCTGATACATTTGAATCTGCAAATCAAATTAATCATGCCAGGGGCAATGGTAGTTGGCCCTTGAGGTTTCCCACAAACTGCCAGGATGGATGCTGCAAGTACTCCAGATGCCACAATTGGCTGGATACCCCCGTAAGGATCCAGGCAGACTGGTCTAGCAGCCATTTCCAGGAGCCACCTGTTCCTTTGTTGTGACTCCCTACCTTCCCAGTTTCCTAATATCAAATGCCTTAGCACGGGAGGACCCCAGTATCCACTGGGGATTGGTTCCAAGCCTTCCTGTGGATATTGAAATCCATGGATAGGAGAGAATGCCAAAATGTCCCCAAAACTGCTGTTTTGTGATAGTAACTTGCTTTACAGCTGCTGTTTGTGACGGTAGCATGCTTTACGGCTGCTGTTTTATGGCACTAGTTGTTACAGGCACTCTTTGTGACAGTAGCTTACTTTGCGGCTGCTGAATTATTTATTTATTTTTCCTCAGCCAACCGTGGATAACTGAATCAGTAGATAATGAATAAGTGGATACGGGGGGTCCTACTGTATATAACTATACTATGCAGAACTTGTATAAGTCTTCCTTCCTTCCTTCCTTCCTTCCTTCCTTCCTTCCTTCCTTCCTTAATATCCTCTTTGATCAGTTCCATCTTGCCTCAGTTCCCTGTCTCACTCCTTTTCTCCCCAAACCATCCATTCTTCCTATAGCTTCTTCTTTCTCAGTGCTTTTTCCTTGCCTATAGACTCTCTCCCTCTTAGCTTCTTAGTATCTCAGCACCCTTCCCCAGTCCTCAGTTTAGCACTTGGGGGGCTTTAACCACTGCCTAAATGATTGCTTTGTTTTCTTTAGCAGAATGTGGCTTACAAGCTGTTTCATTTGGGGGTGCTGCAGAGCATTCAAAGCCATCAGTAGTTCAGCCATTCTGCATCAGAGCTTCCCTGTCATATAAACCAAAGATGTCTAATCTAAAGGGGAAAGGTGCTGAATAGAAATCAAATGTTGTGCAAAATGTGCAGCATGTTCTTCCAGTCATTTCTCTCAGGTATGTCTGAGAATTCTTCGTATAGATGTATGTCATGGGAAATGTATCTCCTTTATATCATGGTTTGGTACTGAGACATTTGTTGAAGTGACTGGTGCAATAAAACTATAAAATTATCCTGCCACACTTCTATTTCTTTCCAGTATTTCTTGATGCATGAATTAATCTAATGCAGTATGGTGCAGATTTGACTATTTACTAATGTATTCAAATTTATGCAATGAAAATGCACTTTGAATGCAATTAAGATGCCATTTCTGTTCATTCAAAATGCCAGGGTAATTAGAGTGCATAGACAATGTCATCTGTTAACTCGGTGCAATTTGCGGTGGCTTTTTGATTCATTTTGCACTCCTGTGTGAAAATCTCAACGACTATTATTACGGATTATTGGTTAATTGGAACATTCAGCAGTTCACACAAGCACTCCTGCAGACCCAATTCTAGTGAGAGAGAGAAAAAACATTCTATGTGTAAAATTAGTAAGTTTTAAAGTGCTTTGTCACATACCAATTCTCAGGCTAATAATAGAGACTGACTTTTTACCAAAAACATAATTTACCAAGGATGGACAATACAGAGCTATTTTCAGCATGAAGAACCAGGTGGAATCTATGGAGAAAATGATATGCAGCGTATGCTCTTTTATCCATTCAGTGTAGTTCATGTAACCAGGATCACTCCAGCAGGTGCCTAAAAATTATCAGTTCATACTTACAACTACATATGGTCACCCATCATATATGACCAAATCCTGAAGTCCCTCCCAAAAGAATAGTTAGTTATGTTGCTGTCCTAAGACCTTAAAAGTAGTTATAGTTACAGTTTACAAAACAATAAGTTTTTGCTTTCATATCTTCTGAAAGGAAATACAGTGAACCCTTGTATAACAAACAGCTTATATAACATAAAATTTGTACAACATAAAAAATTCTGGAGATAGGGGAAATTTGCTTAACATAATTGCCTATGGGGAGAATCAGTACAACATAAAAATGGGATTACTCCGTTTTCAGTGCATTCCTATGGGAATTTGTATAAAGGAAAATTTGCTTAACATAATTTCATTTGGAACGAATTAATTCCTTTATACAAGGTACCACTGTAATAACTTGTTGAATGTTTATGGACTTGCAAAGCTTCAACAGCAGAAGCTGTCATGGCAGTCTGAGGAGGTGCAAGTTGTACAACTGGTGCCTTGTTAGACTGCTGTGGCAGTTTCCGCTGTTGGGATCAGAAACACACACACACACACACACACACACACACACACACACACACACACACACACACACACACACACACACACACACAAATGGCAAAGGATACTGGCCTAACATTTTTGATCTTTAGTGTTCTTTTAAAGAAACCAAGGCACTGGCCTAGTTTGTCAACCTCACCGTCCTCCCATTGACCTTGTCACCCCCTCAACACCCACCACAGAGCATAAGGCTTCCACACATGCTAGCGCTTCAACCAGTTGATGTCCCTCTTCCACCATTTACTGAAGCCACATTTCTACAACTGCAAAAGAAACCAGTATCGTGTAAAAGGGGAAGTTATCTGTCATTTAACTACAGTCAGAATGTAACTTTTAAAAAAAATCTATATTCCTGGGAAATGGAATAAGTTGTTATTTGCTCTTCCTTACTTCTGCGTGTGATCTCGTGTTTAACTTCAGAGTTCCTTATACCTATTTAGAAATATGGGGCTTCATGATAGCTACAGAAAGACTCTGCAGGTGATTAGAAGTATTGGCCTTTGTGCCAACTTGTGGTTTAGCAGATACATTGGAAGAATGTTCTGGATCAGGTCATAGTTCAATCCCCAGTCTTTATTTAGGTTGTTAATGTAGCTCTGTTTCAGGTACACAACTGTAAATAGTGAACAACATCCATCTCGCCCAGTATGGTGGGTTGTAGAGAAGCTATTCACTAGTACCATTCCAACCTTTTCTCCACTGTGTACCTTTCAGCTCGGTGTCTCCTATATTTCCCTATCCCATCTCCCTAAATTCTACCAAGAGTGACTTCTCCAGCCATACAGTCTAAAATTGTCTCTATCATTTTTCCTCCTGTGCTCACGTTGGAAATAAGGTGACTCTTTATCTCAGGGTAGAGTGACTGGGAAAAGGGGGTCATGGAGACATGGCAGAGATCTCTCCCATGGGTTGCATGTTGAGTCAGAGCACCAAAAACAATAGGGTGAGAATAATGGTATGAGGGAATAAGGTGCTCTTGCACAGGTGTGGACCACAGATACCACACAGATATATATATATGTATAGATAGATAGATAGATAGATAGATAGATAGATAGATAGAGAGAGAGAGAGAGAGAGAGAGAGAGAGAGAGAGAGAGAGAGAGAGAGTTTCAGGCACCTCTGGAAGTTGTCATCATGGACCAATACTTTCCTTTCAACAAGAAGCTCATGTTGGCATTTCACTTACACTGCTGGAACTCTACCAGCACAAAAGGGAAAACAGGATAATGCTGAGGCACAAGCAAATATGTATTGAGGTCAGTTTCCTTGCCATTAATGAAAAACGAAACAGAAAAAACGGAAAATTTCCAGTTTATTTCATTTCATTTTTTCTTTAAAACTCATTTTATTTTTGTTTCATTCTGAAACAAAATGAAACATGAAAAACAAAACAAAAATCATTTCGTGCCCATCTCTAAACATGACTCATGAGACCCAGTCAGAAATAAAGCTCACATCTCAAGGTACCCAGCTTGGATCTACATCATTCTAGTAGAAAGAAGAGTGAACAAGGTCGGGGGAAGGGGCAGCTCCCACAGCATCAAACTGGCAACCAATTCCAAAAAGAGGTGAAGTCTCTTAGGCCCTGAACTATGTGTGTCTGTTCTGCAGATCTATTCCATCAAAGGCAACAATGCTCATTACTGCCCACTGTGTAAACCCTTGACTTCTTGAGGTTATAAGGGGATAAAAGTAATTTATAGGTTGAGAAATAAATAACACTACTGCCTTGGGGTCTGCTGAAGTCTTTGCTCAAAACAGAGCAGTTAGATCCCCCAAATTGAGCTAGTCCGGTAATAAACACACAAGATTGTCCCATCACCTAAAGAGTTTCACATCTTTTGTTTTTCAGTGACACCACTATGCTTTTAGAACTAGGAACACATGGCAGGGGAGGCAGGACTCTGATGAGGGCATGCGAACAACAGATACCTGGAAAAACAAAGGGGGGAAATGAGGACAAATGAATAACACTTGAGGTTATTTCCCTCCTGCCACAGGCTTCTAAGTGCTAGCTCTGCTGAGATTCACAACTGCACTGATTCGAGCACAGCTTCAATAACAAAATATCTCCCACAAGAAAATAAGCAGGAACTTCTACAAGGACCAGGAGCAAATGTGTCCTGGACCCATCCCACCCTGCCCACAGTCCTTTTCCATGGACATTTCCAGTGCAGATGAGCTGGAAAGCTCACTCGCAGGCGATGAGGAGGTGCTTATGAGCTTTGTGGAGCATGGGCCCTCAAGGCAACTGCATGATCCATTGGAGGTAGCTCTACTCCCGAGTCAGAACAGGAGCCTGGAACAGCACAGGCTGGAACCAAGAGCTCCAGGTGAAGTACTCACTTTCAAGGGAGGACCTCTCAGGAGTAGAGGCTCCTTGAAGACATATAGATAGTCAGGTTCCTTGTTCCAATCATCTAAATGTCTGTGGCCAAACTCTGGGAGGGACCATATCAGCTCAGCTATATATACTCCTTAGTCTTGGGACTGTAAAACTGTCAGAAACAATGCATTTCTGAATTCCAAACTCCACCTGTTGTGCAATTTGTATCCTGTCCCTACCAATGACTTATCTGTCTATGACCTTGCCTCTTCCTGAAGTTCTCTCTTGCAATCTCCCTACTGTCTTCTGCTTATAATTGGGCAGGTTAGACCCTGGACAGCTATTGTACTTGAGCTCTGGATTCTCCTCACTAGCTTACTGTAATGTTATTATCTGTCAGGACTCTGTGTCCTTCACCTTGCCATTAGTCTCTGGGTTTTCCTTGCTTATATATATTTGTGGTGCAGTTCCTTGTTACTGGAACCCACTCACCTGGAAACATGGAACAACGCCTCAGAGTAAGACCTCCATATTTCCACCTTAAAGGAAGAGATATGGTGTTTTAGTTCAAACAGTCTGGCTAATCCCCCCTCACCCTTGATAGCCACCACACTTCTGTGTGCAGCAAGAGGAGGAGGTGATCCATACCCAGATCTTTGGTGATAAGTTTTAAAAGGCATGCTTGAAGCGTGCAGCTCTTAACACGATTAATCATCTTCACAGCACCATCCAATATGACTTTTAAATCTTGCGGCATCCTTCTAGTTGCCAGAGAATGCCGATGGATGACACAGTGGCTGCTGGTGGCATTTCCTGCCATTTGCTTCATCTTAGACACGGCTCCCTTCACTTTTCCAACCATTGCAAATATCCACATACTTGCTCCATTCAAAATCATTTTTCTGTACACATTTGTTGATAGCTTAAAAAAAATTCCATTGCCAGTGGTATAAGCTTCAAGCACTTCACTCATCAAAAGTTCTTCTATTTGTATTTCAAATGGATACCTCACAAACACAAGAAGAACAGCAAGTCCCGCAATGTTGGTACTTTCATAAAGCTATAAAATAAAACATTCACAGGTTTTCAATCTTATAAGCTTGTTCTCCACAGACTCTGAAATTGTGTCAATTTGCTTGCTTATAGTGCTATTTGATAGCTGCACAGTATCATTCTTCTTGGCCATGTCTGGACCTAACATGCAACTTACAACATCCTTCACACAAGGTTTAATCAGTGTTTCGGCAATAGTATGGGGCTTTCCAGCTTTTGCAATATGTAAACTGACAATAAATGAAGCTTCAGTTGCATTTTCATTTTCATTATTAGAAATTATCTCCCATCATGGATGACCCTGCCTGAAGAGATAAAGTGCAGCATTTGAAGATTTCTTTACCTTTATGTACTAAATCAGTATGATTGCATTCCAGATGTCTTTTTAATTTGGATGGAACCAAGCAGTCATTAGCAGCAATTTTATGACAGTTAACACATTGTCCTTCTGGTGCCTGTTTGTTCCTAACTGGAACAAAGCCAAACAACGTGAGGTAGCTAGGATCATATTTTCATATTTTCTTCGTATTTCCTTTTGGTCATGATTTGCCTTTCTGTGAACTGAGGCAGACAAACTTGGATGGCTTTGGCTCGCAAGCATCTGCTGGGATATTTTGTCTCCTCCGATGATGTTGGTTGTCATTGAATAAGTCGCTTCTGACGCTTCAGTGAGTTCACCACCTTTCCGTTTTAAAGATCCAGTTTTTAGCCAGTTGTCCATAATTCTGCAATAAAAGTAGTAGGGACTCAAACAAATTAAAAAATTCATCCCATTGTAGGCCCCTCCCTCATGGTTATGTGGCTGATTTTGATTACATCTGCTGAGTTAGCACGTGTGATGCATTGCAAAGTCATCAACCTTGTAACTTAAAAACTGACCTCTCATCAAAACATTTTTAATTTTATGGAACCATACAGTAAACATTATATTCACCAAATAATCAGTCTCTTAAAAGAAAATAATGCAAATTTACTATCAAATCCACTGGAATCTTTTTTTTTTTTTGGAATGACAACCCAGTACCACTCAAAACAAATGACACACTATCACAACATGGCCGACAAGTGGCAGATCTAGCATAGACAAGGCGATAATGGTGTTGCCATGTTATAAAAACGGATTCTACTGCTAAATTGCTAAATCTTAGTGGAAATTAAATATTATTGCCACGGCACCCCTAGCGTATGCTCACGACACTCATTTTGATAACTGCTGGTCTACAGTACATCAAAGAGGAGGACAGATGAACAAAAGGGGAAACATTCAAGCATCTCTCTCTCTCTCTCTCTCTCTCCCCCACACACCATCACTACTACCCTCTGCAGGCTTTTCTATGCAAGACATGGTCACAACATTCTCCATTTCCAAGGCATTTACGTATTTCCACTGGAAGGAAAGAGATAGTTGTGCAGAGCATTTATGCAAGGCTGCACCATTTCTCAGTCCATCACCTCCTTCCCCCAGAATATAGAGATAGCATGCCCTGATTGGATCAGACAACCTTAATCCATACATTTAGATTTTAAAATGCAAAATCTGCACACTGTGCATCTCAATGTGGGCAAATTAGACTATGCTATCCATACCTTCACGGTACAGGGCTTCTGTCTTTGGGCATTCATGTTGATGAGGAAATATGCCACCTTGCAGGACTGTCTCTTTGGTTCTATTTGCAATCTACCTATATATTTTTAAATAAATAAAGGGAATTTCACTATGCTGTAAGTCTCCAGTGATCTGAAATGAAAAGAAACTATGTCTACCACGGTTGAAGAATCTATTACTGCTCATAGAATTAAGGAGTCCTTGAGGAGTTAAATGAACAAAACAAGAACATATTTTTGAGAACAAGCCATAATTCCCAACTGGGTCAAGAAGTTCTGTGTGTAGGTTAGTATATTGTTATGCAGCACGACTGACCTGAATCTTCCTTTCTCACACCGATGAGTCACTCGCCCTGTTCCTAAGCACCAAGGCTGCAGTAGATTTGATAACATGTTGATGCTATCTGTCTTCTTCCAGAGATCATCTGGAGAAAAAAACCTCAAGAGAGGTTATAAAACAAATTAAGGAGACTGATCACACAGTTAAGATTACACAGTCTGAGGGGGATGGGGAGGAGAACAGCAGATTTTATAAGCCACAGAGAAATTATTCAGGGAAGCAATTATTTGCCATCTAAATAATTAATATCATTCCTACTATTGCAACAATGGCTTCAGAGATAATTTCTATAAGACTCCACACTATTAAGCCCCTTTTGTGTTATACTGCTTTATTTTGTATGAAATCTTCAATACAAATATTACAGACAAGATAGATGTTTCTACAAAGGACAAAAAAGTGCCAGATATGTACTTGTGTATATGTTGGTGCAGATTTTTTAAAAAATTAATAAAGTATTAAATTTATGTTCGTCTAAGGAGCCAGAGTTGTGTGATTGTCAACTTCAATGCCAGTATCCTTGTCTTTGAGCTAAATAAAGAACTGGGGTTTAAAAAATTGATTCCAACAGGTAAATAACAGTTTATTTCTTTTGCAAAGCTGCTTCTGTGTGCCAGGCTTGAGGGGGAAGAAAACTTGCTACAGCAAGACTGTGGCTATATATAGATTTATAGAAATCTATATCTTTATCTGGATATATCACCTCTTCTCGGATTTATTACTTCCTCAGTTCTTGATACTTCCTTTTCTTTTTTTGCTCAGATTTTAAAGCTGCCTATCACCTGAGAAAAAGGAAGCCAAGAAATAAATAAAACTGTGAGGAGATATTATTCATGACCATGTCATCAGAACACTCTTTCCAGGGCAGATGAAAATGAGCTCCTCTTCAAATGTAACATTAATATACTCTAATAAAAAAACCCAAATGACTCAAGACAGTTTGTAGCAAACACGACCTTCGTGAAGAAAAAGGTGCAGAATAAGCTATCTTGTGCCTTTATTATAGAACAGTGCAGGAGGGGGACAATAATAGGAAGAATGTGGATTTAAATTGTACTTTGAGAGTAAACATTTGCAAAGACACCAAGTATTTTTAGCTCTCTCTCTCATGCACACTCACTCGCTCACTTTAAAAAAAAGCCTCCCATTCTTTCCAAGTTTGTCTTTGACTTCTTACTGCATAATGAAAGGAGAAAGAAAAATCAGAGCAATTTCTATGACCTTCGTGTTGACACATTGGTGACATTCAGCCATTATACCAGGCCATGATTTGTTATTAATTGTCAAACTTACATCAGCTAGCAAACCATGGTTTGTGAGAGATCCCACACAAGCTCAGGGTTCTGATAAATAGGAAAAAGGGTTTACCAATCAATTGCATGCCATTCTCAGAGATTGGAGTGGCAAAATCTGAGACCAGAGGGTGGACCCTTGAGATACAATAAGAAGGGGCCTTTGTGATATGATGGAGGTAAAGCAGTGAAGAGTTAAAGAGGAGGGTTTATTGCAGATTTTCGCTACTATGTGAAGTCGTCTGCAATGAAGGTCATAACTTTATGGTGAATGGCATCATGGAAGAACAGGTGCAGATGGGTACACAGTCTACAAATCCACATCATACACACGCAAACATCAAACCATCTCCTCTTGTTTACACTGAGATTTATCTCTCTTCTTAAAAACCAGAGGAGCACAGCCATTCCTTGGAATTTCTGCTGGCGCCCTTGCAAACTAACAACCACATTAATGAGTCTGAACTACCCCTTGCTATATTTTTTTAGCATAATTGCAACATCATTCTTAAAGATGCAAGTAAAATCCAATGGATACGCCTGCAATTAGAGTCGGTAACCTCCGTATACATATTGCTGAGCTTTTACGAAATTATATTTGTATTATTTAAACTCTGTACTTGAAATACTGCTTTAGAACTTCACAAAGTGAATTAGGGACTGCTATTTTTGGATGCCCATCTGAACGTGGTGAAGTTCCAGAGAAGCTGAAAGGAGGAGACTAGAGTTTATTAAAGGCCTAGACTCCCAATAGGGTCACCCAAAGTAGAGTGATGAAAGCTGTGTGGCACGATGCCCATCTTCTCCGGCTGGCAGAACCACTTACCGGTTGCCATGTGCCACCCTGGGCCTTCCTCCTGGGCAGCATACCACTCTGGGAAGGAGTCAGGCCAAGCTCCCTTCCACTTGCAGCAGACTTTGCTAGTTGTAGAAGAAGTGGCCATTTTAGTCTGTGCTAACAAGTAAAAACAGAAAAAATAAAATTAAAAATTAAAAATAAGGACAACAAACATGTGGTGGCTCCTTAAAAACCAACTGCGATATTTTTATGTGAGGTTTTGTGGACAGGTCCATTCCCTCAGACACCTTGTCCACAAAATCTCACATTAAAATATAACAGTTCGTTTCTCAGAAAATCTAGTTGTTGATGTGGGTATAGGGGGCACTGTTCTCAGTTGGCTCCGGTCCTTCCTGGAGGGCTGTTCCCAGTATGTGCAGCATGGGGCGAGTTGTCGGCCCTGTGGACACTCCCTTGTGAGGTTCTGCAGGGCTTGTCTCTTTCCCCTATGCTGTTTAACATCTATGTGAGGCCGCTGGCAGGGGTCGTCAGGAGATATGGAGTCTTCTGCCACCAGTACGCTGATGACACGCAGCTCTATATCTCCTTTTCCACCTCTGCAGATGAAGCTGTCCAGACCCTTGACCAGTGTCTGGAGGCAGTCATGACATGGACCAAGGTTAACAGGCTCAAACTCAACCCCGAGAAGACTGAGGTGATTTCTTCGGGAGTTCCCCGGCCAGTTATGGAGGCCCTCTCCCCAGCCTGGAGGGAGTTTCCCTCCAGCTGGCAGACAGTGTTCGGAATCTGGGCGTGGTCCTGGACTCGGCTCTCACCGTGGAGGCCCAGGTGGCTGCCGTGTCCAGGGCCGCTTTTTTCCATCTACATCAAATCACCCAGATTCACCCATACCTGGACGGTAACTCCCTGAGGACTGTTGTGCAAGCGTTGCTGATCTTGAGGATAGATTACTGCAACACTCTCTACATGGGGTTGCCCTTGACTCTCCTTCGGCGACTGCAGCGGGTCCAGAATGCGGCGGCCAGACTGGTGGTGGGTGCGCGTCATTACGAGCACATCACCCCAGTTCTGGCCCGCCTGCACTGGTTGCCCGTTGCGTCCCGAATCAGATTCAAGGTCCTGGTTTTAGTTTATAAAACCCTCCATGGCCTAGGACCTGACTACCTGGCAGAGCGGATCGCCCAGTGGTCAACTTCAGCCCGTCCAATGCAGATGTTGCGGGCGCACTCGCTTCGGGTTGCCACGCCTAGGGAGGCCCGGAAAACGTCAACTTGAAACC
The DNA here is from genome assembly GCA_029282475.1 of Phrynocephalus forsythii. Lineage (NCBI taxonomy): Eukaryota > Metazoa > Chordata > Lepidosauria > Squamata > Agamidae > Phrynocephalus > Phrynocephalus forsythii. Next base: position 31,573,708 of record JAPFRF010000002.1, read on the forward strand.
GGGCCTTCTCTGTGGCTGGCCCCACTATGTGGAACCATCTACCCAGTGAAGTGCGCCTTGCACAGTCCCTGCCAGCCTTTCGGAAGGCTCTGAAAACGCTGCTCTTCCGTGAGGTGTTTGGTGACCCTGCTTAATTCCCCCCCCCCACCATCGTATCAGTTAGTTAGTCTTATTATCTTAGTTTGCTAGGGTTAAATTTCTGTTTTAATATGTTGTCACTTTGTTGATTTTATTGTTTTGAACTGGTCGCTGTTGATCTATTGTTGTAAACCACCCGGAGTTCCTTCGGGAAGACGGGCAGTATATAAGCTCTATAATAAATAAATAAATGTTCAAAGAGGCAAAGGCACATGGTCAAGACTTCTTTTTCAGTACAGATGACTAAGGGTGCTGTGCACTGCACTGCATGTGGCAAAAGCACGCTGAATATATGTAATTTCTTATATTATTTATTTATTTATTTTTGCATTTGTATACCGCTCCCATTTCCCAAAGGAACTCTGGGCGGTTCACACAATAGGCGTAAAAACAGACAACAATAAAACAATATAAAATGACATTAGTCACCTGGTACGGTCCAGCTGCAGAGACATGTACTTGGATGCACCAGTTAATCTGAAAGACACATTTCTTCTAGGCATTTTGATTACCTTGTGCCTCCAAGGATTAGATACCCAGAGAACTTTTGAGTAACACGCCTAGCCATTGCTTTGTGTTTGGGTGAGAGGTGGTTAACTGATGAAAGGAGTCAGGTTTGTAGGTTCTCCCCCTGCTTGCTATCGTTGTGAATGACAAAGAGCACACGCTGGTATTGTAGACACCATCTTTGACTGCTGACATCGGCATTATCAATATGCACAGGCTGCCCTTTGCTATGTAAAATTTGACATCCTTTTTTTCTGCTAGCAATGCAGACATGATGTGGTACAGCAACATGGGGACATTTCCTAGCATTTTTGGATTGTGAAGCACAGTGCATTCATAATGGCTTGCAACAGCCTGAAGATGGGGACAGCTGTCTCGTAAAGACACTGGAAGCTGCCTTATTTGGGCTGAAAATCCTCCTGATGTAAGTTACGGCATAACAAGGGAACATCATCATGACATCATCAGATGGGATGACTTTTTCAGAAATAAAACATTTCCAATTCCACCCCAACATCCTGAGGTTCCCACAGAATCTCTTTTATCTTTGGGACTCCACCAGGGTCTGCGTGATGGAGGGAAGTATTTAATTATTGGTAAATAGCAGCAACTGGATGACATGGCCACTGGTGGCAATTTTTAGCAACTCAATATTTCCCCCGTTCTGGGACCCCAATAGATTCTCAACAAAGAAAGGACATTCACAGGAGCCTCAGAACAGCAGGGAGTGGAGATTGAAAATGTTTTGTTTCTTAAAACCCACCACGGCTGATGATCTCATCAGGATCTTTTTATGCCTTATATGACATAACTCATGGCCACAGGATTTCAGCCACTGAATCAGACCACTGGTCCTTTGATGGCAATTTTAGTGATGATTTTAGTATAAGGTTTTACTGTTGTTTTAATTATTTATTGATATTTTATGTCTTAACTGTTTTAATTCCTTGTTGTAAGCCGCCCAGAGACCTTTGGGTAGTGGGCGGCATATAAGCTGTAAAAATAAATAAAAATAAAATAAATAAATATAATCTTATACCATAGTCACTGATAACAGCAGCTCACTGGAGTTGCAGGCAGGACTTTTTTCCCCCTCGTGGTCTACAAAGAGACCTACCATGAAAGGAACACACAATCTTTTGCATGTGAGGCGTGTTTTAAACTCCCAAGTCACTGCATCATAACATTAAACTCAATCTATGGACGTCAACGTGGGTTCTGTGATTCCTCCTAAACTAGACTGAATGTGCTTGCATGCAAATGAATGTTGCAAAATATGCCATTTCTGGTTATGCAGAGCAGTTTTCCTTCCAAAGTTCGATCTTCCTCTGGTTCAAAATAAAGAGAAGTCATTTGTGGCAAAGGAAGAACGGTGACTATGGGCGTTTATACACAACCCCTAAGCTCCACTGCAAATGGCTGCAAGCTCCGGAGCTTAAAAATGTTTCCCCACCAGCTCCGGAGTTTGCAGACAATTAAGTGCGACCCCGCCCACCTAAGCGCGACCCACCACACTTTTCTTGTACCTGCTCTTGGGAGGTGAAAAATATTTGATGCAGATGTGCTGGGCTCTCCTCACTTCTTTTTGTTTTTGTTTTTTGCCCCCCGCCCCTTTAAGAGGAACCAGGAAGTGACCGGGGCTCCCCCGGCAGCGTCCACCAACACCAGGATGTAAGGCTTTATTCTTCTGTCCCTTTTTTTCCTCCCTCCCCTCACGCAGCCGGCAGCCAGGAAGTATGGAGGGGTGGAGATGCACGAAGAGCGACAAACCCCTAAGATCTCTGGTCCGAATTTAAGGGGCCAGCAGATCTTAGGGGTCATGTAAAAAGGCCCTTATAAAGTGATACAATGAGTGAACAAAAACAAACAAATAAGATTCTGAGAATTGAGATTGTAAAAAAAAAAAAAAATTGGCCTGTCCCTACTTCTAACATCTGTACCGTGTTCTGTTTCAGGTGGGTAACCATTTGTTGGTTCCTTGACTAAAAACGCTGCAAGTGCCAACGTTTTTCATTTCATCTTGTGCTTTTCTCAGTAGGGAAGAGAGTTGTTGTTAGAACAACAAATAAGATTCCTTGGCTGTACTTTTTGCATAATACAGTAGTGGGTGGAAATGGCAAGTGCACAGAACTCTGCTTGGCTATCCACCCACAAGGCATTGATTGCTCCCTTGGCTTTTGTTTACCCAGCTTCTCACCTTTAAAAAAAAAACGACATAAGTGTACGAAGTATAAATTGATCCAGAAAAAAGAGCAATTCTTTTTTCTTTTTGCACCTTCACACAAACAATAAAACTGGCATCCTTTAATAACCTTCCCAGTTTTATTCAATAGCCTTCTATGAGATATTGAAGGCAAAATAATGGGGAAAAAGAAATATCAGCCCAGGCTAAAACCACCTGGATTACAAAAGTTGGCTTTGAGAGTCTTCCTTAATATTCTTCTTTTTTTTCTTTGCACCAGAGGATTACAGAGGTAGGGATTTGAGGAAAATGCAAGAAAAGCAATATCCTCAGGCAGAGAGTAATAAAAACATCACAAAAAATGCCAGAAGCAAACAGATCTGGGCACAAAATAATGTGTAAACTGTGTTAAAGATGAAAGTAAGAATAAAAATTATATTTTCAAATTAAAATGTAAGGCCCAGGGCCACACCCATCTAAATTGTTAACAGGGCCTGCTGTGCCATGAGGCTGAGTGAGGCAGTCAAGCCAGGCAGCTGCTCTTGGGTGTCATAGAAGACCAGCAAACTGTCAGCTTCTTAGGATGATGAACAGGGCATGGAAACTCACTCAGTGGTAAAACCGCTCCCCAAATCTACCACCTACTTCAGACAATCACTTTGGGTTTCCATAAACTGGGATTGCCTGGTAACACAAAATGTAGCACATGCTACATTCAGCTGTTTTTAGCACTAAGTGCTTTGAGCAATGGGTTTTGCCTCGTAAAGCAAAATGATTGGCTCTCAACACTAGCCTCAAATATCTATATTTCCTCCCAGCTTTTCTAAACTGCCTTTATGATAATTTGACTAAGACTAAATAATGGACTTTGGGACCCGGTGAAGATTTGAACTTGGGCTGATATGTGAGGCCCTGGGCCTAGAATGCTTATGCATCGATTCCGTGGCCATCTTTCAGGCACCACCCACATTTTAGATCACCATTCTAACTCTCCTTCCCTGACACACTCTAAGCAGTAACATTGCCCTGCCTTTTTAAAAAATAAGTTGCCCACTCCCGCTGGAGGCTGCAGATACTATAACATGAAAACCACAGATTAGACACCAGCTGAACAAACCTAAATTGTGCTCACATAATTAAATTACAGCCATGCATTTTATAGAAAGGCAAAAGAGTTTCTTTGTAAAGTGGTGTTACTTGTAGACGTGAAACACATTTGGACAGAGAGTGAGCACCAATCTGGGTAAAACAAATGCCAGGAGGTGATGAGGAGAGCAAGTGACTGTAAAGGCAGCGAACAACTATTTCTTTGAATACACCAGGAACAGGAAATCATCCAGAGAGGTGACACAACTATTCGAAGTGAAAGGCACGAAAGGAATACTAAACGAGGGCAGGAAGACTATGGAGAAGCTAAGTGAACACTTTGCTAAACGAAATGTAATTTGTTGATAAAATTTCATCTGTTTGATGTAGCTCCTCTGATCCTCTCCCTGAAAAACACACACACACACACACACACACACACACACACACACACACACACACAGAGAGAGAGAGAGAGAGAGAGACAGACAGACAGACAGACAGACAGACAGACAGACAGAGACTCATGTGGACACAGATCTGTTTCCAGAGGCTTCCGTAACAAAGAGGAACACAGAAGCCACTGGGAACAGGTGTGTGTGTGAGTGTATGTGTTTGTTTTAGGGAGAGCACTGGAGGAGCTATGTCAAACAGATGACATAGCATCAACAAATAAAATGTTGGCTTCCAGGGACCATCCATGAGAAACTGCCTTAGCAAAAGCAATTGACTACACCTAGTGGACTTTTCTAAATTTTATCCCAAGCCCCAAATGAAATGCATGGGTCTTCTGCACCAGCCCCCCTTCCCTGGCCACGAAGGGGCCATTAGCCTCGATGAGCCACATGGAGAGGGGGTGTGAAAGTGTGTATGTGAGCCGTGACACGTTATTTGAAGGACTGGGACAATAAAAACACCACCTTTTAATTCAGATGGAGCCTCAGAACATCTAAGCTGCGGGCCTCAACTAAGAAACTACCTGGCACATTTTCCATCTTGCCAAGGACTTTACATTTATGAAATAACTCCTGGCAACTCCATCCCTTGCCATGTCGGTACCGCTCTGAGGAAGAGGGTTTTGCCCTCGAAATATCAGCATTTTTTTTGTTATTTTTCTAGTAGCCTAAAGGTATCACCTGTTCTACTTTTGCATTTGGTTTTTGTGATGGCTACATGGCTCCTTAACTTGTTTAGGAAAAGTATGAAACCATTTTAAAAACAAACATTAAAAGAGTCTTCATCGGAGCGAACTGGAGGGTAACAGTGCAACATTATGTTTCCAAAAAAAAAAAAAAAAAAGGGTGGGGGGTGGTAGGAGGTCTAGGAAATTAAACACTTGGCACATCAATTCTTACCACAGTGAGAAAGCACAATGAAAGCAAGAACGATGAAACATATCAAGAACAAGATGTTTGGCTGAGGGAAAATCGACTTGGTTTTTTTGTGTTCTGCCAAACTTGTACAGTTATGTGAAAATATCGAACAGTGTTGATACAAATAATATGCTATAGTTCGTCTTCGCCACAACTTTTGTCAAAGCCTCTAAACTTTAAAGTAAACATAGCACTCAACGGATCAGCAAAGAAATCCTCTTATAGGCGAGGAACAGATTAAAGCCATCTTCCCCAACTTGATCATGATGTCTAGGGCGTGATGAGAACTGTACTCCATCATATTTGGAAGGCACTAGAATGGAGACGGCTGGGTTAAAGAACAGGAGGTGAAGGGCAGAGATACACAAACACAGTGGAGGGAAGTACAATGTAAGCAAAGGGTGAGTCAAAGATCTGTACTGGAAGTGCTGCTATTTAACATGTAAAAACTAGCTGGTGTCAAAGGTTAGCAAAAAGGTAGCCAAGTGCACAGATGACTCAGAATTAATCAGAATGATAAAAGTCAAAGCAGACTGTGAAAAAAAATCTCCAAAAGAAATCCTCACTGCATGAGTGAATAACAAAATGGCAAATTAAAATCAGTAGATGAGTAAATGCAAAATAATGAACAGTAAGGGGTGGGGAGAGGAAATCCAGTCCTTGATTTCATATCTAGTGATGCGATCTAACCTGGGATTGTGGTGGAGAGCTAAATGGGAACACCAATCATTCTGCAGTTAAAAGAAAAAAAATGGGGAGGGGGCCAAACTAGGTACAAGTATAGATTTGGAAGATATGTTTGATTTCCTATCTAGAGTCCAACTGAACCATTGTTGTTGCTATTTGGCATCAAATTATTTATGACATTGTGTGAACCTATGAATTAATGGCCTCCAGAAGGTCCTGTTGGCAGAAGGTTAGCTGCTTGGACATGGCAAACTAGAAGGCATGGTACATTTATAGAGTCAATCCATCTTATGTGAGGTCCTGTTTTCCCCCCTGCTGCCTTCCACTTTTCCTAGCATCAATCTTTTTCAGTGCATCATACCTTTCATGATATATCCCAAATACAATAGCCTCCACTTAGTCATTTTAGCTCCTACTGATGCCCGTTAAGCTCATGTCTACTAGAACGTTTCAAATGAACCCCTCTCTGCATTCCACGTTCCTCAGCTGTTGCATCTGTGCCATCTGTTTATCTGTTCACCCTCTGGAGTTTTGTGAACCGCCCAAAGTTCCTGTGGGAAAGTTGGCCCAGTCAAGAAATGCAATAAACAGACAAACAAACAAAATAGTAAACAGAGTTATCACAGCATAGATGACCTTGGTCTTGGTCTCCAGCAACAAGTCGTTACACTTGTGGACCTTTTCTAATTCCTTCATAACCAGCCTCCCAGGTCTTAGCAGAGTTCTGGAATCATGGAATCACGGAATCACAGAATCATGGAGTCATAGAACTGTGAAGAGAGAAGGGGCTTATAAGGCCATCAACTCCTGCTCAAGACAGGAACACAAATCAAATGACACCTGCCAGGTGGGTTGCCTAAATTTCTCTCAAATGCCTCTGGTGTTAAGAGTGCTCACCACCTCCCAAGGTAATTGGTCCAGTTGCCTTAACTGCTCTAACAGTTAGGAAGCTTTTCCTGATATGCAACCAAAATCTGACTTCTAAATAACTTGAGCCCGTTATTATGTATTCTGCACTCGAATGACTGAGAACCGATCCTGCCTCTCCTCTGTATGACAACCTTGCAAGTATTTGAAGAGTGCTATTATACCTCCTCCCAGTCTCCATTTCTCAAGGCGAAACATGCCCAGTTCTTTCAGTCTTTCATAGGAGGGCTTTGTTTCCAGCCCATGACCATCCTTGTTGCCCTCCTCTGAACTTGTTCAGCATCTTTCTTCAAGTGAGGTGTCTAGAACTGGACACAGTACTCAAGAGGAGGCTTAATCAGTGCCGAATAGAGGGCAACTTGTCCTTCACAGGATTTGGAGGACAGTACAGTATTCCCATTTATTGCTGCCTAAAATAGTATTGGCCTTTTTTTTTTTGCAGTCCCATGACACTGTGGCTTCATATTCAGCTTGTGATCTACAACCATTCCAAGATTCTTCTCACTCCTTACTGAGCCAAGTATTCCCCATTTTGTAACTGTACATTTGGCTCCCCCCACCCCACCCCAGGTGTAGAACTTTGCACTGGTTAGTATGTTAATCAGATATCATGGAGTTCTTTGATGAAGATTTTCTGAAGCTGATATATTTACAGCATTCCTACCATCCAACAGGGAGGTTATTTGATTTTTAAAAAAACCAACAGATAAGACTAGTCTGGCATAATTTATTCTTGACACATCCATGTAACTTTTAGTTATTACTAATTGTCTCAAAGTGCTTGTAGAGAGACCACTTTATAGTTTGCTCTAGAGCTTTCTCTGGAATTGATGTTGGGCTGACTGGTCTGTAATTCCAAAGTTCCTCATAGAACAGGGAAATAAAATATACCCTTGTCTGATGTCTTTGCTAACAGTGTGTCTCTCTGTTCTATCATAACAATAACTTCCTGTCCAGAGTATAGCCTTGTGTTGTATCATTAGAGTTGTGACCAATCCTTTGTCACTCCATGTCCATAGAGTTTTTCTCGGCAGGAATACCAGAGTGAATTTCCAGTTCCTACTCCAGGCACCTACACCAAATATTGTGGCATAACAGTTTCTTTTAGAACAATCCACAGCTTTTTTGTGATACAGTAAACCCCCGCCTATCGCTGGGATTAGGGACCCGACCCAACCCGAGATAATTGAAAATCCGCAATATGCGGATGCTGGGTCAGGTCAGGACTGGGGGGAGCTCTCTGGGGGCTCTTGTACTTAACCCAGACCTGGCGCTGCCCCAAACGGGCCTGCAAGGTGCTTTCTGGATCCTCAGAGGCCCCAAAAGTGCTTTCTAGTTATCTGGAGACCACTTCATGGTGAGATTGGGTGGGAAAAGCAGAAGTAACAACTGACAAGGACCGGGTTTGACTTGCAAATGTTATCTTTTTGGTTCTGGGCAGCCTGAAGGAATTTGGTGAATGAAGCTGGGATATGATGCATTCTTTTAGGACCTTTAAAATGGCCTTTCATTTTTTTTAAAATGTACCACACAGATTTAGTACCTGACAAAGCCAGCTGAAGCCATTTTGCTTCCGAGGCAGAGCTAGATATGTTTTCTTCCAGTTGCCCAAGTCAAAGTGTATTGCACCCACATCCAGCAAAGTTATTCTGGCAGAAACAGAAAAATCCCCCTTTTCCCTTCTTCTGTCTGACAATACCAACACAATAGTAAGGAAATAACTAACAATGTCCTGCCCTCTCACAATCCTCCAAATCTGTTCCCTATGTACTCTAATTAATGTTATGGCTAGGTCAACAACTTAAAGTAGTCTATACAATCACCATAACCTAATTATATTAATGACATTGAGAAGGGGGAAAGCACTGCAAATCTGCCAACTCTTCCTCTTCTATGACTATATATGACCCTGACACCAAGAAAATACCTTAAAAGCTCCCAAACGCAGATCATTTCCTAATCCCTAAAGAGATAAGAAAGGATTTCCAAAGGTCAGCACTGCGTCTCATAAAGTTCAAGGCACATGACAAATCTCTCCCCCATCACCACATTCCCCAAAGGCTTTTTAAGTTGTCAGCTGAAATATGCTGAAGAGGTCAAATGCTTTGTGTTGGGAGGAGACTTAAACAGAAGGTTATTGGAGAATTTAGACCAGACAGCTTACCAGAGTGAAAACAAAAGCCCTATTTAGCCATTATCAATCTAGATACAGTGGAACCTTGACTTACGTCATTAATCCGATCCAGTGGTCTAGACTTAAGTCAAACATGACTTAAGTCAAACGAACTTTTCCCATAGAAAGTAATGGGAAAGTGGATTAATCTGTTCCAGATGATGAAAAAGACCCTCGAAAACAGCAATTTAACACAAATTTGACTGGGACAGGAGATTCCTTCCGGGGATGTAAATGAAATGTCTCTTCAAAGAGAGGGGGAGGCAGTGGAATTATAGTCCACAAGTTATACACCTTGTGTTCATAGCAACAATGTCTAACATTTAAGTTTTACGGATTTTTAACCTGACATTCCAAGTCCTGAACAACCCTATGCTTACCATTAGAGTCCCACAACTGTACAGCTCCCCAACTAAAATGCTTCCATTGTGGACCAGACTTCTGCAGCCAGATGTTTTACAAGACTGAGCCGACAATCTAACCAGCAAGGCCAGCCCTGAGCTCCCGGCCCTTCTTCTCCTCCGGCAGCAGCGGCGGATTCGGTGAGGCCAAGGACCAGCTCCAGGTGCTCGGAGCTGGCCTCGCCGAAGCCGCCGCTGCCGGAGGAGAGGAAGAAGGCAGGAGCAGTTTGGAGGTGGCAGCCGCGATGCTGGGTCGTGGCTGCCACCTGATTCCGGTGCCTTGCACCGGGGCTCCGAGATGCAAGTCAAAGCCTGCAACTCAAGTCAAACAGGCCCCTTCTTGCTGCAAGTCAAATATGCTGTAAGTCAAGCAGTATGTAAGTCAAGGTTCCACTGTATTACCAGCATGCTAATAAAGAAGTAATTTCCTCCAAGTTTATGGAGTGTCTGAAGAAGGGGAAATCTTGCATACATATAAGCTCTATACACAAACTGAAATGTCTCCTCTTCAGACATGTTGCTAGTAGGGATGGACATTTCATTTCAGCACCAGTAGGTTACAAAACGAATTACGCGAGCCCAGGTGGTCCTCGGAACCGGCTGATACACGCAAATCCAATTGCTTTACCTTTTTCTGTTTTGCGCAGGGTTAAAATCCAATGAGGAAGCACTCAACGATGTCATATTTCCTGCTTTGTGCTGCTGGCCAATCAGAGAGGAAGGCAGGATGATGTCTGTCCCTGCACAGCTCTGATTGGCTACCATCACAGATCTAGCACAGATGACATCGCAGTATGCTTCCCCTTTGGATTTTAACCCTGCATGAGACAGAAAGGTAAAGCAATTGGATCTGTGTGTATCAGCTGGTTCCAAAGACCACCTGGACTCGTGTGATTCATTTCGTACTGGTTCCGAAACGAAATGCCCATCCTAGTTGCTAAACAATATAAGGGGACAGGGAGGCTAGTCACTTGTGCCTAAACATTTTGATAACGAGTGGGGAAGTAACTATTGAATGTAGACACCAAAGAATTCAGTATCCATCAGAACATTCAGAACATTACCAATGGCACCTTCAGTGTGGTGAATGACACTTTACCGTTCTCACACCTCTACTGTTATATATGATGGAATCCCTATTTGGGGTTTAGAAGATAGTTTATCTGAACATGTGAAAAGAGAGAAAGAGCTAGCTTCCTCTCCCCACATCTTGTCATTCTCTATGTGTGAAGAATAGCAATCTAAAGAGGCAAGTGTCTTCTACACATGGAAGCTCCTCACACAGCCAAGGACTCTTTCTTTCCAGGGTGCCCATTTGGAGGAGAGATGCCACAGGTAGCCGACTGCCTCTTTTGTTAAAGGTGACTGACTGCAACTCAGCTTACCTGGGAGAAGTTGCACCCATTCCTCCTCAAGGAGAGGAATGGGTGGAGAAAGGAGGACCTTCTCAGCTTTCCTTTGCCTGCTCTGACCAATGATGACTTTAAGATGGATATTCTTCTGGTTGCTGGTATCACTGCCCCACTTCTCACATTTCCTTCTTGGCCCTCACTGGGACCAGACAAAGGAGAGGCTTTGGCATTTGTTCTGGAGAGGGGGAATCCATAGCTCCTTGCATCTCCTACCTAGAAATAGGGATTCTGATTTCCTTTCTGTTCACGCTTTGTACCATCAAGTCATTTTAGACTTATGGCAAACTCAGTAGGAGTTTTACTATTGTGGCCCCCTAGTGAGTTTCCATGGTCAAGTGAGGATTTGAACTCAGGTGTTCTGAGTTCTTATCTTTTCTATCTCATCTAAGTAGTAGTAACTGTCCTTCTCCCTCTCTAGAATAAGGTGCATGAGTATTTCTTTCCAAGGAGAAAGTTTGCTATGCTAACTATTTGAATATTCAGATGTCTGTAAGTGATTTCAGTGAGTTAGATATCTGGCTTTGGAGCCAGAGATTAGGTGTTTGATTCCCTATGGTGCCTCTCAGGAGCAGAACCAACCTGTGTAGCCTTGGACAAACTGCATAGGCCCAAAGCACTTCCAAAGAAGGGAATGGTAAACTACCTCTGAGCACTCTTTACTGAGAAGGGTCCTTATAAGCCAGAATTGACTTGATAGCAGGTAACTAACAAATCAAGTTAACTTAGCTGCTGGTTGCTGCTCCTCCTGCTATCATCTTCTTCAGACCTTTGCTCTGCACTAGACATGGGTGTTTTGTTTCAGAATGAAACATGAAACGAAACACAAAACGAAACATGCCAGCACAGCTGACATTCAGAATGCAGTCCAACCCTCTGGAACAAAACCAACCACCATCTTACTTTGCCTTACCTTGTGCAGGGTGAAACTCTAACTTATCATATTTCCCTCTCCCTGGTGCTGACCAATCAGGAGCTGTGCAAGGACATGCATAATCCTGCCTCCCTGTCTGATTGGCCAGTGCTAGGGAGACAGAAAAGACAATGCATCAAAGGCTGCTTCCTAGTTGGAGTTTTGCCTTGTTTGAGGTAAAACAAGGTAGGACAGTGGTTGATTTTGTTCTGGAGGGTTGGACTGCGTTCCAAATGCCAGCTGTGCTGGCATGTTTAGTTTCAGAATCAGTCCCCTTTCGAAATGAAACACCCATCTCTATTCTCCACACATGGAGAATACAAACCAAAGGGCAAATGATTAGCTCTCTTTGCCCTCCTAGCCCAGAATAAGTACAAGTGATGGAGTTAAACTTGGGCCACATTTTGTTTTGTTTATAACAACCGAACTGTCTACCATTGTAACTAGAAGAGAACATGTGCATGTGTGTGTGGGAGGGGGAGACTGCTGTAGTGCAAAACACAGAGGTGCTTCAAGGTTTCTTGGGACCTCACTAACAAACAACTCATGAGAAGTGCCCTGTCCATAACCTTCAAACTCAAATCCTAGTAACTCAAAAGTCATTGGGATGAACCTGGAGTAAGCAAAAGGCTGACCTGAGGTCACTTTTTGCCATTTCAGCACCAGTTCCACAGGAATGCACCATACTAAGCAGTGCATCAAATGATGTGTAATAGATCATGCACATCTCCTGTGATATTCCATCATTAACTAAACTCTCTTATGGTTAAGACAGGTGGTAAATCATGCAAAACTCGCTTGAGCATTTTTGGGAACAATTTCCCATAGGGAAGTGGTATCTAGGACCAGAAGCCTAAAGCTGAACTAAAAACATGGTAAAAGATCAGTTTGCTAACACCTGCATATCAGTAGGGTTGGATTTGTTTTGCAGCAGGTGGGCCACCTGATACAGATTTCTTGCTGTTTCCACTGTCCCTGGCTCCATCCTTCTGAGTCCTTGTCTTAAAGAAATTGACACTGCAGATGGAGCATTCATGCTGGAAACAGCATACCTTTCTGTTACAGTTCCCTTGACCACTGAAATTCCAGCAGACCAGGTGAGGCTGAACCACCTGCCCTGCCACTGCACAGGGAGTGTTAGTCTGTATCAGTTGCCTTATCATCAAACCTCTCCCTGAGTATGCAGCATGTTGGGATCATCATTTGAAGTCACAGCCCAGGCCGTGGCTCATTCCATCTTATGTTAGGGTGAATGGCTGCCCTCATACAGACATTTTCATCATACAAGAGCTACGTATGCCCTGGAAAATCAATATAATCACTATCAATCAAATCCTGGTACTGTACCAGGAAGAAAGCCCTCCATGGTTGGACCTTCACTATAATCCCCATGTAGATCATATACTCAGGTAATCAATTGGCCCAAGAATGCTTGGATTAGAGCCGAAGGTGCCTCTCACACTTTCCGTGCTTCTCTATATCCTTTGGATCAACCTCTCTATTCAACAACTGAAATAGATCCACATACTGTATTTCCCCTACCAAATCCACTCTTTAGTGGAAAGAGTCAGGTGATTACTCAGGGGATGTGCATAACCCCCAAAGAGAAGTGCCTGGAGAGGACTGGAGTTATAATCCGTATCAGGCACAGATGGGGAGGACCAATCTTCTATGCCAGGTGTGGCTTCCAAAAGTGAAGGGAATGCTACTAGAAGGTGTGGGGCAGTTCATCCCCTATAATTAAAACATGGGATTGGTAGCTGGTTTGCCTGCAACCTGGTACTGCTCCCTACTGCCTGCACCGCTGACACCTGGGCAGTTTGGTTAGCCCCAAGGTCACACCATTAAAGTGTTGCTGGTGTCTGGTGTGATTGCTAGCTCATCTGATATAGCTACCACACTATCAGCCTGGACCAGGTGAGTCTTTGATCCTCCCACTGCATGGGATCCATAGTTACATCATTAATTTGAACCTCCTAATTTGAGCCCAGTTGTCCACCCCACCCCTATTATGGGACTCAGCTAGGCTGTGCAAAACAGCCTGCCAGCCCTGCTTCCTTGACTCCTCTTTTAGTCTCTCTCTCTCTCTCTCTCTCTCTCTCTCTCTCTCTCTCTCTCTCTCAACTGGGAGGGTATCAACAGCCAGTAAGCCCCCTCCTCAAACCCTCAAAGTAGCACTGATACCCTCCTCAAAGCCCAGGTGCTGGCCAGCGTCTTCCTTGTGTCCTGCCTCCAGTGATGCAAGCCTTGAAAGAGGCTCAATGCAGGGAGGAGCTCTGTTTTATACAGAGTTCCCTCCCCCTTTACTTCCAGGTCATGGGATGCCCTAGTTAGTACCATATTGCAATATCCTGGGTGGGGAGCCAAAAGGAGCACCCTCCAGGGAAAAGACCTTGTTAGCGGATCCAGTCCTTCTCCTCATATATTCAGATTAACACATTTCCAAATGTCGGGTCAGGACAATTATCATTCCCACTTTACAGACAAATATGGAAGAGGATACAACCTCACTTTGACCATAGTTCTGGGCTGTATAAATCAAGCAAACCCACCCACCCACCAAACAAACAAAAACCCAGCAAGCAAAAAGAGGGATTCTTGGGTGACTCACATCAGCAGTATTAGTGCCTTTGGACCATACTAGATGTCTCACAAAAAACATATGCCTTTTGTGCAAAGTCAGCCATCCAGGTATATTTCCCCATTTACCATGAGGTCAGAGACACAATAATTATACAGAGGTTGTGGACAAGCTTTTGTTTAATGCCTGTATGCCAGATGTGCACTCCCAGTAAATTTGCCTAGCTCTGAAAGGGCATCCCATGAACTCTATACACCTGATAAACCTTACCTGAACAGAAAGTATGAGTGCTGGCTCTTCATATTCCAATCCAGATTCCAGTCCCTAACTCATTTCAGGGGTAATTTTAAGGACTATCAGCAAGAAGAATTCCAGACTTTTAAGCCGCTACTTTTCATTCCTTACTGCTTATCTGAACATTTGCTGGGGCTCCTTGTTTTAGAGTAATTGCTTGGGATGAGATAGAATTGGATAGTTATGTCATTTTTTAAAATTGCCATTTATTTTACAATAGATTGTAAGTAGTCTAATTTAAATCATTAGTTGAGCACAGCCAGAGCCTACATATCTCCAGAGAGGAGTACCCTTTCAAGAATATGATCCGTCTCCATGCAGTTCCTCACCTAGGACATTGTTCTCCTTATGAGAACACAGAGAGGCTAGAAACAAGTGGATTATGAAACATGGAAGAAGCAAATGAGCTATGTTGAAACTCCAAGCCACCATCCCTTAAAAGTGATTGTGGGGAAGTCTTTGTGCCTATGGAGGAAAACATCTGAACAGCATGTTGAAGAAGAACCTGCAGCAAGGAATGGCAAACCTTTGGCACTTTTGATGTTTTGGACTATCCTCCCCCCCCCAAAAAAAAAATCCCCAGTGATTTCCAATGATAAAACACTATGGGGCTTGTTAACTAAAGCATCTGCAGTGTCAAAGATTTACTAACCATGCTCTACTGTAACAAGCCCCCAGAAGCTCCCAATTGTATTTCTTCAGTCTTGGATAGAATTTAGTGACATGTTACGCTAGCCACGTGGTTGTAGAATAAAGCCGAGACAAGTTGCTTTTTTTGGGGGGGGGATGTCTACCACTCCTGAGATAACCCAACCAGCATGGCCAGTGCCTTTGCTGGCTTGGGGCTTCTGAGAGTTATACCTCCAAAAAGGTAACCTTTTAAAGTACTGGTCTAGCACACTCTGAAGGAGTACCCTCGATCTTTTAGCAAGAAGGGGCTCTGTGCAGGCCCTTAGGAGAAGAGATCCCAAAGGAAAAAGCAAAGTGTGCAGCTTATATACTGCCCCATACTGCTTAAAACTCTCTCTGGATGGTTTAGAGTTCAGTTATGCAAGCTCCACGTTGCCCCCCACCCCCACTGTTGTTCAGTGGGGGTGGAGTTCAGGAAGGGGTTCAGTTATGCAAGCTCCATGTTGCCCCCCACCCCCACATTGCCCCTCCCCACCCTCCATTTACCCACCTCAGAAGGATGGAAGACTGAGTCAACTTTGAGCTAGCTCTGAGCCCAGAATTGAACTCAGATCGTGAGCAGAGTCTTGACTGCAGTGCTGCAGTTTAACCACTGCACCCTGAGGCTCCTGAAAAGAAGATGAAAATCTATAAGCAAAATTCCCATCTGGTGTCATAAACATTAAGAGGCAAATGAATATATGGATGTCACAATGTGTATGGAAGAAGCAGAAGATACGCTAGAGCAGTGGTACCTGGCAAACCTTCGGCACTCCAGATGTTTTGGACCACAACTCCCAGAATTCCAAGCCTGTGGGGCGTGGCTTGAGCATGGCTGCGGAAAGATGGTGATTTTCTTCTTCCGATCATCGGGAAGCGTTTCAGAGCAAATAACACCTTAAATATTTCTGAGATGAACTCATGAGAGCAAAGAGCATCTTAACTGAAGCTTGGAGCTGTCTTTGACAGCTCAGCAGCTTAAATGAAACTTAAATGAAGCTTTAATGAAGTTACAAATAGATTTGGCAACACTGTTCCTCCGAATGCAAAATTCAAAACTACGTTTCTATGGATTCTGGAGATTGTAAATAACTCAGCTTTGAGCTTGAAGGTTGTTGCTAAGTAATTGGACTCTTTTCCTTCTTTGGTTGGGATATTTTACAGCTAATTTATGGCTTTACTGTTGTGTTGACATAAATGTGACTGATAAGAGCCAAGGCTGTGAATCGAAGGCTTTCCCCCACTTCCTTTTTAATTGCTTGAACTTGGATGCCCAAACAATACGTGTGTTTCACTTGGGGAGGGTGTTTGCCTATATCTTTTCTAAGTTTTTTTAAGAAAATAATTAAGATCTTAAATATTAAAGGAACTTTACTTAATCAAAGAAAATGGCACTCTGAAACAGGTTAAGAATTCCAAGCCTGTATTACCAATGACAAAGGACTGTGGGAGCTGTGGTCCAGAACATCTGTAGTGCCAAAGGTTCACCACCACTGTACTAGAGTAACTGAATGGACCTTCTTTACTCTGACAGATTAATAAATTGACAATGGGTCTTTCAAGTTTCATTACTCTTTCTGACAAATCAGCAGGCAGGAAGTTAAGGCTTGTCTACATGAGCTCATTGGAATAGGGTCGGTAGAGGTCAGGTTGAGGTATGGTATGCCACTTGATGTTATCCCTGCACCCTGCAATCTCAGGTAGCAGGCTCATGGTTGACTCAGCCTTCCATCCTTCTGAGGTCGCTAAATTGAGTACCCAGCTTGCTGGGAGAGGGGGCAATGTGTAGCCTGCATAATTAAAGTGTAAACTGCCCAGAGACTACTTGAAGTGGTATGGGGTGGTATATAAGCAGAACACTTTGCTTATCTCACCTTTACCACCTCTGCAGTGGATGCTGTGACATCCTAGATTGCTGCCTGGCCATGGTTATGGAATGGACCAGGATGAATAGGCTCAGGTTGAACCCTGATAAAATTGAGGTTCTGTTCTTAGGGGGTACCTCAGAGACTTATGGTGACCCTCTCTCCAGTTTGGATGGGAATCTCCCTCCAGCTTGCAGAGAGAGTGAGGAATCTGGGTGTGGTACTTGACCCGGCTCTCCCCTGGGACTCCCAGATAGTAACCATTTCCAAATCAGCCTTCTATCAGCTTTGACCCAACACCCAGATTTGCCCCTTTCTTGATGAGACCTCCCTGAGGGTTACCCTTGAATCTCATCCATAGACTGCAGTGGGTGCCTAAGCTCATGGTTGGTGTGAGCAAATATGATCACATCGCTCCCATACTGCCTCACCTGCACTAGCTACCTGTTGCATCCCAGATCAGGTTCAAGGTGATGATTCTAACTTATAAAACCCTCCATGGCTTATTACCTGAATATATGACAGAGCGCCTGTGCCTTAAATTAACGAATGCCCATCCAACTAGATCTTGTTTAGCATTGTTGATCGCCACCTTCCTGACTCCATATTATGATTTGTTTATTCTGCATTCATATTATGTTTACTTTATAAACATAATATTATAATGTTATATAAAATAAAATTTAATGTAATTTTTATTTTATTGGTTAAAATTTACTTGTATACTGTCTGGAGTTGTTTTTTAAATTTAATTTGCCAGTACATAAATAAATAAATAAATAAATAAATAAATAAATAAATAAATAAATAAATTCTGACTAATTTGAAACAGTTGGTACCCTAAAGGTCCTACCAATGTGCACAGGATGAGAACTCCTAGCTGAGAGATGCACCATGGGGGTTTGGATGCCGGATGGCTCTACCATAAAGTTTTTATCAGAAACCAGCATTAATCTATACACTTCCCCACAAAAAAGCAGAGGAGCTCATCGTTGGGTGGTTCAAAAGGGTATCAGGTATGAGACCCAGATGGTCCATCTCTCTGAAACGTAAATACACAACTGGTAGTTCTGAGCAGCTATCACCTGATCACGCTTCAAAGGGTTTCCCTTGAAGATGAGTGTTGCAGAGTTCTCAAAGACTATACATGTTCTCGGAGGATTAAAAGGAAAGGTCTTTAGGATAAGGAAGGATGAAGTTGAGAGGACAACGTCGAGGGGGTCGGAGGAGAGGGATCTCCTTGGTATGAGGGCTGAAATGCTGCCCCTGCCATGGAATGAAGACTGATCCTGATTTCCCGTAAGCTTAGGTCTCTCATTAGATATCATGGCAGATAATTACAAAGCACCTTAGCCTGTTGCATTGGCTTAGCTTCTTCTATGCCTTTATCCTTTTTTGTGTGGTTGAAACTAAATGATTTAAGCCTCTTTGCCTCCCCCCGCCTTTCCCCCTTTTAATAAAGTTGCTTTTTAGTATCAACACCTTGCCTGGAGAGGAGACTATTCTTTGCAGAGCACCCTAGCTAAAAATCTAAATCCACTTGGCCTTGGTGATTTTTCTAGAGAGTGTGCAGAGTGCAAAAGGAATGTCATATGAATAAATCAGGAAGAGGGGAACAACACTGGCAGCAATTATCAGTTGAAAAGGGGCTATGGGGCAGCCAACCAGGGTTTTCACCTACCTGGAAAAAGGCATTCATCCAGAAGAGTGCAACTCCATGGTCCCTGGCTGTTCCATTACAGTCTTCAGGAGTGAGGCGTGATGCTGCAACATCCATTGTGACATTAAGTTATCAATTTCCATCAAACACAAGCCTTGCTTGACTATTATTAGAGCAATTTTATGACCGCAATTTCTGTGACTGTAGGCTCCTGAGCCATTTCTATGACAGGCTGAGTGAATAACTTGGAGGTGTGTGACATGTACTAACTTATTTATTTTCCCTTTGTTTGTGGAAAGCTGCAATGAAAGACACCAGAGAGCTTTCCGCCTTCTATTGAAATGTGTACAGAACGGCTTTGTCGTGCACTGAATAAGCAAAAATAATTGTGTTTTCAAAGATTAAATTATAATAGTGAGAGCAAAGAGTATTTGTTTCCTTGCAGCAAGCTCTGCCTGTAGCAGTTCTGCAAATTTTAGATAAACCCAACAGACACTGGGGGAAAAATTCATTCGGCAGTTAATCAAAATCTCTTGTGCCACCAGAAACCGATCTTACAGCTGGAACCAGAAAACTATATTCTTATTTACTAACATGAGTAGGTGTATGTGACATGAAAGGGAAAATTTAATAGGATTATCTGAAAAGGCAATTAATGGAATGGAACTAATGGTCAAAAAATACATCTCATAACCAATAGGTACTGATAGTAAATGAGGTGGAGATTATACAGTTTATTCTTTCACAAAAGAGATTTTTAACACATTCCTATGTAAGACTATGTAGAAGTAATCTCAATGAGTTCAATTAGCCCTGTTTCAGGTAAGTAGGTATTGGACTCTAGACTAAGATGCAATTTCTTACAACAGACCACCGAATGGCATGCAATTATAACTGGTTCAGAAAGGCCAGTGTATTCAGCTTAAAGGGCATGGATCCAGCAGTGTAATTTATGTTGTATAAAGCTGATGATGTCAACAACTATGGTAGTTTTTTTGGGAAATTAATATTTTTCCTCCTCCCCCTCTGAAGCTCCAAAGGCTCCCTTGGTGCCTTTAAATCATGGGAAATGATTAGTGGGAGGCAGGGGAGAGGAGGATGTGTTTAATCTCCCACCAGTTCTTCTGGTGGTAAAGCCATTCTATGGGAAGCTATTTTCAGAAATTAAAAACTTCCTTCATGCAATGGCCCCCAACAGGATCAAAGGGATTCTAAAGGAACCTCAGGAGCCTCAGCAGTGGGATCAATTTTTTTTTAATTTATGCCAAATCAGCATGGTTGATGACATCATCAGCCACATGTAGCAAGTTCTGTTCCTGGATTTCAGCCAATGTTTCATTTGCAGTTGGCCAGGCAGTTACATTCATGCACTGTGCTTGAGGGCTGTAGGAGCCTCAAGTGTGACATTCAACCAAAGAAAAAGATGGTGTCCCCATCAGTAGCTATTGGTTTTGGTACCTGAAAGTTGTATAGAAATACAGTAGACCAAAGCAGTCTTCCAGACCAGAACCTCTTTAGTGTTTATGCAAGTTCTGCTACAGTTTCCATCATCCCCAGCTGGTTGGAGATACAGTAGTAGTAAGAACTATAGTCTAACACACTGGAGAAGAATCTTTATGGTTCAGTGGTTACTGTTCATGATCAGAGTTCGATGTCAACGGCCTGAGGAAGCCAACCCAAGGTTCAGTCAGTTTTCCTTCCTTCTGAGGTAGGCAAAATAAGTACCTAGGCTGCTGGAGGGCGAACTGTTCCTTGAATAATTATGTTGTGAACTGCCCAGAGAGTGCTTTAAGCGTCAGGTGCCTTGTGGCGCAGTGGTTAAATGCCTGTACTGCAGTTAAAACTGTGCTCATGACATGGGGTTCAATCTCAGGTAGCAGGCTCCTGGTCGCCTCAGCCTTCCATCCTTCGGAGGTTGGTAAAATGAGTACCCAGCTTGCTGGCAGGCGGGGGGGGGGAGCAATGTGAAGCCTGCATAATTAAATTGTAAACCACCCAGACAGTGCTTTAAGTGCTATGGGGTGGTATATAAGTAGCACACTTTGCTTTGCTGTGCTGTGAGGCATTATATAAGCAGCAAACCTGGCTTTTTGCTTGGGAGTAGAATTTCTGTGAAGGAATCCATTTTAAGTTGAACAAAATCAGTGCTGGCCGAGTATAAGCATCTTTGGTAGAGTTGCATTTCATTGTTCTTCCACATTCATTTATATGGGAGTGTAGAAATATCGTTTGGTCTGTCTTGTCCAAAAGTTGGAAGGTGTTGGGAGTGTGCTGTCTGATAAAGATTTACATAGGGAAAGTGAAGATCTTAAGGATATTGAGAAGGAGATAATAGAAATGCATAGAGAAGAGAAACAGGGGAAAGAGTAAAATAGAGATGGTTAAGGAACAAGAGGTTAGTATAGAAAGACAGGTTGAAACTAAAGAACCAATAACTGAAGCATTCTAGGTGGATTGATAAGGATGATGATGAATTGTGTGAAACCTGGGGAAAGGAGGAGGGAAAGGATAGGAATAAAGAGAACATCGGCACTCAGACAGATCCAGATGTGGGACTGCCATTACCACTTCTACCACCTCTGTAATCTATTTCAGACATATCCCAAACTTCAGCCCTCCTGATGTTTTGGACACCAACTCCCAGAATTCTAACTTTAGATTGCCAATGACAAAGGACTGTGGGAGTTGTGGTCCAAAACATCTGGAGGGTTAACATTTGGACATATTAACTGTATTAACTGGACGGTACAGGTTACTTCTAACATACAGTATGAGGGGAATGGATGAATTTTCCCCTGCCAAGGCAGAATTATGGGAGGAGAGATTTTCCTTTGGCACTGTGGGCACGACACCCATGTTGCGGCACACAATGCCTTGGATGGGATATGGATCTTCAAGTGCCGGTCCAGAGGGGGAGACCACAGAGTTTCTGTTATTAAAGTATGATTCACTAGTTCTTTTAAATGATAAACCTTACACAGAAGTTGAAGAAAACAGTAAGCTTAATGTAAGAAATGAAATGCAGGAAAATATTACTGCTACAAATGTTAATAAAAATTGTTGAATTTTGAAGAAAAAATATTGACTAAGGATTCTTCTGTCTTGGAACGTTAATGATTGCAACCAAACCTTCACAGTTTAATAACATCTCGATTGTATCTTTCACTGCAAAACCACTGCAGATGGATCATGACATTATACTGTGGCTCTTGTGATTAATATTCACTTCCATGTTGTTAAAAAAGGTTCCAGCTTATTACCTCCATTCTGGCCTCTCTGCACTGGCTGCCTATTCGCTACCGCATTGACTTCAAGGTTTTGGTAGTAACATGCAAAGCCCTAAATGGTTTGGGACTTCAGCATCTGACAGAACGGCTCCTCCCAAGAAGAACTGCCAGGATCACTCGTTCAAGCCAGGCTGGCCATCTACAGGTACCGACCCCGAGGGAGGCTTGGAAAGTAACCACAAGGAACCGGGACTTCTCAGTACACACACCCCACTAGTGGAACCAGGTTCCACAAGAGATTTGCCTGGCACCCTCGCTACAAGCCTTTATGAAATTACTGAAAACCTGGCTTTGAAGGTTGGCCTTCCCCAATCATTCTGTTCCAACAGCCTTATATAAATAGGATGCTACTCTTCCTTTCCACCTTATGATAATTCTCCACCAGCTTTTTATTTTTTCATTTATTTTTTATTTTGAATTGCTAAATGGCTTTGATTGACAGTATTTGTGTTTGTTTGTCATTATTATTATTATTATTATTATTATTATTATTATTATTATTATTATTATTATTATTATTATTATTATTATTATTAATTATGTCATGTTGGTTTTTATTGATTAGTTTGTTTATTTACTATTTTAAGTTGTTCAGTGTGTTGTCTTGTCTTGTGCTTATGTTTGTAAACTGCCCAGAGTAGCTTTTTGCTAGATGGTTGTGGTATACAAATAAATAAATAAATAAATAAATAAATAAATAAATAAATAAATAAATAAATAAATGTTTTTGCCTCACCATAGAATTGTGGAAACTGCTTTGTTTTCTTTTGGGCAACTTATTAATTAATTATTTACAACTACTGCATTTCAGCCTCTCGGTTCTGTTACTCATGCCTTTTATCTAAATGGATTGTATACAGTGGCAATTGTGGGGCAAAATTATGGCTTTTTAACACCCCCATTGGGAAAAAAACTAGAATTACATGGCACACATGTTAATCTGGAATGCGTTTCCCAGGGAAAAAATTGAGCAGTACCCTCTGTAGGACAGATTTTAAAGTAATCGCAGAACCTGTTTCTTTAAGATGTTTACTTGGCAATTCCTAATGCTTTGTGAGAAATGGTTCCTCCACTGATTTGACTGTTTGGAAGAGGATATTACAAACGCAGCAGTTTGGAGCATAGGTCATACATAACTTTTTGCTTTAAATCAAAGGATTCATCTCTGCCCCCCCTTCCTTTTCTGGGAAATACAATATACTGTATGGGAAAACAATAAAATACATGGGGACCAACATTTTAATATATCATAATGGTCTGTTATGTTTTCCCACCTTATAGGCTCAAACCATCTCTATGCAAACACCCTGACGGAGCTGTTTAACCATCAGCATGCATCTTCAGATAGTAAACTTTAGTGTATAAATGAAAGGGTATATGTACAGTATCTTGTTTTATCTAAAAGGATGGCACACAATAGGGAGGATTGTGACTTTTTAACACCCCCGTCCTGGAAAAAGAGTAGCATTCAATGGCATACATCTCATTCTGGAATGTTTTTCCCACGGGGAAATGTTGAACAGCACCCTAGATGTGTAAGCAACACCTGGCGCACGCAGAACCTGCCTCTTTAAGAAACAGGCTTCAACAGCAGTTCTCAGTCTTTTCTGAGTAGAAGTGGTTTCCCTAGAGACCCAGTACTCCAAAGCAACATATGCTTTAAAAATGTTACTCCATTTCAAATGTTTTCAACATTGCAGATCCTGGGGGGATAGGAAAGATGCTGACTTGGTAGGCAAGGGATTTCCCCTCATAAACAGTTGGAACCAACCTTTCTTAAATGTTTATTATCAAATGAAAGATGTGTCTTCATCTTCTAAAGTTACAAATTACTAAATTGGCTGGTGACAAGCCTGTTCCCTTTAAAATCAAAACTGATTGAACCTGTAAAAACAAACAACAGCAACAACCACCCAGATTTCATGCCTGCCTGTGTAACTCCTTCAGCAAGTCTGAGGTAAATTTTGACAGAGGAGGATCACATAATGGCCCTGCTGCCCTTAACAATTTATTGCATCATCCTGACCTACTTGTATAAAGAATGTGTGAATCAAATTGGTCTGTACTGAAGGAAGTGCAGACTGGGGAAGCTAGGTGTCAGTCGGGCAATCAGGAGAGCACTAACTCCATTTCACTTCTATCTTTTTTTAAAAAAAAAAATAAACTCCTACAAAATCTGGAAGTTGAGTCATGGCTACTGGACTTCTTTTTTGAGAGATAGAAACGTTTCGCTGTTCATCCAAACAGCTTCATCGGTCTGGCACCAACTTCAGGGCATCTGCCCCAAATTGCATAGCAATATGTCTGTGAAGATTCTCAGTCATCCAGGTGAGTTTATCTGGAAGTTGAGTCATGGCTACTGGAGGTTTTTTTTGAGAGATAGAAAAGTTTCGCTGTTCATCCAAACAGCTTCATCGGTCTGGCACCTCCTACAAAACTCTCTCCAGGCCTAACACAGGAGTGGGTTTCATAAAATTGGCAAAATTACCCCCCTTTCCTCAAAGTGGTTTTGATTGATTTTTTTTATGTTTATAAAGAGTCAGAGGGTAGAGTTTCAGGGGCACCTGAGGGTGTACTCTTTGCCCATCCCTATTGTGGTGTGTAAGAAAATGTATCTCCCCATGTTAGATATTCAGGCAAATTTAAATGATTGAATGACTCGTCTTTTAAAAAATTGAATGGACTACAATGGAGTGTGGAGCTTAGAAAATAACTTTTTGAGAGGAATATAGTGGCACCTCAAGTTACAAATGCCCCTAATTACGAAAAATTCGAGTTACGGAGAAATCTGTGGGAATTGAGATGCTTCAAGATAAGAAAATTTAGCCCTGTTTTTTTCTAGTTGTGAAAGGGAAACGGAAAGTACAGAAGACTTGTCAGAAAACAGCATTCACTCATCCTTGGACCAGGGAGATTTAGATAGTAACAAAAAGGTTCATTTAGAAAAAATGATTTGTAAGTTAACAAAAAAAAAAAAAAGATTCATATGAAATGATTCGTAAGCTAACGAAACAACAAAACAGCATTTCGTTTTCGTTAGGGTGCCCATCCCTAATGGTGACAATAGCTAAAATCTTGTTACTTGGTGTAGCAAGTCACAGCTAAACTAGACCCACTGAACTGGCAAGTTAGCTCCTGTATAAATTCCATTGATTCTGTAAGGCACAACTCTAGTTGTGTCTTACTATGCTAAGCAACAGGATTTCAGCCTATGCCTTTGTCTGTACAGGTCCCAGTGGCATATTCCTTAGTTTCCTGCTGGCTAAGTGCTGTACATGAACCTGCCTTGGGAAAGTGCTTGGAAACTTCAGCAGGTCCAAAACACCACAGCCAGATTTCTAACTGGAACTGGTCACAGGGGTCACACCACTGCCTCTCCATCCTAGCCCGGTTACAGCAGCTCCACTGAGTGCTGATCTGTTTCCTGGCACAATTTTAAGTGGTGGTTTTAACTTATATAAAGTCCTAAAAGGCTGGACTGTGTCTCCATTCTTAAAAAGCTTTCTCTGGTGTTAAGATTGTCAGGAGAGGCCTTTCTCTTGCTCCTCCCACTGTCACAAGCACACTGGTGGGTACCAAGTGAGATAGCCTTTTCTCTCACTGCTCGCTCCAAGTCTCTGGAACTACGTCCCACTGGAGGCAAGACTGGCCCTATCTTTACTGTCCTTCCAAAAGCAGGCAAAGATTTTTCTTTTCAGACAGACATTTCATTAGTGACTAACTGACTAAGAGACAGTATACAAGACGATTATATTTTGTTGCTTCTAAATCTGTTTTCCATACTGCTTTCAAATAACATTTTTAATATAATGTTATTAATTCTTTAATATTTGAATAATTTATTGTTTTTAACTTCTAACATTGTCTTAAAATGATGTGAGCCACCTTGGATCCTTTTTGAGGAGAAATGTGGGGTAAAATATTTTAAGTAAATAAAAAAATACATTTGTTTAGGAGTAGCAATTACAGGCAGTGGAAATTATCTGTATATCTGTCCCTCTGTCTATTTTTAATCTGCCCTTCATTCTAGGATGTCAAGATGATGTGCAAAAGTCATAAAAACCAGAGGAAACCACAGTATTGTACAGTGGAAACCACACATTTTCCGGTACCAACAAACAAATCAGTTTATGTAAAGATGCATATTAGAGCAGTGCATGACATAAGGCAAGGATGTACACAATGTTTGCCTGTTACTTTCTTCAGAGAGTGCTTTTACAGCCAGAGAGTTACCTGGTGTCCTTTTCCTTACTTTAAAGAATGCCCCCAGTTATATTTTCTGTGGGAGTCAAAGGAAGAAAAAAATTATATGACTGAAGGACCCACCTTCATGGCTTGCAGCTGCAATAAGGGAAATCGTTATCTAATTTCAGCCAGAAGGAGGAATTAAGAAAAGGGAGGACCTTTGCAAGCCTGATGATAAAGAAGGATAAAGATAAAATACAAATGAAAAGGTTTATTCTCCTGTATGTACCAAAGCAAATCTTGGCCTTGGTGAGCAAAGTAGATTCTGCTCTACTTCTGTTATCTATTCCCTGTGAGACTTAAAAGCAAAGAACATCAGGGCCAAGCCATTCATACTATAATATTTGAAATATGTTCTGGTTACTGCCATAGCCTTGGGGCTAACATAAATTTCAAAAGGTCTGGGAGTCTTGCAAGCTCATAAACATAGAAATGCTATTGGTGAGGGAATTGTGTTTCTATGTACAGTCATGAGTTTGGTTGGCATGAACAAGGAGCATGAATCATTGCGCTTTAGATAATAAAATTTTCCTGCAGAGGTAGGATAAATCTGAAGCGGGGAGAGGGGGGAGACCCCTACCCTAATGACCCCAGAGGCCCCTGTTAATGATCAATCTACCTGCAGATTTGGAATCTGAGAAGAGGGTGTGAGGGCCAAACAGTGCTCTTCAGGCGACCCGTTTTTAGAAGGAATTCTTCATGCCCTGAGAATCCTGACTGTCACAGCAAGGATAGGGGGGTAATTTGAGTGCTTGGAGTTAGCTGGAAAATGTGGGGATGGAACTAGAGAGTCGCATTCTTGGGTCCTGTCACCTCAAGTAGTTTGCACTGCACCACCTCTGATCTATTGGGTCTCCCATGGTGAGCATAATACTTACACATGGATTCACACAAGGGTGGCACAAGGTCCTTATTCCCACTTAGCCTTGAATTTCACAACGTGATCTTAGGCAAATCTGCATCTCCCTGCGTAGTCTACCACATAGGGTTGTTTCAAGGATAAAATGGGGGGAAGAAGGAGAATCATGAAGGTTTCCTTGAGCAACATTGAGGCAAAGGCAGAATATGGAGATAATACATCGAATCAGTACATTTCCCTTTAAAACACAGTAAGCTGTTCTGGACAGTGAATATCACTTAATAAGATATACAAAAACAAACAAACAAAACAACCCTGAACTCATTTTCATTTCCTTTTCCTCCTCCTCCTCCTCCTCCTCCTCCTCCTCCTCCTCCTCCTCCTCCTGTTATTTCAAGAAAGTGCATACCAGGTGTTTCATTACCTACGCATGATTACAGCTCTGGTGCTGATAGCATTTAGAGCAACATCACTTCTGGACACCTGCCGATCGAGTAAACAAGGCCTTGGGAGCTCTATGTGCTAGCCCAAGAATGTAAGTAGAGGCAGCCGGAATGATTAGGGGATTGGAACACTTTCCTTACCATCTGAGGCTGCAATGGCTGGGCCTCTTCACTCTCGAACGACGGCACCAAAGAGGTGACTGGATTGAAGTTTATAAAATCATACACGGTGTGGACAAAGTAGGTAAGGAAAAACAGTTTCCCCTATCACTCAACATTAGAACTAGGGGTCACTCCATGAAACTTTTGGGTGCTAGATCTCAAACAAATAAGAGAAAGTACTTTTTCAACAAGAGGATCACTGGTCTGTGGAACTCCCTGCCAGAAGAAGTGGTGACAGCTTTCACCCTTGACGGCTTTAAGAAAGGATTGGACAAGTTCATGGAGAACAAGGTTATCAATGGCTATCATTGTGGATGCCTAAGGACAACCTCTGGGTTGGAGAGATAGTCAGGATATCTCTGAATGCCATTTGCAGGGAATCATAAAAGCAGGGTATTCTGCTTGGGAATACCCCGAAGCAAATGGTGAGCCACTGTGTGAGACAGAATGCTGTACTGGATGGGCTGTGGCCTCTTCCAGCAAGACTGTTCTTATGTTCTTATGTGTCTTCAACCTGCATGCCAGCTGCCTGAGCTGAATTTTCCTTTACACCATTTGAGCTTTGTAATTGATTAATCACAGAACCGAGGGGGCAGCTATGCAGATGCTATGGAAATCTACCCCCTTCCATTTGCTCTGCTTTGTGTGACCTGTTTGTTGCAACCTCTGCCCATCCGAAAACTTCTCCTTCCCACCCAATGGGCTGCAGAACAATTAATGTTTTCGGCATTTAAATTGCACAAGAGAACATATTACGGGGCTCTCAGAGCCAGTTACATCAACAAAAGTGAGTCCAATAAAATCTGTGGCAAATAGTTACAATATTGCAATGTACACACAATATGTAAACAATTAATCATTGGCTGTGTTGGTAAAAGGAGGAGGAAAGGCACAATTAGAATGGCCACGGTCAGCCACTATCTATCAGAAGCTCAGCATTTCTCACTCTGAGATGAGAGAGTTGGGAAGTCTTGTTTTGGACTACAATGCTCATAATCCCCAATCACTAAAGACAGTGACTATGCTGGACAGGAATCCCGGAGGTTATAATTCAAAAATGATACCCCCACAATCCCCAGCTCTGTAAGGGTCTTTAGATGAGAAAACACAATTTGATCGGAAGCCTCAATGTGTGGATGAAGTGATGGTGTCAAGAGGAGGGCTTCAGATTTGTCAGGAACTGGAGAACATTTTTGGACAAGCCAAACCTGTTCAGGAGGGACGGGTTGCACTTGAACCATGATGGGACCAGATTGCTGGCACTCAACATCAAAAAGGCTGCAGAACAGCTTTTAAACTGATAGTGGAGGAAAACTGACAGGAGCTGAGTGGCATCCGGTTTGGAACACCTCATCCCCGTGGAACGAGGTTGGAGAGGGTAGAGAACCACCAAGTGATGACATAATAGGTATTAATGCTAAGAGAATAATGGGATGTGGTAGTTTGTCGACTGGAATTAAAAGCTGCGGGGGGGGGGGGGGGAGAAGCAGCCATTCTTGGGCGACCCACTGTGCAGGTGCTTCTACACAAATGCTCGAAGCCTCTGAGCAAACATGGGAGAACTTGAACATTTGGCAGCTAGGGATAACATTGATATAATAGCCATAACAAAAACCTGGTGGAATGTGGAGAACCAGTGGGACACAGCAATCCCAGGCTATAAACTCTATAGAAGGGATAGAGAGGGGCGGGTTGGAGGGGGAGTGGCCACCTACTATGTCAAAGAAGGGGTAAAATCCAGCAGAATGGAGATTGGCGGTGGGTCTGACCCCACCATAGAATCATTGTGGGTTAAACTACCAGGTCCAAGGAGCAATGTGATAGTTGGGGTATGGTCAAATGCGCTGATGGCTGGGGGAGATCTCTCTGCCCTGTATCTTCACAACACTTAATCCACTCTAAGAAATGCTTCTCAGAGAGCTACCAAATTCTACAAGGTTATGGACCTTGACTCTTATGCCAACCCTCTAAGGCAGGAATGCCAAAAATACTCACAAAGCACAGAGTCCCGTGGCAGATGGCTGAGGTAAGCTTGGCTTTAGTACTACCAACTCTTAGTACAAAATGACCAAACTGTTGTAAAAATATTATATTTTATTAAGATGGCAAAAAACCCCCCCAGAAACTTCAAAACTTCAAAAACAGTTTCAACAGTTACAGAATAGTCAAAGAACTGTGTACCAACATTAAACAATCAAATGTTTTGAGTAGACATGGGTGTTTGGATGGACTTGATGAGTTAACTTCCCCAAAGCTCCACTCATTCATGTCTACTCTAATAATAATAATAATAATACAGTGGCACCCTGACTTAAGAGCAGCTCGACTTAACAGCAATTCGACTTAACAGCAGAAAACTGTTGGCATTTTAACTGTTGCCTTACAAATTTTAGATATGGTCTGCTCGACTTACAAATATTTTTTCCATTTTTTTTAAAAAAAATTAACTTATTTTTTTCAATTTTTTTTAGATAGGTACCCTGATTTAAGAGTAATTCGAATTAAGAGCATGCATTCGGAACGGATTAAATTCGTAAATCGAGGTACCACTGTACATAATTGTGTGGATTATGGTGACCCTTTTCAAGGTTTCCTGAGCAGAGACTGCTCATATGAGGTTCCCTATTCCCTTCTTCTGATGGCTCTGGGACAGTTTTGCTTGCCCACATCTGCACAGCCTTGTACTTCTGGGATGCACCGTGGGAAATCAAATGGCTGCCAGATATCTCATCCATTGAGCAATCCCGCCAGATGGGCCTACTCTAGTAGTGATTGGTGAATTATTTTGATATGGAAAGTTGCCACTAGAGAAGGCCCATTTAGATCAATGGAACTTTGGAGCAGCTTACTTGCCCAAAATCCTACCGATCCACTGAGCCTACTTTGCAACATGTTATGCTAAGCAACAACTTGAGCAATTATTTTTTTTAAAAAATGTAGGCTGCAACAGAAAAAGAATAGAAAATTAACAGAGGAATGAGCTCTGGGCAATGTGGATTTTATATTTGCATCCTATACTGATGTAGGACTTTCTTTTCAGGGAACATGTCAAAAATGGCGAAATTCTCGTTTCTGTTTTCAGTTATCGCTATCGTTACGTAACGGGTAACGGTAACGAGAATTACTCCGCTCCAGCTCGAACCCGACCCGATAAAGATAAATTGGGTCGGATTTTTCGTTGTTGTTCATGGCATCGTGGCGATCGCGCGATGCCAAGCAGCACAGAAAAAAAGTTTTAAAAATAACCCCCCCCCCGATTTCTGGCCATAAAAGCAGGCGAAAATATGCCTGCCTCAGTGAGGGCACCTACCAGAGAGGGGTGGTTTCTGGGGGGGTCCCCGGCCTTCCCCCCCTCTCCTGTCCTAGGCTGCTGGTACCAGGCTGGGGGGGCCATCCTCGTCATCTCCATTTGCCATGCGGTGGGGGGGAATCCAAAATGGCAACCACAATATTTATTTTTAAATCGTGGTCAAAAAAGACACCAAATCACCATGGAAATATGTGAAATTTATTTATTTTAAATGCCTGATTTTTAATAGTAGCAGCAGTGGGTTTTTCTTGCAATAAAACGTCTCCATTGATTTTATTTTATTTTATTTTTATTTTTATTTTTTTTACACCTGCGCAATGATGGGCTGGCCATGGGATGGGACCATGCAAATTTTTGGACCCATTCTACCAATCGCATGGCCAGGTTTTGACTGAGACTTCTGGATGTGCCAGAGGGCATAAAAAGGCCACTAACCCTAACCCTAACCCTAACCCTAACCCTAACCCTAACCCTAACCCATATGCCAGTACACTGTCCTTCTTAGTGGGTCAGAGGCACCCAGAGGTGCAGCCCACTAACCCACCCTAACCTTAACTGTAACCCTAAGCCTAGCCCTTACCCTAACCCCAACCCCAACCCTAACCCAGATCCATATGCAAGTACGCTTCCCTTCTTAGTGGGTCAGAGTAGAGGCACCCAGAGAGGTGCCTCCCAGCCAGAGCCCACTACCTCTACCCCTAGCCTGTACGCCAGTACGCCAGTATGCTTTCCTTCTTAGTGAGTCAGAGGCACCCAGAGAGGTGCCTCTGCCACTTACCCCCCAACCCTAACCTAATGTAATGTATGGTATGCGGCGGCTACGCGAAACGCTTCCCTTCCTTTCCCTCCCCTTCTTAGTGGGTCAGACGTCAGAGGCACCCAGAGAGGTGCCTCCCAAAGCCCACTTACCCCAACCCCAACCCCAACACAAACGACAAACGACAAACGGAAACAACAAATTTTTGAAAATTTCCGCGACAAATGGAAACAACCCGAAACGGACCCGTCCCGACAAACGACAACTCGAAATGTCATTTTTCCTGGTCGTGCCCATCTCTAGTCAAAAATAATGTCACCTCTAGAATTTTGCAGTCTAACCACAAAACTTCAAGCTGTTTAAGTGAATGACACAATGATTAACCAATATAAGACAATAGATTTAATGCTGTTAAACTCTTTGCAATTTGCACACAATTAGACTTCATTTAATAAGGTTATCAAGTTCTGTGCTCCGTTGTGCCCATTAAAGGTTATTGCACAAATTTCCTCTCAAGACAAGAGCTGGGAGGAAGCTCACCGAAAAAAGTGCAAATGTTTTAATCCTGAAATGACAATTTGTTCTTCTCCCTTCAAGTTTATATGGCAAATAAAGGATGTTATTATCTCAGTTGTATGCTGTCTCACTGACACTGGAGAGAGTCTTCTGTATATAAGGACTGCTCAATGCAGGAGTTCAAATTAAAATATATCTGGCTGATGGTTGTCTAATTTTCTCTTGGATGTCTCCAGTGTTGCTCATTGTGAAGATGTGAAATTTTGAATGCATAGTGTGTTAAAATAAGTAAGGGGAGTGTAGAAAAGTGCTTTGTGTTTGAGTGAAAAGCGGTTCACAGGTTAACAATGAGTCGACGTCTGGGATTTTCTCATTTTGTGAATGGTAGTGAGCACAAGAGGGTATCCTGAAGACTATCTCGACTGCTGTCAACATTCGGGCTGCCCTTTGGGACCAAAGACTTGCCAACATCCCAGATATTGGGCCTTTTCCTGGTGTTTTGAATCATGGATATAGAAGTACAATTTCCCATATTTATAAACTAAAAGTTTTTTAAAAAAATAATTGAATATAAAAACAAGGGACAGCAAAGTTGCTGCAAATTTAAATGTTATCCTCAGTGGAAGTTTTGGCAAGGGAAATTCTCTATTCAAGGCCTACAAGTCTGAAATTTTGGAGACGGGGGGGGGGGAATAAAAACTAAAAGCACTTTGTATAGGAAAGTGTGTGTGTGTGTGTGCATGCGAAAGAGAGAGAGAGGGGGGGGATGCAGTGCCACCAGTCCCGGACTCGATTCTTTTCCTTTCTATATCTCTGGTATCTGAACACAGGCTCTTCTATTTCTAGGTGAAAGTTCATCAGCCCGGAGGCTTTATTATGACCCTCAGTATATTTTCCTCCAGCAGTCCCGAGTCCACCTTGAAAAATCTCCTTCAGAGTTCTGAGGACCCGCTGGGAGAGAATGGAAGGGTAGCAGGAGGTCTGCATGGTTCAAGCACAATGATAATGACAAAAATTACTGATTTTTCCAGGATATATATAGGAAAAGACAGACAGACAGACAGACAGAAGTCGATAGATCAGAGGTTCTTAAATTACTCCTTTAATTCTAACTACTTGTCTTAGAAAGTATTCTCGGCTTCTTCTTTTAACTGCTCTAAAGGAGTGCCATTTTTGCACACATTTTAAAAATTCTTTAATATATGGAATGCAGCTGGGAGCCTAAGTGAAACCTACAGTTCCCAGATGAAAGCTAGCAAGGCACAAGGGCTAGGGCTATCTTATGTCTTTCTCTTCCTCCTTGTAGCTGTAAAAGCTTAAATCAAATATATCTTATTTCCCCACAGATTACCATCTAGCTGGACGACTGCTGCTTTGTGGAATATTAAGATACTGACTAGACTGGCACTTTGCATTGCTTCTAGCACCAGAGGTGCAGAACACCAATCACAGATTTTCCACAGTACTCCAAAGAGTGATTCTCACCATCTGGGCGTTATAACTAGATCAGTCTTACAGTGCAGCTGACAGCTCGCACACAACGTTGTTAAAAGTTATAATTCTGTATGAACTTTTTTGAGCAGTCCTTTTCTCTTGAAGTTCAAAATCTTATTACAAGCTAGTACCGTACCTGGATTTGGAGAGAGAAATGGAAGTTTATGTACTCCATGCTGCCTCCTCCTCACGACTGAGAGGAGGGGAATAGAGATGTGCAGGAAATGAAAAACAAGACACTGTTTTGTCATTTCATTACGTAACAAACTGGTAGGATGTGTTTCGTTTCAAAACAAAATGAAATGCCATTTCTTCTTCTAGGAATGAAATGATTTATCCTAGAGCAACAAAATCACAGGAGAGCTTCCTCAAGCATTTCCCTGTAAGCCTCCCAAATTTGGAGAGGTTTCAGGTTCAGGGTGCTGAGTTATCAAACTCCAAAGGGGATCCCCAGGAGAAAATCATTCTAATTGAGTCAGGAAACTGCTAATCACTTGCCTGCCCGGGGGTGGGGGGGTACTAGCAACTTCCCAACGCAATTAAAATGATTTTCTCCTGGGGGATTCCCTTTGGAGTTTAATAACTCAGCACCCTGAACCTGAAACCTCTCCAAATTTGGGAGGCTTACAGGGAAATGCTTGAGGAAGCTCCCCTGAAATTTTGGTGCCTCTTGGGCCCAGGAGAGCCATTATATAGTATTTCATTTCATTCCAAAATTCTTTTAAAATTTCATTAGTAATGAAACAAAACAAAATTACTAAAGAAACGAAATGAAACAAAACACTATATTTTTGTTTGGTGCCCATCTCTAGAGGGGAATAGAGAACTGGACTCTAGCCAACCACTGGAGACCACATACTGTATTGCCATCTCTGTACCACCTACAACATTAAATGGATAGCTCAGCCATAGGAGTAAAATGCAACAATTTCCTTTAAAAACAATGAATGAAGAGAACATGCAGTTTGTCTTAAAAGGAAGACTTGCTTCCAGAACACTTCCGACAGGGTGATGATGCTTTAAAACAAGGGTGCAAAGAGCACCTGG
The DNA here is from genome assembly GCA_029282475.1 of Phrynocephalus forsythii. Taxonomy (NCBI): domain Eukaryota; kingdom Metazoa; phylum Chordata; class Lepidosauria; order Squamata; family Agamidae; genus Phrynocephalus; species Phrynocephalus forsythii. Next base: position 31,608,693 of record JAPFRF010000002.1, read on the forward strand.
TTTTGGAAGGAAATTGTGACTTTCCCCCACAGTCTCTGTATCACTAAGATTCTATGGTGGGCCAGCAGTTCCATTAGTATCAGTGGGCTGGTGGGAGCACAGAAAGGAGAGGGAGGCATAGGCAGCCCACTCCTGCATTTGACATGCAGATACACAGATGACAACACAGGCCAAATAAACAATAGGACATTTATTTATTTATTTATTTATTTATAAGCTTATATCCCGCCCATCTTCCCTGGCGGGAACTCTGGGCGACTAACAATGTAAAAACACATAAAATAAGTAAAAACACCACCGAGTAGAGGAGCGGCGGAGGGCAAGATGGCGGGGGAAAAAAGAAAAAAAAAGAAAAAAAAGAAAAAAGAAGAAAAAAAAGAAGAAAAAAAGAAAAAAAAAGACTAACTGATAAGGTCACCGTAAGCCTCTTTAAAGAGGAAGGTCTTCAAGGCCCTCTTAAAGGCAGGCAGGGACTCCAGCAGGCGCAGCTCAGAGGGGAGATGATTCCAGAGTGAAGGCCCCACCACAGAGAAGGCGCGGTTTCGCGTAAGCATTTTACGCGCCTCTCTGGGTGTGGCCACTCTTAATGAGCGCGCCTGCGACGATCACGTGGGTCTGGAACCATATGCTCTCTGGGAGATACGCTCCGCCAGGTACCCTGGTCCCAAGCCGTGGAGGGCTTTGAAAGTCAAAACCAGGACCTTGAACCTGATCCGGAAGACAACTGGGAGCCAATGCAAGCGGACCAGGACTGGGGTGATGTGCTCGTATCTACGAGCACCCACCACCAGCCTGGCCGCCGCATTTTGCACCCGCTGTAACCTCCGGACCAGGGTCAAGGGCAACCCCACGTAGAGGGCATTGCAATAGTCGATCCTCGAGATCACCAGGGCCTGCACGACTGTTCTCAGGGAAGACTCGTCAAGGTACTGGCGGATCTGGGCGATCCTGCGGAGATGGAAAAAAGCGGCCCTGGAAACGGCCATCACCTGGGCTTCCAGGGAGAGGGCCGATTCCAGGACCACGCCCAGATTCCTGGCCCTGTCTGTAGGCTGGAGGAAAATACCCCCCAGACTAGGGAGGGGGCCATTGTACCGAGACGAGGGCACCCCGAAGAACAGAACCTCCGTCTTCTCCGGATTGAGCTTGAGCTGGTTATCTCTGGTCCATTCCAGAACGGTCTCCAGGCACAGATCGAGGGAGCGAACCGCCCCCTCTGCAGATGAAGAAAAGGAGATATAGAGCTGCGTGTCATCAGTGTACTGATGACAACGAACTCCGTATCTCCTGATGACCTCCCCCAGCGGCCTCATATAAACATTGAACAGCACGGGGGAGATTGCCGACCCCTGGGGCACCCCACAAGGGAGAGTCCAAGGAGCCGACAAGACATCCCCCAGCTGTACCCGCTGAGTCCGGCCGCCAAGGAAGGAACGGAGCCAGGCCAAGGCCTGACCACCAATTCCCGCCTCAGCAAGCCGGACCAGAAGGTTACCGTGGTCGACGGTATCAAAGGCTGCTGAGAGGTCAGGGAGGACCAGCAGGGAGGAACTCCCCCTGTTGGCCTCCCTGAGGAGGTCATCCTGCAGAGCGACCAGGGTGGTCTCGGTCCCGCGAAGAGGCCTGAATCCAGACTGGAAGGGGTCCAGGATATGATTTACCTCCAGGTATGACTGAAGTCGGACCGCGGCCACCCCCTCGACAACCTTGCCCAGGAAGGGAACAATGGCGATCGGACAAAAGTTGGAAAGGTCATCCGTCGCCAGGCCAGGTTTCTTAAGAGTGGGTTTCACCACGGTCTCCTTCAAGCCGGAAGGGAAACAACCCTCTCGAAAGGAGGCCGTGGCAATAGCAGAAACCCACTCAGGCATGTTCCCTTCGGCAGATTTAATAAGCCAAGCTGGGCAAGGGTCAAAGGGAGTGGCCGCCGGCCGGCAACGAGCCATAACTCTTTAGGCCTCCGCCGAAGAGACCGGCCCGAACTCATCCAGGAGGGGAGAACGGAGGGGTGAGGCACCGGAGATCCCAAAGGGTGGACTAGAGCAACTGGGGGGCAAGTCGGAACGGATGGCCTCAATTTTTGATCGAAAATGGGCTGCGAATTGCTCACTAGTGAAATCACTAGGAGGAGGCCGCAGCTGACTGGGATTGGAGAGGTCCCAAACCACCCGGAATAACTCCGCCTGGCGGTTCGAGGCCTCGCCAATTCTCAGGGAGGCAAAAGATCTTCTAGCATCCCTGATCGCGCGAAGATAGCGGCCAGTCAGCTGTTTAAGGGCAGCCCTATTTACTTCCATCCCGTTTGCCCTCCATATGACCTCCAGTCTCCTACGTTCTTGCTTCATCGACCGCAACTCCTCCGTGAACCACGGGGAGGAGCGGCCTCGGCATCGTAGGAGACGCTTGGGGGCGATCCGGTCCACCGCCCCGGCGGAACCCACATACCACCTTTCCACCAGGGCATTGACCAGATCGTCTGCCAGACCGCCAGAGAGCTCCCCGAAGGCCTCCAAGAACCTGGCGGGGTCCAGGAGCCTACGGGGGCGGGCCCAGATGTAGGATGGGCGCTCCCCGCGGGGTGGGGGGGCGATCGACAGGGAGAATTTTAGCAGGTAGTGGTTCGACCATGACACAGGCAGGGGCAAGATGCCCCCAACCCCCAGACATGAATCTGGCAACATGGAGGAAAAAACCAGGTCCAGGGTGTGGCCAGCTCTATCGGTGGGGCATAGAACATGCTGAGATAAGTTCATGGAAGTCATGGATTCCATGAATTCCAGAGCCGCACCAGAGAATTCCTCCTCGGCATGCAAGTTGAGATCCCCAACCACCAGAAGGCGGGGGGATCTCAACAAGGCAGCCGAGACGAACTCAGCGATCTCTGGTAGGGATTGCGCTGGGTTGCGGGGAGCACGATACACCAGCACAATGCCGAACTTATCTCGCTGACCCACTGATAGATGGAGGCATTCCACCCCGGAACACACCATAGTCGCAGACCTACTAACACAAAGGGATTCCCTGTAAACGATGGCCACCCCCCCTGCCCTCCGATCTGCCTGCCCACTGAACCTGAAACCCGGGTGGGCACAAGAGGGAGAGGGAAGCCCCGCCCTCAGCACCTACCCAGGTCTTGGTAATACACGCCAGGTCGGCGCGCTCATCCAAGATAGAATCGAGGATGAGCGGGGTCTTGTTATGGACCGACCTGGCTTTAATCAGCAGGCAGGACAGGTCGGAGGCGCTGGTGGAATGGCACCCAGGTAGATGGCGGTGGGCGAGGGGATCAGAACGGGGGACAGGCAGTAGATGCCGGACCCTAGTTCTTCTTACCCGACTGATCCCTCCGTCCAGAGCGTATCTCCCACGGCCAGACACCACGGAGATGCGAGTCCCTGCCGACATGGTGGCCTAAAGGGGACAGGAAGGGAAGGGAGAAGGAGGAAAAAAAACACAAGTAAAAATAAAAACCAATACAATTAACAACCGCAGAGATACACTACAAAAGTGTGGAAATACAATAAAATAAAAGCAAAATGCAGAAAAGTACTATAAAACAGAATAAAGGAAATAAAACAGAAATTGGGCGCAAACCAGGGCAGAGTGGAAATGCAGGAAGGGGGGAGGGGGAGGAAGGGAGTACAGAGACGGGGTCAGCTGGTGGCACCGGCAAAGAAGGGCAAAGCCGTCTTAATCGGAGGGCTGCAAGGGAGGGAGCAGAGAGCAGGGGAAACAGGCGCCTCCAGGCGTCGGAGGATACGCATCCAGGTCCGAACAACATGAGAGAGGCCAGTCCCCGCAAGTCTCAAACGACAGTCCAAGGCCCGAAGGCCGAGGCCCACCCCAATCCCCCCAAGTCGAGGCATCCGGCCAAGGCAGCTGAAAAAGTTCCTGAGGAGTCAAAGCAGATGGAACAACAAGGCCGTGCCGGCCAGCGACAGTATCTCCGGGCAGTGGCGGCGAAGGAGAGGCCGCATCGTTCTCCCGGTCTCGCCAGACCGCAGGCAGATTCTACTTGGATAACGGCACGGGCGGCGGCGTTGGTGGGGCTGCTTCGTCCTCGAGGCCGCACCGGCCCACGGCGGCTTCTTCGGCGGCGGCGGTGGTAGTGGGGCCGCATCGCCCTTGGGGCCGCACCGGTCTGCGGCGGCTTCTTCGGGGGGGCAGCAACGGTGGTGAGGCCGCGTCGTCCTCGGGGCCGCACCCGCCTGCGGCAGCTTCTTCGGGGGGGCGGCGGTGGTGGTGAGGACGCGTCGTCCTCGGGGCCGCACCAGCCTGCGGCAGCTTCTCCAGGGCGGCGGCGTCTCCAGGGCGGCAGCGGCGGTAGTGGGGCCGCGTCGTCCTCGAGGCCGCACCGGGCCGCGGCGGCTTCTTCGGCGGCGGTGGCGGTAGTGGGGCCGCATCATCCTCGGGCCGCTCCGGCCCGCAGGTGGCTTCTTCAGTACGGCAGCGGCGATGGTGTGGCCGTGTCTTTCTCGGGGCCGCGCCGGCCTGCGGCAGGTTCTTCGGAATGGTAGCGGCGATGGTGTGGCCGCGTCGTCCTCGGGGCCGCGCAGACCTGCGGCGGCTTCTTCAGGGCGGCGGCGGCGGCGGTGAGGCCGCGTCGTCCTCGGGGCAGCACCGGCCTGCGGCAGCTTCTCCAGGGTGGCAGCATCTCCGGGGCGGCGGTGGCGATGGTGGGGCCGCGTCATCCTCGGGGCCGCACCGGCCCGCGACGGCTTCTTTGGCGGCGGCGGCGGTAGCGGGGCAGCATCGTCCTCGGGCTGCACCGGCCCGCAGCGGCTTCTTCGGGGGGGCGGCGGTGGTGGGGCCGTGTCGTCCTCCTCGGGGCTGTACCGGCCTGCGGCGGCTTCTTCGGGGCGGCAGTGGCGGTGGTGGGGCCGCGTCGTCCTCGGGGGCACACCGGGCCTGCGGCGGCTTCTTCGGGGCAGCGGCAGCGATGGTGGGGCTACGTCGTCCTCGAGGTCGTACCGGCCTGCGGCAGCTTCTTCTTCGGGGTGGTGGTGGCGGCGGTGGGGCCGCGTCATCCTCGGGGGCACACCGGGCCTGCGGCGGCTTCTTCGGGGCGGCGGCGGCAGTGGTGGGGCCGCACCGGCCTGCGGTGGCTGCTCCAGGGCGACGGCGGCGGTGGTGGGGCCGCAGCGTCCTCCCAGTAGCGCCAGCTCGCAGGCGGTTTCTTCGGGCGGCAGCAGCGACAGGGCCGCACCCGCCCCCCGGCCGCGCCGATCCCCAAGCAGACCGATGGTGGGGTCGTGGCGACAGCAGCGGCGGCGACGGGGGGCGATCACAGCCGGGCTCCAGGTAAGCTACCGGAGTCTTGCCAAGCCAGCAGAAGACACAGTCTGAGAGACCCAGAACCCCTAAAACTCCCCCCTCAAGGCCCTGGTAGGCCCAAAGGGAAAAAATTAGGCATAAAAAACAGAGTCAAGCAGCAAAAAAGAGAACACCGGGCGCAGCACGCGCAGATAGCTGCTGCTGCTGTCTGCCATCTTGAACTTGAACTTTGTCTGCCGAGGAAGCTGAAGGTCAGTGGGAAGCCTTGGATGGAAGCTCTGTAGATTCGGGCATCTAAGCAGCTACCTGGGAGATTCTGTTCTTCACCCAAGTTCTAAAGGAACAGGCTTTTCCTCTTACACCAGCCAAGAGATGAGGTCAGGTGTGGAGTCACGTTTATTTTTCCCGGGGCTCCCCCTCCAACCACGGTGGCCGCTGCAGACGGGTGCCTCCTCCTCCTCCTCCTCCTGCAACCTCCTTAAGCAGTGGTGAACAGTAGCACATTTCCACATAAACTGTATAGCAATAATGTCTAATCAGTGCAATATTTGCATATATTAATTCAAATTTCCTTATGTTTATTTAATGCAAACATGTCTCCTCTCTTTTTGGTCCTCTAGTCCTCCATGTCCTCCTGTTTGGTACTGGAGCAGTGGTCACCGTATCTGTGACATGAGATCAATAAGCAACAGAGCAGTTCAAACGAAAAAGAAGCATATCTGGGAATTCAATTTATTTCTGCAAGATTATATCCTCCATAGCATGCCTTATTGCCCTCAGCATTTATTAAGTGTGGACAGCATCCTTTGTGACCCTCACTGAAAATGGATCTTTCTGGTGTGATGCCACTAACATGTGATAGTCTGAAATTTTAGGTGTTTTTTCTAAATGGGTTAAATATCAGAACATTTTGGGTTAACCAGCAGAAGTGGCTTGCTGACAACTTCTGTATTCTCTAAGACTAAAATATCTTCCAGGATGCAAAACCGCAAAATTGTGAAATTATAGAAGTGCTTATGTGACAAGATGTTGAATCAGCAAGAAGCACACTTCATTTGGGGTCTTGGATTCTTTGCAATCACTATTAGTATTGCTGGTTCCAATTTCCCAAATGGACGGTACCACCATCTGGCTTCCTGTCTCTGTGTTATGTGTTTTGTCAACTTTCTATGTTATGCAATGAACTTTGCAACCAAGACGTCTCAGTGCAAATCTCTTACAGCCAAATCCCCAACTTATCACATGATGGACAGATGCCCTGGAACTGGTAAATAACTGCAAATGATTCTGACAACAGACAGGAGGAGTATGTGATGGGAGCCATGATCAGTTGATGTTTTCCATGTGATCCCTCAAGTGTTCATGGCAAGAGGAGTCCAACCTCAGATCAGCCTTCTACAGTCCAGCTCCTTCCAGATGCATTTAACTACAACCTCAGCTTCAGGTTGGGGATTATGATATCCTCAGCCTGTCAGAAATTGGTCTTCAGTCAAACACATCTAGAAGACACCTGGTTTGCAAAAGCTGCCCTACATTTTAAATCTGTCCAGCTCCTCGCTGCTCTCTCTCTCTCTACCTCTCTCTTCGTCCCTCCCTCCTTCCTTCCTTCCTTCCTTCCTTCCTTCAATCTCTCCCTCTCTTTTACCTCCATCTATGCCTTTTCTCTTGAGCAGGCTGCAATATTTAATATCACGTGTAGGTACCATCAAAAGGCAGGTGCAGCTAATAAAATAAATTGGTTTTCAGAGTGGAAAATACACTTCACTTCTTTTCTTGGTAATTGCATTATTAAAATTCCCATATTGGTTTTCTGACTTGGTATTTTAATGGATCCGCGTTCATCTCGAGGTCACTGTGGATGAGTGTGCTGAAAGCAAATTGTGGGGCATGATGAGCAATAAGGGAGAACATTCAAGTTTATATACTAACTGGGAAAAATGTAGCAGGTAATGACTACTCAAATGTTATGTGTTCATGCAGTCATCTCTCCACTTTCTACTTGAGCTTCGAGCTTTTCTGTTCTGTTTTGTTTTGTTTTATAGAGCCTTTTCATCAGCATAATCCTCGTGAAACCGTGGCACCATCTGCCTAAAATTGCATCTATCATTGTATCAGTTCAATACTTCCCTCAAACAGATCCTCTTTGCAGTGAAAACTCAGTTAAATAGATATTGATTATATTACGTATTCCAACACAGATTTCAGGCTATTATGATACATTAACGTACAATACACAAGGCAGTGCCTTTTTACGTGTGCATCAGTGTGGAATGACATATAGATTTTATTGATGCCGATGTAGGATGTCTGCATTATTCATACGTGCTGATGCCTCAGGTTACTGAATGAATGCCTTTTTAAAAAAAACTTGTTTGAAGTGGTACCATCTGGTGCTGCACCCAGAAGTGCTCTTATACACCCCTCAGCCACACATGGAAAGCTGCCATCTGATTTTTGTATGTATTGTATGTCTTTGAAGTTTTAAGCAAGGGGTAGTAAAATGTGACTATTGTCACCTGTACGTACAGTATATGTATATCCAGAGTTGGCCCAAAACATTTTGCTTTTTAAAGCACAGCAGCAAATTATACCTCCTTCCCACCGATGCAAATCGAGATGTGCAATAGTGCAATCTACTTGAATTATATGGACACAGGAGGCAGGAAATTGGGTAAGCACCTGTTTTCCATTCCTGCCAGTAAAAAGGACAGTTATAACATAAAGAATAAGCAGCCCTGTCGCCTTTTCCTAATTCCCCAGATGTGCCACCTGAGGCAGCCATGTCACTCTTCCCTAGTGACAAGACCAGCCAAGATCACATTGTATTGTGATGGGAGTGTCATTTAGATCTGATGAGATCTCAGAGGGTTCATCCCTCCAAATGACTCTGATTGTAACTGATCCAGTATTAAAACAACATAGGACCAGCCCCACCTTTAGGCATAATGAAGGAGCCACTGTAGACAGATCAACCTGCACATGTCATGCAATTGGTCTTAAGGCCTCTAAGCTGCCTTCTTGCCTTTGCCTGTACTGGATTACAATAGCCTTGTGGCACAGTGGTTAAATGCCTGTACTACAGGTAAAACTGCTCTCGACCTGGGGTTCAATCCCAGGTAGCTGGCTCATGGATGACTCAGCCTCCCATCCTTCCAAGGTCAGTAAAATGAGTACCCAGCTTTCCAGGGGAGTGGGGGGACAATGGGTAGCCTGCATACTGTAATTAAAAAACTGTAAAACCACCCAGAGACTACTTGAAGTGGTATGGGATGGTATATAAGCAGAACACTTTGCTTTTTGCTTTGCTTGTCAGTACTGTAGATGTAAGATTCAGCTTTTAGTTAAATGCATTTGTAAATTGTCTTAAGGGATGGGATGGAGTGAGGTACAACTATGTCTTTTGCCTCAGGCAGCAAAATATGTGGAATCTGTTGGAAGGGGACATGAGTATAGGAAACATGTTGGCCGAGCCATCACTAGAGAGCAGCTTCTGAGACTTTGGCTGATACTTCACGTCCATCTCATCGCTGTTCGCTTGGGACCAGTATGAAGTAATCTTACCGCACGTCCATTGCATGACAACGGGAGTTCGTCCCGAGCACGCCCCCTGAACTGGAATTTAAGTGGGATGAGCAATTCCCCTCCCTGGCCCTGGGAATCTGCTCATCTAACTTCTCGTTCTGAGATGAGAGCCCGTGAAGTAAGCCTTGTCGCGGAACGAGTGCTGATTTTAGCTCATTGCCATCTAGTGGCAGGAGTGCAAAGTGACATTTGCCAGTAAATTCCCTATGGAGTTAGCAATGCAGTGCTGAGATTTTAAAAGACAAATGCTTCGAAGTTTGCTCCGTAACGCATTGAAGGCAAGGCTTCGGAGAATCAAAACATAGAAAAACGGAAGGTCAGACCGAAAAAAAAAAGAGAATGAAGGCAGAGAATTTCACATCTCATCATGGAATGAGGACGTGCGGTAACAGTCATCCCAGTATCATCAATCATGCCATGCGTACACCGGAACAAGGACAGAAGCGGGAGAAGACCATGTGACTGTGACAGACATCAACACGCAATGAACTTCCTCCTGGAACGAGGAAGGACGTGAAGTAGCTGTCTTTGTTCCAGAGTGCCAATATGTAGAGAGCCTAAAATTTTCTGCTGGGAAGGTGGAAATTCAACTACTGGTGACACAAAAGGTGACTGCTGGTAGGACAGGATCCTGCCTGCACAGGATGCATATATGGGCCCCAGCCACTCCTCCATGAGCAGATTGAGACACAAAGCAGGTGGACTTGGTGCTGAAACAACATGGATGTTGCATGCTTGTATCTCCTCCTTCTTCCTTTCCCATCTTCCCAGCAAATGCCGTTTTCATTTATTTATTTATTTATTTATTTATTTATTTATTTATTTATTGCAGCTCTACCATTTGGATAAGTTTAGCCTGATAAATTCATCTTGTTCAATATACAGCCCAGAATATTTCAGACATATTCAAGTTAAGAACAGGGAATTAGAAGAGGCATCTTAGAACTTTAATAGGTAACATTAAAACTACAAAGAGCATGCAAAAAGAAAAGAAAAATCCATTATGAGGGGTGGAAAGTAAACATAGAAACACTAGTGTTCTTATGAAATCACTCAATACAATCATGTGTAGTAATCCATATAAACGTCACATAGTAGGTAGTCCCTCATTCAGGGAAAGCTTGCCTGAAGAGAAAGGTCTTTGCCTGCTTCCAGAAAGACAGCAGAGATGAGGCAGTCCTGGCTTCTAGTGAGAGGGAGTTCCAAAGTCTGGGAGCAGCAACCCTTTCATGTGTTCTTATGAGAAGTACCTGTGAAGGTGGCAGGCTAGAGAGAAAGGCCTCCCCTGATGACCTTAGCACCCAAGTCAGTTCATACTGTGATATTCAATTTTTGAGGTAGCTTGGACCCATGCCGTTTTGTGCTTCGTAGGTTAAGGTGAGCACTTTGAATTGTGCCTGATAGCTGATTGGCAGCCAGTGGAGCTGCTTTAATAGGGGTGTAATGTGATCTCTGTAACCCACCTAAGTCAGCAATGTGGCTACTGCATTTTGTTCCTTCATCACTTTTTGAGGCAGTACATGCAGTGGCGTAGCAAGGTTTTGGGGTGCCTGAGGCCAAAGTGCTTCTTTGCACCCCCCCCCCCCGGCAGTCCCCAACTCCATCCCATCCACCCAGCAATCCTGCAGGTATGGGGTGTGTGTGCGTGCACGTGCGCTAGTGTGCACATGCCTTACCTGTGGTTATGAAGAGTTGGAGGAGGAGGAGGAGGGCGCTGCAGCCACCGCTCTCACACGCCTGCCTGCCTGCAGCCAGACTCAGAGATGGCAGGTGTGGGGTGTGGGGGGTGGTAGGCTATTTTGGCACCCCCCTAAATGCTGTGCCTGAGGTGTCCCACCCCCTTGCCCTCCCCATGCCACACCCCTGAGTACATGGCTGCCTAATTACACACATAAACAAAACCCCTCAGTTCTGCACCCACTCCATTCCTACTGCCCTGTCCTTACCTTGTCCATGGCCATGTCCTCTGTTGCCGTCGCCCCAGTCATACGAGTTTATTTTGTCCACGGGGGGTTGCAAGGAAGGAGTAAATTCTCATCACAAACAACTTAAATAAAAAAAGAATGAAATGAGATATACCTTCTCACTAGGCAACTATATCCACTATACTTGCAGAGAGCTAATTGAAAATACTGTCTGCAGAAAAGGAAAGGAAACAAACGTACCAGACGGTGGGTGTGACTAGACATGGAGGCTTTCCCAGGTTGATTAGGGTCAATTTGAAGTTTCCTGCAGCAGCTAAATCACTGTTGGAGTTTGCACAGAATGTTCAATTATCTTAGCTGTCAATAGAAGAATATAAACAATCAAAAGCCATTAAGATCCAACTGTAAAGTTTAAAAGAGAGAAATTATCTGACGGTAACTGAACCTTGCCCAGAACACTGCGTTCAGTAATCTTAGAAAAATTATTAATGGAATGACCCTGAAAAGGTACAGAGCTACCTATTAAGACATTCTTGGAAACTATAGAGCGCTACAAACAGCTGGGTTTGATGTGTTTTTCAAAGTGCTGGCACTTGGCCAAATGAGTTAAGATGGCTCCTGCCCTGAGTATTTAAGAACATACAGAGCTGAAAACTGTTAATAAAGAATGATTAGCAGAAGATAATCCTTCAAAAGGGCAGTGCTTCATGCCAAAACACTCATAAATGCTGTTTTAATGAGCTATACAAACCTTGTTATCACAGCCTGTTCTAACTGAATTGAATTTACAAAAACCGGAAAAGAGATTATGATGGATGATAAAACTCTTATTAGTTAGTTAGTGTATAAATGGAGAAAATGGGTGCCAAATGTTACTTAATTATGAGAAATGATAGCAGCAGAGGTGTCTGTTATTGAATATTAAAAGCCAACATAACAAGGAGACAGATAAGCGTTTATAGTCAGTACAATGAGAACTATAAAATCTTTTGAACTCTTGCAACTAAAAGGAAGACCAACAGCCTAGAAAGAGACATAAATAAAAGTTAATTGGTTCTGCTGTTATAGCAAGAATGTACACACTGTAAAAATTGCTTATACTAGACAGAAATAAGCCTTATTAGCTGCAACATCTCTGATTAGTGGGAAAAGATAACATAATTTTGTTATGACTAAAGTGAATATAAATATAGGGCAAATATTGATCAGAAGAAGAAGAAGAAGAAGAAATGACACCGTGAGCAACATCACTAAAAAAATACAGCTTCCCTACCTGGATGACAGCTAAATATGCATTATCCAAGACAAAATGCATTATAACAATAATATTGAGTGTCTTTAATATCTCTTATATATATTTATATATTTTAATATGCTACTGTGGTCCAGAAAAGGATTAATATATTCTGAGTGCAAAATATGTCTGATATATTTACCATTGGGTATCTTTCCAATAATATTACTTTTCTATACTCTTGGAACAATTCTTGTTCTCTACTGAAGATGTAAGCTTGTTTAATAATAATAATAATAATAATAATAATAATAATAATAATAATAATAATAATAATAATAATAATAATAATAATAATAATAATAATAATAATAATAATAATGGCATCAGGTTGCCTGCTTGATGCACCTGATGCTATGCCCCAAAAGAGGTGGATTTCATAAAATTTATGAAAGATATCCAGAATTCCCTGAGGTGTTAATGAATATCTGGATTCTTAAAAAACAAAACAAAACAAATCTTCATTCTGAAGAGGAGTGTTCACTGTGAACTGATCCACAGATATTCCATGCTTCTATGGAGTCCATTTAACTCACTGGCAGAGGAGCTGAATATTTTCTTTGCTCGCTATGAGGTTAAAAGACCAGGCCCCATAGTACCTGTTTGCCAGTCTTCAAATTCTCAGCCACTCATTTTATATGAACATCAAGTGAGAGCTGCATTGAGGGCTGTGAATCCCAGTAAAGCTGCAGGCCCAGACAGGGTCCTGGGGATAGTGGTAAAAAATTGTGCTGATCAGTTAGCAGGGGTTCTGACAAGAATTTTTAACATCTCCCTGCAAACGGCTTGCGTTCCATCATGTTTGAAAGCAGCTACCATTGTCCCAGTCCCAAAGAAAACAGCAGTTAATTGCCTAAATGACTACAGACCTATTGCATTAACGTCTGTAGTGATGAAATGCTTTGAAAGATTGGTTCTCCAATACCTTAAAACATGTTTTCCACCAGACTTTGATAAACATCAGTTTGCCTATAGGAGAAACAGATCAACAGATGATGCCATAGCTACTGCCTTACACCTTGCAGTGAGTCATCTGGAGAAACCTGGAAATTATGTTAGGATGCTTTTCATTGATTACAGTTCAGCTTTTAACACCATCCTACCAAGCATTCTTATTAAAAAGCTGGCTGATTTGGACCTTTCTTCTACCATCTGTGATTGGATCAAGGACTTTCTAAGGGACCGCTCACAAACAGTGAGGGTTGGGCCTTTCACATCTACTTCCCTGAAGCTTAGCACCGGCTCCCCACAGGGCTGTGTGCTTAGTCCCTTCCTGTATTCACTGTACACATATGATTGTGTATCATCTGATCCATCTACTGTGATTATTAAGTTCGCAGACGATACCACCATAATGGGTCTTATTACAGGGGGAGATGAATCACCGTACAGGAATGAGGTCCAAAAATTATCCACATGGTGCCTAGAAAACAACTTGCATCTAAATATTACCAAGACAAAGGAGATGGTGCTGGACTTCCGGAGGAAGAGAGAGGAACTAGCCCCATTGTACATCCAGGGGGTGTGTGTGGAGAGAGTTTCTTCCTTTAAATTTCTGGGAGTTTACCTCAGTGAGGATCTATCCTGGGGAATTAATACAACCAAAGTAGTCAGGAAGGCCCAGCAGAGACTGCATTTCCTTAGGGTCTTGTGTAAGAACAAAGTGAAGCAACAACTGATTATCTCCTTCTACCGGTCCACAGTTGAAAGCATCCTCACATATTGCATTACTGTTTGATATGCTGGATTGACAGCTGCTGACAGGAAGACACTACAGAGGGTGGTAAGCACAGCTCAGTATATCATGGGCTGTCCCCTGAGTGCACTGGACGACATCGCTAGGGATCGTTGCCTCAGGAGGGTCGGAAAAATTCTTAAGGATGACTCACACCCCGGTCACCACTTTTTTACCTTGTTACCATCAGGCAGAAGATATCGTAGTATAGCCTGCCGTACCAACAGACTGAAGAACAGGATTTACCCATGGGCTGTCAGACTGCTGAATGGGAAATAATCCCCAGACAAGTATAGAAGAACTGACCTGTGGGCTGGCGCATTCTGTGTCAAGTACACAGGGTGCAATAAGACTGAGTGATTGCCAGTGAGATGGGGGCGGGATGGTGGTGGGGGTGGGCATGGGAGACTCAGCTAATTTCATTGTGCACATGTTGTACATTGACAATAAAGGTATTATTATTAGACATTAGAAGCCAAATAAGTTGTCATATGCACAGCTTAAATCACTGCAGTTCTTACCAGGATCACAAACTACCCACCCTCCTCTTTGATTGGCACATCTTCCCTGCCTCTTTTTAAAAGAAATGTTTTTGGCAGGTAGCATAGTCCTGAATTGATATGGCAATTAATGGCACTGAAGTGCTGGAATAAACCTTCAGAGTATCCACAGTCACGTAGAATACTCAGTGCAGCAAAGGTGGATGAAAGAGGTCAGCAAGTAATTTAAAAAAAAGAGGAATAATAACCCAAATATATCTACTGTAAAGTAGCAAGCACACTCATACACCCAGTTGCTAGGGACGGCTTAAATAAGAAGAGCAAAACAGCTTGTATCGAAAAATATAACAAAGCTTTACTAAACTATAGGAGGCAAGAAGAAACAACAATAAACAGTCAAAAGGTACAAAAACACTTAGCTTAGCTTGTGCAGAGAAAAAAAGGTAGCAACAGCAGTTGTGGCAGGAATGAAGGAGCAAGGCAGGTGGGTGGCCGGTCTGGCTACTGAGGCGCAGCAGATATCTGGCTGGTTAGAGCTAGCAAGGCTGAGCCAAAGCTGAGGACAGCAAAGGCAGAACCATCCCTTATAGTCAGAGAGAGGGACAGGCACAGGCGATAGAATAATAGCCCAAGACACATAAGAACGTAAGAGCGTAAGAAGAGCCATGCTGGACCAGGCCAAAGGCCCATCTAGTCCAGCTTCCTGTATCTCACAGTGGCCCCACCAGATGTGTCTGGGAGCACAAGAGACTAGATATCTGTCTCCTGACACCACTCCCCTGCATCTGGCCCTTGAAATATCCTGGTTTTAAGCCTGGAGATTACACATCTCCCTCATGGTTTGTAACCTGTTATGGACTTCTCCAGGAATCTGTCCAATCCCCTTTTGAAGGCATCCAGGCCAGATGCCATCACCCCATCCACAGGGAGTTCCACTGGATAACAACACACTTCGTAAAGAAGTATTTTCTTTTGTCTGCTCTCACTCTCCCAACCCTCAATTTGAGTGGATTTCCCCTAGTTCTGGCATTTTGTGAGAGGGAGAAGATCATCCCTGTATCCACTTAACTCATGCCCTGAAAGAAGCAGGCTATTAAAGTGAAAGAGGTTTCATGCATGGCTGCATTGTAGTTGAGATAAAGAAAACCCAACAAATGCCACTCTGTGACACCCTATAACCCTTCATTGCCTCTTTGAACCAATATGACAATCACATAGCCAAAAACCAAACAACAAACCATACATTTTAAAAGGGATGTGAATGGAATGACTTCAAAAAAGCATGAGACCTTGCCAATGAAACAAACAAGGATGACTGTGTCCAGTTTTGTGCACTCAATTTAAAAAGGATGTTAACAACCTTGAATGGGTCCAGAGGAGGATGACCAAGATGATTGAGGGTCTGGAAGAAATGTCTTATTATGAGGAGTGGCTCAGGGCACAGGAAATGTTTAGCCTTACAAAATGAAGGCTGATGGGGGATATGATAGCTATGTTTAAATATTTGAAAGGATGTCACATTGAAGAGGGGACTGGTTTGTTTTCCATGGCTTCAGAGACTAGGACGTGGGGCAATGGTCTCAAACTACCGGAAAAGAGATTCCATTTAAATATTAGGAAGAACTTCATGACAGTTAGAGCTCGGCAGTGGAATATGCTGCCACAAAGGGTGGTGGAGTCTCCTGCTTTGGAAGTTTTTAAGCACAGTCTGAATGGCCATCTGTCGGAAATACTGTGATGGGGGTTCCTGCATGGCAGGGGGTTGGACTAGATGGACATTGAGGTCTCATTCAACTCTTTGATTCTATGAGTCTATGATTCTATGAATGCATGGTGAGAAAAGACCAGGCTTGTTCAAGATTACCCATATTTCATGTAACTGATGGAAAATTCTTTAAATTTAATTGGGTCATATGGGGGAAAATTGCAGGGTAATTTCCCCTGAGTTATACTTGCATTATAATTTTGGTTTCACATATAATGTACAGGATTTGTAGACCAAACTTTCTGGAGTTCCAAGTCTTGATTTAGGAACCATAGTTAATTAATCAATAACGGTTAAATCTGAACTGGTACAATATTCTTTACAGAGTGTACCAACAGCTCATATCACTAATAAAAACCATTTTGTAGCCTATGGCATTTGCTGGTATTGATTTATTCTATTCTATCTGAAATGTTTTTTTAAAATGTACATTGCATATGCATATGTGTGTACATGCATACATAGATACATTTTGCAATACTGTCCTTGCGTTCATTTATTTTTGAAATAGTTTTCCATTTTGCTGCTGTTTCTTGTCACCACCTTACTCCATTTGCGACATGCTTGTGTACATATCTATATAATAGATGAGGTGCTAACTCTAGAACATAATTATTATTTGGATCTTTTTCTGGGTCAAAATGGTATTTGACTTTGAACACTGTAACTGGAGTGTGTGTGTGTGTGTGTGTGTGTGTGTGTGTGTGTGTGTGTGTGTGTGTGTGTGTGTGTGTGTGTGTGTGTGTGTGTGTGTGTGTGTGTGTGGTGTCGTTACAGTTGTGACTGACTCTTCGTGACCCCATGTCCATGGAGCTTTCTTGGCAGGAATACTGGACTGGCTTGCCAGTTCCTACTCCAGGTGCCTACAGCACCTGGTATTCCCTGGTGGTCTCCCATCCAAGTACTAACCAGGGCCAATCCTACTTAGCTTCCAAAATCAGGCAAGATCTGATGTACTTAGGGCATGGGGATCCATTATGACTATGTGACTTTGTTTTGCGGCTGTCACTAGACTCTCAGCCTGAAGTGAGTTTTAAGGGTTAAGAGAACAGTCATGGCAAATTCTTGCTGCATTCAGTTTTATCTGAGATTCCATTCTCTTTTTAATTAATACATATGCAAGAAACAAATAGGCATCAAACAAATTGGCCCTTATAATGGTGTCAGACCTATAACTCATTTAGCTCTGCTGATTCTTACATTGAGTTTCTAGCAGCCTGATGAAGAAAATTGATTTTCCTTTGTCCT
This sequence comes from Phrynocephalus forsythii, assembly GCA_029282475.1. Classification (NCBI taxonomy): domain Eukaryota; kingdom Metazoa; phylum Chordata; class Lepidosauria; order Squamata; family Agamidae; genus Phrynocephalus; species Phrynocephalus forsythii. The sequence goes on from JAPFRF010000002.1 coordinate 31,626,016, forward strand.
TTTTCTTTCTGAATGAGAGATTTAATGAAGTTGATCTGGGAAGTGTCTTCTAACTTACTTGAATACTGTGGCTTAGTTGGGAAGACAAAATTAGTCCTCTGGCTTGTGTTTAATTAATGTCTTGTATTTGCTTGGTGAGACGTGACCCTTGCACAGCTGTGTCAAGCAGTCGTGGATCTTTTGGGCTTCACAGGTCAGAGCTACCACTCCAGGATGGGGCACATGTCATCGGTTAACTAGCAGTCCACCAAGCCTTAAAAATCTGAATTCCCAGGAGAGGTTTTTGCCTTTCATTTTGGGCTTCACAGCTCAACCTCTTCCATTTTTGGCACATCTTTCTTTTGCTATAGCCACTGGTGCCAGGGATTTTTTTTGTTCAATTGCCAGCAATTGCAACCCCCTAAATAATGAAGGAAGCATCACTAAGTGTAGGGACAATCCGACTGACCAGTTGTGTGAACTTCTTGAACTGCATTGTAATGTATAGGTATCCCAGCTTTGCCCCATTTTGTCACTTTCCCCCAAAGCTGGTCCACGTGGATAAGCCAATTAAGCCTCATGATGAATCATGAAATGTTAGCTCCCACCCAGTGAGAAACCTTTCAACATCCATTTTTGATGGATGTTGGTCCGCCCTCATGGTTTCCTCTGATGTTTGTAGTAGTAAGTAGGGGACATAACCGTCCCCATTAGCAACATTGGCAATATGGGCTACTCTTTACGAGAGTGACTACCATTAATCCTTCCATGTCACTTTTGGGGGCCTTTCTGTGTTTCTCTTTCAGAAAGGACACATGCGTATACATCAGTGTCAGTGAGTATTGGTTATACAGTATTTCTTGATGAAAAGTCACAATGCACAGAAACCTGTCTCAAATCACGCCAATATGAGGACATTTGTCACAAGAGATGAAAGTTGTTATTCTATAAAAGAAAAACTATAGAACAAGAATTCAGAGTGAAAGAGCTGAGATAAAATATATAAACACATGCTGGACATCCTTATCACATCATTTCATTTATTTCATTTATTAAATTTATACCCCTCCCATCTGCTCATCTGGCCACTCTGGGTGGCTTACAGCAGACTGTACCGATTACATATAGCATAAAACAACCAATAAGCAATGAAACCATAATACTGTACAGTAACACCAAACAACAAACCTATACTGTACATTAGTACAGTATAAACCCAAAATTAAATTAAATTAATATTAAGTTTTTTTAACATAGTAACTTTTATTTTAGGACCAACAGAAAAGCATCAGCAGGCAGGCACACACACACACACACACACACACACACACACACACACACACACACACACACACACACAGAGAGAGAGAGAGAGAGAGAGAGAGAGAGAGAGAATATGCTTAACTGATTATTTCTTTCAGATAGCTGTGTAGGTAGCCAGAGACCAGTGAGGTGTCTCTCTATATTTTCTTTATACACAGGCAATTTGAAGAGGCATCTTAGAAATTTTAAAATGGTAACATTAGAACTACAAAGTGTATGCAAGAAGAAAAGAAAAAACCATTATGAGGGGTGAAAAGCAACACGGAGAACACTAGTGTTCTTATGAAATCAGTCAATGCAATCATCTATGGTAATCCATATAAAAGCTTGCCTGAAGAGGAAGGTCTTTGCCTGCTTCTGGAAAGACAGCAGAGGTGGAGCAGTCTTAGCCTCCAGCAGGAGGGAGTTCCAAAGTCTAGGAGCAGCAACAGAGAAGGCCCTTTCACGTGTTCTTCTGAGACACACCTGTGAAGGTGGTGGGATGGAAAGGCCTCTCCTGATGACCTTAGCACCCAAGCTGGTTCATACTACAATATTCAATCTTTGAAGTAGCTTGGTCCCAGGCCATCTTGTGCTTTGTCGGTTAAGGTCAGCACCTTGAGTTGTGCCCGATAGCTGACTAGCAAAATGGTAGCCAGTGGAGCTGCTTTAGCACGGGTGTAATATGTCCTTTATGTTTGATACATCTTGCCAACATGTTCCGAGTATGAATGTAAGAAAACAGACACCTCCCACAGTCCACTCCCTAAGCAAAAGTACAATAAAACAACAACAACAAAACCAGAGCAGGTTTATGATCTCTGAGTGAAAATAAAACTCAAAGCTGAACACTGGATCACTACAAAATTACAAATCTGGTGAGTTTAGGGGGAATTGTTCTCCAGAAATTACAGGTTGTGAAACGTTGGGTGATCGCATGGTAGAAAACATGGGTGACCAAAAAAGGCAGAACTCCAGAAATCTGGCTAGAGGTCATGTTTTTGTTCTTGGATTGACTGGCAAGGTCGAAATTTCAGATTCTGTGAAAGACAAAGGTGTCAAGGTTTTCATTTGTATGGCAAAAGGGTTCGTTGTAGGCTCTAGAGACCTGTCCTGTTCCTTTGGCTGAAGCACATAAACTCAAATGGAAACTGCAGACTGGTGGAGGAAAAACTGTGACCCAAATTAGGGTAGCCATGTGCCCCAGTTTACAGAGGAAACCATCTTTTTGAAGAATTGCCTCAGGAGAATCCTCAATTTGATATCATCCTCTGTTTGAAGGGCTGTTCAGTCTAAGTCTGGTTTAAAAACAAAGAATAGTCACAGGGGAATAACTGGGCGACTTGAAGTTGCCCATGAACAGTTAGCACCTCAACAAAGCCTTTTCACCACCATAATCCTCACAGGATTGTAGCCGCAGCTGTCTGAGATTGCAGCTACTATTATAACCACTCAATACTTTCCACAAACACACACTCTTTAAATTGAGCTTTTAGAAAAATATCAATTATGCTATACAGTATATTCTGAAACCAATTGCAGGCTAAGATGCATTAACATATGACATTATTTATTTATTTATTTATTTATTTATTTATTTATTTATTTATTTATTTATTTATTTAAATACAGTGGACCCTTGTATAACAAACGGTTTGTATAACATAAAATCTGTACAACATAAATTTTTTTGGAGATACGGGAAATTTGCTTAACAGAATTTCCTATGGGGCGAATCTGTACAATGGTCGCGATTAGGGATTACTCTGTTTCCAATGCATTCCTATGGGAAATTGGTATAAAGGAAAATTTGCCTAACAATTTCATTTGGAACAAACTAATTCCTTTATACAAAGTACCACTGTATCTGGCTTTCTTGTAGCAGAGGAGATGACTATGTGTGTTCATTATGCAGCAATGTGACACGAAGCCTGGAGCAGAAGTGTTAAGGTACAACAGCCTAGCTCAAATCACTTAAATCAGAGATAAGGAACATGTAACCCTCCAGCTGTCACTGGATTACCTCTCCCATCATCCCTCACCATTGCCAGAGCTGATGGGTGATTCGGTTCAACAATGTCACATATTCTCCACCTCTGAATTAGGTTAAATGAGATGAATATACAGCTGTTGTTCTCAGAAGTTTGAAATATTACTTATTTCGGACTACAGGTCCCAGAATCCTCAGCCAGCAGGGATACTATTTGTCTTGCCTAGGGGATTCTCGGAGTTGTGTGTAAAAATGTCTTCCCCATTGTCTAACACCCAAGATCTTCAGAGGTGGGAAGATTACGTCTTTGGACTTGGCCAAAATGGACTGCAGGAGACTCGCGGATGCTCCCAATTTACAGCTTCTCTGGCATGAATATGATTAATTATTTTATGATTGTGCTTTTGTATTTTGGTTTGGTTTATGGCCACTCCTACTATCTTCTTCATTTATCATTATAAAAATTAAAGTCTGTCTTAAGTCTGGTCAGTTTTGTACCCTCATTCTACAACAGCATGAGCTCTGATTAGGCCCATTGACAAAGCAGGCAGAACCCAGTTCCTATTCCAGTGTGAGAATGCCATTACAGCAGGGGCCCCCTGTGACTGAACATTAAACAGATTATACAAAGATCAAGGTGCCTGTTTTCTCCACTTTGCCCTTTGCAACTTCGGGATTTTTAAATATTGTATTTCCTCTGACATTTGGGACTTCAATTTCTTTTCCGTTAGGTGACTTTCTCGAGCTGAGATGGCACCAAAATACCAAAAATCTTAACATCCAATTTGCTGGCCTTATGTAAGAAAATGAAGGTGGGAAGGGATCTCTCAAACTCATCAAAAGGGAATATATCGAAAGTACTTCTACATGCAGACCTTGGAAGCAATTTTCTTTGAAATAAATGTGACTTCCATCCAAACTATGTGTGCACAGAATTGCATATTTTGCCAGTTGCATTCAGACTTGCTGCTATTATGAGGAAAAATTCTACTGTAATCAAAATGGGGAAAAAACTTGTAAAGACAGTCAGAGGAAAGTCCGGCCAGAAAAAATGGAGACTGGATTCAGTATGATTCTAGTCTGTATAGCTTATGGAGTAGTCTATGGAAGTGATGGGGAACCTTTTAGAGACCCAGTGCCCAAACTGTGATTCAAAACCCACTTATTTTTCACAAAGTCTCAATAGGGCAATTTAACTTGAATACAGTGGTACCCCAGGTTACAAATGTTTTGGGAGCCACCCTTCGGGAAAGTGAGAATCAGAGCAGGCTTTTGATTTTTCTGCAGCCCCAGCACCCTCACTGTAGCTGTGGGAAACCAAAAAAACTGCTCTTTGATCCACGCTTTCCCGAAGAGTAACATTCCAACCGCCTCTCTGCCCTGAGCAGGGAGGCAGATGGGGCGCTACACCATTGGGGAAGCCAGGGGGAGTGGCGGCAGCTTGTAGGTTCGTTCGTAGCCCCAGTTTACTCTCCAGTCACATCGCTCGGGGCATCCCAAAAGCAGCGTGGCTGGGGCTACGAAGGAGCTCACAAACTGCTCCCAGCCCTTCGCCCAGCTTTCTGCACAGAGCACAGAATCGTGCTCCGAGTGGAGGAGGAAGTGCCGTGGCTATGAGGGGGCAATGTCACATGCCCACAGAAAGGGCTCTGCATGCCAACGTTGGCACTCATGCCATAGATTCGCCAGCACTGGTCTATGGCATGTCCTCTTATTAGCAGCTATATGAAGTCTTTTGCAATTCTGAATTGGCTTGGCTGGCCAAGGCAAAAATGATAATCACCAATTGCGGAAAACCCATACAGAGCCCCCAGTTGTTTCACAGACCACTGGCCTGTACACACTTTCTTCTTACGCTCGCTCCCACCATTCAGGGTTACTCAGTTAAAATAACGAGTCCCAGTCAACTTGTAATGTTAATAAAGTAAAATAAAGTTTATTAAATTCAACAGTTTAAGGTTTTCTTGCGCAGCCTTAATTGAAAGTAGGGATGGGCACGAAATGGAAAAATTATTTGTTTTGTTTCATTTAGCCCCCCCCCCCACATATTTTTTCATTTTGTTTCATACAATTCCCCCCCCCAAAAAAAAAATCATACAAAAAATCATACAAAAAAAATCATACAAAAGTGTTCTGCTTATAAAAAACAGTTTGTGGGGGGGGGCTGGAAAGTGGCTGCAGGGCAGATCAGCTGGCAGGCAGGGCTTGGGGGAGGGAAAATTTTTTTTCTCTCCCCAAGCGAAACCTGCCTGCTGATCAGCGCTAGGGTGGGGAAAACGGTTTTTGCCCCCCACCCCAGTGCTGATCAACTGGTGCATGCACAGGGTTTGGGGGGAGGGAATTTTTTTTAAAGCCCTGAACTTTTTAAAAAAACTTTTTTCCCTCCCCCAAGCCTGGATGTGACTTACAGACAGAACGAAATGGTTGGTTTCAAGAAAAAAACACCATTTAGCTTCATCTGTAATTAAATGCTGCTTCTTCATTTTGTTTCATTTCGTTTCATTTCATTTCATTACGGAACGACACGACGAAACAGCATTTCATTTTTCATTTTGTGCCCATCCCTAATTGAAAGGTTTTCTAAGCAGATCACACTAAAATTCTGTTCTTTTAATATTCTCAAACCTATCTAATCTGTCTCATCTCTCAGTCATATTTTTCTTAACTCTTAACTTTTCCTTAACCTTATCTAACTCTCACGTCCCTCAGGCTGAGCCTTTTAAACATGTGGACTCGGCCTCCACAACCTCTCATTGGTCAATATCATTAACCCTTTACATCCTCCTGCACAAACATATTTGACTATAGAGGGGCAAATGCTACACCAATCTTTGCCTTTCCTCGAAAGACTCCCTCTAGCTATTCCTTGAGAAAGATGCCTGGGGGTGACTTCAAACAATGGTATCTGCAATACCATTTCTCGGGACATACCTTTAGGTTGGCAGGGCGTAGCATGTACTCACTTGAATGCTGCTGCCTGGAAGTGCTTCGGATGAGCATCATGACAACCCATTGTCCACTAGTCCCCCCCCCCCCGAAGAAAAGTACTGGGCAGGGAAAGGAATCTGCTGGTTTGGAGACGTCTTATTGAAGGTGTTCAAGGAGATTCCATTCAGCATCAACCAAGTGGGTTCTGTCCTTTTTTCTTCTCCCTCCGAAAAAGAACAATCTTCTGTGGCATGCTTGCAGGAATCTCGTGGTGCAGTAGTTAAATGCCTTTACTGCAGCTAAAACTGCTCAGGACCTCGGGTTCAATCCCAGGCAGCAGGCTCATTGTTGACTCAGCCTTCCATCTTTCTGAGGTCGGTAAAATGAGTACCCAGAATGCTGGGGTGTGTGTGTGTGCCATGTGTAGCCTGCATACTGTAGTTAAACTGTAAACCACCCAGAGACTACTTGAAGTGGTATGGGGTGGTATATAAGCAGAACACTTTAACTTTAAGACAGTTCCTTGCCCATCTTTGTGACATCCAAGTTAGAAGGAAGTTTTCTGATATATTCAACATTCTGCTGAAATCCTCTTCAGCTTATTAAAAGCAAAGTGCAGTCTGGTTTCATGGTCAACTCCTGCTGATCCTCCAACGCATCAACTCAAGAGTGTTTGCTGCTGGGCAAATGGTGACCACAATGTTTTTTTTTTTAAAGAAATCAATACATGGCTTTGCAAGTTTGCTGTGTGTGTGTGTGTGTGTTTCATATCAGTTTTCAAGCAAAACGTTTGTCTTGCTGATCCTGCCGAGATGCGAGTGGCCACGCAGCTTCTGTTTGTCTTCCTGTTGTTAGAGCATTCAGACAAAAGAGAGAAGAGAGGAGGGGAACATTTAGGGACAGATCAGTATAAAACTAATTCCATGTTACAGATGAAGCACAAGTGCTCAATTTCTAAGTGAGAGCGACAAGAACAGAAGTTATGATGTCGCAAAAAGGCAACCTCTTTTCCCTCAGCAAAGTGGCCTGGTTATAAATCAAAGACACTAAAAATGTTCGGAAATCATTTTTCTATCTACAATTCTTTTGGAACATTTCCTTGTTATTTACGTATACACAACATTATGAGACAAGAAAAGATATAGCCATCAAGAGAGGGAGGGGATAGAAATTAAGTTTGAATTAAGATTGCAGAAGATGAAACATGAGAAGAAAGAGCGAAAGCTTGGGAAGTGGTACTAGCATGCAACAGAGGCCTGCAGTGTAGCACAGATCACAAACCAGATGTATGTTGCAACATGCACAAAGCAGATGCATGTTGCAATCCAGCACAACTGAGCTGTCAGAATGGGGATTTTCACTCTGCCAGAACTTTCTTGGATCTAGACCTGCATCTCCTCCTCTGTTGTTGAGGCAATGCTCCTCTGTTGTTGAGGTATCTCCTAATGAAGAGATACGCACACCTATCTGAAATCCTGGGACACTGCAGATAATTTTTTCCCATTTGGCCATGATGAAGAGGAGGAAGGAGCTGTAACCCTGCTCACCAAACCCAACTGAGAATACTCCTTATCAGGCCAAACAACTGGATAAGTGACAGCATTTCATTCCTTCTGATGGGCTCCAGTTGGCTGTATCCTGTACAATTGGAACAGATGGTGTCCTGAAGACTCCACCCTGCATGTTTCTTTATCATAGCTTGTTTCATTCTTGAGACAGACCCTTGCTCTGTTAAACAAAGTGGCACCATGTACATCATCCAGCCTTTATTAATTGACAATACAGCCATGATTCCTTTAACATAATGAAGGCTTGATGATCGGGGAAAACTTAATAAGAACATAAGAACATAAGAAGAGCCATGCTGGACCAGGCCAAAGGCCCATCTAGTTCAGTTTCCTGTATCTCACAGTGGCCCCGCAAAATGTGTCTGGGCATGCACAAGACTAGATATCTTTCTCCTGATACCACTCCCCTGCATATGGCTTTTGAAGTATCCTGTTTTTAACCCTGGAGATCACACATCCCCATCATGGCTCTTAACCTGTGATGGATGTTTCCTTCAGGAATCTGCCCAATCCTTTTTTGAAGGCATCCAGGCCAGATGCCATCACCACATCCTATGGCCGGGAGTTCCACAGACCAACAACACAGTGGGTAAAGAAGTATTTTCCTTTGTGTGTTCTCACTCTCCCAACCCTCAACTTGAGTGGACTTCCCCTAGTTCTGATATTTTGTGAGAAGGAGAAGAGTGTCCCTCTATCCACTTTACTCATGCCCTGCATAATTTTGTACATCTCAATCATATACCCCCTCAGGTGCTTTTTTCTCAGACTAAAGAGCCCCAAAATACTGTAGCCCCAACCTGGTAATCATTGTAGTTGCTCTCTTCTACACCTTTTCCAGTTCCACTATGTCTTTTTTGAGATGAGGTGACCAGAACTGTACACAATATTCCAAGTGCAGCTGGTTTTGTACAATGGCATTATAATGTTGGTTGTTTTATATTGAATCCCCTTTTTGATGATCCTTAGCATGGAAGTGGCCCTCTTCACCACTGCCAAACATTGAGCTGTCCACCAGTAAACTAAGATCTCTTTCCTGATCCATCACGGATAGCTCAGAACCCATGAGTTGATAGAAAAAGTTTTGATTTTTTGCCCCAATATACAGCACTCAAAACAAAAGAATCTTTATAACTGTGATCTGGAGGTCAACGTTGTGGCGAAAAGGGTAAAACAAGGATAAATATTCATGAGTATGTTTTGAATAACCAATCACCAAGCTGGTGGGAGTGGTTAAGAATGTTATATATTGGAACCTAATGGGTGATGGGGAGTTCAGTTTGTTTTAGAGCTGAGAGGAGTTCAGTTAAGATAGCTGAGAGTCAGTTTAGAATTGTCAGTTGGTCAGGTGGGAGATCCTGCCACTGAAAAGGGTCTGGTTTAGAGATGGGCATGACTCAAAAAAATGGTGTTTCGTTTGTCGTTTGGTCGTTTAGGAGTCCGTTTCGGTTTGTTTTCGTTTTCGTGATGTTTTTTGCAAAAAAATTTGTTTTCGTTTCATTAGGTAATGAAACGAAAAAACGAAAACAAAAACAAAAAATTGCTGTTTCGTTAGCATTCTTTTTAGTTCAATACATCTGCTGCAACGAAAAAGAAAAACACGGCAAATTTGGTCATTTCGTTTTTGTTTTGTTTTAAAAAATTCATTTTGTTTTCATTTTTCATTTCATTTTGTTTCGTGCCCATCTCTAGTCTGGTTTATAAAGGAAATACATTATTATAAGAATTCATGTTTACAATACAATAACATTGGCTAAAGGAATCCTAATACTGATCATCTGTAAACTAATAAACGTTTCATGTTTTGTTTTAAAATTATATAACCTGGTGTGACTCTCTCTCTCAGATACATATAAGTGTCCAGTTACTCTGGTGGTGGCAGTGAGTGGAAACCCAGTGTGTGTAAGGGGCACGTCACAAACGTATATAATAAAGTTTCCATCCCATTGATCTGCCATTCTTCCTTTTTGAGTTTTCTAACAAATTTACTTACTTATTGAATTATTTCAGTTTTTACCCCACACGGCTAGTGCTTTGGGGCAGCTTACAAATGCCCCAAAGCCAGACATTACAGTACGAAACATAATGTAAACTAAAACAAAACAAGATAGCAATCAACATAAAATACAACATAACAAGGCCAAGGGGGAAAATGGAAAGAAAAGTTAAGATGTATGTATACATCAAAACATAATGGCCATAATGGTTAGGGTATTCTGGGAATTTTAGTCCCCAAAAGTTCATTTATTTATTAGGCTCTGGGTATCAGTAAGGAAAGATCTTCAATCTTCCAGCAAATGATGAGGAGACAATGCATAACTGCTGAAATCCCAATGCTCAATGTAAGAAAATTCATAACTTTCAATTTGGTCCTGTCTAGTAAATAAAAAGTCACCACCATGATTCTTGGGAGCATGCACGCTCACCTCATGCAAATTCCAGCAGCCACTTTTTATTTTTCAGATTGGAATGGACTGAAACTTACAAGTTTTCTTACACTCAGCAAATGGACTTCAGGATTGGCCAGTGTGCTACAAGGTCCAATCCTGCCCTTGGCAGGTCAGGAAACTGAACAAAGACAGAGTATATTATTTCTTCTGTGGCTGTTACTACCAATGTGAGCTTTGTCAGACATGCGGAGTACAGTATGTAGACCACAGGTTTACGTACATAACTTACATGGATGCTAGCAAAGGCACTAAATGAAATAAGATACAGAAAATGACGACTGCATCACTAACCCTGGTAATTAAATTTCAATGTGACAATGACATTAATAACACAGGCAATGGACTTTCACAGTACTGATTACATAAATGTTGTGGTGATAGATAGACAGCTGTTAAACAGTGATTACGCTGTTGTCTTTGAAGCATAATGACAATGACTTTTTTATTTCATGTAGGAACCAAAGAAAACAACTTTTTGGTTGAATATGGGACTGTAAAGAAAACCAGCAAATACATCCATCCACCCACCCACCCGCACTGAGACACCTAGTGGTTTCTGTGCAAAACCTTGGTAACTTGCCAGGACTAACTAATGAAGTGTTAGGAAGTGCCTCTGTTGCATGTCTGTTTATGTCGCCAATTGGGCAATTAAGATGCACCGTGGTGCCTCATTAATTTAGAAAGGTACACAGATCTTATGCAAACACCATAGGGGTTTAGGCATACATATACAAATTTGTATTGCAAATATTTTAATCCAAGTGTCTTAAGAAGGGGATTGGAATCCATGAAAGTTTGTGCTGAAAAAAATCTTGATGTAAAGATGTCATGATGCTTTTGGTTCTGTAGTACTTTTTGATATTTGTGATGTAATGGACTAACATGACTATATCACTGGAAACAACTTTATAGCTATTATTACATGGATGTTACAGTGTGGACACTCCCTCTTTGTCTAACTTTGGGACAAATTACATTATTTTTTCTAAAATAAAAAGGACTAATAATTTACTATATATGTAGCTCTGTTCTAGCTACAGTGTAAACTCTGAGGCAAGTTTATTTGTGGGGTTGGGGGAGAAAAACAAATATTTGCTTTATTTATTTCACTTATATATTGGTCTTAATAGGAAAAAGTGGCTAGCAGTAAAGCATTAAAACACTGAAAACAATGAGAAACAATATGATCAATATGATTATTTTGATAATTTCAAGGTGCACATTTCCCTAGCTTCTTTGTTTACCTGGATTGATAGAACAGCCTACATACCAAAAGACTGGGGATTAGCTATTGTGGTCCCAATATATATAAAAAAATGAAACAGGAAAGACCTGCCAATTATTGCCCTATTAGTTTGTTGAGCACTATCAGTAAATTTTACGCTAGACATCTGTTGGAAAAAAAATACAGGACTGGCTACAGGTGGAGATTATTCTTGTAGATGAGCAAGCGGGCTTCGGACAGGGGAAATCTACAACTGATGAGTTTCATGTTCTTCATCATTTAGTTAGTAAATACTTATCACCTAAAGGTGGGGTTCTTTATGCTGCTTTCATAGATTTTAAATCAGCTTTTGATTTTATTTCTATAGATTGTGGAAAAAACTGGAGTCTACAAATATTGACAAACAACTTCTGTTATGGTGTCTTCTGCATGAGCATTCCGATTTACAGGTCCTCTGTAATTCCAGTGGGCTTTTATCTAATCTGGTTCCTGTACATAGGGATGTACGACAAGGATGCATTCTGGCTCCCACCTTATTCAATCTATATATTAATGGAATGGTTGAGAATTTATCTAGTGTAGACTTTCTTCCACCTAAACTGGCATCTCGTCCAGTCTATACTTGTATGCAGATGACACAGTGCTTTTATCACGTTGTGTGTCAGGTTTAGAAGGCTCTTGAGATCCTTCTCCTTCTACCGTACACAAGAATGCTTAGAAATCAATTCTACGAAAACCAAAATAATGGCTTTCAGTAGAAGGAGGATCAAGCATAAATGGACCCTTAACAGTCATTAAATTGAATAAGTCCAGCAGTATAAGTACCTAGGTATAACATTCCAGTCATCTGGTGCTTGGTCCACGCACATTAACTGTGTAGCAACGAGAGTGCAAGGGAATGTTAAAGCCATAAGTAGGTTTTTCAATTCGACAGGAGGAAACCATGTTCCCTCAACATTACAAATTTTTAGGGCTAAAATCATCACCCAGTTGCTCTACGGTTCACAGTTGTTTGGATATGCTAAACGGAAACCCTTGGAGATTGTTCAAATCAGTTGTAAGAGCTATTTTGGGTATTCCCTAATGTGTCTCCAATACATTGCTTCACCTAGAGGCTGGACTTATTCCCATCAAAGCACTAGCTAAATTTCGCTTGGTTAAACATTGGCTTAAACTTACCTTACTCTCAGATGGTATAACCCCCTTGGTGCTGCTAGATAAATCCCAGTCACAATGGAAAAAATAAATAATAAAAGTGATAAATAATATAGGATTCTCTCGTACCCTCCAAGTGATGGGCTATTGCAAAGCTACGAATGAGGTGAGGCTACAAATTAGAGACATAGCTTCACAGAATCATGCTGTCCTGGTCAGGAAATTAGACTTTGTAAGGAACTCTGGCAGAACGGCTCCTGTTGCAAAGTATTGCCCATAACACCCGATCTTCTCAGGCAGGACATTTGAGGGTGCCATCACTGAAGGAGGCCCATAAATCTTTGATGAGAAATCGGGCTTTCTCAGTGGTGACCCCTCGGCTCTGGAACCAACTTCCTTCTGAGATCTGTCTAGCACCTTCCATCCCAGTCTTTAAGAAGCATCTAAAGACGTGGCTATTTAAAAACGCTTTCCCTGGGTATTAATCTGTTTAATAATGATTACTATTATATATTTATTTGCTTTTATCTGTAGCCCATCTTGCTCCTGTTCTATGCTGTTGTTATATATTGTTTACTAGTTATAGTGTTTTTATTTATATACTTGTGCTTATCTGTTATATTGTATTTTACTGTTCATGGTTTGATTTCTGTTCAGTTTGCAAACCGCCCAGAGTAGCCATGTAGCTAGATGGAGCGGTATATAAATTTAATAAATAAATAATAAATAAATAATAAATCTCTGCATTCACTGTGTCTCCATACCTGATCAGGATTGTATCTCCCACCTCCAGGAGGGCTTTTACCTTGGCTAGATTAAATGCTCTTCCCTCCAAGACTTTGGAGGGAAGGTATCAAGGTTTACCACTATTAGATCATAACTGTCCATGTACCAACAACCAACTGGAAACTGTAGAACATGTGCTCTTAATCTGTAATTACTACCAAGACTTACGTAGGGAACTCATTTCCCCAATTATAGGCAAATTTCCTGGGTGGTCAATAGAATTTATTTGAATCTGCTCCTCTCTGACAAGTTTTACCAAATAACCAGGGAAGTTGCTAAATTCTGTGCAGTAGCAATGAGGGTTTGAAAACAGATCATAATCGGAGGTCAAGAAACATAGTATCCATGTAGCTGATGTCTGTTTTACTGTGGGCCAGATCTAATTTTAATCTGTACTTATGATCTATCATTTTAGCAATTAATTTAAACATTATTTTGGAATGCATATCTGATAGTCATGTATAATTGTTGTTATTTGTATTTATATTTATTTTAGTTTGGTCTCTGACTGGAAATAATGATAACTAACTTGTGGTGTCATCAAGAGGGCTTATCCTATAGATCAGGAGTAAGAATTCTGTGGCCTGCAGGTGGCATGTAGTCCTGCCTGCCCCCGTGCTCAAATTTCTTTCCAAAATGATTATAGTGAAAAGGGATAATTTCTGCTCCCAAAACTCCAGGAGCAGCATTTCTGCCATCAAGGAAGGCCACAATCCTCTACATCAGTGGTTCTCAACGTATGGGTCCCCAGATGTTCCTGGACTGCAACTCCCAGAAACCCCTTCCAGCATAGTGAGTGGTGGAGGCTTCTGGGAGTTGCACACCAGGAACATCTGGGGACCCATACGTTGAGAACCACTGCTGTACATCATATTTGCTCACATTTGGAATTTATTCACCTAAGCTGTGAATCCCAGCAACTGGTCAGGTTGAGAGTGAGACATGCACTCCCTTAGATGGTCAGGTACCAAGATGTTAAGGGCTTTAATGTTAATGCCACTATCCTCAAGTGTGAAAAGCAATGGGCAACCAATGCACATCACTTAGTATTAGAATAGTATCGTTTTAGTAGTGTGTTCTAGTTGGTAGCCTAGCTGCCGCATTTTGTATCAGCTGAAACTTCTATATGCTCTGCAAGGATAGCACCGTGTGGAGTGCAATGCAATAGTTTAAATGCAATGCTCAAAAGAAATGCATAAATGTTGCTAAATCAGCTCAGCTCAGGATTGCCTGCTAAAAGGAAAAGGACCCAACTTACTGGGGTCTGCCAATTGTTGTCAGAGCGGCACTGAATGGAACAAAGAGAAATGGCGACCCCCACGTAGAAGGGCAGGCCAGAACAACAGGGTCATGTGCAGGGGCCTGGCCAATGGACAGGCCAGGTGCAGTGCATGTGACATGGGTCAATCTGGGCCCCTTGGAGAGCATGACATGCTCACAAGGGGCTGGACCAGCCTGATATAAAAGGGGGAAGTGGGGAGCAGCAACCCCCTTTTCCTGGCAGAAGATGGGGAAAAGGGGAGCCAGGGAATCTGAACAAATCCTAGCGGAAGCATCAAGGAGAGGCAGGCTCCTTGATGCGCTGGATCTGACGCAATGACTCAGACAGAGTATTGCCTGGTTTAATCAATAAAGTTGTGGCCTATATATTCCCCAATACAACCGTCATGTCATATCTTTCTTTTCTCATTCGGAACCAAAAAGGCTCAGCTATAGGCAACAATGAAGTTTCACAAAGGGATTTGATTTTTGGAATGGGAATCTCATTCTGGAATGGTTTTCCCTGTGAAAAACCTTACTTTGCAGACAGTATTTAGCATACAAGGAGAGAGAGTTTGTAATTAAGCCCTATCCAATAGTGTACAGGGTGGTGATGGGAAGAGTCTGATAAGCTTGTCAATAATGTGTGTCTGAGATAATGAGGCTCAAATTACTCCTTATATAAGGGGCTAGACAAAGAAGAAGAGGAGGAGAAAGCAGCAAATTGGCTTCTCGGGGAAAGTAAGATTTGGATTTTGTGTTGAAAGTGAAGCACTTTAAAAAATAGCAACCAGAAAACCTGTCCTCATGGGGAGAGCATTCCGTTCTGTCTATGGCCTGTTTTGATGCAACAGCTGGCAAAGAAGCACAGCATATTTTGCTGGAGGGTAATACGGATGGGGTCCTTGTTCAACAGCTGTTGTCATTTTGCTTCCTGACAGCTGGAGTTTGAATGCTAGATTACTAGATTTTGTGAAACTGACGCCATCATATTCTTCATTCCAAAACATTCTCAGGGCAATGGAAAGTGGCATGCAATTGGGGAGAAGCGTTCCGATGCATCAGGTAGATGTTAGCTGAACTTTACAGTCAAAACAAGCTGCATGGTCATCTGCTCAAGCAAGTACCAGGAAATCCAAGAGCTCCCCCAGCCTTACACATGTCAGTTTGGGTTAAATAGGATCTGTAGCATAAGACATCTAGAAGGCTTGTGAAATCTATCCAGTGCAAACACTATTTGGAGAAATGTTGATAATTTCTCCTCTAACGTATGGATGGTACCAAAGTGATAGAAGATGCATCGAGGGGCATAATCCATTTGTATTCTTCCTCATGCATGTTGTGCAGTCACTTTGTTGACAGATGGTTCTTGTTTTTGTTTTACTTATGTACACTTTTTATAGAGGCACATAATATACTGTAATTTAGTGGCTTAGGTCTGTGGCTACAAAGCAAGAGGTTGGAAGCTTGATTCCCCACTGTGCCACCATGACAGGGGCTGGATTTTATGATCCATAGTGTCCCTTCCAGCTCTGCAGTTATAAGGCTATTTATTATTACAGTATAGTCTTACAGAGCACTTTGGGCAAAGATGCTGTTCTTCTAGTACAGTCTGTGAAGATTCTCAGTCATCCAGGTGAATTTATCTGGAAGTTGAGTCATGGCTACTGGACTTCTTTTTTTGAGAGATAGAAACGTTTCGCTGTTCATCCAAACAGCTTCATCAGTCTGAATACAGCTAGTGCAAATCCTCCCTCTTATAGGCAGCTTTGACCTCTTGTCACCCTGGCCTGAATTAGGCTCATAAGAAGTACAGTGTTGGTGAACCTATGGCACAGGTGCCAACAGTGGCACTCGGGGGGCTTTCTGTGGGCACCTGACGTTGGCCCCTTCACAGCCACCTGTATTCAGGTTAAACTGCTGTATTGGCACTTTGCAAAAAAGAAAGTGGGTTTTGAATCTCAGTTTGGGCCCTCGGTCCCTCAAAGGTTCGCCATCACTGGATATAGATTGTAATCCAGAGATAGCATTATTATCATTGTTAACAAGTAAAGATTATGTTGTTACAACAAAGGAACTAATAGCAAATTTTATGACAGCTGCTAGATTAATTATAGCAAAAAATTGGAAGTCAAAACTAGAATTCAAGATGGAAGACTGGTATAATGAACTTTGGGATATAGCTATAAACGATAAACTGTCCTGCAGTTTAAAGGTTAAATGAGGAGAAATGAAAAAAGACATTTTCTACGATATCTGGGGTAAATTTTTAGATTATGTACTAGTCGAAGGAAAAGGGAAAGAGTCCACGAATATCTCACAACAATTCTGGAGAAGAGAACTTTAAGAAGACTACTAGAAGAATAGAAGATGGAGCAACGAATAAGAATGTATGGATGGCCCCGTGGGATGGGGGTGCACTTATATTGTCTGTTGTAGTTTTTTTTTACTTTCATTTTTTATGTCGTTGTATGTAGTTTAAAATTTAATAAAAAAACATTTTAAAAAAAAAGGTTCGCCATCACTGCTCTAGTATATTGCCAGTCATAGGCTTAGCAAGGGTTTGGAGTGCCTGGGGAACAACTTTCGTTTTTGCGCCCCTCCTGCTGCCCCCACTGCATCGCACCTAGAGGCCGGGGGCCCAATCCTGCGTACATGGTGTGTGTATGTGAGCATGCGTATGTGTGTGCGCTACCGTGTGTGTGCCTTACACCTTTCCGAAATCTCGTGGTAGCCCAAAGCAAGGTGAGGAAGAGGAGGAGGTGGAGGAGGAGGGCGCTTAGGTTGCTGTGCTCCCCACATGCCTGCCTGCCTGCCTGCTTTGCCACTCGCCTGGCACGCAGTGGCGGTAGGGTTCCCGTCACCAAGCCTTAGCTGGCAGAAAGGAGTACTGCTGGTGGGAGGGCACACGGCTTCCTCCTCCTGTCCCCCCTTCAGGCACCCCCAGATTGCTGCGCCCCAGGGCAAATGCACCCCTATGCCCCTCCAGATACGCCCTTGTTCCCAGTAGTTAAGCTGAGACATGATCTGCAAAATTCTGAGAGTGGAGGCACCTTGGTGAAAAAGCATGAGAAAATGCTAAAAAAACTAGGAAGTTATACGGGGGGATTGGATCTCTTACAAAACCCAGCTGATCTGCAATTCAGAGCCTTAGATAGTTGAAACATGTTGACTGAAAACATATTATACAGCTATGCATGCACAACGCAAACTACTAAAAGAAGTGAATAAATAAATAAATAAATAATTCACTGTAGGCAGAAGTACAGTATTTTTCTGTGTATAAGACTACATTTTTGTCTAAAATTGTTATGACTAAAATTGAGGGTCATCCTATATGCGAAAGTCAGGTGAGGAGAGAATTGTGTGGTTGCAAAGTAATTTTGGCTTGGAAAGAAAAATACGGTAATATCCATGAAGTACTTCAGTATCCAGGCATGTTGTGCAACAATCCCAATGCAAAATGTGCAGCTGATTGTGCAACTGTGATATAAACTGCGAAATCATCAGCCATGTGAGTTGTGCAGTCTGCTGTACAACTGCTTTCTGAACCATGGAACTATGACATGAACCATGCAATTGATTGTGCAATGCTGGTTGTCTGGGTTTAAGGCCTGACACACTTCCGCAGATGTAATGTTACATTATACCATCTTGAACAGGGTTTCAGACAAAGCTGGTTTGAATCATGTGCACAAAGCCTGTAGAGATTTTAACTCTACAGTACCATGCTCCATATGGAAGATTTTAAAATTACAGCTTATCTGATAATGATCGTCCAGATATCCACCCAGATTCATGAATATGAGAATTATAAAGCAATTAGAAAAAGTTTATATTTTGTATCCCAAATGATTAGAAGATAATCATGTTTAGGGAGGTGATTATTTAGCTATTTGAGTCAAGAGGGCTTTATTCACTGATAGACATGCTTAGAGCAGAGAGTACTTCTAAGCAATTAAGGGCAATTGTGAAGAATAAACCATTGCACCTCGCCTTAGTGGTGGTTGGTAATGCACTTCAAGAGGAAGCCTGAGGTTTAGAATGCAACTTAGGAAATGCTAGGTAAATTGCAGAAGAGTAAGACTATTTTAAGCACATGTGGGTTAATCCTACATATACCCAACCTGCATAAGATGCGCATAACTTGCAATGGCTAATTGCAGCTAATTGATGTGGTTTCATGGTGCTTCTTGCTTGTAGAACTGACCAGGCATGTGACCGAGATGCACTCCAGCACCTTGTCAATTAGCAGCAATTGGCCTTCTGAAAGGCAAACTTTTTTATTTTCTCATTTTTCCAAGGAGAAATGTTGGGTAAAAATATTCAAAATAGATAAATAAGTGTTTATATGTGAGTGACATCTCTGATATTTTCTTCCCATTGACCTCTTTGGCAAAATTCTCTTTCTTGAAAAAATCAAAATCTCATTACATTTAGTATTTTCATTTCATACACTTACTGTGATTAACATGTATCAAACTACCTTGATGCCATGTGCTGCCTCTAGATTATTAAGGGAAGAGCAACTTAATGTCTGTTTAAGTGGCTTTCTGAAATGTACATGAAAGAAGAATGAATCAGAATGTGACCTTTGTCTGAGAAGTGGATTTAAAAGAGATCAGATTACATACAATGGAGTAATTATGCAACTTCTGGACCAATATTAAGATGGATATAATATGTAACATTTGTATAATGCTTTGAAGCATTAAGAAGTGTTTCATTCTGAACATGGCTGTATCATTATTTTCCATATGACATCTACCATCTGCTGCAGGTTATCCTTCAAGGAAAAATAGATGGGAAGCATGGCCAGGAGCATAGAAGAACATTCTGGCTTAAGAATTTAAGCCAATGGTTCGCAGTGAGCACAGCTTCTCTATTTAGAATAGCTTTGGATTTAAAAAAAAAAAGATCATGCTACTGATCGCCAACATTCTATGAGGACATGGCACTTGACCAAGAAGAATATGGCAAGCAGTGTTGAGGGAACCTGAGGGAGAGAGCAATCAGCTCACCTAAGGCCAATTACCGCGTTTGTGCCTGAGACTGAAATGGGAGGTGTCTTAATTCTCACATCGCACAGCAGCTCTGTTCAATGTAAACATAAGAACTTGTATGTTGGCACATTTTGACACACAACCTGGGGCAGCGTCAACCTCTCTGTGTGCTGGGTGATCAAAATTTAGATAATTGGGCCTTTAGAAAGACATCTGATATGGCATGTGCTTTGAAACTAGATACATACTTCTAAAAATTATTATTATTCGATACTGGGCAAAAATGTAATAGCAGAATTCTTCTTTCATTCCCATTTCAAAGTTGCAATTTTCTTTATTCCCATGTTCCATGCTAGCTTGACTACAAAGGTCACCTGCAGCTGGCAGAAACAGCTTTTCACATTAAAAAGAAGTCCTGTGTTTTGCAAACAAACCCAAAACCTTTAAGCTCAGTAATAGGATTTAGATCTTGCAGTCTTATCAAGTCCAACCTGTTAAAAGGAGGAAGGCACATTATTTACTGCATATTTCTTAGTACTCTAAAAGGTGATAGGCTTAGCCCACTCTTTCTGTTCCTGTGTTGAGATTAACACTCTCTAGAATGCCTGAGGAAGGCTGCAGAATAATAGCATTCTAAAAATCTCTGGTAAAATTTACCAGTTTGCTTTCTCTCATTTCCCCCCGCCAGAGCTTCAAATTACTTTTATGCCATGTACCCCAAAATGTGCAAAAGGGGAAAAAAATAAAACAAACTGAAACAATTATTCATTTTTAACCAGCCAAATTCAACAACTACGCATCCGTTTCCCACATAGGAAGAAATTCGACAATCATGGCAAATTTTTATTTAAAACGAACAAAAACAAAATTCTCATCCATGCTTAATCCCTCAGAAAGCTTCACATACAGAAGCTGCCACATTTCGGACTCATTCTATTATTATTATAAGTAGGACGTCCTTCCTACAGTTAAATTAACTACTTTCCAGTACTTTTGCTCAACTATTTTTAAAATCGGAGTTTATCCGGAACAGTGTCTATTTGCCCTTCCATTAGTCAGTCTCTCCTATCTAGATTAGACAAAGTGATACTTTGCATTTTCGCAGAGACCCAGAACTTGAGCATTCAGGTTTTTAAGCATTTTAAAACTTTTCAAAATGGTGAGGGAGTCTCTTCAAAAATCTGATATTCGCTAAGGCAAAACATTTTGCATAAACTCTGCAAAATCTTCCCATCCCACCCACATCAACTGTCAAATTCATCAGCATGGGCTGCTGTGAATACAGGGAAATGAATGAGTTAGGTGAGAGTGATTGAAAGCCTGTTTTCCAACTCCGCCATCATAAAGGATGATGACTTCATCGGTTGCAGGCATTAATCTTCCGTTTATAATTTGAATTCCTCTCTCCCCCAGGTTTTGAGGCTCCCAAGGGATTTCTTCCAACCTGGACTGGGGAAGATTTTTAGAACTTTGGGACTGGGGTGGAAGGAGCCTATAATATTAAAAAAAATCACTGCTGCTGGGCCTGCTGGCAGAATGGGACCTTTTTTTTAATTTTTATTTTAAAACTAACAAACATACAAACATACAATAAACAATGGGACCTGTGGCAGCAATATGTTGATAATAAGCGTACCTTCCCACCCCAAAGCTCCCAAGCTGGGCGTTGAAAGGGATTCCTGGGGAACCTCAGAAATGAAGGAGAGGGGACAGAAAATATTATATTAGAGATTAACACCTGCAGTTTATGACATCACGATGTACCATGGCGCAAACCTACAAATCCAGATGTCTGCAGGCAAATTTTATTTTGCCAGATATTTTCGCAGTCTACTCCTCGTTCAGTTTCATTTTGCATCTACTTCAAGCCTTACAGACTTATCTGGTATGTTTTGCACTTAAGGTGATCTAAGACATTTTGTTTCTTGAGGCAAAGATGGTAGCCATGAACAACAGTGCGGGAAAGATTGTTCTCCCTCACCTCTCAGCCAAAATTCTTAATAACCAGATGATTTGCAAGAATTCATTCAATAAACTCTGTGCTGCCCAAAATAAATGGTAACTTTTAAAAATGCATTTTGTATTAACTAGAATCATATTTTGGGGTTTTGAGGCTTTCTGTGTTGAGGCTTTCTGTTTTGAGGCTTTTGTCCTGTCCTGAGTAATTGTTTTTAAGTCTGAAATGGAAGTGTCCCATTCTTTTCCACAAGTGATTGTGCCATTCAGCTATTCTGGCCCAGCTCTTTATATAGGTGGTTCAGAGTTCCTAAAAGGCATATCAGCATACGCTATATTACATGAGTTCAAGAATTCCTACAAACCCATGATTTTACATAGGTGCAGAAAAATGCAACGTCACATATATGAACTGTTATATTGTGTAGAAGCTAGGCAAAAGGTCCTTCACCTGAGAGACAAGCAGGATTTACATAGTTTTAGAAGAGGTAGCCAAGTTAGAATGCACAAGCATAACAGACAAAATCCAAACAAAACAAAACAATCAAACAAAACATGTGACACTTTAAAGACTGCTATATTTTAATGTGAGCTTTTGTGGATTGAGGCCACTTCTTGTTTTGTTTTGATTTGTTTTGATTAGATTTTGTCTGAGACACAGGATTCAGTGGCTTCAGTGCAGTGACATAACCTAGTTACGTGAACATTGATTCTACCAAAGGGGGGGTGTCACTTTAATGTGTGAGACAGTCATTTCCAGTTCATAATTATGAAAGCTTTTCTGAACACTAATATATGAGAAATGAAGATGATTCCACTTATTTGCAAGATAAAAGAGGTTAGTGATGTTAAAAAAGAAAAGGACATTACCTATATGCAGATCCGCTACATAAACATACTTCTCAAGCATTCAGGCAACAGCCAATGATTTGAATATTACTATGAGGTGTTACCTTTAGCCATAAGGCTGTATTGAAATAAGATGTCGTTAGCCTCAATGCCTGAAGGGAACATCCGTCTGCCCTAGAAGAACTGCCCCTTGTCCTTTGGCTCTGTGTAGTCATTCCCAAGCTTGTATCTGTTGGATTACAATTCCCATTATCTTGTATCATTGCCTGTAACTGATGGAGTTCTAGGTCTAAAGCATCTGGGAGAATACCAGGTTGTCGAAGGTTGCTTAGGTGGATTTGGGGACTTAGCAGCTAAGTGTCCTTTGTTGTTGTTGTTGTTGTTGTTGTTGTTGTTGTTGTTGTTGTTGTTGTTGTTCAGTCATTCAGTTATGTCCGACTCTTTGTGAGCCCATGGACCAGAGCTCGCCAGGCCTTCCTATCTTCCACTGCCTCCCAGAGTTGGGTCAAATCCATATTGGTTGCATTGATAACACTGTCCAAACATCTCATTCTCTGCTGTCCTCTTTTCCTTTTGCCTTCAATCTCCCCCAAGATGTCCTTGCAGTTCAGAGGACTCTCAAGACTCTCCTCCAGCACTACAGCTCAAAAGCATCGATTCTGTGGTGATCAGGCTTCTTTATAGTCCAGCTCTCACTTCCATACATCACTACTGGAAAAACCATAGCTTTGACTATCCTGACCTTAGCTGGCAAAGTGATGTCTCTGCTCTTTAGGATGCTATCTTGGTTTGCCATTGTTTTCCTCCCAAGAAGCAGGTGTCTTTTAATTTTGTTGCTGCAGTCACCATCTGCAGTGATCAAGGAGCCCAAAAAAATAAACTCTGTCATTGCCTCCATTTCTTCCCCTTCTATTTGCCAGGAGGTGTTAAGTGTCCTTAACAAGGTCTGATTCCCTTCTAGTCAATCTTGTTTGTCTCCTGACAGAGGTTGGATGTCATAATGAACCTTTTTCTGACGTTGGATGCAGCAACTCTACAGTTACATTACAGTGCATTCAGACCTGTCTCCAAGTTTCTTCATCCAACAATTTCTACACATTCTGCATGTCTTATCCATTAATGACCAACCATGGCAATGTGTACTTTCATATTTCATTATGTGACAAAATACACTCGCTCCCTCCATTGTTGTGTTTCATTATTTCATATGTTACCCTCTTGAATTCCTGAGTATTTTTAATAGATATCCTCTCTCCTAATTTTATTTAGAATTCCAGTGTGATTTGTACTTGATACTGTAAGTACAAGAAGAAATCAAATGGAGGGAACTCTGTCTAATTAAAAGGTGCAAGTTAGGCACCTGGGTGAAGAAAAATGTTTTAGCTTGGTACTGAAAAATTGAAGTGGGGGTGCTGGTCAATCCTCTGTAAGGAACGCATATGTAGCATTTCTTTGTAGATGAAAAGGCTCTATTTTTTTCTTGGCACATATATGGCCACAACCGCACTTCCAGGAGCAGCTGTTTTTAAATTTTACATCGCCTTATCTCCTCCCATGGTCACATGGTCGCTACAGCGGTTTCGCAGTCCACACTTCAGCGGTTGCTTAGCAATCGGCTACCCTGTTCGCTACGTCAGGGAAACGGCAGAAACGGGGGGGAAGCGAAAAAAGGCAGCGTAGTATGTCCTCATATACAACCAAATCACTTTAAAAGGGGCTGCAGGCACCGATTTAAAAAAAAAAAACCACCCCCCCGTGGTTGTCGCAAGAAAAACTAACACAGCAGTCAAAAATGGGTGTGGCCAAGGAGGCTCTTCAGAAAAAGCGATTTGACAAGCGGACAGTGGTTTTTAAGGCTATTTGTCTTTAAAGAAAAGGCGTTTCAAATCTAAAGTGCGGTAGCAGTTAGAGGGAATTGTTGAAGGGCCTTCTCTGGAGATGCAAGTGCTTCTGAGTAAAAACTGGCACGATTAACAAACAGGAAAACAATCAGAAAAAATTGAGGGCTTTAAAGTTAAGTGGCAGCACTTGGAACAGGGCCAAGATATGAGTAGGCAGCCTATACAACTCTTTCAACAAATGTCATGCCTCTCATTTAGCATTTGTCAAATATATCTTAAAGCTTTTTTTTTTTAAAAAAAAATGAGTGGCTAGTAAGGCCACAGTCCTGTCCAGTGCCTTATGTATTGTAGGTCAACAGATGCACAAACTGTGGTTTTTTACTTGGGACATGGACCTGAAGGTAGCGAGGTTTGGCTTAAAACACCCCTCAAATGTGAGATTTGTTCTATGTGAATTGATTAACATTTGAATTTAAAATGGCCTAGGTAAAGAAATACATTACCAGATGGACCAGCAGTCTAACCCAACATAAGGCAGCCTTACATTTAGTAGAGTCACTGTTTAATAATAATAATAATAATAATAATAATAATAATAATAATAATAATAATAATAATAATAATAAAACGACGAGTTGCTGTTGATGTTGGATGGCCCTTTGGTTTGCTTACAGACTTTATAGCTGAGTGGGAGGGGCAAAGTCAAGAAGAAAGTAGAAGGCTTGTGATTTTAGGAGGATACCTATTTAATGGAGTAACCTCTTATTTATTTATTTATTTATTTATTTATTTATTATTTATTTATTTATTTATTTATTTATTTATCTATTTATTTATTTAACCATTCTATTAGCGCAACATGCTATTCTGGGCAGTTTTACAGCATAATAAAGCAAAACAATAGAAAACAATAGAATTATATGATACAACAGATGCCAAAAGGCGTATTATCCTGATAACAGGTGGGAGATGATGCATGAAACCAGGCAGGATTGCTATGGGAAGGCTCTGTAAAAAGCAACATTTTGTGTTCCACTGGGAGCTGGTTCCAGAGAACTGGTGCCAGAGCAAAGAAGGCCTGACCTCTCACAGATGACTACCAGGCCTCCTTCGGAGCAGTCACCCAGAAGAGCATTGCCTGGGAGGATTGGGGGCAGCAGGTTGGTGACCTCAGGGAAAGAAGCTCTGACATGTATGTTTAGAGAAATACACCAAGAGTCTTGAAATGTCTTCAAGACTAGCATGTTTCATTTGGCACAAGCTTTTGTAGATGGTAGCCCATTTCTAGAGATGCATCATGCAAAGCTCTTTTTTGTGCTTTAAATACACGTGAACAGAGCTCCTAGGTATGTTAATAGCACAAGGAAGAAATCTGTGATGCAGTCACATCTTACCTCCATTGTGAATCCATTGGGTGGCGTTTAAAATGCTTTTGCTGCATTGATTAGTCCCATTTACAATAGACATGGGCACAACCAGAAAAAATGACGTTTCGAGTTTTCGTTTGTCGGAATGGGTCCGTTTCGGGTCGTTTCCATTTGTCGTGAAATTTTTCAAAAAATTGTCGTTTCGTTTGTCATTTGTCGTTTCCACCGCGATTTAGCGCGATTTGACTTCCCAGAGCATAGGGGCGTCCCGCAATCAGGGCTGTAGCTAGGTGTTTTTGCGCCCTAGGCGGTGGGTGGGGTGGGGGGAGGTGCGGACGGGGGGGAGGTACAGGCGGGTGGCGGTGGCGGGGGGCATGGGCGGGCTGCGGCGCAGGCCGCAGGCGGGTGGCGGCCGTGGGCGGACGGGCGAGTGGGCAGTTAGGATATCACTTAGGATAGAGGTTCTGTTCTTGGCTTGCACCCCAAATGTGTGTGTGGTGCAAACAAATTGAAGTTGGGAAAATAGAAAATAAATGGTAGTATATAGTATATTTTTAAAATAAATCCACACCTCCCACTCCCAGTCGATCCTCCCCCTTTATCCAATATCAGAAAAAAATTCTCAAACTGCCAGAGAAGAAATAAAGAATAAACTGCTATTCCCTTCAGCAGACAAAGCTGCAGGGAATCAAAGAAATTATTTTCTAAATTCAATTCCCTCCCTGCCTGCCTAACTTAAATCCTAAAGCCTCCAGCCTCCCTCCTCAATCTCGATCGGATCACACCAGCACCAGCAGCCAGCCCTCCTCCCTCAACCACATCCATACACCCGACTGCGATTTCTGGAAGGTCCCTCGGCTTTTTATGCCCTCCGAGACATCCAGAAGTGTCAGTCAAAAACCTGGCGATGCCATTGGTGGAATGGTTCAAAAAATTTGCATGGTCCCATCCCATGCCCAGCCCAAATGGGCAGGTCTAAAAAAAATAAAAAATAAAATAAAATAAAATAAATACTACATTTTATTGCTATAAAAAACCCCACTGCTGCTACTATTAAAATTCAGGCATTTAAAATAAATAAATTTCACATGTTTCTGTGGTGATTTGGTGTGTTTTTTGACCACGATTTCAAAAGAAAAATTGCAGTCACCATTTTGGATCCCCCCCCACCGCATGGCATGGCGAGACGACGAGGATGACTCCCCCCCAGCCTGGTGCAAGCAGCCCAGGACAGGAGAAGAGGGGGGGAAAGGCCAGGGACCCCCCAGAAACCACCTCTCTGGTAGGTGGCAAAGCCTCCGGCAGGCATATTTTCACCTGCTTTTTTGGCTGGGAGTCGGGTTTTTTTAAAAAAACTTTTAAAAACTTTTTCTGTGCTTCGCATCGCGCGATCGCCGCGATGCCAGAAACGGAAATGAAAAACCCGACCAATTTTTTCTTTTTTCGGTTCGAGTTCGAGTTCTGACGGCTTAATTATCGTTACCGTTTCCATTACGTAACGGAAACGCTAACCGAAATCGGAAACGACAATTTCGCCGAGTTGTGCCCATGTCTAATTTACAAGATATAGATCCAACAGTTTCTTTTATGTTGTAAACTGCCCAGTATATACATCAAATAACAACAACAACAACAACAACAACAACAACAACAACAACAATTTCAACCTGTTCTTCCAAAAAAAGGGGGGGAGAAAGAAAGAAAAGAAATAGAAAAAGATGAAAAGAAAAAGAAATACTATTGCTAGTTAAGCACATAAAATATAGTATATTTCACAACAACAACAACAACAACCTTTATTGTCAGCCCTTCAGTGTACAACCCGTGTACAGTGAAATTGACTGAGCCTCCCTCCCCCACCCCCAACACCATCTCACTAAAAATCTATCTCATTTCACTCTGTTTGTTTGCTGCACAACTCGCCGGCCCCACAAGTCTATCATATGCTGCCACTTCTCATTCAACAGTCTAACAACCCATGAATAAAACTATTTTTTAGCCTGTTGGTACAGCTGGCTATGCTTCTGTATCTCCTGACCAAGGGTAGGAGAGTAAAGAAGTGCTGGCTGGGGTGTGAATTGTCCCTGATGATTTTCCTCACTCTCCTAAAACAGCGGTCCCTGGTTATGTCATCCAGTGGACTCAGGGGACAGCCCATGATGTTTTCTGTTGTGCTCGCTACCCTCTGTAAAGTCTTTCTGTCCATGGCTGTCAAACCAGCATACCAGACTGTAATGCAGTATGTGAGGACCCTTTCTATTGTAGACCAGTAGAATGAGGCTATCAATTGCTGTTCCACGTTGTTCTTCCACAAGAGCCTGAGGAAATGAGTCTCTGTTGGGCCTTCCTGGCCACCTGGATTGTATTAATTTTCCAGGTGAGATCTTCACTAAAATGATCTCCCAGGAATTTAAACGAGGAAACTCTCTCCACACAGCCTCCCATGATGTACAATGGGGCAAGTTGCTCTCTCTTAATAATAGCACCCGATAAAATAGAATTTGTTAAAATTGTATCTCTTTTCCTGAACATTCATGGCTTTTGTGTATGGATGCAGATTTATTAGTTAGGGTTTTTATGGGGAAATCACATAGACGAAGTAGAAGAAACTTTAATGCAAATCGGAACAGTGAAGTGGTAATTTTTTAAAAATATTATCTCAGTTGTCAAGAACTAATCAATGCAAAGCTATAGCTAGCTGTCAGAGGTAGGGGGGGGGGAGATGATGCTGTCGTCATTTTCTCATTGCTGTAAAGGGCACCAACTATATATTTTATAGCCTGACATTATTAATTCATTTCTCCAGACATCTGTGGTTAGAGCAACTGAGAACTGCAGATGATGTATAGTTTAAACTACCCTCCTGTAATTACGCTTGAATAATCTAAATGCTGGATTATTCTAACATAATTATAGAGGGCTATTTTGACTATTAGCTCATTAAAAACCTATGATGCAAATTGGAATCTTCAAGAGGGTGCAAAAATGATGACGTACGCGTGTGCACTCAGAGGGGAGATGTCAGCCATCCTCTATAGATCTTGCATTTCATTAAAGCCAAGAATTGATGGAGGCCATAAAAAGGGCCCTGTCTCATCTCTGAAGGCAGTAATGCAGCAAGCACAGAAGGGATCACTGCAGCGTTTTACAGAGCAGCGAGAGGTGTCAGTTGTATTTTTGTCTTAGCTACATCCTTGTGTCCCTCCTGCCCCTCCCACCACCCCCAACAATGCTTTAATTTCTCAAAAAGAGTTGTCTTGGATCATATTACATCTTCTCAGCCAAAGCATGGAAACCTTCCCTTTTAAAGACTAGTGGGGTGGACTTTCGGACGAGAACCTAGGAGGCCTTGGTTGGGATCCCCACGCTGTCGTAAAACTCACCCGATGATCTTCGGCTAGGCGTTCCTCGTAGGCCTGACCCCTGTCATGAGGCTGCCATGATCATCAAGTGGGGAGGAGGGGGAGCCATTTACACTGCCTTGAGCTCCCAGGAGGAAGAGCTGGTTGCTAGTGTAAGATATGTGAATAAATTAGAAGGATAATAAACTGCCCTGATTCTTAATTCTAACTGCATAAGTGTGGTCGTTGCTCTTGAATATTGACACAGAAACACATGCCCTTCAGAAGATGGTTGTTTTTTACTGTATGAATGGGGTCAACTCTCAGAGGCTGACTACAGGGTTGTTTAGCCCACTGTTGGATCTGCGGCAAGATTGGGCTGCCTTGGTTTTAAAGATGAGGAGTTGATAGACAACTTTTCTGTAGTGAATCAAACCCCCCCCCCCACTGGAGCAGTCGTATCCATACCTTTCTGTCAGAGGCTTGTCCTTTTTTTGATGCAAGTAGGGTCTCTCCAGTTTGGATTGGTTCCAGTGTGTGTGATCAGTGAAACCAATTCAAAGCAAGCCTTCTGGTTTGAATTTGTCAACATTGTGAAGTGGCTTAATAAACGAGCCAAAGATGGGCTTACAGGAGTGATTTCCACATGAACCATAGGGGTTGACTGGATTGCTCAAATCAAGCCCAACTAGAAATGGTCACCTTACAAAAAAATGACACGCTCTTTCGTTGTTTCGTAACCTTTCAAAGTGTTACAAAATGAAACAAAATGGGAAACAGTGTTTCATTACAAAACGAAACAAAACGCTTCTTTTTCCCTTTGAAAGTGAAACATTTCATTATTCTGTAAAATGGCTCCCTTGTAAAAAGCTACACACCAAATAGGGTGCCTCTAGGACCCAGGGGAGCCATTTTATAGAGTAACAAATCATTTCATTATTGTTTCATTTTGTTACAATTTTTTTTACAACAGTCATTTAAAAACAAAATGAAATATTTATTATTTATTTATTTATTTATTTATTCAACTTATATGCCGCCCACTACCCAAAGGTCTCTGGGCGGCTTACAATCAAAGAATTAAAACAATTTAAAATAGTTATAAATAAAATATCAATAAATCATCAAACAGTAATAAAAACCTTCTTTAAAATCATCATCCTAAAATTGTCATCAGCGGACCCACAATCTATATTGTATCAATTAAAAACCTTCTGGAACAGGAAGGTTTTTACCTGGCGCCGAAATGTAATCAGTGTTGGCGCCAGGCGGATCTCAATAGGGAGGGCATTCCATAACTTGGGAGCAGCTGCCGAGAAGGCCCTTTGTCTACAAGCCATCCCTCTCACCTCCTTGAGGGATGGCTCTTTTAAAAGGCCCCCCTGGCTCAATCTTAATATACCACTAGTAGAAATGAAACGAAACTCTATTTTTCTGTTTTGTGTCCATCCCTAAGCCCAACCATTCTATAGAGGCCCACATTTGCTTGCTCCCTGCTGCTAATGCAACCACACCCTTAGTAAGAGAGTATCTGCACTACAATTGTAGTAGCTTGATCCCACTTTAACTGTCCCAGCCCCAGTTTATGGTATCTAGTCTGGCAAGATATTTAGCATCCTCTGTTGTATTTCATGGGAGTGGCGTATACCTCCCCAACAGAGCATTCTAAGTACTCAAATAAAGCCGAGTTTCCCTGGTTGTTGTCAAGACATCACAGAATATCTTAAGTCAGTGTGTCACTCTTCTAAAGGGACAACTTAGAGATTTTTCTTAATTGGTAGAAAATCTAGAGACTCTGTGAACTCGCAGTGTGCACATTGGGGG
Organism: Phrynocephalus forsythii; assembly: GCA_029282475.1. Taxonomy (NCBI): domain Eukaryota; kingdom Metazoa; phylum Chordata; class Lepidosauria; order Squamata; family Agamidae; genus Phrynocephalus; species Phrynocephalus forsythii. The sequence continues at coordinate 31,656,837 of JAPFRF010000002.1, forward strand.
TGAGGGGCAGGACTGATGCAATTTGCTCTTATAGCTGTGTGGCTCAGTCATTACAGACAAAAGGAGTGTAATTGTCATTAGAAAAAACCACTAGGTGGTGCATAAATACTGGAACAAGATCTGTGCAAATGTGCACTGTTAAAATATGAATAATTGTGTGGCATCTTTGCAATGGAACAGTGGCAGGTGAAAATAGCCAAGGGTCAACATAATGGTCAATATATTCAGCAGCTAGTAATATATTAAGCCTCCCCCCGCTCAAAAGAATCAAGCATTGGAATTGTAGTTTGAAGGCTGTAAATAAGGAAGGAACTCAACATATTCTGCTCCCAATTTAGTTCAAGCACATATATTGGAAGAATGGAAGCAGGCTCACAATGTGAACACTCAACCAGAGTGACTCCAGCTTTTCTGGGTGGCCACTTAACACACCCTTGTGTGGCTGCTCTGTCTGCTGTTGGGTGCTAATTATAGATGGGTGGTTTCCAAGAAATCCATTCCACTCTGATTATTCTTTATCTTTACACTATGCTTGGACAGGGTAGCCCTTCAAACAGAAGGTAATTTTAAACAGAACTTATCTGGGACAGACCTTCAAAAAGAGGATTGTGTTCTGTAAATAAGTATCACCACATTCTTCCTTTTTCAGGGAAACAAAGTTGATTACCACTCACCTCATAGCTACAAATACGGTATTATTTTTAAAACACCTTTTACATTAAAGCTGTATTCTACAAATACTTAATTTTAAAATAAAACTTATAGAACAGTTTTAAAAGCCCAAATTGTGCTCACTTATTGTAATTGATAACTGACTCTCCAAAAGTCACTCTAAAGCAGTGGTTCTCAACCTGTCAGTCCCCAGATGTTCCTGGACTGCAACTCCCAGAAGCCTCCACCACTCGCTGTACTGGAAGGGGTTTCTGGGAGTTGCAGTCCAGGAACATCTGGGAACCCATAGGTTGAGAACCACTGCTCTAAAGATTAGGACAACTGGCATTATCATTATTTGGCCTGTAATCGTTATTTAACTTACTTGCAGTTTCAATAGGAGCTTGTGAAGTTCACCAGAGGCAATAGCCAGGTTTTAAAACCAGCCTTTTGTCCAAAAAGAGGAGAGAAATGGTAAATGGAAGCCCTGACTCCTGTGTCCTTCACTGAATTGTCTGTCACCATTTTGCAAATTAAGCAGTCTATACAAACCTCTGGCCAGAGTTTTGAAAATTTTGCCTCTTCTCTACCCCCTTAGCTTTCTACACCAAAGAAAAGTTCAGGAGAACTCAAAAGATTGCCATAGTTGTTTTAGGAATTCATTAGGAGTATGCCACTTGGTGTTTTTGAATATTAATTCCCAGAATTCCCCAAGAATTCCCCAGGTAGAATTCTGGAATTTCCAGCTCACAGACACACACCTACATTGTAGTCAGATGGAACAAGGCATATCTTCCAAGCTGCTTGTCTGTATGAGGCATATTGAGTGCCAAAGGGATAGATCATCTCCCCCATGGTGTTCAGTATTTGAGGCCTCTACGGGAGGTCATCAGGAATTCTGTAGCTTAGCGTCACCAATATCCAGATAATACTGAGCACTGTCTTTCCATCCACCCTTCTGCAGAAGATGCTATCCCATCCCTTGAGTGTTGCCTGTATGCCATGCTGGGATAGATGAGGGATAACAGAGACTGAATCCAAGCAAGAGGGAGGTCCTGCAGGTGTGCGCTCCTAGTGTCTATGGATTGCGCTCCTCCCCCTCTTTTATGGAATTGTGGTCTACTCTGCCTTTTCCCCACCTGAAGCAGATTGCCTAGCAGCATCCCTACCTTGACGCTGGTCCATTAATTGGTAGTCATGAGCTTAGACTATTATGATGCTCTCTGTGTGGGGCTTCCTAAAATGCAGCTATGGAAACTTCAGCAGGTCCAGAATATGGCAACCAGACTATTGAGGGAGTAAAGAAAAACATCATATCTCCCCTACTCTGGCCACCTTGCACTGGTTACCTGTTTGTTTCCATGCCAGCTTAAAGATGACAATGCTGATATACAAAATCCTAAATGATTGGGGACCTCAGTATCTGGCAGAACACTTCCTTCCAATCACATTTGCCCATCCTACATGATCTTCCCAGGCTGAGCAGTTGAGAAGATTGACCCTGAGAGAGGCCTAGAAAACGGGCTTTTCAGCAGTCGCTCCCCATCTCTGGAATAATCTCCCACCTGAATTTTTTCTGACCCTTTCAGTGGGAATTTTCAAATGGTCTATGAAAACATGGCTCTTCAGGCAGGCCTTCCCGAAGCTTATAATGTCATCACACAATGGTCGTCTCAGCGTTCATGTTATCAATTCTGCCACCTTTAATTAATTTTATGTTGTTTTGTGGAGGTATGCTGATGTTAATTTTGATTTTCTTTAGCTGTTAGGCTTATTGTTTACATTTACTGTTTTTAAATTGCTATCTCTTATGTTATTGTGTTGTAAACCACCCAGAATTGCCTTGGCAGCCAGATTTGGTGGTATAAAGGCCAAATCATACATACATACATACATACATACATACATACATACATACAGTGTACCCTCATATAACAAAGGTTTGTATAACAAAAAATCTGTACAACATAAAAAATTCCGGAGAGAGGGGAAATTTGGTTAACAGAATCATCTATGGGGCAAATCCATACAACATAAAAATGGTTGCAATTAGGGATTACTCTGTTTTCAATGCATACCTATGGGAAATTTATATAAAGGAAAATTTGCTTAACATAATTTCATTTGGAACGAATTAATTCCTTTATGCAAGGTACCACTGTACTACATACGTACGTTCGTATGTACGTACGTACGTACGTACGTACATACATACATACATACATACATACATACATACATACATACATACATACATACATACATACAATAAACTCAGGTTTACCATTATTGATATACAAAAAGGAAACTGCCCTGCTACTTCCAGGAAAGCCTATATCTTTGGAGGAGGTGTGGCCTTTTGGAACAGCCCTGCAATGCACCCTCATAGGGAGCAAGATGAGAGGTTTTGTGTGAGCTTAGGTTTCCCACAAAGCCACATTTCAAACATTAAAAGCAGTAGTGCTGAGATAGCAAAGCAGTGTGGAAGACAGGCCTTGTTCCCGGCATGAAATGTAGGTATTAGAGATGGGCACGACCAGGAAAAATGACGTTTTGAGTTGTCGTGTGTCGGAGCCAGCCCGTTTCGGCTCGTTTCCGTTTGTCGCGAAATTTTTCAAAAATTTGTCGTTTCGTTTGTCGTCTGTCGTTAGTACTGGTTTAGGGGGGGTAGGGTAGCGGGCTCCTGGAGGCACCTCTCTGGGGTGGGTGCCTCCTCTGGCCCGCTACGAAGGGAAGGCATTTAGCAGGCTCCTGGAGGCACCTCTCTGGGGTGGATGCCTCCTCTGGCCCCCTACAAAGGGAAAAGGAAGGGTACATGACCATGTAGCCATTGCGTACTAAGTGGCACTGGCAGAGGCACCTCTCTTTTGGGTGCCTCTAGCTCACTAAGAAGGACAGCATACTGGCGTACAGAGTTTTTTGGAACTTTGGACTGGTGAGCGAGGTGAGAGAAGAATGCCTCTGCTGGGCACCCTCTGGCTCACTAAGAAGGGAAATGTACTTGCGTGTAGTGCAATGCGAGTACAGACCTGGCTTAGGGTTGGAGTTAGGGCAAGGGCTAGGCTTAGGGTTATTACGGGTAAGGTTAGGGTGAGTTAGTGGGCTGCACCTCTGGGTGCCTCTGACCCACTAAGAAGGACAGTGTACTGGCGTATGGGTTAGGGTTAGGGTTAGGGTTAGGGTTAGGGCTAGGGCTAGGGCTAGTGTTATAGTGGGCTTTTTATGCCCGACTGGCACATCCCAGAAGTCTCAGTCAAAACCTGGCCAAGTGGCCATGCGATTGGTGGAATGGCACCAAAAAATTGCATGGTCCCATCCCATGGCCAGCCCATCATTGCGCAGGTGTAAAAAAATAAAAATAAAAATAAAATAAAATAAAATCAATGGGATTGGAGACAGACGTTTATTGCAAGAAAAACCCACTGCTGCTACTGTAAAAATTCAGGCAGTTAAAATACCTAATTTTTGCATGTTTCTGTGTGGTGCTTTGGTGGGTTTTTGGACCACGATTTCAAAAAAAATATTGTGGTCGCCATTTTGGATTCCCCCGCACCGCATGGCATGGTGAGACGACGAGGATGCCCCCCACCAGAGCAGCCCAGGACAGGAGAGGGGGGAGGCCGGGGACCCCCCCCCCAGAAACCACCCCTCTGGTAGGTGCCCTCACTCAGGCAGGCATATTTTCACCTGCTTTTTTGGCCGGGAATCAGGGTTTTTTTAAAAAACTTTTTTTCTGTGCTGCTTGGCATCGTGCGATTGCCGCGATGTCATGAACGACAACGACAAATCAGACCCAATTTTTCTTTTATCGGTTCGAGTTCGAGTTCTGACGGCTTAATTGTCATTACCGTTTCCATTGCGTAACGGAAACGAGGAACGGAAACGGAAACGAGAATTTCGCCAAGTCGTGCCCATGTCTAGTAGGTATCTGTCTGTGGGCTAGAACTCCCAGATTTTGGCCTGAGGATATTGGATAATTTTTGGACTCAGAGTTCTTTTTTAAAAAAGGCACATCCCTGTTACTCAATCTGAGTTTTGCTTCCATTCATTCAATTCAACTTTTTAAAATTTTGGTGGTAAATGTGATGCAAAATGATCTGCCAGCAGGTCAGCTCCTAAGCCCTTATGGACATGTGTCCCCAAAGGTTATTGTTGCTTTTTTTAGTGCTATGTCCCATTTTTGTCATTTTATGCTTGATTTATTCTATTTTTTTTAAAAAAACAGAATGTGTATTAGCATACACTCAAGTAACCTCAACAGGGTGTAGGCCTGAGGGCTGCAGCACTTTGGATCAGTCAGCTTTTTCCAGCTTGTGAACTGTAACTCCTTCACATTTAATTGCTTGTGAAAAGCTACTTTCAATGCACTTGAAGTACATTTCGTAGCCCTCTCTCTGTCTCAAAGACTGACGTGTTTCTAGCCAAATGAAACCCATGGAATGTGGACTTCCAGGAACACAGGGTTAGGTTTGCAACACTGTCATGGTAAAGAAAGATGCAAGCCAGGCACAGAGAAGGGTGCACCAGAGTCAAAGCCACATCCTCCCACTCAACGACTTATTATTAAGAAATGAGTTCTGCAGGAAAGATTATCATCATCATCAACAACAATATCTTTAAATTTCAGAGCTGAATCATTAAGTAGCCCCTGTCAAGGCGACAGAGTCGGAATCAAACTCCCACCTCTGGCTCTTCATCCAGATACCTAAACTACTGACCTATCCAGTACACGGATGTGCTATGTAGGAGAACTGCCATGGCATTCTCAGATGCAAATTAAGCAATGGAATGATAGTCTAGAAACAAAAGTTCAGCTTCAAGAGAAGATACATGGACTGTGAACAATAAAGCAGCAACCAATCAGCACATGCACACACCACCACCCCTCTCTGTCACACAAACACACTCCTTGAGTTTGTCTGTGGAGATTCTCAGGCATCCAGGTGAGGTTATCTGGGAGATGAGTCATGGCAACTGGACTTCTCTTCTTGAGGGATCGAAATGTTTCCGTACTCATCCAAATACAGTGGTACCTCGTATAAAGGAATTAATTCGTTCCAAATGAAATTATGTTAAGCAAATTTTCCTTTATACAAATTTCCCATAGGAATGCATTGAAAATGGCATAATCCCATTTTTATGTTGTATGGATTTTCCCCATAGGCAATTATGTTAAGCAAATTTCCCCTATCTCCCGAATTTTTTATGCTGTACAAATTTTATGTTATACAAGCTGTTTGTTATACAAGGGCCCACTGTATCTGAATTTAGAACCTGATTGTGCCAATACTCTAAAGGCTCTTTGAATGACCCATGTAGGATGCTCACAAATTTCCATAAAAAAGGAGGTAGTATGTTTGAAAAGTGAGTTAATTCAGTATGTTTTTGTCAAATATAATTAATCTGCTTCAACATTAATTTTAGGAAAAACAGGCCTGCCATTTTGTACTAAAAGGTAGCTGGTCCAGTTCCTGCTTCCTCTTCTGTTCTAGTAAGCTCTCTAGAAGGTGGACTTGCCAGCTGACTTGTGGTCCCTATAGGTAACCAATTGACCAATTCTTGTAAGCAGCCTCTATATTCTGTACATATCTGCCACTGTAGATATTCCTAGTAAAACAACAAATACTAACACTACATAAACATACCAAAATGAAGTAAAAACAAGAAAAGGTTATGGCAGCTCAGGCAACGCCTGGGAAGTCAGGGAAACACTCACAGGGTCTTTTCACATGACCCCTAAGATCCGCTGGTCCCTTAAATTCGGACCAGAGATCTTGGGGGTTCGTTTCTATTCCTGCGTCCCCACCCCTCAGCACTTCCTGCTCCTCTCCGCGTGAGGGGGGGAGGGAAAAAAAGGACAAAAGAAGCCTTTACTAACCTGCCGGTGCCGGTCGAAGTTGCCACGAGCCCCCGTTACTTCCTGGTTCCTTCTCAAGGGGCTCTTAAAGGGGCAGGAGGCAAAAAAACAACAGACAAGCGAGGAGAGCCCGGCACTCTTATCTGCATCAAGGAATTTTCATCTGCTGAGAGCAAGTAAAAGCAAAGCAAAAAGCAAATTGTTCTGCTTATATACCGCCCCATACCACTACAAGTAGTCTCTGGGCGGTTTACAGTTTTAATTACAGTGTGCAGGCTACACATTGCCCCCCCCCAGCAAGCTAGGTACTCATTTTACCGACCTCGGAAGGATGGAAGGCTGAGTGAACCTTGAGCCTGCTACCTGGGATTGAACCCAGGTCGTGAGCACAGTTTTACCTGCAGTACAAGCATTTAACCACTGCGCCACAAGGCTCCATACTCGTGCGCTGGGTCGCGCTTATGGGGGCGTGGCCGCACTTAATTTTCTCTAAACTCCGGAGCTGGTGGGGAAACATTTCTAAGCTCCGGAGCTGGGAGCCATTTGCAGCGCAGCTTAGGGGTCGTGTATAAACACCCACAGTCTCTGCCTCGCTCAGTTGATCGGCATAAATGTGGGTTAAAAAGAAAGAGGAGAAGGGTGATGGGCAGGCAGGGACAACTCCTTTTGTAGAGCCATACTAGTTAAAGTGACAGGATTCATTGTTTCACAGTTCCAGGTGAGGTCCACCTGACATTAACCCTTTAGTGTCTGAATGTAGCTCTTGCCATATTCCAACATATTCTATCACGGTTTACTAAGCTAAGCAACAGGATTCAGGTCAATGTTTTTTCTGGAAATGGGAGTGGCTAAGAAAACCACAAGCCTTCCATCTGGGATTTGTTTATCTTGACCGAAAGCAACAATTTTTATCTCCCCCCTCTTTTGTCTTTCCCTCAGAACACAGTAAATCTGTAAATAAACAACATTTTCAAAACTGCTCATACCTATTTTAAAATTAATGTGTTTCAAATCAGAAATTTCTGTTCCCTAATAAAGCTCCTTAGGAAGGAGGCTGCCAACTGCTCAGTAAATATTTCCTCTGTCACATCTCTTAGTTTTTAATGTCAGGTGGAGATAATGAAGTTACTTTTAAAAATAATTAATTATATTTCAGTGCCACAAATATTACTACTGAAGTTGCATTTTTAAGAAACAGTAACATATTGCTGTTCCCTTGCCCAAAAACAACTAATATAGTTACTTTTAGTTTACTGTGGAGAAAAAATATCTGAATTCTACAAGCCACATGGGGAATAAAGACATGCATGCACAAATGGACACAGCAAAACTGTAAATAATAGTCATAATAAAAATGAATCAAAGGATTAATGAGTGAAGGGTTATAAAACCATTCCCAGACGTGTTCCCACACCATAGCTAAAATATTGTTACTCAGAAAAATCCACAAAGGTGCAAAACCTTGCTTGCTGGGCTTTTTGAGATGGATCATTTATGTTCTTTAACATCCACACTAAACACTGACCCTAATGGATTTTTTTTCTTTAGCAATGTCCAGGGGAGGTTCCCCTTATCTCACTATGTACAGGGCTTCCCCTCCCAGCATACAATTTTGTTCCTTCTAAGACCCTTAATTAATTTTTCTCTTCTGCTTTGTACCAGGGATGGAATTTAGCACTGTGATACTTCCCATCCCTCATTGACCAGGGAGTGGGCTAGGCCTTTCCCCCCTTTCTTTTTGAAAAGAACCCTAGCGCTGTGGGTGTCTGCATCCAAAAGGTGTGTGTGTGTGTGTGTGTGTGTGTGTGTGTGTACATGTGCTTGAGAGCTGCCATATGGCAGTGGAATGCGAGAATACACAAATGTTGGCGCCTTAAGAGATTAGGAGGTGCAGAGGTAACCCTCTCTCTACAGACCAGAGCTCATGCTGTAATGCCTGCTTCTATATACACTAATAGGGGATGCGCTCAGGTGTGTGTGCATGTGTGTGGGTGGGATGAGGCCAGTGTGCCAAATAATGACAACTGGCTTCCTATTCTTGACTGCAACAGCTTCATTTGTAAGCCTAATATGCTCAGAGGTGATTAAAACAAAGCAACTTTAATGACATATGGAACCAGTTCTCATTAATCGTGCCCTGGTGTGCCTCAGCTCAAGTAAAATCTTTATATTTCCATAATGTCAATTACAACCTCATTGATCATATGGGTTAGGAAGCATGTCCTGGGAAATATTATCATGGATCCCAAGTCAGGGGTGGGGTGAGGAGTAGGTTGCTCCTGGCAAATGAATCCCTTTGTATCAAATGATTCTACACCTTCATTTAGACAGACAATTCTTTCCCTTTTTATCTTTAGTTTCTGGGCTTAATTCCTTTGGCAGATATCCTCCTACAGGAAGACAATCAATATTGCATTATCTTGTTAATGGCAGTGCCTCATCCCTGATGAGATATGTAGCAGCAAGTTCCTGTGGGGCTTGTTTTTCCCTCCGGCCCTCCCTCAAATCAGTAAGGAAATGAGAAGGTACGGATGGAGCATAGCCCAGGCAACAAGACCACAGGGCTTTAACCTCCTTTTACAGGCGCTGATGCCTGTGAGAAATCCATATGCTGCTATTTCTGCTCCCAGCCAACATTTAATATACAATCAATTGAGGGAGCTGGGGGAAAGGAGGAGGAAGAATATACAGTATTCGTAGTTTAAAATCCTGAGAGCTGTCATGCGAGCGCTTGTGTGATCTTGCGGATAAACTATTGCAACGCTCTCTACGTGGGGCTGCCCTTGACTCTTATTCGGCGACTTCAGCGGGTGCAAAATGTGGCGGCCAGACTGGTGGCAGGTGTGCATCGATATGACCACATCAGCCCAGTTCTGGCCCGCCTGCATTGGCTACTCGTTGCATCCTGAATAAGATTCAAGGTCCTGGTTTTAATTTATAAAACCCTCCATGGCTTGGGACCTGAATACCTGGCTGAGTGTATCTCTCAAAGGTCGACTGAGGCCTGACCAATCAGAATGTCGTGGACGCACTCACTTCGGGTGTCCACACACAGGGAGGCTCGGAAAATGGTCACCCGCAACCGAGCCTTCTCTGTGGCTGGCCCTGTGCTATGGAACCATCTCCCAAGTGAGCTGCGGCTTGCACAGTCCCTGCCAGCCTTCAAAAGGGCCTTAAAGACTTGGCTTTTTTGCGAGGCATTTGGCGACTGTTAATGTCCCCCCCTCTTTTGCCCAGCCATCTCGCCATAGACTCTTTTTTAGTATTATTATGACGTTCTTCTCTATTTGTTTTTTGTCATTGCTTTTATTTGTTGTAAACTGCCCGGAGTTCCCACCGGAAGACAGGCGGTATATAAGTATTAAAATAAATAAATAAATAAATGTCTCTATTTTGATACATGAGGGATAATTTAAAGAATGCAATATCGAACCAGATAAAGATGCTGGTAATTCTTCTGTCACCAAGCAGCGAAGAGAGACTCTGTAGACCGTGTACAAATAAGACGGCTGAAGAGAATGACTCCCTGTGGCCAGTTGATGTTCTTGGAGCCCTGAAGGTGGTAGGAACTGTCAACTGGAGGACTGATCTTGTGGACAGTGTTACAAAGCCGGTTCTGCTTTCCTTTCTCAACTGGTCCATATTTTGAATTTGCAACAGGCATTTCAAGCACGAGAAGACAGCAGATGGGAGGGTATTACACCTTTATCTTCTGAAGTGGGTTTTTTTTGGGGGGGGCAGGGAAGTGCACGTAGGGAACACTAGAGGCCAGGACTGCCCCATCTCTGATGTCCTTCTGGAAACAGGCAAAGACCTTTCTCTTCAGGAAAGCTTTTCCTGAATGATGGACTACCTATGATGTGTCTCTTATATAAATCTACCATACATGATGACATAGACTTTGTGTTTATAGACTTTGTTATTACATTGACACTATGTTTTCAATGTTAGTTTCCCTTTAATGTAATGTTGTCTTTTATTGCTCTAATATGTCCCTCAATTCCCTGTTCTCAGTACAGTGGTACCTTGTATAAAGGAATGAATTCGTTCCAAATGAAATTATGTTAAGCAAATTTTCCTTTCTACAAATTCCCATAGGAATGCATTGAAAACGGTGTGATCCTATCTTTATGTTGTATGGATTCTCCCCATAGGCGATTATGTTAAGCAAATTTCCCCTATCTCCGGAATTTTTATGTTGCACAAAGTTTATGTTATACAAGCTGTTTGTTATACAAGGGTCCACTGTACTTGAATATGTGTTAATTGTGCTGGACTGTATATTGTCCCTCATTACTGTAAGCCTCATTGGGTCCTTTTCCAAGGAGAAAAGTGAGGTAAAAATACTCTAAAATAAATAAAAATAAATAAATAAAAAAATGACACAGGTTTAGTCTTTACAATGGGCAGCTGTGAATTGCAGTTTTTTTTTCTTGATATCTTTTCATTGGCAAGAAGCAGGGAGTTAATTAGGCGGTCATTCAGTATGTCATCACAATGTGTCTTAGTATTCTTGTAGCACTGATGGAGAAATTCACTATACACTTTTAGACTGATTAGAGAAGACATAAAAGAAGATAATTTCATGAAGAACCACTGCCTTTTTGGGAGGGGTTGGTTTGTATATAAATGGGAAGGAGGAGGGTTTGAAGTTGATAGGAGTACTGATGTGCTGCTTTCTAAGTTTGATGGAGTACTATAGAAAGAACTTGTATTATAGCCTTTATAAATAACCTTTGAACTGCAGAGCTGGAAAGGATCTTATGGATCTCGCCCCTCTCAAGGAGGCACAGTGGGGAATTGAACTCCCATCCTCTTGCTCCAAAGCCACAGACCTGAGCCAGAAGATAACTTTATTGTTGTTACATATGTGACTGCATGAGTAATTGGGTTTTAGGTCCGGCATTATAATCCCTTTTATTGTTTTTGTATTTTTCCAGGGATTGTCAATAATTGTGCAGTTCGGTAGGATTCTGGTGGCTGTATTTTGCTTCAGGCTTTGAGGACATATATCACGCATGTCCCTAGTCACTGCCATCTGTGTATGGGTAAATCCATGTCCTCATTTGTGCTTCTAGTATGTCTAGTCCCCCTCCCACCGCAATTGCATTCATTATCATTATACCTTGTTTAAATGCTGCTACTTCCTGACATTTATTTCAGACATCTCTCCTCTCCCCCTGGCATGAGAACATGACAGTAAAATGGCTTGAAAACCACAAATGTCCCCAGACAGATGCTTTGAGACCCCACTGTCAGACTCATCTCGTAACATGTTTGATGTATTTGACTCCTTGCCTTTTTATCCTATGATGATATTGCAACATGATGGAAAGAGAACATGGCATTATAAGGAATTATCATGACCTCTTCATCTCCCCATGGCCAGCCACTGCCATAAAGGAAATAAGCATGCCATGGAGTGTCAAGAATATTCTTACAATTAGAGATATTGGGTCCAGCTGTGGACTGAAGCAAGCTCAGCAAAGTGGCCTTGACAAGAAGGGTAATGTCCAAGCACAGTGGACATTACCCTTCTGTAGCTCAGAAGCGTGGATGAGAGAAGCACTATGACATGTGATGTGAAAGTAAAGAATTGATTGGAAAGAGATGTTATATATACCATATGTATTGCAATATGATCTTGCTGTTTAGCCAGGGCTGTTTAGCCAGTAAGCCTGATGTGATGTCTGTGATAAGGAAGAGTAGCTGGATTATTCATGCTACTGAATGTAAGTCTGGAAACCAAATGGAACCTGTATATATATATTTTGTAAATAGACTGCAATAGAAAACCGGCAATGGAGTCTGTCGTATTTTGCCTCTAATCCTTGACATTGCTGCAACTCTGCTTATTGAGGTCAACTCCTCATAAATTCCTTGACAGGGAGGACACAAACACATGTTAAGAGACCCATTTAAAAAACTCTCCCTGGCACAAGTATTTTGTTATCTGAGGCACAAAGCACATGACACACAGGGGTAAGGTGGCCCTAGTAGCTGCTGGTATAGCATCAACTGCTGACTCCCTTAATATGCTTACACAGGAAGTGGCAGATAACTGCAACAAGACATAAGCTCAAAGAAGGAAGCAGACCAAGGGAAGAGGGAAGAGGGAAGATGTGCCATGTGGTAGGTACCAGTAGGAACTGCAAGGGACAAAAATTATGAGATAAACACTGTGTTAATGAGCAGCTTCTCTTTTCCCTCAGGGAGCATTCATCAAGCAAACGTACCATGTAAAAGGGTGCCTCAGAAACTTCCCTTACTCCTTAGGGAATCAGTAAGATTTCCTGATATGGGTGCTCTAATATGCACAGGTATGACACTGATGTTAATATGGCAAACTAGATATAAGAAGGTCTTTTGTAAAATACTGTAAGTTGAGGACTCCTTCCTGCCATGACTGTCTGAGGGTCCCAGAGGATATTTTGCAGTGATAAGTATTGCCCTGGCATGTAAATTCCATGTTATTCAGTAGAATGAAAATTGTCTTTGTGATTTAAGTCCTGTATAAATAAACATAACATGCACCCTGCACACCCTACTCCAATAACTTGTAGACGCACACTTCCACAGACCCATTTACTACAGGAGCAGCAGCAGCAGCAGCAGCAGCAACAACAACAACAACAGCAACAACAGCAGCAGCAGCAGCAAATTGCAACCCTGTCAGGCACGGCACAAAGTAATTTGTTGCTTGAGGCAGATTGTTAAAATGGCTCTATCTCTAGCAACCAACCGGACTGGCAGTCTAATTGGACTTTAATACTAACAACTTGAAAATGTCTCCTTTGGAGAATTGGCTTCCTCAGAAGTAGCGGTTTTCTGTGAGCTAATTTTTTTCTTCCTCAGGAGACAAGCAGCCTAATATTACACCTGAGTTTCCAGATTTCACTGGTGTGATTTGTCTGGGCCAGCAAATGAGGGGGTATTTCAGAAGTATTTGGGGAGTGCAGGGATGGGGAGAGGGGGAGGGAAGTGATGTAGGCATGTGAGATTCATGCAGCTCCTGCCTGTCTTTCATGCAAGAAATCTCTCTAATTGGTGTAACTAGTATACATCGCACAGTGCTCTAAATTAGTTTTTGAAGGGGAAAAAATTACCATTGCATGTGTTGGACTATTTATTCCTGCTCCTATTAACTTTTGTTTTGAAAATCAATAACTTGTGCTTTTCCACTGCATTTATTTATTGCATGTCATCTAACTTGGAGTTTCTTTTAGACAGTCTTCTAATCAGATCAAAATCTGCTTACATTTAAGAATCTCCTCCTTGTATGCTCTCAGACCGCACTCCAATCTTTTTGTAAGATAGAGGATTATTCCCAAAGGGTGCATGAGTGCAACAGAAAGCCTTTTAGGATTTTTTAAAAAAAGCTTTATTAGCCTCAAAGTGGAAACTTGAGCGGAGGTGTGCAAAGAGACATGCAGGACCTAGCAGAATCAATTTTTCACTGTCATAAGAAGCTGCCTTATGCTGAGTCAAATCCTTGGAATATTTAGGTCATTGTTCGCCAGTGTGGGTGGACAGAGGTCTTTCCCAGCTCGGCTAGAGAGATCTGAAACTAAATGTGGAACTTTCTGTGTGCAAAAGAATTAGCATTCCTACTTCACTGAATCAGCTCTTTCAGTGTCTAAATTCAAGCGTTCAGCAAGTTCAGCATGTCCCCAACAAACACCTGGCATATTTCAGACATCCATTAAGAATTAAATTTCTTCCATAGCTTCTCTATGAAGGGAAACTAAGAAAGCCCAATGTACAGACCATCAGACAAGAAAGATAATTATTCCACCAGTTTTAAAGGTATCCTAAATTCTACTACTGTTTAGGTTTCCAAGCACAACGTTTTGAAAAAGACTGACAGTAAATCAAGTTAGTTCCTTCAGCCAGAAAAGAAATGAGCACCATCTACTTTAAGCCAAGCATTTTAAAATGTTCATTAATTCCAACTCTGGGGAGTTAAATGCAACTACGTTGTCTTGCTCACACTAAAGGGAGTGGGATATGCGTCACTTTGGCTGCATCATGTTCCAGATTCACGGTAGCTAAAATTTCACACCCGATCCCCCAGTGGTAATTGCTGGCTGATGCTGTGAGACAAACAAGCAATTGCAGCTACAGAAATTGCCAGTATCACAATGTGCAACCTTGAAACAGACCCATTTTCTGGCTTTGTAATGTTTGTTGGAATTACCCATATAGGAAGAAAAGAAGGAGAAGGCTAAGGCTATTTTTATTTCATGGAAACCTACACCCCTGTTCGCCTCTTCTCACATTACAGTTCCTCTTCTCCCCCATGCAAACTCTGATTCAAAGGCGAATCAGAAATAATACAAGGTGATAATTTCACACATGACATACCAGTCTGTAGAAGCAATTACGCGATACCACAGAGGATGAGAACTTAATAAGATTAAAAATTAGTCCTTTAGTAGCTGGCCGGAAATAGCTATTCACAGGGGATAGAAATCATTCTTTTGATAGGAGCATAAAGACGATCTTGCTGAAACAAGCTAAGCACCAGACTTAAAATGAGTAAAGTACCTTAAAATAAAACCCTTCTGCCCTTAGAATACATCAGTGGGCTGTGTGGCCCATGACATCAGTAATTTTGCAATTCTACAGCTCCTTGACTCTGAGATTCTAGAGAGGCAGCTTTGAACTGAGTTTAGATAGACCCAGTTCAACATGTAGGCACTGATTTTTGATAATGGCAGAGAACCAGCGCCTGCAACCACTTTGGCTTCCTCTGATGATGGCTATGCTCCAATCATCACATCCTCCTTTACCTCTAGGAAGCAAAGGGACAACACTGTGGTACGATCCTGGAGGTAACTTTGCTTCATGCTTCAAGAGGGGATAGAGTGTCAGATGCCCCGCTTGAGAATGGTGTGAGTCCTGAGGTGACTCTCAGGCCCTCACATGAAAGCAATCAGAAAGCTTTTCTGTATATATGTAAAGCCACTCACATTTATTTTCCATTTTCAGGTTGCCTTTAACCTTCATGTTTTGATGATATAGGATTGGAGGCTACAGGGGACAGGATTCTGTCTTTCCATGAATCTGTGGAAACCCCTGCTCTGCCATCGATAGAGAAAGGTACCAAGGACAACTAAGCCATTTTATTATCTCTGTACCAGATTAAGGGCGTTTTACACGACCCCTAAGCTCCGCCGCAAATGGCTGCAAGGTCCGGACCTTAAAAATGTTTACCCACCAGCTCCGGACTCTGCAGACAATTAAGTGCGACCTTGCCCACTTTAGCGTGACCAAACAGCAGTTTTCTTGTACCTGGTCTTTGATGGTGACAAATATTTGATCCGGTGTAAGGATAGTGAGTGCGGGGCTCTCCTGGCTTCCGTTTGTTCTTTTTTTGCGCCCCGCCCCTTTAAGAGATCTGAATGCTGCCCGGAACAAAACGGAGGTAGACCGGCATTCTTTTCTTTCTTTTTTCTCCGTCCCTCAGGCAGCCAGCAACCAGGAAGTGCCGAGGGGGGTGGGGACAGAGGAAGACAGAGGAAGAGCGACGAACCCCTAAGATCTCTGGTCCGAATTTAAGTGGCCAGCGGATCTTAGGGGTCATGTAAAAAGGCCCTAAGTTGTCAGGCTTTCGAAATATCCCTTTGGGCTAAACATCTGTGAAGGCATTTCATGGTCTTTATTGAGAAACCAAAATAAACTGCAACATAACAGAGTCTTAGATCATACTGGAAGTGTGTTTTGTCTAAATTGGTCCACCTGCTATAAGACCCCGTGAACACGGGAGCTTTGGATAAAACTGACCCCCTCAACTCACTCACCTGCCCACCCCTCAGGCAACTGTCCACTCACCCTCATCCCTTGTCAATTTATCTCTCATATTCCTCCAACCCCTTTCTGTTCTCCAGCTTCTCCCACCCCTTGGACTCATCTGACAGGAAGCAGATATGGTTGTAGCTGTAATGGTGGCAGCAGGGAGCTTTTCAGCATTCTGTGCCATACATTGCAACAGGGCGGACAATTGTCTTGTAAAGCTTAGGTTTGAGACAGATTGGCATTTGTTTGTCACAAAACACACCAATGAGTTCTTGCTGTTACAACCAGATTACATTCACCTTTGCTCACATGTCATCATTGATGCTGCCATCACCTTGCATCCCACATTGCTTACAGGGATAGCCCTGTCATGGCTAAGCAAAATACAAAAATACAAAACAGTCTCTCTTTTACATAATTCATTTTTGGGGTAATTGCTAAAAAGAGCATATAAAATGTGTATGGTCAGTGCTTATGAAAGAAGGGTAAATGTTTTTCATGTTAGTTTTGTGGCCATGTTTTCTGTGTCCTTTGTTTGTCAAATGTCCTAATTTCTTCCCCATTGAATACTGTCCTGAGGATGTCTGGGGAGAAGCATTAATATAAAAGGACTTGGGACCCAGTAAGGGGTGCTCCTTGCTTTGGTTGTCAAGGATGCACATGGTAAAAAAAAAATCATATTTGTTTCATTGCGGGTTGTTATGGGGCTATCTCTTATATTTTTATGTGTGTTATTAGGTTCACACAAAAGAGAAAAACTCTTCTGTGTTATTTGATTTTGGGTCATGTTTCTTGGCATTCCAAAATCTCTAAAGAATAACTTTAAAATTACTCAAAAAATAAAAAGGCAGGGCAACAGAGAGCAATGCTGTTACAAAAGCAGACAACAATGAATGAGAAAGAAATATCATCATCAGATCTATGAATGAATGCATCTGCTCCCATAGAGAGAAAAAATAGCAAAAAAAATGGGGGGGGGATACCAGATCCTCTCCCAAAAAACAAATAAACCCTTCCTCACAAAAAAGCAAGGAAGAAAATAAATTTAAAAAAATCACCAATCCAAATTTCCCACCCATGCCAAAACTGCGAGGATATGGGGAGATTTTTCTCCCCACTACCACTTGATATCTTCTTCTTGTCTTTAAGCTCGGGAGACCAACAGGCTAGGAAGCAGCAGGCCAGGGAGCACATTACAGGAAAAAAAGAAAAAAGAAAGGATCCAAGATGGGGACATAGCAGGCAGCATATTCAAGATGGAGGGCAGGGCACTGGCCCAATAGGAGTAGCTCAGCACAGCAGTTCTACAAGGAACCACTTGCATTAGCATATAACACACTCCTTACTTGCACCCAGATCTTTAGACATTCAAAATTCCTAGTCTTGCTGGACATTCTGATTGGCTGCTAACAGTTTGGTTAATATACTGTGAGTGTGTATACCTACTCTATTAAAGGTGTATGTATTTTAATGGCAGGGGAGGAGGGCTTTTCTTCTTCTTCTATGGTTGCATTTAGGCCAAGGGGATAGAATTTGGGACTGTGCCAGTGTGCCACTGGGCAGTGTCAGTGGTCGTCATTGTTAGTTGGGTGTGGATCTCAGCATTTCCCCCTTGTTCTTTGTATTGTGTTGTTGGTTGCTCTTAATGCCAGCCAACCTGTGCCTGTCTGCCATTGGGCTGCCTCCTTGCCGTTTTTCTGTCGTTCTGCCCAGGACCAGTGGATTTGTTGTACTTGCTAGGAAGCACTCTCAACTTTTCTTTTCTCATGCACTGTTGCTTGCTTTTGGAATAGTTTGATTCATGTTGACCATCCTCTGCTTTTTGGAGTAGTCTTAAAGCATTCTTTACGGTGTCTGGACTGCTAGAAAATGTGTAGTGCATCACTAAATAAATGACTCTGGAAAGGCTTTTCCCTTTTGTGCAAAATAAAAGGATCAGTACATGAAAAATATGAAAATGAAAGAAATTGAAAAAGACACCCTTTCCTAAAATGAAAGAAACACGTCGTCCCCCCAGTCATGCAATCCTAATTGCTTATTCCCTAACATTCCCTGACCTCCTGATCCATTTCTCACTGCAGTTAGGTAGAAAATGAAAATTTAGCTTAGAAGAAACCTTGAATGTAATCAGTTAGTCAGGATGACTTAGATTTTATTATTTTAGGGGATATAAGACTATGATTGAGATTTGTTGCTTAAGATGCAAAAAATAACAGAGCTATTTTGTTACTTTTTGAATTCTCATTTTTGCATCTTAAGAATAGAAAATAAATCACTATTTTTGGAAAGTAACCTGGCCTCTTGTTTTGAAAAGAACCCAGAGTAAATCAGAAGGTGGATATGTTTTGGAGTATTTTGCCTCAGAGAAAAGGAATTATCTTTACTTTTGAACTCAGCCAGTGCAACCCCCTTTTGATTTACCCTTCACTATTGTTCATTCAGGTGTTGCAATAGCAGGCCGAACCTATTCAGGGTTTTGTTTGCTCTTAGTTGATGTGTTTTATGTATCATAATCCACATAATCTTCTTTAAAAGAACCAGACACATTTTAATATTTGTGTGCCTAGTAAAATTGCCCTGTTGAATAGCCTTATGCAAATGTGATTAAGTGAACCCATTTTGTGTTAATATAGGCACTACTACTCAAGTTCAAAGATCTTTTACATGATTGGATGCTCAGAATACTTATGAGTTGATACCTTTGCTTGAGGTACTAGAGTGAATGATCCTTCCCTTGAAGGTAGTACTGTACATGCTAAAGGAGCTAAGAGTTTGCAAGTTTTTCAGCTAAACATGAACCAGTGGTGTGACTGGGCAGCTGAAATGATAATGTAGTTTTTAAAGAAATACTATAAATATTTTTTTCCTGCCAAGATGTATGCTATGTTTTAGGGCTGCCATGAGGAGCCTCTGGCATAACATGGACTTTAAGCCACCCCCGCCCCCAACTGTGCATGATACTGTCAATCGAGGCACACACCTTTTTTCAAATTCTTCTGAAACCATATCGTAACTTTTGCTTTTCTCTTCTCCTTCCCAGGCCAGCCTGCTTCCTCTAAGGTTCACTGAACAGTGTGTATGCTTTCCCTGTCAACTTCTTCTGACCCCTTGTTAATTTCTAGAATATTTCTGAGACCTTTGGAGATCTTGGATGCCTGCTGCTCACTTGTGGTTCTGCTTCATACATCAACAGTCTCTATAGCAGCAGTCTCTGGAGTGGCTTCTGACTCCACTGGTAGTTTTGATCGGTTTGCTGGTTCTCCATGCTCAGCCATGACTTGTACAAGTTTACCCAATATTTACTTATTGGTGAGTAAATGTGCATAGCCTTCTTTTCCACTGAGGACTTCTGAAAGTGCTGCTTTCCAGTCAGAGCTGTAATTGGGCCATAGCTGTAAGTGTTCCCCACAGCTGCCTGGGACTGGGAGCTCCAGGGAGGTGGGGTGCTGGCAGCTGGGCCGTTTGGCTAGGGGGTGGGGCCTCATTTGCATACAGGGTTCCCAGAATCCCTTGCAGTTGCTTCAGAATGCTCACTGTGACCTAGGTGCCTTGGCTTTCTAGGAGATATATATATACCAATCTGCACAGCTAATGGGGTGTGGGTTAGGGATTGTACAGGGAGAAGTGCTCTCTGGTGTGGCTGCCTAGCTGCATCTGGAGCTTAGCTGCCCACTGCTGGAAATGTGGGACATTTAAGGGAAAAATAATTTTTTGGGAAGACGGCGGGAAAGAGTGATTAGTCCGTGAATGCCTACCAATAACGTGACACTTGACAGATCTGAATTGGGCATAGATGGACGCTATTTTGTGAAATCCTACGAACTGCAGGCCATAAGCCCAAATCTACACACCTACATGTTTTGCCTTGCCTTAGAAGGGCTTTTAATTTATTACCTTGTACTGCCAGCTTCTGCTTACCATTGGTGATCTGCAAACAAGCAAATTAACTAACAAAAAGCTGCCTTATGCTTCCTGGAAGTTGTAGTGCTTTGTGAGACACCCTCTATAGAACCTCCTGGGCAACAGGACTACATCTTCCAGGAAGCACTGAGGCAGGTTTTCTTCTTTTCTTCTTCTTTTTATCAATCAGAAAGAAAGAAAGAAAGAAAGAAAGAAAGAAAGAAAGAAAGAAAGAAAGAAAAGAAAAGAAAAGAAAAGAAAAGAAAAGAAAAGAAAAGAAAAAAGAAAAAAGAGGGGAGCAATGGCTGGAGAAGCAAATGGTAAACCTACAGTTTGTGCACATTTGGGTTTGTGGGTTGTAATTCCCATAATTGATGGAGAATTCCAAGAACTGCAATGCAAAAACTCAGAAGAGCTGTAACTAGGATAGAGCAAGTGAAGCTTTCCCTTTGGTCATCAACATTCAGGGGCTGTACAACATTTGCTGCTGGAAGAGGAATGAATCCATCAGTGCCCAACCTCTCCCTATACTGCCTTCAGCAGTTCCATCCTGGATGGGAAGGTCAGGGGACACAACACAATCACCCTCAGCAAGAAACCAATATTTATTTATTTATTTATTTATTTATTTATTTATTTATTGGATTTTTATACTGCCCATCTGGCAGTGACACACTATGATGTGGGATATAAGCTCATAAATAAATAAATAAATAAATAAATAAATAAATAAATAAATTTCTCTCCATTCTCTCCCCACATATGCTAATTTCACATCATCACGGCTGAAAAGAGCAGCAAAGCTGCAGGCACAAAATATGCTAGATACAGCTCTGTTGCCAGTACTGCTTTTGACCAGACGTCCAAAGAGGAGGTTTCCTGAAGTTCAAAGGAATAAATCACTGGTTATCTGGAAGTTGAGTCATGGCAACTGGACTGCTTTTCTTGTGAGATCGACCCAGTTGCCATGACTCAACTTCCGGATAACCTCACCTGGGTGGCCAAGTATCTTCACAGGTAAATCATTGGTTACTGTTTGAAATTACTGTTCATGGTTACTTCTGGCTAAATGAAATCATCATCATCGTCATCATCATTTTCAACAACAACAGCAGCAGCAGCAGCAGCAGAACCAGCAGAACCAGCAGCAGCCACAACAACAACTGACCAGTCGTCGTCAACGTTCTCTTTATGAATAAGGTCTTGGAGAGGGTGGTCACGGATCAGCTTCAGGATCTCCTGGATGAAACAGATGCCCTTCATACATTCCAGTCTGGGTTCAGGCACTGAAACAGCATTGGTTGCCCTGCAGGATGACCTACTGAGGGAGGCTGATGGGGGGCAAGATGTCCTTGTTGGTCCTCCTCAATATCTCAGCAGCCCTTGATACCGTCAACCACTGTATCAGCCCTGGGGAGGCTCTCCGAGTTGGGAATTGGGGGTCCCGGCTTGGCATGGCTCAAATCCTTCTTAGAGGACCATCCCCAGAGAGTGGAGATTGGTTAGATGCAGTCCACCCCGTGAACCCTGAAGTGTGAATGTTTTTTATTTTATTGTATGAATTATATGTGTTTTTTCTGTGTTGTATTGATTAATTGTTGTTAACCGCCAAGAGTGGCCTTGCTGCCAGATGGGAGGTATAAAAATCAAACAAACAAACAAACAAACAAACAAACAAACAAACACATTGAATTTGTAAGCTGCCTTGAATCCTTTTTCATGGAGAAAGGTGGGGTAAAAATACTCTAAAAATAAAAATAAATAAAAATAAATAGTGCAGAATTGGAAGGGACCTGAGGATCAACAAGTCCAAAGAGGCACAATAGGGTATTGAGCTCCCAACTTCTGGCTCTGCAGTCAGAGATGTACACCACTGAGCTGTCCAGCAGTATATTCTACTTAAAAAAGAGTAAGAATCACATCTGCCCCAGTTAATTGGGATTTGGGTCCCACCTCCAGCAGAAATTCCACAAATCTCTCCTATCAGAATTCCACCTGTGGTCTGAAAAAAGTTCCTTAACTTTCCTTTAGGATTTCATGAGGTTGTGACTAAAACATGGCAAATTCACAAAAGAAAGATCATGTTTCTTATCTGAAAGCAAGTACGATACATTTTGACAAACTAGATGCCTAAATCACTTATTATGCTAAGAAGGTGATACAAAGAGAGAAAGTTAGAAGGTTTTTTTTTTTAAAAAAATCTACAACTGAGATTTCATGTTCTATATACGTATGTGCTCCTGCCAAAAATCTGAATTAATGATGCTAAGGTTTTCATAATAATAACTATTCTACTTTTTGTATTTTTTTTAAAAAAATACATGCCCTGGGTAATTTAATGCTGGCTCATATATGCGCAATTAATTATTTCCTTCTTGCAGGGTGCAAGAAAGAACAATTTATTATTATTTTGTTTATTGATATCTATTATTTCTTGGTAGGAATTGCATTTTTTAGTTTTCGTTAACAAATAAATGAAGACTATGTTTTTAAAATAAAAGATTTAATCCACTAGTTACACATGTAAAACATGCATGCAAAAGATGTATATGATCAATACCCGACAACTCCCCCAGAAAAAGGTAAGAGCTGGAGAAGATCTGAGGAAACCAATTTCTAAAACTGCCAAGCTTGCCTCAAGCAAAGAGTCGGATCGAGAGTTGATGATCCCATCTGGAAAAACCCACACTGATGAGCCTACAATGAACAACTAGTTAGCTAAATGGGTCTCACTGCAGGCTGCTGTCTATGTAAAGCTCAGATACGATGAGGTAATTAGTGCAACAGAAAATCTGACAGATGGAAAGATCAATAAAACAGCAGTAGAATGCAGTATAAAAATAATTCAATTCAATAATATCTTATTGCTTTGGCAATCTGCACAGGTCTCTGTGTCTGCGCATTAGCAGAAGATATATGCAGCAGATACTTTTTTCAAGAAAGGCTTGGGAGGGGGGAAGGAGGGCATCAGCCTTGTTGGATGAGTAGGATGCTAGCCAGGTGAAGGATACCTACAAGCAGATGCAGAGCTTAATTTTCTGGTTTGGACCACAATTCCCAAATGACCCACACCCTCCAATATTGTCTGATGAGAGGGGATCAGTCTTCTTGATCCCACATTGTATATTGTTTCCTGGAGGAGGGCAGCACTGATGGGCCAGAATCCCGAATAGGAGCACTTCTGCTCGGAGAAGACCAGGGGGAGAACAGCGGTAGTCCAAAAAGCACAACTTTACAAAGCACCAAGCAACTATAAAGAAAACCAAGTGCTAAACCCAGATAAGATAATCATGGAATCATAGAATCATAGAGTTGGACGAGACCTCAGGGCCATCCAGTCCAACTCCCTGCCATGCAGGAACCCCCATCAGAGGACTCCCAACAGATGGCCATCCAGCCTCTTGCTTAAAAACCTCCAAAGAAGGAGACTCCACCACCCTCCGTGGCAGCATATTCCACTGCCAGACAGCGCTAACTGTCAGGAAGTTTTTTCTAATATTTAAATTGAATCTCTTTTCCTGTAGTTTGAAACCATTGCCCCAAATCCTAGTCCCCAAAACCATGGAAAACATACCAGTCCCCTCTTCAATGTGACATCCTTTCAAATATTTATACATGGCTATCATATCCCCTCTCAGCCTTCTTTGTATTTTTATCCTTCTGTCTCAGAGGTGGGAAACCTGTGGCCCTTGCCTTAATGTTACTAATCATCTGGAGATAATCAGTTAAGATACTTGGCAAGAGTAGTGCATCTTTTCCACAGCAACCAGGATGAGAGAGAGGGTATGGCTACACTGATATAGACACTTAATTTTATGAGACAGGGAAAGTCTGATTCACATTTTTTTCATTGACAACATGACATACATGAAATAAATGCCAATACAAATCAGCCCAGGTTCCACCAGCCCCACTTTTGTAATTTTTTCCTCCACTGCTGGTGCTTCTATTTTCTCCATTCACATTGGTTCATGAAGTGAGATTGCTTGAACCGATGCAGAAAAGTTTGCACAGAGATACTAGTGGTTGCTGTGATGGCATTACATCTGGGGAGGGGATTGCAAAAACAATTTCTTTTTACACAGGCTTTGTGACAGTGCTGTTCTACTAAGGCACATAAACAGAAAGAAAGAAAGAAAGAAAGAAAGAAAGAAAGAAAGAAAGATTAACAAGCTGCAAACAAGCCTTGTTGTCAATTTCTTGCTTGTGTGAAGGATGCAAATGTACCTGTGGAATTGCTGTTTCCCAGGCGTAACTTCACAACAGGACAGTTTGCAGTTTTCTTGCTGGGTAGTCATATAGAGGGTGGCAAAAAGAGTCAGAAAAAGAATATGCCTGCTTGTATTTGGCTTTAGGTCTGCCCACCACTATCATGCATTTCCAGCTAATTACTCTCGAAGGAATATGACCTTCAACAGTAAAGAAGGAAGGAAGGAAGGGTGGGAGGAAAGAAAAAGTGAGTGAATTTCCCCATCATTGTTAAGATATTGGAATTGGCTAATTATGAATAGCTAGTTAATATTAACCCAGCATGGTGAAGTGGATAGATTGATAGATGAGTACTCTGGAGGTCAGGGTTCAAATGAAAACTCACAGGGAGTGTAGTACTGGTAAAGCTACATTCTTAAATATCTCACTTCCCTGGGAAGGCCTGTTAGGGTCACTGTTAAGTCAGTTCCAACTTGACAGCACAACTAATTAGTTAATAGTACTTACTTAATAATGAAATGTATTAAATGTACAAATATGCAGGCATGTGGATTTTCCTCTGTTTCATGTCATTAATTATTTTGCTTTGCATGTCTGCTGCTTGGTTTTTTGATATCTCTGTACTAATTTCATCTATCTTAGGCCGTTACTTCACGAACCGCTCGCTTCGCGGCTAGCCCTCATTTCTGTGCGAATCGATCGTTTCAGTCCGCACGCTCCTCCTTTTTGGCTGCGATGCCACCCCGACCACGCCCCCTTTACTGTGCTCCAAGCGGGGTGAGTGGTTCCCCTGCCAGCGGCCGGGAATCTTTTCGCTTCGCATCTCGCTTCGCTCCCAACGTCACGTGTAGACTTGTTTTTTTTATATATATAGTTACTTTTGCGCCGAAATATCGATGCATCAATATTTCGGTTAATTGATGCATCGATACGCCGAGTTAATATTTTTTTTAAAATAAAAGGAGGGTGGAACCGGACGTTGCAAAGCAGTTTTCTAATGCGAAGGGAGCACGTGAGGTAGTAATCGATTCGGTCCTAGAAATGCTCCGCGTGAGTACTGAGAAACAGGGGTGGGATCGAAGGGAGAGCATGTGACCGCCACCGAATTCAAAGTGAAGGCAATGCCGCTGCGAAGCAATGCACTTCGTGAAGTAATGGCCTTACAAACATTCTGCTGGTTAAAAGTATAGTCTAGTCACAAGAAATGCAGAGCTGAATGAATTAAACAGTATGAACAAGGATATAAGATTCAATTGCTGATTAATATGTGTCTCTCAGTTAATTCACCACAGAGAAATCTCCAGGTGTTGAGCAGGGGATTGGATTCAATGGCCTTATAGCCTCCTTCCAACTTCATGATTCTATGATTCTAAGAAAATAAGCAAGTGTTCTGTTCTGTTAACTTTCTGGGTGTCTTTCTACTCTAGGAGAGAAAAGTAATGTTATGACCTCCTGTTTATTCATTCATCCATTCATTTATACCATCCATCTGGCCAAAGATCACATTAGGAGATTTACATCAGAGCATTTAAAATATTTCAAATGGCAGATTTGATCAGGTGACTAGCTAAGCTCAGCTGAGTTTGGAGGTATAAGATTTTTGAATGCTTGCCTTTTAAAAAAGGCAGCTACCTTTAAAGCTACTACCAAGAAGGCCTGGTTTCTCATCTTTCCCCTCTGGACCTCTCTTGGGGTTAGCATCTCAGATGGCCTGCTTGGGATGTTCTGGTAGGATGGGCAGTTCCTGTTGGAAGCAGGCATTAAAATGTCCATTACAAAATTTGGGCCTTGCACATTATTTTCTATTCTGCCATCAGTATAGAGACAACAATGCATTGCAAAGCTGGTGTAACTCATGCTCACATGCACCCACCCACCCTCAAAATTGGAATTAGGATCCTTGTGTTTAGGACTGATCCTGAAGGATGACTTTTTCGTCCAGCAAACGGTTTTCTCCAAAACTATTTCGCACTTTGAGGTAAAGGAGAAAACATATATTCTCTCAGAGACGTCTCTGTACCTTCCCTGAAATGTAATCCATTAACTGACTGCTGGTTTGCACTGAAAAGACTACATCAGTTAAAAGTCTTCACGTGGTTCTAATATATTCATGCAGTCTCTTTGGGAACAACTCTGGGGCAAAAGGAGGAAAGTTGTAATCCAGATAACGGATGGCATTTCCTCCCCCTCTGCTTTATAATTTATTCTTCCTTGATTTCGTTGCCAGATTGAAAACAGTTTCTAAATATAAAGGATTGAAAGATAGAAGAATTAAGAGGGTTGTGTGAAAGAGCAGCTGAAGTTATTTTCCTACAAGAAATTCTCTGAAAACAAATGTGTTCTTGGGGGTGGGGGTGGGGATAGGGTAGGAAGTAGGCATGGCATTTCCATTTTTCTAGTGACATTTTTGTTTTGGTGAAATATTTAACTGTTCGCCCTCAGAGTTAAAAGAATAGGCATGAGTCAGTTATAGATTAAAGAGAAATTAAGATAGGCAATATAAACCATCTTCCCCTGTAGTAGCCTCTCTTTTGGCAAAAATTAGGAGCTTATTTGAAACAGCTACGTTATCTGTCCCTTCCCTCAGGCTGGCAGCAGGTTGACAATTAGGCCTTGGTAATGTTCCAGCCCATCATTGCCAAAATTGTACTGATTATGCCATCCTCAGAGAGAGGGACGGACAAACCACTAATCCCTCCATCGCAACCATGCTTGGATGCTGAACTGCTGCGGGGTGTGTGTGTGTGCTGAACAGAACTGGCTAGACCTCTGCGGTCTCCTTCACCACCTTTTTCTGCATAGATCTTTCCTAATGTCCTCTCCTAACCCCACACTTCCCTTCCAAGTGCACTTTTCCTGATAACATCCCTGACTTCTGCTCAGTTCGCAAGAGCTTCTTTCCTGAGATGAAAATGATCCCAGATTTGGCAGATAATGGATCTAGCATGGAATTTCTGCATACAAGGTTATAGCTAGGGCATATTTATTGCATTTTGTCTTTAGGAAAGCCTCAGAAACATCTTTGAGCTGTTCAGATTTTATTCATATGCTCAATGTGGTATTGGGAGGGCCTGGATGTACACCAGAGAACTTAAGGTTGCCACGACAGCAGTAGCATCCAATTCCCTGAGATTCCAAAGCCAACGCCAGAGGTCAGGTGACAGGATATTGTGAAGTCACCCAGGATGGGCAAACAAGTTGCGGGTCCCCTTTTTCAGCCCAAAATTAGGGCTGAAAAACTAGACTTATATTCGAGTATGTACAGTACTTTTGCATAACCTTGATCTAGAAAACCCTGTAAATTGTCGCCATGAGTCAGAATTAACTTGCTGGCACATCATCATCACTAGAAAGGAAAAGACGTATAGCTCCAGGAAGTGTGATGCCTGATTGGTACACCTTCTCTATAATGGATATCCCTAAATTTTCTTACCTCTGTTTCTTCACATTAGTGTAGGCCAAACTATTTTGAATGCTTTTAGTTCTGTTGTTGTAAACCAAAAGTGATGATGCCCTTAGAGACAGATCAACTGATAATCTTAACAAATTGCTGAACTTAGAACCGATCTGTCTTTTATGGGCTTTTAAAGACTTGTAAAGCCTGAAATGGAAGGAAGACAAACTAGGACGACTCCAAGCAATTGTTTGAAAAAGATTTTGTCTGTAGGCTCAGTACTGGACCTCTGTTGTATTTGTTTCCCTTAGACATATGAAGAAAGAGTTTTAAGAAATTTACTTCTGAAAGCAGGTGCCAGGGTGCGGAGCATCTTAAAACGGTAGAACCCTAGAATAATAGAGTTGGAACAGGCCTGTAATGCCACTGAGGCCAGCCCTCTGCTCAAGGCAGGACTCCAAGTCAAAGCAGATGTGAAAAATGGTTTGGGACCTCAGTATTTGTCAGAACAGCTCCTCCCAAAAACAACTGACAGGATCACTCATTCAAGCCAGGCAGGTTATGTGCAGGTACCGACCCCGAAGAACGCCCAGAAAGTATCAACAAGGAAACAAGCCATCTCGGTGGTTGCACCTCACCTGTGGAACCAGGTTCCCCAAGAGATTCGCCTGGTGCCCTCACTACAAGCCTTCAAGAAATTACTGACAACCTGGCTTTATAGGTTGGCCTTCCCTGATCATTCTGTTTCAACCAACTTATATAAATAGGACACTGTTATTTCCCCCCACCTTATGATAATTTTCTATTAGTTATTTATTTATTTTCCCATTTGTTCTTATTTTGAATAGTCAAATCATTTTGATTTATTGTATTTGTGCTTATTTGCTTATTTGTTCTTTTTATTATGATGATTCGATTATTTGGTCTGATTGATTACTTTTTATTTACATTTTTAAGTGGTTTAATCTGTTTTTGTATTTTGTCTATGTTTGTAAACTGCCCAGAGAAGCTTTTTTGATAGATGGTTGTGGTATATAAATCAAATACAAACAAACAAACAAACAAACAAACAAATTGAATACCCCTAGCATCTTCTACTTATAATTCTGCATTTGGAAACGGACAATATTGTGTGGGATTAAAAATAAAAATAAACAAAAGGCACACATCTTGCCCACTGCCTAAGAAGAAGTGACACAACTGATGTTGTGTCCTGTAATGCTTATCGCTCTAGGGCCTCTCCCTGCTGCTTCAAAGGCAAAGAGGTTTCCATATTTACTTCTTTTTCATCCCACATCCCAGTCACTCTTGCATTGCTACCCTGTGGTTTCAACGTCTACGCTCACCCCGCCTCCCATTTTGCCACTCCCACTTGGGAGGTAAGTAGAAACTCCACAACCTCTCAAGCATCACACACTCCTCCCTCCCTCCCTCCCTCCCTCCCTCCCTTCCTCCCTTCCTTCCACTTCCGGCTCATTTCTAGTTCCTTGGTGTCATTGCAATAGTGTCTGGATTTCTTCACAGGTATAATATTCTTTCCTGAAATTGGAAGGGTTACCTAGACTGAAGCTTCTAAACAAATCTCATGAAGGATGATCTATGTCAGTGTTGGTGAACGTATGGCACAGGTGCCAAAGGTGGCACTCGGAGCCCTTTCTGTGGGCACCGGACATCACTCCTTCACAGCTACCTGTATTCAAGTTAAATTGCTGTATTGTCACTTTGGAACAAAATCAGTGGGTTTTGAGCCGCAGTTTGGGCACTCGGGCTCTAAAAGGTTCGCCATCACTGGTCTATGTGTAGCTAAATGGAATATCCTGATCCAGGGGCAATATACTCTTGTGACTGCTAGTGGTTCCCAACAGTAGGAGAGGGCTACTGCCTTTATGTTTCCCCATAGGGCATGGTGGGAAACAGATGGCTGGCTTAGATAAATCTTAGGTTTGATCCAGCCTCTGCGGTCAGATCAGCACAGTTCATCTTATGCAGCAGGCAATCCACACACTGATTTGAGCCAGGGATACAGGCATATCCCTTTTATTTGCATTCGGCAGTGTTAGCTTTGCTCTCCAACCACAGGATAGGTGGTGGGCGAAATCAGCTGGTGACCTGCAGCGCAAGAACAGCACTGCTTCTTTGGTGGAGAGATCCTTAGATGTAGGCAGCCCCTTGTTGCATTATGCAAGGTTTGTGAAGTTGAATCTACTCCTTTCATGCCTGTTCTTCAGTCTTAGAGGAAGAGGGTTGTTTACAGCAAATTGCTTACTATTCCCACCAATGGTAGGATAATATTCTCTTGAGCGTGATGTTCAAAGCGAACAATGGACCACCTTGACACTTTTCAGCTTTCCATAGTGTGAAATGATGCTTACAGAAGGCAGCCTTGGAAGCATACCAAGTGAGAAAGATTTCCAGATGCTATTTCCATTTATTTTTTTTAAAAGTGTAACGTGTTATAATGACACTTCCTAGAAATATACCCAGAAATATGAAATCCTGTATTGTCTCCATGAAATGTGAGAGGTCACTTTGCATTTGAGATGCCAGGATATGAAAAATCAAGACAATTTTTTTTATATTGCCTTTGAGCAGAACTGTACAAGATAGCTTCAGCCTGGCGGGCCATCCATCAATGCTTTATTTCCCCAGTGGCAAAGGGAAGCATTCATTTGTTGCAATAGCTTGGCAAGAAGTGCCAGTTGCAGCAATGAAGAATTTTAATTATAAGGAATACACAATAAACATCCGCATGAGTTTGCTAGAGTAGTGGCTCCAAATGTGACATGACAACAAACAAACACAGTGGTCAGAATCCAGCTGAAAAATTACACTGGAGTAAATCTCTTGGCTTCGATTCCAGCAACATGTTGGTGCTAGGTAGGAATTAACATTTCTTGTTGCATCCCTAGTCATACACTGCCATGTCAAACAGAAATTACAACCATTGCTTTTCCTCTCTCCTGTTCTCAGCCAGGCAAGGGTTGAGTGGGTGCACCACCCACCTGACTATTGCCAGGTTGAGAAAGGGCGAGCAGAGCAGGTTTTTCAATTTTGCGCCACAGCAGTGACGGTACTGATGTGGCACGAAATCCAAAACCCTGCTCAGCTCTCCCGTTCTGGCCGCTGCCATCCAGCTGGTTTTGTCAGCTTGAGCTATCAAAACTATCTGGGTGGTGGTGGCCAGAAAAAGAGAGCCAAGCAGGGAAATTCATGAATCATTTCATTCTCACAGCAAAAAATGGTGTTTCATTTCCTTTTGTATCGAAATGCTGTCTGCTATTTTGTTATGTTATGAAACATTTCATAACCTTATGACATGATGAAACAGCATGTCATTTTGTGCCCATCTCTAATAATAAGTTCAGTCCTCTTTCTCCTTTAAAACCCCTTGAGATAACTGGGTGTGGTACAAATGCACCAAATTGGATTGTAGATCTAGAAGTGGAGGCTAATTTCACCAAAGCTTTCAGATGGACCATAGTTGATTATTCTTGTTCTTTGGAGGTTTGCAAAATTTTCAGAGTTTTGTGCTATTTGATCAGCCAGCAGAAGCAATACTTATTGAATAAATAGTTAGCCAGAGACAGAGTGTTCTTAAAACCAAACTACATATGAGCGAAGCCATCAAAAATCAGCAGAAGGACCAGCAGGCATGAGAGTAGCAGTAGCTATCAGGCTTTTGGATGTGGAGCTGCCAGTGGTGGATGGATATATTTGATATGACAACAGGCCTAATTGCCTTGCAGAGCAATGCCGATTTTAGCCAAGATAAAAATGGATGGCAGGAATACTAGTCTCATGGAAGTCTCATACCTGTCTCCTCACTGCCTTCTAGAAATGCTATATACAGTAATAGAATCATAGAATAATTGAGCTGGATGAGGCCTATAAAGCCATTGATTGCAGGAATCCAAATCAAAATAGATATGACAGATGGTGTCCAATTCTCTCTTGAATGCCTCCAGCATTATTTATTTATTTATTTATTTATTTATTTGGAACACTTTTATACTGCTCCTTTTTCCATAAAGGAACTCAGGGCGGTTTCCAGTTAAAAACAGCTAAAAAACAGCTAAAACAACAATGACAAAGACAGGGATAAAATGGCAAAATGGCAAAGAGGGAAAACCCTCAGCAGAGAGCAGCGGATAAAAAAGATTTTTAAAAAAGTGCTTTCCGTTGGAGTGCTTTCCACATGTCCTGAAGTACTGTAATTAGTTCCATTATTGTACTACTCTAATAATTAGTAAGTTTTCCTGATATATGGTTTCCTCTAACTTGAGTCCCTTGTTGATTGTCCTGCAACCTGAGAACAGTTCTTGCCCTTTCTCTGTATGCCAGCCTTTCAAGTATTCACCAATTCCCTTGGTTTGAATGTATGTTCCTAAAAGTATGAGCCAGGGACAAGATAGGAATTCTCTTGGTACACCACCCTCTATCACTACCTCAGGTAACTGAACTGATAACAGGGGTGGTACTGGAATCTCCCCGGCTCATCTCGCTGGGGGACTTTAGCATCCATGCTGAGGCAGCTCTGTCAGGGGTTTCCAAACACCATGACCTCCACAACAACCATAGGTCTATCTCAAATGGTGTCTGCCCCTACTCACTTTTCAGGCCACACCTTAGACCTGGCCTTTCAGCCCTAGTGTGGATAGTGGGAACCTCGGGGTAAAGGAACTTCCACTCCCTTTCCTGTTAGGATGCCATAACAGACTGCAGAGCAGACGGAGACAGGGCATTTCCCCCATATTAGGCAGAAGGACCACAAAAATGCCTCTTTGGATGGAGTCCTGGTGGATCACCCCCACAAAGACTAGCAATTGAGTTATTACTTATGGTCAATATCCTGTAGAGCTTCCACTGGTAGTTCTTGCCTGTGTACTAATGCAAGACTGCTGTGTTTGGACAAGTGTTACCATTGCAGAGGCAGTGGGCTTTGTGTAGCAAACACTTCTTGCTCCTCTAATGTCAGCCCTTGAGCAACTGGTTGCATCTTAGTAAAATCATGGGGCTTTCTGCTCAGCAGAAGCACATTAAGATATTGACCTGTATGTGTTCCTCAAATATCTACAATAATATTGACCTCAGATGTATATAACAAAGCCTTTCTCTGTGGGAGGATGTGGAAGAAGCCTCACAAGTTCAAAATTGTGCTGATTTGTATCAGATTGGCAGAGTATTTTGTTTTTATTGAGCTTCTTTTGGGGGGAAGGGTGAAGCGAATCATATTTCCTTTTCTTACTTCTGGGCAATATTTCAATAATGAAAACTTACACATTAAGATATTAGGCAGATTTCAGGATACAGTAATACAATACTTAGTGGTAGACGTTAATTATCTTTGTCTTGGATAACAGTTGGACTTGGGATTTGGACTGGCCCTGCTTCTCGGAATTTATTGTATGTATAAGCAGCTACGTTGCTTGTTACCTTCTGCATGTCTGAAGATCAAAGCTTGCCATGTTGAAAATCTAAATGTTAATTGGTGAGTTGGAATCTAAATGTTAATTAGTTATTGTTCTGTGCCCACACAATCGTAATTCAATTATAAGATTACTTGAAAAATGAGGTGTTTCAAATGTAGTAAGGAATCATTTATAAAATCTAAATCTACTGTTTCTTTCAAGGCTGATGCTTAAGTATTAAACCATCATTTTTAATTACTGGGGGGGGGGGGCACATCAGAGAAAACTGTACCAATCATGATGCTTTTGGACATTCAAAAGACAAGCTTGGGTTGGTATCAACCCTACATTAATGGCAAATTTGTCATTGCATGGACCATAATGTCTGGATATGTTTTTAATCCAAAAAAGTCAGATATAATTAATAGTCTATCCCCTTAAGCTTTTGTATAGACGAGGGAGTGACAAATGACTATGTGTAGCAGAGTGAATTGCCAAGATACTATTTAATGGGTCCCTCATGGGCTCCGATCGGGTAGTAGCTCTTCTATAAAAATGGCTTCTCTTAAATCTCTCAGACTCATGAGACAGATCAATTCAACTGCTCAGGAACCAAAATCGATACACTCTCACTTAATCTTGCCTACTGTTCCTAAACAACCCCAAATCAAAATGCATCTTTGACCATTTTGTTCCTTACTGTGGCATCTTTGCAACAGATTCTATTTGTTGTGCACGTGAGTCTAATGTCTGTGAAGATTCTCAGTCATGATGAAGTTATCCAGATGTTGAGTCATGGCAACTGGACTCTTCGTGTGAAATCAAAACCTTTCACTACTCATCCAAGACTGATGAAGCTACTTGGAAGAGTAGCAAAATGTTTCGCTCTCACAAGAAAAGAAGTCCAGTTGCCATGACTCAGCTTCTAGAGAACTGAATCTAATGGTTTTGTTCTTAAAATCTCTATGTGGGGCTACCTTAAAAGGCAATAAGAAATTATTATACAACAGGGGCAAAAAGCAGCACCTAGGCTTATGACAGGAGTATGGGGATATGTCCACATCTCTCTGATTCCAGCATCTCTGTACTGGCTCCCTATTTTTCCCCATTCTAAATTCAAAGTGCTAGTATTAATTCATCAAGTCCTTAATGGTTTGGAATCTCACTGCCTATTGGAATGGCTTACCCCAAGGTCGTCTACCCAGGCTACCTGGTCTTTCCTGGCTTTGCAGATGCGGGTAGAGATGTAAAACATGTGAAGGGGGTTGAGTGTGTGCTCTGTGTACCCCAGAGCACAGAGAGAACTCCTAGTTCCCTGAGCTCCTTGCCATCTGAAGATGCCAGCCACAGAATCTGGTGAACTGTCAGGAAGAAAAACTTCCAGAACATGGCCAAACAGCCCAAAAAAATCACAAGTTCACAACAGCTATCAGATCCCAGCTGTGAAAGCCGAGAATCAATTTAAAAAGACTTACTGTCTTTTTTTGTCTTTTTACTGGGCTTTGGTTTTTTTTTTTTTTTTTTTTTTGCTTCTCTAATTTATTTTCATTGGTTTGAATCCACTAAGTGGACACACATGCTGGCAGATTAAGGAGGACTGTGGATGTTCTAGAATAGTGTTTCATGGTGCCCCGGGGGGGGGGGCTTCAAAATTGGGCCCCAAATCCCACCACGAGGGTCCTTTGCTGGATTAGAAGCCTTCAGTAAGTAGAAGGAGCCCTGCTTTTGAGAAGGTCAAATCTATTAGTCATTACTGAATAATAATGTATTACTTGTAATTATTAAATGCCTATCTTTTACACCAACATGATACATTCTATTTGTTTATTTTGATTTTCCACCACTATAATTATGATTCAGTTCAATTACAAAGCTGATCAGTCTCATCCTCTTCATTGTCATAATATGTAAATAGTGCTTTAGGGAACTCAAAGTACTTCTCATTCTTTCTTTCTGTAATCCATACCACATAAGATATATTGGATATTATTCTCTTCCCGATAGTGAGATTAATTGGTTGCAGCACACAGAAAGTGCTTTGAGTTTACATGACTAGAGAGATTTAAGTTCAAGATTTCCTAGTTTTCAACATACTGTCTCAACCACTATGACACACTGAAGTTTTCAAGATATAGCTGTTAATTAAACCAGTGTTTTCCTTGTTCTCTGTTAATGTACTTGGAATGCCTGGATGAATGTATTAGAGATTATTATGAACCCACAATCAGGATGAATAGTTTATGGACTGTGCTACCACCCAAAATTTCTAGTTCAGAGTAGAGATATAGTTTAGATTAGACTGAACCCTGGGGTCTGCTAGGGCATGAACTATTCTCACAGTCTTGACTGGGCATTCAGGTTGGGTCTCCTAGATAAGAAGAGGTCCAAGGGGCTTCCTGTTTAGATTGGGACTGTCCAGAGACCTCCTAGTTCTCATTCTTTTCAGTGTGTTATTTGGTTCTGGTTAGTAGGCCTCACCCAACTCACTTGCTGGCATAATTCCTAGTTCCCGACCATCTTCCATCTTCCAGAAACCTGGTAACAATGACTGCTTGCTCTGTCAGGCCTAATGAAATGACACTGCCAGTACTGTAGAAGAGCAAGAGAAGCCATATTTCCAAGAAAGACATAGAGGAGGGAGTAATGAAGACAGTTGGCAGGGGAATGGGTGAGGAGCAATAAAAATGAAATTTCCAGGATTTCTGGCTAGTTGCACCCGTTGCATTGGCTCCAACCCATGCCTGAGAAGAATAACCTCAGATGCCATACAGGTACAGTAAACCCCCACCTATCATGGGGGTTAGGGAACCCACCTGACCCGCAATAATTGAAAATCCGCAATTTGCAGATGCTGTGAGGTCGAGATGGGGGGGCTCTCTGGGGGCTCTTGTACTTACCCCAGGCCTGGTGCTGCTCCGAACGGGCATGCAAGGAGCTTTCTGGACCCTCAGAGGCTCCAAAAGTGCTTTCTAGTGATCCGGAGGTCACTTCTGATTTACTGGAAGTCACTTCTGGTTTGTGGGGAAGCACTTTTGGGGCCTCCAATGGGCCTGGGAAGACCTTTCCTCCTCACCCCAGGAGGCCTTTTTTTTCATATACTGAGAATCCATGATATACCGAGACCGCAGTACATGAACCGCGAAAGGGCGGGAGACAACTGTACTGTGCTTAGTCTCTGATCTTCCAGGTTCCATTTCTGACCTTGATGACTCTTGCCTATACAACAGTATAAGAAGATATGGGGGAATTGCTCCAAAAAAGAAGATACAGAAAGATACAGGTGGCGGCCGTGTCCAGATCCGCCTTTTACCATCTTCGTCAGATTGCCCAGATCCGCCCATATCTAGACGGCGACTCCTTGAGAACAGTAGTGCAAGCGTTGGTGATCTCGAGGTTGGACTACTGCAACGTTCTGTACATGGGGTTGCCCTTGACTCTCCTCTGGCAACTGCAGCGGGTCCAAAATGTGGCAGCCAGGCTGCTGGTGGGTATGCGCCGCTACGACTGCATCACCCCAGTCCTGGCCCACTTGCATTGGCTACCCGTTGAGTCCCGGATCAGATTCAAGGTCTTAGTTTTAGTTTATAAAACCCTCCATGGCTTGGGACCGGACTAGCTGTCAGAGCAGATCGCCCAGCGACCAACCTCGGCCCGTCCAATTCCGCAGTCACGAGCGCACTCGCTTTGGGTGGCGACCCCCAGAGAGGCCCGGAAAACGTCCACCCGGAACTGGGCCTTCTCGGTGGCCGGCCCATCCCTTTGGAATCACTTACCTAGCGAAGTGCGCTCTGCAGAGTCCCTGTCGGCCTTTCGCAGAGCGTTAAAAACCTGGCTCTTTTGCGAGGCCTATGGTGACCTTGTTTAGTTGGTGTTTTTTTTTTTTTTGTCCCGCCATCTGCTTATTCGTTCGGTCAGCTGCGGAGCTAGCTGTAACTTTATGCCAAGGGTGCTCATGCTGTTTTAAATTGTTGTGGTCTTTGTTATATTGTTCTGTGTTGTATTGTGTTCTTACATTGTATTGTATTGCTTAGCTGATTGGATCAGCTCATTGTAAGCCGCCCAGAGTTCCCTA
This sequence comes from Phrynocephalus forsythii, assembly GCA_029282475.1. Lineage (NCBI taxonomy): Eukaryota > Metazoa > Chordata > Lepidosauria > Squamata > Agamidae > Phrynocephalus > Phrynocephalus forsythii. Next base: position 31,694,126 of record JAPFRF010000002.1, read on the forward strand.
GGGAAGATGGGCGGGGTAGAAATTCAATAAATAAATAAATAAATAAATAAATAAATAAATAAATAAATAAATAAATAAATGCTACAAAAGAGAATAGAATAGAATAGAATAGAATACTTTTATTGGCCAAGTGTGGTTAGACACACCCAGAATTTGTTTTGGTAAAAATGCTTTCTCTATATAAAAGGAAATATAAGAATCATATAGTCAACAATAAAAACACAGTACAATACTACAATATAACCTATTATTTAAAAAGGAAGAAGAAATGTAAAAATTAATTATTCAACAGTTTGATAGCACTTGGAAAGAAACTATCTCTATATCTAGTTGTCCTAGTATGCAATGCCCTAAAACGTCGCCCTGAGGGTAACAATTGAAACAGATTATGTCCAGGATGCGTGGAATCTGTATATATTTTCATCGCCCTCTTTTTAGCTCGTGTGGTATACAATTCCACAATAGATGGCAAATTAGTAGCAATAATTTTTTCTGCAGTTCCAATTATCCTTTGAAGTCTATATCTGTCATGCTTAGTCGCAGAGCTAAACCAGACAGTTATAGAGGAACAGATAATAGATTCAATAACACCTCTATAGAATTGAATCAACAGTTCTTTTGGCAGTCTAAACTTCCTAAGTTGACGCAGAAAAAACATTCTTTGTTGTGCTTTCTTAATAATACTTTCAATATTAGATGACCATTTTAAATCTTGAGATATAATAGTACCTAAAAATTTAAAGGACTCCACTATTGACACTAAGTTATTTGATATCATAAGAGGTGGCTGTATAGAACGAGTCCTCCTAAAATCCACCACCATTTCAACAGTTTTGCATGTATTTAATTCAAGATTATTTTGAGTACACCATAAAACTAGTTGTTCAATCTCTTGCCTATAGGCAGATTCATCATTGTCTTGAATGAGACCAATCACCGTAGTGTCATCTGCAAACTTCACTATTTTAACAGAGGAATCCTTTGAGGTACAATCATTAGTATATAAGGAAAACAGAAATGGAGAAAGCACACAGCCCTGAGGGGCTCCTATGCTAACCTTGCTAATATCTGATATAATTTTACCTAACTTCACCTGCTGCTTTCTGTCTGTTAGGAAGCTTACAATCCATTTACAAATGTGATCAGGTACAGCCAGCTGTTTTAATTTAGTCATAAGGATACCTGGAATAATAGTGTTAAATGCAGAACTAAAATCAACAAAAAGAACCCTTGCATAAGATTTTGGAGATTCAAGATGTTGCAATATATAGTGTAAGGACATATTAATAGCATCATCTATTGATCTATTTGCACGATAAGCAAATTGCAATGGATCTAATGACAAATCCGTGATAGATTTCAGGTGAGCCAACACTAGTCTCTCAAAAGTTTTCATGACCACAGAAGTTAAAGCAACTGGTCTATAATCATTCAATTCCTTGACAGAAGATTTTTTTGGTACTGGAATAATCAATGAATTTTTGAAGCAAGAAGGAACATAACACATCTCCAGTGATCTATTAAAGATGCGGGTAAAAATAGGAGCCAGTTGTTCAGCACAGACTCTTAAACAAGAAGAGATTTTATCTGGACCTGGTGCTTTTCTTAACTTCTGATTGTGAAACAGACTTCGCACCTCCTTCTCTGTGATCACCAAAGATGGAGGACCTGATAACATGGGATAAATTTCCACAGGCTCAGTTGTTGTTGTTAAATCTGAGATGGAAATTTCAGGAATAGATGGCTGCAGTTTCCTCTCAAACCTGCAGTAAAACATATTCAAGTCATTCACCAGTTGATGATTTCCTTCAACATGGAGAGGGGTCTTACTATGACCAGTAATGGTTTTAAGAATTTTCCACATATTTGCTGATTCATTTGTTGAAAACTGGTTCTTTAACTTTTCAGTGTAGTTCCTTTTTGCTGCTCTAATTTCTCTGTTCAGTATATTCCTAGCCTGATTATACAATGTTCTATCACCATTTTTATAGGCTTCTTCTTTGGCATGACGTAGCTGTTTGAGTTTAGTTGTAAACCATGGTTTGTTATTACTGTAAATTTTCACATTCCTAGATGGCACACATAAGTCCTCACAAAAGCTGACATATGATGTTATAGTGTCTGTGAGCTCATCCAAATCAGCAGAAGTGTTTTCAAATAGGTCCCAATCAGTGCAGTCAAAACATGCTTGCAACTTTAACTTTGCTTCCTCAGTCCAAGTTTTCACTGTTTTAATTGTTGGTTTTAGTGTTTTAAGCTTTTGTTTGTAAACAGGTACAAGGTGAACCATGCAGTGATCAGAATGTCCCAGAGCTGAGCGTGATAAAGAGCGATAAGCATCCTTTAAAGTTGTATAACAATGATCCAAAATATTTTCCCCTCTAGTAGGGCATTTAACATGCTGGAAGAACTTTGGTAACTCCTTCCTTAAATCAGCTTGATTAAAATCACCTAAAATAATTTTAAAAGCATCAGGATATGCATTTTCGGCCCATATAATTTGACTAGTTAAAATACTTAATGCATTTGTCACAGAAGCATCAGGAGGGATATATACTGCAACCACCAAAAATGTAGAAAATTCCCGTGGGGAATAAAAGGGGTTGCAGAAAATGATTAATGTTTCTAAGTCCACATTGCAAAATTTCTTTAAGGTGGTTATTTCTTTAGACCAACGATTATTGATATATAAGCACAATCCTCCGCCCTTCTGTTTCCCAGATGTATCAACAATTCTATCCGCTCTTTGAATTTGAAACCCTGGAATATGTACAAAGTTTTCAGGGATTAAGTCACTCAGCCATGATTCTGTAAAACAAATCAGTGCTGCATTCGAGAAATCTTTGTTATATCTATTCAAAAGGAGTATTTCATCCATTTTGTTGGCTAGTGAGCATACATTCGATAGAAGAATTGAAGGGAGAGGGGACTTCAAACCATTTTTCCTCAGACGATTCAGAGCTCCTGCCCTCTTACCCCTCCTTCTCCTTCGTCTTCTTCTCCAACTCCGACCTCGACCTTCATTGCTGATAACCCAGGGATTTACAGCTCTCAGGAATTCCCCTTCATTAACAAGCAGCGGAGGAGGCAAGGGAGGCAAAGCTTCTGATAGTTGTTCCTCATAATGTTGACAAATGCTTAGCAGGTCATTTCTAGTATAAAAAATCCGAGGAAATGCACAAGGAACAGCAAAGCAGTGTAGATAAAAAAGTAAATAAAAAAGATAAAAAGAAAAAGTCGAGAAGCATGTTACCAAGGCTGCCGTCCGCGGCGCCATCTTAACACTTAAAGAGGAATGATTAGTGCTCTGATGGTCAGGTTTCTGTAAACTTGTCATGGAAAATATGGCACTTCTAGGTCATGATTAGCTCTCCTCAGCTGAGCTCTCCTCAACTCCACAATTGACATTCACCTTGGTTTACACGTTGTAGACTGCTAGGGCGTTCATTAGGGATTCTACTATAGAATCCTCTGGTATAACAAGAGAAAAGAAAAAGAGGCAAGACAAGAAATCTTCCTGCTGTGGGCATTCAAAGCTACAGTGCTCATTTTTATCTAAATATCAAATATTTGGAGTCAACTCAATTCCAGCTCCCTTTTATGATTTTTGGGCATGGGGTGGTTGTTTTGTTTTTCTATTTAGTTTATGGTGGTATTTTGGAGTGAGAATGTTAGTGGGGCTCCTAGCATGGAAGGGAACAAGTGATTTCTGGAATTCAGAATGTACGGTAGTCTCAACAGATATATATCAGTTTGCTTGTGTGAATTCTTCATCTGCTAGTTAGACAAATATTGTTTGGACTGATCAGTGCTTGTAGCAAGATAGGCATTAAGAAACAAGCAATATGCTGGCAACAGTGATGCATCTGAACACTTGTGTGATTTGGTAAATTACCCACATTGGCTGATTATAAGTAAGCTGATGATTTAAAAAAAATCAAATAATTTCCTTGCTCCAGTGATGGGAGTAACAAACCCCATTCATTTTAGTATTAAGCTAGATATATTTAAATAAGCTATTCTATATGAGGTTTAATCTAATGCTTTGCTGGTGTCCTATTACATTCAGATCCTCATTTTACCCTTAAATGTCAGACCCCCCCACCCGACCCTTAGCCCCCTCTGAGAGATTATAGATATTGAGATGGGAACAGAGCATCAGTAATGTGTAGTCTTTTTGCTAAAAAGCAATCTGCATAAAGAGATCTTTTTTTTAAAAAAATATTTTCTACACTGTTACATAAAACAAATATATTGCTTATCTTCTGTCATGTTACTGCTTCAATCATAGTTTTCCCCAACATTTAAGCCCTACAATTCAAATCTCCCTTCCCAGCTGAAATGATATACTTTCATACTTAGTTTCCTTGCTACCTCATCTCTCTTCTATCTATCTTTACTTACATCTATTTTTAATACAAATATAGCCTATATAATCTCAACAATCTATTCAAACTCACTGTTTAGCTCTTCAGTACTAAGCAATTTAGGATTGTTTTTGTTCAGTCGTGTCCGACTCTTCGTGACCCCATGGACCAGAGCATGCCAGGCCCTTCTGTCTTCCACTGCTTCCCGGAGTTTGGTCAAATCCATGTTAGTTGCATCAGTGACACCATCCAACCATCTCCTTCTCTGCCGTCCCCTTTTCCTTTTGCCTTCAATCTTTCCCAACTCCTCTCTCCTCATGAGATGGCCAAAGTATTGGAGCCTTAGGTTCAAACCTGTCCTTCCAATGAACATCCAGGGTTGGTTTCTTTCAGGATGGATAGGTTTGATCTCCTTGCAGTCCAGGGGACTCTCAAGACTCTCCTCCAGCACCCCAGCTCAAAAGCGCCAATTCTGTGGCGATCAACCTTCTTTATAGTCCAGCTGTAAAGAAGGATAGATTTGTCTAACTATATACATTCTATTATCATCCACAGTATATTTACCCATTCGTCCAAAGACTGTCTAATTTCAGCAATCATCACTAATTCAAATTAATACTTTATTGGCTATTATGAGAGAGCTGCCTCCTGGTCTATATGTTTCACTTTATGCATAGAACTTCTTGTCTATACCTAACTGCCTCTATTTTTTTAAAAAACAATGTGATGTCAGTCAAAGGCACTGGGGGCTGTGATTGGCTGAGGGTGCCCGTAGAGGGAAGTTCTCTATGACACCTGTGGCAGTGGTTTGCCAAAGGGGGCTTGTGGCCTCTTCCAAGCAGGGCAAGGGGTCACCACAACATGAGGAGCTATATTAAAGGGTTCCGTCATTAGGAAGGTTGGGAACAACTGCCCTAGGATTTGGAAGTAGTCCTCCTGTTGACAGATGCATTTTGGCAGGTGACCACTTGTGTCTACCCACATCCTGGCCCTGTTTAACAATATTGCATGTGATTATTCCATGTGATGAAGTATATATGGTACTAATATCTAATGGAAGCAGTACTAGTAGGGTGTGTCTGGAGAAGGCCATAAAGGGGCTTTGTTGTCTAGCAATATGTGCTGATGTAAAAAATGCAATAAGCCAGAAGATAAGGATGACTAGATCCTATATTTGGAAGGAACATGAAAGAATTTCAACAAGGGCCTGATTATGAAGAACATGATTTTTGAGTGAAACCACTTTCCCAGAAGACATGTTTTATCATCCACCCCCACCCACCCCTTATTTTCAGGGAGAGTTGCTATGTTGCCCATCCAGCTCCTATTTCAGCATTTTAGTGGGTAAATGTCTGTGGGAGTTATACTGATGTATACTGGTTCGTCTCGCCTGCCATAAAAAGGTCTGTGTGTCTTTTAGGCTGGGAACATTCACATTTCCTGCTCTTAACAATAGTTCACCCTCGGTTAACATGGTCCTCTTTGTGATGTCTAAATGTGCAGTCAAACCTACAGAGGAAGATGATGTTTACATTACAGTTTCTTTGCTTCCCCCATGTTTTTGTATTTGTATATTTAAAGACCTACTGAATTATCAGTGCTTTCTCATCCAAAGGGAATGCCACCCTTCTCCACTATCACTGGGCTTCTCATTAATATTTGGAAAGTGAAGGACACTTTAGAGTGTTGTTACAATAACACCAATAGAAGATATTTGTCTTGGGGATTAGGCATCCATTTGATCTTGATGGACACACTTCTAGGTCCGGTGTTGAAAGCTAACAGTATTTGTTCCAACAACATAACTAAATGACACAGGGAGATAATTACTGCTCTTTAATAAGGGCAATATTTGGTTTAATTAGAATTAATCTAACTAACAAGACACTAGATAATTAAGAAATGGCTCCTTAGGAAGATGTCAGATTAGGGTAAACTAGGAGCTGTTCCTGTTAATTAGAAATCAGCAAACAAAGGCCTGTATCCAACTGGTAGTCCCTGCGATGCTTTGACCCATAGTGGCAATGACCTTGCCATGCTTTTTACAATGAATCTCACACTCCTCTGGCAGCTGCAGGTACCACCTCAGGCTCTCACTGCTCTAACCTTCTGACCTTTATCTTTGATTACACTCAGGCTGTCACTTCTGAACTTAAGTGACACACAAACCCCAGTCTTATAACATTCCAATCAGGCTAACCGATCAACATCCAGTCTTTTAGCTGCCAATTGCATGAACAATCCACCCATACACGTATCCATCATACAGACATATAGTCCTATCCCCATGCAAATCTATTGCAGTTAATTGTAAGTACAGATACACAGAGGTTCAAAATGGATAGAATCAGCACACTGCTAACTAGAGTAGGACCACCGAAGCAATGGGAAATGCCTATGTGTGGTCTCACCCTTAGCAGACCTGGGCAATGCTGGACATCATTCATACACCGCTGACACTTCACTCCAAATCTCCTGACAACTTCTTCCAATGCCACACTAAGTGGGTACAAGATGGCACCTCACACAGCACAGCTGGCATCAGACAACACACAATTTCCTACTGCCAGTCTCTTGCTTGCTCTGTAGTGTTATCTCACCTAATATTCCATTCTCCTAGGTTCCCATGACTTCTAGTCTCTTTCTTCTTCATAGCGTAACATTTTGTTCAGGGTTTTCAATATGATGGATGTCATTTCACACGGATATCACTTTGCCCAAGTGAAAGCCTTTTTGAAAATCAATACCTTAATCTCTGGATCAATGAAGCTTTTCTATGCTTCTAGGAACGATGATGGCAATTCTCTTGATGACAAGAATTCTTATATAAATTTGACAGATTTTAGTGCAAGAATGGTCTCTGGAATTTGTAAGTAGGAGAGAGAAGGGATAACAACATGTTTTCTTCCAATGTAGAGTTATACTTATCCCCTGAACTACTTTCTCCTGCCTTGGGCACTCTGTTCTGTTCTGCTGAGAAGGCTTAGGCTGTGGTAGGTGGGAGTAATGTCTGTTAGAGATTAAGTCTGCATCCTATCTCCAGAGTTTTGATTATATTATGCTCTTAAGGAATTCTGTTCTTATTTTTCTGCCATATTTCGCTTTGGGGAAAATTTTTCTTCCTTTTCAAAGATGTGGAGGGTATCTTTCAGGACAGTTATTGCTTAAAAATGCATGCCCGTAGCTACGGCTTAAAATGCCCTTCCGCACCCTTGTGCTCTTTGGATGTGCTTGACTGCATCCCAAGACAGTAGCTTTGAACATATCTGGAGTTGTAGTCAAGCAGATCTGGAATTCACTGGGTTGGAGAAGACTGAATCAGCAGGTGATAGAAATATTCTTGGCTAGACCAAGAATGGGCCACATGCAGTCTTCAAAGTGGCTTTTGTGGCCCCCACCCTGCCACTACAACCACCCTGCTGAAGTTTGGGAACAGATCAGACTGCAGGGTTGCTACACCAAATGGCAAAAAGCCCTATGGTTTGCTGAGATCCAGAGGCATGGCAACTTGCTGAATTTCAGCAGTGCAGCAGTGGTAACGGAAAGAGTAGCCCATCGTTGACCACAAACTTGCCAAAGTGAATCACCCCTTTGTTTGTTTGTTTAATGTGTATACCAAAGCTGATTGTGAGACCATGAGTTATTTTTGGCCTGGATCATAAGGCGACTGTTGTAAACGTGTGCTGTGCATCAGAAATGACTAGGGATGGGCACGAAACCGAAAAATGGTGCTTTGTTTCATTCCGTTTTGTCCACACTGCATTTCGTTTCATTTTGTTTCATATGAATTTTTGGAAAAAAAAATACATTTTAAATGCAGTAGTAACAAAATGAATAGTTACTTTATTCTCTTCTTCCTTCTGGGCTCCGGTGGTGGCAGCAGGTCTGGCAGCAGGCCTAGGCTGGCCTGCCAGGACCACTCGCCCTCTTCGGCCAGCTGGCGGGGCTCCGGTGGCAGCTCTGGTGCATCTTCAGCTTCGGTGGTGGCGGCTTTGGTGGTGGGCCTAGGCCAGCCTTGTGGGCCTGCTTGCCCTCTCTGGTCAGTTGGTGGGGCTCCAGCGGAGGCAGTTTTGGCAGCAGCGGCTCTGGCAGCAGCTTTGGCAGCGGTGGCTTTGGCAGAGGCAGCTTCGGTGGTGGGCCTGTGCTGGCCTGCCGGGTCTGCTCGCCTTCTCCAGTCAGCTGGTGGGGCTCTGGCGGCAGCTTCGGTGGCGGCTCTGGCAGCGGTGGCGGAGGAAGAGGAGGAGGAGGGACACAAGCGGGTAAGGGAGCAGACAAATGAAATGGCTCATTTTAACAAGAAAAACCACCGTTTTGTTTCATCTGTAATGAAATGCTGCTTCATCGTTTCGTTTCGTTTCGTTTCATTTCATTAGTTAACAAAACAACAAAACAGCATTTCGTTTTTCATTTTGTGCCCATCCCTAGAAATGACATTATCTGGTGTGCTGCATGTCTTGTAGCCCAGTCCTGTGTTTGCGCATGCATGATATTTCTTTAGAAATGGGGGCAATGGGGGCTTATCAACAAAATGCTATTCATATAGAAAAAAGGTTAGCTCCATTTTTTTAAAAAAAAGAAGATATTTTCTTATTTGAATCAGAATGAGCTACCCAAAGGCCATTATCACCCTTCTAGTTACAGGAGCAAGGGGAGACCTTTGGATTTGTTCACTTCAGGCAAGAACACATATCAGGTGGTAGCCCTGCTGAAGAGATTCCTCTTATATCATTTTAACGGTGATGGTGACCGCTGTTTCCTTTGAACTGAAAAACCTACAAACCATTATATTCCTACAGTAGTGGTGGTGTAATACAGGCATTCATTCTAAACATCCCCACAACCAACCCCCCAAGAAGCATCCCTAAAGGCAAGCAATTGTGTTGATCCATCTGTATATGGAGCTGCCTAGATGACCTAAGCACTTCTGATCTCGCCTGATTTCGGAAGCTAAGCAGAGCCGGCCCTGGTTAGTACTTGGATGGGAGACCACCAGGGAATACCAGGTGCTGTAGGCGCCTGGAGTAGGAACTGACAAACCACTCCAGTATTCCTGCCAAGAAAACTCCATGGACATGGGGTCACGAAGAGTCGGTCACGACTGTAACAACGCAACACACACATCTGTATATGTCTTTGTAACCTAATCGTGATACTGCTCTCAGGTCCTCAGCAAATTGGGGTAGGCTTCATTTTATTTTATTTTTTAAATAACCTTTTATTAAATATATACATTATACAACCAATAGCTCTCTTAATCATGACACATATCAATAAGATAATCTTTAACCTATTTACATCCATACACATATATATCCACCTACATATACAGAATCATCATTCTACCCCATTTTCTATCCTCTAACCAGGTATAGGATCCACCAAGATATAACCTTTTTCAAATAATCATATAAGTACTAATTTAAATAGTTTAGCTTAAGTAGATGTGGGGTTGAACTGTGGGTGATATAGGTTAGTGAAGGCTGGTTCACTAGAGCAAATGAGGTATTGCTTCATAAAGCTAACGCCAGCTCTCCTGCCTCCTGCTTCCTGCTCATCAGAAGTTGGAACATTCTGTCTGAAAATGAACTTGTTGCTATTAAACATTAAAGAAATCAGAAGTTCAAGCTAATCCCTATTAACATTTAATTTATGATGAATTAAGATTATTAATTTGTTAATTAAATTCTCAGTACTGAAATAAATAGTGAATTTCACGCAAAGCACCTTTTGAATTATCAACACTGAGCCATACCAGCACATTTGTTATTGGCTCCTTCAAAAGTACTTTTTTGTAGTGTTAAGCTTGCTTTCTTCCATCTGGCATGTTTCCCCATTTGGACTATAAATCCTGCATCATTCTTGTTAACTGGGAGTGGTGGAGGAGAAAGTGACATCAATATAATATATTTATTTATTTATTTATTTATTTGTTATATTTATATCCCGCTTATCTACTAGGTACTCTAAGCGGCTTACACAAAGGCTGCAAAGCCAGCAAAACACAATAAAATAATTAGACAAACAAACCTATAAACACCCTAGACACTGTTAAAACCAGATAACACCTCAACTAACACGCAAATTACGATGGCGGGGGGGGGGAGGTTTTAACTATCGCCAAATTATATAATATATAATATGCAAGCAAGCTTATTAGAAATTTCCAGTGCTTTACCTGTCAGTGATCCTCTTACTTTTCATGATAGGAAATAATTATCTTTCTTGTAAGAATCAAGAAAACCAATGATAGACCACAATTATTTGAATAGACACATTTTTTAAAAAAAGACTCACACACCCTCAAACAGAGTCTCTAAAGATAGAGACCCCATTGGTCTAGCAGTCCATGAGACGATTACATAAGTAGACTGGCTGTCCTAGAACATGGAATTTATTTCTTCTCCCCAAGAGGAAAAAGTACCCATACAACTCAAACAAGAAATGAATGTATACAGAATAGATATAGTGTTGGAATATTTGGCAAGATTTACATTTCAGCCATTACAGGGTTAATGTGAATGTAGAGTATTATGGGTTGGATTTAATGTGAAGAATGAAGCCTATTGGTTGTTGAGATCACACCACTTGGAATGTTCTGGTAGAAGTCTAGTTAATCTGTGCCTTGTATTCTTAGAGTGAAGAGAAGCATGTTCCTGGCCTAGCAAGATGGCTGTTAGAATAGTTATTGTTAGAAAACCTCCCTTCCCTTCTAGTTAAATAAATAGTTTTTTCATTTAGTAACACAAGAGGTGTCTCTCTCATTAAGCAACTAAAAATCATCTGCAACCACCGATTCAACAAAGATCCCCAACATATAGGCACACATAGGAGGTGGGGCAGGGAAGTTGGGATGCTGCCTTTGAGTGGGTGCCTGTTGAGTAGGCAGGGCGGGGAAGCAACTTGTTTGGCTGAGAAACAAACCAGCAGTTCAATGGTCATCTATAACACATAACCATTAATCTCAAGTCCTGTTCCTTAATACAAAACATTAGAAGCTGATCCTAAAAGTATGGTGTTCTTCAGGTCCACCAGTTATACTCTCCTAAATAGGAACCAATTTCCTCTGATGATCTGCAATTGCCATGGAACATTAACTCAACTGAAAACTACTGATATTTCCACTACAATTTAGCTTAGTAAGTGCTTTTAGAAGTTTATATTTAAAGCAAACCCAGTCACGGATAGAGATTGCTGCCAGTAGAGATTTGCATGGTATGATGATTTATATACTGTAGTTCCTCCCCTAAGCACAGCTATCTCAAGAAAAATGTCCAGAGAAGATCTAAGCAAAATAAACTTCAAGTCTATTCTTTAAAATGCTTCTTAGACTTTAAATGCTCCATATGATCCAGTTCTTACTGCAGTGAGGCTAATAAGTAAAAAGTCTTTTGGAAGTTTTTGAAACTTTGCCTATGGGTGGCCATACCTGTGGATGACCCCAAAGACATATGCTTGCCACCCTTGACAATATCAAGGAATTAATTGTTTTGTCAAAATCAAGTAAACTAACAAGAAGTTAGTAATGATTTGTAACATTTGTAAGAAAGACAGTTTAGTAAATCAGTATAGCAGAGTTCTAGCAAGTAAAAAGAGCCCACTGGTCTGTGAGCCCATCAGAAAGTTAAGCAAGTAGCTAGCATAAGCTGGCAAGAGCTTTTGCTTACAAGTGACAGATGTTTCATGTAATGATCTCGAGGATATTCTGAAATGGGTAAATGCCTCATTTTTGAATACAAATGGGGAGGGGGAATGCAACTGCTTCTCCAAAGCACCAGGAAGGTGTAGAACATGCTCCCACCAGGGCTAAATTTAAAAGATGTGCTGGGCAGGGATGAACACATGCTTAGTACATGGATGCAGCTGATGGAACTGCTCCTGGATTCCATTCAAGATAACACATAACTGATGAGCCACAGCCGTTTTAAAATGTGACATCACATCCTTGCCACTAAGCCTACATTTAGTCATCTGCAAATCGGCTGTTCTGTTGCCAGAATCTGTTATCTAGCTTGCAGTTGTAGGCTGAGGCATTTCAGCTCAGGGTCATAAATTCTGAGCATGTAACCATGAGAGAACTCACCTACTGTTTTTCCACTTGAAAGTATTCTGCACATACTGCAAACAGGGCATCACTCTTTAAATCCTGCTCAGGAGTCTTTGCTTACCATGTGATTTTGTATCTTTCAGTTACAGGGATGATTTGATATCCTAGTATTTCAAGGAGATTTTACATATCTGTGTTTGTCAGGTGGCAGGTGCCATTTGAGTTTTTCATGGTATGTTAGCTGTGGAAAACTTAAATAGAACCAGGGTTTGAAACCCAATTAGCTTGGGAGTAAGTCTCATTGAACACAGTGGAATTGACTCTGGAGGTGACATGTATACAATGGTAGTGTTAGGTCACCCCTAACATTCTTCTGATTCTTCATTTCATGGGACTTTCTTCATCAGGTAAAGCCATCGAGAACAGAATGTTTGCCCAGATTTTTTTGGAGATGTGGCAACTTTTATACCGATGCTCCATTTGAGTTTTTTAAACTTATCCAAATGTCCCGTTGTGTCCTGCTTCATCACCTGATAGGTTTTTCATCTTGTAAAAGTGCCAACATTAAAAAGATCTACCAGGTTAGGCACAGAATACAAATGGACTATGGCTGCTTTCACACGACCACTAAAATCCGCTGCAAAAGTGCTCGCAGATGCGGAGCATAAAATTGTTTTTCCACGAGCAGAAGACTTAAAAAAAATAAAGTGCAACCATGCCAACTTAAGTGCAACCCAGCACATTTTACAAGTACCTGGTCTTGAGGAGGTAAAATTTTTATCTCTGTTCCTATGAGGATTTTAAAGCAGTACATGAGTCCGTGGGAAAAGGGAAAATCTGCACAAAACCCCTTTTGCTGCCATTCATTGCTTGATTTATTTATTTTTAAACTTGCAAGCATGGATACTGGTATGGAGAAACCTTTGCATAGCAAGCAGGCACTCCCTGCCCCCTGTGGTACATGTCTGGCCCTCCTCTGCCTTCTGTTTTTTCCCCCCCTTTAACAGACAGGAGTTCCTAATGGGCTTCCTGTCCTGCTACAATTAGCTGCTGCCAACTGGAGGAAGTGTGTTGGCCAGGCAAAGGTGAGCCTGCATTTTTTTCTCAGACAACAGAATCGGAGGGTGGAGGGTGGGAACACAGGAACCACAACAAAAACCACGTGATCGGGTTGAGGGGATCCGCATTTAAGTTGCCAGCATATTTTAGTGATCGTGTGAAAGCAGCCTATATGACTCGGCCTTAACTTTGAAATGGGAAGCTGCATGTGTGCCTATTCATTCTTTCCTTTTTGTTTTTGTCCCTGTTTATCCTCCCAGTGAAATGCATGTTTACCCAGAGGTGACAGTATCTTGCCTTGAATGAGGTTCATTCCCAGAGTGGGGAGGATACATAGTTTGGTGGTACAGGGCAAAGCTGGCCCCAAATACAGTCCCTGGCATTTCCAGGTAAAACTAGGAAACCTGAGAAGCCAATGCAAATCAATGTAAACTTGGCCCCTCAAACTAAAGTGTGAAAAATTAAAATGAGACCACAAAATGGCCGCATAGGACCAGAGTCAGTCAATCATTTCCCTCTTTTCCAAAACATTTCCAATTGCCCTCTTGAGTTCAGGACAGCCTCCAAAACTCATGATTTTTTACATTCAAATGAATGGAAGAGTCAGGTTTGTTGCAGCTTATAAATTGACGTTTCCACACCCCCTTCTGCATGAAACAGTTGATGTGTAAGCTTGTTCCAAACCCTGCAAACCAGGGAGGATCATCCAAATGTGGCCAGCATCTTTTAGGGCACAATTTCCCTGGTTACTGAAGGCTTTTGTTGTAAGATCTATAATGCAAGTCATGCAACGGGCAGGCATACAAGTAGAATAAGAAGCCCTTACACACACATACACTTGCATAATCCAAATAAAAAGCGGTGGTTGCCTTTGAAAGTAGTTTGATGAGCTGCAGTGCTTAAAACCGAGCTGTTTCAAAGTCAGCTCTTCTACAAGTTATGCTAATTCTATAGGAAATAGCGGCTTCTGTTCCATGCTGTGGCGCCACACCATTTCCTTCTTTGTTGCTTCTTTTAGTTAATTGGAGGTGCCAATCATCATGATCTTTAAACACCTGCTGTTTCTAGTAATCCAGACAAGCCCATGCAACAGAGAGGAGGGGAAGGGGGAAACCAAGCAATAAGTTTTACTTGTCCCTATTTTTGGGATCCCCCCCTTAAATATAAATGTTGATATCTTTCCAAATGACCCCTTCCCAAACTCTGTTGACCTCCATACATTTTTGCTTGTTGATACTAACAGTGCCAAAGGAAATTCCAGTATCCTACTACATAGCTCTGCCGGCAGTACGGAAATCATATTACTGATCAGAAGGTTGCTAAATAAAAGTTTCTTGTTTGATTTCAGGGTGCATTCTCCTTACACACAGTGAATCAAAGCTGTGTGCCCCCTGATATCAAAGAAGGTACTCTTTAATTAGTGGCAGTATGCCATATCCAGTGACATCAACCCCATTTTTGCAAGTGAAGCTATGTAACAGCACAGTAGCCAGCCACTAAAAAGTAGGCAAAAGCTTGTGTCATGTGCCAAGCACTAATTTTTATCTCTATAGGAACTTTGTAAATGGGTGAGTGGGCGGGTGGCGGCGCGGGCCGAAGGCAGGTGGCGGCATGGGCGGACGGGCGAGTGGGCAGTTAGGATATCACTTAGGATAGAGGTTCTGTTCTTGGCTTGCACCCCAAATGTGTGTGTGTGTGCAAGCAAATTGAAGTTGGGAAAATAGAAAATAAATGGTAGTATATAATATATTTTAAATCCACACCTCCCACTCCCAGTCGAACCTCCCCCTTTATCCTATATCAGAAAAAAATCCTCACAAACTCCCAGAGAAGAAATAAGGAATAAACTGTTATTCCCTTCAGCAGACAAAGCTGTAAGGAATCAAAGAAATTATTTTCTAAATTCAATTCCCTCCCTGCCTGCCTAACTTAAATCCTAAAGCCTCCAGCCTCCCTCCTCAATCTCGATCGGATCACACCAGCACCAGCAGCCAGCCCTCCTCCCTCAACCACATCCACACCCGACTGCAATTTCTGGAAGGTGCCTCGGCTTTTTATGCCCTCCGAGACATCCAGAAGTGTCAGTCAAAAACCTGGCGATGCCATTGGTGGAATTGTTCAAAAAAGTTGCATGGTCCCATCCCATGCCCAGCCCAAATGGGCAGGTCTAAAAAAATAAAAAATAAAATAAAATAAAATAAAATCAATACGACGTTTTATTGCTATAAAAAACCCACTGCTGCTACTATTAAAATTCAGGCATTTAAAATAAATAAATTTCACATGTTTCTGTGGTGATTTGGTGTGTGTTTTGGCCACGATTTTAATAGAAAAATTGTGGTCGCCATTTTGGATCCCCCCCCACCGCATGGCATGGCGAGACGACGAGGATGACCCCCCCCAGCCTGGTGCAAGCAGCCCAGGACAGGAGAAGAGGGGGGGAAAGGCCGGGGACCCCCCAGAAACCACCCCTCTGGTAGGTGGCAAAGCCTCCGGCAGGCATATTTTCGCCTGCTTTTTTGGCCGGGAGTCGGGGTTTTTAAAAAAAATCTTTTAAAAACTTTTTCTGTGCTTCGCATTGCGTGATCGCCGCGATGCCACAAACAAAAATGAAAAACCCGACCAAATTTTTCTTTTTTCGCTTCGAGTTCGAGATCTGACAGCTTAATTATTGTTACCGTTTCCGTTATGTAATGGAAATGATAACCGAAAATGGAAACGACAATTTCACCGAGTCGTGCCCATGTCTACAGGCTACATATTGACACCCCCACCAGCAAGCTGGGTACTTGTTTTACTGACCTCAGAAGGATGGAAGGCTGAGTCAACCATGGGCTGCTACCTGGGATTGAACCCCAAGTTGTGTGAGCACAGTTTTAGCTGCAGTGCAGGCATTTAACCACTGTGCCACTGTGCCACTCCAGGGAACACACAGAGAAGAAGGAAATCAGAGCAGAGGTTAATTGTGTGCTAACCAAAGTGTCCCAAAGAACAGGCAGTTCCAAACTGCCCGACACCCCAAGCAAAGTTGATTGCCTTGAAAATGATACACCAGATACAACAGGGCTACCAACATTATTTATATCGTTCTATCAATACAAATATATATCTAGGCAAAGAAGGGAGCAGCTGTGCGCCAGCCACTCTTGCCCAGCCCCAGACTTTGCAGGATAATCCCAGAATTTTAGATTGCCCTGATTTTCATAGGCTCTGCCCTGAGCCTTAGTTGCCACCTAACTTTGCCCAGTCCTGCAAGGCAGGTCCTCCTTTCCATGGCCTCTGCTCAATTCTTACCACAAGTTCCGGACTCTGATTTCTCCCCCTCTTTCATACCTACCAGTTTTGACTGGCAGCAGTGAGGATTAATAGCCTCCAAATTACATAGGAACATACCTCCACAAGAAATGTCTATATCACACCTCTGTGAAGATGGTAGGGTTGGGGGAAGCATGCCCTAATGACATACAAACATTCCCTTCAGACTCATCATGCAGGCAGTCACCACCTGGCTGGAGCTACCTTGCCCTAAATAAGGGCTGATGTTGCTAAACCAGCTTAATGGGTGGCTGAGGCTGTGCAGAGGCGTAGCTAGGGTTTTCAGTACCCAGGGACAAAGTCAGTTTTCACACACCCCCAAGAGATCGGGAGGGGCTAAGGTGCTGCATAGAAGTTGGTAGAGGTGGCTGGGGAGCCCTCCATGGCAGCCCTGGCAGGTCACCCACAGCACGCCATCCCATGGCTCATGGGTGGGAAGCTGTTTGGTGCCCCATTTTGCAACCCAGATGCTGCGCCTGGGAACAGATGTCCCTCCTTGCCCCCCCCCCCATAGCTATGCCACTGAGGCTGTCTGCTCAGACTTCTGTAAAGTTTACCAAAATCTTTTAAGACCTATTGGCCTTGAGAAATTGTACTGTGAGATCTCAGGCAGAACAAATATGATGCCACTCCTGGTCTATTCCCATCCCCTCAGTATTCTGCACGAGCCTGGGAAGTACAGTATGATACCACCTCCCCCTCCAGAGGGAACAGTGAGCCCAGAGGCATCATTGTGCACCTCTTCTGCTTGTTCAATGGCCACATGCCACATTCCTGTTATCTACAAATTAGGTAAGCCTTGACCTTTACGATAATTGCTTGTTTTCTCTCTCTTTTTTTTAATTTTATACTTTATTTCACAAGACAAGTTAAGACAACAGTACAATAGCGTCTCATTATTTATACATTCTATAGGACCAATATCCTTTTCAAAATCCACCCTCTAATTCATTTTCCAACACAGTTAATTGTGACACACACACAAGTAAGTTAATTCTTTTAAAATTTTACATTCCAGCAGTCAAAATTATTTCCCATAACAGATTCCTCATTTTTTGTGTTAATTCCGTACGTTAATAAAGGCTTCCAGGTTTTCATAAATGTATCATGTTTTATTTCCCCTCTATATATTTTAATTTGATAGGTCAACTTTTCCATAAGAACCATTTGCCAGATTTTGTTCAGAAATTTTTGTAGTGAAAGATCTTGAGCATTTCTCCAATTTTTTGCAATTTCAGCTCTTGCTACACCAATCAGATTTGCTATTAAGTCTTTATATGATATTTTTTCATTTCCATCCTTAAATATTGAAAATAATAGTAAAGCTTCATTTATAATTATTCTTTGTTTTAACAGGGTTTCTATCCATTTAATTATTTCCTGCCAATATGCTCCTACTTTGGGGCAAGAGATCCACATATGTTCTAGGGTGCCTTTACTTCCACAATTCCTCCAACAATTGTCTGGAATTTCTTGATTAATTTTATGTAATTTTGTGGGATACCAATACCATCTGTGAGCTACTTTTAACACCAGTTCTTTTGCTTTAGTTGATATTGATTTGTAAGGATATGTGTTCCATATTCCCATCCATTCTTTCTCAGATATACTAATATTTAAATTTGTTTCCCAGGCTACTTTGGATCCCATGCCCCTAACAAATGCTTTTTCAATCAACTGTTTATATATGATTGAAGTTATACCCTTTCTTTTATTTCGATCCTTTTCTATACAGTATTGTTCGAGTACTGTAAGTGTTCTCATGGGTCCATGTCTTTGATATAGTTGGTTTGCCAAATTTCTTACTTGTATCAATTGTAGCCAATTTGCTTTTATTTCCTTTGTTTTATCTTCCAACTGTCTAATTGTTATTGGTTTCCCAGCCTCAAATAAGTCTCTTATTCTATAAATTCCAATTTGTTTCCAATTTTTAAATTGTGCATATTTCTCTCTTGATTTAAATTTAGGATAATCCAACATACGGCACAAAGGAGATATAGGTGGAGCAAAAATGTTCATATACTTGCGCCAAATTTTCAATGTCTCACAAGTATAAGGATTTTGTATTTGCTCCTTTTTTCTAATGAATTCTCTTGTAAATATATAGGTATTAACTAATCCAGTTTCCTCGCCTTTTTCCATTTCGACCCAATCTGGGATTTCTTCTATCTGAATAAACTTTATAGCTTGAGTGATTTGAAAAGCTTCATAGTATTTTATTAATTGTGGTATTCCTAGCCCCCCTTTTTTGCTTTGACCATATTTAACACTGCTTATGAACCTTATTTTCTTCCCCTTTCCTCCAATAAACTTCTCCATATTTTTTTGCCATAGTTTAATTTTTTTAATTTCAGGTTGTAATGGTATATTTTGAAATAAAAATAAAAATTTTGGTAATATATATGCTTTGACTAATGCTATTCTTCCCAGCATTGACATATTCAGTTTCATCCATTTTCTAGTTTTTTCTTTAACTGAATTAAATACTATTTTGTAATTTCTATATATTAATTGGTTTTTACTTTTTGTTATCCATACTCCCAAATATTTGAAAGTTGAGTAGCATAAGTCCAGATTTAACTTTTTTTTAATTTCCTTTTGCTCTGCTATAGAAATATTTATACATAACAATTTAGATTTTTGATAGTTAATTTTTAGGCCCGTATAATGTTCTTGTAGTATATGTTTTAATGATTCTATACTTTTTAATGGATCCTCCAAAAACAGGAGCATGTCATCTGCGTAAAGGTTTATTTTATGGTTTTTATTTTTAATCACCAATCCTTTAATATTTCCATTTTCTCTTATGTCTCTTATTTGTGAGGCAAGTGGCTCAATTGCTATTGCAAATATAATTGGAGATAAAGGGTCCCCTTGTCTCGTTCCCCTACAAAGAGTGAATTTATCAGATTCTATTCCATTGATAAGGACCTTAGCCTCCGCTCCTATATATAAATTTTTCAAAAGATTAATAAATTTTCCACCCATATTCATTTTTTCTAATAGACCAAACATATACTGCCATTCTACACGATCAAAGGCCTTGAGGGCATCTAACGAGAGGACTGCTAATTTCCGTTTTTCTTTATTTGTTATATTTATGACATTCAGAACTCTACGAATAGCATCCTGCATCTGCCTTCCTGGCATAAATCCATATTGATCTGTGTGAATGTACTCAGTAATAAAACTATTTATTCTCTGTGCCAATATTGAAGAAAAAATCTTTTGGTCTTGATTTTGTAATGTTATTGGTCTATATGATGAGGGGAGGGTTGGGTCCTTATCTGGTTTTAATATAGTTATTATTCTAGCTGTTCTCCATGATTTTGGAATTTCTTCACCTTCCATTATTGAATTAAACAATTTTAACAGATGCCCTATAATATCCTCTTCCCAAATTTTATAAAATTCTGATATAAACCCATCGCAACCTGGCGATTTCCCTTTTTTAATTTTTTTAATAACTGATTTTATTTCCATTACTGATATTGGGGAATTAAGTTGCTCTTTATGGTTCTCTGTAATTTGACTAACTGGTAATGTATTTACAAATTTCTTAATGTTTGTATCTGGTGTTAATTCTGTCTTATATAAATTTATATAATACTCCATAAATGTTGTTACTATTTGCTGCTGTGAGGTTACTATTTTTTCATCTTCAGTTTTTACTGAAACAACTGTCCTCTTTATTGCTTTCTTTTTTACTGCATAAGATAATAACTTAGAATTCTTATTCCCATGTTCATAATAATTTCTCTTTAAATAGTTCATTGCTATCTGAGTCTTACTTGTGTCTAGTGCCTCTAATTCTGTTCTGGCTCTTTCTAGTTCAATATATACCTTTTTTGATCCAGATTTTTTATGCTGGTCAGAGAGATTTTTTATCTTATTTTCTAATTGTTCTTGCAATCTATTTCGTTCTTTTTTTAATCTGGAGCTTTCCATAATAAATTTCCCCCTTAAATATGCTTTTAGGGTGTCCCACAATAATGCAGATTGCATTCCTTCTTTATCATTTATTTCATAAAAAATCTTTATATCTTCCTTTATTTTTTAATGATTTATGTATTTAAACATATGTTGGAACTTAATCTCCAGATTCTAGGCTTATTTCTTACTACCTTGTTAGACCATGTGACTTTTATTGCTGCATGATCGGAAGTTATGATAGGAGCAAAATATATACTCTCTAGATGGGGTATCAAATTTTCTGAGATAAAAATATGATCTATCCTTGAGTAAGTGGCATATTTTTTTGAAAAAAAATGTGTAATCTTTCGTTTTGGGGTTTAAAAGTCTCCAACCATCTATTAAACCAGCTTTCTTAATTAATTTTTCAATTTTGCTTCCATCACTTGAAACTTTCCTTTTTTTGGATGTTGTGTCCAACTTTTGATTTAAAATACAATTTGTGACCCCACCCAAAAGAATATCACCCCAGGCAAATTTTTTTACCACTCTCAACAATTTTTGCATAAAAGCTGCTTGTCCTGTATTAGGAGCATAATAAGAACCCAATGTTAGCAGTTTATTTTCAAACTTTCCTTTTACTAGAATATATCTTCCTTCAGGATCCCTTATTTGGTCCATCACTTCAAGTTTTGAATTTTTTTTTTTTTGAGGATTATAGCCACTCCTCTTGATTTGTTTGTCCAATTTGCAAAATATTGGTCTCCTAGCATTGGGTGCTTTATAATATTTTTTGCTTGCTTCTTTTGATGTGTTTCCTGTAAAAACAAAACATCTGCCCCCAGCTTTTGAATCGTTTTCATGACCCGATACCTTTTAACTGGTGAGCCTAGTCCATTTGTGTTATACGATACAATACTAAGATTATCTAACATTACATGCTTGGATTATATAAACTGCAATAATAATCATTTTTGTCCTTTGAGATATTTTACGATTTGCCTTGTAATTACACTCGTCTTTACCTAAATTGAATTGTCTTGCTATATTCTCCCTTATTCCCCCTCTCCCTCTTCCCCTTGCTTCCCCCTCCCTCCCCTCCCCTCCCCTCCCCAATATAGGCTATGAGATGAAACCTCCAGCTCATAATAGTCTGAGCTGAGTCTAATGGGGTATGTGGAGCCAGGAGTTAAAACAAACTCCTGAGTTGAGATAACCCCGCCTTACAGCCCACCCTTGCCCTTAATTATAACAATATATAAAATGCAACATTCTCTTAACTCATAAATATACTGTTCATATGTCTATATTCTACATTATTCACTTCACTTATTTTTTAATTAACTACTTACACACTTAAACACTAATTTATTTTTTAATCATATTTACGCGTGAACTATTAGCTATTAACTACTGTTACATATATTTTCTATTCTTTACTAATAGACCTGCTCACATAGTTTCTGGGAGTTTGTTTAACAAACTGCAGCTGTTACATGTTGGCAGTTATCATCCTTTGCAGATAACAGCTCTTACACTGTCCTTGAGAAGTTCAGTAGCTTAGACCTTCAAGTTTTTTTCCCCCGTCTGCTTTTCTCCAGCGAAGCGGCATTCTCTCTAGCTGATCTGACTTCATCTCTGTCAAATGGCTCTCAGGAAGAGGAATTTTCTTTTGCTCAAAAAAGTCCACCAGTTGAGTAGTTGAAACGATAGTCTTTGATGTGTTCCCGTACTAGATAATCAGTTTGAAGGGGAAACCCCACCTGTATTTCACTTTCTTCTCCTGCAGAATTCTTGTATATGACCGCCATTGTTTACGTTTTTCCACTGTCTCTGGTGCGAGATCATGATACAATTCTACTTTCTGACCTTCAAATGCCAGTTCTTTGATGTTATTCAAAGCACGAAACACCTCTTCTTTCACAGCATATGATGCAAATCTCACAATTATATCCCTTATCCTTGATTGTTGTTTAGGTCCAACACGATGTACCCGGTCCACATCTCTATTTTTTATCTCCATATCAGGACAGAGTTCTTGGAACCAGTTCAAGACTATTTGTTTCAGATCACTGTCTCTCTCATTTTCCTTAAAAAATCTCAAACGAAAGTTCTGACGTCTTTGTCTATTTTCCTGGTCCACAACTCTGTCCCTTACGCGCTTCAACTCCTTTTCCAGTTCATCATTTCTAGACTGCAACCCCTGTGCCATTTCAAAAGCAGAATCAGCCGTCAGCTCTACTTTTTTTAATGCTCTCTTTGACCTCCAAAAGGGTTTGTGATAAGGGCGCAATAAGACTTTTCATATCGTCCTGTAAGTCTTTTCTTAATTGTTTAATAAGCAGTCTCATCTCATCGCTAGGTGAGTCAGCTTTTTTCCGCCCTCTCCCTTTTTTCTTCTTACCCGGCATGTCTGCTTCGCTCTCGGACTCCTCTGATGTCCTTGTTTTCTCTTCACACCCAAATTTAAGGCACAATCTCATACACTCTTAATTGGGATCAAATCAAGTTCCACTGAACTTTATGGAGCTTCTGAATAAACATTTATAAGATGGCAGTTTAATTAATCATATCATCAGTTGACAGCAAGGCTAACAACCTATTTACTGTATATAGTGTTCAACATTATGCGGAATCAATACCTTACTGTTTAATATACATAACTAATTCATTGTCTCTCTCTCTTCTCCTCCCAGAGGGAATGCCATTGGGTGATTGCCACGGGCAAGATGTAAATTTCTTCCTAAAGTCTCTGCATGAGAAATATTTAAATGACATACTATAATGAGAAAGATTGAAGCAAATATTAAGAATCACACCACAGCAGAAGAACATGGCTTTTGTCCCTGCCAGCCGCATCACCTCAACGTGCGGATTTAATTGTTGTTGGTGGTTATGGTAGTGGTGGTGTGTGGCTGTGAGAGGCCACCAGTGCAAGGACAGGCAAGTGTAAGATGGTGTCCCAAAGAAGAAGAAAAGGGGAAGAGATGGGGGAAAGCAGCAACTAATAAAAATAACATCAATAGCAGCAACATTAATGGAAAAGCATTTTAAATTTCCTTTGAAACAATTTTATTTTGTTTTGTCCATGGACATGCTGCCACTGTGGAAATAACAGCCCACTGCTATAAGTAAACACAGTTACACAAAATGGTTAATTAGGACTAACAAGTTCCTGATATATCTCCAGGGAATAACCATGTGCAAACATGGTAACACGTTTTAAATTTTGAAGTGCAGCATAGAGAGAATATTCGAGCTGACTGTAAAATATGATGCTTTGAGCTTCATAAAATTCAGCTGGATCCACAGTGGTTGTCTTTTGAAGTTTTTCTTTCAGTGTTTTAAAGTATGTCAATTTTTTATCTGTTTTATCAGGGTGACACCTTCTCAGATGATCCTCTAGCTTGGATGGTTTCATAGCATCATTGTTTAAAACTCTGTTGCCCAAAAGGCACATAAGCAGACATTTGACCAACAGGGATGAAATGAAGCCAAACTTCAAATAATCAACACTATACTTCATACATTTCTTTTTAGCCTTAACCAGAGTAGAAGTTATCTGTTGACAAAAATAAAGCTATTTACATATGATAAGACAGAGTAACTCAAAACTGATTCCTGCTCAGATGGTATATAAACATTTTAAAAATATTTAAAAATCATTTTTGGTAACATTGGAAATATCTTTAAAATATTTCTGAAAGTGTTGAAATGTCTGCCAAAATAGCTTACAGAAACATTTCTGAAAAATATTTTGAAGTATTATGTGATGTTTGGGTGAAGTAAATTCTGATTTAAATATTTAGTTAGGTAGATATAGAGAGGAATCAGGATAAAGAAAATGTAGCTTTTGTATTGGTACTGTGTAAGCATCAATGATGCAATTTCAAAGGGTGCAGACTGAGATGACTGGGTTCCTGGTTCATTCCTGGCCGTGCCATGTACCCATGAATCTTTTCTATAAAGATTTAAGTACATAATACTGATTGCTAAAACAATGAAGGGAACACCATTAGTAGAGATGGGCACGAAACAAAAAAAATGGTGTTTCGGTTTTTCATTTGTCGTTGAGAGGTCTGTTTCGGTTCGTTTCTGTTTCTCGTGAATTTTTGGAAAATTTTTGTTACCGTTTTTCATTTTTTCGTTTGTCGTTTCTACCCGCTTTTTGCGCGATTTTTAAAGTATTTCTGTGCGCAGGCATCCCCCAACGCCCCAGACCAGAGAGAAAACACTAAAAAAAAAAGGATGCTGGCAGAGACACAGTATAGACTAGGTATGCAGGGAGGCTGCAAAGGCAGTGGCGGGCGTTGCCCAGGGTGCAAGGCAGCCGCAGAGTGACTGCACTGCGGGGCAAGGGAGGGTACTCACCGAGAGGTACGCAGCAGTAACGCACACAGGGAGGCTGCAGGACTGAAGCTAGAGTCGCAGAGACAGCAATCCCACCCTAACTCCCACCAGAGACTGCAAGGAGGACGGGGCCTGCCAGACCTTTTTATGCCCTCTGTGGCTGCCAGACCTGCCTGCCCAGTCTGCAACCTGGGCATGCTATTGGTTGAACATGATCCCATCACATGGTTTGCCTCCATTTTGTGGCTGGTGCGACATCCATTTTAAAGGGAAAAGAAAAATACATTGCGATGGGAGAAGACAAAAACAAATGTTTTAAGGACCCCAACCCCCCTGGTAGGTATTATCAGACAATATAAATAATTATAGCTGCGTTTTTACAGATGTCCAGGGCATTTTTTAACATTTAAAACAGCTCATTTCATTGTGCGTTGCCATTAATGGAAACGAAACGTAACGACCACAATTTTCATGGTTCTGTTCGTTTCGTTGCATTTTCATCATAATTTTCGTTTGTCGTTTCATTACATAACGGAAACGACAAACGGTAACGGAAACGAAAAAATGTTCATTCCGTGCCCATCTCTACCCATTAGGGAAAACATGTGTACAGTAGTACCTTGGTTAAAGAGCATAATTGTTCCGGAAGCATGCTTGAAACCAAAATGCTTGCATATCAAAGCCAATTTTCCCATAGGAAATAATGGAAACTCAGATAATTCATTCCACAGCCCAAAAATATTTGATTACAATACTGTAATATAATACAAGGTACTAAATAAAATACAAAACACAGTACAGTACAAAATAAAAAATACACTACAGTACAAAGAACATTAACCTGCATTTGAAAACTTTTGTTGCAGGTGCAGAGGAGGGGGGGAGCCTAAATGGAGGGGTCTGTTTTAAAAATGGGGCTATGGGAGGAATCCCAGCTAGAGCTGAGGGGAGAAAAATCTCCATGGAGGGGGCTGTTTTAAAAATGGGGCAATGACGGGTGGGTGTGTCCTGGTTGCAGTGGTGGTGGCAGGGGTGGTGGCAGGGGTGGTGTGGAGAGGCCCCACAGAGGTGGCCACTTTGGGGACAGAGGTTGATGGGGGTGGCAACTGTTCATACCTTTACTGAGTCTGTTGCCCTTCCTTCAACTCTGCTGCTGCTGCTGCTGCTGCTGCTGCTTGAAACAGAAACTAAAAAAGACAATCACCCACTTCCAGCAGGAGGTGAGGAGATGCCATTGGCTTAGAGCACTTTTGATTATGTGACACACATGAGAGTGCTGGTATATCAAGACACTGCTTGGTAATAAGGCAAAAATATTCAGGAATTTTTGCTCGTTAATCAAAATGTTCGTAAACCAAGTTACTTGTTAATCAAGGTACAATTGTAATTATAGTTGATTTCAGTTTCAAACGACCGTGATTCGGATACAAATATCTGTCATGTGGCTGCAAAACACAAGTCCCAAACCTTTGCAAAATGGACTTTAAAAACATGCACATGGCGAGGATCAAGTTCTGTAAAATGATGCAATACCCCCACCCTCCACACACAATGCAAAATGGACTTTAAAGGTATGCACACCACAAGGATCAGTTCCCTACCTTTGCACCAAACAAAACAGTTTTAAAAATTCCAAAAATTGACCATTCAAGGATGAAGCCTTATTGATGACTCTATATAACATAGTTCAGAACAAGAGGGTGCAATAGGTTCTGAGGCACAAAGGTTGGGGCTGAATTTCCCTTCCCAAGGCAATGGCTTCAGAGGTAGTTGGGAGAGCCCCATGTCCCCATATAAGATCATAGTGTGCTGAATTCGGTCCATTCTTGTAGACTGACTCCATTGGGACTTATACCAACTTGGATACACTTCTGAAAGCCAGTAGTTTGACCTCAACTCGTTTATAAACGTATCATTTCCTTCATTGTCCCTCTGAAGTTTCTTCTTTTGTTCTGGAAATGCTTGTTCCTATCTCTGATGAGAACTGGGATAGACATACCCATTAAAGAGCTGAGGCTCCCCTCAATAGAGTTGGTGGGATGAATATCAAAAGTCTTGGTGTGATGATTCTGTGGGGACAGGGCTTGTGGTTGGACCTTTCTATTAGTAGGCCGTATGTCCTGTTGGGGTACACTGTCAATGAGTTGCTTGGTAGGTCGATCCTGATGATTCCCTGTCTTTCTATGTTATCTATATGAAACCACCGGGGGAGATTATCAAGGCTTTTGGGGTTAAGTGCCACCAGTATGCCAATGATACCCAGCTCTACCTCTCAAGAAGGCCCATGAAAGGGCCTTCTTGGCTGGTGCACCCAGACTCTAGAACTCCCTTCCACTAGAGGTCAGGACTGCCTCATCTCTGTTGTCTTTCTGGAAACAGGCAAAGAACGTTCTCTTCAGGCAAGCTTTCTCTGAATGATGGACTACCTATTATGTGTCTTTTATATGAATCGATGGGATCACATAGACTTTGTGTTTATAACTACTTATAACATTATGTGCTTACACTGACACTATGTTTTAGATGTTAGTTTCCATCCCTCATAACTTTTACATAACTTTTACAATCTTTTAAACTGTGCACGTTTTCTTGTAGCTTTAATGTAATGTTGACTATTAATGCTCAATTCCCTGTTCTCAATACCTGAACATGTCTTAATTGTATGGGGCTGTATATTATCCTTCATTACTGTAAGCCACCTTGGGTCCTTTTCCAAGGAGAAAGGTGGGGTAAAAAATACTGTAAAATAAATAAATAATAAACAAACAAACAAAAACACGCTGCTCTCCTTTTCTCCTGGAACGAGTCACTTCTTCTGTTTGTGAATCAAAAGGAACATTCTTCTCCATTCCATTCCACAAGTCTGTAGTCTCTATGTCATAGATCCATAGATCTTTGACCCATTCCATAGATCCATATTTCAGCTCTCTGTTCCAAATATTCCTGGGCCTTCTTCCCACTTCCCAAAAGCAGGACCTGGGAAACTGATTGCTTTCTCCATGCGGTTAAAACAAAGAGTGAATAGTTCCCAATGTCTCTCCATTTAGGAAGAAATGGACATTAAAATGGCCATTGAGATTATGATAGCAAGTGTAAAAATATTCACACAAGAAGGGGATTCTAACTAAAGCCGTATGAACATAGGGCTGAAATATGGATCTATGGAATGGGTCAAAGATCTATGGATCTATGACATAGAGACTACAGACTTGTGGAATGGAATGGAGGAGCCACTGGCCAGGAAAGGGATCTTGAGGTTATGGCAAGCAGCTGTTAGAGAGATTGATTCTGTGCTGGGGGGGTCACTGAAAAATGAAGCTGCCAGCCTCATAATGCCACATTATGTAGTAGAGTGCCTACTTTTTGTCATTGCACATCAAAAGAGGTATTGAAAAGCTGGCAAAAAGGGCAGCTGCAGGCAACCAAAATGATCAAGAACCTGGAACAGCTCCCCTAAAGAGACAAAGTTACAATATTTTGGGCTCTTTCGCTTAGGAAACAGGTGAGTAAAAGGAAATATAACAAAGATTTAGAAAATTATTCTCATGGTAGAGAAAGTGGCCAGGGAGATACCGTTCTCCCACTCTTGTAATACTTCAACACAAGGTCATCAAATAACGGTAAGTGACAAAGTAATTAATCTCAGACAAAAAGGAGGATTTATTTACACAATGCACAGTTCAACTACAGAAACCACTATTTTCTACTACAGGATTGGATGTGTTAATACAGGATGTAGACATGAGTACCTAATTGGATGGGGGATAAAGCTATCAACGTGATCAGAGAGACCCCCAAAGTGACCATGTGATCACCTTCAGTATTAGTAAGAGCCCAAAAGAGATGCAAAATGGACACATGCACCTCTACAAAAGGCATGATTGGTCCTTTAGGCTTTCCATTATTTTTTGGTAGTGTGAAGTGTATGGAGGGTAACTCTCCAACGCCTTGGGTACAAATGCCCCATGTCACTGGAAATTGCTCACCTCTGGGCTAGATGCTAGCCATCTGATTTGGTCATTGCGAGAAAGAAGATGCTAGTCTGGAGAAGCCTAAAACAAAAATTCTCATCATATTGTTCCTATGTTGTTATTCCAACTGTATAGAATTCTGAAAATAAAACAGGAGGAGAAATGTGTTCTCAAAGGCTTTCATGGCCAGGATCTGATGGTTGTTGTGGGTTTTCCGGGCTGTTTGGCCATGTTGAGAACATGGCCAAACAGCTCTTAAAACCCACAACAACCAAAAGGAGGAACCTTTATGTAGTGCTCACCTCATTCCAGTGTATCGCCCTCATGAGCAATATGCAGACTTCCTACTAGCATTCTGGCCATCCCTGCCTTGCACTGTTGGAAGATCTGACATTTTGGGATTGCTCCCAGGATCTCACAGCTAGAGTGGACAATCTGAGCCACAACATGTCAATTTCAAGAATATATAATTTTTTAAAAAACTGCTCAGAGTTTAGGAACTCCTTGTTTTAGTCTTATCTTAATGGTCTTGGCTCTCCCAAAACCATAGCTGCTATCCTTGCCCTTCTGGTCTGAAAGAACACTTTTGAATGGATGTCACAAAGGCTGCTTACAAAACAACAGCACCTGTTGAGTGGTGCTGCATGTAATATGTCATTGCCTCCTCAATGAGCCCTGCTTAGCTCACAAGCCCTACGTCCTGTTG
The DNA here is from genome assembly GCA_029282475.1 of Phrynocephalus forsythii. NCBI lineage: Eukaryota > Metazoa > Chordata > Lepidosauria > Squamata > Agamidae > Phrynocephalus > Phrynocephalus forsythii. The sequence goes on from JAPFRF010000002.1 coordinate 31,723,850, forward strand.
ACTGGAGGAGAGTAATAGATGACCACGTAGTGAAGAGATGTATCTTTTTATCTTCTTATAAAGTTTAGGAAAATGAGAGATTGAAACTTGGCTGTTTCCTCCTTCACCTCGATGCACGTAATTACTTCCCCCGCTTTTTTGACCTGAGAGACACAAAAAGGAAATAAAAAGTCAGTGGAGATAATCACTGTAGAAGAAGTTTATTATGATTATAATTTGCTCTGCTCTTTTAATTTTATATCAAATAGCACTTGAGTAATTGCATCACATATTATGGACAGGAAGTACCAAGAGATGCTTTGATACATCTAAATAGGCATTTGAAGATATAATTAGTTTTAGGAAGCATTTATTATTTAAACAATCAAGTCAATTTGCTCGAAAGCTGAAGATTCAATTAAAAATTCAACTTCAATAATACACGAACAGAATACTTCTTCTAAATGTTAAATTCAGTCTTGGCTTTTTCTCCCCCATTTAAACTTATAATTAAATATATAAGGTCTATTATTTATTAGATGTGTGGGTAAGGAGCAGATGTTTCAAGAGTTCAGAGCATCCTTAATTTTTGAGTGCTTTTTCATTTCATAAATACACAGGGAAACTACGCTTACTAAGTATTAAGAAGCCCAACTGTCCTTAAGGCTTTATTGTCTTGGTTAAACCCCACTAGGACTGTACAGAGACTTTAGCAAAGGTCCAAATAAGTAATTGAACCCCAATGATTTACCCTGATTGGTATAAGATCTGGATCAAAGATGGAATTGCCAGATTTGGTTCTGGAGTGAAGCAAAGTGAAATTACAAATCAATCTGGATTTGGAGTGAAAATCAAATGGGATGGGGCACAAATTGCTTCCCAATTCAATTGTGCCCTGGTTGTGATTTTTTCCTCTTCTTTTTCTTATTTTCTTTCTTTAACAAAAAGCAAATGGTAAAGGCGCTTAGTGCTTCAATGAGCTGGTACAGTTTAGTGGGTGAGAGCATGTAGCTGGTAAACAGAGGGGTGTCCTCCCCAAACCCGAGGTGTTTTCCAGTGGACATCAGTGGGAGACTTGACAAAGTTTAGAACTAGGCCACAAAGAGAATTGGATCAGACCTATAATGCTACAGATCAGATTTTAATGCCTGTGAAGATTCTCAGTCATCCAGATGAGGCTATCTGGAAGTTGAGTCATGACTAAAGAAGGGCACGAAATGGGAAAATAGCATTTTGTTTCATGTTGTTTCTTTAGTAGTTTCATTTTGTTTCATTTGTAGCATTTTGTTTCATGTTGTTTCTTTAGTAGTTTCATCATGAAATGAAATGAAAGGAAACAAAATGGTATGATCCACTAGGTCCTAAAGGACTAAAATGGCAGGGGAGCCTCCTCAAACTCTTCCCGGTAAGCCCCTAAAATCTGGCAAGGTTTGGGAGTCAAGGGGCTAAGTTATTAAGATCCAAAGGAGATGCCCCTAGGAAAAAATATTTCTAATTGGATTCAGAAGCTAATTGCTCGCCCACGGCTTCATAACTCAGCCCCCTGAAACCCAAACCTTTCCAAATTTGAGGGGCTTACCTAGAATAATTCCCCTGCCATTTCCTCTAGGATGAATCATTTTGAAATCGCTATTTCATCATAAAACACTATTTTCCCCCTCTAGGACAAATCATTTCATCCTAGAGGGGGAAAATGGTGTTTCATCATGAAATGAAATGAAACACATCCTACTGTTTAATTAGGTAATGAAGTAATTCATTACCTAACAAAACGATGAAACAGCATTTCAATTTTTGCTTCGTGCCAATCTCTAGTCATGACAACTGAACTCCAGAAAAGAACTCCAGTTGCCATGACTCAACTTCCAGGTCAGATTGGAATCTATTCTGAAGCCCTGAATTCGCCTCCAAAGTACATCAAGGGACTTGTGCCCTAATTCTAAATATGGCATGTTTCTTCCATGGATGGTTAGTTGATGTCTCATTTAAAAAGAAATATCTTCGTTTCTTCCAGGAAACTTTTGATTCATACATTATGCAACAAGGACCTAAGGGCAATTATTTTCTATTGCACAAACATTTTCTTGGAATGTCAACCTTGAACATTTTGCAACACAAGAGGATATCACAGTAAAAAGCTGTGCAATATATTCAGGTTTATGAAAACGTTTTTCTTTTTGGGAGGGGGAAGTTTCGTTTCCTTCCAGTTTGTTTTCTTGAAAGAGTATATCATTTATACTAATTGGCAAGTGTCCAGAATCCATAAACTAAAACACAAACAACAACAGTAACAAAGTTTACCATTACAGTTTGTTTGAATTTCTCAGGATGATACCATCTTCTAGCAGTTATATCGGTAGCTCCTAACGTTGGGTAACCAAGTGTTCTTAGACTGCAATTCCCAGAAGCCTTCACTACCATGCATGCTGGTCTGGATTTTGGGAGTTATAGTCCATGAGCACTTGGGCTACTCAAGCATTGGAACCACTGAATTACATATTATACTCCGAGCCCTTTCTGTGGGCACCCAACATCAAAGCAAAAAAACAACAACAAAAAAACAAAGTGTTCTGCTTATATACCGCCCCATACCACTACAAGTAGTCTCTGGGCGGTTTACAATTTTTTAATTACAGTGTGCAGGCTACACATTGCCCCCCCAGCAAGCTGGGTACTCATTTTACCGACCTCGGAAGGATGGAAGGCTGAGTGAACCTTGAGCCTGCTACCTGGGATTGAACCCCAGGTCGTGAGCACAGTTTTACCTGCAGTACAGGCATTTAACCACTGCACCACGAGGCTCATACATCACCCCTTCACATCCACTTGTATTCAGGTTAAAGTGCTACACTGGCACTTTGGGAAAAAATATTGGGCTTTGAATCACAGTTTGGCCACTTGGTCTCTAAAAGGTTCGCCATCACTGTATTACACTATCTATTATTTTAAAATGTTAAGACATAAAACATACATTTGTCAACAAAGATGATACATTGGTACCCTGGCTTACAAACGCTTTGGGTTATGAAAAACTCGGGTTACAAAAAGAAATTTCTGGAAAGGGGGATGTATTGGTTTATGAAATTTTTCAATGGAATGCCCCAGGTTACGGCTTTCAGGCGCAAAAATCCACAGCCACCCAAAAGCCAGCTGATTGTCCAAAAGCTATTCACTTTGGCTTTTTCACCGCCAGCTCCTTCTGTTGGGGTGGTCGCCCAGCTGGCTTTCAGGCATGCAGCACGTCTTTACCCTCACCCACTCCTGAAAAGGAGGCAGGCAGCACAGAACCTGCTCCAGGAGCCAGGTCAGGGTGCCTGCTTCTGGCTGCCGGGTCAGGACTGCATGCGGCTTCCCTGATCCAGGAGCCGGGAATCTGCCTGGTCTGGCAGTCCGAAGCAGGTGCCCCGACGCAACTTCTGGAGCAGGCTCCATGCCACCTGCCTCCTTTTCAGGAATGGGTAAGGGCAAGTGTTGAGGGGGGGTGGAGAATTTCATACCCCGAAGTGCAGTTTCTCATAGGAATGCATTGAAAACTAATTGACCCATTTACCCCTTTTTAACTGTTTTCTGATCTCCAGAATGGATTAATTGGTTTTCAATGCAGTTTTCATGATACAAAGTGTCCTGGGGAAATTGATTTATTTTGTAAACCGGGGTACCACTGTATATATTAAAAATAAAACCAATTAAAGAATGATGTGGACGGGTCACTTTCGGTGTCGGTAGCTATACATTTTGGAATTTTTAAAAGGTAATTCTTATACTGATTAACTTTTTAATAGATATACACAAAAGAAAAAAAGTAATTCCAATCAATTGGAATTATATATATTATGTATGGTGCAATCAACCAAAATGTATTTGTGAAAAACTGCATTGAATTTGATTTGTTGAGAACAGCACACCATGTGAATCATACTATGTGGCAATCATTTCAACCAATGAAGCATTTTTAGGTTTAAAGAATCAGTACAGTAACCCCCCACCCATCGTGAGGATTAGGGACCCACCCTACCTGCGATGCATGAAAATCCGCGATATGCGGAAGTGGGTGGGGTGGGGCCTGGGGGCGGGGGGGCGATCGTGCGCCTGTCCGAGAAGTCTTGGGGCGGCGCATGCCGGTGGCGGCAGGGGGATCTGACCTCCCGCCGTCGCCTGCCCACGCCGCCCGAGACTTCTTCTCCGGGGCTGTCTCCATTGAAATGCATTGCCAATGCATTTTGATGGAGAAAATTTTCCCCATTGGAAAACATTGGCTCAATTCTTTCCAATGTGGAAAATTTCTCCATTGAAATCCATTGACTCAATGCATTTCAATGGAGATCGCCGCCCCCTCCCCCCCGCACAGCCCCAAGGCTTCTCGGAGGAGCGCAGGGGGTGGCGCGGAGCGACCCAATCACCCCCTGCCCCCCCACGCAGCTCCGAGGCTTTGCGGAGGGGCAGCACGGAGCGACCCGATCGCCCCCTGCTGCCCCCCCCGCGCAGCTCCGAGGCTTTGCGGAGGGGCGGCGTGGAGCGACCTGATGCCCCCCCCCGCACTGAGGCGCAGGTACTGCGATCCCACAATGTAGTGACTGTATCCCTTTACACAAACTAGTCAGTTTTCAGACCTGCATTTCAATGTTTGCCCTACCTGTCCAGGCTATAGTGAGGCAACAGGTGGTTGCTTTGTCTTCCTCATTTTTATGAAAGTCTTTGCATTAGAAAATGATTAGAAATCTATCTACCTGTATAATCACTTGGAATGTAAATTCTAAAAGATGCATGTTGCATCTTTACAGTCATGACTGACTCTTCATGACCCCATTTCCATTGGGTTTTCTTGGCAGGAATACTGGAGTGGTTTGCCAGTTCCTACTCCAGGTGCCTGCAGCACCTGGTATTCCCTGGTGGTCTCCCATCCCAGTACTAACGAGGGTATGCTTAGGGCATCTAGGCAGCTTCGAAAAGAAGAGAAAATAATACCATTCCCTTTAGACTTCTAATTTTTTGATATCCCAAACCTCTAACATCGTCCCAACATTCCACTTATGTCTGTTTATTAAAAAGATTTACTATTTGGCTGTGGCATGTCCTATGTTAGGCTAAGAGAGACGTTACCTCTACTGTAGCTCCTCTCTCCTTTAACAAAACCACTGATTCAGAAGCGAGGTGAGTCACTGCTGTCCTGCAACCTGCATTAAGCAGACAGAGCCAATTTTACTGAAACTATGGTTGTTGTTGCTTTTAAAAACTCATGTTTCAACTTTAATAGAAAAACTATGTCTGTTTTATTTTTGTTCACTATCTCATCGGGATTGTGGAATCCAACGATCATTGGCCACTTTGGCATCCAACTTCTTTCAAAAGGTGTGTTAGCTTCTTATCCCTACCCCGTGATGATCTCATCCTAGATGACTGCAGCAACTGTTCTGTATCTGTGATACTCTTACTGTCAGGTGATGCAACCTTTAATATAACATCTGCTTATCATGCCGGGGGTGGGGCGGGGTGAAGATTTATTGTAGCACGAATGCCATATGGGGAACAGAAATGTAACATTTCTATTAAACCTTCTAGGCTATTTTTGTTTTTGTTTTAAAGTGTTTAAATTATAAATGGTGCTTTAAATCTGTTGCTCTGCCATTTTACCTTTGATGTTAGCTGCCTTGAACTCTTCTGAGGATCAGAGGGAGATCAATATTTTTAAAAAGTAGTGGGGAAAATATTAGCAATCTGTAATCTTGAATATACACAGTAGGAGAAGCCAGGAAGCTCAGTGCCAGATAGGATGGTATTTTCAACAAGCATCTATCACTCTGATGTTTACCAGTTTGAACAAGTTTGATGTATCCTGATGATTTTTTTTCCATTAGGAAGCAGCTTTCTTCCTACACATTAGCAGGCTGGAAAAAAATACGGACAGCCTTTGACAGACTTCTTCCTCTGTTGCTTTTTATGGATGTTAATAGTTTCTAGTTCCTCTTCTGCTTACCTGGCCAAAGGAAATGAAAATCCTGCTGGTGCGTGTCACTAAGAAAAGATGTCACCACCAATCTAACAAACATACACATGCTAGGGACTCTGAAAAAGACATCCCTTCAATTATGTTATACAGTCTAACTATGCCTTGACTCACAGATTTGTTATAATGTGATCTTTGATGGATCAATATGAACTTCATTGAACACAGGAGGGCAAATGCATGTACCCTATTTTTATTCCATGGTCATAAAATTCATTCATATCCAGTTGAGGATACAGACAATACACAACACAACACGGGCAATACAATATCCATATCCAGACAATACGCAATACAATATGGACAATACAAGTGGTGAGATTTGTTAAGACATGAATGGGACTCTCACACTGTTACCATATCTTTGTGTGTGTGTGTGTGTGTGTGTGTGTGTGTGTGTGTGTGAGAGAGAGAGAGAGAGAGAGAGAAAGAGAGAGAGAGAGAGAGACAGAGACAGAGACAGAGACAGAGAGACAGAGAGACAGAGAGAGAGAGAGCGTGGGTGGGTGGGTGTGGGTGTGGGTGTGGGTTTAAAATGGTAAGAGTTGTTTATGGTGAGAGTCTTTCAAGGGAGCAACGCTTTTAAAACCATGAGTAGAGATTTGCAATTTATTGCATTGACAACTTCCTACAAAGCTGTCAGTATGGCCTCCACAGCTGCCTTGTGGCACTATGCTCCTCTCCTTCAGCTGACCGGGCCACATACCAGTTGCCACATGCTTTTGGGGACCTTTGTCCTCAGAGGTGCACTGCTCTGTGAAACAGTTCAGCCAGCCCTGCACTGCCTCAACCAGCAGCAGACCACTCTGGGGAGGAGTTAGATGCATATTTGAGGGTATGGATACACTAGCAGAAGGGAGGGAGTCAGGCTTCCTAGGAACAATACAGTATAATCCAGCTTGACCATTCCCACAGAAATGGCTCCTGTTACTATCATGAAGGTGGCTTAGACTGTTACTTCACATCCCTCTCATCGTTGTTTGCCGTCCCGCTTGGGACCGGTACAATTTTTTTTTACTGCACGTCCACTGCTTGACGCCGGGAGTTCGTCCCGACCATGCCCCCTGAACTGGGATTTAAGCGTGATGAGCCATACCTCTCCCTGACCTCAAGAATTCTTTTGTCTCAGTTCCTGTTGTGAGACAAGTGCCCATGAAGTAAGGCTTGTCACGCAACATGCACATTCTCCATCTAGTAGCAGGAGTGTGAAGTTGCATTCTCCAGTACAATACCAATGGCGTAAACAATACATCGCAGAGAGGGAAGAAGGCATAAAACCTCAAACTTTGCTGCTTAACGCATGAAAGGCAAAGTTACGGAGAATCAAAAGATCAAAAAATGGAAGGTCGGACCAGAAACAAAAAAGGGAAAACGAAGGCAGGGAAGTACAGATGTTGTCATGAAACAAGGACGTGAAGTAACAGTCGTCACAATACCATCAATCATGCCCGTGGGTAAACGGAAACAGGGACAGAACCGGGACAAGACCATGTGACCACGAATGATGTTATCACGAAACGAACATAATCTCGGAACGAGGAAGGACGTGAAGTAACCGTCTTAATAAGCAAGCCACTTCAGGATATTGGCAAATAAATAACTTTTCCTGCTCAGTATTGGATAGGGGAAGTTCAAAAACTTTTTGTTTGTTTTTACTGTATGGGGACTGTTGTTGGTGCACTAGATAAGTTATTATTATTTTAAAATTATTTGCTTTCTCTTAAAGGGCCAGTTGGAGCTAAAGACAGCGCCATGGATTTAATTACTGGCAGTTTTTTGACTTTAAGGTAAGGCAAAGAAAACAATTTTCAAGTTTTTAAAATAACTGATGTAGCACGTCAGCAATTATCTCCATACCATATAGTTAAAAGTTGTTGTTTTCCACTTTCCTTGAAACATGCCAAACAGGGAAAGTGATGAATTTGCCAATATCCTGAAGTGGCTTGCATACTTATTATGACAGACACATTTGCAAACTTGAGTCCATCCATGCTTACACCCCAAATTCACAATTTTGTTAAGGTTGAACAAGATTGTTTCAAATTTGCAGACATGTGGGAAATAAATGCTTACACCAGGCCTTCAGAGGCCCTATAAAACAGATCTTATTCTGTGTGGGCCGGGAAGAAAGTTGACGAGGAAGATTTCCCACTTAACTTTGTTAAGTGAAAAACAGCCCATTAGAACCTTGACAACAAGGAATTTTGTTACGCCTTAAAACCAAACATTATTATTTTTTATTTTTTATTTTTTTATTTAAGGAAATTTGGCTAAAGCTTTATGTGGCTTGCAACTTCTTCAGAATGCAAGTGCACAAAACTCCCTGAAATTGTACCTAAAATAGAAGTCACTAGTCTTTAAGGGGCCATGAGGCTCACTGTTAATGAAAGAATTGTTCATTCATTCATTGTTGTTTTTGCTGCCACAGACTAACATGGCCACCTCTTGAAAATTAAAACCATAAGATGCATTCTGGGATCAGCACAGGGTTTTCTATAGGAATGTTCACCAGCATCAGGGGGAAGTGTCCAAAAGAGGGAGAGCAGAGATATTTGTGCATTTCAGGATCTGCTATAGAGCAGTTCAAGAAGCACCCATTTGACATCAGGTCGGTTCAAACACTCCTATGAGTCAGTGAAGTCTTCTCTGGTGTTTAGGGGGTTTGCCTCTACACAGAAAGGTCTAGCCCATTCCCAGGACATGTTGTCCTCTATAGTATACCTCCATCTCAGCTCTTTGTTTTCTTCCATTCCATTTCTCTCTGCCACCTCCCCATTCTGGAAACATACAAATAGCTGCAGAAATTGGTTCAAGCCATCTCCAATTCATGGCAGGCCAGCTGCATTGATAGAGTAGAAATTTAGGTACCAATGAGATCATATGGTACTCACTCCTACCTATGGTTTCCTGATCATGAAGTGTGTACACCAGGCAGGGGAGAGGAGTTCAGATATTCTTGAGCATTTAAAAAGGAAGGAAATAATACAAACCTTTGACCATCCATATGTTATCCCGAATATTTTGTTTCTGTAGAAGAAATCATGAAGACCTCAACACTGACCCCAAGGGGTTCTTTGTAGATTATTCAGGGGGCAGTGTAAAAGCCTCTATTTTCATATAGAGAGGAATAACTTCAGGCTCTACAGGACAAGGAATCCTGCACATTGAGAGAGATCAAATGAACAAACAGAGAGGTAGGCCCACAAACCTCTGGATGTACCCAGTCACCCTTAGGTTTGCAGCAAGTAGGGTGAGGGCCACTGGGTAGAGAAGGGTCTACATGACCAAAAAGTGGATTTTTGTTCACACTGACAACCTGACTTAGAATCCTGAGCTGGCCTCATTGTGATGCTTCCATGGTTGCCATGAGTGCAGCTCCCACTAGGAGCACCTCCATGCTGGCTCAGCTCAGGAAAAGGCCGCAGTGGGGGGATATAGAAAAGATGGGATTGTGTGAGACCCGAGGTGCCCAGAACATGGCCCTCTTGCTGGGCTTGATCCTGAATCTTCTGGAAGAGAAGCCTGTGAGCTCCGCTAACATCAGCTTAGCAGTAGCAGCAACTATATCAGAGCCCCTAGTAATGGAATCGGGTGAGGGACTAAAGAAACGTGGCAAAGGGGGAACAGCTCAAATAGAGGACCTGGCCTTTTGAAGAGTCTGGGTGTGGGGAGGAGAAGCAGCCCTGAGAAGATGGACTGCAGGATCTCTGGCATGGTTAAAATGTGCAGCTGCTGGTGCTAGCGGTGGTAAATGAGTCGGGGGGGGGAGGGCACACATCTCTCTATATGCATGTTGGCAGCAGCTGCGGCTTCTGACAAGATTTGCCTAAGCCTTGCCCCTTGAGTCATTTTCTGTCCAAGGCCCATTGACCCGGCCTCCCTTTGGCCTCACCACCAGACGCTGGTCGTATGTTCCAGGGATTCTTAGTCGTGCTGACCTTATCTTTTGATTCCCCCGACGGAGGTGGAGCCTGTTTGGCTGGGCCACAAACGTTCTTCTCGGTGATGAAAATGAGATGCTGGATGCGTTAGGCCAGATATTTACAAGACTGAGTAAGAGTCGTGATTCCTTGAATAACACTTAATCATCCCTCTTCAGGATGTAATGTGTCTTCTTTCAACTGCCTGCCCTAAATTTGATATGCAATCAGTGGGAAGAAGGTGACACATTTGTGCAGTGACTTATTATGAAACCAAAAGAGAACTTCTTAAAAACAAGGAGGATAATGCCAAGAGGAACTCCACACAATGTGGTGGAGGTGGTGGGGGTTTGACATTCCAGGTGAGAGAGGTAGGGAATGAGCTGAATTATCTTTGAATCCTTGCGTTTCAAATCCAGAGATTTGAAGCAAAACAAGTTGGGGAGCGGTGCGGCCATCCAGAGAGACACTTCAAAATTAAGCACCGATGACATGAACAAATTTGTGACTGGGGCAGAATCTTAAACCTCTAACTGCCCCCCCCCATCAGTCAGATTTGTGGGCATACATGCCCCCTTTTAGAGGAAAGGATTGACTTTTTGTTGGGAAAAAAGAGTGATGTTAGTTATTGAAAGAGTACATTGTGTTTCTTATATTTAATCCCATTCGCCTGCCTTTTGCATTCCTTTTATCTTCGTAACACTGCTGTAAAGTAGGCAGAGTGTATGTCTGTGAAGATTCTCTGTCATCCAGGTGAGGTTATCCAGAAGTTGAGTCATGGTAACTGGACTTGTTGAAGCTGCTTGGATGAGCAGCACAATGTTTCAATCTCTCAAGAAAAGAAGTCTAGTTGCCATGATTCAGCATCCAGATAAGCAGACTTGGAATTGTCTCTGCAAGCAGGTTGGTCTAGATCAGTGGTTCTTAACCTGTGGGTCCCCAGATGTTCGTGGACTGCAACTCCCAGAAATCCCTTCCAGCACAGCAAGTTGTGGCTTCTGGGAGTTGTAGTCCAGGAACATCTGGGGACCCACAGGTTGAGAACCTCTGATCAAGTGGTTTCTTCATGGGCAATCAGTAAGCTGATCAGCTAAACTGGAAATTGAACCTCTGGGTTGGAAAGATAGGCAGGATATCTCTCAATGCCACTTGGAGGGATTGCATAAGCAGGTGAAGGCATCTGCTTGGGAATACCCTGAAGCCAATGGTGAGCCACTGCGTGAGACAGAATGCTGGACTGGATGGGCTGTGGCAAGGCTGTTCTTATGTTCTTATGAACTGCTTTTTCCTTATCCTAATCCATCGTTCTAACCCCTCTAGAGTGAATATGAATATGATTTTATTCTATCTACATTCTATAATGGTGAATCATTTTCAGGAGAAACTTCTGTCTTAGGACTGAATGAATGTGCCAACTGCATCTCATGGGAAAACATTAGGAACCACCTCCTCTCTCCCAGCACATTTTGGCTCAATGAAAGTGAAGCAGACTGTCATCTCAGTCTTTTGCGTTCACAAGAGCTTCTGGTCCATTCATTTCTCAGAATTCATTATCTCAGACTTCTAATCTATTGGAAGTTTTTCTATTGACAGCGTCCAGCAGGACTACAAAGTTGGCTTTAAATTGCATTGGTCCCTTCTGCCAAACTGCTGAATAGCTCAGTGGTTTAGGTCTCTGGCTGTCGAACCAAGAGCTGAGAGTTTGATTCCCCATTATTCCTCCTGGACAGGAGCTGGACTTTATTAAATAGAATATAGACTGGCAGAATAATTGAGTAGACAAAAATTCACTTTCATTTTGAAAGGCACGAGGAAAGAATGTAAGGAGCATGTTTCCTTACAATTAAGTAACTTCATATTTGGTAATCAATTTCTGGTAATTCTATATGTTTCTCAGATGGAAATCCGACACATGAGAATGAAGTTGAATTTGGAGAATGCACAGTTACATGTGGTGAGTAAAACAAGCAGAATAAACCATGTACGTTGGTGGTGGTGCGGGAACAATATGCCCACATTAATTGTTTAGCCATTGTAATTTGCATGCCCTCATTCACTTCTCATTGATTTCAGTGGTTGATAACTGTAATTAGTGAAAACAATCCAGTTGATTGTCATGACAAATTTAGGTCAGATTGGTTGTTAATTTCACAGCCTGCAAGATCCTTTTAAAAACGCCAGCACCTTTTATTTTATTTTATTTTATTTTATTTATTTTTGACTCGTGAGCTGCCTTCACCAAAGTAACAATTTTCTCTATTTGTGAACATCTGTGAGACGTTCAGAGGCTGAAAGGCCATCTGAGGCACCTCACAGATGTCTTCCCACATACAGTGTTGCCGGCTCAGTTAAAACAAATTGCTTCTTTCCATCAGTCTGCTTTGTGTTCACCCCTTCACACAATTTATTCGCTGAGCTCAAGGATGGTGGAGATTTCAGTGAGGAGTGGAAGTACCTGAGTGTTCAACTACACAATTGGATAGCCATTGTCCAGTGCAAGATGGCTGTTTTTGGACAAAGCAAACAGAAAATGGCCGAGTCGTTAACATTTCTTAGTAGTAGAGATGCGTATGAAATGGAAATGGCTTGCAGACACAGGGCCTTCTCGGCAGCTGCCCCCAAGTTATGGAATGCCCTCCCAAGTGAGATCCACCTGGCACCAACATTGATGACATTTCGGCGCCAGGTAAAAACCTTCCTGTTCCAGAAGTTTTTTAACTGATACAATATAGACTGTGGGTCCTCTGATTGCAATTTTAGTGTAATGATTTTAGTGTAAGTTTTTATTATTGTTTTAATTATTTATTGATATCTGATGTTTTAACTGTTTTAATTTTTGATTGTAAGCTGCCCAGAGACCTTTGGGTAGTGGGCGGCATATAAGTGGTAAAAATAAATAAATAAATAAATAAATAAATAAATAAATAAATAAATAAATTTTTATTTTCATTTTCCCCATTTCTTTTCATTTTGGTTGAAATAATTTTTTAAAGTTTTGTTTTTTCACTTTTTCATTTTTCATTTTTTAACTCTTTGTGGCAAGCAGTGGTGGCAGAACGGCTGTGAAGACATTTTTTAAAAACCTGCCGCTTCTCCCCTAATGTGCCTGATTGCGGGGGAGCACACGTCATTTAAAATGTCTTTGAGGCACAAAGGCAAGTGCTTGCCTCGGTGGCTAAAGACATTTTAAAGGACCCACCACTTCCTCCACAATCGGGTGTGTTGGGGAAGAAGCGGCAGGTCATTTAAACTAAAGACATTTTAAAGGACCCACAGTTCTCCCCCAATGTGCCCCATTGGGGGGAAAGGCATGGGTTTTTTAAAAAGTCTTCGAGCCACCGAGGCAAGCACTTGCCTTGGTCGCTAAATACATTTTAAAGGACCCACGCTTCTCCCCCAACATACCCAATTGGGGGGAAAGCAGCGGGTCATTTAAAATTTCTTTCTCCCCCTATGTGCCCGGGGGGGGGGTTAAAATGACTTTGAGCCACCGAGGCAAGTGCTTGCCTCGGTGGCTTAAAGACATTTTAAATGACTCACCATTTCTCCCCATCAGGTGTGTTGGGGGAGAAGCAGCGTTTTTTTTAAAAAACGCTTTGGCAACAAACAGCGGTGGTGGAACACACCCCTTGCCACGAAGACTTTTTTAAAACCTGTGGCTTCCCCTCCAATGTGCCTAATTGGGGGGGGGAGGAAGCGGTGGGTGATTTAAAATGTCTTTAGCTCCCGAGGCTGCCTCGATGGCTCAAAGACATTTTGAAAACCCCATGCCTCCAAGCCTTTTTAAAAACCCAAGCCAGGTAGTTTACAAAGAGAATCTGGTTCTCTTCAAATTTTCTGGGTGTTACTTTCCTAGTGAGACAGAAAGCATTTAAAGTTCCCTTCCATTAAAGCAGTATTTTCTTTCGGGAAGTGTTTCCAATGCTGAATGACATATATTTTTCAAATTTGTTATTTCTGCTGCAATCTAGTGCATAACCTTTGCTATGAAGTACTTTGTGGAACTTGATATCTCTTTCCATGTGTTTTCACACTTTTATCATACCTACATGATGTCTTTCCTTAGTTTTTTTATATTACAAGCAAGTCACCTTTGAATATAATAGCCTTTGAACTGCAGAGCTGGGAGGGACCTTAAAGATCATCAAGTCCTGCCCTTATCAAGGAAGCACAGTGGGGAATCGAACTCCCAGAGACCCTAAACCACTGAGTTTTCAGGCAGTTACATATTGGAAATTATCAACAACTATTTATTTTATTTATTTTATTTATTTTTAATATTTTTACCCCACCTTTCTTCTTGGAAAAGGACCCAGGGTGGCTTACAATGATGAGGGACAATATAAGTCCAGAACATTTAAGACAGGCATGGTCCAAACTTCGGCCCTCCTGATGTTTTGGACCACAACTCCTAAAATTCAACGCCTGTATTTCCAATGGCAAAGGACTGTGGGACAGGAGGGCCGAAGTTTGGACATACCTGAAGACCTATTCAAGTTAAGAAGAGGGAGTTTGAAGAGGCATCTTAGAACATTCAAAAAGGTCATATTAGAGCTACAAAGAGCAAAATCCATGCTGAGGGGTGAAAAGCAACATGGAGAACACTGGTGTTCTTATGAAGTCAGTCAATGCAATCATGTATGGTAATCCATATACAAGTCACATAGTAGGTAGTCCCTCGTTCAGGGAAAGCTTGACTGAAGAGGAAGGTTTTTGACTCCTTCCGGAAATATGTTATGATCAAAAGGTTACCTGCGATAATGATTTTAGCATCTTGTTCTCTATCCTCAAGTCACTTCCAATTCATGGCAATCCTATGAATTAAGGTTGGTTTTTAATGTTTTTTAAAAATGTACTGCAAAATGCCATCAAGGTAAAATAATATGATTTTAAAATACACAGCAGATATCCAGATAACAGGCTGCCAAGTACTGAGATACAGAAGAGTGACAATGAGTATAAATGAATTATGTAGATCAAAACAGGAGCTTAATACAAGGCAAGTTACTGGTGAAGCATATCATTCCATAGAAGTACCTAGGAGGAAGAGTGGAAAGCATTAGTGAAAAAGGATTGTTCCCAAAATTTATTAAGGGGGTCAATATAGGAAAGAATTAATCACGAGCTTGAGGATTTCTTCCTAGCTTTATTGTATCCAGTGTTTTGAAAGTATTCTTTCTTTCTTTCTTTCTTTCTTTCTTTCTTTCTTTCTTTCTTTCTTTCTTTCTTTCTTTCTTTCTTTCTTTCACAATATTGATGAGCCAAAGCTTTGAAGAAGAATGGGTATAATAATAAAGACAAAATGGAGCCTTCCATAACTGAGCAATGTTTAAAATGATTCTCTGGAATCCAGCCCCCCCCCTTTAAAAAAAAGACTATTAAACCGCTGACTTCTTTGAACCCCTTAATGACTGACCTTCATGTTAAATTACTTTGCTTGCTTCTGAGCCAATTTGAAGGAATTGCTTAAGGAGAGTTTCAGCTGATGGATACAATGTTGTATCAAATTAATATATGGAAAATTACTAGCTGTTAAATCATGGAGGTGAGCCATTAAAGTTGTCAGGCAGAAAATGAACTAAAGCCAATGTTCAAGAGAGAGAAAAAAAGGAGGGGGTGAGATTGGGATCTTCAGACTTTGCAGTTCTTGAACTTTATTTCACAGAGCAGTTATTATACCTGGCCTGTATTTGTGCTGTGTATGCATGACCTCGAGGGGCATGGTGGTTCAGCGGGCTAGAGCGCTGAAACTGTTAGCTACAAAGTCCGGCAGCTCAGTGGTTCAAATCCTGGGTGCCATGCAGCGGAGTGAGCTCCCATAGTTAACCCCGCCTCCTGCCAACCTAGCAGTTCAAAGGCATGTAAATGCAAGTAGATAAATAGGTACCGCTGTAAAAAGCGGGAAGGTAAACAGTGTTCTGTGCTCAGAAATACATTCGGTCATGCCGGCCACAGACCTGCACAACACTGGCTCTTTGGCTTGGAAACGGATATGAGTGCCACCCCTAGAATCAGACATGGTTAGCATGCATGTGTGGGGGGAACCTTTGCCTTTAGCTTATGCATGGCCTCACTGCTCAGAATCTGTTGTTGTTGTTGTTGTTGTTGTTGTTGTTGTTATTGTTGTTGTTCAGTCGTTCAGTCGTGTCCGACTCTTTGTGACCCCATGGACCAGCGCTCGCCAGGCCTTCCTATCCTCCACTGCCTCCCAGAGTTTTGCCAAATTCATATTGGTTGCATCGATGACACCGTCCAACCATCTCATTCTCTGCCGTCCTCTTTTCCTTTTGCCTTCAATCCTTCCCAACATCAGGGACTTTTCCAAGGAGTCCTCTCTCCTCATGAGGTGGCCAAAGTACTGGAGCCTCAGCTTCAAAATCTGTCCTTCCAGTGAACATTCGGGGTTGATTTCTTTCAGGATGGATAGGTTTGATCTCCTTACAGTCCAAGGGACTCTCAAGACTCTCCTCCAGCACCACAGCTCAAAACCATCAATTCTGTGGTGATCAGCCTTCTTTAGAGTCCAGCTCTCACTTCCATACATCATTACTGGAAAAACCATAGCTTTGACTATCCTGACCTTAGTTGGCAAAGTGATGTCTCTGCTCTTTAGGATGCTATCTAGGTTTGCCATTGCTTTCCTCCCAAGAAGCAGGCATCTTTTTATTTTGTTGCTGCAGTCACCATCTGCAATGATCAAGGAGCCCAAGAAAATAAACTCTGTAATTGCTGTACTCTGCATATAAGTTAAATAGGCAAGGTGACAGTATACAGCCTTGTCGTACCCCTTTCCCAATTTTAAACCAGTCAGTTGTTCCATATCCAGTTCTGATGGTTGATGCTTGTCCCACATATAGATTTCTTAGGAGACAGATAAGGTGGTCAGGCACTCCCATTCCTTTAAGAACTTGCCAGAGTTTGTTGTGGTCCACACAGTCAAAGGCTTTGGCATAGTTGATGAAGCAGAAGTAGATGTTTTTCTGAAACTCTCTGGCTTTCTCTATAATCCAGCGCATGTTGGCGATCTGATCTCTAGTTCCTCTGCCCCTTCGAAATCCAGCTTGCACTTCTGGAAGTTCTCTTTCCACATACTGCTGAAGCCTGCCATGTAGAATTTTGAGCATAACCTTGCTAGCGTGTGAATTGAGTGCAATTGTGTGATAGTTGGAGCATTCTTTGGCATTTCCCTTCTTTGGGATTGGGATGTAGACCGTTCTTTTCCAGTCCTCTGGCCACTGCTGGGTTTTCCAAATGTGCTGGCATATCGTGTGCAGCACCTTTACAGCACCCTCTTTTAAGATTTTAAAGAGTTCAGTTGGAATGCTGTCACCTCCACTGGCCTTGTTGTTTGCAATGCTTTCTAAAGCCCACTTGACTTCACTTTCCAGGATGTCTGGCTCCAGGTCAGCAACTACGCTATCTTGGGCCCTTTGTACACGACCCCTAAACTCCGCCGCAAATGGCTCCCAGCTCCGGAGCTTAAAATTGTTTCCCCACCAGCTCTGGAGTTTACAGATAATTAAGTGCGACCACGCCCACCTAAGCGCGTCCCAGCGCACTTTTCTGGTACCTGCTCTCTGGAGGTGAAAATTCCTGATGCGGATATAACGCAGTGACTGCCCAGCTCTCCTTGCTTCTGTTTGTTCTTTTTTTGCCCCCCGCCCCTTTAAGAGATGTGAATGCAGTGCCGGGACAGCAGAACGGAGGTAAGCGGCATTCTTTTCTTCCTTTTTTTCTCCCTCCCCTCACACAGGCATCAGCCAGGAGTGCGGAGCGGGTGGGAACGCAGGAACAGCGACAAACCCCTAAGATCTCTGGTCCAAATTTAAGTGGCCAGCGAATTTAGGGGTCGTGTGAAAAGGCCCTTGTTTATCAGGGACATCCAGATCTTTTCTGATATAATTCATCTGTATATTCTTGCCATCTCTTCTTGATCTCTTCTGCTTCAGTTAGGTCCATACCATTTTTGTCCTTTATCATATCCATCTTTGCATGAAATACCCCTTTAATATCTCCAATTTTCTTGAATAGATCTCTGGTTTTCCGTTTCTGTTGTTTTCCTCTATTTCTTTGCACTGGTCGTTCAAGAAGGCCACCCTCTCTCTCCTTGCTATTCTTTGGAAGTCTGCATTCAATTTTCTGTATCAGAATCTAACATCTAATAAACCAGCAACTTAAAAAACAGGTAGAGTGGTACCTAGTATAAAGGAATTAATTTGTTCTAAATGAAATTCTGTAAAGCAAATTTTCCTTTATACAAATTTCATAAGAACATAAGAACATAAGAACATAAGAAGAGCCATGCTGGATCAGGCCAAAGGCCCATCTAGTCCAGCTTCCTGTATCTCACAGCGGCCCCACCAGATGCGTTTGGGAGCGCATGAGACTAGATATCTGTCTCCTGATACCACTCCCCTGCATCTGGCCCTTGAAGTACCCTGGTTTAAAGCCTAGAGATTACACATCTCCATCATGGTTTGTAACCCGTGATGGACTTTTCCTCTAGGAATCTGTCCAATCCCCTTTTGAAGGCATCCAGGCTAGATGCCATCACCACATCCTGTGGCAGGGAGTTCCATAGACTTACAACACGCTGGGTGAAAAAAATATTTTCTTTTGTCAGTTCTTACTCTCCCAGCACTCAATTTGAGTGTATGTCCCCTAGTTCTGGTATTTTGAGAGAGGGAGAAGAGCTTCCCTCTATCCACTTTACTCATACCCTGCATTATTTTGTATGTCTCAATCATATCCCCCCTCAAGCGCCTTTTTTCCAGACTAAAGAGGCCCAATTGTTTTAGCCTTTCTTCATAAGGGATGTGCCCCAGCCCAGTAATCATTTTAGTTGCTCTCTTCTGCATCTTTTCCAGTTCCACTATGTCTTTCTTGAGATGCGGTGACCAGAATTGTACATAATACTCCAGGTGGGGCCTTACTATTGTTTTGTATAACGGCATTATAATGTTGGCTGTTTTATTTTCAATCCCCTTTTTGATAATCCCTAGCATGGAATTGGCCTTTTTCACTGCTGCCACACATTGGGGAGACACCTTCATGGAGCTGTCCACCAACACATCAAGATCTCTTTCCTGATCCGTCATGGATAACTCAGAGCCCATGAGTTGATAGATGAAGTTTGGATTTTTTGCCCCAATATGCATTACTTTACATTTGGTTACATTAAAACGCATTTGCCATTTCTCAGCCCACTCCCCCAGTTTGGAGAGATCCTTCTGGAGCTATTCACAATCTTTTCTGGTTTTTACCACACGGAAAAGTTTTGTGTCATCTGCAAACTTGGCCACCTCACTGTTTATCCCTGTCTCCAGGTCATTTATGAACAGATTGAAAAGCACCGGTCCCAGGACCGAGCCCTGGGGCACACCGCTTTTCACTTCTCTCCATTGTGAAAATTTCCCATTGACACCTACTCTTTGTTTCCGGGATCTCAACCAGTTCTCAATCCATAAGAGGACCTGCCCTCTTATCCCCTGACTATGCAATTTTCTCAGCAGCCTTTGGTGAGGGACTGTGTCAAAAGCTTTTTGAAAATCCAGATAGAGTATATCCACCAGTTCACCCAAATCCACGTGCCTGTTGACCTTTTCAAAAAATTCTAAAAGGTTTGTAAGACAAGATTTACCCTTACAGAAGCCATGCTGATTTTCTCTCAGCAAGGTTTGTTCTTTTATGTGTTTTAAGATTTTCTCTTGGATGAGGCCTTCCACCATCTTCCCTGGGACAGATGTAAGGCTAACGGCCTGTAGTTTCCTGGGTCCCCCCCTCCTTCCTTTTTAAAAATTGGTGTGACATCTGCTATCCTCCAGTCCTCCGGCACTGTGGCCGTTTTAAGAGACAAGTTGCATATAACCGTTAAGAGATCTGCAATTTCATTTCTCAGTTCCCTAATAACCCTTGGGTGGATGCCATCTGGGCCCGGTGACTTGTTAATCCTCAATTTATCAATTAGTCCTAAAACCTCCTCTCTTTTAACCTGTATTTGATTTAATTCTTTAGTCAAGAGGGGCGGCTCAGGCAGCGGAATCCGCTCAAGGTCCTCTGTCGTGAAGACAGACGCAAAGAACTTGTTCAATTTCTCTGCAATGTCCAAGTCCTCCTTAACCTCCCCTTTTCCTCCCTCACCATCCAGAGGCCCAATTGGTTCTCTGGCAGGTTTTCTACTTCTAACATATTTAAAGAAGCTTTTATTATTACCCTTTATATTGCTAGCCATGCGTTCCTCAAAGTCTTTCTTTGCCTCCCTTATCATCTTTTTACATTTCTTTTGCCAGAGTTTGTGTTCCTTTTTATTTTCCTCGTTTGGGGAGGATTTCCATTTACAGAAGGACCTCTCCTTGTGCTTTAGAGCCTCTCTAACTCCACTCGTTAACCATGCCGGTGTCCTCTTGGACTTAAATGAGCTCTTCTTTCTTTGTGGTATGCACTTGTGCTGGGCCTCTATTATTGTTGTTTTAAACAGGCTCCATTTCCCATAGGAATGCATTGAAAACAGAGTAAACCCTAATAGTGACCATTTTTATGTTGTACGGATTCGCCCCATAGGCGATTCTGTTAAACAAATTTCCCCTCTCTGAGGAATTTTTTACGTTGTACAGATTTTATGTTATACAAAGTGTATTTTCTCTTCTGCTTTCTCTCAGTTGCTAAATAAATTAGGAAAGATATACATCCAATGGCTCTTATCAAATCCGAAAACACATAAATCAGCAATTGACAAGGTGCAGCCCTCCACCTGGAATTGGGCAATATGAAGATTCCTCTTTTTGCAATCTGGCATCTATCTCAGGCTGAAGGCTTAGAAGAACTGCTGCTAAAATGTGTTCTGTTTTTTTAAACAACAACAACAACAAAGGTTTAAAATAAAGTGTCTCCATCATGTAAATGGAACAATACACCATTTTGCCGGGGCAGTGGGCTTTCTGGTTGGAAAGTGACGTAAAACATTATTCTGCCCTTTCGACAATAAAAGCTTTTCAGCTCTGATTATGTGCTATCAAGTATGTTTCTATTTGGAAGAATCCTTGTGGGACAAGAGCATGTTTGTCCAGTGAGAAAGATACAGTCATAATCCCACCACCATCACCAATTTCGACAACTGCCAAGAAGCCTTGGAAGTTAAGCCTTGGAACGTTTCCCTGAAAAGTCTCCCTCACCCCTCACTTTCTGTTTTTGATGGTTTCTCTTCTCTCCATTCGATTTTTTTTTAAAAAAATATCACAGACTTCTAAAACACTAGAAATGTCTGGTAAAAATGTCTTCTTATTGCCACATACCCATCTGTTTTCTGCATCTTGAAAATGTGATATTATCAGCTATGTAGCAAGAGTCTAGATGGGTGTCATTTCTAGTCAGTGCTGCTATTTGAGGTAATGTTTCATGATTAATAATATTGCTCAAGAAATATTTTTTAAAAAAACAGCTCCATCAGGATGAATTTAAATACCTCACCTCAAGGTATTTTTCAAAAATATGCAAAAGGTTTATTTCTGTATTCAGACTTTGTTCTGTTTATCTCTGGGTCACAGGAGGATTTATATATTAAAATATCTGTATCTAGTAAACAAAGTTTTTCTACAATGAATGGGAATCTTTTCAGTATTTACTGGGACTAAACATACTATTCCCTCCTCCCTCACATCCGATGCCATTTGAGTGAGTATTTGGCAGAAGGAAAAGAGATAAACAACGAAAAACAGCCTTTGTGTTGAATAAGTGTTTGAAAATAACATTGCGTCTTTAAGTGAAATGTTGAAGTCTAAGATTTGAGTTTCTATATCTAATTTGAATTGCATGTAGGAATCCTGGTGTTTTTTTATAGGTTACAGTCTCATGTGCTCTCTTACTGAGATGAAAATGCTCTTAAACTCAGTGCAATTTATTTAGCAAATGTGATAGGACAGAGATGTAATATTTTTCTATTCTTCTTCTTTGTTGTTGTTTTAAAATTGGATAATAGCATTCCTGAAGGGGACCATATC
This sequence comes from Phrynocephalus forsythii, assembly GCA_029282475.1. Classification (NCBI taxonomy): domain Eukaryota; kingdom Metazoa; phylum Chordata; class Lepidosauria; order Squamata; family Agamidae; genus Phrynocephalus; species Phrynocephalus forsythii. Next base: position 31,745,749 of record JAPFRF010000002.1, read on the forward strand.
ATTACAACGTGGCTATAATCTGCAGTAGCAAACCAGCATCAGAGAATTTGGTTATGTTACTAAATTCAGTAATAAACAGTAGCACATGATGAATCCAAATAAACAGTGCAATGGTTTCTTTTTGTTCTTCCTTCATCCATTTATTATCTTGCCTCCTGAGAGCCATCATGGAAAATGTTCAGTCCATAATGGTTACTATCAAGTAAAAAGAGGTTGATAGAATTAACATAAACTGCCTAGATGCCCTATGCACATCCGATCTCGCCTGATTTCAGAAGCTAAGCAGGGTCGGCCCTGGTTAGGACTTGGATGGGCGACCACCAGGGAATACCAGGTACTGTAGGCGCACAACACACACACACACACACAGAGAATTAACATAAGAGTCTGAGAGTGCTGTCTTCTAGTATCTTGTTGTGACCCTTCTATGATCTTCTTTTCCATTTTTGTTAAGTTTTATTAGTTCCAGACTTCAGATTTCTGCATTTATGTTTAGGTCAGTATCAACAAGGCCTTTAACTATGTGCTATATCATGATAATCCAGGAATTGTTCTAAAATAAATGGGTGTGCTTCAGCATTTGATTGTCCTGATGTATAACTTGCATTGTGACCCGGAAGCTACCATTTAAGACCGAAGATAGAGAAGCAGGGAGGGTTTTTTATAGGCAAAGGTGTCAGACAAGAGTGTATTTTAGCCCCTTATCTGTTCAGTCTGTGCACAGAACATATCATATGGAAAGCTGCACCTGATTCAGTTGAAGGAAGAGTAAAAATCGCTGGACAAAGCATCAGTAATTTAAGATCTGGTGAGAGGACACTATCTTACTAGCAGAAGCAACAAAGCTTGAAATAACCTTTAGGAGAAGTGAAAGAAGAAATTGCCAAAGTAGGGCTGAAGTTGAATGTTGCAACAAAGATCATGACTACAGAAGAACTCCACAACTTTGGTGGTAACAATGAAGAAGCTGAAGCAGTTAGAGAGTTTGTGTACCATGTATTGTTGTTCTTGTGTCGTTACAGTTGTGACTGACTCCTCGTGAACCCATGCCCATGGAGTTTTCTTGGCAGGAATACTGGAGTGGCTTGCCAGTTCCTACTTCAGGTGCCTACAACACCCAGGCACAACCCTGCTTAGCTTCCGAGTTCAGGCGAGATCAGATGTGCTCAGGGCATCTATACCTCAGTTCAATTATCAATCCTAATGGAAAGTGCAGCCAAGAAATCAGAAGAAGAATGAGATTCAACAGAGCAGTAATGAAGGACTTAGAATATACCGTATCATCAAATATAAGGATGTATCACTGGAGACCAAAACCAAGATCATCCACATTCTTGTATCCCCAATCACTATGTATGGGTGTGGAAGCTGGATAGTTAAGAAAGCTGCTGGGGGGAAATGATTTGTTAGAAATGCGGTGCTGGAGGAGAGCTTTGTGAATACCCTGGACTGGCAGAAAGATGAACAAGTGGGTTCTAGATCAAATCAAGCCAGAATAATGAAGCTAAAGCTGTCCTGCTTTGGCAGGGGCCAAACGCTGGCCATAAGCAATGCATGAGTATCTTCCCTCAGAAAGGCTAAAGGCAGAGCGCTGAAATAGGAAAAAAGGCTCTCTGGTGTCCTACAAATTCTAAGTTATAGATGTAATCTGTTGCTGCGATTCCCAGCCACTGCAAAATATGGGATGTAGTCTGTCAATTTGGAGGACTGTATTCCTGATTATGCTTCCTAATACTGTAGTACACGCATGTCCAAACTTCGGCCCTCCTGATGTTTTGGGCCACAACTCCCAGAATTCTAGGCTTAGATTGCCAGTGACAAAGGACTATGGGAGTTGTGGTCCAAAACATCTGGAGGGCCAAATTTGGCCATGCCTGCTGTAGTCTCTTAAGCTTTCATAAATCCAAGATATAGCAGGAGTGAAGAGGATAACCCAGGGGACAACAATTTTCCTTCCACTCTTCTTGCCCAGTTTGAGGGATGGCTATCCATTAATATCAGGGGTTCTAAGCTGATAGCCTTATGCTTTAACTTCAGCTAAAGATTATTTGAGACTAAGCACCTTCCAGCTTCTATTCTGAGATGGGCTTTGGGTATATAGGTGGTACGTCAAATACTGTACAGGTGTCAAGAATTTAGACTATACTGCCCCAAGGGTGTGGAAGACCTTATGTATACATTGGCCTGGAACATAAAGAAGTTGGGCCAGTACCTTGTGTTGGAAGACTTTTAGTACAGATGTTTTGTAGGAAACCATCCCTTTGAGAAGCAGAATCTCAAGATGTCAGTAATAGTTCTTTGAGCATTTTCATTGACATGGGCAATGTGGGGTCCTCACCTGATTGATATTGTGCTCCATTCTGGTATGACATGTTTTGTTGGCCAGTTGATTTAAAATACCGTAGCTCTTTATTTTACTTTATCTTACCCTGTAGATAAAGCATCAGAAAATTATTATTGCATATGGTTGGATTTTTAAAATATATTCCTTCTAACACCTTCATCTTTTCTGCACATTGAGAGAGTTACAGATTTTCCCTGGCTACTCTACTTCAGGGCACTGTTCAGATCACCATTTGTCTTTGGTTTCCTAATTTTATTTCCAATGTTCTTGCCTAATTCTCTGTATTTGATTCCCTCTGCCATTTTCGTCTTTCTTCCATTAACTATAATATGATTCCTGTCATCCATTTTAAAAACAAACAAAACCTCAATTTACATCAGTTCTATGATCAATATGACTGCCTTAACACTGTATTTGTTCCTCTGATTCACCAGGTTATGATCTATTTGGTTTCTTGCGTATTGTTGATAATGCTTGGTTACAAGGATATTCATATTCACAGTCCCCTTCATGGTGATTTAAAGGTGCTGTGGGGGCCTACAAATTATTTCTTTTCACATAATTGTATCACTTTCCCCTCATGTTTATTTTGTGTTCCTACTTGGTAGTTTCCAAAAAAATTCCATTCCTTGCCTTTGCATTAAAATCTCCAATCACAAAATGTAAATGTTCTGGGATCAAACTGGATAAAAATATATACAATTTGTAATAAGAGGAAACATTCCATATTTAATATTTCTGATAAATGACTCTGGTGGCTAAATTGCGGTACCTCTGCTAAGGTTCTGCTCATGACTTGAGTTCACTGGAGGAGGTGGTGGCAAAGTGTTCCTTGCATAATTATTTTATAAACCACCCAGAGAATGCTCTAGCACTTGAGGGGTTGGGGTATACAAGTTGAAATAACAATAATAAAAGCTTGATGTCCCCAAGCATATTTTGCCAGTATGTTATGCACAGTTACTGGTATATATCTGCCATACAAGGGCAAAATATGTGCAGATATGAATTCTACAAACAATCATGAAACTCAGGAAAAATATAGAAAGAAGTTCAGGCCATTACTAGGATGAATTTGGTTCAAATACCATTGCTAAAAATCATGATTTATATCACTTGTCATGAAATTCTTCCATCCCAAGACACATCTGGAGGTTGAGTCACGGCAACTGGACTTCTTTCCTTATGAGGTTGAAATCTTTTGCAACTCATCCAAGTAGCTTTGTCAGTCTAAGGAAAGTTGGTGGAGGGCTTCCAATTCACACCAACTTTCCTCAGACTTATGAAGCAACTTGGATGAATAGCAAAATGCTTCGATCTCTCAAGGAAAAAAAATCCAGTTGCCATGACTCAACTTCCAAATAACCTCATCTGAATCCCTGAGAATCTTCACAGACATCCCATGATACACTCTTCCATCATGACGCACAAGCATATTTCATGCAACTCAGTCTGCTAGAGAGAGGGAATGGTATGCAGGACCTTGAATAACTGACACTATACTTAAATGATCACAAGACATCTTAGTATTTTCCTCCTTCACGTTTGTTTCTATTGTGTGCCCCTCCTTCCTGCATTTCTTTCTGGCTTCTCCTTGCCCAAATGGATTCCACCTCTAGAAATCCTGTGTTAACTGACACTTCCAAGGTCTAAAAGTGTGTTGTTTCAGAAAGAGTTATACAGAGTTGTAAAGGTCTAAAAGCAAGGCTTACCGCTCTGGAAGAAATCACCATCATGCACAGAAACCATTGAAAGCAGTTCTTGAGATTTTAATAGGACAGCCCACTTAATGTTTTGTTAGGAAGAGAGAGAGGAAGAGAGAAGAAAAAGGTTCCTTGAAGTAACTTCAGCCAAAGTTGGAAATGGGACCGATGAGGTCTGCCTATTGTCCACTCACTGCTCTTAACCAATATATATCTCTATAGATACAAAATCAGCCTGAGAACAGCAAAACAATCATGATATCTTCTAAATGAAAGAATGAGTGCTTGGTGGGATAGAATGATTAATCTGAATTATCTATGTCGAAGTATATGGAACCCAGTCAATGTGAAGCTCCAACCCAAGAATTGCTGAGGCATATTTGCAAAACCTTTTGAAAGGCTGCATGAACATGTTGTTTCATAATATTGAATTTGAATATGTAATCTCTATTCTGTAATGAGGTCTTTGAGATCTGTTACATTTTAGAGTGAAACTATCATCATTTAGGGCAGCTTTACAAACAAAAGGCATGCAACAAATAACAAAATCCCATTTATATCTATATCTATATCTGATTGTTCAATTTGAAAAGGATTCTTATCAATGGGGGTTACACACTGTGAGGACACCTGTCTGTACACAGTGACGTTGATCTTATGAGGGTTGCTACCAAGGTGAGATCAATCTAACATCTCAAGCCTTTGTCTTTAAGAGTACATACCTCCTTCATGGAACTCCTAAAGCCTGTGATGTATTCATCACTGTATTTATGTTTCCACTGGTATCAATAAGAGTTAAGGATGCTCAACACCTGTTTAGAATGAGCTCACTGCATGAAAAATGCTTCAGGCACCAGGTGGCGAAGGATTTGAAAGGCCAGGTTCACAAAAGCTGCAAGCTCGTAACAATATTTAAATTTTAATTAACTTGTTTGTTTTTAGCAGTGCATAAAATGAAAGTTCATACTGCATTCTAATTGGGGGGGAATGCACTCTTCTAAAAGGAGAGTCTCTTTACATTGTGGGATTACATTAAGTTTAGGAAAAATTGGTAGTGTTTGCAAAGGTTACGTTTTGAAATGGTATTGTTTGCCAGAGGCTTTCATGAGATCTGTCTTGATTTTGGAAGGTGATCCAGAAGAGTAGCCACCAAAAAGAGACAGGAAGTGAAAAAATTGCTTGAAGCACTAATTTATAGAGATATAATTCACTTATTTTGTGTCTATCAAAGGTATTGGCATTCGTGAAGTTCTATTAACCCATGGATGCCCTGGAGATGAAACAAAGTGTATTGTTCGTATTGAAGAATGCAGAGGACCAGCAGACTGTGGATGTAAGTAATGATCCAATAAAATCAGTACTTCAGAATTTGTTTCAGTGGGTAGTCTGCTAACAATCCATTTCTTGTTTCCACAATGCATTGATTTTCAGTTAACATGATAGTCTCTGTGCTACTTCTCAGTACAGAAACCTTCAAGTAGTATTATATATTAGTTACTGGCCCAGGAAAAGTAGAACACAATGGCAAAAGAGAAGCACTGAACATGAGATGGAGTAACACAATAAAGGCAATAATAATCTTTAGTGTTCAAGAACTGAGAAGGGCTGTTAATGATAGGATCTTTGGCAGGTTATTAATTTGTAGGATCTCCATAAGTCAGAAGCAACTTGGTGGCATATGACAATACAACAAAGACTATGACTTCCTTTATTGAGTCTCCATCTCATGTTCAGTTTTTCTCTTTATCTCATGCAGTCTCCTTTCCGTAGCATTATTCTCTTCTCCCAGTGAATCATGTTTTCTCATGATATGTCCAAAATATAATAGGCTGAGGCTAGCAGTTTTAACGTTTAGTGAAATATTTCATGAGAAGTGGTGATTGGGCAAGGTATGGAAAATTGTAAACAACTTTGATTTATTCATTGTCAACATTATAATTATGCAGTTCTTCAGAAGTTATTTTTGTCCTTTTATACACTTTTTGTTCACATTCATAAATAACTCTTTCAAGACATTGTGGTTATCACCCACCAGTGTGGTGTTATCTGCATATTTTAAATTAAATTCATTTTTAACCAGTTATCACTCCTCCTTTCTCTGAATCTCATTGAGCTTTCTATAGATGTTCTGCTTTGGGCAGGCAGAGATATAAAATACATCCTTGTTTGATACCTTTACCAACTGGAAGCCATTCTGTTTCTCCATATTATGTCATGACAATAACCTCTGGTCCAGAGAATTGGCAACACATCAGGATGATGTGGTTCATTCAAAGATTGTACTGTGCTATATAAAGTACAAACTTTTCCTTTTTTAAAATCCAGCTTGAGCATCTGGCATTGCTGGCTCTGTACATGGTACAATTTTCAGCTGCAAAATCTTTATTATTAGTTTTTTCACCTAGGGAATTAATTCACTTAATCAAATAAGTTCATTACAGTCCTATGAGCCATCCACAAAGGAAGATCAAATAATAAAGCAATACAGGGAGAGAAATGCAAAGAGTAATTTGGCATCTGGAAATAGCTTTGCCCTCCTGTGAGTTGCCGCTAAAAGGAACTCTTCAACCTGTGTTATAGTATAAGATTGAATTTTGGAGTAGAAGTACAGTAACACCCCTGTATCTGTGGGGAACTGGTTTCACACATCCCTGTGGATACTGAAATCTACATAAAATAGTTAATGCTAAATATATAGAATAGTAAAGGGGTAGGAGACTTAGAGAAATATTTTAACATGCATTACCAGAACTGACCAATAGAGGGCAACTAATAGCATGCTAGGTATAATATTTTCAGACTGAATCCATAGTCAGACAAGCAATACCAGACTGGCTGTGTAATTGGATGACCTTGAAACCTGTTCTACAGAGGGTGAATCAAGTCTATCCTGATTTGTTCACCGTGTAAGGGAGAACATGTCAACGAAGTTTTGGGACCCACATGGGCAAATTCTTTCTTGACATAGGATTCTCTTAAATCTGCCCTGAAGAAGGGCTGAGGGGAGCACATTTAATCATGAATGCTCTACCAGCCGGTGGTGTCTGAAGTTGTTAGGCAGCACTGCAGGAGACCCATATAGTGGGAGGTTGACAGAGGAGAGCACGTTCTATTGGCCTGGGTGAGAGGTTCTTGTTTTTCAGTGTCAGCAAGTCTCTGGGTAAGAGCTCATAGGGCCTGTTTCTGTCCAAACATTGAAATGTATCTGAGGGGGATGCCAATGGACTTGTTTGTATTGGATTAGAGAGAGCCTCCAACCAGTTAGCATAAAATACAGATGACCAAGGTGTTCTACTAACCTCAACCAGCAGTTTAAAGTCTGAATCCAGGCACTGGATTCCAGTTGGCCAGTGCCTACTTCTTGGCATAGCCTACACAGTTGGGGACACCTAGGATATGACAAAAACAGGTAGATTGTATTTTTTCAATGTCAAAATTATATGCGCTAATCCATACCAGGATGTCATATATAGTAGAAGTTGTGCTGATGGCGTGAGGTGGCTGAGGGGCAATGTTACCCACCATTTCTATTTGGGGGGAAACTGATCCACTGCTAGCTGGCATACGGCATTAGTCCAGATTAAAAGTGTATTTACAGTGGGCACCCCAACTCATGATATACTTAGCAATTAGTCCCAAATAACTCTTTGCCCTGTTGAAGGGTGTTACTCTATAACGTCCAATGGAAATTTCTCCAAGTCTTAGAGAGTACAAGAATCTTCTATTTGGGAGCATTGGTTGACAGAAAGTTGTTATCACAGTAGGCTGCCAAGAACTTATACAGGCCTAGCTGGGCTAAAGATAGGACTATGGTGTCATCTGCATATAGTAATAATGGGGATTTTCTGGGGGGCATGTTTTGGGGAGTGCCCCTCACCTTGCCTCAGGGCATCACCTAGATAATTTATAAACAGATTAAATAAGTAAGGGACCAAAATACAGTCCTGCTTAATTGCTCTGTTGCTCAAAATCACAGCTAACATTACACCTGAAGGGTCATAATGGACCAGACCCTTAGTGTGAAGATGCATCTATTGAATGAGAAACAACAGTCTCCTTTCTGTTGCAATCCTTTCTAATTTGTCCCACAATCATTTTCTAGGGACTGAATTGAAGGCTCATAACTGGACGTGAGGGGGATCTGGGCGTGACATTTGTCACTCCATTTATTGCTAGGAATATTAATTCAATTGTGTCAAACTTACTACAACTTTGATGTATCATGTCTTTTCAGCTGCAATGCCTATTGGACATTTCTGGGCTGTGGATAATTGTTTTGTCTTTAAATTTTTCTGACGTATCTTCTCAGGATTTTGGTACATTCAATCTCTATAGCTTGGCATTGCTCCACCTAGTAATGGTGATTTATTTATTTTTCTTGGTTTGACAGCAGGTTTTACTTCACTTTCTGGACTACAGGTTCTTTGTTAAAGAACTTTTCTTTGCAGGAATCTTTTGTCCTTGTATTTCTTTGGTATTGTTCTTCAGTATATTGTTTTCACCTTCTCTTTATTTTATCCTGAGCAATTAGATATTCACTTGTTGATGTTTCAGAGTCCTAATTTACATTTCTTTTTTATTTCTTGAATTTTATGAAACATCTTTAGTACAAATTATATTTTGTCCAGTTTTTATGGTAATTTTAAATGTCCAAGCCTATTTCTAGACTACTCCCCATTCTTATGAAGTGTACAGCAATAGGAGTCTCTTTATTCAGTTCAGGCACAAAGTGACTGTCAAAACCATTATTTTGTAGGGGGAAGGCCCATCTCCGAGAGTCTGGCAAGTGTGAAGATACCTTGCATTTTTGTACCACCAGAAAATCGGTTTCAGTATGTTTGGAAAATGTTGATCCCAGACCAGGTGAGTAATTTTGTTCTAATCTGAGCAAAATCTTTACTAATTGAATTGTTAATATAGAAAAGCTGTCCTGCTGGCTGCATGCAATCTTCTAATACCTCTGTTACATCAATCTTGATTTGGCCACAAAATTTGGGGAACATTATTGAGATCTTCAGACATCCTTATCAAAAAGCATGTCACCTGGTGACGAGACCTGGCGCTCCGAAAGCTTGGACAGGTGTCTGTGCCCTCGGGCTGGCCTTAAATAGATAGTACCATGCTGACATGAATGCATTTTGTCTCTAATTTTTTCACATAAGATTTGGGTTTCCAGTAGTGCCATATGTTTGTCATCTACCTTATCTCCGTAGCTTTGAGCAAATTAACATTAGCGAGGCCTAGAAAAGATGCATCCATTTCTTCGGCAGTCATGGTCTCAATTACAGAAGAAGCTACCTGAAGGACAACATTCAAAGTGTATATAGAAATAAAATCCTAAGGTTTGAGGAGCAATTACTTTCATCCTTTCTTCACTGCCCTTGCCACTGCTAGACTTTCACTCTCCCATCACTCTCCCAGTTCAGTGTCCAAATCCATCTTCTGCTAAACTTCTTTTATGATCAGAGCAAAGACCTCCTTCTTCCTTTTATTGTATTTTAGGCTTAGGTACTCTGAGTTTAAATATTCGGATAAAGGAAGAAAAAGCTGTAGAGGGGACACCTTCTGGTGGCAACGATTCTAAGTGCTTGAGTTATTTAATACACCCAGAGTATCTCAGAATATAAAGTAACTTCTGGGCGTGTTTCAGCAGAAGGAGGAGTGTAAGAAGTTACAGATTATGTGGGGAGACTATTTCTTGAAGAGTTTTTTTATAATATGGGGCATTTTGTGCAGAATAAATAACCTATGTGCTTAGAGGAGTGTTTCCCTTTAGGTTCCTTGCTTTGGAAATCCCTTCCCTTCCTTTTTATCGGGGGAGGAGGGGGAGTAGTTTTGGAAGTTATAACCTGATCATTAGTTGCTGATACTTTGCTAAAACAAGTTGCTCATCAGCTCATCTCTTGTTCTTGTTTATTAATTGCTGTTACACACCATTGAGTCATTTCCAATGTACGTTAGCCCGAAACGTGCTTTGAAGGCAGGTGAAGTGTTCAAGGAATGGTTGACTAGTGTCACCCTTTAGTAACTTTGCTTGCCAGAGTCGGAATTTGAACCCAGATCTCTTGAGTCTTAGTCCAGCTGGCTGTTCACTGCCTCACACTTACTCTTTTGTTTAGTTTCAGAGTGTTTATTCCGACACTAGGCTTTCCACATTTTAAGTATTTGCATCGAAAGTGTGTTCTGAACAAGAGTATCATTAACCACTGTCCGAAGTTTAAGGTCATCCAACATGTTGTTTTCATCAAAGGGTTGGAACTTGGCACTGAAGTGGAAGCTATATAGCTGCAGGTGTCACTTGATGCACAATTTAAACTAACACGAGTGGTCACTCAAGCAAGCAAGAAGGGTCACATCATTTTGGCATTGTGCATTCCCCATTATGAGATAATCCAACATTCTCTCTCTCTCTCTCTCTCTCTCTCTCTCTCTCTCTCTCTCTCTCTCTCTCTCTCTCTGTCTGTCTCTCTCTCTCTCTCTCTCTGGTCACCTTTGCATCGATAGCAATCACTCGTTCTTCCTAATGATTCAGCTATTCTGGAGGTTCACAGGGACACTCACCCCGTGGCATTTGAATGTGATACGCTAGAAAATGAGGACCTGATTGCATCTGTAAAATATACAGTCTATACAAGAGATGGTAAGTTTGTGGAAGTTCATAAATATTTAGAAGGATATTTGATCAACCTTGATGAGAGACACCAATGCTCTCCGTTTCCCTTTTTATGTTCTACAAATGAAACCACCCATTAAACAGTTCAGGTTTTCCTCCTTTGTAAGCAGGGGCAGCAGGATGCAGAAAGGGATCTCCATGTACTGTATATGCCATTAAAGGACACAGACCGTCTTCAGCATGAACAGTTTAATGGCTTGTGCCGCATAAAACTAGACTGTGCTGGTAAACAAGATGTTTGCATAATCCCATGCGCAGTTGTTATGAAATACCTAATGCTCAGCTTAAAAGGCAAAAAAAAATATTAGAGTGTTAGAGTGTGACTCTGCTGTGTCTAATTTTCTTTCCCTCTTTATGGCATTAACACCCCCCCAACCCCCCACCAACACTACTGATTGCAGAAGGCAGGAAGATCAGCCAGTTTTCCAGAAGCAGCTGGCGACACCTTGCTCAATTCTCCTCCGGCCCTTTGCAATGATCTTGCAGTGCCACAGAGTGAGAATGTTACTGATGTTCTGCTTGCAGCTGTCACCCTGAATGTTGCCACTCAGGGTACACATCTATTCCAAGGCTTCAAACAAAGCCTGGCATCAACAGAAATATTTCCCCACTCAAACTCTTTCTCTTGTGACAGTGCTTATCTCTATTTTGTTGCTGTGGTGCAGTGGTTAAATGCCCGTACTGCAGGTAAAACTGTGCTCACGACTTGGGGTTCAATCCCCGGTAGCCGGCTCATGGTTCACTCAGCCTTCCATCCTTCCGAGGTCAGTAAAATGAGTACCCAGCTTGCTGGGGGGGCAGTGTGTAGCCTGCACACTATAATTAAAATTGTAAACTGCCCAGAGAGTACTTGAAGTGGTATGGGCGGTATATAAGCAGAGCCCTTTGCTTTTGCTTTGCTTTATCATATTTTGAGTACATCTTGGGGCTACCTGCAGAAGAGGACAGAGATGTTGTACCAGCTCTCTACTTGAACTGTTGGGCAGGGATCACCTCTTATTGATGCCAGTGGATCCCTGATTCCTCCTTCAGGTAAATGGGTAACAATGGTCATGAGAGAGCCTCTCCAAAACCTTGGGGTGACTTAAATCATAATAACATGGAAAGGGGCTGTTTGATGGCTCAGTGGATTAGACAGAGGTTGGAAGTTCGATTGTCCACTGCGCTTCCGTAACAGGGACTGGACTCAATGATCCATAAGGTCCCTTCCAGCTCTGCAGTCCAATGATGATGATGATGATGATGATGATGGTTTGCATGTTTATTGGCAAGAAATATATGAATATGCAGATCAGAGATACATCTTGGGCAACACATGGGAATACAATCATTGGTAAGTGATCAGAAGCAACACATGGACAGCACTTTTGCACCCACTGTTTCTAGTCCTTTTTTCCCTGTACAACACCTATCGGGACAGAAGCCCAGGCCTCTTTGGTATCTGGACATTTGCCCATATCGGAAATTTCTTATTTCCCCCCCCCCTTGGATTTCTACAATTTTGCACTGTGATGTAGCACAAAGATTCATCATGAAGCACTGAACTGGAAATGCCGTACAGTGGTCAAATGTTAAAGGACCTTCAGGTTGTTAAAATAATGCTGGCTCTGCTGCTGAGCCAGCCTACCCTATCCCTGTTTTCCAAGGAACAGACAACTCTGCTTTCCTGTATGACTGAATAAACTGATGTTGCTAGACAGTTGCCAAGGCTAGAGAGGAGTGGGAATGTTTCTTCCTAAGTGCATTTCTTTTTCCCGGGCTGGCATTTGTAAAATAGATGTTTTCTCCAATTCCATTTAGTTGAAGTGAAGATGGATGTTGTTCTTCCTGTTGTTTCCCAAAGTTTGGGCATTGATTTCCTAAGTATGAACTATCAGCAGCTGTTCCTTGCAATGAGTGGTCATGCATTCTCAAGTTTATGTCGATACACCTTGGGAAAGAGGAACAAGAATTATCATCCTCTGGTATTGGCTGGGACTGCTATCAGTTAAACTGGCCACTAATAAGAGACAGCATCATGGGTTACCTGTACAGAAAGTCTTATGGCTAGCTAAACCATGAATCACAGGGAACACTAGAAGTGGAACACTTGGTCGCCTTCCAAGTGCATTAAATCCAAGTGGTGGTCTCTTCATAGGTAGAAGATGAACCCCCAGTGGATGAGCTGTCAGTTGGGTTCTTGTGATGGTTGCCCAGGCTTTCTTCATTCCATTGCAATTGTGTGCAGGAACACTTAGACATCTACCTGTGAGGCTAGTGGAACATCATTGGAGCATGAGTGTGTCATATCTCATGGCACTGTGATGAGACTTCACCTTTAGCTTTACTAAGGTGCCTGCCAAAGCAGCAAGCTTTAAGTCCGACCAGTAAAAATGTCTAGTTGAATCCAGTTTTAGTGCCTGATATACATTTTCCCAGGGAGTGCTGAAGAAATTCCCTCTTCTTCAGGATCTACCTTTCTGTTACTGGTTCTTCCTCTCACTAGGGACCCAACCCCCTGTGACATCGTTCTGGCAACTTGATTTAAACCCATTTGTGCAGCCTGCAAATAGGATCTCCTCTCAGTAGCATGAAAGCAGCCATTAATCCAAGAGATAGACATCGTGCATTAAAAACTGTGGATAAAATGCAGAGTTATGGGAGGAATAAAATGGCATCAATCTTGGGAAGCTGTAACGACAAGACGTTGAACCTCAAGGGGCCTGTACTTTTGAACCATGTAACTCTCTTCTCCCTCCTCAGAATGTGCAGTGGGACAGTTTTTATGATTGCTTAAAGGCAAAGGGGAGATGAAACCACCTCCAGTTTTCCCAGATGGGGCAAGCATGATAGTCCACTGCAGCAGAAACAAGAAAGTGTTCTGCAGCACCTTAAATATCACATGTATTGCACTTCATAATGCAGTACATTTGCATGGCAAGAACTCGGTTCCGTATCAGTAGAGGGTAAAACTTCTGCTAGCTCAACGACACAGAATCTCCTGTTTGCCTAACTGTTGTGCTTTTGTACACAGAAATTCCCCATTACGTTTTGCTTAGCTGCACTTGTGCAAGGATGCATCCTTGCAAAATCTGCTTAAAACTGAAAACAGTTAGATTATGCCTGGAAGTTGAGTCATGGCAACTGGATTTCTTTTTCTTAAGATTTAGAAAATTTTGCTGCTCATCCAAACAGCCTCATCAGTCTGAAGAAAGCTAATTGCAAGTCCTCCATTTTATAGTCCGCTTTGACCTCTTGTCACCCTGTTCTGAAATAGGCTCATAAGATGAACAATGGCCTGAATAGTCTCATTAGGTAGACAATAGCCTTAAGGTGAACAATAGCCTAAGGTAGTGAAACCCTTAAAGTATGGGTCGTTAGCTATGGCCTTGGTGGTGAAAGCTTTTTTATTTGTCTGGGTATTGCTGAAAGCACAGCCTGATGTAGCAGATGGACTGTTCCTGAGAGAGGGGTTTCCAATGCTCACATGAATGACTTCCCTGACCCCTCTCTCAAACCATTTCTCTTCTCTGTCCTCTATAAGATGGAGGACTCACAACTAGCTTTCTTCAGACTGATGAAGCTGTTTGGATGAGCAGCAAAATGTTTCTCTCTCTCTCTTTTTTGGGCCTTTTCACACGACCCCTAAGATCCGCTGGCCCCTTAAATTCGGACCAAAGATCTTAGGGGTTCCTTGCTCTTCCTTCCTCCCCATCAGAGATAGAGAGGAAAAAATGCAGCTCACCTGGAGGAGCTTCCGGGAGCTCTCTTCCATTTCTCTTCTGCTTTCTTTTTTTCCTTCCACCTCTTCTCTTAAAGGGGCGGGAGGCAAAAAAAACACAAACAGAAGCCAGGAGAGCCCCGCACTGACCAGATTAAATCCGGACCTGGGGATTTTTACCCACCTCAAGCAGGTACAAGAAAGTGCAGCTGGGTCGCGCTTAGGTGGGCGGGGTCGCACTTAATTTCCTGCAAACTCCGGAGCTGGTGGGAAAACACTTGTAAGGTCCGGAGTTTGCAGCCATTTGCTGCGGAGTTTAGGGGTCGTGTATAAAGGCCCTCTCTTAAAAAAAAAGTCTAGTTGCCATGACTCAACTTCCAGATACACTCACTTGGATGACTGAGAATCTTCACAGACATACTTAGATTATGATGATTGCTGCAGAAGAGGTGTGTTCCGAACATGATTGTGGCCTTTGCCTTTAGTTCTGTGTCATTTTTGATTGATTCCTTAACATTGGGGGTGGGATTGCCTTTTTTGGTTGTCAGTGAAATTCCAGAGAAGAGGCTAGAGGTTATGGAGAAGACTTCAGATTTGTGGGATCTACTTTATTATTTATACCGCAGTCTCAAAAACTAGCAACAGGAACCCAGTGCAAATAATTTATACCTAAAATTAAATCATTTGGAGCACAGCATTTGCTTCAGAGTCCCAAAATGAATGGAGGGTGGAACTACACGGAAAAGGGAAAGTGTTTTGCTCTTGATCATGCTTATGTATCCTGATTCTCATTATAGAAGCCTAAAACATAGGTTGTGGGGATGGGGGGGGGCATTTTGTGGCTGCTAAACTGCTGGAAGTGAGAAATCCTTGTAGATAAATGTTAAATCCTCTGAAAATCCATCAGTAGATCTCAAGTTTCACCCCTGCTAACCTCAGTTCTAGACCAATAAGACCTGCTTCTGCTCCCAGAAGTGAGCTGCTGTCACTTAATCTTATTTTGGCCTTCTACTCTACTCTTTGATGCACCCATTAATTGGCCTTATTTTGCAGAATCTCGTGGAACCATAAGACTAAGGCAGTTTTTTAAACAAAAATAATGGCATCCTGCACAGGCCCTTTCTACTGCATCCTTGCTTTGTTGCCGACAATGGCCTATTTTGGTCCTTAACTTGATTGTGACAAAATTGGTGACATAAGGCAGTTTATTCATGTTTTCTGATAGTAGTTCTGTGTGGGAGGGGATGTGTTGTAAGTGAAGGGGATGATTCTTGTCTTGCCATGTGACGACAGAGCCAGAGAAGGATCCAGAGGGTGCTCCTTGTTGCGTCACAGATGTGAGTGAGTGTGTTGGCAACAACAGGGGAGGACGTGGAGGCAGCAGCTGGCTAGTGTTCAGAAACAGCCAAATCGCCCACAATCCCGTTGATTGTGCCAGGGCAATTTCTTACAGTGTCGTGGGTTGTTTTTTGTTTTAACCAATTTAGCTCATTTCCGTGTCAGGCAGAGGCTGTTGCATTGCAACACCCTGTCCTGTCAAGTGTGTGTGAGACACATTCCTTGCAATTGTCAGGGTGTGAAACACAGTATAAGGACTGTCAAGTGACAGGCTCGGGAGTGCATCAGCAGCTGCTGCAAACCACCATGTTCCCTGTGTTCTGAGGACACCCTTACCTTTGTCTCTGGCCTGAGATGGCTTTGGACTTGGCATTTCTCCTGCCCCTCTCTCTGAAGTATGAAACACGAGGAGGGGAGTGGAATTCATGGCCTTCTTTAGCAGTGTTTGGGATTTGATCTATATATTAGATCCCCCCCCCCTTTATTTGGTTGGTACATGACTTCAATAGATTAGTTAGGTAACTAATAAACACATTTGGTAATCTTATATTGAAATAAAGTATGATTTATTTTCTAATATCTTGGGATAGTAGAACCAAGTTAAAAAAACTGACAGGTATAAATAAGTTCAAGCTGATTTTGTTTACATGACCCCATCTCACTTCAGGGAGTTTCCAATTCTGTGTCTTCTCCAAGGGTATCCAGGCCCAAAGCCATCTCCTGGCCTGAGAGAAAGTTGAAGATATCCTCAGAAGACAGAGAGCTGTAGGCATTACTTTCATATTGAAGCCATTCTCCTCCTCCTCCTTCTCCTCCTCCTCCTCCTCCTCCTCCTCCTCATCTTAATATTGCTGTCTGTGACTAGAATTCAGTGATAGTGTGTCCTTGGACAGTGTGTCATTATCCACCCATTGTTTTGCTAGTAACTCTACAAGGTGTAGTAGTAGGTGCAGTAGAATTACTAGGTGTAAGCATGACGTTTGAGAATTGGGTTCTGCTACCACATAATGTTATGGCCATAAAATATATCTATTAGATTTGTTCTGTATAGAATTCATGTTATTTGTATATTAGTTTTAATGAAGATTTACAGTATTTGTTAAGTAATTTTTGGAAATATTATCTAGAAAGAGGTTATGATGGGTGCCTGGATGCCGTGCTGACTTGGACCGGGGCGAACAGGCTTAGGCTCAACCCCGAGAAGACGGAGGTTATGTTCTTTGGGGGCTCGCCATCCGGGTACGGTGGCCCTTTTCCCTCTCTGGGGGGAGTCTCCCTCCGGCCTGTGGAGAGGGTGCGGAATCTGGGCATGGTCCTGGACCCGGCGCTGACCATGGAGGCCCAGGTGGCATCGGTGACCCTCTACATGGGGTTGCCCTTGACTCTTCTCTGGCGCCTGCAGCGGGTTCAGAATGCGGTGGCCAGGCTGGTGGCGGGTGTGCATCGATATGACCACATCTCCCCAGTCCTGGCCCGCTTGCACTGGCTGCCCGTTGCAGCCTGGATTAGATTCAAGGTTTGGTTTTAGTTTATAAAACCCTCCATGGCTTGGGACCGGACTACCTGGCAGAGCGTATCGCTCAGCGATCCACCTCGGCCCGACCTGTTCGGCAGGTGCGAGCGCACTCGCTCCGGGTTGCCACCCCACGAGAAGCCCGGAAGTCGGTCACCCGGAACCGGGCTTTCTCGGTGGCAGCCCCTTCCTTATGGAACTCCATCCCTAGCGAGGTGCACTCTGCAGAGTCCCTGCTGGCCTTTCGAAAAGCTGTAAAAACTTATTTATTTCGAGAGGCCTTTGGTGAGCCCTGATTTTATTATTATTATTATTATTATTATTATTATTATTATTATTATTATTATTATTATTATTATTATTATTATTATTATTATTATTATTATTATTATTATTATTATTATTTAAGTTTTAAGGGTCCCGCCATCTCTAACTTCCAAGCGACCATGTTTATGTGTGCTGCAGGCTATGTTGTTAGCTAAGTCGCTTGGTTTGATAGCTATTGTATTGCCGGCTTTTTTGGATGCACCAGGTTTTAACCGTCTTAATTATTTCCTTGTTGTATATTATATAATTATTGTTTTGTGTTTATTGGCGCTTGTTCGCCCTGTGTGAGCCGCTTAGAGTTCCGTATGGAAGATAAGCGGGATATAAATATAATAATAAATAAATAAATAAATAAAATAAAACGTATGCATTGAGCTCAAATCATTTTCTGTCCAGCTACCAGAGGTGTGTCTCTAAGCTGATGAGGTGCAAAGCAGCCTGGTATTTAACTCTTGAAGAAAATATCGTTAGAAAATAATTCTATGTTGGGGACTGAGGACAGTCTGGTCAGCTGCATCTAGCCAGGGGGCCCTCTTGAAAGAGCCATCCCTCAAGGAGGTGAGAGGGATGGCTTGTAGACATAGGGCCTTCTCGGCAGCTGCCCTCAAGTTATGGAATGCCCTCCCAAGTGAGATCCGCCTGGCGCCAACATTGATGACATTTCGGCACCAGGTAAAAACCTTCCTGTTCCAGAAGTTTTTTTAATTGATACAACATAGACTGGGGTCCTTGGATGGCAATTTTAGTGATGATTTTAGTATAAGGTTTTGCTGTTGTTTTAATTATTTATTGATATTTGATGTCTTAACTGTTTTAATTCCTTGTTGTAAGCCGCCCAGAGACCTTTGGGTAGTGGGCGGCATATAAGCTGTAAAAATAAACAAATAAATAAATAAAATAAAATAATAAATAAATAAATCTCTCCAGTGCCTTTCCATGCTGGCTGTGCCTTTCTATGCTTGATTATGAAGGAAGGAAAACTCCTTCTTTCTATTCACCAGTTTAAGTATGAAAACACAGGCAAGTAGTGTTTCTGTAGGCTAATTTAGCAGAGTGTGGTGCAGTGTTCTTGGACCTATGCTACTGAGGAAATCAGAAGGGGACACAGTATAGTAAAACCCAGAGAAGATTGTGAAGAGCTCCAGAAGGACCTCTCCAAACTGGGGGAATGGGCTGCCAAATGGCAAATGTGTTTCAATGTAGCCAAATGTAAAGTAATGCATATTAGGGCAAAAAATCCAAACTTTATCTATCAACTCATGGGCTCTGAGCTATCTGTGACAGATCAGGAAAGAGATCTTGGTGTGCTGGTGGACAGCTCCATGAAGGTGTCTACCCAATGTGTGGCAGCGGTGAAGAAGGCCAATCCCATGCTAGGGATTATCAAAAAGGGGATTGAAAATAAAACAGCCAATATTATAATGCCATTGTACAAAATGATAGTAAGGCCGCACCTGGAGTATTTTGTAAAATTCTGGTCACCGAATCTCAAAAAAGACATAGTAGAACTGGAAAAGGTGCAAAGGAAAGCAACTAAATTGATTAGTGGCCTGGGGGATCTCCCTTACGAGGAAAAGCTACAGCATTTTGGGCTCTTTAGTCTGGAAAAAAGGGCACCTGAGGGAGGATATGATTGAGACGTATAAAATAATTAAGGGCATGAGTAAAGTGGATAGAGGGAAGCTCTTCTCCCTCTCACAAAATACCAGAACTAGGGGACATCCACTCAAACTGAGGGTTAGGAGAGTGAGAACAGACAAAAGAAAATATTTTTTTACCCAGCCTGTTAGTCTGTGGAACTCCCTGCCACAGGATGTGGTGATGGCATCTGGCCTGGATGCCTTCAAAAGGGAATTAGACAGATTCCTGGAGGAAAGGTCCATCACAGGTTACAATACAAACCTTGATGGAGATGTGTTACCTCCAGGATTAAAACCAGGGTACTTCAAGGGCCAGATGCAAGGGAGTGGCATCAGCAAACAGGTATCTAGTCTTGTGCACTCCCAGATGCACAAGACTAGATACTGTATGTGAGATACAGGAAGCTGGACTAGATGGGCCATTGGCCTGATCCAGCTTGGCTCTTCTTATGTTCTTATGGTATAATGTTCTTATGTTCTTATATTTTACTGTTCCTTCATCATAAAATAACAAAAAGCAGCAGAGTTTAACTTAAACAGAAACATAGCTTCTGCAGCATGTAAAACATTTATCAGTGGAAGCATCTGGTCCACATTGTCCACTTCTTATGAAGTGGCTGCAGACCACCAAATCTCATGCCAGATGTAGCTGCTTAGTCTTATGGTTCCACAAGATTCTGCAAAATAAGGCCAAGTAATGAGTGCATCAAAGAGTACAGTAGAAGGCCAGGCCCTGTTCTTCTTTCTACTGAAATGTTTTTCCATGAGAAAGCACCAAACATGGAATACTGTTTACCCATAGTCTGAAGCAGCAAGATCTCAGGAGGCCTATAGCATAGGATAATTCTGAACTCTTCTTGTTTTCTGATAGTGCTCATTTTCACAGTGAGGGGACACACAAGGAAATGTACATGTTCACACAGCAGTGACTCATTCTTTAAAACATATATATATTTCTGATTGTCATCTCTGAGATGTTGAAACAGAACCATTAAACATAAACATTAAACCGAAACAGAACCATTAGAATGTAATAGAATTCAGTTGGGAGAGAAGGAGCATTCAATGTATTTGAAGAGTTTGCCTTTGTAAATTTGTAGAGTGGGAATAGTCATTCTCTTGGCAAAGCTATGCTGATGAGCTGTTCTTACTTTATAGCATCAGTATCCTAAAATAATACCTATGAAACTGCTTTAAAAATGTGAGATGGCCACTGTAGTAAGGGGTGCTTAATCACAGATAGGCACAAAGTTCAAAACCTTCTTTTGTATTTGTCTAATTTTGTGTAATAAATTGTTGCAATGTGGGTAAAAGACTTTCCAAGGTTTTCTTTTCTTCTGATTTCTAACAATTAGCAGAATGTTCAGCTTTTTATTTACCTAACCTGCCTTAACCTTATGCTCATTAAATTCTTTAATATCACATTTTAAAGGGCTATAGTGCTTTCTAACAGAATCACTGAGGTAAGTAACCATTTCTGCTTATTTGTTTAGTTTCCTGGTTTGTCGTTTCTTCTGCAGCTATAAGCTTAATCTTTTGTGGTGTACTGCAGTATTTTTTCTGTTGCACACATATTGTACCAATCAGATCAGTGTTATTTAAGATTATAGTGTATAACTCATCTTGTAGCTGTTCTGCCCTTTTCTTATTCGCGTCCTGTATATTATTGTTTCATATGCAGTCCCCCAGAACATTTCCATAATAATAGCATTTGCTCTGCTTTTCTTTAGAACTGGAAACAAGACAAGTAAAGAAATCAGGCACAAATGTACTGTTGGTGTTTGTCCTCATAACTGGGATTCTTATTTGCATCGGTATATGCTTTGCCATAATCTTCATCGTTCTTAACTGGTAAGGAGACAATAGTAGTGCTTTGGCATCAGATGGACTGGTATGACTGTAAATCAATCAATCAATCAATCAATCAATCAATCAATCAATCAATCAATCAATCAATCAATCAATATTAGGTCTTGCCATTACAGCTGTATAGCAAGCTAACTTTTACATTTAACCTTCCCAACCTCTTCTCCCAGATATGGGTCTCTAATCAAGACTAGACATGGGATAATATGTGTAGGCCAGAAGACATGTGTAGTTGGTTGGAGATGTAGCCAAGTTAGTCTGTGTTAGTATATCAGGCAAAAACAAAAGGGAAAAGAAAAAGGGAAATGAAAGAAAAAGAAAACTAATTTTGTTTTTGCCTGATTTAGTTTTCCAATGCTATAAGTGCTGATTCGGGCTATACTGGATGCTCTGCAAGCACTGAGGGGATGGTCATTTCATAGAAGAAGGTTTGTTTTGTATTTAAGCTGTATTCAGACTTTAAGGGAATTCACGTCTATGCAGTTTTATGAGAAACAGAAAAGTAAATAATCAGATGTTTAGAATATTAATTGTAACAGTTACAAATGGCTGCCAGCTTGGGACAGTAATTGTAATGGGTTCTGGAACTTGCCCCCTCTCAAACTGTGTTTTGCTTTGCTGGTGCTGCTCTGTACCGCCGGGTGAAGTTTAGTGCTAAGGCACGTCCCAGACTTTTTTGGCAGGCATCCCCAGCCCAGAAATGATGAAGTCCCTACTCTCCCTCTGATGAGAAGGTGCTGCTCTTGAGCTTCAGATTTAGCATGGCACAAAACACATAAATACAAACAAACATCCGTCTCATAGCTGCTTCCTCCCTGTTACTGCCCTTGTGTCAGCTTGCTTATTGCCCCCTCTGCCTTTCCTCCTAGCATCTGGAAGAGGTTGCTTTACCTTTTACCAACCACATAAAGTAAACCTTTATTTACAGGATGCTGTAACTTGCAACTGACAGGATGGGATAAAGTATTTAAGAAGTGTTGACAAAAGCAGCAGCACCTTAGCACTAGACCATTGGCAGTTAGGAAGCACCAATCCCAGAAAAGCATTTGGATAGTCTCATCGCCAAGAAAAGGAAGTGAAACAAGGCAAAGTGGTGGTGAGGCAGAATCTGCAAGAGCCCTCAGCACAAGTTTTTGCTTTGCATGCTGCATATTTCGAACCCAGTGGTTTATTGAGGAAAGGCGGGAAAAGACTCCTCCTTGACAGCTGCTGCCAGTCAGCATGGGGAGTGCTGATCAAACTGGATCTGTGTCCTGACTCAGTGGCTGAAATAATGGCACTTAGCACAGTAAGTCACGCTTAAGAAAGCCCACAGATGAGTCAACTCCTCTGCCAGTTCCACTAATTCTGGGTGTAACTGGCATATCACAACTAGAGGAGGCCTATCTGAAGTATGGAGATTGTAACTCACCACATTCCCACTTTCTCAATGTGCCTATTCTAGAGTGACTTACTATGTTAAGCAGCAGGATTTCAGCCAATGAGTGGTAGCTTCTTCATATGGCCCATGTAAATGGTTCAAAACTAGGATCACTGCTTACCATGTGTGTGTTCAGTCCCTCTTTCCCCTCAAGTAAACAGTGTTTGAAGAGAAAGTCTTTCCACTCGGATGAATTACTGCACGGGTGGGAATTGTGCAGCCTCCTGTCTGTCTGATGACCTCATGGCACCCCATCTGCACCCATGTTTAGGAGGCCTAGAAATGAACACCTGCACCTCAATAAATTTTCAAGAGGTACAATGGTCAATACTGATACTGTTTCAGACCCCAGCAACTTTGTGCTCCACAAACGAGTGTTCCCTTACCTCTTCCCCGCCGCCACCCCCACCCAAAAAGGGCAAGACCTCTTCCCGTTACTTCTGTTCTTGGAAACATGGCCAGGCATGGCCTGAGTTTCTCCAGGGTAAACAGAAGTAACCACCTGGACCTGTAGTGGTTGCTCACCTGTTTTGAGGGGAAAAGGTATACTGTATATCATGGAAGCAAAGCTTACTTCAGATTATGCTTTGATCTCCTGAAAATCATTGGTTTTCCTGATCTGTTAGGAATGATCTGAGCCCTTGTTCAATTTGCCTCATTGGCTGTGATCTGTCTTGCAGGGCAGCTGTAAAGGTCTTCTGGCAAACTAAAGTGTGGAGAAGCAGAGAAGAACCCAGCTATACTTCAATGAGAACTTCCTCAGGGCAGATAGCCACAGCAGATCCGTCACAGATTTCACAAATAGAATTCGCCTCACATGAACAGGTTTCCTTCCAGGGATGGAATGAGCCAGCAGAAGGAGGAGGAGGAGGAGGAGGAGGAGGAGGAGGAGGAGGAGGAGAGAAAGGAAATTATTAGGGGGGATTAAAAAAGAGAGGGAATATATTAAACTATGCTCAAAATATGAAGAGCACCTGTTCTGAGAAGAACCTTTTGGTTTCTCTGATGAATCTTGCTTGGGACAGTGTTGTGAAATTTTGGAGATTGATTTCTGGTGTTAAAATTAATGTGATTCATCCAGGGGTTTCTGCCTCTCGGTGTTTGTGAAAGCTAAGAAGTGAGATGTTTTAATGAGGTCTTACCAAACCTTGTAGATTAAATATACTGACATGCCAAATTTAAAGGTTTATGCCGGTACATTTTTGTGTGATATATTTCCTGGACTGTGAGACTGGTGGGATAGCTGTCCGCACTCAACACTCTAAAAGAGTAATACTGACTTTAGCTGTGCACATTGGAACCCAACAAAATATTTGTAGATTTAAGACAACAACTCCATTCCCACTTATCAGGTAATGGGTTCCACTGAAGTGGACTTGTCCACCAATGCTCAGATTAAATTTTGAATTTGGTCTTTAAGGTGCCACAGTTTTTGTCATAGTTATTTATTTATTATTTATTTCTTCCCTTTCTCCATTTCACTTCTCCCTTACCTTTTGTAAAATCAAGTCAGAGGTCAGGGCACAGGCCCTGAAAGTTGACCTAAACAAGATATCGTTCTGATACAGAGGTCAAAATCCAGTAATAGTTGAAACCAGGGTAGGTTCATTGACTCAATGTAACACAAAGAATAGTTGACTCACTCAATCCCTACCCATCCACTGGGCCTACTTTCTACTGGTTTTCCATCAGAGTTTGTATTTTGGACTTTTATTTCTAAGCCAATGTGCCTCTCCATGCTATGCAAAAAGTAGCAGGTTTTGTAACTCAAAATAGATTTGGTTTTGAAAACTCTATTGGATTTGTTTCCAATGCAAGAGTTTATGGGAAGTGTGGAAAAATGTAGACTTATTTATTTATTTATTTATTTAAAATTATAGACCACCCAACTTGGCTCTTGATAATGAGGAAGCTCATCATTCAACATTTATTTATTTATTTCAAATAGGAAGGAAAGTAAGAGTAAATCTTAATTTTTTTCTCTGACATTGAAATATTGGTACAATTCTTCACACTGTAACTCCCCTGCCCCCATGTCACTTTAAAAGAGCTTAGGGAAATGTTGCAGAATTCTTCTGTGTTATGTTTTCCATTAAAGAAGAGAGAAAACGAAAAATGTACACTAGATGCGGCTGCATATAACATTTTGCATTTTAAAAAGGTACACACTCTCATAATCAATAAAAAAAGAGATACAGTTTGAATCCCTGAAATCAGCAGTGCTTTTTATTATGTCATATAGCAAAGGAACTAAAGCGGTCTAAAATCTAACTGGAGAAAAAAAGCCTAGGCAGAAAAAGAACACAGAAAATTATGGTAGTCGCGTTGCCTGCCTGCTTGTTAAATTAGATTATAAGTATTTTTTGCTCTAGTCGGGAGCGAGAACTCTTATTTCCTTTGACATTTAATGCCAATATAATGTTCTTTCACAAAAGTCAGGGCTGAAGGACACCATGCAGTACATAATAGTAAAGTGACAAATCGCCAAACCTTGAATGCATTTTATGCACCTTTCCAGATCCTAATGGACTGTGAATCTTTACATTTACTACCGTTGACAAAAACAAATGAACACCGCAAGTATTTTTAAAGGAAATACTTTCTCAAAGTGTTTATGTCAGTCTTTGCTTTAGACCCAAAACTGGTTTAGGGCGGGGGGGGGGGAGGAATGCCTGTATTTGGATTCTGTTAAAACATAAAAACAGTTCAAAAGCCCACAATGAGTTGTCAAATCCAACAAAATTTGTATTTCTGTGTCTGTGGAAGATTATAAACTACCTGCCAGAAAAGCACATGGAAAATGCATGAGTGTGTCCCCGATTGCTGATAAAAGAATGATCCATTTGTGCTGTGAATAAGTGAATGCGGCAAGAATTACTACAATAATCACCATGTTCTGTTTTAGTTTTTTGCTTTTTTACATTCTGCTTCTTCTCAACTTCATTCAGCTCTCACATGTAAAACATAAAAGGTTGGCATTATGGTTGTAGTTAGAGAGGACCTCACTGTTTTAACTCCAGTTCTTTTGGGGTAAGGCTAAAATCAACCTTTCTAATTGATTCGGTGGCAACAGCAACCTCCGGTAAAACAGAAGTGGAATGGGCAAAGTGGAGATGTTGTTGTACTGCCTTATCAGCCTTAGCTAGCTGATAAGTAGGGCTGCATAGTGTAATCCAGCAATATCTCAACGTTGGCCCTTTTTTTTAGAATCTGTGCTTTTAGACTTCTTGATAGAAAAGCAAGCAAAATCACCAGTGGTTTGCACACCTTGGCCATAGTAATCATGTTCCGAAATGTACCCTCCCTGACCACCTATTTGTGCCCTGGATTGGCTCAAGCTAGGATTAAAGTCCACGGGTGGGGGACTTTTGGCATTCCAGATTATTTGGACCGCAACTCCCAGTCCTTTTTCATTGGCAATATCGGCTCGGAATTCTAGGAATTGCAGTCCAAAACATCTGGAGGGCTGAAGGTTCCCCAGCCTTGGGCAAGGGCTTTTTGGACCTGTCTGCAGAGGGCCTCTGGTTATGCACTGACAAAGGTTTCCTTCCCTACTCCTCTTCTTGGGCAAAGATGGTCTAGCTAGCCAGCTTAGAGTTCAATAGCTGCCTTAACCTACATTCTGTTTTCTGCAGATAGTGGTGGCACCACCACTAGAGGCAGTTCCTTTTTGAAACAAGCTACACTCCCAACCAATCCCTGTCTCTGATCAAGGAGTAGCAAAGATGATGGGGGACTTCTCTTCCATACGCAGTGATGCCACCGATCTTGCACACCCCTGCCCTGCAGGCAAAGAAAGGTTCTTCTTATCTACTAGGTAACCTCAGACCAAAGCCCTTTTGTGTAGATTTTCATCTAGAGACATTCACACCAGATTGAAAATTGAAATGGAAATGTATCTTGAAGTTCATTTGTGGAAGTTCGTTGAGGAGAAACTAATGTTGAATGTTGAAGAAAAGATTGAAAAACAAGCTTCCTGCTTTTCGTGGTCTAGCACATAATAACAATAATAACCTTTATTATCAATGTACAACCTGTGTACAACGAGAATGGCGCAGGTGCACTCACTTAGGGTGGCCACACCCAGGGAGGCGCGGAAATCTCTCACGCGTAACCGTGCCTTCTGTGGTGGGCCCCACATTGTGGAACCATCTGCCTTGTGAGCTGCACCTTGCACAGTCCCTGCCTGCTTTTAAAAAGGCTCTGAAAGCCTTCCTTTTCAAAGAGGCATATGGCAACCCTTTTACTTAATTTTTTTTATCTTTCCGTCTGCATTGCCTCTTGTGGAGGGCGTTGTCCCTCCTTATTTTATTACCCCTCACTCGCTCGTTTTTTTGTAATATTCTTTTGGATTTGTTTTTAATTGTAAACCGCCCAGAGTTCCGTCCGGAAGATGGGCGGTATAGAAATATAACAAATAAATAAATAAATAAATACATGAAATTGACTGAGCCTCCCTCCCCCCCAACCCCATCCCACTAAAAAAAAAAAAATCAGTCTCATTTACTTTGTGTGCTTGTTGCACAACTTGCTGGCCCACGAGTCTATCATGTGTTATCACTTCTCATTCAACAGTCTAACAGCCAATGAATAAAAACTAATTTTTAGCCTGGTGATACCACTGGCGTGGTGGCTCTGTGCACTAAGGCTTCCAAAAACTGTTGGCTGCAAAGTCGGCAGCTCGGGGGTTTGAATCCCGTGTGCCATGCAGTGGGGCGAGCTCCCGCTGATAACCCCAGCTCCTGCCAACCTAGCAGTTTGAAAGCATGTAAATGCAAGTAGATAAATAGGTACCGCTGTAAAAAGCGGGAAGATAAAACAGTGTTTCCTTGCAGCCATGCTGGCTATGTGACCATGGATACTGGTGCTGCAGCTTGAATACGGAGATGAGCACTGCCCCTAGAGTCGGACATGACTAGCACACGTGTTGGGGGGGGGGCTTTACCTTTATCTTTTTACCACTGGCTATGCTTCTGTATCTCCTGCCTGAGGGTAGAAGAGTAAAGAAGTGCTGACCGGAGTGCAAATCGTCCCTGAGAATTTTCCTCGCTCTCCTAAGACAGTGGCCCCTGGCGATGTCATCCAGTGGACTCAGGGGACAGCCCATGATGTCTTGAGCTATGTTCACTACCCTCTGTAAAGTCTTTTTGTCCGTGGCTGTCAACCCAGCAAAACAAACTATAATGCAATATGTGAGGACACTTTCTATCGTAGACCGGTAGAAGGAGGTCATCAATTGCTGTTCCATTTTGTTCTTTCACAAGAGCCTGAGGAAATGGAGTCTCTGTTGGGCCTTCCTGGCCACCTGGATTGTATTAATTTTCCAGGTGAGATCTTCACTGAAATGACAGATATGATATTGAATTAAGTCACTGAATGCAGCATGGCGCTCTGGGCCACCTCCCTCAACTCTAGCTCTCCCCTCCTTTCATAGATTGCATTGCAATCCATACCACCTTCAGGATATGCTCTTCTGACAACTTTTTGTGGAGCTGCTTCCTCAACAGGTGGCTTAATTAGTATGTTGCATTTAGTGTGCTTTGTTTCACCCAGTGACCTAACTGGTCACTGGAATACAGACGGAGGCTTAATTTCCACGTCTGCTTGCCGAGACAGGTTTTGCAGGAGGGAAAGGGTATTAACTGTGAAGAATATGCCTTCCTTATTCCATCTAGTTTGGCTGTTAAGCATAGTTCATTTTACCAACTGATCAAAGTCATGTATTTTTCACTTCATCGCATCCCATCCAGGTATGTAACATTGCTTGGCATTAAGTTCTTCTCAGTATTTTGACCTCCATAGCAAGGGCAATGTTAGGTGAGGGATTCTCTAACTTGCCCTCTCAGACCCAAAACATGTTCCTAGTCCTTCACCACAAGGTCTTCAGCAGCCTCAATTTCACATTCTTGTTTTTCACGTTCAGCTTTATTATAAAGTTAGACATTGCTTTTTCCAAATTTGTACTGCCAAAATGGATGCTTCAAAAAAGAATGTTTTTTTCCTGTCTTTCACAGAATCGGCATTAAACTATTGATTTCTCTCTCCTTCTCTCTCTCCTCTGTTTTTATGACTTCCTTTCTGTCTTGGTAGACGGAGTGAGCACTTTGTGGCTTTCCAGGTGGTGCTGGGTTTCCATCATCAGGTCACAAGGTGGACTATGCTGATGAGCTAGGGCTGGTAAAAGTTGCACTCCATGAATATCTGGAGTAGAGATGGGCACGAATAAAAAAAAATGGTGTTTTGTTTGTCGTTTGTCGTTTAAGGGGTCCGTCTCTGTTCATTTGTTTTTTGCAATTTTTTTGCAAAAAAATCGTTTTCATTTTCGTTTATTTCGTTACCATTCCCTTACCATTTGTTTCAATTTTTGTGATTTTTAAAAAAGCTTTTAAAGCAGTTCACTTGTATTGCCGTAACGAAAACGAAACGCACGACAAAATTTCCGGTGTTTCTGTTTGTTTCGTTTCATTTTAGAGAGAAAATTCGTTTGTCATTTCATTGCGTAACGAAACGAAAAAACGAAAATGGAAACGAAAAATTGTTCGTTTCGTGCCCATCTCTAATCTGGAGAGAAGCAGTTACTTGTCCAGTTACAATCGCCTGTTGATTAGCCAATTCATGTTTTAAAAAGAGTATGAAAATCGTTTTAGTGATTTTTTTTTAGGGGTGTGGTGGCTCAGCGGACTAAGGCTCCAAAAACTGTTGGCTGCAAAGCCAGCAGCTTGGCAGTTTGAATCCCGTGTGCCATGCAGTGGGGCGAGCTCCCGCTGACAATCCCAGCTCCTGCCAACCTAGCAGTTTGAAAGCATGTGAGTGCAAGTAGATAAATAGGTACTGCCGTAAAAAGCAGGAAGGTAAAACAGTGTTTCCTTGCAGCCATGCCGGCCACGTGGCCATGGACTTGCACAACACTGGCGTTTTCGGCTTGAATACGGAGATGAGCACCACCCGTAGAGTCAGATACGACTAGCACACATGTGCTGGGCGAACATTTGCCTTTACCTTTTTTGAACTACAAATCAGATAATTCTCTAATTTGTTAGGTTCTACCTGACAGACACCCAAGTATAGATCATTTGGGCAAAAGGCCTAAACTGGAAGGCTGTGCTGGTGCTAGCTGGGAGCCTTGCTTCTGAACAGGAATCTTGGTGAACCTAGGCCTAGTATTAGTCCTCACAGCCTTCCAGTTTAGGTCTTCCTTTCAAGTGAGCCACATTTAATTGTCTGTAAGGTGTCTGTTTGTCAGGTAGAACTCCTAGAATTATGGGTTTTGTAGTCCAAAAAATTCCAAAAATTCCATCCCTGCTAACAGTCCATCCAATAAAAAAAACCTGTGATGGCTTTAATCATTTTTACTGCATCTTTCGGAATGCCTTTTCACTCTGACAGATGTTCTTTGGTCAGAATCAATTTTTCCCTACAAGCAGAACTGAAATTATGGAGGCTGCCCTGGCTAATTATGACTAATTGATGAAGTGTTGGCCACAGGCAGGATGCACAAGAAGACATATCACAGGGCATGCGACTGGCTTGCATCTTGTCAGGCATCGTGTCATCAATTAGCCATAGTGACATCTGTTGTTTTTCTTATGTATGTGGAAAAGATAATGGGAATCTGGCTCTTCCATTTAACATGTTTTGTACTGGCTTTTGACACTGATCATATTTTCCCCTTGGCTCTAGAGA
Source organism: Phrynocephalus forsythii (assembly GCA_029282475.1). Lineage (NCBI taxonomy): Eukaryota > Metazoa > Chordata > Lepidosauria > Squamata > Agamidae > Phrynocephalus > Phrynocephalus forsythii. The sequence continues at coordinate 31,775,956 of JAPFRF010000002.1, forward strand.
ATCCTTGTTTTCTCTATTTTTCAAAGCATTTATTTCTGATCCATACTTTTGTTCCCTTTCTGCAGATGATAAACAAGTATTTTTATGTTTTTTTCCCTGAAAAACCGATAGTCCCCTAAATCATTCCAATCTGGCAATTCTCCACATACAGTCGTCTTTCGTAAACAAAACCATGAGCACATCCCACCCCAACATTTTCCAATGAACAGCAACAGCCTCACTTCAGCACATTCATTTAATAGCTATAAATTGTGAAAACTGTATCATAGAATGTCTTACGCTTCATTAAATTCCCTTCAATTGAATTTGACAGATTAAAGCTGTTGTATAATGAAATAAGCCTGCAATCTTGAGAAATATTGGCACCTTTGGGCTTCCTTCTTGGATCTGAGTCCATTTGACCTCAAGCAAATAAATCAAACTCTTGTGTGAAATGTTTCTAGTCATCACCAGCTTTTGGAGAAAACTTGAAATGTTTAGGATTTGGTGCTTCCATATCACACTTTTCCCTCCTCTCCCCACAGAAAAGAGCAGATGCCTCCAATTTATGGATAGCTTAGTGGTATGGATCTCCAGTGTGAAGCCTCTGGTTGGATGTTCAGTTCCTTCAGACTTGAGCATACTCAAAACAGAACCAGAAGTATGGTAGTTCTTTTCTTGTAACTAGTTTATTTGGTAATGACTGATATAGCTTGTAGTTACAAAGTTATTTTTAATCTATGAGTAACATCCACGTTACATAGATATAACAAGTAATGACCAGTTACTTCCAAACATTATTTTTAGAGACATTTTAAGGGCGATTCAAACAAGAATGTTTCTGATTTTTGCCATCCTGTTATCGTTCCTAAGTGAAAAGGGTTAATGCCATTGGTTTATGCTGCCCATATTCTTAGAAATATTTCCAAGTATAATATCAGAATTGATTTCTAGAAGAAACCATCATTTCCCACTATTTTTCTGATCTCTTAATAATGAAATGCATTAGTAACACAGGATGCAATGAATAATAATAATAACAGCTACATAAAAAGTTACATTCTGAACTCTGATTTAGAGTTTACTCATTGAAATAAATGACACTTAAGTTAGTTTGGACTAAACTTCCTTTGAAAAGTCTGCTCCATGTACCAATAAGTCTGGAGCAAACCTATTTGGGGCAGACTAGGGTATGACAAAATTTGGATAGTCAAAGCCATGGTTTTTCCAATAGTGATGTATGGAAGTGTCAGCTGGACCATAAAGAAAGCTGATCACCACAGAATTAACACTTTTGAGCTGTGGTGCTGGAGGAGAGTCTTGAGAGTCCCCTGGACTGCAAGGAGATCAAACCTATCCATCCTGAAAGAAATCAGCCCTGAATGTTCACTACAGTGGTGGCCACAGTGACTCCAGCAGCAGCGGCAGGCCTAGTCCAGCTTGCTGGCTGCTTGCCCTCTACTGCTGTGGTGGTGGCAGCTCCGGCAGTGGGCCTAGGCTGTCCTGCCAGCCACTCACCCTCTCTGGCCTGGCTGGGCAGTCTTGGTGGCAGCAGCGGCGGCAGAACACGTGCAGGTAAGTGACCATTTTACAGACGGAACAAAAGGGTTCATTTTAACAAAAAGACTAATGACCATTTTGTTTTGTCTGTAACAAAATGCTGCTTCATTGTTTTGTTTCATTATGTAATGAAACGACAAAACAGCATTTCGTTTTTCATTTCGTGCCCATCCTTAGGTAGGACAGTCTTGCCAAGTATTTTTTTGTAATGCATTTTCAAAGTCATTCATATAGACATGCTGATTGCTTAACAGGTCAGTGTCTTCAGTTCCTGCATGCAAGATGTGCTAGGTCTTCTAGCACATTGATCTGTCCTTCCTGGACTATTCCTATTGTGGTTAATACAGTTTTGGGCCTGGGACAGACACTGGTGGTGTGACCTATGCAGCTGTCCCACAATTGACCTTCTGGCTGGGAGGAAGAGGGAATTTACGCAACACAGTGCTATATTTTGCTCTCTCTCACTCTCAGTTTTTCTCTTCTGATCATTCAGTCATGCTTTGCCCATCTGTCTATGATTGGCTATCTTCTTCAGGAAATTGAGGCCGTATTAAAATATTCTAAAGATCATAATGTATGGAGCCAGTTTCACTTAATGTGTGCTCTAAGAGCATAAGTGATAGGGATATTTTTTCTTTGACAGTTTTATGCATTTGTAGCTCAAAATGAAACTTTGATGACGGATCCCAAAGATTTTCATTATATTTTATGACTTCATTTAGCCAACACATTTAACAAACTACCAAGGAATAAATGGGGATTGTCCCTCCTGTGGTGTCTTGTGCCACTGATTTCTTAACAGTGTAAAAAGAGGGCCATTTCAAAAGTCACGTGCTTCATAAAATAAATACCAAGCTATAGTTGAAAACAGATTTAGTTCTCTATGATTAGTGATGGCATTTTCTCCAGAGCGCTTAAGATTCAAGAAGCAATAATTTGATCTGAAAATGAAAGGATAGTTGCAGCTAAATGTTAAATGAAATTTGCCACATTTTGTGCTAAATGTACAATTAATTTGTGTATGAATAACTGAAATTTGGAATGGAGTTAGATGCCGAATATCTTTTAAGAACAACAGCAATCTAGTTCAGAATAATAGAGTTCTGAGATAATTATTGTCTTTGTCTTTGTACTGTATAATACAACCATATACCAATTAAGAAATAAGTCCCTTATGTTCAGTGGGAGTCATGTTCATGTGCAACAGGACTTTGTGTTAACAGAAATTTTAAAAATCAGTTTTTCCCATGTTTCCTTCTTTTGATTAATCTTTTTTATCCCTTATCTGTAAAATTACCTAGGAAATTTTCCACCTAATACCATAATGAGGGGTGCTGTCAGCAACGATTCAGAACATTTGAGAGAAGTAAGCAGAAATTTAGAAGCTATACAATTAGATTGGTTGGAAGCCAGTGGGAGTATTCTTACCCTGTTTCCTTTGTTTCTTATGGATATGCAAATTCCCAGAATCCTCCATCTTATGGTGTCTTTCTGCTTGGCTATCAAGTGATGTTAGGAACAGCAATCTTCTCATATTCTACTGTACTTGATTTGATTGGGGTGTGTGTGTTGCTTATACTTTTTGCCTTGATCTGCTTGTCTAGTTTTCTTGAAGTTTGGGAGAGGGAACTGTGCCCTCTCCCATCTTTTTCCTTTCTCTGTAGGTGAGTACCTTCCCTGTCTGATTGATTTTTAAAACTGTTTGTTTGAATAATTTTATATGTGCATCTATTTTCTTAAAGGTGTATATTTTCGTTGTGATTGCAAGTTTGAGGCTGTATTTATTCAGTGTTCTTGTTGTTTGTTGTCCTGTTGCCTGCTTTTTGATTTGGCGTAGTTTCTATGGGTTCTTTATGGCTTCCTGATGAGTGTGAGGTAGGACAGGAATGTAGGAAACTGAAAAGAAATAAGCAGAGGGTGATCTCTTTTGTGTTCAACAAAAGGGCTGAAGCTTGGAAAACATGAAAATGAAAGAGCCCGACCCCATCCCAGGAACTCAAAAACAAGTGTGAAATTCTCGCCATCTACATTCCTCGTGTATTTAGTACTTCAAAATAAGAGTGATAAAAAGCATAAAACATGGATTCTCATTCGGAAATAAACATGAATTACTTACATTCAAATTCGTAATTGAGCAGAGCAAAATATATTCATACAGAGCATGTAGGCTTTTTCAATGGCATATATAATTTGTTGGGCCTGCAGACTCCTCTATAGAAATGTGAAATCTGCCATTCATTCTGCATCTGTTGGCCAGACCGAGGAACTGCTATCATATGGAGGGTATTCAATATAGGGTGTTCGATAGAGTGCTCATTTAAAAAGGAGAAAATGCACTACCAATGAAGAGGACATAGAACTGCAGAAAGTTTTGTGTGCTGATTGACATATCCAGATGCACATTTAGTTACAGCAGCCAGTATCCTGTTTAATAATTCACATGCATATAACTCCAGCTGCAGAAGCTGTCAATGGCAATCTGATCAGATCACACAATGAGGTACACAACCAGCACCTGATCAGGTCACCATGACAGCTTCCATAGCTGGACCCCCATGCACGTAAATATTTAACAGGATATTTATGTAAACATTCAACAGCTAGTTTGATTTAATTACAAACAAAATGCCTGACCTTAAGAAAAAGATGGCATGAAGCTTCAAGAATAGCCCCTTTTTATGTTGTTAAGAAACCGCTGACTCAAAGCTCTATAGAAGGGAGAATTCCCATTTATGCCTTGGTGTTTTATTAAATGTGTTTTCCTTTCTCATGGTTCTTTAATTTGGACTCCAAACTTCAACCTAATGAACTTTTAAACAGGAATGCTGGAAGTAGCATACATGACTATACTGGTGTGTGTGTGTGTGTGTGTGTGTGTGTGTGTGTGTGTGTGTGTGTGTGTTCTAAATACTGCTGGAAATTTTTGCAAGAATCCTTCTGAACTGCTTCATTGAACACTTGGAGAGATGCCTCTTACCAAAAACATATAATGTGGCTTCCATAAAGAACAAGGGACTGTTGACATGAACTTTGATATGTGACAGCTACCAGAAAAGTGTCAAGAGCAGCATGTCAACCTTTGCATGACTTTCATAAATCTGATTAAAGTTTTTGACAAAGGAAGGAAAGAAGCTCTGTGGAAAACCTTGAACAAATGCAGATATCCCAAGAAGTTGACACATATGTAGAGATGGGCCCGAAATGAACAATTTTTCATTAATGTTTTCGTTTTTTGTTTCGTTACGCAATGAAACGACAAACGAATTTTGTCTCCAAAATGAAACGAAACAAACAGAAATACCGGAAATTTTGTTGTGCATTTCATTTTCGTTACTGCAATACAGTGAACTGCTTTAAATGCTAAAAAAATCACAAAAAATTGAAATAAATGTTAACGAAATGGTAACAAAATGAACGAAAATGAAAATGAAGTTTTTGCAAAAATTTGCAAAACCGGAAACGAACCAAAACGGACCCTCCAAACGACAAACGAAACGTCATTTTTTTAATTTGTGCCCATCTCTACACATATGGTTGGAGAACTCCATGATGGTACGAAAGCTATGTTGTTGACAACAGTATCCTCTCTGATCACTTTCCTATTGTCAGCATTGTAAAACAAGGCTGTGTTCTTGCCACAGGTCTTCTCAGTTTTATGTTTTCTGCAATGGTGTGGGATGCTCAGAGGGAAGAAAACCATTGCGATTTTTGATAGCACACTGATGGGAAAGTATCTGTGGTTTCTTCAAACCATGACTTTCATTTTGCACAGTACATGCACTCTTGTTGCCAGTGACTGCACTCTTAATGCTACTAAACTTCTGGATATGCAAAGATGCCTTGACCTGTTTTCCTGCTTTGTAACAATTTTGGCTTCAGTATTAACAACTAAAGGAAGATGGGGATGTGCCAATGCATTCTGGGTATACCTTATGATGAACCAGTTCTGAAGTTATATGAAAACTGCCTTTTTGCAGTACATACATTCACATATCTCGGAAGCACTGTCTCCTGCTGTGTTCTCATTGTCAATGAAGTGTCTGCACAAATCCCTAAAGTCAGCATTGCCTTTAGAAGACTTCAGCCTTCTGTGTGGAGCCAGCATGGAATCAATCTTTAAAATGAAGATGTACAAAGCTGTTGTCCTGTCCTCTCTGTTTCATGGAGTGGAGACTTGGTGTATTTATCAATGCCATGCAAGAAAACTCAATCACTTTCATCTTTCCTATCTTCAGAGAAGACTCAAAATCAAATAACAGGATAACACCCATGACATGATAGCCCTGGAATGAAAACAGATGACAAGGATTTTTACAATGTTGAAACAATGGCAACTTGAGTGGTCTGGCAAAGGCGTCAGAATGTATGATTAATCTCCTGAAATGTTTCTTCAAATGGAGACATTGCTACATTGCTGGACAACAGAAACAATTCAAAGGCATACTGAAGACAAGTTGTAAGGAATTTAATATTGACCATGTCAGCTGGGAATCTCACAGCTAATCTGCCAAAAAGCTCTCTAATAAGGGCCTGAAAAAATGGGGGGAAAGTCCCAAAAGAATCAAGGATGACTGTAATGAAGAGTGTAATGAGAAAGTAAAGATTTAAGCTCCCAACAGGACAATGAATCCTGGACTATCTAACCTACCACCCCATGCACACATCTTCTATGTTCATAATGGGCTAGTTAGTCACCTACACATCAGTATGCTACTGTTTAACCTTAACAGCACAGTGTGCTTGTGTGTGTATTTGTGCATGCAAGTTCATATGCAAGCATGTACACATACACAAGTATATATTTTGACTACAGATCTTGGATAGTATGCTATTTAATATTTACATGCATGCATCCCTCTAGCTGTGGAAGCTGCCATGGTAATCTGATAGATGAAAACAGGACAAAATCACCTTAATTTCCTGTGATTTATTACAAGCATTTTCCAGCTTCTCGCTAAGGAATGCCTCTGCTTTAATCACAAGGCGAATCCCTGGGTTCTTTTAACTCACCGTAAATGAATCCTTCAAATTCTTGTACATGACATGGATTTTGGCTACTGGTGCCAGGTGGACGTTGGAGTACCCAGATGTGTATGTGCACAAGAAACCTGTATTTATGAAAAATGTCACTGTCCTTGACAATCGTATGTGACCAGGCATGCACCCAGATGGCTGTGGCAGCTTCGCCAGTTGGGATTCTGTGTACACTAACATTGAGCAAGATTCTGGTCCTTATTTCTTTCCTACAGTAAACAATGACATTTACTATAGAAGCAAAACAAGTTGGGGAGCCGTGATGTTTGTTTTTGTTTGTGATGACATTTGCAAGGATCAATAGGAGAATATCCAAAGCAGCCTCTTGCAGAAGATTAATTCTGTGCATGCTTAAGGGCCATCAAAAGGACTTTGGGGAACAGACATATGTGATGGTTAATCAGGATGTTTTTGCTTTGATCCTTTATTGTGGACAATGATTTACAGGTTCCCAGTCGCTTTCCATGCAATATTCCTAGTGAGAATCTTTCCAGCTCCCTGGGGACTAGCCTGTCAACTTGGACTTGTGCTCAACAAAGAAAACCTAAAACCAAGACTCTCCCAAACATACCTGACTGAGGGGAGGGGGGAGGTACTGTCACAGTTTGAATTTTGTAGAAATGTGAATAAAGTCATAAGAATTATAACCCTGGATTTGGAATTCTGTATATGTAGGAACTGTCTGGTAGAGGTTACTTCTGGATAAAGAGATGTACCCTTGAAAAGGAAAAAGTGAGGGATTGTTTTAGTAGCAGTCTACTGTCCATTGGAGGTCACTACGGAGTGATTAACAACATTCCACCTAGTCTCGTGTATGGAAACATCAATTTGGTCTGCAACTATAGCACCTCTTATAGAGAATGCAAGGATGTGCTACTGAAGAAGAGTGAATGAGAAAACGCATCAAATCTGGTAGCTTAAGACAGAATGAAGATATGTAGGAATGTTCCTGTTTCCTTTTATCATCCATCATTTGCTTGGGTAGCAAAGTCTATGAGATTTTGCATTAGCCTTCTAACAATGGACTCTGCCGGGTGAGAAGGAAAATATAGACAAATCATAAGAATACAGTATATAAACATTGATGCAGATGAAAGGGCTGTAATGTAAGCAAACTGCCAGCCAGCCAGCAAGGAGTCAGCAAAGCCTACTGAGCCACAACAAAGCCATATTATGCTAACCCAAAAAGCCTACAGGATTTGTTGCCTTTTATAGTGCAGGACTTCCTTCCTTTAACTTCTCTTTAGCTCCTCCTTCCCTCCAACACCTCTGGAGGGGCTTGAATCACCCCTCCATGGGGAGGGGGCAACCGGTCCAGACCTTTCTTTTCGGACAGGCCACCGAATGCCAGTACTAGGGCATGGGTACCCTTCGCAGCCCTGCCATAAAACAGAATCAAATATATGCATGTGAAAAGCAAAGCATATGTGTGTTTTTTTTTGGGGGGGGGGGTTATATTTCTAGAATTAAGGGAATTAGCTACTATTTCAACAGCCCTAACTCTGTAAATCAACAAAAGTGTTCTGTACAGAACAAAAGTGTTCTGTAAATCAACAAAAGGTATTCACATAGATTCACGTTCTAAACATCTAGGCTCATGTGGTTTCAAAACAGTGATAAAGCGACCAAAATCTCAAGTATGGAACTAGTATTTTCAAGTCAGTACACAGAGACAGAAGTATAAACAACTTCAATGATCTTTTCATGGCGACATATCAGAAAGTGTAAAGTTAACTTGATTTTTCAATTTTCACTCTCAGTCTTTTCCGGCCTTTAATCTTAAGGAACACAGGAAATTACAAGCATTCTCTTTTTGCAATTGGGTTTCCCCAAGTTATATCACAAAAGCACCCTGTAATACTTTTCAGCTTTCATTTCCTTGTTTTCAGGTGCTCTTCGCTATTTTCAGACTGCAGTGGAGGTGCAATTCCAACTGCCCCCTTGACATACACACAGATGCTCAGGTGTTCTTATTACTCTCTTCATATATTATTTTCAGAAATCCTTTTTTTTTTTCAATTTGAGAACCTTTGGTTTGCAAATATATAATCCATTTGTCATTGTCTTTTTTTAAAAAAAATCAGAAAACCAAAGAAAAGAGCCTGAAGGTTTTCATTCTCTTTCCTACTTTTTTGTTCCTTTGTCATCTACACCATTAGATTGTGAGCTCAGGCACTGCGTCTATATCTGTTTGCTCCTTTGTGCCCCCTGTTCTCTTCCTTAATGTAGAGATGGGCATGACTTGGCGAAATTCTCGTTTCCGTTTCTGTTACTCGTTTCCGTTACGCAACGAAACGAAGAATGACAATTACTCTGCCAGAACTCGAACTCGAACCGATAAACGACAAATTGGGTCTGATTTGTCGTGTTGTCGTTCCTGGCATCGCGCGATCGCACGATGCCAAGCGGCACAGAAAAAAAGTTTTTAAAAGCCCGATTCACAGCCAAAAAAGCAGGCGAAAATATGCCTGCCTGAGGGCACGTACCCGAGGGGTGGTTTCTGGGGGGGGTCCCCACTCCAGCCTCCCCCCCCTGTCCTGGGCTGCTGGTGGTACCAGGGTGGGGGGTGGCATTCTCGGCGTAATCCATTTGCCATGCAGTGCGGGGGGGATCCAAAATGGCGACCACAATATTTTTTTTAAAATCGTGGTCCAAAAACCCACCAAAGCACCACAGAAACATGCGAAAATTAGCTATTTTAACTGCTTGAATTTTTACAGTAGTAGCAGTGGGTTTTTCTTGCAACAAAACATCTCCGTTGATTTTATTTTATTTTATTTTTATGTTAATTTTTTTACACGTGGCCATGGGATGGGACCATGCAAATTTTTGGACCCATTCCACCAATCGCATGGCCAGGTTTTGACTGACACTTCTGGATGTGCAAGAGGGTATAAAAAGGTGGGGCACTCCCCAGAACAGCGCAGTCCGGGCTTGTATGTGGGTGGGAGAGGGCTGTGTGTAGCTGGCTGCTGTGCTAGTAGTTTCTATTTCGCGGTCGCGGAGCGTTTAGATTCTGTTAGGCAGGCAGGGAGGGAATTCAATTGAATTTTTAGGAATAGGAATTTGGAAATATTTCATTCCATCTGCTGTGGGGAATAGCAAGCAACGCAGTTCATTCCTGCAGTTTGTCAGGATTTTTTTTTCTGATACTGGTTTAGGTTTGACTGGGGGTGTGTGTGGATTGAGTATACTACCATTCAATATTTATTTTCTATTTTCCAAAGTTCATTTTTTTCATTTCATTGCTAGCAGTTTTGTTTATTTTCTCCTCACCTTTTTGTGAGACAGAGCTGCTGCAGTGCTTTCAGGCTGGGAAGCAAGCCTAATATAGCAGTTCTCTATTCTCACCTTTTTTGTGAGACAGAGGGAGAATTCATTCCACTCTAGTGTTTCAACAGGGGAGGTTTCTTGGAGGGCAGTGGATTTATTATATATATATATTCCCATTTATTTTCTATTCATATTCAAAAGTTCATTGGCAGCAGCAGGCAAGGCAAGAAGAAGTTACTTTACCTGGCTGCCTCCATCATTGGCACTGCGGCTGCAGTGCTTTCAGGCTGGGAATAAAGCAAGCAGCCTAATATAGCAGTTCTCTATTCTCCTCCCCTTTTTTTCTGAGACAGGGGGAGAACTCATTCCACTCTAGTGTTTCAACAGGGGAGGGTTCTTGGAGGGCAGTGGATTTATTATATATATATACTCTTCCCATTTATTTTCTATTCATACTCAAAAGTTCATTGGCAGCAGCAGGCAAGGCAAGAAGAAGTTACTTTACCTGGCTGCCTCCATCACTGGCACTGCGGCTGCAGTGCTTTCAGGCTGGGAATAAAGCAAGCAGCCTAATATAGCAGTTCTCTATTCTCCTCACCTTTTTTTCTGAGACAGGGGGAGAACTCATTCCACTCTAGTGTTTCAACTGGGGAGGTTTCTTGGAGGGCAGTGGATTTATATTATATAATTCTGCCATTTATTTTCTATTCCATCCATATTCAAAAGTTCATTGGCAGCAGCAGGCAAGGCAAGAAGTTACTTTACCCTGCCTCCAAGCGCAAGTTTACTTTGCTCACAGTTAACAACACAGTACTACTCCTGCACTAGTGTGCTTGCTTGTTCATTTATTTACAACTAGTTGGTTACACAAGGCACACCCTTGGTGGGTGCCAGCGCAAGTTTACAATACATTGATCACTTGACTTGTCCTACTGTAGAACACAGTGCCATTATTATTTTCTAATACTTTGAGAAATGAAAAAAAAAATAGGAGGGGTGGCACAGCCAGAGGGAAGGGGAGGGGAACCCCCCACTAAGATAAATCGGGCCGCATTTCTGAAGGAAGGCACAGGAAGTAGTGCAGATAGTACTCCCTCGCCAAGCAGCTCCACAACCAGTAGTACTACCGTTACCGTACTATCCTCTGTCACTGAGGGAAGCATGGATGAGTCGATAAAAATCCCTTCACCACAGATACTTGACTCCGACCTCCTTTGTCAGGAAGAAGAGGAGGACTCGGACTCGGAAATGGCATCAGAATCAGAAGCGGGCACTTTGAATCTAGAGGTTCAAGATTCTCAGGACCTGATGGCAGGAACTGACGAAAGGCAGGCTTCAGACAGTGATGGAAGGAGCAGCCCTCCTTCCTCCCTGAGTACCACCAGTGACAGAAGCACTACTCTACTTTCCAGGCGGGGCACAGGCCACACCACCACCAGAGCAGCGGCAGCAGGCAATACCAGAGGGGCCGGTACTTTCACTAAGCCACGCGGGTGTCTCTGGGAGCATTTTGAGAACAGCCCCCAAGACACAAGGATGGCGGTGTGCAAGATATGCGGGGGGGTGCGCAGGGGGAATGACCCCAAACACCTCTCCTCAAGTGGGTTGCGCAGCCATCTGATGCGCAAACACCCTGGGACTCTGCCTGGAACCCTGTCAGTCCCTGGTTCCTCAGGGAGGAAAGAGTGGAAGAAGGGTTAGGGAAAGAAAAACACAGCTCCACTAGTGCTGAGAGTGGGAAGAGGCAGGCCACTCTGCAGGAGGTGGGGCCGTTGCGTGGGAGTTTTGTCAGCCAGTGAAATAGGGCCAAAGCACAGGAGACCACCACTCGAGTGGTTGGTGAAATGGTGGCCATGAACGGGTTGCCCCTCTCCTTTGTGGAGTCATCAGTCTTCAGGCACCTGATGAAGCACGTGGCTCCATGGTACGAGCCTCCATCCTGGCGTACCTTCAGCAGGCGGGTGATTCCCTCCCTTTATGAGTCTGTCAGGGACAGGATCTGGGCCCTGCTGCAGGCGGCCAGAGGGAGGAAGATCCACTTCACTTCTGACCTCTGGACCGGTGGGCACCACGGATACCTCTCTCTGACTGCTCATTGGTGGAAACCCAAGGAGGTCCTGGAGCCCCGGACATCCCAAGAACAGCTGCAGGGGGAGCCACAAGGCAGCACCCCAAGAGGGTATAGGGCGGTGCTTCTCCAGGCACAAAGCATGGAGGACAACGCCACAGGGTTCAACATTGCTGAGGTCCTCAAGACAGCAATGCGAGAGTGGGGATTAGGGACTGAGGGGCAGCTCAATCTCGGATTCATGGTTACTGACGTGGGCCGTAACATGACCAACGCGGTTGGTGGGGCAGGGTTCCAGGGCATCGTGTGCGCAGCACACAAACTGCATCTAGTGGTGGGCGATGCCATTGGGCTGGGTGCAGCAAAGGACTCCTGGAGTGAGGGGACGCGGGAGACCAAGGCCTTGCTGGACAAGTGTCGGAAAATCGTGGGGCACTTCTCTTGCAGTGTCAAGGCATCCAGGATGATGCGTGAGAGGCAGGCAGAGACGAGCCGACCAGAGCACGTCCTGATCCAGGACGTGACCACCCGGTGGAACTCCACCTACGAAATGGTCAAGCGCCTGGTGGAGCAGAAGGAAGTGGTGGAATACGTCATGTCAACCACCCCAGTCCTGCATGAGGGGAGGGAGTTGGACATTGGTGCTACCGAGTGGCTCGCCCTCTCCCAGATGGTGGATATCCTGCAGGCGTTTGAGGAGACCACCCACGTCCTCAGCAGCTACAACACCAGCCTGGGCCACGTACTCCCCCTGGTCAATGCCCTTCGCCAACGCCTAGAGGCCACTATCCGGGAAGAAGCCAATCTTCTCCCAAAGAGCAGGGCCCTGGCAGACAGGCTGCTGAGCGGCGTGGATACCCGCCTTGGCCCACTAAGGAGGGAAAAGGTGTACCAGATGGCATGCCTGTGCAACCCTCGCGTCAAGGGTTCCCTGGCAGGCAGTGCTGCCAACCTGAAATCCTGGAAGACGGAGCTATGCCATCAAGTCAGGGCTGTCTCCAATCAGGCCCAGGCGTTTCCGAGGGCGCACGGAAGCCAGAGTGATGCAGAAGAGGAATCCTCGCAAGGATCCTCATCCTTCTGTACTCCAGGAGCGTACACCCAGAGACCAGGTTCCATACCAGCAGCCAACTACCTGGCCTCTGCCCTAGCCATGACAGTGTCCTCCTCAGTGGAGGCAAGGGAGGAAGAAGAACCAGACCCCGCTCTGACCATGGTGAAGGAGTACATGGCCAAGCCCCTCCAACCCCTCACCTCGGACCCACTCCACTACTGGGCCAGAAAGGCAGACCTCTGGCCCACTCTTTCGACTCTGGCGTTGGACCTCTTGTCCATCCCACCCACCAGTGTCCAGAGTGAGCGTGTCTTCTCCCACATGGGAGATGTCCTGAGGCCGCGCCGCTCTCGCCTGGACCCGGAGACGGTGGAAAGGTTGACTTTCATCCGCTTCAACCTTTCCACCTTGGGATTACCCCAACACTCCAAGACCTAAGTTCCTGCCTGTAACCTAACTTCCTGCCTGCAATCCTCCCTGCCCGCCTGCAACCCGGCCTGCCTCCCTACAAGCCTGCCTGCCTGCCTGGCCCTGTGACTACCTGCCGACCGAGTGCCTAAATGCCTGCCAAATTGCCTGCTTGACTGCCTGCCTGCCTGCCTGCCTGCCTGCCTGTATTCTCACACACACGCAATTGAAGGGTACTATTAGTGGCCCAATTTTTGCAGCCCTTGCCTGGCTCCAAACCAGGCAGGACCACTCAAAGTGTCATTTGAAAGGGTCTGTATTGGCCCAATTTTCCCCCGTTGACCATGTCTGGTCTGAGTGAGACCCCAAAACCTGCCTTCCTTGGTGCTTCCCTCCCTTCCCTGGGGTTTGGGGGCCAATCTGCTTACAAAGTGGTCAGGAAGCACTTTACAACAACCTACCTCAAAGACTGAGTAGCAGGGGGCTAGCTCTCCTTCTTACAGCCTTAAAAAAATAGCCCAGTTCTCCTTGGTTGCCAAAAATTGGTCTCCTGGTTTGGCAATAGAAACTCTGTCTTCCGAGCCAGAAGGAATCACTGCGACTCACTTAGAAGGACAGTTAACTGGCGTTCCCAGGCCATTCCGCTCCTTGGGGTACTGGAGCTCGCTCGCAGAGTCGCAAATGATCCCCCCTGCTCGGGCCCTGTGGACTCAGAGCCTTCACCACTCTTTCCTTTGGGCTGCAAAAGACTGTCTGTGACTCACTAAGAATGGCAGAAAACTGTTTGTAGTTGCACACATCTTTGAAGAGGCAGCACGCCGCCTTGCTGGCCTTTTGGCAGCCCGTACTCGGGCCAGTGCACTAGCTCCTTCGGATACTCGTGCCGGTGCTGGCAATGATCCTCCCCTACTCAGGCCCTGTGGTCTCAGAGTCAGGCCCCATGTGCCCCCCACCAATCTTTCCTCTGGGCTGCAAGACACTGTGGCTCACTAAGAAGGGAAATGTACTTGTTGTGTGCGTACTCCTGTCTGAAAGTCCCATCCCATGTGTGGATCTTGGTGCTGTGCTGTGTGACTCAGTCAGACTCAGTACTAGTTGTTGTCACATTTTCTTTGACTCAATTTTTAATATTTTTCTGCTCACTTGTCATAATGTGCTCTTCATCTTCATCACTGGTCAGAGTACAATGTTTTCAAGTTGCATTCGACATTGGGACTTTTTTTGAGAGATTCACCTCAGAGTCAGGCCCCATGTGCAATGCACTGTGGCTCACTAAGAAGGACAATTTACTGGCGTGCGTACTCAGGCCATTCATCCACTTTGTGTACTGGAGCTAGGCTGCCAGACTGAGTCTGTCGAGGAAGGGCTACTGTGTTCCATTTGCTGCAAACCACTGTGGCTCACGAAGAAGGGCATTTTCCTGGCATCCTCAGGCCATTCAGCCACATTGGGGAACTGGAGCTTCCTGGCAATGATCCTCCCCTACTCAGGCCCTGTGGCCTCAGACTCAGGCTATGTGGCCTCCTCCAGGCAATCTTTCCTCTGGGCTGCAAGACACTGTGGCTCACTATTACTAAGAAGGGAAATGTACTTGCGGCGTACGTACGTACTGTCACTGACTCACTGTGTCTGTCGCTCCCGTCCCGTCACTCTCACCACTCAATTCACCACCAAGAGTTTGGGCTGCAAACCACTGTGGCTCACTGAGAAGGGATGAGTGCTTATTAAACATTATAATCATTTCTGCCAAAACCCCTGAACAAAGACTGCCGGATGGCGGACAAGAAAACTTACTGGCTGCAATTGTAGGTTGTGGTTGATGATGATGACGAGTTAAGTTGTGGGAACACTCATCACTGATCAGGAACAGTTGGTGGTGGGCTTAGGGTTAGGGTTAGGGGGGATGTTTAGGCCTCCACTACTCTGTCCTCTGGGCTGCAGAACACTGTGGTTCACTAAGAAGGGCTGGAGTGGAATGTACTTGCGTGTACTACAGTTCTGCACAATAATCGTTTGTTTCCTAGAAATAGAAGAGCCTGTCAGGAGGAAGTTCCAGGCTTGGCTCTTGGAGTTCTGGAACCTGTGATTCACCACGAAGGGCATGGTAGTAGATGGAATGCTGGCAGTTAGCAGCAAGTCTACCAGCACACAGCTGGGAAGGAGAGTCAGACTTAGATTCTGACTTGCTGTCCTTTTTGCAGCCTGTGTGGTCTAAGACTCTGACTCACTCAAGCTCTGTCTTCTCCCTGCCTGCCTGTCAGGCTCCCGGCACTCCAGGTTTAGAGGAGGCCTTCCAGACGCTTCTCCTTCACCCTAACAGCACGGTTCAGTTACTGCTTCAAGTTCAGCCTCCGAGCCGACATGCGCCCTGTCGGCCACTCCCCTCCACTTGCCCATGCAGCAACCCCGGCTGCCCCCGCCTCTAGGCGGAAAATCACTTGAGGAGACCAACTGTAACAGGTGTAGTCATCAACTATTTTGTTTATAACTCGGGGACTCTGTCATCCAACATGGGGGGGTTCACGCAATCCAGGTTGGGAAATCCCTTGGCAGAAGGAGGGGAGATTCCTAACTAGGTGCTTCTCCTTCAACCCCCTCTAGTCTGGCCTTCTGGCCTCCGCTACCCTTCACTCTGGGCTGCACACTGTGACTCACTGAGAAGGGCTTTTTGCTTGTGTGCTAGAAAACAGCCGTGGGCCCGTAATTGATTAGGCAAAACTCTGCCTTGCTCTCCTCAAGTGGCTTGCGCAGCCACCTCATGCGAAAGCACCCTTGGGCTCTGCCTGGGACAGGGACAGGCCTCTGCAGGAAGTAGTGCCGCTGTGTGGGAGTGTTGTCAGCCTCCGGACCGCTACTTAGTCTTCAGTGGGCTGCCATTGCCATACACTGTGGCTCACTAAGAAGGACAACTTACTGCCGTGCTGGTGGCACTCTGTCACCATTTACAAATAGAAGAGTTTCCCAGAAAGATCCAGGCTTGGCTCTTAGAGTTGTGACTGTGATTCACTACGAAGGGCATGCCACTGGGCTGCAATGGACTGTGGCTCTCTGTGAAGGGAGGGAGCAAGGAAGCCTCCAGGCTTGGTTCTGTGTGGATACTCTGACTCACACAGACTGTGAGTCTGTGGTTCTCAGGCCTACTGTCTTCCGTGGGCTGGGCTGCAAAGCTATGTCACTCACTGAGAAGGGAACATGGCTGGGCTGGGAGTTTACCAGGAAACCAGCACATAGGTGTGGAGGAAGACCCTATGGCTTGCAGTCCTTTTTTCAGACTGGACTCAGGCCTCAGAGTCAGACACCATGTGGACTCTGCTTTTCCACTGGGCTGCCAACTGTGGCTCACGAAGAAGGGAAGCCTGCATATGCGTACGTAACAGATTGTCGGAAAGGTGCAGCCTGGTCCTTGTTGGTGGATACTCGGAGTCACTGACTGTGAGTCTGTCGAGGAAGGGCTACTGTGTTCCATTTGCTGCAAACCACTGTGGCTCACAAAGAAGGGAATTGTACTGGCGTTCGTAGTACGTACTGCACCACCAAGAGTTTGTCAGAAAGTGCCATGTGGTGTGGTTCATGGTGGTACTCACAAAGAAGGGCTGAATACCTGTGGCCTCCTGTTCGCAGCCCTGTGGCCTCAGACTCAGGCCTTTGGGTCTCTGCCACTCTGTCCTCTGGGCTGCAATACACTGTGGCTCACTGAGAAGGGCTGGCTGACTGTGGGCTCACGTTCGCAGGCCGTGTGGTGCCAGACCAGACCAGACTCAAGGTGATTGGCCTCTGACCGCCACTCTGTCCTCTGGGCTGCAATACACTGTGGCTCACTGAGAAGGGCTGGCTGACTGTGGGCTCACGTTCGCAGGCCGTGTGGTGCCAGACCAGACTCAAGGTGATTGGCCTCTGACCGCCACTCTATCCTCTGGGCTGCCCAACACTGTCTGTGACCCACTGAGAAGGACATTGTACTTGTGTGCTGGAAAACACTCCAGTCTACCCATTTTACTTGTGTACTCAGGCCATTCTGCAATCTTTGGATAATCGAGCTGGCCTCCCGTTGGCAGGCCCTGTGGTCTCAGACTCAGCCCTTTTGGGCTCCCCTACTCTGTCCTCTGGGCTGCAAGACACTGTGACCCAAGGACAATGGCATTTTACTTGCATACTCAGTCAGGCCATTCAGCTCCTTTTATACTGGATCTGGCAATGAGCCTCCTGTACTCAGGCTCTGTGGTCTCATACTCTGCTTTGTGGCTGCCCTTACTCTGGCCTTGTGGACAGTGGACACCCATATAGTCTTATGGGCTGTAAAACTTAAGTCAGAGCAACCCAGAGTCCACTATTCCCTACCTAAACTATTCCTTCCTATAACCCTAACCCAACCCTAATATCAGACTGACTCTAATAACCGCTAAATGACCAGCAGGGTTACATTGGCTTTGGCTTAATTGCTTTGCTTGTCTTTGTTTACAGTGTGTGAAGCCAGAAGGACCTTGGAGATGGGGGGCCAATTTGAGAGGAGTAGAGTAGACCCCTCATCCAGATTTGGGGAGGAACGGAATGTCTGTTTCTCCTGCTGCCTCTGAGAGAGGTGGAGGAGAGATAGGATGGATTAAAGCATCAAAACAAAACAACAAAAAAGTATAACAGGCACGGCAGCCAGACCAAGTGGGGTGGCCGGCCGGTTCAGCATCAGCTTCAGCATCAGCACCAGCAGCATGATTGGCCAAGAGAAAAAAAAAGAAATATATTGCATTCTGCCCACTTTAGGATGCACTAGTCTTGTGCAGCAAGTCCATCACCCAGTTTAACAAACTGTTTTTCGCCTGCTCTGGGTTATTTGCGGGACCCGTGCCCGCCGCCGCCCGCGCGCCCGCCGCCCACGCACCCGCTCCTCCCCCCTGCCGCTGCCACCGCCCGCACATGGACCCCCCGCCCCCGCCGCCCGCCCTGCGCCCGCACCTCCCCGCCCCCGCAAAAATAGTGCCAGTCGTGCCGGACGTCAAATCGCGCGAAATCGCGGTAGAAACGACAAATGAAAAATGACACGACGAAATGACAAATTTTTGAAAAATTTCGCAAAAACCGGAAACGAGCCGAAACGGACCCATCCCGAAAAACGATAACTCGAAAAAAATTCCTGGTCATGCCCATCTCTAGTAGCTGCAGTTCTTCAGAGAGGTAAGGTAGCACAGCTGTGGAACAGTGGAGAGGTAAGCCCAAGATATTTAGATATCCAAGATGCTACGCAAGACATAGCATCTTGGGTAAAACATCCTGATGCAGTACAATGAGGAATGAAAAATAAATGGCACTACAGAAAAGGAAACATTTAAAATGTATTTATAATCACATAAGGCTGGCCAGTATGATACAGAGACAGATATGGAATGTAAAATTGGCCAGAAATCATAGCGTGTTTTTAGCCTTTCGCTTCCCCCCAACTTCCATTTCAGTGCTTGTGGGAGGGAGTTAAGAGGAACTATTGCTATCAGCTAAGTCTGAAACTAAAACAAATATTCCAACTATATTGTATTGTTCACCATTCTAACACCGTAATCCCTCAAAAATAAAAATGATAGGCCCACATTTTGCATATTAGTTATGTAGAAGCACAATTGTGATGTATGAATTCTTCCATGATTTTCCTAAAAAACATGGGGGTGGTTCAGTTTTACCCTTCTGAACTTTAGATGATACATTTAGAACAAATAAACAAAGAAAAAAATCCATGCACCTAACTTTCTGAAACCAATGGGTTTCAATCATTCATAAAGGACTATTTTGCTCTTAAACATGAATTATGCCTACAATGTAAATTGTAAGTATCTGCTGAAAGCAAAGTAACACCCACCTTTCTACCTTTAAAGAATACTTGCATATCCATAAATGTTTATCAATTTCTCTGATATTTGGCAGATTGTATTTATCCAGAAGGGCTGGTATGCCTGAAATTGAAGCTAGCTATGTCAAAACATTTTGAAGAAAAAGGTTCTATTTTCTACCCGGTTTCTTTTTAATGTATTTTCAGAGGCTTTCGTGTCTGGGATCTGATAGTTATTGTGAGTTTTTTGGGCTGTTTGGTTGTGTTCTGGAAGTTTTTCTTCCTGACATTTCACCAGACTCTGTGGCTGGCATTTTCAGAGGGCAAAGAGCTCAGGGAACTAGGAGTTATCTCTGTGCTCTTGGGTATTAAGGGGGATTAAGAAGTTTCACTGCAATTAGGGGTGGCAGAGATCCTTGTCTGTGGTTGATGGGTGTCATTAGTTGTTCTATTGTGTGAACTGCTCACTGTTGCTTCTGGCTGGGTAGGAATCATTGAGCTTTGACCTTTTTCAGTACTGGAAGCCAGGCTTTGTTGAGTTTTAGATTTTCCTCTTTTTTGTTGAAACTGCGATTATGTTTGTGGATTTCAATGGCTTCCCTGTGTAGTCTGGCATAGTTATTGGTAGTGTTATCCAGTACCTCTATGTCCTGGAAGAGGATTTCATGTCCAGTTTGTTTCAGGCTGTGTTCAGCTATTGCTGATTTTATGGTTGTTTTAGCCTGCAGTGTCTTTCATGTTCTTTGATTCTAGTCTGGATGCTGCATTTTGTGGTCCCAATATATGCCTGGCCACAACTACAAGGTATCAAATATACTCCTGCAGTGGCGAGTGGGTTCTTTTTGTCCTTTGCTGACTGTAACATCTGTTGTATTTTTGTGGTGAGTCTAAATACTGTTTGTAGGTTGTATTTTTTCAACACTTTTCCATGTGGTCCATGACTCCTTTTATGTATGGCAGAAACACTTTGTTTGTTGGAGGCTGTTTTTCTTATTCGGTTTAGTGTTGTTTTTTTGGTTTGATGGCTCTTTTGATTTTGTTCTTGGAATAGTCATTTGCCTGTAGGGCCCAATTCTTTTTAATGTTAATCAGTGGGAGATATATAACCCTCAGACTTTCTGAAACAAGGCTCTGCTTCAAGTCTGAGATGA
Source organism: Phrynocephalus forsythii (assembly GCA_029282475.1). NCBI lineage: Eukaryota > Metazoa > Chordata > Lepidosauria > Squamata > Agamidae > Phrynocephalus > Phrynocephalus forsythii. The sequence continues at coordinate 31,796,295 of JAPFRF010000002.1, forward strand.
CCTGAATTGTGCCTGAAACAGTCCAAGTCAAATTGACCCACTTTCATATATGTCAAAGTGAAGTCTGAATTGAAGCATCTCTTTGATGCATGCCCTGTTTTATGCATCTGGTTATGATGAGCAACATTTTTTAAAATTTTCTTTAAAGAACAGCTGAATAATACCAATTGATGTTGTATGTTCCTAATAAAATACTATCTATAATACCTTGTCATAATCTCAGAATGTTATAATATTGACATTATTGAAATGAGCAGTTTATTGGGGTTGTTGCATTGTTTGAGATGAACAGGTATTTTACTCATTCAAAGTTAATATAATTTGGGCATATTAATATGGAAAAACAGCATACAGATCAAAGTAGGATGAATAGTTAAGATGTGCTTTTCATTTAACTGCAGTTTCTTGAACTGTAGTGTCTGGGTGCAGCTACAGGTACAATGCATTCATGGGCTCACTCAGATGGGTATTTGTCCCAATGTTTGGTGCATTGCGGGGGTGGACTGGTGTGCTCTTTTCCCAAGAGACCACATAACAAGCATACAGGCTTGACCCAGTTTGCCCTCAGGACACACCCATTTGCACCTTCTTGAGTCCTTGTGTGTGTGGGGGGGTACTTTTCTAGTGCAAGTTTGATTTGCTCTAGTTTAGTCTATTTCCAGCATGTCCAATCACTGGGAACAGACTAAAATGGAAGCTGTCAAAGCTGCTGAGCCTTTGTCTGCTTTGAATTTCTGGTATTGTGAAGTAGGTTAATAAAGGAGCCACATTGGGGTATCAGCAAATTGAATACTGTAGTTCTCTTGTTCCTCTGTGGAAGAAAAAATATTATTTTTGCCTGTGGTAGACCATTGCTGCTATAATGATTGACACTGTTGTTGTTGTTGTTGTTGCTGCTGCTGCTGCTGCTGTTGCTGTTATTATACCACATTCTTGAATGACACTACACACAAGGCAAAGGGAGAAAATAATTTAACCTAAATGACTCAGTACATCAGTGATGGTCTGGCACAAGGAAAAATAATTTTACTTTCCTGCCCCTTCACTCACTGGCTGGAAGAAGCCAGAGGGTCCTTTGTAGCCAACATGCCATTTAGACAAAAGGATCCTGCCAAATGGCATATTGCTCTTTCCCCTGACTTCAAGCAACCCTATTTAGATCCCACTAGTCAACTCCAAAAAGACTAGTATAGACGTGCCCTGGGATGGCAGTAAAGAAAATGATACATAAGCAGTGCACAGGTAACTTTGTCCAGGAGAGATCACAGGTAGCAGAAGACTAGTGTTCCACCCAGTGCATTTGCATCTCTGGAGTCATGCCTCTATGAAAATGGCTTAGAACAATTGATTTAGTGAGCTATAGTTCTCAAATTCCCACAGCTAGAAGGCCCAGTCAGTTACTAGAAATGGCCAGAGCCTTGAAAAGTTACTTCGGGGCCTTACATTTCCTTGAATCCCTCTTTTAACAGCAGTTCTGGTCTTTTAGGACAATTTTATGATCAGAACAAGCTGACCATTTAAAGCTATCTATCCCTTCTCACCATCCTCTTCCTGCCATATAATTTTCTTACAATGTTCTTCCATCTCAGTTCCAAAGCACACTATGTGGAAACCAGTCCTGTTGCTTTAAATCATATCCTTGCCCCACCACGCTGCATGAACATTTCCATTTATTCATATGTAAAATAAATGTTATTAAAAACAGGACAGTGTGTATTATGCTAGTGAACTTGGTTGCCTGTATGGATGACTGTAAGTGCTATTTATTTAGCAGGTGAGTCAAACCAGTCAGCTCTGTCCTTCAGCCTTTCTCTGTTATTCTCTCCACCCATTTCTTGGGCAGCTGTCTCGCTTACCTGATGGCAGAGCTGGCCATTGTGTGCTTTGCAGTTGGTAAATAATGCAAGGGCTTCAATCTAGTTGAAACCCACATATATTTTTTTTACTTCAGAAAATGCAATACCAAAAGAGCCATGGAATTATCACTTTGCAGCTCTGTTCCCATTTCTATGCAACGACTGAACCAGCTGCAGATAATTCAGTATCTTGAACAATTTATAGTGCGTAGATAATGATAAATAAACACTAATCAGTAGCAGTCGCAATAACTCTCAATTATTGCTTCTTGTAAGAAACTGAATTTATAATTGCTTTGGCTATATGGGCACTGCAGGATTCTTGAATCAAAGAAATCACGCTTGTCGCCCGAACTTGAACGAACGGCAGAGTATGGACAGAATTAAAATTACCTTTCAGCAATGAATCCATTTGTTCTCTTTATTATTTGTATGTGTATAATTTAAGAGGGCAATTAACATTTAAATGAAATTTATTTATTTATTTTAGAGTATTTTTACCCCGCCTTTCTCCTTAGAAAAGGAAACATTGTGAAACATGATCAGTTGCTGCAAGCAGAAAGAAAATAAGCAGATCCCCTCCCTTCAAAATGTGTATATATCTCTATCTATCTATCTATCTATCTATCTATCTATCTATCTATCTATCTATCTATCTATCTATCTATCTACACACACACACACACACACACACACACACACACACACACACACACACACACACACACACACACACACACACACACACACACACACACACACACACACACACCATGCAATACGTCTGTGAAGATTCTCAGTCATCCAGGTTCGTTTAACTGGGAGTTGAGTCCTGGCTACTGGACTTCTTTTTTGAGAGATAGAAAAGTTTCGCTGTTCATGACAAATATTAACTGTAAATTATTTGTCTCTACATAGGAGAACTACTAACTTGGAAGCTCAGAGTAGAGTGAGGTAAAGAGCTTGGGTCTTGTCTATTAGTATTTTTTGAGTTTTAACCAATCTTATCCCCTGCCTCACCAAGCCTTCTGCTTATAACAGCTGCAAAATACGGTATTTGCAACATCAGTGGCATTGTTGCACCAGCCCTTCTGCTACAAACAAGACATGTTATAAAAAGTAGAGCTCCCTAAACCAATAAAGGACATCTGGCTGCCATAAGATGAAATGGCCTCATTTTACATTTTTGCATGTTAACTTGCTCTTATTTTCTGATTGGTCACTGGGAGGTAAACCTGGGCTTCATTTGCAAGTTCAGTTGTGCCCAGGAGTGCAACTTCTGTGTGAACTTGTGCACCCAGAAGTAAAATGTCACAATACCAAGAAATATTAATTGTGATAGCATTTCCTTGGAGATGCTATTTGACCCTTTGTTGGAGGATTATAATCTTTAGTACTGATGTGTAACCTCCAGGGTGTAACCTCCAGGTTTAAAACCAGGGTACTTCAAGGACCAGATGCAGGGGAGTGGTATCAGGAGACAGATATCTAATCTCATGCACTCCCAGACGCACCTGGTGGGGCAACTGTGAGATACAGGAAGCTGGACTAGATGGACCTTTGGCCTGATCCAGCATGGCTCTTCTTATGTTCTTATGAATATTGTAGTCTTAAATGAAAAGGATATCTAGCAACCAACTGGTTCTCTACTCCTGCTTTTTCTATCGACCCATTTTCTGTTGGGGCATGGTAAAGAAATTAATCCTTGCCATGTTGACCTCTGATTGTGTCCAAACCATTTAAAATCCTGCCACATGGTTGAAGGATTTAAAATCACACCAGTGCTGGATGGAACTTTTTTTCAGAACATGATTGGGCTGGAAGCAGCTTTGGCTATTCCCCTCTAAGGAGACTGCCTGGAGCAGACAAGACAAGACACATACAGCCGGTGTTGAAGACCCAGTTGAACTCTCAGTCCCACAGAACAGAGCTCTTCCTCATGGCCTCGTAACTCATAGGCATTCAGGTATTTCAGCCCTGCCCCCCTCTGGCTCTTCAATCATTTGCCCCCTCTGGGCCTTTACTATAGCTGACAGCTGGGCCACTACTCTCTTTCCCCCTTGCTTTGGGTCACAACATGTAGGTGGAGCCTCTAGAGGTGCCAGCACAGTTGTTCCTCCAACCCATTTGAAGCCATGGATGACTTCTACAAGAGATGATCCAGGATGGAATTCTTTGTCTATACCTCTCTCAAAAAATCTCTTCTGCTGGACCTGTACTGAGGTGAGGAGAACATGCCAGAAATATATCCTTGGCTCTCATTACATAACTGCAATCCCTCCATTTGGATCACATTCATCAGAAGCATTTTATGGAAACCAGCGTGGTACTGACGCTTGTGTTTTCAAGTCCAAACTGAGCCAAGTTCATGCTGGAAGTTCACAAAGGAAGAAACCTCACAGAGCTGTGGTGTTGTGAACAAATGCAACCTCTGAGAGGCTGTTATGAAACACATTTAAAATTGGATGGAGAAAATTCCCCTGTGATCAGCCAATGACAAAGCAGCCCTAGATTGCAGGAGTTGTGTGCCTAAAATTAGGACCCTGAATGCCAAGTAACACACCTAAATAAGCAGAGTCATTTTATCAAAGTGTTGAGCTTCTGGCATCACCTTCACTCTAGGAAGCATTTGTCATACAAATTTTCTTTGAAACCTCTACATAGGAACAGATTTCCATTCCCTTCCCTCCTGTGTCCCTCGCCTCCCTGATTTCTCATACAGTGAAATATTTTCAGCATTAAATGTGTCCCGAATGAAGGAATAAGTTTGCCAAATGTCCCACAATTTATCTGGCATTTTCCTTACAACATTAAGGCTGAGTCATATGTAAGCATACACCATCACCATATATCAATACTTAATGAGCAGACTGCCTCATTTCACATATATTGTGTTCTAGGCACAGTGAAGTAACATGGAAGATCTATGGCAGCTCTTTATTCTATTTATGTTAATACTTCTGAAAAATAAACATGCCTATGTGAACTTACCCAAGTTACTCAAACATTTGTAAAGAAATTGCCCCAAGTTAAGAAGTCACCATAGACATTATCAGTTGCAGGCTGACTATGCAACTGATAAAGTCTATGGTGATTTTTGACATTGGCGGAATGTGCCATCAAAAGATACACTGATTGTGCTACATCAGCTTAACCAGATAGGAAAATTTAGACAACTGTGTTATATAAAAATAAATAAATAGATAAAATAAATAAATATGGACAGCAGTAGATCTAGCACAAAATCCTTCACTATTTTTCCAGGCCAAATATGCTGTTTTTAATACTAATCTGAGATTAAGGCTTTCTTAAAAATCTATGTTTCATTTATCTAATGACATGTTCTCTACTCTGTGAAACTGAATGCCACACTAAATTGAAAACTCATTAAAGCATCAAATCAATCTGTTGCTGTTGCTGCAAGAGGTAGACATGGGCATCCCTCTAGAGATATAAAATAAAATGTAATGGCCAGGATCCTCTTCAGTGAAACTGTCTGGACACTGGATCATAGTACACGTGCTTTGATATTTCTGCTCCAATTGGGACCCCTCTGTCTTTAAACAGGCGATGCCCATTTGTGAAACAGCAAGCTTTGTGTTATGTCGGAGGAGCTTTCCACTCTGCTGGTGCTGAAGAGGTTCCTGGGCCGTTTCAGTACAAAACAGTGCCCGTGAAAAGGACAGTGTCTTTGTTCCGAGTTGGAGAAAGAACACCGTTGATCAAACCAACATCATCGTGTCATGTCGAAACATTTGAACATTTTGATACGTTCACATTTTAACACTGTGCATTATTTGCATCTTTAAGTGATCACCATTCCCCACCCCCCACCCCTGTCTCCTCAAGAGTTGGCTGTGTCACACTGTGTGTGAGGTTCCTTTGATAAAGCCCGTTTGAGTGACTTCCCAACTGGAGAACAATGTTCAGGCAATAAACCAAAAGAACTGGAGCATCCAATGAAGTTAGTGAGGCAGAAGAGACTGAATCTCAGGATGCTACTGCAGAGAGATTTTTTTTTTATTTGAAAAAATGCCCAATGCGTTTCAGCTGAAAAAGCCTTCTTTAGGGGCTGTATTTCACATAAAAAGAAAAGAAGTCCAGTTGCCTTGACTCAGCATCCAGAAATCCTCGCCTGGATAGCTGAGAATCTTCACAGACACCTAGCAGTTGTTATAATCACTACTATTGGCTAATTTGCTCACTTTCTTCCATTTAGTTCTTTATTTGAACTCCATCTTTCTCCCTTGCAGGACCCAAGGCAGCCTGGAAAAGAACAGAGCTTTCCAAGCTCCAGTATTATGGCCGCATTAAATAAACTATCAGACTAAAACAAATGCAAAATTAATACGTTTCAAATACCACTCAAAACCAACTGTTAACCCTTTGAAAATAACAACAGTACAAAAGTGCCCATCATTATATAATGTCCTGATCAGAGACCAAAGCCCTCTTTACATAAAAATAGCTGTTCTTGCCAATGGAAGCACTTCTGGGCAGAACAGGGTGGCATTAAATAGAATGAGTAGCAACTACCTCTGGCACTGTGGCATCCAATTGAACTTGAAATAAGACAGTGGCTGAAGAGGACAGGCAAGAGGCAAGCAACAGTCATGTCCCTCCCTCATTTTTCATGTTGCCTGATTGGTCTGTTACAAAAGGAAATGTGAGCAGAGAAGAACAGAGGAGGGGTAGCTGGCAATGGGCAACAGCTTCAAGGCGTGCCAACAGGCAGTGGGCCACCTACTATGACATAGATCTCAACAGGTGCCTGGTGATGCCAGATGCTCTCACACTGGACCCACCATTGTTCCAAGTGACCACACCATCAAGGCCTGGTGATCCTGGGCAGGTTACTGCACATAAGCCTCAGCTTCTTGTTTCCATGGGTCGATTCGCATTCTTGGGAGAATAGCAGGGTGTAAAGCAAATTAAAACCAATCAATGAATTGTATTTGAGTATTTTAGGGTGCTTTTACACGACCTCTAAAATCCGCCTGCAACTTAAATTCAGACTAGAGATCATAGGGGTTTGTCCCTCTTCCTGTGTTCCTACCCTTCCGACCTCCATTGCTCCTGTCTGCAGCGAGGGGAGGGAGAAAAAAAGGGAGAAAAGCTCACCTCCGGTCACTTCCATCTGCCGTCCCAGCAGCCCTGAGCAGCCCGGAAGGATTCCTGTCTCTTAAAGGGGCAGCGGGGACAAAAAACAAACAAACAGAAGGCTCCCAGCCCGGCATTCACAGCTTTACAATCCGCACTGGAAGATTTTTTACCTCTGGAGACCAGGTACTTGAAAAGTGCGCTGGCACGCGCTTAGGTGGGCATCTTCATATTTTATTTTGTTTAAAATCTGCAGCTGGTGGGAAAACAATTTTAAGCTCTGGATCTGGGAGCCCTTTGCCTCGGATTTTAGGGATCGTGTAAAAGCACCCTTAGAACAGAACAAAACAAGACACCTCTCCACCCCTCTGCAAATTGTATAAATCCTCATGATTTATATTTCTAGCTGAGGTGTCTATTTAACATTAAAGGCTCTGACCGTGGCTTAAGCATAACATATGAGAAGGAGAATAATGCAGCCTTCCTTTCCTGTTGGGCGCCTGGCTGCAGCTGCTGTGCCAAAATCCCAAACTCCACATTAGGACAAGATCATGTGCATGTAGCATATTTCCAAATCATTGTACTTCACAGTGCTATATTGTTCGGCATATCCGAGGCCGTATATTCAACAAATGATTGCTCCTCTTACTCCTCTCAGGAACAGCAGTGTAATTAGCCATCAATTGACATGGAAAAGATCAAGATATCAAACCCTGAGGGATGCCTTTGAAAATAACAAGGTATCTTCACTGTTAAGGCCTGGAACTACTTTATCTCACGTGAATGCTATGTCTGCATATCTGTTTTTCTAATGTGAAATACAAAGTCCCCTGTTGATATGTGAACCAGACACCTTGCTTTCAGCTATGCCGTTTTGATGTTTCAATGAGGGCTCTACAGATCCCCAGTTTGGTATGGGTGCTGGTTTGGCTCCCCCAAAATGGACCTGTTCTGATGTGGGGAGGTTTATTGCAACATGGGTTCGGATTCATCCTGGGCTTCAGGTTTCAAATTATCTGGAGCACTCTCATTTGCTGGAACAGGGAAAAGAAACAGCTATAATTTGGGTGGCTTTTTACACAATGGACACAATCCTATTGCATCCATATACATACATAACTGAAAACTTATAACATCATCAACTGGCAGCGGTAACAATTAATTTTAAATTGAAAGCTTTCTATTGCCATTTCAGGTGCCAAGGCTCCTTAGGGCTCCCTTTTTCCCTTTGGAAACCTTTGGGAGTCTTGAGCCGGTGTGTGTGGGGACCCTTTAATAGTTCAAAATTGCTGCTAGATTGCTAGATTGTCACCACCGGGATTTGGACTTCTTTTTCAATCTGTTAAGCTATGTGTTAAGGCCTGTTATCCTGTCCCCATGTTACCCTCTGTCACCACCACCACCACTCCCCCAGGTGGATCCGGTTCCTTGTTTCCTCAGAACTCTCCCCCCCCCCCCGTGTGTGTGTGTGTAAGAGAGAAAGAGAGATAGAGAGAAAGAGAGAAAGGAAATACACCAGCTGCACTTTCATCCTTCCCAGTAAGGCAAGGAGGCATGGACCCTGGATGTACAGGATTGCACTGAAAGAGCAGGGGGAAAACAATTTGATGGCAATGTTGCAAAAATCTACTGGGAAAACACAGGTATAAAAATAAAATGAGTGCATTGTGTGAGATCTTGTTATACCTTCAGAGGCAACGTTTGCTCTCCAGTCTCATTTCAGTTTCACAGCTTTTCTTGAACAATATAATTATTTCACTGCCCTCACCTCTTTTGCTCAATTTGCCCATTCTTGAGGAAACTTTCTGAAAATCAGATTCAGTAATACCTTGGTTTAAGAGCATTTGGCAAGATAAGCAAACATTTGTTCTGAATTTTGCCTTGATCCACAAGCAATGTCTTGCAACACAAGTAACTGGAGCAGGTCACATGGTCACAAGTGAGCCAATGGTAGCTCTCTTTCTCTCCCCATGTTGGGTTGTGGGTGATTGTCTGGAATGTCCCATCTCAGACAGCCTCCAAAGCAGAGGCAGGAGAGAGGAATGGAGGTTTCCCTTGCCCCAGCCAAGAATGTTTTCAAAGGGGAGTGCAGGTAAGGGGTTTATTTTATTTTTCTTTATATAGTCTTCAAATTTTATTTTCAACATCCTTTCTTATTGTTCAAACCATTTCTAGTGCTAGGGTAGCGAGTCAAGTGTGTACACTACAGTATATGGCTACAAATTGCATTTTATTATTGTCACTTTGAAAACACAGATTAAAATTCAGTAGTTAGTCCCAAGCAGAGCAGATTCTGCAGGCAGGTACCTAAACCATGCTGTGGATGTGGACTTGTAGCTGACTTCTTTTATGAGTTTTGGCATTTTGTGTGTACAGTATGTGGTCTATGGGACCCCAGAACAAATCATCTAAGTGTCCATTTTTTCTTATGGGGAAATTTGCTTTGATACAAGAGTGTTTTGGTTCACAAGCATGTTTCCGGAACAAATTATGCTTGTAAACCAAGGTATTACTGTAGTTGTGAGGGCAGAATGGCTTTCAGATATCAGTACACAGAGTCTGAAGCTCTGAAGGAAGAGAAATAATATCAGAGGAATTGACAGTTTTGAATATAGAAAAGTAACTTAGTGAGAATTCTAAGATAACAATTCCATACTTCCATGCCATCCCACCCACTTTGTGTTATTAGTTTTGAATGCATTGCTGGTTGAAAATCCCATGTCAACACTTATTTTACCAACATGACTCTGGATCTTCTTAAGTTAAGCAACTGTTAACAGTTAAGCAACTGTTACTTAGCCTACTGCAGCCGTGTTGTCACTTTGCTTTCAAGCAAGGACCACTGTTCTTCTGTGCAGGGACTAAATGCCCCAAATCACACACCTCCAGATGTACAGGAGTGACAGATGTTTAAAACAATCCTTGCCACTCTGTGGGGAGATACTATATTTACAACCAAACATGGCAAGGGATGTAATTTGCCAGGAGAGAATTCTTAAAAGTCCACTTGGCAAGATGGATGCCAGGCTTCTTCTTGGAAGGCACAGAGCAGCATGGTCCGAAGGGGCTGGACTTTACAGGCCAATTCAAACAAAGAGCTGCATGGTATGGGCACCTCCCTCTTGCTTACAACCATCACCTCTCTATTGGCTCTTTGAATATTGGGGTATCAGAGTTTCCCATGTTAGAATCCCTACCTGTGAATCAAGCTTGTGATAGGACAATAATCTAAGCCCCACTGCAGTGTCCTACCACTCTTCCCTTAGACAAGGCCATTAGATTAATGCATCTTCAGAACATTATTTCCAAGCTCTATATTAATATAGCACCATTGTTGTCTGTTCTTCCCAGTGTATCTTGATTCAGGCTGTTTTTGTGAGCCCAATTTCTTTTTGCAGTTGACATGCTATGTCAAGTCAACCTTAATGTCATCATTCATTTCCACAGATGAAAACCCTAGTAAGGTTTTTATCAGAGGGCAAGATTTTGTATGCCCTGGGGACCTCATTCCTATAAGGCAACCTCTTCAGTTCACTCGTGATGCATTCAAGGTGATTTTAAACACTGGTCTCATTTAATTTGGATACACGGTCTTTTTCTATAAAAACCCATATTATTAATACAACATACACTGTTTATTAAAAATATGAATCAGTGGATACCAGCCATGTAGGCAATTTACTAAAAATTAAATTTATGCAATTTAAAGGTGATTGGGCATTTCAAAGGAAGTTTGGGCAACTGGACAATTTTCTCCAGCAAGGAGAGCAGTTGACTTTTATGATTTAATCTTAAAATGGTAAATAGAAATCCTCTCATTTCATTATTATTGCTCGAATTTTTTAATTAAAAATTGATGGAAATTGTTCTCTTACATCTTTTGGTATTTGTATACTCATTCCCAAAGTCTTTTCTTCTCTCCCATAATACATGTCAAGGGTGAACAGCCTCTAACTCTCCCCCTGGGTTAAAATAATAATAATAAAAACATTCTTAACTGGCTGTACCAGGAGATGGTTGTTGTACATCAAAATTGCTCTTGGAATTATAGTTGGCAGGTGACTGTCAAAGGTTGGGGTAAAAGTGCTTTACCCAACTTTACAAATCCTTAGAGAGAAGTATGTTGGTGTGTGTGGTTATGTTGGGGCAGTGGTGGCCAAACTTCAGCACTCCAGATGTTTTGGACCACAACTCCCAGAATTCCAAGCCTGCATTGCCAATGACAAAGGACTGTGGGAGTTGTGGTCCAAAACATCTGGAGGGTCTAAATTTGGCCACCACTGTGTTGGGAGAAGGGGGGAGCTTTAAGCCTTATGGGACACTATATAAGCAGCACAGTGTTTTTCTTTTTTATGTATCCATCTTTAAAATCTGTCTCCTTGCTGGGGAAAAAGTAGGGACACTGTTGAATTAGGCCTGTTGGGTTGGATTTCATGTAGCCCAAACAGAGAGGCTGAGGAGGGACCTGGGTAAGAAACAAAACCCATCCAAGGGATCAAAATTATAGCTGTAAAAATGTCTCGTTGTAGAAAGCAAACAGCTGCAGTGATAGCTTCTTATTCCTGGCACGTTTCCATATGTAAATATTCCCCTTTTCATATCTGGCCACATATTAAAGGGTTGCTGGGATCAGAGGTCACTTGAAGCCCCCAACATTATAGGGTGTGAGTCCCGAGGGGCTTCAGCAGATGATTAGTCTGCAGCCATGAAGCTATGATATATGGACCCAGTGCAATTGTCTCATAAGGGAAAGCACGCTCAATATAGCTTATCTCTCAGCCAGAACCCCTTGAAAGGCATCCAAAAAGAGCAGCGAAAGAAACAAGCACCACTTACAAGCCACATTGGGAGGTTCAGGATGAACAGGTAGCTTTTTTAATAGGTTTGAATGGCTTCCCCCACAAAGAACTGTGTGAGTCATTCACTCATCCCCAGCAGGACATTTGAGGGTGCCGACTCCGAGAGAGGCCTGGAAGGTAATTTTTTCCCTCCACCTTTCAGTCTTTGCCTCTTGCCGGGTCTTTGTATGCCCTTGTTGTCTTTAGTCTTATGTGTTTGATGCTTATTGATTTGCTTGTTCTTAATTATTGATTATTTACAGTATTTGACTTTCGTGTGAACCGGCCAGAGTCCCTTTTGGGAAATTGGGCAGTCTAGAAATGCATAAATAAATAAATAAATAAATAAATAAATAAATAAATAAATAAATAAATAAATAAATGATGAGGAGCCAGGCCTTCTTGGCAGTCACCCCTCATCTTTGGAACCTACTACCTGTGGAAATCTGCGTGACTTCCTCCCTGCAAGCTTTCATATGCCCACTAAAAAAGTGGCTTTATAGATTGGCTTTCCTTGACCTAGATCATGACTAAGACGCTGAATACAGGGGTGTGGTGGCTCAGTGGACTAACGCTTCAAAAACTGTTGGCTGCACAGTTGGCAGCTCGGTGGTTCGAATCCCTGGTTCCACGCAGCGGAGTGAGCTCCCACTGATCACCCCAGCTCCTGCCAACCTAGCAGTTTGAAAGCATGTAAATGCAAGTAGATAAATAGGTACCACTGTAAAAAGCAGGAAGGCAAAACAGTGTTTCCTTGTAGCCATGCCGGCCACATGGCCATGGACTTGCACAACGCTGGCTCTTTCAGCTTGAATACAGAGATGAGCACTGCCCCTAGAGTCAGACACAACTAGCACGCATGTGGGGGGAACCTTTACCTTTACCTTAAGACGCTGGACAATGCTTCTTCTAATATCCCTCTGGTTTCTGATCCTTCTTTATTTGCCTTATTAATGTAGTGTTTTTTGTCATTGATTATGTTTTTGGGGTTTTTGATGTTTGATTCATTTATTATATTTGGATGCTATAATATTATATGTATTTTGGTTTGATGGTTTTATATTATATGTATTTTTAATTTGCTGTTCACCGCTCAGAGTGGCCATTGGGTTGGATGCGTGGTATACAAATCAAATCAAATCAATCAATAACCTGGGTGTGCATTGACAGAACTCTCTGAAGACTGCACAGCCTGGATGAGCTTGGAACGGTCATATTTTTGGACCACTCCCCAAATCCCCTAGCTATCTTGTCCATGGATTCTGAGAGTGGCATTTAAAAAAGTAACTTTTCTAAGTTCTGATTCACATATTCCCCACTCCGATTCAACCTCCACCTCCACCCATTCCCACCCAACTCATGCTACTATCTGTCTGCTTGCTTCTCTTTCTTTCACTACACACACGCACACACACGGGGCATGCTGGATTGGAGAAGGTGGGGGGCAACATGTCCATGGGCCCCACATTCTGTATCTCAACCTGTGCATGACAGAGAGGAAGTGAGGACTGAATCTCTTTGTGAAACCAATGGAACTGGAAAACAAGACAAACAATCAAGGTAGCCTTGGAAAGAAGCAGGCAAGACAGGCGTGTGCATGAATGTGTGCGTGAACCTACAGTACACGTATGTATATACACTGACACCTTTCATGCAGGTATCTGGCATAAAGACATTTCTCACTCCCTTTTATCTTTCTGTCCCAGAATCTTACAAGTACAGCATAATTTCCATGATCATAAAATTTAATACAATCCATCAGGAAGCGCCGCTGGGGTTCTATTTCATTCTGGATTTATTTGGTAATAGACTCCTGACAACCGATGATGGCTCTCCATTTTTTTGTGAGATTATTAATTGCTAAGGCAATTTTATCACTGCAATCACAGTTGCCAAGCACGTATTCACTTCTTTTGAAAAGTTCCACTCTAAATTATGGCTTCATCATCCAATATCATCTATGGCAAATAATTGGAAGGCATAAATTTTTGTGTCTAGTCTTTTAGAGTGACTTCTAGCTCCCCATTTGAACCCGTTCTCTTCTGAACAGTTTATAAACTCATTCTTCAGATTTTTTGCTAAAAAACAAAAAAGTCCATATCCTAAGATGGGGTGGGGAGCCTTCAGGCTTCTATACGTTTTGGAATGTAATCCCCAGGATTCTGAGCCTTTATTGACAATGATAAAAAAACTGTGTGAGTTGTGGTCCAGAACAGCTGGAGGGTCAAAGGTTCCCCACACCTGCCCTAAGAGAAAGTTCTATCAAAAGACATGTAACCACAGGGCCCATCAAACTGAATACACCTGAGTTAGGGAACGATCTGACCCCTTGTTGCTTTCAACCCAAAGCCGAACAGTGCGAATTCCAACACTTCGGTCCTGAACACAGCTAAATACAACGTAACATTTGGATGGATGTGATTCGGTGTCATCCATAGGCGAAGAATATCAAGGAATGTCTCTCTTTTCTGTCTAAACCTAAGGAACCCGTTCTGATCTAAACTAGTGTCTGCTGTCAGAAATGGACTGAATGAGGGCTTATCAATTCAAATTTAATGTCAGGGAATGAAATTTCCTCCCTGAAACAGAAACAGATCCCTGTTAATCAGTAGGAATATAAACCTGCTGTAAAGGGCAGCTCATTAGGTTAAAACAATTAAAGCACCGGTGCAAACTAGCAACTAAAAGCAATGCAATGTCCTCGCTGATTGGTGGAGAGCAATATAAGATAGAAGTTTGTGTGAAACTGTTTTTAGGTGGGAGTTAACCTTCTTCCTCAAAGGCTGTACTGCTGTTTCCAGGAATGATGTGCTATGTTGTTATTATTCTGCCAGAAATACTGTCTACCAAGACCTCTGCAGAAATGCTGTAAGATTGCTGTAAATACAATTGGTGGTGGAAGACTGGCTGTTGTGTGAAGTTCCTGTAAAGAAGTATAGTGTGTCTGCATACAAGACTTTGCACAATACTCTGCTATTTGATCCCAATGGGACAGGGCTAATCCTGTTCAGACAAAAGCAGATCAGGAAATAGAGGCTCAGCTTGCATTGGATGGAATTATGATGACTTTCACCAATGTTCTTAATCACAGTGTGGGTGCATTTCTGGATTCATTCCTGAACAAGTAGGCTCAGATTTTGACAGCGCCCAGGACAGTGCTTTCCCTGTTAGTACCGCCAGGAAATACCAGGTCTGGTCACATTCACACAATACAACTATTACAATGTATTATATATTGTTCTGCTTCTTAAAAGTGTTTGGTAACTCCCCAGAGCCAGCCCTACCATTAGGTATAGTGAGACATTTGCTTGAGGCCGTGGAGTACAAGGGGATGCAACTGTGTTTCTTGTTTTCTGACAATGTGTCTCTATTAGAGCTACCACTGCTAGCAGGTCTCCAGTGCTGTCAATTGTTTGGGAATGCTTTGCTGTTTGTTCCATGGAGTCTTTGGAGTAAAGATATGATGGAAGGGGTGACCTGATGTATCATCTGTCCCATGGCACAGGTGATTTCTTTTTTTTTACACTCCTGTCACTGTGTTTTCACTCCAAAGACCCATCAGAATGAAATGAGTGTTGGCAGATATAGAAAGTAGAAGGCTAGGGTGCAGCTGCCACCTCTTTTCACTTGATTGTGGTGGTTCTTGCCACACTACTGCCGTGGTAGTCACCACGGACTCCCTCTTCTTCTCTCATCTCCCCTACCCCTTCCATCTCCATCCATAATGGTAAGGGAGAGAGAAAAGGTGTTTCCAATGCCACTGGAGCAGCTGATTGTGCATACAGGTGACAAGGGCAGTGCCCACAGTGATATCTGGGGTGATAGGGCTTCAGCCAACAACTGGACTTCAGCTGACCCACAGTGCTATATCCAGTTACAGGAAGCCTTGTGCTCCTTGTTTGCTTTATATTACATCAGCTTCAACAGCAATTGCTCTGTTTCCAGGTGTAATTCAGTGTTGGTGTATAAACTATGCTGTGAATTAAGATCAGTCTCTTTGAGAGAGAGTTTTATTCCATACTGCGTCACCTGGGCTTTGAGGTCTTTGGGGGAGGCCCTTCTCTCAGTCCTGTCACCCTCAGAGGCATTTTTGGTGGGGCAGATTGATTGATTGATTGATTGATTGATTGAGAGAGAGAGAGAGAGAGAGAGAGAGAGACTACTCCCTCTTTGCTACAATGTTAGCCTTGCTCTCTCTCTCAATCTCAATCTCAATCTCCTGTGTGTTGTGTTGTTACAGTCGTGACCGACACTTCGCAACCCCATGTCCATGGAGTTTTCTTGGCAGGAATACTGGAGTGGCTTGCCAGTTCCTACTCCAGGTGCCTACAGCACCTGGTACTCTCTGGTGGTCTCCCATCCAAGTACTGACCAGTGGGCAAAGATATTTCTATTCTTTTTGTTGTTTTTCTGCCTTTAAACTGGGTGGTTACTTGTGGGTGGGTGGGTGGGTGGGGGACTTTGGCTGGTTGAATACCGACTCCCCCTTTATATATATATATATATTTGATCATTTTTAACCTGTTTTGAATTTTTGTTAGTGTGAATGCCTTTGTTTTGTGTATGCTTTGAGTCTACCACTCCTTTGAGTGCTCATTTGTTAACAGAAACATGTGTATAAAGGATATATATCTTTGTGTATGTGTATATGTATATGTATATGTATACAACAACGTTTTAAGGAAGAAGTGTAAAGATTTCCTTGAGTGATCCATTATGTCTGTTGTCATTACAATTTTATTTATTTATTTATTTATTTATTTATTTATTTATTTATTTATTGCTCAATCTCTTGCCACTGAAAACAGAGGGGGATTCTGCAGAACTGGAGACAGGGAAAGACTGAAGAAAATGGACTTCTTTCACTGATATTTCCCTGAGTGGCCATGCTGGGTATGGAATTCTGGAAGCTGTAGTCTAACTAAAGTACCTTCTCCAAGCTCTGGTGAGGGAGGGGGCTGTGTAGCTTTCTCTAAATGATCTTGTCCTTATTTTTTTCAACAGCATGCCCCCAGAGCCCTGTACCTATTCTGTTCCTTCTCAGTGGCACATTGCGTTTCACCATTGTGAGGCATATGTACTGTGGATTTTTATTACAGTTTAATGATTTTATAGTAACACTTCATTTAATTGGATAATTGACCACATGCTTAATTTTAAGTACAGAAGGAACCCTACTGGGGACATTAATAATGATCCTTACAGCTAAGATATATTTCTGCCTTTATTCCATGGTCCCGGATTCACTCAACCTTCTTTTTAATTGTCCCATTCTGACCTTTCCCAAGAGGTTGTCATCTACTTCAGCACATATAAGCGAAACAGCTTTGATCCAGATGCTTCATTAGTGACCATGCTGCATTTGTACATTTCCTTTGCTCTGCCCCGGGAGCGGACTGAGTGCCTTCCAACCTGGAACTTTCATCTTCTAGGATGTATCTTCTTTTACAGTATTTTGGACTGTATCATTCATGATAGGGGTTTGGTGCATAAATATTCCAAAGTGAGCTACTGTTGTCTTTTTCTGTGCAGTATCAAAAAGGTTTAGTTTGAGTGTCACATCTGTTGTTTATGACAGATCACCCACAAGTGTCACCTTCCACTACTGATGCTTCCCTGTAGTTGTCATTTAAGAATTTTCTCATTCCTATCACCAGTGGAACTCTGAATTTTCACCTGCTCATACGACCACAGATTCACTGAATGACCCTCCTACATTTACAGTGGTTTCAGTATTGCTCTTAACTCCCCCCTCTGTGTGTGTGTGTGTGTGTGTGCCATGTCCATGGAGTTTTCTTGGCAGGAATACTGAAGTGGCTTGCCAGTTCCTACTCCAGGCACCTGCAGCACCTGGTATTCCCTGGTGGTCTCCCATCCAAGTACTAACCAGGGCCGACCCTGCTTAGCTTCCGAAATCAGGC
This sequence comes from Phrynocephalus forsythii, assembly GCA_029282475.1. Taxonomy (NCBI): domain Eukaryota; kingdom Metazoa; phylum Chordata; class Lepidosauria; order Squamata; family Agamidae; genus Phrynocephalus; species Phrynocephalus forsythii. The sequence continues at coordinate 31,814,010 of JAPFRF010000002.1, forward strand.
AAGATAGGATGTGCTTAAGGTATTCCGTGACACACTCAAAACCCCTCACCATATGGAGTTGTGAATTGGGGGAGGGAGCGATACAAGTTGTGTTGTCACATTTTTCATTGCTAGTGGTAGCTTGAAAACTCCAGCTGATTCCTGAGCTGTGCCCCTACCTGTATAAGAAATGCCTGACATCAGGCATTCACAAATTGGTAATCTCTAAAATAGACTGCTTTGTAGTTCATGAGAAACTATGGATTATTCTGAAAGATATGGGTGTGCCTTAGCACTGATGCGTAACTTGTATTGTGGATAAGAAGCTACCATTAGGACAAACTATGGAAAGACAGACTGGTTTCTCAAAGACAAAGGTTTCACACAAAGGGAGCCTTTTATCCCCTTATCTGTTCAGTCTGTTTACTGAACATATACAGAAAGCTGGACTAGATTCAGATGAAGAAAGCATGAAAAATGGTAGAAGAAACATCAAATTTAAAACATGTATTTTACTGGAAGAGGCCACAATGACTTGAAATGATGGTTTGGAAAAGTGAAATAAGAACGTGCCAAAGCACAGTGGGGTAGTGTGGGTTTATGGCCCCTGGGGGTACCTGGGGCAAGGCAAGTATTGTGGGTGCAGGAGACACCCCCAGGGTAGTGCCAGGAAGCAGCCAAGGAGACACTTGAGGTACATGCTGGTGACAGTGGCAGCATCAGGTCTGGTGCCCCCTGGCAGCTAAGACTCAGACTGCCAGGAGGGGAAAGAGGAACACAAGGAGAGACTAGAGGAGTGCGCTGGGTGGAGTGGCTCGTGAGCGCCTTAAGAATTTCGCTCCTGTGGCAGCCACCTCTCTGCCCCCCCAACACACACATACACACTTTGCTACTGCAAAATCAGGACTGAAGTTGAAGAAGACCGAAATCATGACTACAGAGGAACTACACAACTTTGACATTGGCAATGAAGATATTGAAGTATCCTTGAAGAGTAGGAAGCATTGTGAGTATAACTGGGCCATGGCTTGTGTGTGTGTGTGTGTGTGTGTGTGTGTGTGTGGTGTTGTGTTGTGTTGTTATAGTCGTGACCGACTCTTCAAGACTCCATGTCCTGGAGTTTTCTTGGCAGGAATATTGGAGTGGTTTGCCAGTTCCTACTCCAGGCGCCTACAGCACCTGGTATTCCCTGGTGGTCTCCCATCCAAGTACTAACCAGGGCTGACCCTGCTTAGCTTCCGAAATCAGGTGAGATCGGATGTGGTTAGGGCATCTAGGCAGTTGGGCCATGGCATATCACTGGCCAATCCTTCAATTCCAGAAGTATTGTGCAGCCAACTTCTTGATTAGCAAAATGACCCAACAGTCCTTTTAGGACCACAAATGACAATGATTTCTAACATTTTAATTTAGTTTAAATCAATTTTACCTGATTCCAGGTAAAAAAATAAAAATTCCATGTTTGGTTACTCAGTGCAATTGCTGTTGTACCTTCATTATTTGTACCACATGCTGGCTTACAACAGGATGATGCACCCAACTGATGGCATAAGCAGAGAGCTGTTTTGCTCAGAGACTGACAATTCCTGTTTGAAAGTCAAGGCCAAGATGGCCTTCCCTCCCCATTTTATGAACAGAAGACAAGTGGACTCGCATTTAAAATGGGCTTCCAAACCTGAGGGTGGCCAATTAGTTTAGGGCCCCAGGACAGCTTCTGTAGTCTATGTGGCTCTCTCCTCTAAAATAAGGGAACAGATGGGGGTACCAAAGGAACAGCTTTCAGCATCTGCTCCCTGTGGCAGTCACCTCACTTTGTCTAACAATAGGGCCAGCCTTATGTGTAACTCAGATTTGTCGACCTGACAGTTTTCCTTCAAATGCAAAATTCCCCCTGCTACAAGCTTCTAGGAGGTAAACAATGAACAGATTTAATACAATATATGGAAAGCAATGTCTATAGCCTCCCCCACAAACACATGCTGAGGAAAACCAGCCTTCTTCTCAACCGTATCATGAGAGGTTTTGATTGAAATTAAATGTAAAAAAAAAATCTGCTGTGCTTGTTGTAAGCCAAGAACCATCAACATGTGCCACTGATTCTCCCCCTCCCCCTTTCGTTAGGCAGAATCTGTATCTCTTCCATGTTGCATTTGTGTACTTGATGTATGTTTCATTGTGGCAGCCTCTGAAGTTCAAATGTGACACATATCTTCTCACCCAGATAGAAAAGCAATTTTCACAATGGAAATTACAGAATTGTTTCCTTTCTCTCCTCCTCCCACCCCACGACTTCACAGGTTATGCATGCTTCTAAAAGCTGCACAAATCTGAAGTAGACATCCTTGGAAATAAACATCACTGAAAGAAGTGAGTCTTGTGGTCTACAAATAACACGAACAAGAGTTCATCTTCATGAGAACATACTTCATAGAGCATCATTCAAAATGGCTGTGTTCGTGGCGACCCTGCAGCTTGATCCAGGCTAGCTTTTCACAATGGCTTGGGTTAAGTACAGAAAGCCTAACCCTAGGTTGACGGGAGGCTGGCCAGCCAAGGGCAATCCTCCTATGGCTGCAGGCATGTAGTTTACCCAAGGCCACACGGGCTGGTTCTTCTCCCAGAATTTCCTTCGATGAATGGTCTTCCTCAGGGATGGATGCTGCAGCAGACTTGCAAACTAATCCCAAGTTTACTCTTCAACAGGCAATCACAAAATGCAAGACAGAGCAATGAAGAAAAGCACTTGCTACAGCAAGAGTCGTTGAGCAAATAAATGATAAAACTTTTTTTTAAAAAACACGAAAGATCTAGTTTGACTCTAAGTAGCCCCAAACAGCTGATTTCATAGGTACTTCAGCTGCTTGGGAATGGCCTGGTCAACAAAGGCTGCACTTGAGATAGGCTGTGGACTTGGGAGCTGGAGGCAGAAAGGTAAAAGCCACACACACACACAAATAAAAAAAAATAGAAATAGCTGAGACAGCTGTGGATTGGAAATCACACCCATGCTCTTCAAAGAAAAAGGCACAGGTCAGGCACACACACACACACACACACACACACACACACACACACACACACACACACACACACACACACACACACACACACACACACACACACACCTCCTCATCCGGCCTTTCTCTGAAATGGACATGTCTCTACTTGGCCAGGCAGTGAAAACCCGAGTATATGACATAGTCATTTCTTTTGCAAAGGACTCCACCTTTTCCTCCACCAATTCCATAGGACAGGATTAGTCATTTTATACAACAATCTACAATGAACATGGTAGTTTAAAGCTCATCTGTCACAAGTTATGAATTGAATGGTCTTCAGTTTGAGACACTTGTATCTTTTAATGTGAGGGAATAGAGACCACACAGCCCAGGTTCCATGACGTTTGAGGATAAGTTAGTGGGTGGGAATCTGTCCTGTTGGAAAGAGAGGAATAGGTTGTGCTTAAAATTTGCAGTCTGCAGACTGTGTACTCTGATGGGGGTTGGGGGGCATCAGATATGAAATTTAAAACAAAACAAAACCTTTCTAAGTTCATTGGCTGGAATAATTACAATATAGTCCCTTGTATATTTACTGGGAAGAGGGTGCAGTGGACAGAGTGATCGACTAGGACAGTGATGGCGAGCCTTTTAGAGATCGAGTGCCCAAACTGCAATTCAAAACCCAGTAACTTTTTTGCAAAGTGCCAATACAGTAATTTAACCTGTATACAGGTAGCTATGAAGGGGCGATGTCGGGTGCCCACAGAAAGGGCTCCGAGTGCCACCTTTGGCACCTGTGCCATAGGTTCGCCATCACTGGACTAGGACATATAGTCCATCACTCGGGGGAAACAGGGTTCAAAGCCCTTCTCAGCCATGGAAACTCACTGGGTCAGTGAAACTGGCAAAACCTCTCCTTAAATATCTCACTTACCTTGAAAGCTTTGTTAGTGTCCCTATAAGCCAGTTCTGACCACACAGGACACATACACAAGTAATGTTGACATTTGTGGGACTTAACTGTGCATGTGGGCATCTGATTATAGCCTTTAAATTATAGGAGCTGGAAAAGGGCATAGAAAATCTTTGTTGTGTGTGTGCCATTAAGTTGGAACCAATAGAGTTTTCAAGGTGAGATGTTTAAGGAGTGCTTTTACCAGCTCCAGTCCCCCAGTGAGTTTCCAGAGGTCTGAACACAGGTCTCCCCAATCATTGTCTATCATTCCATCCACTACACCATACTGGATATCATTATAGAAAACTGCAGAGGCTGAAAATTAATACAAGGCTTGTTGTATGGAAAAGTTGAACCCTTTACTGTTTATATGCTCCAGTGGATACAAATATTGGTTGTTCAGCCAGATGTCATGCTGAGATTACACATTTCTCCATTTGTTCTACGTGGGGAACTTGTACTCATGGTGCCTGATATCTGTAACATTTTGTAGCACATAAAATGCTTTACAACCTTCATGTACTTTGTCTGAACATTAAGGGAAGCAATACGTGGCTTTATACTGAGAATGTTTTGTTGGATGCTCAGCCGTTCTAGTTTTGGGCAGATGGAGCACTTCCTCTTGTTTCCCAGCCTAAGTTCCTAATTCCTCCTACTCTAAAAGGTAGCAATTTGTCTCATCAATAAAATGAAGGCAGACCATTACCATTTCAAGAATAATTTGCATCCAAAGTAGCAGGATCAAAATAGATGAGGTAAATTGAGTCAAGGCATAAGATCTCATTATGTGCTGCTTTGGAGAGGCAAGTGTCTTGTGAGAGGGTGCCTTGAAAGGATGCATTTTTCTGCATGGTAGAATTATAAGCAGGGAAGCAGATGGATGAGGAGGAGGAGGAAAAGAGCAGCATGAGATTGGTCTCTCAGTGGGAGGTGCCATTGTAATGGTGAAGGCAGGCATTTGTGGCCGGCCAGGCCATGGTTTGGTTTCCTGCAGAGTGCATTTTGCTACATAGGCACATCCCAGGAGACTCGTGTCAATCTCTTGTTAGGGCCTCATGTTTCCATTTCCAGCACAAATATATCCTTCATTCTTTTCAGAAGAATCTCAGTTCAAAATCCCAGTTCTAGTTAACTGGAGCTCATTTCATGCTGAGCTGTAAGGACAAGGTCTAGAACAGAAGACAGTTGAATTAGCCATCAGCAAAAGAAAGAAAGAAAGAAAGAAAGAAAGAAAGAAACAAACAAACAAACAAACAAACAAAGAAGTTTGGGAGCAAATCTCATAAATCAGCAAGATTTGGTCAGATCAAGACTGAGAACACCCCGTGAATTTGAAATACAGATTTTACAGCATAATTAGATTTTAGAGAGTGAGTGAGCGGGGAGAAGGCTAAGGATTTCAACCTGCTTGGTTGTTAAAAGGAAGCTTGAGAAATCTCTAACATATGGTCATAGATAAAGCCCATCCATCTGTGAAATGCTGATAGTTAGTATGCTCAGCTTCCACTTAAATGAACTCATGCTTGAAGAGGGAAGATGATTTTAAGAAATAATAAGCACAGGAGGACGATCTTACCTCTTTAGCACCAGGTACAGTGGCTGAGGGGGGGGGGGAGACACAAGGAAGGAGGAACAGGCAAAATCTGTTCATGTTGGCTTTTCTTACTTGGCTCTCTGATCTTAGATTTATTTTGACCTTTAGAGTCTTCAGGAAACTCAATATGTTAAATTAAGATTTCAGTGTATGCAATTAGGCTGGTGGAAAGAGATTCTGCTTCTCCTCAGCTGCACTCCACACTCCTGAAAAATCCTGCACAGAAGACGCAGAAGCAAGTCTTAAAAATCACGTGGAAGCCTATTCAGAGGACAGATACTGGATTCAACTCCCCAGTTACCATGTGCATTTCTTAAACATTTTCATTGCAATTTTCTCCCAAGACATGCAGTTCTGCAGATAAGTTTCCCTAAATGCAAAGTATACTGTATGCATATGGTGTGTTGTTTTGCCTGATATATTCTGTGGACCTTTATCCCAATGGATTCATTTTGGTATATGTGTTGTCAGTGGAGAGCTTCACTGCAGAATGTGCAACGTGGGTATACATACCTGTACAGATAACAACAGTTCAGTTAAAAAGCTGATTTGGGAATGCAGGTTCAGTAGGTTTGCATTAAATGCAAAACAAAGTGTTCTGCTTATATACAGCCCAATGCCACTTCAAGTAATCTCTGTGTGGTTTACAGTTTAATTACACCATGCAGGCTACATTTTGCCCACCCCCACCCCCACCCCCACCAGAAAGCTGGGTACTCATTTTACCTACCTCAGAAGGATGGAAGGCTGAGTGAACCTTGAGCCTGCTACCTGGGATTGAACCCCAGGCTGTGAGCATAGTTTTACCTGCAGAGCAGGCATTTAACCACTGTGCCACGAGGAAACGGAACTGCACTCTGTCTCATTGGTGCATAGACAGAAGGAAGGTGTTGAAGAAAATAGTCGACCTAATACAGGAATAAATATATGGCCCATGAAGTTCTTGTTTCTGTCAGCTTCAAACCCCCACATCTACTGAAGTCAGGGCTGTAAAAAAACTTTTTAAAGGCTAGAACAGAGACCTAAATCCAGTGGCTAGTCCCTAGCTGGTTGTTTTGATTTTCATAAACATTCAATCCACAGACTGTGAAATTCTCTAAACCTGTCACCCATTGTTTTTCTCTGCGTGTAAATGAACCGAAGTGTGCTGGAGTCAATTATGACTTTAGGTAAAGAAGATGGCGCTGCCTAGATGGCCTAAGCACTTCCGATCTCACCTGATTTCAGAAGCTAAGCAGGGTTGGCCCTGGTTAGTACTTGGATGGGAGACCACCAGGGAATACCAGGTGCTGTAGGCGCCTGGAGTAGGAACTGGCAAACCACTCCAGTATTCCTGCCAAGAAAACTCCACGGACATGGAGTCACGAAGAGTTAGTCATGACTGTAACGACGCAACACAAGGAAGATGGGGGGAGTACAGAGTGGGGCTGGTTCTCTCGGCTGCTTTTCTCCACATGGGTGCTCTTCAAACCACTTTCCTCCCATGAGCTTGCTTGGGATCCAGGATCTCAGTAGTGGTGATGATTATTTCTCTGGGCAAACAGTAGGGAAGTAATGGTGGCCATGGGAGGGATCATCACACTCCTAGCCAGTGCAGGTGGTGTGTTAACCCTTACATGTGATTGGGGGGCAGGCATGCAACTCAAGGCACCTCCACCACCTGTCACTTGGCTCTCAGATTTTGATAAGCATATCTCTCAGTAACTTTGGATCTTCAGTGGTTATTAGTTCAAGCTCATGAACATGCAACTGTGGAATAAATTGCATAGCATGAACTGTAATCATGCTGTTGCACTGCTTCAGTGGCTCCTGCTGAGAGTGACATATTTGAGAAGGGTGTTTATATATCTGTTTGAGTATTTCACTTGTAAAGCATATGTTTTCTGAATTTCCATCAAGCTCGATTTCTGTGCACTTCCATTATTGCTAACAGAAATTCATCAGTCCTCTTGATTTCCCTCTCCGTAGCTTGACAATTAGCTGTGTTTCCAGAGCCCCCGTTTTTACTTTTCTGTATTGATCTAGCAAGCAAAAACACCATGTTTTTCCTTAGTGAAGTTGTTCGTTCATGGGCTATATGGCACTTGCCTTTGCCAGTCTTGTAGAATGTAGGTATAGCAGTACATAGGAAGCTGCCTTGTATCATTTATTCTGTCAGCCAGAAAGCTCATCAACACGGGTCATTTGGTACATGCAGGTTGAGCTCCTGGGGTTTAAACCTGAGACCTTCTGATGCAAGGCATGCGCTCTATCAAATGAGCCCTATCCTCGTAGGGACAGTCACCATTACATTCTCTAACCCTATCATCCCACTGTACTATGGTTGGTCATAAGCTTCCAACCAGACTGCCACAGGATTACTCTAGAAACCATCAGTTATGCTGTTCCAAGTTGTATCCGCAACATCAAAGAAGGCAAAGCTGCATCATCCTCTTTATTCCCATTATTGCAAAAAATATCACGTATATAAATCCAAACCCTACAGAATTATGTGTATGATGCATACGTCAGAGAAACTGTGTAGCATGCTGTCGTCTTGCATAATATTTTACTTGTGACATTTCCTGCACCTGCCATCGCACGTTGTCTGTCACTTGGAAAATTCAGTGCCGCAAGCTTCTAAAATAATTGCCTCGTATGACTGACCAGGGAATGTTAAAACTTGGCTTTAATGTGGAATTTTAGAACACTGCTTCATTTCATGGCAATAGCAAGACTCAGCTGTTTCCCCCACCCACCCACCCGCCCCCACCAATTTTCCCTTTAGAGGATAGCCATTAGGGTATACTAATGTGCCCAGCATGTAAACTGAAATAGCTCTGGAGAAAGATCTAGTTCATGGGCCGAATGAGTTGTTACATGAACGAGTTGCTCTGATGAAAAGTTTTCCTGTGATTCAGGAGGCACATGGAGACCCACTACTATCTTAGGAACAGATTTCAGAGGTTTAACTAGTCTGTTATGAGCAGTCTGGCGGCTTTGTTGTGTTGTTTACAGAAAAGAAGCTGTAGGTGGTTGCCAGTTTCAACAGTGGGAATAGAGTCTTCAGGGGCTACTTTAACTTTTCCCTTCCTGCCATTTGCCTACTCAGAGCTGCCATCCTGAGATTTGCTTTCCACACATCAGAAGATATAGAGGCTCAGTCATTTTTGTTCTCCTCCAGGAGGAAAAGTAGCAGGAGGTGCCAATATGTAACAAAAACATGGCAGAAGCCACATGATAAACAGTTCTCTCACTTCCCCTTTCCCCACTCTTCTGCTCACTCTCCCAGGCTTTCTCATTAAAAAAAAACCTGGAAAAAGAGGTAAGATTGTGCAACCACCAGGTGATCACTAATTGCTTCTTTACATCTCTACTGCTGTCTCTTTGAATGGGTTAAGAAGGGCAGTCATGTCCTGCTTGCTTGAGTCATCATCTGTGCTTAGATCTACTTTCCCAAAGAGGGATGGGTGGGAAATCACCATTACTAAGGATGAACTTTCAGCTTGAAGAATCATTGTTTTCCAAGATCCTAAAGGTCTGCCTCAAACCCTATTGAAAAAATACAGATACAGTAATCAGACCAAAAGACTTCTGAGACCAGAAATGTGTTCTGAACAGAATTAAAAAACCTTCTACACAGCCAAGTCCAGTTCAAATATCTAAAATTTGTTGTTTGTTTGATAATATCACATGTGTAGACATGAATCAAACACTGAATATTTGAACAATAAAGGTTGCGCAAACAGTCTAGGGACACTTGTGGGACGGAGGAATGCCCCCACCCCCCAAATTAATCCCTCCAGTAAAATCTGGCATTTGAGGGATAAAAATGTTTAAAATAAGAAAGGCGTGGCAAGGTTGCCAGAATGAAAGGAGTAAGCTATGCTAAGAGAGATACTGAGAGATACAACAATGGGAGGATGCTTTCACTTTAGAAATGAAGCTTCCTTGCCTTCCCTGCTTTGAAGTTTTTGATTAAATCTGAAAATCTCTACTGTTCAGAGAATGGTTCATACACTCATCTGACATCTTCACTCAAAGCTGAGGGGTAGTAGTCACAGCACCACTAACTTTAGATCCAGGGAAGAAGAGGAACAGGAGTAAATGACTGAACGATATGCCTTTTTTGGTATGTTGCTGGAAAGCAGGAAAGAAGGTAGAGGAACAAAGAGCAAGAGATGAAGTTCCAAGTGGCACGAAGGAACCGCAGACTTTGAAACTGCTCCTCAAAGAGAGTGTGCCTATTGCCCTATTAAAAGTCACTGTCTTTCCCTGTGGCTACTTTAAGAAGCTGCTGTCCATACTGATGACATTCTGGCTTCTCCAGGGAGCTGATGAGTGCTGCTGCTGCCCTGGACAGAAGAAGTCCCTCCATCTCAAGGCCTCCAAAATCTGGGGACTGATGCAGTTGCATCATCTGTGTTTCATTTCCAGGAATGCAGTGATTACTCGATGATCCAAAAACACAGATACCAACGGCAACCCAGAAAAGGATGTGGCCTGTGTGTCTGTCTTGAAAAAAACACAGGTTACATATAGAATCATAGCATCATAGAGTTGGAAGAAACCTCAAGGACCATCCAGTCCAACCCCCTGCCATGCAGGAACCCCCATCAATCTGTGTATCCTTGTTTGGGCAAGGACATGGGCCAAAGGGCTAGTATACATCCCAAGTCACCACATAAGTAAGTCCTGCTGTTTTTACTTCAGTCCATTTGAGTTGGGAGCAATGCCAGATGGCAGTGGAAGACAGGAGGGCCTGGTGTGCTCTAGTCCATGGGATCACAAAGAGTCGGACACGACTGAACGACTGAACAACAACAACAAATATTTGCCTATCAAGTGCACGTGACCTGGAGAGTAGTAGAAGGAGATCTACTTCCAGGTTAACATTGCTTTATTGTCTATATCTGCAAGGGAATCATCAAAATGGTGAGACCTTTCACAAAATAATAAGGATGCTCCAAATATCCATGGAGTAAGTGTTCAAAATATAGCTGTCAGTTTCCAATCAGTTATCTCAGATCCACAACGAAATCGACACAAAACAGTCTTCCATTGTGCAAGATTTTGTATAATTAAGCCAATTCCACAAAAGAGGGATGCAATATGAAACTGCTTAGTAATTGAGTCAGGGACTATGATGAGCCATAATTATACTGCACAGAGACAAAATAGCCAGGCAGTCTTTGCTTTGAATGGGGAATATGATGAGCAGTACTTAGACCAGATGGATGCATAATAGACAGCTAGTCTCTGTGCTTTTCAATTAGGAACCATGCACAATTAAGCCAAGTTTCAGTGCCATTAAAACAGAACCAATGTGTAATGTTGCTAGGATCCAAGAGAACATGTGAAACAACAATGACAGTTTAGACAATCCCCAGTCTTGTGAAAACTGTGCATCTACTTTTGCAGATGTGTCTTTCACATACAATCTCGGTTTGAGCAAGCTAGAAATATCTATTGAAATACTAATGGAGGCTTGATACATCCCTGAAATGAAAAGAAGTGTGGGTGGGGGAAGGTGGATGGAAAATCTGTTGTTAATGGTACTTTAAATCATGCTGCCACAATGCTCAGGCTCTCTCTTCTTGAAAGAAATGCCACTAAAATGAGAATCTGGAAATTAGTTTTAGACAATTGCTACAGTCTCAGAAACATTGGAAATGAGATCTAAAACAGAACAGGTTGTAACAATGAGGAATCTCTCAATTGTGTTCCCCCCATGACATTTTAATTCTTTCAGATTTAAACAAACATGTTTACTCTGAATAAAATATCAGGACACATATGCTCTGAATAAATATCAGTTTAATTATACTGGAGAAATAAAATAACGGTATGGTAGCAATACATTGGTACTGTAATATTACAGAAATAGTATTCCGCTATAGTTAGTTCAATGGCATAAGCTACTTTTAATGACAGTCTTACTAGTACTTGTGTACAAAGTTGCCAACAGAAACATATTGCAGCAGTTGCAAGGATGTTGATTTCCAGCGCAAACAAACATCTAACAATACAATATACTTCAAAGAGAAAGTAATAATGTTAGATTTACAGACAGTAAAAGAGATAGGCTTTTCACTTTGAAACAATGAAAGTAAACAGCTACAGAAATCCAACTTTGCTATTTCATATTATCACAAGGAAAGACTTTCCTTTCTCCGACAGGACATCCTTAGAACTTTTTAGATGTCACAGCAACTTAATTGCCCTAATTTTATAATTACAGGCTTCAATTTTTTTTAGGCCACTGCTTGTACAGCTAACATCTTAAATCTTTTTATTTACATACATTCAGCACAGGAAAAGTTTTATTTATCATACAAGAGGCATTTTGATCAGTGCAAGAAAAAAATAAATCCATAGGGATTGCACAGCATCGAGGAGGTAATGTATAAATATACATAACGACTGTTCAAAATCTAACTTGCACATAATACAGGTGGTTTCTGGTACATATATCCACAACAATTAAAAGTTAATACATACACAGAGTTGTTAGCTATGGAACTACTCATTTTATGAGAGTGGGTGGGTGACTGTGGTGCAGTGTGTGGATAAGCTTGCTAGGCAATTACCAAGGGAACATGGACAATTGGAAATATCAGTATCTTAGAAGGATGTTTATCGTACTCGCCTTTCAAAATAAAGAAAATTATTAAAGAAAAACATGGGAGCAAAACGATTGCCTTGGTAGATCACAGTCCATTTCACTTAATGCTGTGTTGACAACAATGATCAGCTGGTCAATTCACTTTGGAGGGTCAAAGTCAAGAAGTTCAAGGAGATGGCCATTTCCTATTATTTGTATCCACGGCCACTGATTAGTCAAGGTACAATGCCTCTGGGAATGGAGGCAACCTGCTTAGACAGTGAGATCTATGAGGTGTGCCGAAAGCACCAAGTGACCAAGGAGACAGCCTTTCCTTGACCATCTGCTGAAGGCAGCCAAATTAAGTGGATGCACAGCACCATGACAGTGAATGGCCAACTATGCCCTGCATTAATACCAATTCCAATGGTATTACTGGCCTATACTCATCGTTCCCTGCATGTGCTAGGTGTGCACCAGCAGAGCAGACCATAATACTCTGTTCCTTCGTCAGATGCCTAACGGCAAGAATGTGGGGCTCTCCCCTCTTGCATGTTTGTCGTTCCATGGTGGCCACCAGCTACCTTTTTACACTGCCTAATTGGCTCTTAACTGCACTTAGGTATTCTAGTGACTGTGAGATGGAATTACCATGCTCACAGATATATTACCCTAACTGTATCTAAAGCAAACACCCACACACGGCACCACAGTGATTCTCATGGACAGAGGTACTTCAGTGGAATGAAGCTGAGATACACAAAGAAAATGGCATGGTATAATGGAGTACAGAATCCTGTTTGCCTAGGAGCTCCATGTTCTGAAGTACATGGAGCTCTTGTGGCAGACGGTTCTTCCCAGCAGTGGCAGTTTTGACTCTAGCCCAGAAAAGAGCAAATAAAAATAACAGCGTTTTCTTATTATTATTATTATTATTATTATTATTATTATTATTATTATTATTATTATTAAAGAGGCACGAGCTTCAGTATGCTTTAGGACTACAGTTAACAATGATGAAGAATCTGTTTTTATTTTTGTTTTCAGTTACGATGAAGCAAAGAATGACTCCACCAGTCACTCAAAATGACAGCAAAAGTGTCTCAGTGGAGTTTTAGGTCCTGTAATATAAATAATGATTGTTGGCTGGGAGGAGATAGTATTGGAAGAGGTTACATTGATAGCAAGGGGGAGGGGGCTATTATCGCCCACTGGCAAAACTGATTTATGCCTTTCTAAGCATCTTCATGATCTTGAAAACAGCCCCAAAGCGTGGCTTAAGTAAAGCTAATTAAAAGTTGAATTTCTAACAGCAGTTATAATTAGTATTCATCTTGTAGGGACTTTATATCCAGCTCAGTTTGAGAAATGGTGTTAGAACAGTACACACAGTTATAAAAGGTTTCTTAAAATTACAAACCTTCACTTATGTAAATGAAATATATGAATGAATACACTGTAATATTTCACAGGATGTTGCATCTTATAATATCAATAAGCACCATGTTTAGTGCCTAGACAGCCCCATTGTCCCATAGTTTATTTTAATCACATAAAGTTAAGATCCTTGATACATAAATAGAAAGCCATACAAGTAAGCATTAAAATCACAAGGCAAGTTTTTTCCCTTTTCCTTAAAAAAATGGCTCTTGATACATATTTTCATTATACTTCGGGCTCGCCTTTCTCCAAAACCCTTTGAGAAAATTTTTCTTGTTCAGGAAAGAAAGAAATTTTAAAACATGGTAATCTCCTTCCAGTCAGTTTTTGGATACAGCACCTCTTCACAGAAGGATCGAGAGAGGCCTTTTTTTATCTTTCGGTTTTTACACATACAGGCCATAGTAAGTATGTGGTTTAGTTATGCCTTATAGGACTTCTTATTAAGGCATGCTGAACTTCTAGTGTTTGGACTGAACCCAGAACATTCAGTAAAAATTCTATGAAGATATCTAACTGATTTGTATAGTAACATGTTTGTTTTAAAAGGCTGATAAAACTTTTTAATTTCTACAGAAAGGAGGATCTCTGATCAAGCCAACTATTCTAAGCATGTGTGGTAGAGGTATGTGGGGGAGGTTTCAATACACCGATAGAAGGAGGCTGCCTATAGAATCATAGAGTTGGAAGAGACCTCAAGGGCCATCTAGTCCAACCCCCTGCCATGCAGGAACCCCATCACAATATTTCCGACAGATGGCCATCCAGCCTCTGCTTAAAAACCTCCAAGGAAAGAGACTCCACCACCCTTTGTGGCAGCATATTCCACTGCCGAACAGCTCTAACTGTCATGAAGTTCTTCCTAATGTTCAAATGGAATCTCTTTTCCTGAAGTTTGAAACCATTGCCCCGAGTCCTAGTCTCTGAAGCCATGGAAAACAAACCTGTTCCCTCTTCAATAAGACATCCTTTCAAATATTTAAACATAGCTATCATATCCCCCCTCAGCCTTCTTTTTGAAAGGCTAAACATTCCCAGTTCCCTAAGCCGTTCCTCATAAGACATTTCCTCCAGACCCTCAACCATCCTGGTCGCCCTCCTCTGCACCCGCTCGAGGTTGTCAACATCCTTTTTAAATCGAGGTGCACAGAACTGGACACAGTACTCCAGGTGGGGTCTGACCAGAGCAGAATAGAGTGGTACTATCACTTCCCTTGATCTAGACACTATGATTCTGTTGATGCAACCAAGAATCGCATTGGCTTTCCTGGCTGCCGCATCACACTGCTGACTCATATGTTCAATTTGTGGTCCACCAAGACTCCCAAATCCCTTTCACAGGTACTATTCTCCAGCCATGTATCCCCCATCCTATATAGAAGTGCTTATTTTCTTCAGCAATGGGCCTATGTCACTGACCTTGAAATCAGTGGCATAGATCTAGTAACCATTTTGGATCACATCACCATGTATTGTTGTGCTAGAGTTCTGCAGATGTATTGTACCACACGGGTTTGTTGTTCCTCATCTATTGGAGGAAGGACATCATCGTGGTCATCTTGAATTAATCAACCATTAGGATCGTTATGCTGTAACTCTCAGGATTAAGCAGCAGAACAACTCCCTTTAAAACCATATAACGAAATATTATGTTATGAGCTGTCAAACTGCATCTGACCTATAGACACCTTTTAAGGAGTGGTTTTGACTGTGCCACAAACACCCCTGGTGAGTTTCTATGGCTGAGCAGCTACTTGAACCCAGGGCTCCAGAGTTCTAGTCCATCTTTTTATCCACTACACTACACTGGCTCTCTTCTTTAAAAAAAAGCTACCAACAAATGGAAATTATTGTTTTACTTCACAGGGCAATTTTTCTGACATTTTCAACAAGTCATGCATGATGACATCACTGACACACTCCTCTAGTTTACATTGTCTTGTATTCTTCCATATCTAATTCCATCAATATGCATTAGTTATGCCAATGTACAGTGGGTGCACAATATTAGCTCCCCAATCTACACCCAGCATAGCTTAACAACTCATATGTCAACATCGAGCCATTTCAAATATTACTCCATATGAAGCTTTCCTTCTTGGCAAAGATCTAGCATGAGCACAAAAGAGCCAAAACTACTACTTCTCCTAGAAGGGAATTCCCCCCTTCCATATGGGACACACTTTTTTCACATCAGATAAAACCGAAAGAAAAACAAAGAAGGCAAAAATGCCATGGCACCTTAAAGACAACCGTATTTTTCATTCTATAAGACACAGCTGACCATAAGTCACTCCTAGTTTTTAGAGGAGGCAAACAAGAAAAAATGTTTAGCCTAAGGCAGGCATGTCCAAACTTCGGCCCTCCTGATGTTTTGGACCACAACTTCCAGAATTCCAAGACTGTATTTCCAATGGCAATGGACTGTGGGAGTTGTGGTCCAAAACATCTGGAGGGCCCAAGTTTGGATATGTCTGGCCTAAGGTTTCATGGCCAGGGAATCCTGCTGCAAAAGGGGAGGCTTGCAAACAAGGTGATTGGAATTGAGGAATGCAGGCTGCAAAAGGGGAGGCTTGCAAACAAGGTGATTGTAACTGGAATGCAAGCTGCAAAAGGGGAGGCTTGCAAACAAGGTGATTGTAACTGTGGAATGCAAGCTGCAAAAGGGGAGGCTTGCAAACAAGGTGATTGAAACTGAAGAATGCAAGCTGCAAAAGGGGAGGGTTGCAAACAAAGTGATTGGAACTGTTGAATGTAAGCTGCAAAATGGAGGCTTGTAAATGAGGTGATTGGGACTGGGGAATCCAGGCTTCAGAAAGAGGAGACCTCTTTGCAAATGAAGCAATTTTTGACTGAGGAATCTTGGTTGTAGAAAGGGAGGGGTGGGGAGAGGCTCCCTTGAGGAAGCCTCTTTGCTAAGAGGTGTTTGGAACTGGGGAATCCTGGCTGCAGCAGGGGATGGGAGGTAACTTCTCTCTAAAGGAAAATCTGTGATATATGGGTATCAGGGACTACTATATTCACTCTATAAAATGCACAGACATTTCGCCTTACTTTTGGGGGTGGGAAAAGTGTGTCTTATAGAATGAAAAATATGGTAACTGCTATATTTTAATGTGAGCTTTTGTGGACAAGTCCATTTCTTGAGGCGCCACAATGCATTTGTCGTCTTTATTTTTTTATTTTGTTTTTGCTGATATACTAGCAGAGACTAACATGGCCACATCTTACAAAACTACTTTTGTCACAGAAGCCATGTAACACAAAAATGTGGGAGGCAGATAACCTCTACCTCTTCAGTTGTCCTTGCAGGTCTCCTGGGATCATTGATCCAGAGCCAAGAGGGAATACCCTGTTTATTCAGGGTCAACAAGCACCAATGGATTAGGAGTGAAGAAGTATTCTCTTCCTCCCATTGCTAATTCCTCATGGCATTAACAATAGCACATCCTTCCCTTTCTCTTATGCATTCATACTTTCCCATAACTCAAGATTTCTCACAAATGAAGCCTATTCTAGTGATATTTCTACTGATACCAAAAGTACTCTTCTATTAACAGCATATCTTTTCAGCTCACATCTCCACATGGGAACAATATCAGCTGCATGGCTTCCTTCCTTTTCAGCCTCAAATGCCTACCTCTATAGCAGCTAAATCCACACAAGTATCCTAATCAGCTTCTCCAGGGCCCAACAACACATGCTGCTTAAAAGTTCTACCTGCAGAAAGACCATGTGTAAGAATCATAGTGCAGGGGTACAAACGTTCAACCCTTCTGTCCCCTACCAAAAACATGGACTAGGATAGGGGAATCGCTTCCAATGACTTCATGACTGCAGAGCTTGCGTTTTCAGTGTGCTACATTCACTCTACAGAAGCTTTAGTTTAGTTTTACATTCTGTTAGACAAGGAAATGGAATTAGTATTGTTTCTTCTTGATTTGCAATGGTTTCGATTTCCACTAATGCACTGCTGACCAAACCCAAACTCCTGTGAATCTGTGACTGTGTATGAGGATCTGCTGCACCCAAAGGACAATCTGGCAGCACAAGATTTATTGTGCTGCTACACACTAAAAAAAGGTAGCTATCAATGTGGTGCTGCACACATAGTCCACGTTCTATCTAGGTATTTACCTCTGAGTGCAAGATTCCAAAAAAGGGAAACTGCTTGCACAACACCTTTTTGTATATGCAGGACCCAATTCAGAACGGGGGGGGGTCATAACATGGAAGCCTCCTTTGCTGTATGATTCACTTTTTCTGGATCATGGTTGACCATATTGTAGAAATAAAAAGCCTACGTCCTCCTAGTAAGATAGATGAAAGGCTGTACGCTGTGTTTTTTTTTAAGGATGCCAATTTTCCCCTCCATCAATTCTTACTTCTGGTAAGATTGTGGAAATCTTGCATATCACCTTGAGAAAGCTTCTCCTTCAGTTTGCTTAATTCTGTTGCAAATGCCTGTATTGAAATTTCCAGTATTTTTCACACTATAAGTCATCTTCTTCCAGTCTGGTCTCTCCCCCACCCCCCTTTTCTATGACTGTGGTTAAAGAAACAAGTCAGTCAATCCTTAAGTGCCACAGCATTACTTATGAAATAAAATACAACTTTGTTTTAATTATTATCAGGCTGTGTTTTCATGGTAGATTTACAAATGTGATCATAATCTTACACGCTGTATTTCCATTACCGACTGGTCAGAAGGACTCACTTTTGGAAACAGAATTCATGTGCAAAGACTGCAACAATTACAAGGAAAACACTTGGCCACAATTACTTCTCTTAATACTAGCAATGTAACTAACACTTATTCACACAATAGACACAAATACACAGATATTATTTAGCTGTATGTACATATAGTTCAAAAAGTTCAGTACTAATACATTTTTCCTCTTGTTACTGAAGACTATTGTTTGGCCTCTCAGGTTTCAAATCTATAGGAATGTAATACATTTCCATTTTACCTCACAGTGATAACTTTGTATATCTGGATACATATTGTCTTTGAAGATCCAAGCAAGCAATAGACCCACAAACACATTCCCTGGTTAAAGAAGCCAGTGATGTGCTACCTTTCCTTCTGGGTCATTCAAGCCATTTCCAGCAAAACCCAACAATCTATATGATAACAGATGACCTTTTCCTTATCCAAAACAATGTATTTTCTTTTTTTTTTCAAATTACCTTTTGCAAAGTACCTATGCATCTTTGTTGCTGTCATTCCCATATTTACATAAGTTTCAGATGTGGCGGGGATTTCAAATGCAGTCAGAAGAAGTAAAAAGCCTTTCCTTTTAAATGCACTAAAAACGACTAAGAATGTAAATTCTTTTCAAAATACCTCAGAAGAATTCTTCAAAATATAGGAAGTATTTTCATGGCAAGGGGTGTTGTTGTTGTTACATCATCACACACTTTACGTTTACTTCTGCACAGGTCTACCTAATCACTTTGGACGGACAATATAAGAAACATACAATAAAACATCATTACATCTCACAAGACATGGTACAAAACGTCTACAATCCAGTACTGCCGCTTTTTTGGGTGGGATGAGTTATGAAAGCCTACGTACAAACAAGTAACATGTTTCATTAAAAATAAAGCTACATTTACAAAACTTATTTCCAATTTGATTATCCTGTCAACACATTCTCAGTTCTGAGTAAGTCGTCCTAAGTATATAGATTCTTTTCGTTTTGTTAATATGGTGCTGCTGTGTATTCCAATAGGATTTTGCCATCCTTATTCAAATTAGCATTTCGCCAATGGATAAAAATCTGTTTTTGTTTTAAACCATGCTGAGACTTTACTTGACTTCGTAGAACGTAGGGGGTAGGGAAAGGTTTGCTACTGCTCAAGATGAAAAACAAAACAAAACCAAAAAAACAAAACACCAGTCACTCAAAATTTAAAACAATTAAGAATGGTACATTTGAGGAAATACACATTTCAAAAGGAATCTCTCTTGCCTTCTCTTATTTTGTGCTCTCACAAGGCTGAGATTTCTTTACAGTGCCTCTGCAGTTGTGTCTGAGGAGACAGACATGGTCACTTTGGCAATCTTTACTGTATTTTTAATACACCTCTCAGCAGCCTTATGGACATTACCTGGATTGTTAGCATGTCTGTGCTGGCAGTCAGACTCCAAGCTGTTATCCAGAGGTTGTGCTGTCCCCGCACAAGGTGGGAACATGCTCCTGAAGGCATGCCTCAAGTCTTGGCTCCTGAGAGCATAGATAATGGGATTCACCGTGGAATTCAGCAGACACAGCATGCTGCAGAAGGCAAAGATAGTCTTGACCAGCTTGTTCATCTTCCCAAATACATCGTAGAGCATGATGGCGAGTAGAGGACCCCAGCAGATGATCAGAACCACAAGGATGAGGACTAAGGTTTTGGCCAACCTGATGTCCATACGCGTTTGCTCAGGCCTAGCAACCTGCTGCACTTTACCATCCTCTGAAGTATGAATGATCATGCTTTTTTGAGTGCCACGCTGAAGCATCCTAACAGCATGGCTATGAGCCTTCCACAGTATGTACATATAGGCATACACAATGAAAAGCAAGAGTACTGTGGTGACTCCAATCCAGAACAAGAGATAGTTCTCATCAATTAGTGGAAATATGTCTGAGCAAACAGAATTTAGCTTTTTGCAGTTCCAGCCGAGCAGAGGGAGGACAGCTATGACAATAGCGATGGTCCACATCACGCAGAAGGCAACAACCGCCTTTGACCTAGTAACAATCCTTTTGTAAGAGAGGGGCCTGTGTATGGATATGTATCTGTCTATCGCAGTGAGGAAAAGACTGCCAACGGAGGCAGTGAACGAAGCTGTAACTCCACCCAACTTGAACAGGAAAACATTGGGACTGTCTTTCCGATGGAAAACATGGAAATCGACGAAACTGTAGACAAAGATGACGCTGCCAAGGAGGTCAGCGACTGCCAGGCTGCTGATGAAATGATAGGAAGGCCTACAGCGGAGACTTCGGGACTGGAGGATGACAATCAAGACCAGGAGGTTCTCCAGGACCGTGAAGGTGCCTAGGGTAAGGGACAGCACTGCAATAGCCAACTGCTGGGTAGGGTTCAGAATCATAAAGCACTCCATATCCATGAAGTTGTCTCCACATTGTATATTCTCCTCATTGTCCTTGAAGGTGAACAGGCTCTTATTGTAGAAATCTGTTAGGTTGATCTGATCTGATGGGTGCACTCCCAAGACAGCATCTTCTCCTGCAGTCATTTTTGGGCGAAAATCGCCTCGGAAAGAAGACAGAGGGAATTTCTGTGGGTAGTATCCTAACTTGGAGGCCATGTCGCTTTTAAAATCTTCGTACTGGATATCGTTAGAACCCATGTAAAGAAGATCTGTTGTAACCGTTCTGAAGGTCGTATCTGCGAGGCCATCTAGGGGTGACTTCATAACCTCAGGTTTCACTTATGCAGGCTTGAGGGAGGAAAGTAGCTGAAGTGGTCCTAGTAGAGAAAGGAGAAGACCAGACTGAATTACATTTTTGGAAACTTGTGAAAGGAAGTATAAAGATAAAGACATGTAAATGACTGCACAGTGTCTAACAGTAAATCGGTCATTCTATTTAATGTTGTATCTGCCTCTCCTTATCTATAGCAAATGAAAACTTATTCAGCAACAAAATATCTTGAATACAATGCATGTTTACACAATATAATTGTTGAAAAATTAGGCAAAAAGTATGAGAAAATAAATCAATGATAATTAAATGCTTCTAACTTATTCTACTTTTTTGTGCCCATGTGTTGTGAAGTTACTTCCAACTTACAGAAATCCTGAACAGGATTGTGAGAAATAGCGGAAGCCACTTCCCCCATGTTTCCATGGCTGGGGGTGGGGAGTAATGATTTCGGCTTTCCGTAGTCCTCCTTTAACACTCTATGTCCACTAGTTCCCACTGATTCCTCGAAACACATTTTAAAAAATAATTAAAACTTTCCCCCGTGATTTTCTTTCATTCCTTGCAAAAATTAAATAAAGTAGTGATTTCTCTGGAGGATTTTGATATCATCCCTGGCTTTCTCCCAAAGATTTAAAAAAACAGAGATGTAGTCCTATGCTTACTCATCTAAAGAGCACGAAGCTTCAGTGCCTGCAATGAAGGGAAAATGCTATCATCCATGGTCCATTCCTACAAGAATTATATAGTAGGGTATTCTATGAGAGGCTTGGACAGCTTATGTGCTTCAGCTATGGAGGAGAGCTCCTGGAAGGCTCTTCTTTCATAGAACCCATAAGGCTTGCAGCCAATGAACCACATGCACCTCTGCTCTGCACCATGACACAATTCCAACTACTGTGGGGTAATGCTTTTTAAAAATTCCAAGGATTAATGATGCAGGGTCTCTCTCTCTCTCTCTCTCATTTACAACAAAACAATTTTTTAATAACAGAGTTTCATTCCTTGATCATTTGGGTCATTGGGCTTATCCTGTTTACCTAACTTATTACCTATTTATTTATTGTATTTGCATGCCACATTCCTCCCCAAACTGGGACATAAAAATATTCTGCAACACAGTTAAAAACCACTGGCTGAAATCCAGTAAAATTAATGCCACGTACAATGGTACCTCTACTTGCAAGTTTAATCTGTTCTGAATGCATGCTCATAAGTCAAACAACTCACAAGTAGAGCAGCCGTATCTAAAAAATCAAATAAATAAAATTGTAAGTAGAGCAGACCGCATCTAAAATTTGTAAGGCAGGAGTTAAAATGGCAACGGTTTTCCACTCTTAAGTCGAACTGCACTCGTAAGTAGAGGTACCACTGTATATCTGTTGTTATTCTCCACTGTGGCTGTACTTTGATAATCAAAAGTTATCCCCAAAAGGTTTCTGGGCTCCCTAAAGATCCCTTTGGTCCCAGGAAGCCTTTAAGGACAGCAGGATGGGATAAGGTCATCTTAAAATGACCACTGCTATTCCCTTCAACCATGGCAGGAACAGGGACTACCTACTCTCATCCTGTTATCACTCAAGTCTTCCACAAGAACAAAGAAATCCTAAGGGAGCTTAGGAACTGTTGCAGAAAGTTGGGGAAAATGAGATACTTTTAGTTACCAAAATACAGCCACAGCTAAAGACATCATCAGACTAATGTGGTGTAACCTTACATTACTGGGTTTCAGCCACTGAGTTGCAAGTAAAAAAACAGAATTAAACTTCTCTTATTATTCAAGTGCAATGCCTATGATGCCTCCATAGGGCAGGAGTCAATCAAGTCTCTTCTTATTTTCACAACTGCCCTCAGTCACTTTCAAAGGCTTACATGTTAGTCACAAACTAATCCCATGCTAGTTCTATGTTCACATCATCTCAGAATTACTTACACTGGTGGGGAGGAACTTCTATGGGTCCCAGGACATCTCTCTCAAAATCTGGAGAGAGCATTGCTTTATCAAAATTCAGTGGCAAAGTGGCAAAAATTAAATAATCCATCTAACAATTCCAGTAATTTCCAATTCAAATTGAAGTGTCCAGGGAGGTCACAACTTTTCAGTCAGATTTCTACATCTGGGAAGTGCCTATGAAGAGGATAAATTAGCTTTTAAACAGTATATGTATGCTTCCAGGAACTTGATTTAAGCACAGAAGTGAACTAAGAAGTACTCTCTTCTGTTGCATCTACTGATAGTGCAACCCCTATATCGCTCACTCCTGATTTACAAAATCAGATATCTGATTAGAATTATACATGATTTTTCTCTCTCTCTGCTTACCTTTAGTCTACATGGATTAATCATATAAACCATTTGCACTTATGGACTTCACCTGATTTTATATTTAAGTATTTCACACAGGACCCCCAACCGTTCCTAAGCTAGCTGTTGTGAGTTTGTCAGGCTGTTTGGCTGGAAGTTTTTCTTCCTGACATTTCGCCAGACTCGCTGGCCGGCATCTTCAGAGGGCAAGGAGCGCAGGGAACTCTGGGGTATCTATACCCAGAGCACAGAGAGAACTCCTGGTTCCCTGAGCTCCTTGCCCTCTGAAGATGCCTGCCAGCGAGTCTGGCAAAACATCAGGAAAAAAAAACTTCCAGAATATGGCCAAACAGCCTGAAAAACTCACAACAGTTATCAGATCCCAGCTGTGAAAGCCTTTGAAAATACATTGTTCCTAAACTGTTGGGAACTATCCCAATTTCTTTTTCAATGTAACTCATTTTTTCTAATTTTCCTATAGCATAAATTCCCTGGAACTAGTAGATGGATAGCTCAATGGTTTAGGTGTCTGCCTATGTAAAAAGAGTCTGAGAATTTGATTATCCTTTGTGCCAGCCAGTGTGGCCCTGGGCAACCTGAACAATCTCAGAATGCCCACGGAAGAAGGGAGTGGTAAACCACTTTTGAGAACTCTCTAGATAGAAAATTCTGACCATGCCCGTCGTAAGCCAGAATTGACTTGACAGCATGTCTTGTTGGTTATTAATATTAGTTCAATTTTCTGTTCAACCAAGATATTTGGCATAGCTCTATCAGAGTTCATTAAAATGTACTGTAATCTGATTCTAATCCTTCCATAGACTTTTTTTTTAATCACATTTTTTTTGGCCACAAAACTGAGGATACCTGATAGCAATATCTATCCATGGACCTCAATGGAATGACTATAACCAAGGGCTGAAACATAAGTTATTACATGAAAATATTGGATGTAAAGTACAGTACAAGGACATGGGCTGGCAAAACCTAGGCCAGTGATGGCGAACCTTTTAGAGACCGAGTGCCCAAACTGCAATTCAAAACCCACTAATTTTTTTTGCAAAGTGCCAACACAGTAATTTAACCTGCATACAGGTGGCTATGAAGGGGCGATGTCGGGTGCCCACAGACAGGACTCCGAGTGCCACCTTTGGCACCCGTGCCATAGGTTCGCCATCACTGACCTAGGCACTCTGTTGCGATCAATTTAGATATGTACACACAAGCACACATGGAGTTTTGTCATATTTCAGGAAGCTTGCTATGGTTAATGTAATGGGCCCTTCTCTTCTTTTGTGCAGCTTCAATACTCTTCTAGTCTCCCTCACAAGTTGTCTGTGCCAAATTCCATATACTACCTCTTTACCAAATGCAGTGGACACACTGTCATTCTCACTCACTAAGGGAGGAGAAATGAATGCTTGTTACTGAAATATTCCTTATTTTGTTGTGGTGGAGTTGGACACAGCCTTGCCTCGTAACCCTGGAATAATATATAATCTAGAAAATCTAGATGAGGAAATGACAGAGGTTCATTGCTGCCTCTAGATTACCTTACTCACTGATTTTATTCAAATATTAAATAATGGAGAAGGACTGGAAAAAAAAACTAACAGGCAACTAGCAGCAGGTTCATTTCAGCATAGTTCACACAATCACTAATCTGGACTTCCCAGCAGAAGGATAACATGTTTGATGTTATCAAAACCTACTGGATGGTCCAGACGAATCAATAGGTTGGCACATCTTCATCTTTCTCCCAGCATAAGCCATGCACCAAGGTGACCGAGGCTGTTCGGCTGCCAACCTTCCCTGATTCAGCCAACGCTTGAAGTCATTCAAGGATCTGATAGCTGTTTTGAGTTTTTCAGGCTGCCTGACCGTCTTCTGGAGTTTTTCTTCCTGACATTTCACCAGACTCTGTAGCCGGCATGTTCAGAGGGCATGATGCTCAGGGAACTAGGAGTTCTCTCTGTGCTCCTTAAGTTTCCCCTTTCCCCACAACTTTAAAACCTCACAGTCTCACTCACTTTATACCCCAGAGCACAAAGAGAACTCCTCTACTGTAGTTCCCTGAGCAACTTGCCTCCTGAAGATGCCGGCCACAGAGTCTGGAAAAACATCAGGAAGAAAAACTTTCAGAACACCACCTGAAAAACTCACAACACCTATCAAATCCTGGCTGTAAAAGCCTTCGAGAACACATTCATTCAGGCATGTTTAAAGTCGCATGAAAAACGCTTACTCAAACAGATTGCCCCAAGAGAAATAGGAGTAATTGAACAAGAACTGTTGCCATTCTTAAGGTTCAAGGAACATTTTTACATCTCCTTGTAAAAAGCACTATTTAGAACAGACTACCCCTAGCTCCAATCAATCATCCCTACCTTGCTAGATGTTATGAGCCTAGAATGTCAACAGCTGACCAAACAAATGGTTTTAAAACTTTGTCCAAACTCTCAAGCCACAACACATAAAGTTATCAAATAAAGATTGACCATACATATTTTCAATATCAACTGTATAACTACTGTACTGAGATTAAAACAAGAAATATGTGAAGAGTACTATCTCTAAAGTGCTTAACAAATTAATCATAGCAGGTTATTATAATTCTTGTACCTTATTTTGCTCAGGGATGGACAATTCGTTTTGGAACCTACTGATTCTTAAACTACCAGCGCAAGCCAATCACTTACCTTGTTCTGCACCTACATGAAGCTGAGTTCCAACAAGGAAGCAGGCTCCCACATCATCTTTGCTTTGTGGCATCTTTGAGCCTCCTGGTGCAGTGGTTAAATGCCTGTACTGCAGCTCATGACCTGGGGTTCAATCCCAGCTAGCTGGCTCATGGTCAATTCAGCCTTCCATCCTTCTGAGGTTGGTAAAGTGAGTACCCAGCATGCTGGGGGGGGGGGAGAATGTGTAGCCTGCATACTGTAATTAAAATGTAAGCCACCCAGAGCCTACTTCAAGTGGAATGGGGCGGTATATAAGCAGAACACTTTCCTTTTTGCTTTATTTTCTCCGTGCTGCTGGCCAGACAGGGAGGCGGGAAGATGACTGTACCTCCACAGCTCCTGACTGGCCAGCACCATGGAGCAAATATAATGTCAGAGCCTGCTTCCTTGTTGTAACTCAGCTCCATGCAGGCACAGAACAAGGTAAGTGTTTGGTTGCTTGTGTTTCAGAGGCTTCCGAACACCACCTGGGCTGGCATGGGTCATTTCGGAACCAGTAGGTTCCAAAACGAATTGTACACCCTAATTCTCAGTCATCCAGGTGAGTTTATCTAGATGTTGAGTCATGGCAACTGGACTTTTTTCTTGAGAAATTGAAACATTTCGCTGCTCATCCAAACAGACTGACGAAGCTGTTGGGATGAGCAGCAAAACGTTTCAATCTCTTAAGAAAAGAAGTCCAGTTGCCATGAATCAACTTCCAAACATAACAAACTGTTAGTTTATCTGAAAGACATAGGCCAGGACAACTGCACAATAAAAGTATAATCTCTCAACACCCTCAGGGCTGAACTAGACTAAATGCTAACTTTGAAATCAGAATGCAGCAATACACTTTTCTTCCAAAGATGCAGTCCCTCAAAGTGACAATGTCTGCACAAATCAACATGCGTATTAGATTGCTTTTGTTTCCAGGACCTATTTCTTACCTCCCTAAACAAAAACAAGCTAATGTACAAGTTGCAAAGCTGCAGAACCCTGTGCTTGGATAAACAGACAACCTTGCCGTCTTAAGGGAGGTCTATTTCTAACAGTGGGCTCACATGAACATCTGTTTTTTGACTCTAAAACACAGATTTATTTTTATTTTTGTTAAGAACATTAGTGGAAAGAGCAGCAGTAACAGTTCTAATACAAGCTTTCCAACTGTAATCCCAGTGGCATACATTTTATACTTTTCTCAGTTCCTGCAAGGCACAGAAGAAAATTTGTTGTCAATTATCTCAGACAATGAAATACTACATTTGGAGGATGGATAGGGATGAAGCATCACCATACATGGTATTATTTTGACAGGAATGTATGCTTATATCTACATAAGATGAGAACGTTATTTAATAGTTAATTTTATAAAGGAAGATAAGGAATATGGAACACGATATATGTACATATCTTTCATTCAGCAGACTTTGCAGACCCTGGTTAATGCATAATTATTCAAGACTAACTTGCAATTTAGACTTGATAGAGGAATGTACTCCAAAGTAAATATGCAAAGACTGCAGGCTTACTACTACAAGTACAAAGATGGGAGATATTCAAAATATGCTTGCCATTTGTTGATTTTTTTTAAAAAAAGCTCTGTGTGCTCATATAATTTATACTTGAAATTACAGTAGGATCCTAGTATCTGCTGGGGATTGCTTCCAAGCCTTCCCGTGGATAATGAAAACCGTGGATAAGAGAGAACACCAAAATGTTCCCCCAAACTGCTGTTTTGTGATAGTAACTTGCTTTACAGCTGCTGTTTGTGATGATAGCTTGCTTAACTGCTGCTGTTTTATGACAGTAGCTTGCTTTGCGGCTGCTGAATTATTTATTTATTTTTCCTCTGCCAACCGTGGATAACGGAATCAGTGGATAATGAAGCAGTGGATACGGGGGTCCTACTGTACTGCTACTGTTCTATATTTGTTGAAGTTAAAGAGAAAGGATTCTAGCATCTTTGTTTCCTGAAAAGCTGGAATGTTTATTAATATTCCATGTCATCACTACTACATGCAGAACGCAACACTCATCCTTGTAATCTTTATAAGTCAGGAATGATGTATAATCCTCACAATATAAGCAGAACATGAAAGTTTCTTTTATAAAACTGATTTTGCAAAAGTATGTATTGCAACTCAGAATAAATCCATTGATTTGTGTGGGAGTTACTCCTACAGAAGATAGCATAACACTGCTGTCTAATAAAATATTGAAAGGAAGAGAGTTAAAATATGAGAGAATAACTTTTTAACTAATGCAGTATTCACTACTGATGATAATAACTCATTTTATCAAGTGTACAGGCAATCAAATTTATTTCCTGACAGCTAACATACATGCAGCCCCACAGTGAAATGTGTCAAGGTTTAGCAGAGTATAAAAATGCTAGAACACAATTTAGGTCACTGGATAAAAAAGACAAAAACAAAAACAAAAGACCCCACTACTGCCTTATTAATTTATAATACAAGTGGAGTGTTATACAAGACATTTTCAATTAACCACTTATTTTTTTAAAAAATACTGTTTGTTTAAATGTTGATGTTATGCCTAGTTCTATAAAAGAAGAGATTAGTATTTAAATCATTCAGCAGTAAACAGTATGATAAAGAGAAGTGTCTGAGTAAGCTTTTTCAAATTTTCACAAAGTGAAACAACTCAACATGAATATAAACAGTCGACTACCTCAGGGTAAGCATTTCTTGTCACTTGTCACATCTTTGTTCAAACCTTCCATTTATATAAAACACAAATATGGAATCCAGGGTGTCTTAATCCATTTTCATTTTTTAAATTTTTTTGGTTAAAGAAAAGATTTCACAGAGAGTTCGGCAAAATGCTACTCTGTATGAATATCCTTTCTTAGCACCGTGGTTAATGGGATCATGACAAGCAAATCCCACCCTGCATTTCAATGATCCTTCTCCCCACAGTATTTCTGCATTCAGCTTATTAAAGTAATTTCCAAGTATTATTTGCAGAAAGAATCCCCCCTCCCCAGTTCTAGAGATTTCATAAGTAATAGTGCTTTTGAGTTCTAGGGCTGCAGCTGACATTAATTTTGTTCTTGTTTGCTGCTGAGGATATCATAGTTAGAAGCCCACGGACAATGTGGGTATGATCCTATTAAACACAGGAGTGAAAATCCTGTTACCAGAGCTGAAGCAAGATAAACAATTCAAGTGACAACACAATTAATTTTAGGGTGAATTTACTTATATTGGTTAGCTACATACACGTTGAAACTATGGTAAACAAGGAAGGTACCAGTATTTGAAGATAATTGATAGCACTAGGTAGCATGACTCATAAAGAGCTTTAGTAGGTGTGCATATGTTATGTATGTCAGATTATTTCTCTTTTTGGTGATATACTTATGTTATCATGAACTAATGCCAAATATACTATAGTATCAGGCTCATCAACACACTAGCATTTTCTCTGGTTGTTCTGGGTTGTGTGTCTGTATGGCAGATTTGAATAGATACTCCATTGTTTTCATCCACTCATCCTAAGAGCATTTGTTGCTGGATGCACTATGATGTATTGGGTCACCCTCGTATTGCCTGTCCACAATACACCTGGAACTACTTGCTGACATTTATTGTCAACACTCCTTCCTTACTTCCTATCTTTCCTGCTCTCTATACAAATTAATCTTCCAGCCCTTCCCTTGTTGTTTTATCCATCTATGGAACATGGAAAAAATGGAAACTGACTAACAGAAAAATATCCATAAGGAAACCATCAAGGGACACAGACCCAGAAAGACTTCCTCCTGTTGTTTCCTCTTCTTTCACCTCCTCAATGTAGAAGCTTCCTTGTTACCTCCAGCTTGTGATGTGCATGGTTTGCAAGGATGACTGAATTGGGGGAACTCTAGTTACCTGAACTGTCCCCAAGCTATGATTTGAACTTGAAATGCTAAACACAGTGAGTTTCATCCAGATTTAGGCATATGCAGGTAGACTTGCTGAAGCAGACATCCCTACTTTGTTTCCCCAAGAAGGGCCTCCTCGAACGAGTTCCACAAAGGGCCTCGTGATGCTAGTAAATGTAACTGACTAGGACACAAATGGGAAGAATAGACCCGTGCGCCCCCAAAGGCAGGATGGGAGTGTTCTGTGATTCAGTCCATGTTGTCTACTTCAGTCATCATAGAAGACTACACTCAGTTATGGTAAGCCATGAAAAGGAATATGGAAATGAACACTGTGCTGGTTTGGAGAGGAGATCAAGCTCTGAGTTTAACAAGATACTCTTCCTTGAAAACACTTAGGTCTGTCTGAAATATGGCACTGGTTAAGAAAACATCCTTACCAGTGCAGTTGCACTGGATTAATATATTTCACAATCTGTTCTGCAAGCAGCTGTCCAATTGACTGCACAACTACTTACACAACTGGTTGCACAACAACAGAAATTTTAAATATTGTACAGGACACCAACCTTAAGCTAAATATGGAAATGTGTTGTTCCTGGAACAATGAATCTCCTTCTAGCACAGTTGTGAGCAACTCTGGCAATCCCGGGGGTTAATTATATGAACTAAGATCTTTCAGAAGCCACATAGATCACCAAAAACAAGAAGCTCAAACACAGCTAACCCAGAAGAGGCTTCCTAATCACCTGTAAATCCATTCATTATGTCCCTCTCTATCTTAAATACAGCTATCGATGTCGTATGCCCTATGAGTTGCATATGGTCCCTAGGCACTCCTGCCTCCCATCAAAATTTCTTTTGTGAAATATTGCAGTTCACACCTCCTAGGTGCCTCTAGGGAGCATAATTTGCCCTCTAAGCACCTTTTTAATGGGCTAAATTCCAAGCACAAAGTAACTACATACAGAGACCAAACTACATACAGAGCACTACTTTATTGGCTCAAGCACCAACCAGACATATGCCCTTAGACGTTATATGAATAAATTTGTTAATAAAGGCATGATGCTGCTGGTGGCTACCTCTTATCCTGTACTCAAAGTTCTGTTTTTTCTGGGGAGGTAAAATGGAATTCCATTTTTTCTCATTTCCACACTACAGTGACCATGCTTTAAACCTGCTGAAATCAATGGGACATTAGGTTAATGAGGAATAAAGTGGATTTGTCTACTTCTTTCACAAATCCATCTAAACAAATGTCACTTTCACTTCTCCTGGTAATATAACTACATTATGTAGAATAAAGAAATGAATGCATCCCCTGTGTTACAAAGCTTGATCACAAATTCTAATGTTGTAGAAAGAGAGGAAAAAGCCTAGGAATCTCTGCTTGAGATTCCTCCACTCTTAGCTAGATGTCCTCCACAAGCTTGGATTACCTTTATTCTTCACTTCAAACTCATATTCTTTTAGGATTATTGTTACTATTTATTTCTCCCTGTAGTAAAAAAAAGTCCTCTTATTTATCCCTTCTTGGTTTTTAACTATGTATTCTTGTCCACGTGTAGACCTATTCTTACTTTATCTAACTGGTAACATCTTTCTCTAACAGAAAACATTTTTCTACAACTGATAACATCTTCTCAAGTGTTTTGGTAACAAACTTGGTTGAACACTTTTTGGAAGCTCAGTTGTATAATTTGCTTGTTTCTTTATGTATTAATATGCTGATCTTCTATCCAAAACGATCCAGAACAGCATAACATAAAAACAACACAAAGAACAAAAAAGTACTTCATATAAATGGAAAAATAAAACAAAACCCAGCAACAATGTAAACGTTTCATGCACGCCACAAAAATGATGGACTAGCAGTTCCTATCCTTCAAAGGCCCACCATAACAACTCTGCCTTATTTCATGTCCTTAATTCCTGCAGAGATGTCATACTTTACGGGACTCGGGAACAGAATTCCAAAGCATGGGGGCCACAATGTGGAAGGGTGGTTTTGTTTTATTTGTTTGTTCATTTATTTTTCAAATACACTGACGCTAGACTAAGTCAGTGGTTTGCATTGCAGCTGGACTACTGGTTTCCACCTATCTATCTATCTATCTATCTATCTATCTATCTATCTATCTATCTATCTATCTATCTATCTATCTATCTATCTATCTATCTATCTATCTATCTATCCTGTACACATATATATACAGTAGACACAAATCCAGCATCAGCAATGGCAACTTTTAAAAAGCCAGTTTCAACAGTTCAGCTTTTTTAAAACACTGCTACAGAATTCAAAATAAATGTTTTAAGGAGACTGCAAACACATGCTGTATTTGATGGAGGGGGTAGAGACAGTTGAGTTTATTCATAAAATCTAATGTATATTGAAATGCTTAAACGAAGAGTATGTTTTTTTAAGCTCACAATGTATACTGCTAAAACAATTGTGTACAATCTATGGTTATTTACTTTGGCTACAGCATCAGAAGCTGATTCAGGAAAAAGGGGTCACTTCCTGAACAGGAAGCTTGTACTTCAATGACAAAAACATGCTTACCTTGTAGACAATTAAGCACTCTAGTGATGGCCAGAATATTTATGTAGTCAATTCTATGCTCATTACATGTGTTAATAATACTATTGCCACTTTAAATTTTCATTTCCTGTAACCGCATCCTTCTTCAAGGCATCTCCATCTGCACAGTGTGTTCATGCATATAAATTTCTGGCTAAATGTTTAATTTCATGTATCGTAGGAAATGGATTGTGATCTATGAAACCTCAAACCAAATAAAAATCTATTAGTCTTTTAGATGCCACAATTTGTTTTTTTTTTAATTTCAATTTGTTTTTCTCATTCTTCTGATATGAACTATTCCAGCCTACATGGAGAGCTGAGGATGATGAAAGTTACAATATATCTGGAAGGCACCAGACCTCGGAAGGCTGATCTGCTTGAATAGCTGAAATCCT
The DNA here is from genome assembly GCA_029282475.1 of Phrynocephalus forsythii. NCBI lineage: Eukaryota > Metazoa > Chordata > Lepidosauria > Squamata > Agamidae > Phrynocephalus > Phrynocephalus forsythii. The sequence goes on from JAPFRF010000002.1 coordinate 31,846,910, forward strand.
GAAGCTCAGAGAAAAGGTCAGATTTAATAACTACAGGCCAACTGGTAATCTTTAGGGACAAGTTAATTGAGAAGGTGGTTATGGAACAGTTCCGGGTGATCCTGGATAAGAAGGACTGCCATGATCCATTGCAGTCAGTAATTCAGACTTCACCAGAGCACTAAGAGAACACTGGTTGCACTAAAACGATGACCTGCAAAAGGAGGTCGACTAAGTGGCTTCAACTATGTTAGTGTTCCTTGATCTCTCAGTGGCTTTTGAAAGTGGTGACTATGGTATCCTTCTGGACAGATTGTCAAGATTGGGGATCAGAGGACTAGTGCTTAGCTGGCAACAATCCTTCCTTAATGATCAGATCCAGCATATTCAGTTTGGAGAGACTTTCTCATGCCCATGAGCCTTCAGATGTGGGATGCATCCAAGGTCATCTGTCTACAATGTTTTTAATATCCATCTGAAGTTATTGCATGATGTCATCGGGAGGCCTGGAGAGCATTGTCATCAGTATGCTACTGAAGTGCAATTCTAACCGTTCTTTATCTATCTCATCTGCAATAGATGCTCTCTGGGTTGTAGAGCATTGTGTGGCCTGGGATTTGGAGTGAACCAAGTCAAATAGGTTGAAGCTGAACCTGGACAAGATGGAGATTCTGTGGTTTTTGGGTGCTGGTGGCATAATCTTTAAGTGCAGTCCACAACTCTTATGTTCTTTGGTTTCTGTCAGCTTTGTCCTGAAAATCAACTGAAAACTGAGTATCTACAATAAAAACAGCTCTACTATAGGAGATATTTCTTCCAGAAACCACGGGCCCAAACCACTGCATCCACAGGGCTCAACGCTGCCTTTTAATTCCTGCTATTCTTGCCTCTGATGTACAAGGCACATGCAATGCTGAGCATGTTGGAGTCAGTCCAGCTATTACTTGCTGTAGATTTGTGAGCAAAACCTACTGGAGTGATCCTGTGAGTTTACTCCACACACTGAATGCTTATCTTCCTTTACTCTCTGCTCTAATAGCAAACCACACAGAACCCACATGTCCATAACTTTCTCAGCCTGTTGCATGAAATCTGACCCAATTCATGCCCACGCCATTGGGGCAGTAGGTTCAGCGGTAAGGTTACTATGTTTTCGGGCCAGGTTACAGTGAATTCTCAGAAGATGGAAAGGTCTTTTTAAATGAAATCATACCTGGCAAAGAAACCCTTTCTGGTGCCATCAGATGGGCATGTTTCTTACTATCAAATTGCACCCTGAGTTGGTAAACAAGTTTGTTCTTTATTTACAAGATTTTTGTGCGGACCATCACTGGGGTGAGTGCAGGTGGAGGAGTTCTTTTAAACTCCCCCCCCCACACACAATTCCACTCCTTCATTCAGGAAGCTGTTGACCACTGCTCTAGAGCCAACACTCTGGATGCTTGTCTGTATGTGCATGAAAGAGAGGCAGAAGAGGAAATGGAATCATAGAATCATGGTCACGACAAGGCCACTGAGTCCAATCCCCTGCTCCAGGCAGGAATACAAATCAAAGAATACCTACCAGGTGGTTGTTTAAATTTCTCTTGAATGCCTCCAGCATTGAAGCACAACACTGCATACAAATGGGTGTGTGGATGCTTATGAAAGAGAATCTGAACAGTCTAGTCCACTTCTAACCCTCATCCCATCCACATTTTACAAACCATTCAATTACTGAAGGCATTTCCTCCACATCTGTGAACGTTAACACAAGGGAATGTAGCCCTCAGGCTCAACAAAAGGACGCTCTGCTAAACTATCTTATATCTTATTTTTTTATACAGTGGACCCTTGTATAACAAACGGTTTGTATAACATAAAATTTGTACAACATAAAAAATTCCAGAGATAGGGGAAAGTTGCTTACATAATCACCTATGGGGCGAATCTGTACAACATAAAAATGGGATCACTCTGTTTTCAATGCATTCCTATGGGAAATTTGTATAAAGGAAAATTTGCTTAACACAATTTCATTTGGAACGAATTAATTCCTTTATACAAGGTACCACTGTGTTTCGGAACTTTTGCCACAGTGTATATCTCAATACCAAATGATCTACTAACACGGGCTTAAAGTGCTACAATTTGAAACATTTCTAATTCAAGAGGACTTAATTACCCATCCATACAAGCAGGTTCAATTTACAAGAGGATTTCTTGTTATGGACATTAGAGCCACAATCATATTAAATGAAGGTGGAACAGAAAGCAATTGAATTAGAACCCTCTTCCCCTGTCAATCCAGTAGAAGCCTCATTGCCTGGTCTTCCTCTTGTCTTGAGATCAGTCGCCCAGCAAGGCATGTGAAGGAGACCTCACTGGAGCAGTGGAATGTTTGTCCTTCTACTCCACATTTGCTAAATAAGACACTGATCTAAGAACAACCTTGTGTGAGTATGAGCTACTCAGCAATGGAAGAAACTGGATTAGTCACTGGCGGTCTGTCCTTTGAGCTTTTTAAAGCAACAGCTAGATGACTACCTGTGACAATGTAGGTTATTTCTGCATCGACTGGAGGTTGGAGTACATGACCTATGATGTATCTTCCAGCCATATGAGTCTTACAATCTACGTCTTCTTAATGGGTACATATACTGAACTATAGAGTATGCGTGACCCAAGAACAGTCAAGGGACCTGCTTGTACACTGGCAATTGAAAACACTACATATTGCTGCATAATGATGGAAGTATTACTACACAATTTTTAAAAAATTAAAAATCCCAAGCAATAAAGGTGCTGCGTGGTGCACTGGCTGCAGGTGGTTTAGCTATTTTGTACATAAGGCAGAATGAGAGTGAAGTTCTTGAAGAACAGGCAGCAATTTTGTCGACTTTACCCATAGAACTTCACGCTTCTGTGAGCCACAAAAGCATCTCTTAAACAGATTCTTAATTCAGCCAGATTTATTTATTTATTTATTTATTTATTTATTTATTTATTTATTTATTTACCACCTTTCCAGACAATTAAGGCACAAAATACAATTATATACCTACTGATTAAATACTAGAAAACAATTTAAGACACTTTCCAATCCATTGCAGAAAATCCAATAAACAAATTTAAAATGGAGACATGAATGGCATAGATAATTAAAAATACAGCTCCATAGCTGTAACCGAAAAACAGAATAATACGCAATGTACCCTATGCGACAATTGGTGTTTCAAGCACTACCAAGCCTGCAACTTAATACTACTCACTGAAGAACTGAATTTAACTATCTCTTCCAACTCTACTAGTGTAATTAATGGGATTGAAATATGTTTCATGAAGGTCAACAGCAAGGATCCCCCCCCCCCAAAATGGTGACCTAACAAACAAGGAGGAGTCAGTGAAGGTAGAGAAAGAATCAAGCATTAAGAAAGCAATATCATCCTAACTTGTTATGGAATTATCATTTTACATGAGTAAGATGTAACATCTTTAGCTTTAAAAAAAAAATCACCACTGGCAATGCTGTTGCCAGATTGGATCAGGACCACTGCAGGTGATCTGGCAGTTATTCCCCAGTATTAAAGGCTTCTCTCTCTGTCCCAAGACTCCCAAAGATTTCCCTAGGCCTAGGGCAGGCATGTCCAGCCCGCGGCTTCTTCTCCACACCGACTCAGCCTGTCACGCATTGCCGCCAGCTGGCCCCTTCCCCATAAACGGATGGAGGTGTTAGCTTGCAGTTTTATGGTTTGCCTGCCCTCCCTGCCTCTGTCCATCCCCCCAGCCCCCTGCCCTGCCTACCCACCCCCAGTTCCGTTGCTGCAGCGTCCTCCCTGCCTCCTTGCATGTTATAGAGACTTGTCCAAAGTCCAACCTAGGGGCCAAATGCGGCTGAATGATCGCCCCCCCCCCATTTTCACCTCACCAAATCTGGCCCTCCTTGCAAAACGTTTAGACACCCCTGGCCTAGGGTGTCTTGGAACCTAAAGTGGGGTAGAAAGTATTAAATTAAAACAAAATAAAACTCAGCATCACCAGGTGATGACATCATCATTATTTGTACAGCAGAGTTGCACAGGCAGATTTGCACCATCAGATGCAGACACAAATACCCCCCCCCCCAAAAAAAAAAACACCCAACAACTTCCAGGGAAAAATTAAGCAATTTTGCTTGGACAACAAATCATTTGCAATGAATTCTAATAGATACATTTCTGTTCTACAAACAAAAGAGAGGCAATGAAGCTTACTTCTGGCTCAGTGAATGTTAGATTGCAGCCTGATCCAGTAATTATGTTAGAGAGAAAAGGGAAATTACATGTTCGTCATGTTGTTGTTTGCCTCCAATTTGGAACCAACATAGCAACTCTAACAGGCCTTTCAAGGTAAATGAGATATCTAAGGAATATTTTTATCAATTCTGCTCCCCCACTGAATTTTTACTGGCTCAGCAAGGATCAAACTCAGGCTTTCTCTATTCATTGCACTAGATATCCAAAATTACATGCTAGCCTACGTTAAATGTCTGTGGGATTATTAAATACAGATTGCTCATTGTCGCATTGTTTTGGAACCCGCATAGAAAGGCTTCACCTTTTTAACATTTGAAGGTGTGACCTGATCACAGGTCTCTTAATGGGGAAAAATCAAAAATGACTTTTAAATCATTCTGAAATGCAATCTTAATATCAAACTAGTGATGCCAGTGTGTTATGAAAGAGTTCAGTGTCCTGTATCCTGTTCATTAGAATGGATGTTTGTTTTTTGTATTCTATACTCTTTAAAAGAGCCTCATGGTGCAGTGGTTAAGTGCCTGTACTGCAGCTAAAACTGTGTTCACGACCTGAGGTTCAATCCCAGGTACCAGGCTCATGGCTGACTCAAGCCTTCCATCCTTCTGAGGTCGGTAAAATGAGTACCCCGCTTGCTGGGGGCGGGGCAATGTGTAGCCTGCATACTGTAATTAAAACTGTAAACCGCCCAGAGACTACTTCAAGTGATATGGGGCGGTATAAGCAGAACACTTTGCTAAAAAAGAAAAAAAATCCTCCAATAATAATGTATGCCAAAATAGTGAAGTTATCTAATGAGGACTAAAAAATGGAAAGGTAGTATCCTGAATACCTGTCAGAGCGTATCTCCCAGAGGTCAACTGAGGTCAGGCCCACTCGAATGTCACAGGCTCGCTCACTTAGGGTGGCCACTCCTAGGGAGGCGCGGAGGTCAGTTACGCGCGGCGACACCTTCTCTGTTGTGGGCCCCTCCTTGTGGAACCACCTACCAAGTGAGCTGCGCCTTGCACAGTCCCTGCCCGCCTTCAAAAAAGCTTTGAAAACCTTGCTTTTTAGGAGGCATATGGCAACCTTTAATTTTATTTCTATTTAAATTTATTCGTCTCTGCTTTCAACTAACGTTTTGGGGGGTAGTATGTCCTGCTGCATCTAGCTGAGGGCATTCCCCCTCTTTCCTGTTTGCATTGCTGTTTTTAACTTGTTTTTATTTTTATTCTGTAAACCGTCTAGAGTTCCTGAAGGAAAATGGTGCGGTATAGAAATGAATCAAATAAATAAATAAATAATCTGTCTAGATAGAACTTAAGGTAGGCTGTTTGGGTGGGGGGTTGCATATCTCCCCCCCTCCACATTTCTCCTCCTTCTCCTTTTCCTAAATTTTGCCTAAGAGGAGAGGGTGCAAAGCTCGAACCCGGCCTGTCACCTCAGCGTCTCCCCACATGCTCCCCTCCCCTCCCCGGGTGTGTGTCTCACCCTCCCCTCCTCCGATCTCTCTCTCTCTCTCTCTCTCTCTCTCTCTCTCTCTCTCTCTCTCTCTCTCTCTCCTTGGACCCCGACCCCTATACACACCATTGCCAAGTCCGTTTGCAGGAAACCTGCCTGCAAGGAAGGAGGATGGGAGGAAAGCCAGGCCTCCTGGGAGAAAGAAACGCTGGTCTGCACAAGGGCTTGAGGTCAGTTTGTAAGGGCCACGAGCACAGGGGAGCCTCAAGGCTTCCCCCCCCATGTGCGAGCACCCCGTAAGGGTACAAGAATGACCGTGCCACAATATAAGATGAGCCAGACTCTTGTTGATGCTTTATTCTTATTATAGACTGTGGCGTGTGTACACACACGCACACAAACATTAAAGACAGCATAAAACAAACTATAATAGTAATTAAAATGCACGGAAGGTTTTTTTTAAAGTCACATGTTAAACCCATTCAGCTAACAACAAGCATTCAGAGACTTTTGCAACCCAAACAGATCACCAGGTTTCTTCCAGGTCATCAGAGGCAAAAGGTCTCCCATCCTGGAACCCTTTTGCCAAATAAAACTTTGTGATTTCCAAGCATCCACAGGGCACTGATTCATGGTTGACTGATCACCTGGACATTATTTATTATTATTTTTATTTTAAATACTTTTCCTCCCCCTTCCTCCTTAAAAAGGGTGGATATATATATGCATGTTCGGGTGGATTCGGGTTTCTTCCCGTGTAGAAATCTGGTTGTTTTGGCGACGTTTCGACGAGGTCTCACTCGTCATCTTCAGGCTGGTGTTCTGGCTTCTTTCTTCTTGAAGCAAAGCGTGGTCTCAGTTGAAGTCCTTCTATAAATACTGCTGGGGGTGTGTGGTTTGCTTGCTTTGTTGCTGATTGCAGGTTCCTTTGTTCCTTTGTTCTTTTGTGATCTGCTGTGTGGCTGAGGCGATCGTTAAGGGATTAACTGCTGATGGCTGTTTAGATGGCTGTTTACATGCTGGTGGGTTAGATGGCTGGTAGGTTCTGGCAGTATCCTGGGCTTTGGTGGAGTGGGGTCCTGTGTCTTGTGAATTCATTTTGGTCTGGCTACGTGTCTGTGGTCTCCCAATGTTTTTTTGGGGTGTGTGAGTGTGCTCCATGTGGTGACTGGAGTGGGGTGCCGCAGTAGATGGTGCAGTCGTGGTTTTGTTATTGGATGGTGGTTTCGTTTCATCTGTGGGAAGGGTCTGGGTTTGTGTTTGGTGTGGATGGAAGGTGGTGGCATCTTGTGTCCTTTTGGACCTGGTGTCAGTCTTTGTGACAGAGGCTCGTCTGTTGACCAGGGCTAGTTTCCAGATGTCAGGCAAGCGGGAGGTGTCATCACGTTTATTCATGTTGTTTGGGTGTTTCTCTATTTCAATGGCTTCCATGATTATTCGACTGTTGAAGTGTTCAGTTTTGGAGATGAGTTTGGTTCTTTCAAAGTCAATTTCATGACCTGTTGTTTTTATATGCTGGAAGAGAGAGGAAGATTTTTCTTCTTTTTTGACTGCGTTCTTGTGTTCTGCGATGCGTGCGCTTATTCTCCTGTTTGTCTGTCCGATGTATGTGGCTGGACAGACTTTGCATGGTATTTCGTAGACTCCTTGGTTTTCTAGCTCAATCTTGTCTTTGGGGTTTCTTAAAATGTTGGCTATTTTTTGGTCGGTGCAAAAGGCTGTCTTGATATTGTGTTTGTGGAGAATTTTGCTGATTTTGTCTGTGGTGCCTTTGATGTAAGGGAGGAGGGCGGTGCCGTTGTTCTCTTCTGTTTCTTGGTTCTTGGGGGTGTTTCCTTTTGGATTAGTTTGGTGATGGTGTTTTTTTGGAATCCGTTCGCAATTAAAACATTCGAGAGAGTGTGTAATTCAGTTTTTAGGTGGTCTTTGTCAGCGAGGCGTTTGGTTCTGGAGATGAGGGTTTTTGCTACGGAGTTGATCTGTGCAGGGTGGTGGTGTGATTGTGCATTTAAGTAGCGGTTAGTATGTGTTTTTTTCTGGTAGATGGTATGTCCTAAGGAGCCGTCGGGTTTTTTGTAGATTAGGACGTCCAGGAAGGGAAGTTGGTTGTTGGCTTCTATTTCCATAGTGAATTGTATTTTGGGGTGTAGGCTGTTGAGATGTGTGAGGAAGTTGTTCAGTTTATCTTTCCCGTGTGGCCAGATAACAAAGGTGTCGTCAACATATCTGAGCCAGAGTTTGGGTTTATGTTCGGACTTCTGTAACGCGTTGGTTTCAAAGTGTTCCATATATAGGTTTGCGATGACCGGTGAGAGGGGTGATCCCATGGGTGCTCCTTCTATCTGTTTGTATCTTTGTCCATTGTGGATGAAGTATGTGTTGGTTAGGCAGTGGTTGGTCAGATCTAGGATGTGCTTGGGGGTTGTATTTGTTGTGGATAGCTGTCAAGGCTTCTTGAATGGGCACTTGTGTGAAGAGCGAAACAACATCGAAGCTCACGAGTAGGTCATTGGGTTGTAGGTCTTGTTTCTTTATAATTTCTATGAAGTGGAACGAGTTTTGTACGTATGAAGTGATGGATTCTGCATAGGGCTGGAGTTGTTTGGCAAGAAATTTGGCGAGGTTTTGTAGAGGTGAGCCTATGGAGCTGACTATGGGTCTGAGAGGTGTTCCTTCTTTGTGAATCTTGGGGAGGCCGTAGAGCTTGGGGCATCTGGATGATTTCTCTCTGGGGATGATGCTTGGCTTGATTTCTTCACTTAAGGGAGAGGCTTTTATTTTGGCTTTGGTGGTTTTTTCCAGGTAGGTGGTGGGGTCTGTGTTCAAAGGTATGTAAGCAGGGTCTTGTAGTAGGTTGGATAATTTGGCTTGGTAGTCGGATGTGTTCATCACCACTGTGGCATTGCCTTTGTCTGCTGGGAGAATGATTATGTTGTGGTCTTTCCTCAGGTTGGTGAGGGCTTTTTGTTCTTCTTTGTGTAAATTGCTTCTGGGTGGTTTGCTGGAGCAGAGGACATTGGTGACTTCGAGTCTGAATTTGTTGGCTTCATCTGGGTTGATTTTGGTTAGGCTGGCTTCCACTCCGCATATGATGTTTTCGGTGGGGATGTGTCTGGGGGCGACTGCAAAGTTGAATCCTTTGGAAAGGACTTTGGTCTCTGCGATGGTGAGTGTCCTGTCTGATATGTTGTGAACTGTTTGTTTCATGGGTTGTTGTGTGGGGGTTGGGCTTCTGGCGTTTTCCAGTTTGTGGAGTTTGTTGGTGTGTGTGTCTGTCTTGTGGGAGGTCTCTGTTTCAGCTCTCCAGGTGGCGAGTTGCTTGGATTTGTTCCAGAGTGTTGGGTGGATTTTGTTGCTGAGTTTGAGGTGGAGAGTGAGTAGATCTCTGTTGGTTTGATCTAGTAGGTATCTTTTCCTGTGTAGTTCGCTTCTGATTAGGGCTAGTTCTGTTCTTTTCAGGATCCTTTCGCTGGATGGGGTTTTTGAGTGGAATTTCAGTTGGAAGCTTGTGGGGATCACATTTTTGTCTCGGCAGTTGCGTAGGAATGCAATGTCACATAAGATGGTGGCTCTTCGGACTTCTAGTTTCTCGTAGGTTCTGGTCAGCTGGAAGGTTTCCTCCCCGTAGAGGTCGGATATTTGTTTTCGTAGATTTTCGTAGATATATATATACACACATACATACACACACACACACACACACACACACACACACACACACACACACACACACACACACACACACACACACACACACACACACACACACACACACACACACACAATACATTATCATGGGTTGTTTGAAACTATTTTTAACCTTTGTTTTCATGTAGTAGTTCTCAGGCACACTCAGCTGGAAAAATTATACCTCGGCACGTTCAATGTTGGAGAGCCCTGCTTTACGTGGTTCAGCCTTCTCTTCCCATAAGAGGTTTCAGAGGAGAAACTACAAAGGCATTATTATAGTCCCCTCACTTTCCTCAACAACTACTCTCAGAATGTTGCTTCCTGATTCAGGAAAAGCCAAGATGGGCTCTGTTGCCACTGTCAGGGCAATTCAAGGATCTAGGCCACTAACATTTAAAGGAGCAATTCCAAAAACAGAATCCAGGCAGGTCATATTCTAACACAGGACTGTTCAGGAAAGCAAGAGATAAAGAATCAGGAAGAAAGCAAGCAGGCTGGCAGCTAACATGCTACCATTATCCAGCAATCTTCCCTTTCTAAAACATGAGTTCTCAGAGTCCTACTCTCTGGACAGTTCAACTGCAAACAATTTTAAGATTTGGAGAAACATTCTGCACATGAAGAGAGTCATGCCATGCATGAGTCTATACTCTGAGAATACAGTATGAGCCCAGTATCCGCTGGGGATCGGTTCCAGCCCTTCCTGTGGATAACAAAAACTGTGGATAAGAGAGATCACAAAACCCCCAAAACTGCTGTTTTGTGACAGTAGCCTGTTTTGTGGCTGCTGAATTACTTATTTATTTTTCCCTCTGTCGACTGTGGATAACTGAATCAGTGGTTAATGAATCAGTGGATACGGGAGTCCTACTGTACATCTTTACATAAAAGTAATTTTTCGGGGGCAAGAAGCCTAACTGCAACTTTAGATGTTGATTAGAGAGGGACATAAACCAGTTTGTCTTGGTTTGTAAAGGCAGCAGCACATATGCTGCTTGTGTTCCCCTCCCCCCCTTCCTCAGGTGATCTAGCCACTCACCTGGCCTAGTCGGTTAGCTACTGGCTGCTTCTCAACTGATTTATCCACTTGGACTACAACTCAGGCTTCTCTGCTCCTCCCTTTAGTCTAAGTGGGTGATCAGCCAAGGGGTCAAGGGCAGAAGTCTGAGCTGTTGCTGGGACTGGAAAATTAGCAGGGAATCTGTTGAAATCTGGCAAACTGGGATAAGTTAGTAATTGTTTGAGACTGAGGAGGCAGGGGGAGGGAACCAGCAGCAGCACCTGTACTGCCACCTTTACAAACTGAGATGAACTGGTTAGTGCCCACCCTGAATGTTAATTCTGTCTAAGACTCCTATAACTCCAGAAAGGAGTTTTTTTATTTACTGAGAGAAGGAACCTCCTCTCTCTCAGATCATCCTTCCCAGGGAATTCCAGAAAGTCATCTGAACAAAAAGAAGCATGATATCACCCATTTGAAGCTGTCTAAGCTGAGAACAATCACTACATTTTGCAAATTCCATAGCCTATCTACGGGCAGGAAAACACTGTCTTTTACTTATTGGGAATATCCAAACATCCAGTAACAGCACAGAATTATTTATCTGACCTATATATTACACTGTGTACAGATTAGAAAATTGACAACAGAAAGAAGACATAATAAACCAGTAGACCTAATTCACAGATATCATCTTCAAAAAGTGATCGCTCTGGTATTTATTTGACCTATATTACAATGTAGCTAAAAGTAACCTAGATTTTCTCTTTTCCTACAATCTCCTTCCCTAAATTTTAAGCATACTGAAGTCAAAAAGACTGAACATAAGTTTTAGATTTTTTGCACAGATATTGGTTGCAGAATGACCAGAGTGTTTTGTATAAGCTAATAACAAAACTAACACAACTGACTTTCTAGCAAGGCTTAGCATGGGGGACTATACAGCACATTCATAGTGCAAGGTCTGCAGTATAAAATCCGATGACAAACATGTGAGAAAATGGAATTTGGTGCAAAAATTGAGATGGGGATGAATTGAAAAGCAAATGATCTCTCACAAATTGAGCCAATTCATCAACATTTATCCATTCACATTGGTCATAATGTTTCCCAATGAATACAAACTGATTTTCTTTGGTGATTTTGGATTTGTCAATTAGTTGTGCTATAAAATGCCCCCCATGGCACCTGTCTTTAATTCCTCCAAGTTTGGTGGAGATTGGAGTTTTAATGTCTGAGTTATGATCTCCCCCACCCCTTGGAAAGTTATCCCCCGGAACCCAGAGACTCTAAGCGTGCAGTGAAGTTTCCTCTGACTTTCATCTACCACAGGCATGTCCAAACTTCGGCCGAGGTTTGGACATGCCTGATCTACAATCTCTCCAGGGCCTGAAGTGCAAGTTTGGTGTATCTACATGAGTTGGGGGAGCACTTTCTGAGGGGGCTCTTTGGGGTGCATAGCTCGAACTTCTGAATCCCAATTCTCACCAAACATTTACGGTTTGTAGAGGACAGTCTGAGGAAGCAGCCCTGTGAAGTAGGGAGCTTTGGGTGCCAGGGGGAGACAAATTAATTCGTTGATTCATCACTGGAAATTCATTGATTTGTCGAATCTTCAGCTCCGACGAATCATAAATCATGATGATTCTCCCCCTTTTTTTTTCATCCCCATCTCAACACACAAGCGCCAAGAACAAGCTGGATCAAATATATTACTGTCAGATTCCAGGCAGACGGAAACAAATGAAGCAAGAAGAAAGGAGTAATTTGAAAGACTGTTAACTATCCAGTAGGAAAATTGTTGATGCTGAAGGTTTGGGGAGGTAATCCAGAAAGGCAGAATGTACAGTGTCAAGTTCAATGTTCCTTGTAGCTAAATGGAGTAGTAGAATATACATATGTTTGATTAATGTGGATTATGATAATATTTGTGCAGCATCAAGTCAGTTCCAACTTAGTTCAACCCTTCTAAGGGTTTTGTAGGTATTAAGTATGAGAAGTAGTTTATCATTCCTTTCTGGGAGGACTCCTGGGACTGCGCTGCTTTGCCCAAGTTCACACAGACTGGCTGCTTTCACAGGAGACACAGTGGGGGCAACTGACTTCCTGGTCCCAGATGATCCAGTTCAGTGAGTTGTCCAGCCCATGTTATGACATTCTTTTATAAAAACTATAATCTGCCTCTTGAGGAGGGACGGAAGTGTGGCAGACCAACCTGGGAAACTGTAACCCATAATATTGAGTTGCCAACATATTGTTGTCACAGATATTGTTGCCACCTTCTTCACACCTCTTTCATTACCATGTTGACAGCTGGGTGCCCTTGTGACAACTCTTAGGTGGCTGGATTTAGCCCAATGACATCCAGTTGTTAACCATTACCTTAGTGCACAGAAGGGATACCTGCAGTTGTAAACATTTCGTCCACTACAGCCCCTAAGTGCGCACTGAAAGAGAGAAAAAATACTGATATCTTTGGCACTAACAAATTAATTTCAGTGTTAGTGTTTAGTTCTTCAGGCACTATCAAAGAGCACACTGAAATGTAGTTGCTACAAGTTGTCATCATACTTTTATTTTTTGTTTCTGTTGCTGCTGCTGCTGCTGCTGCAACAGACTGAAAGAGATACTTTTATGAAAACTTATACAGAGAATGATTGATACCCTTATAATTGTTGGGCAAGCCCTGGGACATTAGTAATGTTTTAAAAATCCAAGTGTTTTTTTTTTTAACTAATGGCAACACTTCTGTTAGCAGCATAAGTTATCAGCATTATTCTTTATAACTTATATCTCTCTTGTCAAACCTGAATTCATGTTAACAGGGCAGTGATGGCGAACCTTTTAGAGACTGAGTGCCCAAACTGCGATTCAAAACCCACTATTTTTTCACAAAGTACCAATACGGCAATTTAACCCGAATACAGGTGGCTGTCAAGGGGCAATGTCAGGTGACCACAGAAAGAGCTCCAACTGCCACCTTTGGCACCCGTGCCATAGGTGCGCCAACACTGTAACAGGGTATTCAGGCATGTGACCTAAAGGAAAGAACTGTGAACACATTTTATCATGTTAACGGTGCCATACCAAATCACTTAGAAGAGCAAATGCCTTGGAAATATGTCAGAAGCTTTTGTTTTAATAAACAGAAGAATGGCTGAATATTGTACTCTTATTAACAATAACAAAATCTAGACTATGTTGAACCAGTAAGCCTTCAAAATGTTTTCTCATGTAAACATACATTTCTGTAGGCTAAAAGGAATGCAAACTCCTGTCTCTCCTGCTACTTAAGCTTGTTTCAGCAATGAGCCTGAACAAATGCTAAAAGCATAACATCACTAATATACATGTGAACAATCATTTATACTCACTTGAACATACGTTGAAGTGGTTCTCAATTCAGCCGAGCAGCATCCTTGATGCCAAAATGTAAATAAACAAAGTAAGGTATATTGCAACAACAATCCTATGCATTTCTGTTCAATAGTTCATCCTGTGAAGCTCATGGGTACTTAATTCCCAGGTCGGTCGGTCTGTCTGTCTGTCTGTCTGTCTGTCGAGCATTCCATTCTAAATGTTTCATATATCCACAAAACATCTTACATAGAGTATCAGCTGTACAGTATTTGAAAACCATACTAGATGAACTTCAAAGAACTTTCAATAAAGAGGGCATGTAAAAGTGGGTCTATGCTGGGAATTCTCCATTGAGATCATAATTAGATTTGATCTTGGCAGACTCAAAATAAACTTCCATAACACTGTATTAAATAGATCTGTCCCATTAACATGTTCTGTTAAAATTGGGTAGACAGAACTAAAAATAAAAATCCCTTACTAATTTTACATTGCCACCAAGAAGAGAAAAACTTTGCAGGCTTTCCTAAAATGCAGGTGTGAAAATCTACTCCATCTGGACTAAAATAGATTTTTATAGTGCTTCTTAATCAGCATCTTCTGATCCGGTATTTCTAGTGTGCATGACTAATGCAGTAAACATGATAGCTGCAGAGCCAAGTTTGCCACCAAGTCATGCAAATCCTAAGAGCAAAGGTGTGTGTGTGTGGGTGGGTGGGGGGGGGGAATCACATATTTTATAGTGTCCTTCCAGTCTGAAATCTTGAGCATGTCCACCTTAGGTAAAGAAGGGAATATAAAATGTATTTATTAATAATTCACTAAGAGACCATACGCAGAAGTGAATAAGGGTCCTGAGCCTTCAACAGTTCCATTGGATGGGGAATTGAGGTAGAAGCAACTTTTCTCCTCCTTACAACTTTATCAGAAGGGCTGCTATGTTGAAGTTTCCAAACCAAGGAGGAGGAGGAGGAGGAGGAGGAGGAGGAGGAGGAGGAGGAGGAGGCCTTGTTCTTTAGTGCCTCTGGTTATTCTGCCAGTATGATAAACATACCATGCAATACAGGCCTGCTCCCAGTCCTATTCAGGGACAGAGCAAAATAAAGGCTCCTGGCACAACTGGTAACATGAACATGAAGTGAAACAAAATCTAAATCAATCTTCTAACTCTATTCTTTGGGTATAAAAGGAAGGAAACTTTACAAAAATCTCTTTTTAGACAATTACCAATTTGGATTTGGTTTTGATACAGGAGTAGTAGCTAGAAGAAGTTTTCAAGAAAAAAATGGTTCCAATTTTATAGAAATGACTGGCTGAGATGTCACTGCCAACAATATACTAGCATATGTTTCCTGTCTTTGGAGACCAAATGTATCTTCTCAGAAATACATATGTACAGACACATATAACTGTAATAGCTCCTAGCAATATACGAATACAGCAGGTGAATGTTTTTTATTACAACTCATTTTCATATTGATAGTTTAATTCTTGGATTATTTCTTGTTCCTTTATACAGTATATTTGTAGCATTGCACTTGAGTACATAGACCTGGCATACTAGTGATTAAAGCTAGGGAAACAGTATAAATATTGTTAAAACTACTCTATTTATCTGTCTCCATCTTCTGTACCCATCTGCTTGAGCATAGCTAGAACCCAGTGGCAACAGTGAATTTAAATCAGTAGTTAGCTGTATAGTGTCTGTGCTACAGAAAAGAACACATCTGAGTAATCTACCTTTTTGATACATGGTTGATCATTTTTTACATAAGGCGCTTACATTGGTGCCACATATAACTAGAACAGAAACTGTAGAACATAGGGGGAATTGCATCACCTCATCTCTTTCTGAAAGTGAACTGTTTCTACAACAAACAGTAGAGCCATGGACAAAGGGGAGAGGAAAGGCCAACACCTAGCTGGGGGTGGAAAGGGGGCAAAAATGAATCCCACGGATGCTTTGAAGTATGATTGATTTGCTGAGGGAAATCCATGGAATCAGTTCCTCAGAAAAGATGAATATTCAGATGAAACAACAACACTTTCACCACCCGAAATTAGTGAGATGCATGGGAGTAAGCAGATGAAATAGATTTGCACACTCTGAAATAAAATAAAAATGCTGTACAGTCAGCAAAACGAGTACCTATTACAATCATGTTCTATTTGATTTCTAACCTTTTCACAAACCTGCTAAATTGTAAAGAGAAACTAGTACTGTACTCAAAAGTTTCAAGATGGAAGCTTGATGCTGCCATTTTTAGTTTGACCTCAACCTCCAGGCGTTCCTAAGGGAAGCTTTCTTGCATCATTAATATGAAGTTAGGAGACAATTGAGAAACCTTTTTCATATGTAATAATATGAGTTGACTAATTAGAAATTTGAATTCAGAAAGAGAAAAGCAACCTTCACTTGATGTGTATCATTCATTTAGTAACAAGCAACACACTGTTAAGCATGTTCTTTATGCAGCTGAACCAATTATATATGAAACAACTGCTCAGAAGTTCAAAGACAAGTTAGAGTATGATTCTCTGCATGTTTACTACAAGAGGGCAAGTCCCACTGAGTCCAAGGGACATCCTTTCAAGCAAAAGAACTCCAGATTCCAGCTTTATATACAAGATATTAAATTCTTCCAAGTTTGATTCCTCTACTTATACTTTCCAATGTATCTGAAATAATACCATTAGGCTGATGGTACATTAAGAGAAAATGCTCCTCTCGACTTCTCCTTCCCAATCTTTCTAATGGAATTATTGGGGGTGGGGGGATTGAATGGCATTATTTGTTAAATTCACTTGGATTTCATTCAAATTGTTCTGTCTTGCTCTGCTATATCCAAAAAGCTGACCCTACACATATTACAAATCTAATTTCAAGTTAATGCAAATTAACACATACGTACATATCTGGCTTTCAGTTAATTAGGCATTCATTCCTTTTCTCCTATAGTCAATTTACACTTGCTGCATAACAAGAGCTGTCACCATACTAATGAGCTTCTCTGACTTTCCTGAGTCAAAAAGAGGAGCTTCTATTATACGGAACATGTGAAAAATAATAGACTATACATAGCTAATTGGTTCAGTGTTATCCACCTTATTACCTAGATGTTGTTAAACATAAAACTTGGTATTCTGGCTACCTTATTCAGGTCGTTATTCAGGTCGCATGAAATTACAATAATACAAGCAATGCAGGGAGGTGTATGGTCTTTAATGCAATGAACAATAACACTAGGGCAGTGACGGCGAACCTTTTAGAGACCAAGTGCCCAAACAGCAATTCAAAACCCACTAATTATTTGCAAAGTGCCAATACAGCAATTTAACCCGAACACAGGTGGCTGTGAAGGGGCAATATCGGGTGCCCACAGAAAGGGTTCCGAGTGGCACCTTTGGCACCTGTGCCATATGTTTGCCAACAATGCACTAGGGGAATGTATAAGAATGAGAAAGAAAACACACCCCTCCCTATGAGTTGTCTTATTTGTTACTGCAGTTTTTAACCTTGCACAATCATTTCCTAACAAGTTTAACAAATGTGAAGAAGAGATTTCTCTGATCTGGCTCATTGTCATAATTTCCCTTGATTCTTCTAACATCTACCAATTTTGAAGTTAACTATATAATAAGCAATTAAACCATTGTGTCAGCTCCAATAATACTGTTTCCATAAAGTGAAAATACATAGTATTCTTAAATGAAAAATAAGGACATTCATATATAATACTGGATCACAGTTTGGATTTAAATAACACAGAGCACTATTCCGAGATTTGATGCTACCTTTCTGTGGAAGGTTTTCCTTATAGAATAATGTGCATCTTTCACAGAACCCTCCCACAGAAGAGTTTTTGTTTCAAATTATATATTTGGCACCATCATTTAACCATTTTTGGCCATTATATTTAAGACAGTGGGCATTAAAAAATGTCCCCAGGGGTCCCTTTGAGAGGATCGAATGTTTTGCCTATTGATACTTCCTTGTATCCAGGATGAGCAGTGAACCCCCACCCACTGACCCACCCTGCAAACTGGTAGCCTACAGTGGCCTTTTGCTCGCTCTCTCTTTCCTAAAATCCTAGCTGTTGGGAGTTTGGCAGTGGGTGGGGAAAGAAGAGATAATAGAGGAAAAATCAATAAGAATGTCTTCCATTATTAATCACCAAAGGGCGAGGGCTAAAGATGAAACCTTCCATGTTAGACAAAAGTCCTAAGGGAACCTAGAAGGCTGATTGCTCTGAGAGGTTCTGTGTGGAGAAGACCGAATGCATGTTAACTGTAAAACCACCGGTCGTTGGCATGCATAAAGCTGCCTCTTGTCCAATTTTGCAATTCCCTCAGCCCGTTAAATTTTCTATCCATTAACAGAGGTAATGAAAGAGAATTAAAATAATTTTTTTCCATGCACTCAGTATTTTTCCACTTACTCAGTAACAGAATCCCACTGCCTTGACCTCTTCTTGGTCCTATCAATTCTACTTGCAGCATAAGGGAGAAAGCAGTATAAAATTCACCAGATGGAAAAACAAAAAACAAAAAAACCCATACAATTTGGATTGTTTCAGAATTTCTTGACAGGGACTACTTGCTCTGGCGGGCAGTACAACTAGCAGATTCTATCAAGAGTGACATATACAGGATCGTTGTTTTTAAGCAAACTATCAAGAAGCCAGGTCAACACCCCTTTACCATTTTAACCATAACCAGGTGAAGGGCACCAAATTCCAAACTAAGGTCAGGGTCCAGAATGTAATACTCTTTAATCCCTAAATGGTGTGAACACTGTTCTCTGAGGTAGCTTCAAAGAAGTATTATTTTCTTCCAATACCAAATGTATGGAAATTTAAATTCTGGGGTTCGGGGAAAAAACCCTAATTAATAAACCCACTTCCTTTCTTCATCAGGTGCTGGGGGATTTCATTAGAGAGCCACACACTTTAATTTAAACAGAGCCATAGATTGGTTTCATATGGTCAAATTTTAGCTTTCAGAGAGCAGAATATTCCTACATCCGATACTATACCTGAACTGCTGTAGATGCTTCCCCAATAGATCTATAGATACAGATGACATACAAAGAGTGCTGGGAGAAGGACTGAGCGGGTGGACGCAGTCATAAGCAAACGCGGACATAGGCTCCCAAATCCAGATTACGTACAGATCAAGAGAGGGGCGCTGTGCGGACGCATCAGGTTACCTGAGCGGGAGCTTTCCCAAAGGAAAGGTCTCCAGAAAAGGTACCCACCCGCCAGGGGGAAATAGGTCGCGCTTTACACCGGCGTTACGAAACCATCGCTGGGCAACAACTTGGACCGATCAGAACGTTTCAGATCCGGAGACAAGGGGAAGTCCACCAGACGCAATGCAAACCGGTCGAGAGTCTGTCTGCTCCTCCCGGCCCCGCTCCAACGAGGGGCGCCTCAACTCGTCCCTCGCGCCTCAGCTTCGCGACTCCGGCAAATGAGCCAGGGCAGGCGGCGGGACGGCTGCGCCCCCCACCCCGCCCCCCGCCGCCGCTGCCCCAAGGCCACACGGCTCCTCCTCACCTTCCCTTGCCTGACCTACCCAAGACCGTAACGCCGAGACCCACCACCCCCGCCCGGGTCTCCCGGGCTCTCCACGCAAGCTTCCCGGCTCTCCCTTACCTTTGTCCTCCTCCTTCACATGGCCCCGTCTCCTCCAGGTCGTCGGCCGAGGAGGAAGAGGCGGGAAGGCGAAAGGCACCGGCGCGGGGCTCCTTCGGCGGCCTCGGCGCGCCTCGTGCTCTTGGCCGGACGGCTCCTCCTGCCCGCCTCGAGGGGACGCGCGCCGCCTCAGCGGAAGAGCGGGCGGGCGGCGCGGACTGAGGGGAGGAGAGGCGAGGTTGGACGGGGAGGGCGGCTGGCTGGCTGGGCTGCGGGGGGAGAGCGAGCGAGGGAGCAGGCGGCGCTGCAGCCGGGGGAGCGAGCGAATACTGGGGGGTGGGAGGTAGGCAGGCAGGCAGGCGGCGGTTGAAGGACTCGCTCCCTTTCCCCTCTCAGCCAGTCAGGTCGCGCGCCGGCCCCGGCCGTCCGCGTCCTTCGCCATGTGCTCCTTCTCTTCGGCGCTCGCCCTGTTGCCACTCTGAGAGAAAACGGAGCGCCGCGCCCCTTGCTGACGCCCAAGCTGCTGCCTCCTCCTCCTCCTCCTCCTCCTCCTCCTCCTCCTCCTCCTCCTCCCCGGCTGCTGCCACGGCCGTCGCGCGAGCCCGACGTCTCCTCTTCTTCACAGCTTGCCTCTTTCCCTCCCGGTCCCATTTATGAAGCTCGGTAGCCATCACGTGCTTAAGGGACCTTTGTCCTGGGGCTCCAAATCCCGGCAAGAGCCGCCCGAGCGGGAGGAGGAGGAGGAGGAGGAGGAGGAGGAGGGAGCCCAGAACGCCGTCAAACTTCGCGCCAGCGGCGGATCCGGCCGGGCAGATTTGCGCTCTCTAGGCGCGGTGCGCCCACGCGTGCTTCCCCCTCTCACTCCCGCCTTTAAATTTTTTTTTTTAATTTGTTTTTAAGCACAGAGGGAACGCCAAGGGCCAGTTGGCTTTCGCTGGCTCCTTACGAGAGAAGCCCTCTTGGTTCCATGGGGTTTACATAAAGGGCCACCTGCTTACCCACCCACAGTTGCAATAGGTCTACTTTGAGTTGCAAAGCGCAGGACGGGGTTGGCCAAGAGATCGCCCTTCGTGGGAGAGGGGAAGGGAAATGGGGCTGGTGGCGGGTAAGGGATGGATGGCGGGACAGCGCCGGAGATTCAGCGCGCGGCGATCGCGAGCCGATTGTTTTGCAGCTGGCTTGAAGGACCGGGTGGCCACGACACAAGACCGGTATAGGGCAAGGCGGAGCTGCCCGGGGGAAAGGAGGGCGAAAGCCGCGTGCTGCGAGCTGAGGAGAAAGGATCTCTCGTACAGTGGCCGGCCATTCGGGGAGCAGCAACGCCTTTGTGCTCGCGCTTCCACGTGCCATGACGCTGTTGTGTTTGTTGTGGGGGGGGGGGAACACCCAAGAAACGACCCCGATAGGCAGGCAACGGAAGTCTGTAAGGAAGGCTAGGTGGTTCGCGATGTAACGAACATATTGCCAGCGTCGTTTTTTAAATATATATATATATATAATACCATTCTTCGAACGTTAGCCCCGTTATCAGGGCTGATGCAGGGCTGAGGGACGGGGACGCAACAGGCATTTTGCATGCGGGCGCGGGCGCGCGCGTGCGGTGCGAGGGCGGCCGGGTTCACGGAGTGAGGGACTGTTTGTTCCATCCGAGAGAGAAGGAAACGACATGGAGCCGCAGAGACAAGAAGCTGAGGAGTTTCCCATCGCGTGTGGTGGGGTTTTTTTCCCCCCGCCCTCAACCTGGGTGCGAAAACGAGAGGCGCGCCGCGGCCCGTTTTGCGCGGCGAAGGCAACCCGAGGCTACCCGTGTCGCGGCCCAGCCCTCCGCGGCAACCCCCCCCCACACACACACACACTCCCCGCTCCGCTCCAACCGCTTAGCAACGCGGCTCTCCCCCGCGCAGCCCCGGCTCCCTTCTTGGCAAAAGCGGCGGCGCTTCCCCCGCTCAATTTAGTCTGGGGCTTTAAATTATTCATATTAATTATCAGTCGGCGGGGCGGTTGGTAATCTGGGACTGCAGAGATTCCCTTTTATTCTGCAGTCGTCGCGCCAACCCTAACACCCCCCCCACACACACACACACAAGTACAGAGAGGGGTAAGAAGAGGACCGACTCTTCGGGGACCGCGCTCTCTTCCCGCCCCCCCCCCGCCGCCGATCCAGCCTCTCAAAAGCACGAGGCGGCGGCTTGGAGTCGCTGCGCTGAGAAGGCGCGCTTTCTCGCCGCCCCGGCGCGCGCATGCACTGGAGGCGTTGCGTCGACTTGAACAGCGCAAATATATATATAGGAGCCAAGCGCTGGAAGCCGAAACGGACGGCGGGGCGGCACTTTCTGTCCCGCCCCGCTGGGAAGCGCGCCCCTTGGCTCAAGAAAGTCCTGAGGGGACAGCAGGGCGCGCCAGGCAGGTGGTTGCAGTAAAAGTGTCCGGCTTCTATACCGCCCCGTAGTGATTACACTACAGCACTCTCTGAGCGGTTTACAATTTAATTTTGCAGGCTTTACGTTGCCCTCCCCCCAGCAAGCTGGGTACGACCTGGGTAGGCTGAGTCAACCATGAGCCAGCTACCTGGGATTGAACCCAGGTCGTGAGCGCAGTTTTAGCTGCAGTACAGGCATTTAACCACTGGGCCAGGAGGCTCAGTAGCGCCTCAGCTCAAAGAAGGATGGGGAGGCATTGGTTGACGCTGGACACAAAGGCCTCTCTTGCTTCCCATCCCCATGGAGCTGTTGCTGCTCCTCCTGCGGATGATGATGATGATGATGATGATGATGATGATGATGATGATGGTATAGTTTGGGTTCATGCACAGCTAGAATGGGCTACTACTAAGAAGTGGGAGCAGAGCGAGTGTTGTCCATCTGGTGTCATTCTCACTGCCTAGCAATTGAACGGTACAACTACCTGGCCTTAGGTACTACGCCCACCCCTGCCACCTGCCTTAGCACATCTGGGCCAAAACAGCAGGTGCCTCCCCAGCTTGGGGTGGGGGCGGGGCACTGCCCAGCTCAGTCCACTCATTGCCCCTAACAATATCCATTATGCATCAAGTTTCCTAGGAGCACACATGGAACTCTTATCTTGCTTAGTATTTTTAGCGGGTTCCATGGAAAGAACTACACTGGCATTGCTTTAGTAACTCTTTACATTGACCCTATAGGTCACATAGAATAGTCTTACCTGTAACCTAGTATGATATTCATGAGGGGAGGTAAGTAAGAAAAGCTTTGGGAACCCTGGGTTCTCCCAAGGTTATCCAGTGACATTCCTCCCAATTAGGTGCCACCTCCAGGCAGGTTTGATGTCTCTGGGCTTCTCAGTTCACATGGAGTCCAGTTCTGTGCATGTTCCTCTTGTGCTCAGCAAAGCTTGTCCCCAAGTAAGCCTATACAGGATGGTGCCTTTCATTTATTGTCTTTCTTTATCCACTCCCCCCCCCACTCCTTCCCTCTTAGGGCCTTTTATTTTGACTGTAAGCCTGTATTACTACGACTGTGTTTTACATTGTACAGATTTCCAATATGTTTCAGGTGCTTAAAAATGCATGTTATTGGGGTAGAACCAAGGTTTCAATGCTTGACCTCCAAATTCTTGAATCAGTCTCTTCACTGTTTGTGCTATAGCACTGTTGAATAGAAACAGCTATGGGTGCCATCCGTATAGGGGTGCACATGAGCCATGGGGACGTTTTGAAATAAAAGTTACTAGAACTGCAGTGGTGCTTTTCTCATATTTGCCATTCGTCAGCCCCTGAGCATTGTAATATCACAGTGATTTGATTAATAATAATGCTAATGCTGTATGAAGTTGTAGCCAAAGTTAGTCTAGTGGGGAAAAGTACAAGAGGTGGCAGTGTTCCCCTAGTGATTGCATAAACTTGATTGGAATATCTAGTGTAAGCAACATAAACTAGTCTAATTATGTCATAGTGAGTTTGTCTAACATGCCATGGAACTGTTCATACAAACAGAACCAAAGTAATTGATCTGGCACTTGCACAAGTATGGAAACAATTTTCTGCATCTGATAAAAGGTTTGGGTTGTCCAAATGATGTCACTGAATAGAACCCATCAATTCTAAATAGTATTGTATTTCAGGAGAGATGGTACACTAGGACCCCCATATCCACTGGTTCATTATCCACTGGTTCAGTTATCCACAGTTTGCAGAAAATAAATAAATAAATAATTCAGCAGCAGCAAAGCAAGCTGTTGTCACAGACAGCAGCTGTAAAGCAAACTGCTCTCATAAAACAGCAGTGTAAAGCAAGCTACTGTCACAAACAGCAGCCAGAAAGTAAGCTACTGTCTCAAAACAGCAGCCAGAAAGCAAGCTACTGTCACAAAACAGCAGTTTTTTTTGGGGGGGGGGTTGGGCATTCTTTCTTATCCACAGATTTCATTATCCATGGGTAGGCCTGGAACCAATCCCCAGCGGATAACGGGGTCTTACTGTACTTGGCACTCTGTGTTGTTGTAACCTGGAAAACCAGCCATTCTTAGAAACATCCCCTGTCTCTTAATATGCTGGGGGTTAACTTCTGTCAACAAGGGTTCCACGTTGCCAGGGAAGGAAAGAAGTTGTGTTCTGTCAGGTAGTCCCCCAAAACTTCCTACTTCTGCCATAAAGAGGAATTGTGAGTCCTCACTTCTTTGTTTCTAGCAATGAAGATGAGGTAGAGGATAGTATGTCTTTGTTGCCCACAAAGATGCAGAGTTTGCCCTAGGAAGAGACATAGCAGACCAGAAAGGCTGAACAGCAATATTATGGCGCTGGAGCTGTTCATCCATTGTTTGTACCACTGGAAATGTGCATACCTACATATCAGCAGACAATATGGAAACCGTAAACTAAAGGTGTGTGTTTATCCATCACACAGGCAGGGAAGCACATTGTCTCTTTGTTTTTATTTAATCCACATGGAGATCAGTTTTCTATATGCAAATATCCCAGGTTTGTTGCTCACACATAGTGCCAACACATGGGCAGAAATGTTATTTCTGGAAATGCTTTGTTTCTCCACACAGGGAATGTGGCAAGAGAAAGGGGAGGGGATTAGGTACTGGTTCTGAGCTTGGGCATTCCCTCTGTGTACATAGCACCTGAGTAGGGTCTAGGAATATAGAATTTATATTCAATTTTGTGTGTGTGTTGTATCATTACAGTCATTACTCTTTGTGACTCCACATCCATGGAGTTTTCTTGGGAGGAATACTAGAGTGGTTTGCCAGTTCCTACTCCAGGCGCCTACAGCACTTGGTATTTCCTGGAGGTCTCCCATCCAAGTACTAACCAGGGCCGACCCTGCTTAGCTTCCGAAATCAGGCGAGACCAGATGTGCTTAGGGCATCTAGGCAGCTATAATCAATTTTATTCCCCTCTAATCACTGCAGAAAATCTCTATACTCACAAGTAAAATCATAATGTAGGCTGATGGTATATAAAGGTGGGACTTTTGAGTTCTGGGCTTAAATAACAGTTTTGGCCACAGAATCAATATGATGTCCTTTAGCAAGTTACCTTTTGATTGGCCTTGGTTTCTCACTAGCCAGATCTGAATCCTATGCAGCTCGTGACTGGGGGGGGGGGGGATGCCCTCTTCCCTCCAAATTTGGAATGAATGTACATCTGCCCTAGCCGATAAGCTACCTCAGGTCCAAATAAAAATCTTTGTTTATCTGTTACAAGTGTAAATAAGATAAGGAAATTTTGTCCGGCAGGAAAATGATGAATAAATGCATACAGGAACTGCCAGTAAGCCAGGAATTTTTTTTAAAAAATGTGTTTCTTGAGATAGCAGAATGTTTTTTTCAAAGATTTAAGCATGAAGCTGTGATAGTAGACTCACAAAGCAATCCTAAACATGATGGCTCCAGCTCAAGTCAATCTCTACTAAAAGTACAAGCATATGTACATTTAGATGGGAGTAAACTCCACCCAGTTCAGGGAAGCGTTTGTGTGGATCTCCATGGGACTGGGGTACACAATCTTACTGGAAGAAAAAAGGCTTAAATAGAATTAAACTTAAATTGTTCACCACTCTCAATATTCCTATTAATACTCAGAAATTTGAGTATCAGGGTCCAGTGGAATTTGTTGTTGTTGTATGCCATCAAATTGTCTCCTATTTGTGGTAGAATGAATGATTTGTCATTAACAGCCATACTCAGCTCTTGTAAGCTCAAGAGAGGACACAGATTTCTCGATAGAGCCAACCCATTTCATATGTGGTTTTCCTCATTCTGCTGCCTTTATTCTCTGCTAAGAATAATGTACTGATATACTGTGGTTCTGTTTTTTCGGAGTGCCTGGTGGCTGGGAGTTTGAATCCCGGCCGTGCCCCTTGGGAGAGGGGTCAGCTGAGGTTGTCCAAGAGCACAAGTGGCTGATGAGGGTCATGTGCACTGCCACCTGGCGAGCCTTGTCCATGCTGTGCGGTCCCAAAATACCACCAGTTGGAAGAAGCAGCAAACCACTTACTTGTAAGTACTGTCTACCTTGGGAAAACTGATAAGGTCACCACAAGTTGCAATCAACTTGATTGCACGTAATAATAATTATTAAACATGCATAGAAATGTATCTGGATGGAACATTGCCTTTAAAACAATCCTAAATTCAAGGGTGCGTACATTTCTGTAAGCAGGCTAAGATAATATTTTGAAGCATGCAATGCATACAGCAATCTTCCAGTCGTGTTTTGCAAGAAATATGCCACAATGGGAGAAGGGCAAATTAAGAGAAAAGATTCCTGAATTTAAGCTAATGGTTCTTGAAAATATATAAATAATACTATTATTGGTTTATTATTTATCTTTATACAAATGTAAACAAAGAGAAATTGGTAGGATCAAACATGGATCCATTGTGTTAAATACTGTAGCTGCCCTCTAGAAGTCTCCCGATTTGTCTTTGTTTCCTTTTAGCGTTAGTTTAACATTAAATTAGCAATTCAGGATCAAGAAGACTTTACTAAACTGAAGAATTCTCAGTAATGACTATAAGTCACTAAGTCTATTAGATCCTAGTTTTCCATATCTTTTTCTCGCCCACACAAGTTGCTTGCCGATAGTAATCCAAATATTAAAAGTGCGATGAAGGGAGAAGCATATTTATTTTAGAAATGCCTCTACTCTCTGAAGGAAGGAGAAGCTCTTTCTTGTGCACCCAAGAACAGTGCCTGTACACCTGCAGATTCTTAAATACTTGCTTGGAAGTGGCAGAAAAAAAAAGATTTATTCCATAACACTAGGTCATAACATGTTTCTGTGAGTTTATGTTTCTTCTACAAGGATTCATCATTTTTATCTGATTCTAAAAGAAGATTGCCTGCAAGGCTTGTTGTTTTTAATTAAATTAAAAACTTGTTATGCTCTGCTTGTCTCACTATGGCCTGCTTTTTATGTTCCTAAGGTAAAACATCTGGACCAAGGGTGTGCTTTCTTTCAGTGGTTCATCCCACCTCCATCTTCCTTTTGTTAAAGAGCCACAACCTGAACTGGTGTGTCAGATTTCAACAACAGGATTATTATTTCCGCCTTCCTCCTCACCCCCACCGCACAACGCCATTTGAATGATGGCACAGTAAAACACCAAGAAACACAGTAAACCTGGCTTATGCCTACATACCAAAGAAGAAAGGCACGACCGGACTTGAAAACTTAACAGACTATTTTGCTTGGATATGCCCTTGGCAGGAAATGCTGTAAAGTGATAAACTTGACAACAGGTGAAGTCATTAGTGCATCATCATCATCATTGATGGATGAATGAAAGAAAGAAAGCTAACAAAAGAGGGAGCATGGTAGACCAAAGAGGCATTTAACCTCTACCAGACCAGATACTGTATAGCTACTGCTGCATGAATAACGAGCAGAAATGTTAGAACACCAACACAGGGATCCTGTACAGCTACAGTATCTCAAGAGCAAGACCAGTAACAAGCAAGACTAGTGTGTTGAGCCTCTCCAAGGCACTGTCGTCCCTTCAGAACCTGACCCCCGAGAAAGAACAGGAAGACAAGAATACAGAATTAGCAGTATGCCAAGAGGAGGGGAAAGAATTGGGGGTGTTGAGGCAGTTGAATTGTAGAGACACGTCACAGAAGATGCTTTGGACCCAACCATTATACCCTCATCTTGACCCAACAGAAGTGCAGCATGCCCTGCTCAACTGACTTGACTTACAAAGTCATATCTGATGAATGAGCCAGTGACCTAGAACGAAACCGGCCAAATGACCTCAGCTAAAGCCATCAGATGGAAAGAGAAGGAAATGAGAGCCCTAGATAAGAATAAGATGTAGAGCCAGACCAAACTACCATTAGGCAAGAAAGCCAAGGGGTACAACTGGGTCTTCCCTAAATGTCATGACTGCATTTCTATACGGAAAGAAGGCAGAAGGCACTGCACATGGAACAGCATTCCAGCTTCATCAATCAAAAACATCCTGATATTGGCTGCAGACTAAAGAAAGGCCTGTATGGGCTGAAGCAGGTTGCTTAGGCTTAGAAAAAGAGATGGAGTAAAAGTTTACTGCCAACAAGGTTTCAACCAAGCTGATCAGTGCTTGTCCACCAGAATCAGACAGAGATATTTAACTTTTATCCCTTCCCATGTTGACGATCTAGCTGTAGCTAGGAAAAAAGGGAACGAAAACACAAAATACATTGTATGCCACTTTAACAAAGAGTTTGGGATCTTTTTTGTAAAGTATTAGGAAATGGAAGATACTATTTGGGCATTCAAACTGAAAGAAAAGTAGATGGGACATACAGTATTTGCTGAAACAAAAGCAAAAGATATTTGAACTTTTGAGGCCTCCAGGATGCACTCACTTTTGCAACACCCATGCCAACAGACCCACTTTAACCGGGTGCAAGGGCGGCATGTGCATGGTCGCATAGGATGCCCCTTGGAAGGGGAAATCTGCATAAGCATGCCCGTGCCTCCCTTGCACCCACCCACATTAGCTCAAGCGGTTCCCTCCAGAACGGATTAATTGATTTTCAATGCATTCCTATGGGAAACTGCTGCTGTACTTACAAAATTTACATATGAGCATGTGCTCGGAATGGATAACATTCGTAAGTAGAAGTTTTAGTGTAGCAACCCTCTGGCACTTTGGGCTGGAAAAAGGTAAACCTCAGCCTGCTCAAAGTTGGACAGCTCTGTTGTATAGTATAGGGCTTATATCATGGGCAAGTAATACGCAAGATTGTGACGCTCTCTCTTCCACAAAATTGGAGTTCACTGACACAGCAGAAGCATTTATTTCTGTATTTTGAATATCTTAACCCCACCTTTCTCCTTGGAAAAGGAGCCAAGGCAGCTTACAATAATGAGGACAATACAGTATACAGCTCAGAACATTTAAGACATATTCAAGTTAAGAACAGGGAATTTGAAGAGGCATCTTAGAACATTAAAAGGTAACATTAATGCTAGAAAGAGCACATGAAAAAAAGAAAAAAATCCATGATGAGGGATGGAAACTAACATGGAAACAGGTGTTCTTATGAAATCATTCAATGCAATCATGCATGGTAATCCATCTGAAAGTCACATAATAGGTAGACCATTATTCAGCGAAAGCTTGCCTGAAGAGGAAGGTCATTGCCCGCTTCTGGTATTATAAGCAGAACACTAAGCAGAACACTTTGGAAAGGCAGCAGAGATGATGCAGTCCTGGCCTCTAACAGGAGGGAGTTCCAAAATATTGGAACAGCAACAGAGAAGGCATGCATTTCTACTATGGTGCGGCATTTACCCCTCCATAGTTAAATACGTTGGTGCAGGAGGATGTAAAGGTTAATGTGGTGGACCAATGGGGGACTGTAGAGGCAAAGCCCACATGTTTAAAAGGTTCAGCCTGAGGCTCCTGAGAGAGTCAGAGTGAGTCAGAAGAGTAAAGTGAAGAAGATATAAAGTTAAGAAAAGTTAAGGGAGACAGATGAGAGAGACTTGAGGATAGTAAAAGGACAGAATTTACATGTAAACTGCTTAAAAGAACTTTCATTTAAAGGCACCCAAGAAAACCTGAAACTGAAACAGCTTGTTGAATTCAATAAAGGAAAAATGAATTGTCAGAAGGATTCTGTATGCCATCTTAACAAAGACCTACAATAGGGAGTTTTGTGTATTTTTCTGTTTGTGGAGGGGGGAATGGATTGAGAATTGGAAAAGTAACAAGATTGCTTGTGGTTCAACTTAAAACAATTAATTCACTATGCCCCTAAACAAAATGCTTCAGATATCATGCAGGTAGTGGTATTATGCAGTGCAAATCAGTTTTATATAGGAAATTCATACTGTCTAGTCCAGTATATGTTGCATCAAAAGAAATCCACCCTGACTTCAAGGTGCATATTTCCCAGTTCATGGTCATATATCCAGTAACTGGTTGAGGGTTACTTACAATGTGATCTTACTTTGTGATATCTATTTTTCATCAGTGCCCAGGGTATCTTTTTCATATCACGCAGAGCGCCTTGATCAGGGCAGGCTTTCTGAGCTCCCACTTCCCAAGAGATTCACAGTGCTCCTAATTAACAGGCAGGTGGAATTTATAAAGAGTAGTAACCTTGTTTATAACCCCCCCCTTCATGCCTGACTAAGAATTTGCCTTTTGGAGACCATGCAAGCCTGATCTATATCTGGTTGAACACCAGTATTTATGAGTTTCTGGATCTCTAGGGATGGAAAACCACATTTCTGCAAATGGGGAAAAGAATGGCTGAAATCTAAGCATTTGGGTGGGGTTACAGAAAGAGTATTAGAATATTTTTTCCTGGCAAAATTATTTGCCCACCTTCACCCCAGAAGGCACAAGAAAAAGAAAAGCAGGAGACAACTGGTATGGATGTAGGCAATGACACCACAACACTAGCAAGAGAAAGGAAGCCAAAGTTGGGAGGAGAAACCCCTAGTGTCCTAAGATAAGGCCTCAAAATTTGGATAGGAGTGCAGGCGTTCATTTGCATGCACTCACCCCCACACACACAGAGAGAGAGAGAGAGAGAGAGAGGGGCAGAGAGAGAGAGAGAGAGTACTAATAGTATCCGCTACCGCACTTCCGTGACCAGCCACTTCTTATTTTGGATAGCCTTTTCTCCTCCCATGGTCACGTGGTTGTTATACCGGTTCTGCTGTTCGCACTTCAGCGGGCAGCTAGCAATCAGCTTTCCAATGCTCACCTTATGAACTGCTTTAAAACTTGGTATGCCAATAGGGGTCAAGGGGGGGGAAGCAACTTAGTATGTCCACAAGTTCAACCAAATCGCTTAAAAGGGAAGCAATGTAAAAAAACACCACCCCCAATGGCCGTCGCAAGAAAAAAGCGCCACAGCGGACAAAAATGGGTGTGGCCAAGGGGTTTTTCAGATAATCGTTTTGAAAACCGGACAGTGATTTTTAAGGCACCTTGTTTTTAAGGTGTTTTAAATCAGAAGTGCAGTAGTAAGTTTCTGAAAAAGAAAGAAAAAAGTGTCGGTGGGGGGGAGTCCAAGAATGCAAAGCCCAAGCTATACTGTATGTGGCACCATCAGAAGTCCGTCATTTCATACTGTGACAGCCAGGGGATGTCACTGGGATACACTTGGTGATTGGAGCAGGGCAAAAATTGTCTCCTTTGGCATCACCTCATGTTTTCCTTATAAGGTGTTCAGTTCCCTTTTCTCTCTTTTTTTTAAATCACACAGTACCTTTATTTTTATCTTCATGCCCTGCATGAAGAGTTTAACATGAAGCGTCTCTGCAGGCTGCAACTTCACCTTCCGAGGACCTCTGTCCTTTGGCTACTTTGAAAGGCACAAGTAGATGTTATCTGATGTGTGTTTACACATCGATCCAAAGACAGCACACCTAGAGGGATATAGGAAAGAACTTCTGAAAGCCCAAACAGTTCTTGGGTCTGCTAAAAAAAGGGGGTTTTCTTTGCCTCAGAAACCAACAACCATCAAACATTAAGTTCTGTTGAACCTAGGCAGAGCTGGGGTTGTAGAATTATCTCTGATGAAAAGGACCAGAATAAGTCTCCATTAAATAATGAACTGTTATCTTCAGTATCTGGGCTGACTACTGTGCAACTGTCATGGCAACAGACAGAGACTGTAAGGTAAATATTCATTCTTGGTTGTCTAATTCTTCAGATACCGGTGTGTCTCTTACTGAACGGAGGATTTCCTTGTCCCTCTCATAAGGAGCCTTCTATACCAGGTTGACTTCTCCTCCAGCTCACTGCCAGAGAGCTGGGGAAGTCTGAATTCCCACCACCACCTCAACAAATATGATCCAAAGCTGAGTGACAGATTGCCCATAAGGAAAAGTTCTCAGGAGCTGAAACCCAAGTGTGATGTGTGTGTTTTGCACTCACAAAGCAGGATTCAAAATCCTATCTTAGGTCGAGTAGTTGCACCTGTTGAGAAGTTTCTGCCGGCTACAATCCTAAGCATAAATATTTAAGGCACGTGTGTTTTCCTTTGGAGTGTACATGCTGAAGAGCGGAGAAGTGGCTTTTGTTTCAAACTTTTGCACCAGGAAAAGTATACCCTCCGCTTCTGTTCCTTCCAACCTTCACTTCCGTTTGAGGGTGTCTCTCTCTAATTTCTGTACATATGCATTATTCCGGGGCTCTTGTTTTGATCTCCTTTTCCTTTTCCATAGAAGGACCCAGAGCAATCCAGTCTAAAATGGTTCTATTCAGAGATGACTTTGCTCTAATCAGTTGTTCCAAAAGCACAGCCTGCAAGATGAAGCAGGCACGAGGGTGACCCCCACCATAAAAGATCATCCCTGATGAATTATTTAATAGCACAAAGAGCCGAACAATAAGAAACCATTTGCATTTTGTAAAGTGTTTTGAAATGCTCTTTTCTTCTTTTTATGTGAGTATAATTTTTTGTCAGAAGTGCTTTGTTAATTACTTGAGTATTTATAAGCCATGTTGTGAATTTCCAATCAGCGTTTCAGATGGCATTTGGACGCCATTGCAGCCTACCGGTTCTCATTGGATGGGTGGGCCATCGCTCAAGGCTGCAACCCACAAAGAGCTGCTGTCGTGTAAGTCCTCTTCTTTTCATTTCCAGCAAATCTGGAAGACCTGGGGCACATGCAAATTTTGGTTTCCATTCCGCGCCTTAATATCTACTGGCTGGAGTCCTGGTGCTGTCACAAAGGTGCCAATTAGACTTGTCGCTTTTGTTATGTGGAGATCAGTTTCTTAGTACAAAAACTGAGGCAGTAAACTCATAGCTCTCATATGTTAATGACTTCTTGCTGCTACTGACCTGAAACAAATTAAAACCAGGGATGCGGGCATTAAAGCCTCTCCCCCCCCTCATTAACTATACCCTGAAGCTATGCTGTCCCCCCAATATTCCTTCCTCCTCTCTTCTGTTTCTCCTTTGTCCTTTTAAATTGGGCCTGAGCAATGGCATTCCAATTTAGCTGCAGTTCTTGATCATTTGGGCTGTGCGTTCACTGATTCCAGGAAGATAAGTAAGACATGAAGTGTAGCTAACAGGTTTTCTTTTTTCAAGTTCAATTTATTCTTGGCAGGGCTGTTAATAGGTAGGCTGACCCAAGCATGCTTGGAAGTAATCATATGTCAGTGTTTTCCTCCACCCTCTACATGTTTCACTGACGACACCAGTGGTTGCTCTGCCTTTTCTCCACTACCCCATTCTTTAGCAGATGAAAAATGTGATGTTGTCTGGATAGAAGTATCTGAGAAAGTTAAGTTCCATTTTTATTACTCTCTTGTTGCCACATTAGACATTTTAATGAGTGTTTTTCATGAGCTGCCTGTTATTTAGAGCAAAAACTCCTGTCCAACGTACTGTCTTGGGTGTGTCGGCTTTGTGGTCCTGTTTCTCGTTGTTTCATTGCTTCTCAGAGCATGTGCTCCGCCACTGAGCTATTTCTGTCCCACCCTTAGTTTGATCATCAGTCTTTGGTTTCAGCTGCTCTCGTTGCTATAAAAATAGCCATTTGCATTGTACGTTTGAGCAACTGCCTAGGGAGCAGTTAACGCGTCATTCTGAGTCAAAGGGTCAAACTGTATGATAGGTGTATCCCAGATTTGGAGGGTTGCTCTTTCAAGTGATGATGAATACCAGAGCATGTGATAGCACAATGAATTGGAGCATCAGGTATTTGATTCAAGGAGAAGAGCCAGACTGTATGGTCTTGGGTAATCTCCCAGGACAGTATGGTCCCAGTATTTTGTGGTTAGCTGTGTTTTCTAACTGCTCATTGGATGGTAAATGCAGCCTTATTTTGTGACTCAGGCATGCATATCTAAAATTCTGTTGTGGGAAGAAAAGGGTGTGTAGGAAGGAAAATGGGTTACTGTTTGTAGAGAGTATGCATTCTCCTGAACATTTGCTCTGACCCTTTCACAAATGACAGTAGGCTCTCATATCCAAAAGCCATAGACCTATAAAGATCCGGAAGGTGTTTGGCTGTTACAACTCCCCTGAAGCATCCAGCCAGCATGCCCATCCCCTTTTGTTCTTCTTTACTAGATCGCAGAAAGAGCTGCAATGAACATTTTGGTGGTGGACGGTCTGGGAGAAGATTCTGGGGATCAAGGCCTAAAAGCAGGCATGTCCAAACTTCAGCCCTCCTGATGTTTTGGACCACATCTCCCGGAATTCTACGCTGAGACTGCCAATGACAAAGGACTGTGGGAGATGTGGTCCAAAACATCTGGAGGGCCAAAGTTTGGACATGACTGGCCTAAAGAAAACTCTTTCTAAGTCTGGCTGGTAATGGTTTGATCTCTATAAATATTTGGATGTTCTGACTGGTTGAGAGGTTATTTACTTGAAATGCACGCAGTGATGATTTACCTGAACCACGTTATCTTCCCCCTCCCTTCTTTGTGAGCTAAATGAACAGACAGTACACGAAAACTGTCTCCTTTTCACTTGATCGCCAATACATTCAATCCTTCTAGGGGGGAAGTGACCCAAAATGGAAGAGTGGTCTTGTTGAACCAAGAGTTGAGCCTTTTTTTGAACTTGGGGTTGATGGCTTCAGACCTAATTTGTGAATTCTTTGAGCACAAAAGAAGCTCATGCAGTTCCTAAGTGATCTTTCAGTGGAGAGGAACACCCTCATTAGTTTTCGTCACCTTCTCACCTGCTTTCATTAAAGTACATTCTTTACAATCCCAGTTGAACAGCAGGGAACATTATGAGCTTCCTGAGAAGCTTTTCCCTTTGTTGGCAGTTTTTTTCTTTTTATCACTGAACATCGGAAGGCTAATGGATGTGTAGATAATCTTTTCATCATAAGTGAGCACGGCAAAATATTAGTTGTTTGTTACTGAGTTTATTTTAAAATAAGTAAACAAAGCCGCTGGGGACTGAAGGAACATGGTATAGAAATAGGATAACCCTCCCTCCCCCCCACACACACCCTTTCCAGAATGTATAGAAATGGCCTTGCATGTACAAGAGGCAGCAAAGGCAGCAAACTCTCCAAATGGCTTTGGCAAGTAGTGATCGCATTTTGGGGAGCAGGCTTAAGACCCTTTTCCCACACATCAGTTCAAGTGAATACAGTAGCTATTTATCATTTGACATCATAAAAAGATATACAGTGGACCCTTGTATAACAAACAGCTTGTATAACATAAAATTTGTACAACATAAAAAATTCCAGAGATAGGGGAAATTTGCTTAACATAATTGCCTATGGGGAGAATCCGTACAACATAAAAATGGGATCACTCCGTTTTCAATGCATTCCTATGGGAATTTGTATAAAGGAAAATTTGCTTAACATAATTTCATTTGGAACGAATTAATTCCTTTATACAAGTTACCACTGTATTCTGCAACTCAGGCAACTCTAATATAGATTGATTTTGTTACATTTGATTTCTTCCTATTTATTACAGGTATTTTTCACATTTGCCTTTTCTTGTCCTCAGCAGGAATAAAAACACTCCTCCTCATCAGCTTCTCAAATTGAAATAATACCTGTCTCTCTTCCACATACCTCTTATCTTCTGAATTTGCAAGTTGATCTTTTGCAGCACAGATGAAAATTACTGGGTTTATGGTAATTGTATGTGTCATAAAGACCTCTCTACAGGGCCAGGCTGCAGAAAAGGTATACTTGAATAAATACATTGTAATATTTATAAGTTACTGGTACTGGAGTCAAACATTATAGAAGGTGCTGGCATATTCATTTACAACAGCAGAGTGCAGTCCATGGTCCAAAGACAGCTCAAAACCTTTTATTATGACTCCTCTTTCTACTAGATTCCCCCATCCACTGCTATATACTGTATATTTTTTTCTTTCTCCTGCCAAAAAGATGTTTTTCCCTCCATGGAAAAATGGGAGAATGAAGAAAGAGGAAGCTCCTTACTCTCAAAGTGTACCTTTTAAATAGCTCCATAGGTCACCTTTGCTGTATTTAACGCACACAATGTGCATGTTCCACACCCAGAAAGCAATTTTGAATAGTCTCTGACCAATGGTTCACTTCCTGACTTGTTCAGTGCCCCAGTTAGGAGTGTAACATTTAGGGAGTGCAACAGTATATAGTAGTGGGGAATGTACCTCTTTAGGGTTCATGCTCTCATGATGTCTTCCAGGATACTCCATTCTATTCTCCCCTCTCCCTCCTCATTTTCTGTTTCTAGTGACTATCAACTATGTTCAGTCCCCCTCACACTGTTTTGGGGGGCTGCCCCTCCTAGCAGTCTTTTAAAACTATGTCCAAGTAAACCTCACATTTCTCTCCAGCCTGTTAACACCTCTTTCCTGGACATGAATGACACTCTTTTGGCTACTGAAGGATAGGCATTCTGAGAATAAAGCTAAGTGTGTGTGTGTGTGTGTGTGTGTGTGTGTGTGTGTGTGTGTGTGTGTGTGTGTGTGTGTGTGTGTGTGTGTGTGTGTTGTTACACTCCTAACCAACTTTCCGTGACCCCATGTCCATGGAGTTTTCTTGGCAGGAATACTGGAGTAGTTTGCCAATTCCTGGTATTCCCTGGTGTTCTCCCATCCAAGTACTAACCAGGGCCGACCCTGCTTAGCTTCTGAAATCGGGTGTGATCAGATGTGCTTAGGGCATGTAGGCTACATAGAACATACTATGGTTGTGCAAAAGTCATTGATTCAATTCTGGACACAAGCTGTAAATTCAGATTCAGGCCAGATTTGGTTTGGACTTCATCTATTTATTTATTTATTTATTTATTTTCAGATTTATATACCGCTCCTACTTCCCAAGCAAGAACTCAGGGCGGTTCACATAAAAATTAAAAAAGGCTAAAAACAGGCACAATAGCAAAGCAATCCAAGCAGGCGGCATAAGTAGGCTGGGGCAAGAGGAAGAAAAAAACCTGGTTTGATCTTAATTGATATTTGGCATTCTAAATCAGCATACCTCTCCTTCATATATATGCACTGGAAAATTAAAATATGTAACTTTTGGGTTTGCATGGATATTCATGAAACTGGAAGACGCGGTATCTGCCTCAGTGAGGATTATTCATGCCAAATTCCAGACAAATAAATCCATGGGGTTTTTTGTGCCAACTACTTTTTACATTTTCCCCTTAAAATGACAACTTGTTCATGTTTCCTTGCAAATCAATAGAATTTGGGAGTTGGTAATTCCTGTAAGGGCCTTTTCACATGACCCCTAAGATCCTCTGGCCCCTTAAATTCGGACCAGAGATCTTGGGGATTCATTGCTCTTCCTTCCTCCCCACCACTCCGCACTTCCTTGCTTCTGTGTGCATGAGGGGAGGGAGGAAAAAAAGCCTTTAAAAGCCTTACCTCCGGTGCCGGTGGAAGTTGCTCCGAGCCCCGGTCACTTCCTGGTTCCTCTTAAAGGGGCGGGAGGCAAAAAAAAAAAAAAAGAAGCGAGGAGAGCCCGGCACTCTCCGCATCAAAATTTTTCACTCTCCCAGAGCAGGTACTTGAAAGCTGCGCTGGGTCGCGCTTAGGTGGGCGGGGTCGCACTTAATTTTCTGTTAGCTCCGGAGCTGGTGGGGAAACATTTTAAAGCTCCGGAGCTGGGAGCCATTTGCAGCGGAGCTTAGGGGTCGTGTATAAACGCCCCAAGGTTTTTGTGAAAGTTACAATTAATATTTACTTTGATATGCTTAAAGTCCACTGATATTAGTGTTACTTCTCTGTTATTAATGCTATTTATGGTATGTGTGCACCAGGAATTTCTCTGTAAAAAACAAAAGCAAAAAGCAAAGTGTTCTGCATATATACCACCCCATATTACTTCAAGTAGTCTCTGGGTGGTTTACAGTTTTTTAATAACAGTATGCAGGCTACACATTGCCCCCCAGCAAGCTTGGTACTCATTTTACCGACCTCGGAAGGATGGAAGGCTGAGTCAACCACGAGCCAGTTCTCTGGGATCAAACCCCAGGTCGTGGGCACAGTTTTACCTGCAGTACAGGCATTTAACCACTGCACCATGAGGCAAACACAATAAGATTAAACACAAATAAGATCAAACACAATAAGGAACAGTACTGACAAAATGATAGATAAGCACAGGCATTCATTCAAATACGCAATCATACAGAGAGTGAGGAATGACAGAACTGGATTTGGAAAGAATAAGGAAAAGGAAATTGAAGGAGAACTACAGTCTACAGGAAGCAAAAAACTGCCAGCACATCCCAATAAAGTTCTTCTGAGAATGGCGATCGGAGAATGCTACTGAGATTTTTACAAAATTGAGAATGGAAGCCAGCGGGATGGAATGGATGAAAAGAGTCCCATTAAAATTCAAACTCAAGAAACAGTTTACCTCTGAAATTAACAAAAAGGGAGAAAGGAGGATTAAGCAAGACTACCCAAACTGACAAGACAAAAAGTTTGAAAGTGAAGAGACAAGGTCTCTGATTATCCAAGACCGGCAACAACCACCAAAATATTTACTGTAGCTTTTTCAATAATTTGGTAAAGAAGCCATGTGCAGGGAGGGGGTTGAGGGAAAAGTACTGGGAAATAGCTGTCTGAGGTGGAAAGCCAGAAATGCCATTGATCAAACTCTGGCTCTCCTTCACTGTCCCCATCACACCATCCTAGTGTTGTCCTTGTATGGTTCTGTTTTGCAAAATTTTGGAGACACAACCTTCCTTTCTTTAAACACCCATATTGCCTGGTGAACATGAAGCAGTTGGACTAAAGCAAAGCAAAGCAAAGTGGTCTGCTTATATACTGCCCCATACCACTACAAGTAGTCTCTGGGCGGTTTACAATTTTAATTACAGTGTGCAGGCTACACATTGCCCCCCCCAGCAAGCTGGGTACTTATTTTACCGACCTCAGAAGGATGGAAGGCTGAGTGAACCTTGAGCCTGCTACCAGGGATTGAACCTAGGTGGTGAGCACAGTTTTACCTGCAGTACAGGCATTTAACCACTGTGCCACAATGCTTTTAGATGTGAATCTGGTTCAGAACCAATTCAACTTGGTTTGATTTGGGACTTTGGCCACCCCAGCTGCATGGCTGTAGTATATACAACGATGCTCACAATTGGTGTAATTCATTCAGATTCCATTCTTCTTTGTCTTGTGGGTATCTCTTGTCCTCCAAGCTTCCTTGCAGAGAAACACAACAAAGATGAGAACAGAAAGGTCTTAGACTTAGAGGAAGGATCTGTTTTAAGCCATCACTCCTGATAAGCACTGCTCCTGCCAAGCACAAACAGAAGACTTTCCATACTTGAAAAACTCAGAACGTCATGGCACCTTAAGTACTTACACTTTCATCTGGCATAAGCTTTTATGGATAAATGAATAAATAAATGTTAACCCGCAAGTTACCACAAGGTTCTTTCTTGATTTTAGTGCACCAGATTCACTAGGAGGACCTCTGGGCTACGTCTCTCAGGAGCAATGTTCATCTTCACCACTAGCCCTTCGCTGACTTCTTCTGACACCCTTGTTCTGTCTTCTTCATCACAGCCTTGCAGCACCACTGTCAATGTTTGTCTCCTTTCTCTCCAAACGTTTTTGCAACAAACTGGCCCATCCTAAACGTACATTCTTTGTGCAACACGAAGAGCATCTTGCTCTTTCCACAGTTCATCCGTGAGTGCTGTGAATAGTACATTTCAGTTGAACTCTGTGGGAGTGGTTTGTCATGACTGCTGCATCATCTTGCCTTTGACAGTTGCTAGGAACGTGTTGTGGAGATTTAACTAGATGTTATGGGAATGCCTGCCTGGCTGGTGCCAATCTGTGTCTCTGACTCATACATTCCTCATAATAAACTATGATTTGAAAAGCAATCTATGATGTTACACCATCAGGCGCATAGCTTCTTCGCCACCTGCAAGTGGCAGCCAATTAGTGCAGATAAAGTAGGGAAATGCCGAACACAAATCATACATCATTTTTAACTAGGAAGTTACTGGGGAGACACTGGCCTGAGACACAAATAAGTGGCAGCCACACATTTCTAGAGTTGTGACATCAGGGTTTAAGCTCAGGCATGAATTTAGTATATTCTGATGAACATAGTGCTGTAGCAGTGATAGTCTTGCCTGGGTCATAGGGTAGCTCCGGTATCTCAGTGGTCTTTCATTCGGCCTGTGCTTACCTCAGGCCTACACACTTTTCTTATGTCACTTGGGTTCACCAAGCAGGAGGTGCTGCATTAGGCCAAGAGACAATGGTACAATTTCCTTGATAAACTGCTTTATGTGTTTGCCTTTTATTTGTTTTCTATTAGACTGCGTAGACCAAGGCGGCAATTTTGGCTTCTCCTATTAATCATGCACTGAATTGGCCATGAGAAGCATTTCAAAGTGTTTGCCATTTAAATGAGTAGGGCAGTTAGACAACAGCACTAGAATAATCCATTGCTCGGTGTTTGAGTCTTCGCTGCCTTTTTGTATAAAGCAAATTAAAATTAAGCAGGCTTTTCAAGGCCATATGGTGCCCAAAACAGAAGAGGCAAACATCTAGTTTCCCTCAAATGACTCTCGACCTCTCTCACTAAATTTTGGGACTTCATAGAGCTGCTTTTCATAAGAATCTCCTGCTATCATGGTTGGCCAAAAACAGTAGGAAGAAATTAGGTCAATGTTTGTAGGATGTTGGTGAGGGGGTGAGGCAATGCTTGTTGCACTGAAAAGTGTGTCAGCCAATTAGACAACTACAGCTGGAGGCGAGTGATCAATGTAATGATGGGGCTGCTGTCTAATGTACTTTCTTGGAAAGGTTATTGAGAGGGCAACAACAGTCTCCCACTGTTCTTGTTTATTTACATCCAGACTTCTATACAGATTTGGAGTCACTCAAGAGGGACTGCAGGACAGAGAAGTGAGAACTGCCATAAGAGACTACAGTGTGTCCCCCCCCCCGAGATGAGAAAAGTTACTTTTTCAGACTATAGTGACCAGAATTTCCCAGGCAGGAGGGACAGTGCCCGTGCTTGAGGAACTCCTTGGTAAATTAGAGTTCTAAAAAGGTAACTTTCCAAATCTGTGATTCTCTCCAAAAAAAGATATTTGCGTTCAGGTATCCAGCCAATCTGGAATGACCTCTTTCAAGGTCTCAAACACGTAGATAAAGGAATGGCACAAAACAGATAAATTGGGTTAA
The DNA here is from genome assembly GCA_029282475.1 of Phrynocephalus forsythii. Lineage (NCBI taxonomy): Eukaryota > Metazoa > Chordata > Lepidosauria > Squamata > Agamidae > Phrynocephalus > Phrynocephalus forsythii. The sequence continues at coordinate 31,887,902 of JAPFRF010000002.1, forward strand.
AATGCTGTTTTAAAAGTAACTTTTGTAAGTAACTAGGAGCAACTTATTCCTGACTAATGGAAATTATGCTCATTACATTAAAAACGAACTTTGTAACTACCAGTTTTATTACTTGTTGCCCAGAAATACTGCAATTTTCCATCAATAATATATCTCATGTACAAGACGACTCCCATTTTTCCAACCCAAAATTACAATTTCGCAACCGCACAGTTCTTTCCTTGGCTTACTTCCATATATAAGATGACCCTCAATTTTAGTCTAATAATTTTAGACAAATATCTAGTCTTATACCCAGAAAAATACTTTAACTTCTTGTATTATTGAAAATTAGCTACTCCTGAGCTCTGGTGTAGATGGAAAGAGGGTTTTGTTATTATTTGTGTGTGTGTGTGTGTGTGTGTGTGTGTGTGTGTGTGTGTGTGTGTGTGTGTGTGCGCGCGCGCGCGCACGTGCGCACGTGCTTAATTTACTTCCAGGGTGGGCAGGCATCAGGACTGTATGATCTACCTAATCCTTAATGGAATCTTGAGGCCTACCTATTGGACCATGCAAAAAAAAGAACAAAAAACCCATACAATTTGGACTTTTGAGTCTATGATTCTGTTTGGAATATCTTGACTGAACAGAGGACCTGCAGTCTTCCCCACACAAAAATCCACTGCTGGTAGAGCCCCCACTGCAACCCCTCCTGTCTTCCACTGCCTCCCGGAGTTTGGTCAAATCCATGTTGGTTGCATTGATGACACCATCCAACCATCTCATTCTCTGTCATCCCGTTTTCCTTTTGCCTTCAGCCTTTCCCAACATCAGGGACTTTTCCAAGGACTCCTCTCTCCTCATGAGGTGGTCAAAGTACTGGAGCCTCCGTTTCAAAATCTGTCCTTCCAGTGAACATTCAGGGTTGGTTTCTTTCAGAATAGATAGGTTTTGATCTCCTTACAGTCCAGGGGACTTTCAAGAGTGTCCTCCAGCACCACAGCTCCAAAGCGTCAATTCTGTGGTGATCAGCCTTCTTTATAGTCCAGCTCTCACTTCCATACATCGCTACTGGAAAAACCATAGCTTTGACTATCTGGACCTTTGTTGGCAAAGTAATGTCTCTGCTTTTTAAGGTGCTGCCTAGGTTTGCCATTGCTTTCCTCCCAAGAAGCAGGTGTCTTTTAATTTCATTTCTGCACTCACCATCTGCAATGATCAAGGAGCACAAGAAAATAAACTCTGTCATTTCCTCCATCTCTTCCCCTTCTGTTTTCCAGGAGGTGATGGGACCGGTGGCCATAATCTTAGGGGTTTTTTATGTTGAGCTTCAAGCCATTTTTCCACTCTCCTCTTTCACCCTCATTATTAAGAGGTTCTTTAATTCCTCCTCACTTTATGCTATCAGAGTAGTATCATCTGCATATCTGAGGTTGTATTTCTTCCGGCAATCTTAATTCCAGTTTGTGATTTATCCAGTCCTGCCTTACTGTGCTCTGCGTAGTAAGTTAAATAGGCAAGGTGACAGTATACAGCCTTGTTGTACTCCTTTCCCAATTTTAAACCAGTCAGTTGTTCCACATCCAGTTCTGACTATTGCTGCTTGTCCCACATATAGATTTCTTAGGAGACAGATAAAGTGGTCAGGCACTCCCATTCCTTTAAGAGCTTGTCATAGTGTGCTGTGGTCCACACAGTCAAAGGCTTTGGCATAGTCGATGAAGCAGAAGTAGATGTTTTTCTGGAACTCTCCAGCTTTCTCCATAATCCAGCGCATGTTGTCAATTTGATCTCTAGTTCCTCTGCCCCTTCGAAATACAGCTTGCACATGTTACATATAGCTAATTTCTCCTATAATCTTTGTGTGGATGTGGGGATGTCTATATGCATATCTATACCAATACTGACACATCTGATTTTCTCCCACATATGAAATGCTGGCAAGATGTGTTGTTTCTATGTGACATCAGGTCACCTGAGGGGAGTTGGAGGAAGGAAGCACCGTTACCGCTGCTGCTGATTGCTTCATTTGCTTTGAGGAAGAGGAAGCAAGGAGGAAAGCGATGAATGAGGACATTCGAATCCATACGTCAAGTCTGAGAAACGATGGATTTCTGGCAAACTCTCACTGACTCCCGTTTCAGTCAGATTTACTGAGCTGACAAGTCTGGTGAGCTGGCAGCCAGCTTCCATCTTTCCAGCATCTGTGAGATCAAGAAGGAATCTTTCCACTTCCTCTTCAGTTCCCTCACTATTTTGGAGAATAGCCCAAAGCACTGGTTCAGCTTCCTTCATCCCAACCGAAATGTGGTCTTTAAATGTCCTGGAACACTTTTGGAGGGAACAGCTGTTGTCTTCTCAGGGAGCCAGAGCCTAAGCCACCTGTTCCCAGACGGCCAAGGGAAAAAAAGCTAACCAGCTTGTTGCCGGGCTCTCAGAAACACCTAGAAGACACTGCAAAAGTTCTTGATCATCCGGGCGAACAGTTTGACAACATCATGAAGGACCTGAAAAAGATTGACTCGGAGATGGACGTAGCAGACAGGTTATTGTCAGAACTGGAATCTCCTTCCTGGCGGCCATTTGGTGGCAAACTCTTGAAAGGACCATTAGAAAGGGCAAAGCCAAAGGAAGCTCCCACAGCCTCTAATTCCAGAAGCAAAGACAGTGTGTATGGATCTCCGGTGTCGTGAACCCACTATCTAACAGTGTGATAGTGCAAATTCCAGCTATTATCACCGAAAATTCAGACTAAGGTAAAGTCAAGCCGCGCAAGCTTCCTCTCTTGGCTTCTGGCCTGGAGATCACAGGCTCCGATTCACAACTCCTTCACTGGTTTGAGAAGAAGGATGTTGATGATGTCAAAGTTCATACGCAATATGAAATCAGTGTCCAGCAGAGATTCATTGGGAAGCCAGACATCACCTATCGATTGCTCTCTGCAAAGACGCCAGAAGTGATCCCTATTTTAGAGATGCAGCTCAGCAAGAAAATACAGTTCCTGGAGGATGCTTTGGGGTTCGTAAGGTCAGAGAAGACTCATCAGGAAGAAGTTGGCACATCCATCTAGCAAACAGCAACAGGATAGATAGGAAACATTGTGCACTCTGTGTCAACGCCACCCACCACTCAAGAAGCAGGAGGTAGTCAGTAGTCCCAACTGCAGATGCAATTGCAGCTTGTTTCAGAGACCGAGGCTAAGGAACTCAAACAAATCCTGCGGAGGCTCAAGAGCCTAGTCTTGGAAACTGAGACGGAACTGGAGAGGCAGGATGAAGTCCTGGGCATCATCACCTCTTCTGCTGACTGGGCCACCATGAACATTCACAAGCAGACCCAGAGGATGAAGAAGATCACAACTGTGTGGGTGCAGGTGGCCAATGCTCATTACAAGCCGTTGGGTTTCTGATGACATTTGCGGTGCCGGTGTTTTATGGAAGCCTTTGTTTGTCAGTCACGGCAGCACATCCGTACCTACTGGAACTGGGAGTGTCCTCTCTCTGATTGAGTCGGGCTGTCCTCTGATGTTTTGCAGACCTGGGAAGACTGTGTTGCATCTCCATGGCTGCTTTAGAGGGAAAGGAGGAGGGAAGGAAAACGTTGAAAACGCACTGGTGCATGAGAGAGAGAATTCTGAAGTGCCCCCTTGGAAAGGAAGGCCAAGCATGACTTGGGTTTTCCTCCTTTAATTGACCTGCCATGTGAGAAGCCTGTTCATAGTTCTATTAGCACTTTCACAATCTTCATCTCTCCAGCCATAAAGGGAATGATTGCCATGTTTTGGCCTTAAGAGCATGGGACGAGGGAATGATTAAAAAGCAGCACAGTCCTAACACCACAGGGAAGGGCCTTCTGGCTCAGCACTTGCTTCCAGCCGCTATTCTTTGGATCCTTCCGGAAAGCCTAGAGCTCAGAGGAAGAAATATTGCCTTGGACTGCAGCTCCAGCATGGCCAAGGGAGCAGCATGTGGGCTGAGGCCTTCTGGGAATTACAGTTTTATATGCCATCAAGTTCCCTGTGACCTATGTTGACCCGTGAATGAACAATCTCCCAAATGTCCTGTCTTCAGCTGTCCTGTTCAGTTTGTACAATTTCAGGCCCGTGGCTTCCCTTAGGGAGTCAATCCATCTTGTATTCAGTCTTACTCTTTCCATGCTGCTTTCCAACATTTCCCAGCATTGTTGCCTTTTCCACAGAATCCGGTCTTCTCATGTTATGCACATGTAAGACAGCCTCAGATTCAGCATTTTTGCCTTTAGAGAATACTTCCGGCTTGATTTGATCTATTACTCACTTTGTCTTCCCAGCAGTCTAGAGTATCCAGACAGCTCTTGTACAGCACTACATTTCAAACAAATCATCCACCCCTTTCTTTACTGTCCAGCTTTCACGCCCACACAGGGTTCTTCAAAATATGATACTGTGGGTGATCTTGGCCTTCACCTCACATCCTTTCCCTGGATGATTATTTTTCCTAGTTCCTTTATTGCTGCTGTCTTTTTAGAAAGACCAGAAGACTATTTTAAAAGATTTCGAAGAAAATTGCATAAAGCAGTTCGATCACAGTGCAGAAGGTGAAATCGATTACAGAAGAGCACCAAGAGCGGATGGCAAATCGTTTCAGGCACCACGTGACCGGAGGATGATGGAAGTCGATTGAAAACCCAAAGCGATTGGAAACCCAAGTGCGACCGCGCCCTCAGGCTTCTTCTGATTTCTTGGCTGCAGTCTTCATGTGGATTGGTGATTAGACCAAGTTATACAAAATCTCTAACCACTTCGGTTTTTTCATTGTCATTGTCAACACTGTGGATTTCCTTTGTAGTCATGATGTTGGTTTTCTTGATGCTGAATTGCAATCCTGCATCTCTTTCATTAAAAAATCATTTGAAATCCTTGCTGCTTTCTGCCTGTAAGATGGTGTCATCTGTATATCTTCAAATACTGATTTCTTCCACCCATTTTCACTCCTTCATCTAAATCTAGTCTGTCATAGATGACTATGAATAGGCCCCAAACTCGAATCAATTCATGTACAGTTAAACAATAGAAAGTCTGGAGCATCACATTCTCTGAGATTTTAGGGTATAGGAGCAGCATCAGTTTCCTAGTCCATGCACCATCCCTGACTTTTAGAAAGCTGCTCCCATGACTCCCAATTCCCAATTGTATTTTTCACAAATATAGAGAAAGGTGGGGTTTTAAAAATTACTTTTAAAAAAACCAAATTCAATGCGGTGGGGCGTTGAGGGCAATTTAAAGCATGGAAAATTCTCCCTTACTGAATTTTCCAATATTATTCAAACACTGTTAAATGTTTGTTGGGTTCTGTGGGACACAGTTGGCCCCTTGTTATCCAGTTTCATGGTAGGACTAAAGAGTGTGCCCTTGCGATGCCACATAAATAGGTCTTACACAAATGCCAGGAGGGAGTGGTAGTGGTGGTGGTGGTGGTAGTGGTGGTGGTATTTTTAAACAGGCTTTACACCACTGCTAGTAGAGACTCATAAATCAGATTCTGGTGCTCACCTCCCAGCCTTACTCAAAATGGCACAATGTGATCAGTGCCAATGCCCCCCAAAAGTATGGCATGGGGGGCAAGGGGGCATTGCTGGTGGGTGCAAGAATTCAGTCCCATCTTGCCATGTAGAACAATGGACAGACACCTTGACAGTAAACCAGAGAGACCTTGTGCTAGCTGAGGATGGGTAAGGATGGATACCCATGTTTTAACCCATCTTACATGCAAGCCTTGGCTTGTACTGTGTAGCACAATGTATGAACAAGACCTCAGAGTTCCTGAAAGAATCAAATCAATAGTTACTGTTTGACATTCTGAATCTTTGGATAGGAGGCACACACAGAGAGCAAAACGTGGTTGCTGCTGCCGCTGCTGCCACTGCCGCCTATTGTTACAGTTTCCTTCAGTTTTCCAGGGTTGCTCTGCAAAGAATCATTGTCAAGGCCAAATGATATAAAGGCATGCTAGTCTAATAAACACAGCTTGTCTGTACAACTGAACAGAAAACAGAAGGCTCCCTTCCCCCTTCTGCTGAAATGGCTCTATTTCCATGATGTTGGGGGTGGAGGCAGACCTTTTGTGTTCTGCCTTTGACATGCATCTGCAGTATACAATCCATGTTACAGGTTCAGTACATGTTGACTGCACACAACTCAACTTGGAGGTTAGGCATCTATAGAAAGAGTTTCTCTAGGTACAGCTTTCAGAATCAGAACAATATGCAGCTGCCACTTCCATTGTGCTGTGTTTGAGAGGGAGTGTGTCCTGGGAAGACTCCCTTTGAGCCACAGCTCTTGTAGATTCACAGATGTTTCCGTGAGTGTGTGCAGAAGGAGGAGGTGAAAAGCAAGGCAATATCCTTGCATCCTATGAAGTTTCATGTTCTGTCTTGACTGCTAGAGACTAGATTTCTTAGTTGGGTGTTGGTTAGCGGTGCTTTCTAAAATCTAGACTTGAAAATATGAATCCTTAGTACTTTGCTTGCTAAGTTCCTAAGGTGAAACTGAAAAGCCACCGCACATTTGAAAAGCCTTCTGCATTTTTGATTCCTGTCCAAATCTTGCTTTTGAGATATGCATATGTGATCAAGAAGGTTATTTATGTATTTGTTTCTTTGTTTGTTTATTCCCTGAACCTAAGGCGGCTTACAGTATTAAAATAAACAGTATTAAACAGTATTAAAAGCATCTATAGAGACAGAGATAGGCATCACCCCTATATATGTATATATGCACATACATATACAAATATATACATATATATAACATTCCCTCTCTCTTTATGCACACACACAAATAAAAATACTATTTTTAATGTTAGAACTTTTAAATCTTTAATATTGTTGCATATGATCTTATATTGAAATTGTAAAAACATATTGTCCTAAAAACTGTAAAAACAGAACTGTTCCATTAAAAAAAAACTGTGGAAGTCAGTAATTTTGGATTGAGCCGTCTGCATTGAAGCCAGCATGGGAACTGCAGGAAATGGGCTATTGCTTTTTAAGAGCCTTGTGGTGCAATGGTCAAACTGCTGTACGGCAGCTGTAACTGTGCTCATGACCTGGGGTTCAGTCTCAGATAGCCGGCTCATGGTTGACTCAGGACTACCAAGCTCACTGGGGGCAGGGGGCAATGTGTAGCTTTGCTTCATGTTGGAATCTCATTGCATCATTGAGTTGGAAGGGGTCTATAACACCATCGAGTCCAACTGCCTGTTCAATGTAGGAATAGAGATCAAAGCAGATCAAGCCGATGGTTGTCCAACTTTCCTTTGAATGCCTCCAGTGTTGGAGCACCCACCACCTCCTGAGGCAATTGGTTCTATTGCCATACAGCTCCCACAGTTTGTCTTAATGTCACCAACTATCTGAACAGCCTTATTCCTTATCACTCAACTGTTTGATTCTCTCTCTCTCTCTCTCTCTCTCTCTCTCTCTCTCTCTCTGTGTGTGTGTGTGTGTGTGTGTGTGTGTGTGTGTGTGTGTGTGTGTGTGTGTATGTATGCCCTGAACCTGGACCAACACCTGCGAGAAAACTAGGCACTAACACATGTCACATTTTCCCTCTTTTCTCCAGACTAATTCCTCAGGACTCTCTCTACTTGCCCAGATAACTCTTATACAGTAGACTCTTCTACAAAAGGCTAATAGCTACTTGCAGAGCTCCGTTTAAACCTGTAGCAGTCCCCGAAGCCGTAACACAAATGGATGAACTCGTGGTTCCATTTCTGATCTCTTTTTCAAAAATTAAAGAGCCCTCTTGGCTGTCATGGCCCCTGAAGTGAGGCCCGCAGGGAGATGGTTAAAGCAGGGAAATAGTCCATGGCCTCTGCCTTAAGGTCTATTGATTTGACAGGAGAGACTGGGGAGTGGTTACTACCAGGTCACCCTCTGCCAATGGCTCTCTCCGTCTCCTACCAACTGGACTGAAAAGCTATTGACTCATGCAAACAGAAGGATGCATCTGTGCTGTACTGAAATGTGTCCCTGCCTTTCCATAACTCACATCCTCCACAGTCTCTGTGCAGTAGGGCTTGACTTGTTGTTGTCATGCAGACACTTAAGAACCTCTCAGTATTCAGTAAGAAATTGGACATGGTGGTATAATAAACAAAGCCAGCAGAAATACAACGGTCGCCCCTCGTGTGGAAATGTGCAAGTTCCAATCCTTAAATATTTTGGGGGGATAGTGAGCATAAAAAGCTTAGAGCACCGGAGGGATAGTCAGGCTCCTAATTGGAAAGGGGAGATAGCAGGAGTGGGAGAATCCTGATGAAATATTTGGGTCAGGTGCGTTGCAAAACCGAATGCTGTATTTTTTTCCATGTTAAAAAAAAGTAGGACTATCATGATGGATGGATGCTTACTAGATCCCTTTTTTTTAAAGCTACAATGTTTGGTTTAATTGCATTTTACATCCCAACATGTACCATGGAAACAAACGATTCCAGTGATTGCTGGTTTGACCTGTGCCTTCGTCTGAGTCTACGTGTTATCAGTAGGCCTTATGGGGCTGCCTATTGTTTAGACATGGTGGCAACCACCACTAGAGATCTAGGATCAAAAGGGGTACAAAGCTTTTGGAAAAGAACCAATACAGTAACCCCTGCCATTTCGCAGTTCAGGTACCTGCCCCGGCTCCAGCTGATTAGCGCTGGGGTGGGGGAGAAAAACCTTTATTTCCCCACCCCAGTGCCAATGAGTTGGAGCCCGGGGTGTGGGGAAGGGGGGAGGTTTAAAAGCCCAGACTTTTAAAAACTCCCCCCTTCCCCAAGCCCTGGATCCGATCCCCCGTTGCTGCCGGCCTGCGCTCCTCTGAGATGTCACCGGCCCGCGCTCCTCTGAGAAGCCTCAGGGCCACACGAGCCGGCAGCTGCGGGCAATCACATTGCTCCATGCTGCCCGCCCACACGCCCCAAGGTGTCTCAGAGGAGCGTGGCCCGGCGGCCCCGAGCCTTCTTGGAGGAGCGCGGGCCGGCAGCGTTGGGCGCTGCCCTGCAATCTCCATTGAAATGTATTGGCTCAATGCATTTCAATCAAGAATTTTCCCCATTGGAATGCATTGAGCCAATGTATTCCAATGGGGAAAAAAATCTCCATTGAAATGCATTGAGCCAATGCATTCCCATGAAGACGGCCCTGGACGCTGCTTCCCCCCCTTTCCCGGGAAAGATCCCCCAATGCCACCAGCACGCGCTGGTCCGTGAAGTCTCAGGGCAGCGCGGGTGGGGGGTCAGGTCCCCCAAGGCCGCTGGCGCGTGCCGGTCCAACAAGTCTTGGGGTGGCATGGGCGGGTGGCGGCAGGGGGATCTGATCACCCACCGCCACCCAGGCCCCACCCGACCCACATCTGCATATCACGGATTTTCAGTCATCGCGGGTCGGGTGGGTCCCTAACGCCCACGATAGGCAGGGGGTTGCTGTATTCTTGTGTTTCAGTAACACATGTGTTGTATTGAATATGTGTGCATAGCTAAATGCATTGGTTAGAACTTGATTATTTATGCAGAACTTGTTAGAACTGCATGTTGCATTATTTGACTTCCTGCATTTCCCCCCACTCCCCTTCCACCCCAAATAAACTCCCTTTAGGGAAAAATGGACATTTGACAATGTTGTTTCAGATGAGGGGTTTAAAACTGATGTAAGACATTATTTGGGAGTAATGAATGCTGTAAAGTTACAGTAGTTATACAATTGCAGTAAAACAATGCTACTAGTAAAGTTACTATTTTGGTCAGACATATTTCTAAGTTACTTTCAAAAGTTACTTCTAAAGGGCATTCAAAGGCAGTCTGGGACACTTTTAAAGAGCATTTTGAGTGGAATGTTTTGAATTTTATTGCATGAAAACTATTCTTTGGTTTTGTCTAATATTTTTGTAAATATTTGCAAGGTGCATTATCAGAATGGGCCACTATAGGGAACCAGAATATTTTCCAAGCCTGCTAATTAGCATATTAATTACTTGTGTGATCAAAGCAGCAATTATAATTTGGCTAGGGAAAAATAATAACAGAATAAGTTCCTTTTAAAAATTAATATTCAGAACTGTAAAATTTTGACTGTAAAATTTTGAGCAGCCATTGCCCTCCCAGCCCATAAATAAAGAGGTGAGACAAATGTTATGGGGTTAAATTTGGGCTCTAATTTATTAAATATAATTTCAGTCTTCTTTAAATATTCAAATAGCCCAAATCAGTGGTCCTGAATGAAGTGCAAGTAGGTCTGAACCTTAACTGTTATTAATTCAGAAGGGTGCTGCCCACCTGTTCAGCATAGAGATGGGCACGAAATGAACAATTTTTTGTTTCCGTTTTCGTTTTTTCATTTCGTTATGCAATGAAACGACAAACAAATTTTATCTCTAAAATGAAACGAAACGAACAGAAACACCAGAAATTTTGTCGTCCGTTTTGTTTTCATTACGGCAATACATTGAACTGCTTTAAATGCTAAAAAAAAATCACAAAAATTAAAATAAATGGTAACGAAACGGTAATGAAATGAACGGAAACGAAAATGAATTTTTTGCAAAAATTCGCGAAAAACGGAAACGAACCGAGACAGACCCCCTAAATGACAAACGACAAACGGAACACTATTTTTTTTATTCGTGCCCATCTCTAGTCATCACCCTCCCCAAACTTAGCAGTCAGAATCAATATGGGCAGCCCTCCTTTTAACTTTTGAATCTTTAAAACCTATAACATTATTAATCCTGACATTCTAGCCTCTTTCCTAAATCTCAGTGAAGGATACCAACCTAACACTTTGTTAATTCAAATTTTGTCCTCCATTTAATTGACCTCTTGCACTTTTGTAACCAGTGATATTAAAAATCCCCCCAAACCTACAAGAGAATGGGGTGGGCGAAAACATGTTGTCACTCCAAGCCCAATCAGAGAGACAACCAAAAATTCCCATCTGGCCCACACGAGATCAGCTACTTTCATTCTCCTGACAGGGTGAGCGGGCAGGAAAGGCAGATGAAATGGCAAAGAGGCTACTGAGCACATGGCACACCCTTACAATAACTTAGCCCCTGATGGACAGGATGGCAAAGGAGCCTCTCCACGGCATCCAAAGCAGGTTGGAGCAGCCATTGGTTTCACTCGTGAAAAGTTTAAAATATCTGCATGAGAAGGTAAGACTTACGTGATACCTTTATTGAACCATTAATACCTTGGTTTACAAGCATTCTGGAAACATGCTTGTAAACCAAAACACTATTATGTCAAAGCAAATTTCCCCATAAGAAGTAATGGAAATTCAGATGATTCATTCTGGGGTCCAATAGACCACATGCTGTACACACAAAAAGCCTAAACTCACAAAAGAAGTCCATGCCCTTACTGTGGTTTAAGTATCTAGCTGAAGAATCTGCTCTGCTTGGAACTAACAACAGGATTTTACTCTGTGTTTTTAATGTGACAATAATAAAGTGCAATTTGTAGCCCTATACACAGTTGAGTAGCTGCCCCATGACTAGAAGGGGATTAAAAATAAGAAAAGATGCAAAAAATAACTTAAATAAAATATACATATAAAGAAAAGGAAAAGGAAAACAAACCCCTAATCCACACTCGCCTTTGAAAACATTCCTGGCAGGTGCAAGGGAAACCTCCCTTCCTCTCTCCCCCTCTGCTTTGAGGCTTGCTTGAGATGGAACATTCCAGATAATCCCACACAATCCAGCAGGGGAAAAGAAAGAGAGACAAGAACCATTGGCTCACTTGCGATCATGTGACCTGCTCTAGTGCTTGTATATCAAGACATTGCTTGTTGATCAAGGCAGAATTTACAAGAAATGTTTGGTTGTCTTGCAAAACACTCTTAAACCAAGGTATTACTGCATCACCACAAATTGCAAGCTTTCATGGGTAAATGCCACTTGCTCCGGCTGTGCATCACTCTTTTATGAAGGGGGTGGGAGGTACTAAAACTGGATTTTTTAAAAAATAAAAGAAGCTAAACATCACTTGATACCTATGATGCCCCCCTCTCTCATTCAAATAATGGGAGTGATTCAATAGTGGCCAAGTTTACAATACTTTTCCCAGGAGCAGCTGTGGAAGGATTGGATTTATATTGCAAAGATTAGTGCCCCTTGTAAGAAATTAGGCTGGCTATATTTCAGTGGAATAAGTGCTGGGAGCTTTGGGCAAAAGCAGTATTTGGTGGTGGGTTCTGACAAATGACACACTTATCCCAGTGTTAGGAAAATGACATATAATAAAAAGAAACTCTAATTAAGTAGTTTGAGAAAATTCAGATAGATAGGTGCAGCACTTTTTGTGGGAGAGTGGTTCATTAAATTTAATGACTATAGGAGAATGATTCTCTTCCCCTTAGCGCAACCCCCCACAATGATGGTACTCTGTGTATGTGTGTGTGTGTGCATACATGCACACCTTTTAAACTGTATATGAAAATGGCATACCCAGTAAAAGGCAAAATATGTATTTCACTGAAGAGACACTGGAGAACGGGGAAATACTAGGCCAAAAACCTGCAAAATTTCAGGAGGATAGGAGCAGTCGCTAGGAATTATGATGGATGAAAATTATGGAAATTATTGCTTGTTTCTACTGAACTGACAGCCAAAGTCACAGATAACGCAGTACAGTAGGACTCTGGTATCCACTAATTCATTATCCACTGATTCAGTTATCCATGGTTGGCAGAGGAAAAAGTTAAATAAATAATTCAGCATCCACAAAGCAAGCTACTGTCACAAACAGCAGCTGTAAAGAAAGGTATTGTCATAAAACAGCAGCCATAAAACAAGCTATTGTCACAAACAGCAATCATAAAGCAAGCCACTGTCACAAAACAGCAGCTGTAAAGCAAGCTACTGTCACAAAACAGCAGTTCTGGGGATTTTTGGAGTTCTCTCTTATCCACAGTTTTCATTATCCACGGAAAGGCCTGGTACCAATCCCCAGTGGATACAAGGGTCCTGCTGTACAACAGAAGGAGATGGTAGTGGCAGAGACCCTAAGGGTGTACACATGCAGCAGTTGTGAAAGAGATATACTGGTGAAAAGCATGGAATTGGGTACTAGTCCTCCAACGTATTGCTTTAATATCCCTCCTCCAAAGCCCTGGGATTGGGACGCCTTGCTAATCCTATATTGTAATGGAAAACTGCAGCTGCAAGCAGAAAGTTAAATGCCTCGCTCTTCCCACCAGTCTTATACCTTTCCCTCTCCTCCTCTCCCCTCGTCCCTACTCTGGCACGTTCTTTATGTGAAGTTTATCAGTTTCTGCAGACCAGTTTTTGGGTCCCTTCCAATCCACATGGCTAACCCAATTCAAATCTGGATTTGTTCCACTTCAGATAAGCCCGCCTAGCTTGATATGAATATCTCCCAAGTCTCTTCAAATCAGCCTAATTCACTTTGGGACTTGAATTGAAAGCAGACCCCTAGAATATACAACGTGAAATGATAAAATAAGCTTTGAAAAGATAATGTACATAAGAACAACGGACAAATCAGGGACAACAGTAGACTGAGGCAAGTTTTTAAAGTGCAATGGTTTGGGGCATCAGGAAGTGGCACAAATAGTTAGTTACCAATTATTTAATGAATTAATTCAAAAATTTATTGCTTTTAATGTAATGTATTTTACATATTTTAATTCACTGTACAGTGGTCCCCCACCATTTTGTGATTCATATACTGTGGTCCCGGTATATCATGGGACTGCAGTATATGCAAGGCAAGCCCCCCTGGGGCAAGCTGCTTGGGCCTGTTTGAGGGCTCCTGCACTTACCCCGGGCCTGGTGCTGCCCATAACGGGCCTCCGATGAGCTTTCCAGGCCTGTTGGAGGTCTCAGAAGTCGTTTCCAGTGAAGATCACCAGAAACAAAGTCTGGGGCCTCCAACAGGCCAGGGAAGCCCATCGGAGGCCTGTTAGGGGCAGCGCCAGGCCTGGGGTAAGTGCAGGAGGCCCCAGATAGTCCCCCCAGTCCCAACCTAACCCAGTATTTGCATATCACAGATTTTCCATTATCGCGGATCGGGTCCCTAACCCCCGTGATAGGCAGGATATTACTGTATATGATTACTGGGTGGAACCAGCTCCCTGGCGAAATTAGGACCATGGAGCCCCTCTTGGCATTTAGGAAAGTGTTGAAAACGTGGCTTTTTAAGGCTGTGTTCGGCAACTGGGAGGAGGAATGTTTCTCATGTTTTCTTGTTCCTCTGTCAGGGAAGCATAGCATGGAATCAAACTAAAATGCCTAAACCACTTACCTATCCAGCAGTTCAAATTAGTAATTAATCTCATGGATAATGTATTGTCAAAGGCTTTCATGGCCAGGATTTGATAGCTGTTGTGAGTTTTTTAGGCTGTTTGGCAATGTTCTGGAAGTTGAACTTCCAGAACATGGCCAAACAGCCTGAAAAACTCAAAACAGCTATCTAATAAATGGATACTTGAGTGATCTGATGAAATGATGAATTGATTTGACCAATAAAACAAGTTTTGAAAGAAAAAATAGCATTTGGATAAAAAAATCAGATGGCACAAGATTTGTCTTCAACATGTAAGGTTTTGGAAAATAGAACGAACACTTGAAAGAAAATTTTCTGTCCTGTTAATTTTCCATCAGTCTTTGGGGTCTGTGGCATTAAAGGCTTCTGTAACTGCATTGGGCAAACAGATTCAATTAATCACCATGTTAAGTAAGCTATAACCAGAACTTCATTTATAAACCCAACTCTACTATGATTATCTGTGGGTACCACTCTATGTGCCATTTCCATTCTACAAAGCAAACGAGAAGGACCTACAAGCCAGTAATACAGTATGGAACTTGGCTAACATGGTCCCTTGCTTTCGTCTGTGTGGCGGGTGGGGGGGCAAAACCTCATGAAGAACGCAAGGTCTCCTTGCCCTTCTACAGCTTTGCCCCTACAGTCCTGGACTCCTCTCATTACTTGAAAGGCACATTTAGATCTTCATCTGCATCAGTGTATTATTTGTGCTGCTCTTCTTCACATTTGTTGTAGCTCTTATGCTAAGAAAGCCAATGTGTTTTGCAGCTATTGGCATATTCTTCCAGATGCCCACCAGTGAGTAGCAACCAGCTGAGGAAAAGGAAAGGTCGGACTGAAGGAAAGATACGTCACTGAAGGGGCATGAGCAGGTCCACCGCTTATGGACGAGCCAGAGACTCTCCTGATTTCTCGTCACCTGCCCACCTGGGGATGGCCTCCAGCTTTGTTACAAAGGTGCAGCCTTCCTTCCTGCACCCCCCCCCCAACTGTAACCCTCTTGGTGACGTGATAACTGTTCATGTCCTGACTGGAGATTCCAGAGCACTGCAGGAGGCAGTCTGCCCTACTTTCAGGTTCAATGAGCCAGGAAACGCATCTTCTTTTAAAGAGGAGGTTCAAAGCCATGCGAAGATGAGACTCCTTTGGAGCCGAAGGTGGACTTTCTTTCCGGAGGCAGGAGAGGAAGGAGGGGAGAGCTCATTGCAGCCATTTTTATTCTGTATGTTAGACTTCTGCTGAAGAAGAAAAGGCTGCTAGAACACCATGTCCCAGAGTTCACTATGAATGGCTCTGTATTAATCAGAAATGAACAGAGCTCCATCATTCTGCACAAGGGCCCCCCCATGTTTTATTCTAATATATACAGAAAACATTACAATCTACACAAACGAAGGATTACATTGTTACCGTCATTACTGTTATCTAATTGACATTATATTTATTTTAGAACAGTGCGATATATATGGGGCTAAATCTTCAACAGCTTGCAGGCTACAGGGCCCTTATGCCACTGTACATGTGATGGGAAGTGGGGGGGATGTTTTTGAAAGATGTACAAGGCATGAAATGGTGTTTGAGATCTGTGTATCTGCCCATGAAAGTGTTGTGCTATCAGTTAACAGAAGCTGCTCCATTATTTTCTGCCTGCCTAGTTTTCTAAAAGATTATCAAAAGCAAAGAAGGAGTTGGGAGCTGAGGTTGCTGTTGGCCGCAGATTCCTTCAGATCATTGTCTCTGAATTTTTATTTTAAAATAATCTCCATATCTTTAGAATGTTTTCAGGGTCGCCCCCCGAGTCCTTTTTCTGCCTTATTCTCACAATTGTTTTAAAGCCAATGCTTCAATGTCTTATGTGATTAATTCCACCACCATGTAAACGGAGGACACATATATTCAATGAAAGAGAAGCTTAAATATTCCTGTGAACATCCAGATTGCGAGCTTCTTTAAACAGAGTGAGAGGAATCAGAAAGCACTAGTGTCAAAGCCAGTGTTAGCATAGGAATGTGCTTCATAAGCCCTACATTGATTATTTAGGGATCTAGGGATACACCAATCATTTGATAGGTAGGTAGGTTTCCTAATAGCTTTGGCACCCAGCAATTAGAGATCATGGTAAGGGAGTTAGAGCCACCCCTGTTATTGGGCAGAGTGGGATTTATTTTTATTTTATTTATTTCAGAGTATTTTTACCCCGCCTTTCTCCTTGGAAAAAGGACCCAAGGCACCTTACAGTAATGAGGGATAATATACAGTCCAGTACAATTAAGACATGTTAAAGTATTTGAGAACAAGGAATTGAGGGACATCTTACAGCATTAATAGACAACATTACATTCAAGCTACAAGGTTATAAGTAGTTATAAACACAAAGTCTATGTGAACATATAGATTCATATAATGGTGGTCCATCATTCAGGGAAAACTTGCCTGAAGAGAAAGGTCTTTGCCTGTTTCCAGAAGGACAACAGAGATGAGGCAGTCCTGGTGTCTAGTGGGTGCCTTGGCAAAAGATCCCAGGCTGTCTAACTTTCTTTTGAATACTTTCAGCATTGGAGCACTCGCCACCTCCTGAGGTAAATGATTCCACTGCCATACTGTTCTAACAGGATGTGGGGTTTTTCCCTCTGGTAACCAGCTGAAATCTGGTTTCCTGTAAAGTTGAGCCCATTACTGCGTGTCCTGCACTATGGGTTAAACTGCTGAACTCTAGCCAAAACTGTGCTCATGACCCGGAGTTCAATCCCAGGTAGCCAGTTTATGGTTGATTCAGACTTTTGTCCTTCTGAGGTCAATAAAATGAGCACCTAGCTTGCTAGGTGGAGGGGGGTGCAATGTGTTAAGGATGTGTTGTTGGAGGCCAAGACCGAGATCATTAACATGACTGAATTTCCAACTACGTACTTTATATGGATGTGAAAGATGGACAGTGATTAAAGCCAAAAGGGAAAAATATTGATCTGTCTGAAATATGATGCTAAAGGAGAACTCTTGAAGATACCCTGGGCTGCTGGGTATTTCAAGACAAACAAATGACTCCAAGATCAAATAAAGCTGTAACACTCTCTAGAGGCAGAAATGATGAAATGAAGGCTGCTGTACTTGAGGTACATTGTGAGAAGACAGGACTCCCTGGAAAAGACAGCAATGCTAGTAAAGCTAAGGCCAGCAGCAGAAGAGGAAGGCCAAATGTGAGAATGATTGAATCCATAAAAGGAAGCCAAAGACTGAATTTGCTAAAGCGGAGCTGGGCTGTGGAGGACAGGATATTTTGGAAGTCATTCATTCATAGGGTTGCCATATGTCCAAGATGACTTGCTGGCACATAAAAACAACCCTTAAGTCATGTGGATAGCACATGTGATGAGGAGAGCTGAGCTGGCTGTTCACCCCATAGTTTTTTCATCACACACTATGCATAGCCAGCATGTGGAGGGGGTTTCTAGTCCTGGTGGAGAACCCACATTGGTAGGGCAGTCTCTCCCTCTTCAGCCCATTTCTTTCTCCGATGAAACCTACAGCAGGTGGTGCATGGCAGTCTTGCCCCCCCCCATCTTGTGTACTGTCTCCACGTTGACCAGGACTATTTTCTAACTATATTTGAATTTTCTTTGAACCTATCATGGTGTGAAAACAAAATCTCAAGGAAAGGCAGCTGCCTTTCCCTAATGGACACCTCAATACTCACTGCAGAATCAACGAAGTGGAATGCAAGACGCATATCTGTCTCCTGTGGCCCCTGTCAATCAAGCCAACTATGGCAATGGGGGAGGGGAGGATTGGGTGAAACCAACATTTTCTCTATATCTGAACCAAAGCTTTAACAGGGCAAATGCCTGGAGGCAGAATCATTCACATATATCTTATTCTTAATTGTTTCAAAGAAATGTTTACAATGCAGTCTATAGTATATCCAGTCGGAATTAAGCCCCACTTAAATCACTGGAAGTTACTCCCATGTCTTGAAATGCCACCATACAAGGCATAAAGTAGCAACTTACTCCAAGTTTAGGCATCACAAAAACATAACCATTTTTCAAAGGAAATAAAATCAACTTGGGGGGGGAAGAAGACCTCACAATGCTCCCATCCAATACACATTTGCATTCCTGTGACATTTTTGGCAGTGAAACCCCAGTGATTTTCACAGTTGTATTAAAATGACATCATTCCTTCAGTAATAAGTAGAAGGATTTTAGAAAGCCAAAAATTGTCACTACCCAGAGAAAGCACAGCAGAGATTAGCCGAGCAAGAGAAAATCAGAGAGTCATTGAGGGC
The DNA here is from genome assembly GCA_029282475.1 of Phrynocephalus forsythii. Classification (NCBI taxonomy): domain Eukaryota; kingdom Metazoa; phylum Chordata; class Lepidosauria; order Squamata; family Agamidae; genus Phrynocephalus; species Phrynocephalus forsythii. The sequence continues at coordinate 31,906,472 of JAPFRF010000002.1, forward strand.
AGATGAGGTAATGGGGAAAAGAGTGTGGAAATCCAAGAAAAGGTGAGGTAAATCAAAACAGATCATGCAAAACATCAAACTTGCTTGACATAGAAAAGGAATGGGCACTCATTGTGGGAGGATATTGTTTCCATAGGAAAGAGAGCCACAGGGAGAGAAGGAGGCTGATATCAGATATGCTAATGATAATACGAAATATTTTTTGTTACACACATCCCATGTCAGAGTGTGTAAATTTTTGGGGTTCCCACATTGTTTAACCCAGTGTTGCTAACATGGTTAGAACAAGCTTCATCTCGCTTCCATGTTCATCCTATTACTCCCAGTTTCTGTACTGAGGAAGTAAAGGTTTCTTCTCACATGTAGGCGCCACACACAAACGAGAACTCAGGGCTTTTGAGGATTCTTACTCCCATGTAGAGCCTACACACAAGCAAGATAATTCTCCTCTTCAGGCCCTGAGCTGGGATGTGATGATGGCAAGAGAGCCAAGTGCTCCCTGCCAATGCTAATTGTTCAATGTCACATCTCAATTGTTACCAATTACACTTAGAATTGCTGCCTAGATGCCCTAAGCACATCCGATCTCGCCCGATTTCGGAAGCTAAGCAGGGTCAGCCCTGGTTAGTACTTGGATGGGAGACCACCAGGGAATACCAGCTGCTGTAGGCGCCTGGAGTAGGAACTGGCAAACCACTCCAGTATTCCTGCCAAGAAAACTCCATGGTCATGGGGTCACGAAGAGTCGGTCACGACTGTAAAGACACAACACACACACACTTAGAATTTAACTTTTAAGGCACTAGTTACATTGCCTACTGCCATCATAGTTGTAGTAACTATGTAATTCCCAGATATGATAACTATGGTTGCAGTAACTCATGACTCTGATATAGGGCTGAGATAAGAGTTCACAATATTAACAAGTGTTTAGACCACAAGCAGATTCCTGCTCCCCATTAGATTTCTAGGGAACTCCGTGGTACACATAACTTTTTCCAGAAAGCTATTCAGATTCCTGAGTCCTTTTTGTAAAAGCGTGAGGCTTAGTGATTTCAGCAAGTGATTTCAGCTCTGTGACATAGTAGGCTGGAGACAGCTTCTATTGTAACAACTCTTTATTCAGGGAGGGAACAGGACTGGGGACTGGGGAGAGGGAGCTACATTTATAGGAACGAGGACAGGCTAGGAAAAGATACATTTTGGAGGGAACAATTACAAGCAATCACAAAGCTGCCTTTTGGCGGAAACCAATAGGATTGAGGATCCAAATGCAGCAACTAGAAATAACCAATAGGCCTGTTCCCTTTGGAACAGGAAGGCAGTTACTTCAACATAAGCAATTACAGATAATAAGAATACAGATCAATACACAACACTTTTCAGACTTGTTTTCAACATTAACTTCCTGCTAGTAGGTGTCTGGAGTAGGAACTGGAAAGCCACTCCAGTATTCCTGCCAAAATAACTCCATGGACATGGGGTCATGAAGAGTCGGTCACGACTGTAATGAAAGAACAACAACAAATGTAGGTATTATGTCCTCTCCTTTGGGCAGAAAGGAGATGGAAAGAAAGGATGATGAGTAATCTTCATCCATCATTCATTTATTTATTTATTTATTTATTTATTTATTTATTTATTTATTTATTTATTTATTTATTTATTTATTTACAGAATTTTTAGCTGCTGTGCAGCATACAACAATATATTTTAAAAAATAAAACAACATGTTAAAACCATCAAAATAACAAACAGTTACAAACAATCAATATACAAATAATAAAATCCTGTTATTCATGCACCCAGCTAAAAGAACATTAACTAATTAAAATGCTGGCTAAACAGGAAGGTGTTTGCCTGGCACTGAAAAAGCCAAAAGAATGGGCACCAGGCAGATCTCTGTTGGGAGAGCATTCCAAAGTTGCCACCATGGATGGCCTGAGCCTCCACTGAAACACACCACCAGCATTTTCCAGTCTATCAGCCATTGTGTCAGCCCTTAAAAGACACTGCATCATTGCCAGTTCAACTTTGAGGAGTATGTTGTGGCCTATTCAGTAAAACGAGAGGGGCAGAGCCAAAAGAGATCTAGAATAGGTCATCTTCACCAGAGGAGCAGCCCACAGCACTGTTTAAATGTAACTCTTAGATCAGTGTTGGCAAACCTATGGCACGGATGCCAAAGGTGGCACTCAGAGCCCTTTATGTGGGCACCCAACATCACGCCTTCACAGCCACCTGTATTCAGTTTAAATTGCCATATTGGCACTTTGCAAAAAGTTAGTGTGTTTCCAATCGCAGTTAGGGCACTCGGTCTCTAAGAGGTTCACCATCACTGTCTTAGATAAATGCAGTTGGTGAAGAGAATGGTGAAGAGCCAGCAAAGGGACTGAACTTGAAGGCGTCTAATGACCACAGCCCCATCAGGGCTTTTGGCCAAAGTATTAAGATAAGGACTTGGGGTGCCTCTTTTCCCCTTTTGGTTTTTAACAGCTGTCCCCAAAGAACGGGGACCAATGTGTTTATTTCTGTTTCTACACATCAGCATCCAGGGCACAGCTAATTAGAATATTCTTCCATAGTTCCTGGTACATAGTTCTTCTGTGGCACTATGAAAAACAGCTTCCATGTTCATGGTTCTAAAATCCAAGACATTTAAATGAACTTTTCCTGTTTCCAAAGCAAAGCAAAACAAAACAAAACAAAAATCTTGGTCTTATTCTTTCCAACTCTCACAGCAAATATTGGCAGCATTTCTTGAATCCCGCCATGGTTAATCAACAAGATGTATGGAGCACCAGTCGATAGATAGATAGATAGATAGATAGATCTAACCATATCCTGAATTTATCTAAAACATTTCTGTAAAGGAGACTTACAGCACAGTCTAATGGATGTGCACTACTTAATTCTATGGGCACTCTTCTGAGAAATGTGAAGGACTGCAGGTTCACAATCATGTCAATACAGAATGAAAAACAAAATGTAGTCTAGAACAAGGAGCATGCTTCAAACCCGAATCCCAGGATCAGTCCCAATCTGTGTTGATTCATATAAATCTGGGAGATGTCCACCTTAAAGTGGCGATCCTTTGAATCCACCTACAAACATTCCTGGAGCTTCGTTAACCTTTTGGATGTGGAGGGAGAGAAAACATCAGAATATCTTTAAAAAAAAAATGGATGTGTTCTCCTCAAGCATACCTGAGGGGGAGGGCATGCAGTGCATGACCAGTAGCTCCCCTCCTTCCCCCAAAGAAGGAAGATGCTGACCCACACATGATGGTGAAGAGCCAGCTGAGTGAGAAGCAAGGGGAGGGTCTGGTGCCACTTCTCTTTGCTCTGCTTGAGAACCAAGACCCTCGCACCCCTCTCCCTCCTCTCGTTTCACAAGGCTTTTCTGTAGAGCAGAGGAGCACAAAAGGCTTGATCTGTTTCTGTAGGGCTCCCAGGAAAAGAGACAGGGCTCCTGTCACTTCCCTGACTTCCCCAAGAGGAGTGACAGGGAAAGAAAGGGATCAATACTGGCTACAAGAGAGAAATGAGCTGAGGCAAAATTTGCCAATCCCTAGAAATTAGAAATGAGGAGTGATGTTATGTTGTTCTGCATCACCCCATGCATTTTCTACCCATCCCTGCTTCTTGTCACGGTTGACATAATCTATTTGGGGCATATTTTCACTAGTTTATGCATTTACGTATGCATTTTACTCTACACACACCTAATTTATGCATATCCCTACTGACTAAATATATTGTCAAATGTCCACCTATTAAGACAGTGCTCAAAGATTTCTCTTCATTTATTTCCCTGAAATGCTCCCAAAGCATCACAAATATGATCATTTTTAAGATGCGGTGCTTGTCTTCCTGCAATGAGTCTAGGGCAGTGATGGCGAACCTATGGCACGGGTGCCAAAGGTGGCACTCGGAGCCCTTTCTGTGGGCACCCGACATCGCCCCTTCATAGCCATCTGTATACAGGTTAAATTACTGTATTGGCACTTTGCAAAAAAAAAAAAGTGGGTTTTGAATTGCAGTTTGGGCACTCGGTCTCTAAAAGGTTCGCCATCACTGGTCTAGGGGGAAGCTCACGTTCTACTGTATTTTGGTTGAGATTTCAAATCCAATAAACTACTTTCCCATTTCTAGAGTTAAAGCTAAAGGGAGGACCCTTCCAAGAAAGCACTCATTTGTCTTACTGATGCTGCTTCAAAAAGTTACCTTTTTGAACTTCTAAAAACACAAGCCAGCAAGGACACTGGATGTCGTTGCAAAAAAACTTAATTATTATGAGCTGCTTCACTTGTTTGTTCCTGTTGATGACTACTTTTACTACTGCTGCTGCTGCTGCTGTTCTTAAATAAACAGTAAAGTTTTGGGAGGGGAAAAGGCTTACTAGAAGACGAATGGAAGTTTTGCTTCCTCTGTTGAGGCCAGAGCAGAACTTTGTTGTAGGTTAATGGAAGTCTCCATTATAGTGAAGTTACAAACAAGGGCGTGAGACAAACGTAATACATGCCAGCCCCTGCATTTAGCTCATAGATTTCCAATAGTGTATAACCTCCAAACTCAGCAAAACATTAGCTTAATTGTCTGTAGGAGTAACACTTTGATACCTCACCAGGGACCTCATTGCCAATGTGCTGTTAATACATGTGCAAAGGTATGCAGCATAAAAGAAAAAAACCCAGGCTTGTTCATTAATTTCAGAATTGTTTGGAAGAAGATGGTGGAATATAGAGTATCATTCCAAATGTTTATGCCATCACAGTTAGCTGGTCTATCAAGCCAGGCAGCCCTGTCAAACTTGTCACGCTGAAATACTGTCGGATAAGTTAATCTTAAAGGGAAAGGAAGAGCGCTCATTTTATGGAAAGGAAAGCCTTTTTTACAGTTCTATTCCTGAAATCCTTTGGCCTCAAGTAAAAAGTTATGGCTGGTTGAAGGTAAACCGGTGGTGAGGGGGCGGGAAGGAAAGGCGTCCCAGCTCAGGGAGACGCCTGTACCCCCCCTCCTCAGGGTATGATGCCATGATGTGGCCTACATCCGCATGGCATCTGGGATCCCACCTGGGAGTTTGTTTGTTGGGAACGGTGTCATCGTGGGCAAATGGGACCTTCGATGGTTGGATCCGTCTCCAATGCCTAGCCAGATAACTACTGCTGTTACCAATAAAGTTGTGGCTATTGTACTCCATAACATGTTTGATTGTGTCATTTGTACAGACGGAAGAAGGCTTAGCTATAGGCCATCAAAATCCCATGCAAGGAATTTCATGCCAGTCCCTTCCCTGCAAAACAACAAGCAAGCAAACAAACAAAAGCAAAAGTCCACTGACGAACCCTTTTTGGAGCTTCATTTCTACCCCAGGTAAACACTACAGTAGAATTCTCCTAACCATCCCATTCGTGCAGCACAATCCCAACTAGCTCTTCCATTTCAGTGGAAGAGCGAAAAAGAAACAGGCTTTGTCCACATTGATGCCTAGATGTAGCAGCTTTGCATCACAGAGCTATCTGTAAATACCTTAACCTTACCTCTTTAGCCCCATCGATCAGTACTGAGAGAAGGTAGTGTTGTTGGTAGTCCTACTGGAACTGGACTAAACCCATTGAATCAACCGTTGAATGGGAAATGAATACATAAGTAAATCCACTGATACAGTATATTTGCTCTAGTTGAGAGTACCAGTAATACTCATTGTGTTACTTAGTGGCAGTTAACCAGAATGCTCTCCAGATCTCTCCCTCTTCCTCCCTCCCTCTGTGCGTCTTGGAAATCAGAATGGTGGTGGAGATAAAGGTGAAAGCAAGGTGCATCAATGTGCCCATGTACTGAGTCAAGGCGATCTGTGATCTGAATGTCTTTGGTTTAGGAAATATGACTTCAATCATAATTTTTTACTTTAAAATGTAGGATTTTCTCTTAGGGGAAGACAACCACACCAACTGGCCCACTGGATCTCCAAGGACATCATCCATTCAGTGGTATGTTGTTTTGAGCATTAGTATGGAACTATCCCTTTCTGGTAGCTGTAGCCTAGGTAGCAAATCAGAAAATAATTATGGGCTCTAGAGCCTAGTGCTACCAATGTTCAACGAGAGATTATTTCAGCATATCATTACATGAATCCCTCATAAAGGGTGTTGTACTAAAGAAGTTCAAAGTCATATAGATTGGCGCTAGTGCTAGCTCCATTATTAATTCCATTGCTATCTATTTTTTTTTGCTTCCCTCTTCTATGGAAAACATAAATGAGCTGATTCCTGGACAAGAGAAATGAAAAAAAAAAACCCCCTCTCCCTGTATATAAAGTTCCAGCAGTTCCAAAAAGACAGGCTGGCTTCCTATGCTTTTTCATCAATTTTCCACTATGAAATGATTGAACCATACATTGGATGATATGTGAAGGAAATACACTGTTTGAATTTAAATGTGCAGCCAGTTACATGGAATATAACAGGTACTGTATATACTCAAATATAAGCCTAGTTTTTCAGCCCTAATTTTGGGCTCAAAAAGGGGCCCTCAACTTATATGTGGGTCAATACTTTTAGCCACTGAGGCAAGTGCTTGGGTTGGTGGCTAAAAGTCATTTTAAACATTGTGTACTGCTTCTCGTGACCCCCCTCTGCATCACAGGGGAGTCTAGGGTGGGAAAAGCAGCAGGGCCTGGCAAGTGCTTGGGTCAGTGGCTAAAAGTCATTTTAAACATCACACACCACTCCCCCAGCTCACAAAGGAGGAGCTGCCAGGCCCTGCTGCATTTCCCACCCTAGACTTATACTCGAGTCAATACGTTTCCCCAGTTTTGGGGGGTTAAATTAGGGGCCTCGACTTATACTCGGGTCGACTTATACTCGAATATATATGGTATGTACTTCCATTTAAACCACACACAGTATATTTTCATTCCCTATTCTCTATGTCCTGCTGTGTCTCATACTGTACTCTCCTAAAACAAAACATACCCATCAGTTGTATTGATGTGGCTGCTAGAATAAACATGGATTTCACATAGGGTGTAGTAAACTTGCAAACTATACTGGCATTCCACTTGACATAAATGTAAGTGGCTTTACATCCAAGTGGATATGCTTCAGATTGTGCGTACTTTTAAAACTCTGGCTGTTAAACTAGGTGGGAACAGATCCCTATATAGTCTGAAACATTTTTCATGTATAGTAGAGAAACAGGTATATGTTAAGGTACATTTTAATGTTACAGGCCACTCTCCAGAATCAAAGAATAGTTTATATTTATTTATTTATTTATTATTTTTAGGTTTATTTACTCAAATCAGAGCTTGGAATTGTTTTTGGGAAAGAGCTGTTAACATCTTGTTGTCACTATGTCCTGATCAAGTTGCCCAGGGAATTCTGGAAGTTTGAGTCCAAATAAGCATCTTTCTCAACAAGACCTGTGGGTTAGGACTTGTACTGTATATACTGTAGTTCTTAAATTGTGAACACATGATGCAGGACATAAGAAATCATCAGTAAACCTTTTTCATGCACATCTGGAAGTTGAGTCATGGCAACTGGACTTCTTTTTCTTTAGAGAAAAACAGGTCCAGTTGTCATGACTCAACTTCCAGATAAACTCACCTGGATGACTGAGAATCTTCACAGACATTTTTCATACATTGTAAGAACACATTCTACACTGGGGAACATTTATCATTATATGCTCTGAGGTAGCTTCTGACTTGTAGTAATCCTATGAATTAATGACCTCCAAAAGATCCTGTTGTTAATGGTTCTGTTGAAGTCTTGCAAACTCAAGGCCATGGTTTCCTTTCATGTTCTGTCTTCCTCTTTTTCTACTACTTTCAAATTTCTCCATATTATTGTCTTTTCATGAGACAGTGAGTCATCTGGATATGTCCAAAACACAACAATCCCAGTTTACTTACATTGTTGCTCCTGAAGGAAGATTGGGTTGACTTGATCTATCATCAGTTACTTCACATCCATCCTCGTGCTGGGGTGAAGTTGCTTCCGGGTTGAAATTGGTTGTTGTCACGTAATCGAAATCCGGTTCTGCCCCTGTTTCTTTGTACTCACGGGCGTGATGAATGGAACCAGCATGACTGGAGGGAAAAGGGGGGGGGGCAGGGTAGCAGAAACAGAGTAATAAGTCCAACCGTTCGATACATTGATAGTTTGCTGTCAAAATCCAAAAAAAAAAAAATGTAACGCCATAATAACATAAGAAATTATCTCGCTGCGGAATAAGATAAACCGCACATCCCCTCCTTGTGGAACGAGAAGCGAGTTGAGGAGATTCCCGAGCCCAAGGAGGGCAATCTCTCGCCTCGCTTGGGGCGCAGTTCAGAGGGCATGGTCGGGACGAACTCGCTTCATGACGACATGGATGTGAGGTTCCGTTTCTACGTACCGGTCCACAGACATGAAGTATCAGCCTTTCTGGAGGCCCAGGGTATACATAAAGTTCCCTTCTGGCCACACATTTCAAGTGGATCACTGTTTTTCCTGTCAGTTTTGGCCCATCTTGTCTTTGGCCTCTAGTGATTTATTCTTTACCTTTCATAATGTTTCATAATGTCTTCATAGCTGCCCTTCTTTTGATTTGGTTATTACAGTATCCCTTTGGGATGAGGGTTAAACTCAGATATCGACAATTTTCAACAATAATTTCTTTGTTAATAGCAAAAAATAAAATAATGTTGTAGGTGGCACATTAACATGATCCTTTATTGAGACTGAGAATTGAACCAGGCATAGAAAAGATGTAACTATTTAATTTCTTCTTTGCTAACTTTAAAGCTACATAATTCTTCTCTGACTGTGATTTTTGTAGCCCTGATGTTCAACTGTAATTCTGTTTTTGCATTTCCTTTTAATTTTATCAGTAGCTGCTTCAAGCCATTTCTGGTTTCTGCAACTAATATGGTACCCTCTGCCTGTCTTAAGTTATTGATATTTGTTCTACCAATTCATTTCCTTTTATTCAATCGATCCATTATGAAAGCAAAGTGTTCTGCTTATATACCACCCCATACCACTTCACGTAGTCTCTGGGTGGTTTACAATTTTAATTACAGTATGCGGGTTACACATTGCACACACCCCAGCCAGCTGGGTACTCATTTTACCAGCCTCGGAAGGATGGAAGGCTGAGTCAACCTTGACCCTGCGACCTGGGATTGAACCCCAGGCCGTGAGCACAGGTTTATCTGCAGTACAGGCACTTAGCCACTGCGCCAGGAGGCTCCTGTTTGGTATATTGCTTTTTTAACCATTCTAACATCAGTTTTTAAAATGTATTCATATCAAGTTTGGAAAACTTATACTATTGGATCATTAGCCAGTATGGGAGATTTTCCCAAAGAATTCGGGAACTTGTAATCCAAGGACGTCACTTTTCCAAGACCTGATACTGACACATGACTTTGCTTCCCAGAAATAGTTCTCCTCTCTAGAAGCAAAGAGATTAAGCCCCTCAGCTGAAAGCCTTCAGGGCCTCCAGGATTAACGCAGAGTGCTACTCCCCTGGATCATGGCTTGTGCCGCCTTGTCTTGCTGATGGCTTTCTGCAAACTGAAACTGTCACTCAGTTCTTGCTGCCATGCTGCCAAGGCCAAGAGACCTACAATTTCCCATCGCCCTGTACCACCCCTGAACGCTTACATTTGTGTTGGCTCTTTTATTTTATACGCCTCTCTTATAAAATGGAAGAAAAATGCCAGTTTCTGAAACAAGAGCTGCCCTCGTGTTAAAATCCAGCTGGGCAACCCACTCTGAGCAAATCTTGCTGATGCAGGCATGCTAATGACAGAGTTCTGCAAGCCAGCTGTGCCCTCTTTTGCCTCTGTGCGCCAGCGTCATAGCCACAAGCATGCAGATTAGAAGAACAAGGAAAAGTCCCCTATGCTAATGCATTTCACGGCCAAAGATTTCCATCCCTCCAATAAGGAAAGCATGTACCAGACCGGGTCTTTTATGTTGTGTATTGATCTGTATTCCTATTATCTGTAATTGCTTATGTTGAAGTAACTGCCTTCCTGTTTCAAAGGGAACAGGCCGATTGGTTATTTCTAGTTGCTGCATTTGGATCCTCAATCTTATTGGTTTCCACCAAAAGGCAGCTTTGTGATTGCTTGTTGTTCCCTCCAAAATGTATCTTTTCCTAGCCTGTCCTCGTTCCTATAAATGTAGCTCCCTCTCCCCAGTCCCCATTCTTGTTCTCTCCCTGAATAAAGAGCTGTTACAATAGAAGCTGTCTCCAGCCTACTATGTCACAGAGCTGAAATCACTTGCTGAAATCACTAAACCCACGCTTTTACATTTTACATTGTCTTTCTTCAATAATACAAGTTGAATGGTCAGCCTGGGCCATCCCTTTGAGACCGGCTTTGGCCATAGGCAGTAGTGGACTGACTCAGCACAATGTCCACTAACATCAAGAAGGATTTGTGTAGAACAACTGATTCACATAAATGAAGCTGTTCTTAGGTTATCTGTTCTGCACTGCCCTTCTCCCCACCCCACACTCCTGCTCTTAAAAGGCGCTCCATTCTTTTCAGGGTGTAGCAACTTCATGTGCAGTCTCTCTTTATGATTGCCATGCTGTTATGTTTATAAATGTCAAGGCTAATTAGCAGTTAGCTGCAGTTGCAATTAACTATTTTAAAAAAACATTCTTTACTCTCCTGTTCCTCAAAAACTGCTAGAGTAGTTTTTTTCCAATTGCTTGGAACATTATGCATTAGGACGGGACATTTTAGTCATCCAGCATCATGTTTTCTTGCAAAATTCACAACGAACAAATGTTACAATGATATAACATTTTTCCTGGAAGAGTTTTGAATAATGACTGCAGGTTTCATTCCTTCGTCTTTGTAGCTTTTTGTTCTGTCTTTCGCTTCTATGGACAAAAAATATCTAGGATTAGAGATGGGCACTAAATGAAAAACGAAATGCTGTTTTGTTGTTTCGTTAGGTAACAAATTACTTTGTTAGATAATGAAATGGTAGGACACGTTTTATTTCATTTTGTAATGAAATACCATTTTTTCATCTAGAATGAATTGATTCATCCTATAGAAAATGGCAAGGGAGCTTCCTCAAGCTCTTCCCTGTAAGCCCCCGTAATGTGGAAAGGTTTTGGGGTCGGGGGGAATTATTAAGCTCCAAAGGGGTCCCCCCAGGAAATAATAATTAAGCACTTGAGGAAGCTCCCCATGGGGGGGAGCTTCCTCAAGTACTTCTCTTAATTGCTAAATGATTTTTTCCTACTGGTACCCCTTTTGGAGGTTAACAACTCAGCCCCCTGAGCCCCAAACCTTTCCAAATTTTGGAGGGTTACCTAGAATCAGTTGAGGACGCTCCCTTTCCATTTTGGTCCTTTAGAACCCAATAGAGCATAGTGTTTCGTTTCATTTTGTAATGGAACTACTTTAAAACTTTGTTACAAATGAAATGAAATGAAACTACTACAGAAACTAAATGAGACAAAATGATATTTTTCCATTTTGTGCCCATCTCTATCTAGGATACATTTTCCCCAACAAGTATATTTCAGTCTTGCAATGTCATATTCCTCTAATGTCCTGAAATTTTCAATGCTTGCCCTAAATAGAACCAACTACTTTTGCTAACCAGGATATGCCATTTCTGCTTTGCAACATCATAGAATGCTCTCTCTCTCTCTCTCTCTCTCTCTCTCTCTCTCTCTCTCTCTCTCTCTCTCTGATGCGTTATGGGTAATTGTCTGTTGTCTGGAAACTTCTGTCTCAGGCAAGCCTCAAAAGCAGCACCAGCCACAAACGTTTTGAAAGGAGCAAGCAGGTTAGGGTTTTATTTTTATTTTTATTTAATTTGTTCTCAACATTCTTATTTTTTCAAACCATTTCTAGTCATGGGGCAGCTAGCCAATTGTGTATATGGCTACAAATTGCACTTTATTATTGGCACATTAAAAACACAGAGTAAAATCTAGTTGTTAATCCCAACAGAGCTGATTCCACAACCAGGTACCAGATCTGCAGCCACAACATCCATCAGTATGGAGACTGTCTTAGTCACTCTGTATGGATGACCTTTGCCAGAGAGACAGGGGGAGTGCGACCCTGTTGATACTCCTGGACCTCTTGGTGCCTTTCAACACCATTGAGCATGGTGTCGTTCTGGATAGGCTAGCCAGATTGGGAATTGGAGGCACTGTTTTGTGGTGGTTCCACTCCTTCCTGGCTGACCGTGTCCAGAAAGTGATGCTAGGGGATAGTTGCTCTGCCCCATGGCATTTATTTATGCCATGGGGTTCCTCAGGGCTCAATACTGTATCCCATGCTGTTTAACATCAACATGGAACTGCTGGGAGAGGTTATCAGGAGCTTTGGGCTGAGGAGTCAGCAATATGCTGACAATATGCAGCTCTACCTCTTGTTTTCCACCAATCCAGGTGAGGCAGTTTCTGTGCTGAACTCATGGACCAGATAATGGACTGGATGACTGGGAGGGAGGGAATTGAAACTCAGTCCAGGCAAGACTGAAGGACTGTTAGTGGGTGTTTTGCCAGACAGGTTAGAGGGCCATCTCCCTGTTCTGGACAGGGTCGCACTCTCCCTAAGGGTCACAGCTTGGGGGTGCTCGTGGACCCCGGTCTATCTCTGGAGGTCCAGGTGGACTCAGTGTCCAGGGGTGCCTTTCTTCAGCTGTGGAAAATATACCAGCTGTGCCCCTACCCAGATGAGCAGAGCCTTATGACAGTTATGCATGCACTGGTAACATCCCGTATTGATGACTGCAATGTGCTTTACATGGGGCAGCCTTTGAAGATGGTCCGGCTATTGCAACTGGTTCAGAATTGTGCAGTGCGGCTGGTGAGTGGTGGTGCTGCCAGGGACCACATCACGCCAATTCTGTATAACCTGCATTGTTATCAGTTGTTGTCCGAGGCAATTCAAAGTGTTTATTTTGACACAAAAAAGCCCTAAATAGCTTGGGACCTACATCCATGTGAACCTTCCTGGCCTTTAAGATCTAGCCAGGGAGCCCTCATGAAGGAACCATCCCTCAAGGAGGTGAAAAGGATGGCTTGTACTGCAGGTATAGGGCCTTTTCAGCAGCTGCCCCCAGACTATGGAATGCCCTCCTGAGTGAGATTTGCCTAGCGACGATGATGATGACATTTTGGCGCCATCTAAAAACCTTCCTGTTCCAGAATTTTTTAACTGATATAACATAGATTGTGGCTCCTGATGGCAATTTTACTGTCTTGTATTTGCATTTAAATGAATAATTTGTGTTTCCATTATTTCTTATGGGAAAATTTGCCATTCAGGTTAATAACCTGTAAAGCAACCTTTTTGTAATCCAATGGGAATTTTTATTTTCTGCTATAACAGTAGCAGTAGCATTTCTGCTATAACATTGCCTCAGTCTGGAATATCTTATAAATGGGGCACATTTCTACTTTTGTGTCCCAGTTGATCAGTGAGGCTACAAAATAAAACAGGCTGAACTGTGCTTTCATCATTGTAAGGCTAATTACACTGCTGACAATGAGGCCTGTAATAAGACTTCCTGGGGTAGGAACTGGCAAGCCACCCCGGTATCCCTGCCAAGAACATCCCATGGTCAGAAACAAAAGGCTAAAAGATATGACGCTGGAAGATGAGCCCCTCAGGTCGGAAGGTGTCCAACATACTACTGAGGAAGAGCGGAGGACAAGTACAAGTAGCTCCAGAGCTAATGAAGTGGCTGGGCCAAAGCCGAAAGGACGCTCAGCTGCAGACGTGCCTGGAAGAGAAAGGAAAGTCCAATGCTGCAAAGAAATATACTGCATAGGAACCTGGAATGTGAGATCTATGAACCAGGGTAAGCTGGATGTGGTCAAACGTGAGATGGAAAGAATAAACATTGACATCCTGGGTATCAGTGAACTTAAATGGACAGGAATGGGTGAATTCATTTCAGATGACTATCACATCTACTACTGTGGGCAAGAATCCCAAAGAAGAAATGGAGTAGCCTTCATAGTCAACAATAGAGTGAGAAAAGCAGTGCTGGGATACAACCTAAAAAATGATAGAATGATCTCGGTACGATTCCAAGGCAGCCCTTTGAACATCACAGTAATCCAAGTTTATGCACCAACTACCGGTGCTGAAGAGTCTGAGATTGACCAATTTTACGAAGACTTACAAGAACTTCTAGAACTGACACCAAAGAAAGATGTTCTTCTCATCATAGGGGATTGGAATGCTAAAGTAGGGAGTCAAGTGATAAAAGGAATAACTGGCAAGTTTGGCCTTGGAGTTCCAAATGAAGCAGGACAAAGGCTAATTGAGTTTTGTCAAGAGAACAAGCTGGTCATTGCAAACACTCTTTTCCAACAACACAAAAGGCGACTCTACACATGGACATCACCAGATGGACAATACCGGAATCAGATTGACTATGTTCTCTGCAGCCAAAGATGGAGGAGCTCTATACAGTCAGCAAAAACAAGACCTGGTGCTGACTGTGGCTCAGATCATCAGCTTCTTATTTCAAAATTCAAACTTAAACTGAAGAAAGTAGGGAAGATCACTGGGCCAGTTAGGTATAACCTAAGTCAAATCCCATATGAATACACAGTGGAAGTGAAGAATAGATTCAAGGAACTAGATTTGGTGGACAGAACACCTGAAGAATTATGGATGGAGGCTTGTAACATTGTACAGGAGGCTGCAATGAAAAATATTCCAAAGAAAAGAAAATGCAAGAAAGCAAAGTGGTTGTCCAACGAGGCCCTACAAATAGCGGAGGAGAGAAGGGATGCAAAATGCAAGGGAGAAAGGGAAAGATACAGAAAATTGAATGCAGACTTCCAAAGAATAGCAAGGAGAGACAGGGCGGCCTTCTTGAATGAACAGTGCAAAGAAATAGAGGAAAACAACAGAAAAGGAAAAACCAGAGATCTGTTCAAGAAAATTGGAGATATTAAAGGGGTATTTCGTGCAAAGATGGATATGATAAAGGACAAAAATGGTAGGGACCTAACTGAAGCAGAAGAGATCAAGAAGAGATGGCAAGAATATACAGAAGAATTATATCGGAAAGATCTGGATGTCCCTGATAACCAAGATAGCGTAATTGCTGACTTGGAGCCAGACATCCTGGAAAGTGAAGTCAAGTGGGCCTTAGAAAGCATTGCAAACAACAAGGCCAGTGGAGGTGACGGCATTCCAATTGAACTCTTTAAAATCTTAAAAGAGGATGCTGTAAAGGTGCTGCATAAGATATGCCAGCAAATTTGGAAAACCCAGCAGTGGCCAGAGGACTGGAAAAGATCGGTCTACATCCCAATCCCAAAGAAAGGAAATGCCAAAGAATGCTCCAACTATCGCACAATTGCACTCATTTCACATGCTAGCAAGGTTATGCTCAAAATTCTACAAGGCAGGCTTCAGCAGTATGTGGAAAGAGAACTTCCAGAACTACAAGCTGGATTTCGAAGGGGCAGAGGAACTAGAGATCAAATCGCCAACATGCGCTGGATTATGGAGAAAGCCAGAGAGTTCCAGAAAAACATCTACTTCTGCTTCATTGACTATGCCAAAGCCTTCGACTGTGTAGACCACAACAAACTATGGCAAGTCCTTAAAGGAATGGGAGTGCCTGACCACCTTATCTGTCTCCTAAGAAATCTATATGTGGGACAAGCAGCAACCGTCAGAACTGGATATGGAACAACTGACTGGTTTAGAATTGGGAAAGGAGTACGACAAGGCTGTATATTGTCACCTTGCCTATTTAACTTATATGCAGAGTACATCATGAGAAAGGCCGGTCTGGATGAATCACAAGCCGGAATTAAGATTGCCGGACGAAATATCAACAACCTCAGATACGCAGATGATACTACTCTAATAGCAGAGAGTGAGGAAGAATTAAAGAACCTCTTAATGAGGGTGAAAGAGGAGAGTGGAAAAAATGGGCTGAAGCTCAACATCAAAAAAACTAAGATCATGGCCACTGGTCCCATCACCTCCTGGCAAATAGAAGGGGAAGAAATAGAGGCAATGACAGAGTTTATTTTCTTGGGCTCCTTGATCACTTCAGATGGCGACTGCAGCAATGAAATAAAAAGACGCCTGCTTCTTGGGAGGAAAGCAATGGCAAACCTAGATAGCATACTAAAGAGCAGAGACATCAGTTTGCCAACTAAGGTCAGGATGGTTAAAGCTATGGTTTTTCCAGTAGTGATGTATGGAAGTGAGAGCTGGACTATAAAGAAGGCTGATCGCCGCAGAATTGATGCTTTTGAGCTGTGGTGCTGGAGGAGAGTCTTGAGAGTCCCCTGGACTGCAAAGAGATCAAACCTATCCATTCTGAAAGAAATCAACCCCGAATGTTCACTGGAAGGACAGATTTTGAAGCTGAGGCTCCAGTACTTTGGCCACCTCATGAGAAGAGAGGACTCCCTGGAAAAGTCCCTGATGCTGGGAAAAATCGAAGGCAAAAGGAAAAGAGGACGACAGAGAATGAGATGGTTGGACAGTGTCATCGATGCAACCAAAATGAATTTGACAAAACTCCGGGAGGCAGTGGAGGATAGGAAAGCCTGGCGAGCTCTGGTCCATGGGGTCACGAAGAGTCGGACACGACTGAACGACTGAACAACAACAACATAACAGTAGGCTCAAAAGTAGAGTCTTTGTTTTATTGGCTGATTCACATTGAAGCCCCAGGGGCCCAGAGAAATTGATGCTCCTTTGTATCAGGCCATCTATAAAAATACAAAGCCATTATATCTTAACCATGTGTCTTCTTTTATTTATTTATTTATTTAGTAGCATAAATGACCCTCAATTTCAAGTTTGTCCATTTTGACTGTCAGACCTTGGAAGGCACAGAATATTTTCATATAAAATAAAAAATGTTGTTTCTGCAACTACTGCATTATACAATATATCGTTTCCATGACAAATATTGGATTCTGTTCAACTCTTATTTTTCTGCTTCCTGAGCTCAGTAACATCCCAACAGACTATGGGATGCAGCCCTGTGTCCTATGTACTTCATATTCTTGGATCAAACGTTTCTCTCTAGATGCCAGATGTAAGCAACATTAGACAACAGAGATTTTGATTCAAGCTTTGGGACTCACACGTGAGGCTCTTGTGAGGACTCTGGAGCAGATATACCCTTATATACTCAAGTATAAGTCAACCTGAGTATAAGTCAAGGCCCCTAATTTAACCCAAAAAACTGTGGAAACTTAACAGCATTGATTCGAGTATAAGTCTAGGGTAGGAAATGCAGCAGGGCCTGGCAGTTCCACCTTTGTGAGGTGGGGGAGTGGTGTGTGATGTTTAAAATGACTTTTAGCTTGCCTCGGTGGTTAAAAGTAATTTTAAACATTGTGCACCACTCCTCCGTGATGCAGAGGGGGGTCAGGAGAAGTGGTGCATGATGTTTAAAATGACTTTTAGCCACAGACCCAAGCACTCGCCTCAGTGGCTAAAAGTATTGACCCGAATATAAGTCGAGGGCCCCATTTTTCAGCCTAAAAATAGAGCGAAAAACTAGACTTATATTTGAGTAAAATTATTTTTTAAAAAACATTTTGATTTTCTGGTAAACACATCTTCAACAATAACAAGCAGAAAACAGAACATGGAAAAGCTCTTAGTTACGGATGACAATACACAGTGTTAATGGGATCAGAAAGAAGAATGAAGTTAATCACCAGTATAAGGAGACACAGTTCCTCAGGGAGTCATCTCACAAGGAGGATCAAGCAATATGGAGGCAAACCTACTCGCAATGCTCCTACTAGGATAGTATTTGAATAAAACACTTCTGTAAGAAGCAAAGGCTTGTCCTCAGTTGGGTTTTCTGGCTTGCTGTTGGAGTCTCTTCCTAGAGACAATGTGAGAGGCAGCAGTGTAATGCTTTCTCTTGCTCTTTGCCATTTGTTTTTGAAGTATAAAATCTTGAATTATATCTGTATCTGAATTGGGTTGGAGCAGCTTTCAATCTACTCAGATCAAGCTACAGACAGAGGCAGAGGTCCCTTGCACAGCCCTATCCTATGTAGGTCCATCTAGCTGTTACCTCAAAGGAGAGGTAACGACCCCCCAAAATAGGAGTACAGAACAGATCGAAGATGTTTCTTGTGGAATAGCGTAACTTTATTCAGAAAACATGGGCCCATGGGTGTCACAAGGAGTGAGACAAAGAAAGATGTTCGGGGGGGGGGCTTTTATAATTGCAAAGTGTTAACGAAAGTTCTTCTAAGCATTCAATTGGCTAAATTTTACCACAGTTCCACCACACCGTATATGCTTATCAGTACAAGTGCAGTTTTTGTAGGGAAAAACTTACTTCATTCTTAAAACATTCTAGCAGTGATATGCAGGCTTACAGTTTCTACAAGCTGTACTGCTTACTAGGTAGTGGAGAACAAGGGCATGAACCATAGCTGCATCAAGTAAACTAGTAAGATGGCACTTTTCCAGTCACACAGCCTAGCACAGTTGGAGCTGACTGGCAGAGATTTCCCAGGATTTCATGCAGGATTCTTGCTTAGTCCTACCAGCCCATTCCTGGTGTTCCATTTTGATGGGACCCTTTGTTAGCGTTTGCTTGGCTTTTCGACATCATAGATTCCCTAGCAACTACACTAGCATAATTGCAAATAAAAAATGTCACATCAGGCTCAATAATGTTATGGAGATAGTTGTCACATCTTCAAGTACGAATGCTGTTGAGAATCAAAATGGGGTGGAGGAGACTGCATGTGAAACTAAGGTCCAGGTTTGCCAAATGGCTGAGAAGAAGGAAGCAAAGAGTATATAATTTATAGCCACTCAAGATGGAGTATGTATTAGGCTCAAGACAAGGTGCTCCAAAATTACACCCTGCTGCCACAATTCACTTCTCTTCTTCTATGATCAAGAGGATATCAGGGGAAATGAATACTCAGACAGAACTTATCGGCTAGCAGTGTTGCTGCTCCCAACAATGGCCTTCACACAGAGTTAATAATCTAGAGCCCCAGAAAGCTGAGAATTGTTGAGAGCAGTCTATTCTTATATTGCACACATCCAGCATTTGGCTGCAGGCTGACATCCATGGACCACTGTAAACCTGACATGGTGCAAAGATGCAGAAGGTGCAGATTCAGAGGGCTTTGTACGATTAAATTAATAAAGTTGTTTTAAAGGTATATGCAACAGTCTCTCTCTTAAAAAGGAAAGGAAAAGAAACAGCTACTCTTTTATGAGGTCTGCACCTCAAGTAAAAAAAAATAACATTCTCAGAGACATGGAGGCTTTCGCTTGAATTTGAAAGCCAAGTGTTAAAAACTTTGTTCTTGTCTCTAGTTTATATTAAAGTAAACTTCTTGGGAATCACTGGAATTGATGTCTTTTTGAGCTAGGCACTATATTGCAGAGGAAAATGATATGAGATGGGGGGTGGAATTATTTTCAAATGCATTGGCATCTTTTTTCTTTCTCTGTACAAATTGAACTATGCAAAATGCCCAGAAGGAACAGTATGTTGAAAACTCTGTAATACTAATGGAATTAATATACATATCAATTGTACATTGTCGTAAGTGCCTTGTGTGAGACATTTTTTATTTTTTTAAAGAATCACTCTTTGAGTACTAGGACCTCTAGACTTAAATGCTATCACTTTCCTTGAATAATATTATAAATCACAGTGGATCCCTCAAGAAAAAACATTCATGAGCAAATTTCCAAAAGCTTTGCAGTATCTCCCAAAGGGGCCACATAAGAACCTGACACATATGGTAAGCAGCAGAGGGAAATAAATGCACAGAGGCATTCTTTGCAGTGGTTTCTGTTTTGGTGTCAGGGGGCTTGGATAACTACCTCTTAGCTTTCATGTTGTAAAGCACAACAGGTATGCACTTTTTGTTGACTCCAGCTTCGGCCTGAAGTCTTTCGTGCCTTTTGTAGTTTAACTATTAAATCTTAATGTTCTCTTATAGGTTGTAAAAAGTTTTGAACAACCGGAAAAGTGATAGACTCCTTTCCACAACCAGAGAGAAACTGGAAACATGGCATAAAGTCTAGGGCAGGCATGCCCAAACTTTGGCCCTCCAGATGTTTCGGACCACAACTCCCACAGTCCTTTTCCATTGGAAATACAGGCTTGGAATTCTGGGAGTTGTGGTCCAAAACATCAGGAGGGCCGAAGTTTGGGTAAGCCTGGTCTAGGGTCAAAAAGAAGCCAAATTACAAGATGTGCAAAAATGGTTTATTAATTGAAGAGACTCAATGGTTTTTGGCCAAGACATTATTCTATGGTCTTCTTAAGGAGCTATTAAAAGGAGGGGACACCCTGACGTTACAGTAACTATAACAATACCATTAAACAAACAAACACTTCCAAGACTTGATCTTTCTTTTCCACCAAACTTATCCTAGGGATCTGTGGAAGCCCCCTGTCTTGTTCTCTACTCAAATTGGGGTTGACCCACCCCTGCACCTTTAGAAGACATTATGACCACACCATCCCCAACTTCTGTACCATTAACTGCATTTTCCTTTCCTTTTCTTTTAAATCACATAAATGGAGGGGAACATATATGGCTATATATGGGAGGAGATACAAAGTGCTCTATCTGTGTGACTTACCCACTCAAGCTCATACAAAATGACCCTTCTATAATTACACACTCACTCACTATGACTAACACACACACACACACACACACACACACACACACACACACACACACACACACACACACACACACACACACACACACACACACACACACTTGTAACAATGTAATCATAATTTTACTGCAGACTTTAACCAACTAATCTATGTGAAATCTCAGCCCAAAATAAAATTAAAATCACATTTCAGTTGTGGAGGTGCCCAGTGGAGATCAGGGGCATTAGTGGAGGTTTCAGCTGTAACTCACTCTTTTGTTTTGGCACCTGCTGCTCAGTCTTGTGTATTACTTTTGATTTCCTTTTGGCTCAAATCAATGCACTGACCATCTTTTAAACTCTATGAATGCTAAATAGGATGGTGTCAATGCACCCTAGGAGTGAATACTGGCTCCTTGCACCACCTTTCAGCTGTGCTAGACTCACACCAGTATCCTTGATCCATAGTTGTGGATTAGTTCAAAGAAACATAGTCCTTGCTCAAGGATTGTGGGATTGTCATCCCCTTATTGAAAGAAAGATGGCCCATAGAGAAGACAAATAAATAAATAATGATAAATAAGTAGAGGTCTCAGTAGCCGAAGCCCTTGCCTACCAACTTCAGAATACCCCTGTTCTTCCCTACCATATGCCAATATTGCTAAAACACCAAAATGTACGCATACCACTGGAACATACCTCTGAAATATGCCTGCATTAATTCCACACACATTCATTTCTAGACATATTTATAAACACTGTGTGTCTCTAGGTGCAATGAAAGCTGCTGTTGACAAGATCTAAGTGATCAGTCATACACATTGTTAAGAGTCAAAACAAATGAAGAGGGGGAAATGTATAATTAACTTCACAGGCAGTTGAATTGTACTCTTCTCTTAAAGCCATCTTGGTTCAGGGACTAGGTCTTCTTCTAGTGCCTTTCAAATGGATGAACATAGTTGTTGTTTAAAGAACAAATGGTAAAAGAGAAGGACACTCACAGATTATATATACAAAAGGAGCAAAGGAAACCTGGCGGAATTTGAGCAGTGTTATGCAGAGCCAGATTACACTGGCCAACAAATTTGATGAAATATTTTGTTTCCTCTACAATTTTGGGTGAGGTAATAGATTTTTATTTGTTGAACACAAATATGTAATTGTAATTTTTGTATCACGTAGGGTTTTTCAGAAATCGACATTTGAACATTTAGCATTGTAATGTCTTCTGCAATATAATGCTACAGAAGGATATTGCAATAGTTATAAAAAAATAAAGAAATTAGAAATGTTTTGCTGTAGATTTTCGTTTGTAGTTATTGTCCTGTGCTTCACGTATCAATGTCCAGCAATAGTCTGCCAGCATAGATGGACTCAACTTCCCCTTGTAGCGTTTCTCCATAGTCTCAATGTCTTGGTGAAATCGTTCACCATGTTCATCATTGACGGCGCCAAGATTGGTCGGGAAGAAGTCCAAATGAGAATGAAGAAAATGTATCTTCATTGACTTGTAAGCTTAGAGTAGATTTGCAACTTCTTCAACATAGTTTGGCGCCTTGTAGTTGCCCAGAAAGTTAGCAACAACATTCTTGAAGGCTGCCCAGGCAACATGTTCAGCACCTTGAAGAAGGTCCTCAAAGTGACTTCCTTTATCACCCCTCGAATCTGTGGGCCAATGAAAACGCCTTCTTTGATCTTAGCATCACTGATGTGTGGAAACTTCTGTCTTAGGTATGCAAAGGCTTCACTGTGCTTGTTCATTGCTTTGACACAGTTTTTCATTAACCCAAGTTTGATGTGCAAAGGTGGGAGATAGACATGGGCACGGAGCGGCGAAATCTTCGTTTCCGTTTTCAGTTTTTCGTTTCCGGAAGTAATGGAAACGGTAGTGGTAATTAAGTCATTATAACTTGAACACGAACCGAAAAAAGAAAAATTTGGTCAGGTTTTTCATTTCCGTTTGTGGCATCACGGCGATCGCGTGATGCGAAGCACAGAAAAAGTTTTTAAAAGTTTTTTTTAAAAAACCCCGACTCCCGGCCGAAAAAAGTAGGCGAAAATATGCCTGCCTGAGGCTTTGCCACCTACCAGAGGGGTGGTTTCTGGGGGGGGGTCCCCGGCCTCCCCCCTCCTCTCCTGTCCTGGGCTGCTTGCACCAGGCTGGGGGGGTCACCCTTGTCGTCTCGCCATGCCATGCGGTGGGGGGGAATCCAAAATGGCGACCGCAATTTTTCTTTTGAAATCGTGGCCAAAAAACACACCAAAGCACAACAGAAACATGTGAAATTTATTTATTTTAAATGCCTGAATTTTAATAGTAGCAGCAGTGGGTTTTTTATAGCAATAAAATGTCGCATTGATTTTATTTTATTTTATTTTTTATTTTTTTAGACTTGCCCATTTGGGCTGGGCATGGGATGGGACCATGCAAATTTTTTGAACAATTCCACCAATGGCATGGCCAGGTTTTGACTGACACTTCTGGATGTCTCGGAGGGCATAAAAAGCCAAGGCACCTTCCAGAAATCGCAGTCGGGTCTTGGATGTGGTTGAGGGAGGACTGTGGCTGCTGCTGGCTATCCGATCGAGATTAAGGAAGGAGGCCTAGGTGGAGGCTTTAGGCTTTTAAGTTAGGCAGGCAGGGAGGGAATTGATTTTATTAGAAAATAATTTCTTTGATTCCCTGCAGCTTTGTCTGGCGAAGGGAAGCAGTTAGAGTTTTTTCTTTGTTCTCTTCTCTGGCTGTTTGTGGGGAGAGGATTTTTCTGATATTGGATAAAGGGGGAGGGTCGACTGGGAGTGGGAGGTGTGGATTTATTTTAAAATATATTATATACTACCATTTATTTTCTATTTTTCCCAACTTCAATTTGCTTGCACACACACACATTTGGGGTGCAAGCCGAGAACAGAACCTCTATCCTAAGTGGAGAATATTTTACAATATTATTTAGTTTACTAATTACTTACTTCATTGTTTGTTTTTAAACTTGTTGTGTTGTGTGCACTTGAACACACAGACACATTCCATTTCAGTGGATCAGATGAATTTATAAAATTATTTTTATTTTATTCCCTGACTACAGCTACTAAACTATATTGTATTTATTTACACCCCAATATCTTTTTGGGGAGGCATAGTACCACTACTCTCTTTTCACCTCAGGCTTATTTTTGGGGTGTGGCTGAAGCCACCTGTCCAGCTGCTGCTGCTGCTGATATCGGCCTTACAATATTATTTATTCATTACTCCAGCTCATTGTTTGTTTGTTTACATACACTTGTTGTGTTGTGTGTGCACTTGAACACACAGACACATTCCATTTCAGTGGATCAGAAGAATTTAGAAAATTATTTTTATTTTATTCCCTGACTACAACTACTAAACTATATTGTATTTACACTCCAATATCTTTCTGTTGGGAGGCATAGTACCACTACTCTTTTCACTCTCTTCAGGCTTATTTTTGGGGTATGGCTGAAGCCACCTGTCCAGCTGCTGCTGCTGCTTCTTACATTGATATCAGCCTAATCTGTGGGGGGGGGCATTCACCCTACCTACCCCTACCAATTCAAGATCATTCATTGGGGGGCTGATTAAATAATAAGGCAACCATTTGCTGCTGCTGCTGCTGCTTTATTTTTTGGGGGGTGGGGGAAATACAACACTACCCTACCTCATTGTACAAATTCCAGTGACACACCACCAGTTCAATTACAGGCAGGGAGAGCCTAATTTGCTTGCACACACCCACAATTTGGGGGGGGGTGCAAGAAACTGAACCTCCTCCAAAAGGGGACAATATAAATCTTTTACAATATTATACATACACTTGTTGTGTTGTGTGTGCACTTGAACACACAGGCAGGCACATTCCATTTCAGTGGATCAAGTTGAATTCAGAATTTAGAAAACTATTTTTATTTTATTCTCTGACTGTGCCTGCATGCACTGCAGTTTTGCTGACTGAGTGCTGAAGAAGGGAAGAGCAGTTCTTCTGGACTTCTGGTCTGGATTTAGTTTCATAACCTAACTCTGCAATACTTTATATCAATACTGACATTTTATCTGCACACTACTTCTGCACTACTCTGTGTCAAGCACAAGTAAATATTATATTTGTTGCTTAATTGCTGATAGGGTTATGGACCCAGCTGGGTCAGCTGCCTGATGGGTTTTGTTGTACCTGTATAGATAAAGTGTGTGCTGTATAAAGTTGTGTTTTTGCAGAGAAAAAAGGTTTGGAGTTGGAACGGAGACAAAGAGGAGCTGCAAAGGATTTTTCTCTCTGAGGCTTGGAAGCGAACAGAGGAGATAAGCAGCTGATAAGGGCAAGCCAAGCAAAACAGAGTGTTGTGAATGAAAGAGATCCTTTGCTGAAGGCTGAATGAAGTCAGACGTGGATGAAGAAGCTGAATTAAGTGTTGCAGATAACGGCGGAGTCAAGCCGGCACTATCAGCGAAGATGGCAAGTATAAATTTATCTTCAATGCCTCTAATTAAGCTGTCTGACAATAATTACCTGAACTGGTGTCTGCGTATGAAGCATTATTTGATTTTCCATGAGCTTTATCAGTATGTAGAACAAGAGCTGGAAGAAGATTCTGATGAGCAATGTATGAAAAAGGATGCAAAAGCCTTGGCGATTTTGATGTTATCCTTGGAGGAGTCACAGTTTGTTTATGTAAAAGAAGCTAAAACGGCACGTGAAGCGTGGTTAGCTTTGAGAACTGCTCACATCAAGGACTCAGCTGGACGTAAGATATCACTAATGAAGCAGCTTTTCCGGACAAGGCAAAGCCCAGGTGAAACTATTTCTGATCATGTAAGGAAAGTAAATAATATTTTTCAGCAGTTGTCTGAAGTGGGCATTCAACATGATGAGGAGTATAAATGTCTTGTGATATTGTCAGGCCTGGATGAGTCCTATGACAATTTAGTAATGGGGATGGAAGCTTTGAAAAGTGATGATTTGTCTGTCTCATATATCCAGTCAAGACTGCAGCAGGAGGAACAGAGAAGAGCTGATTCTAAAGTAAATAAGAAGCCTGTTCAAGTTTCTGGAGAGACAATTCAAGTAGTAAGGAAATGCCACAATTGTGGGAGTGACAAACATATTTTGTGTTTATGTGATAAGGTAAACAAGAGGCAAAAGCAAAAAAGAGTTGCAGGTACACGCTGGAAGAGTGAAGGTCACCATCTGTCTGTGATTAATGATAACAATGAACAGGAGGGCTCAAAGCAGGAATTATTTATTGTAGATTCTGGAGCCAGCATTCATTGTATAAACAAGAAATGTTTGTTTGAAAAACTAACTTTGTTTAAATCTAGAACTGTAACATTGGCAGACGGAACTCAGGCAGAAATTTGTGGAGAAGGGAAAATATTTTTAAGCCTCTCAAGTGTGTTTTTGATAAGGTCCTGTACATACCGTCTCTAAAAAATAATTTGTTGAGTGTGCCTATTCTTGTGAAGGAAGGATTTAATGTACAGTTCAATGAGAGCAGTTGCAAAATTGTAAAAAATGGGAAAACAGTTGCAACTGGACGGCTGCAAAACAATTTGTTTGTGATTAGCACATCTGAGAAATCTTTGAACATGGTTGATAATAAGCCTCTACATGACAAATGCATTCATTTAATACATAGAAGATTGGGGCATCTAGGTTTTGAAAACATTAGAAAAACTCTGCAACATGTGGAACATGGGTCTGTGCAAAGCTGTGATAAGTATTTAGATTACCATGTTTGCAAAAATACAAAAACCAAGTCTGCTCCCATTGCAAGAAAAAGTTTGAGAAAGTCAAATCATCCTCTACAGCTGGTACATATTGATGTAATTGGACCCATGGCAAATTCATTTGGTGATGCAAGATTTTGCCTAGTAATAACAGATGATTTTTCTCAATATTCTTGGGTCTACATAATGAAGCACAAAAGTGAAGTGAGTGCTATGTTTAGGTAATGGTTTCAAATGGCAGAGCGTCAGTACAAGCAGAAGATTGTCGCTGTACAGAGTGATAGAGGAGGTGAATTCTTATGTAAACAGTTTGTTGACTATTTGGAGAAAAGAGGGGTGAAACACAGATTGACTAACCCTGCAGCTTCTGCTGAACATGGTCTAGCTGAAAGGAAGAATGGGATTCTTCAAAACATAATGAATGCAATGTTGACTGATGCAAAACTTCCCAGAGGTTATTGGGCTGAAGCGATGAAATATGCAAATTATGTGTCTAATAGATTATGGAGTTCAGCTGTTAATGAAGTTCCTTATACTCTGCTACATGGTAAGAAACCTACAATCAAATATCTTCATATATTTGGCTCTGAAGCCTGGGTATTGGTTCCAAAGAAATATAGACACAAGAATAGCCCAAAGTCAAGGAAACTTATGTTTATTGGTTTTAAAACCTGCTGCAAAATCCTGGCGTTTTTGCGATAATCATGGGAAAGTTTATATTAGCAGATCTGCAACGTTTTGTGAGCAAAGAAACTGGGAAGATCTACACGCAAACAATGAAGTGTTTTTGCCAAGCATTTGTCCCACACTGAGCCTGCTGAGGAAGATTCCAGTGATGGAGGGAAGTCGACATCATTGCATGATGAAAAGGTTGATGAGGAGCCAGTGTGGCTCAGAAAGTCTACAAGATCCAATTTTGGAGTGCCACCTGAAAGGTTTGTTGTTAATTTTGTATCCCATGAGCCACAGATTTGTGAAGATGTACTGCAAGTGCCTGGAGAGGACAAGAAAGCAGTGGATGATGGCTATGGAAGAAGAGCATGTGTCTCTGAAGGATCGGCGAGTGGATGCACCAGGAGATGGCGCCAGAGAGCAATGGACATTTTGTATGAGAAATAGGTTTTTCTCAAAGTAGGGCAGATCCTTGCTTATACACAAAGGTTTTTTTTTTTGATATTGATTGTGTTTGTTGATGATTTATGTTTAATGGTGCCCGATATCTCACATGTGAAGTGGTTTATGTCTTCATTAGGCAAAGAAGTAAAAATGAAGCATCTTGGTGAGATACAGCATTATTTAGGGGTTGATGTCACAACTGATCCTGAAGGTAATTTCTATCTGTGTCAAAGTGACAAGATAGAGCAGCTAATACAGAAGTGTAAGATGGGAGACTGCAATATAGTCTCGACACCCATGGAGGTGGGGTTCAACAGAGATCCTGATGATGGGAATTTTGGAAATGTTGAACTATACCAATCTGTATTGGGCTCATTAATGTATTTGTGTTCATGGTCTAGGCCTGATATTGCAGCAACTATCAACATATTGTCTCAACATGCTGCAAAGCCATTGATGAAGCATTGGAAAGGTATAAAGCGTGTTTTGATATACCTTAAAGGAACAATGCATGAAAAGTTGAAAATATCCATGTGTGATAATCTTGATTTAATTAGCTATGCAGATGCTGACTGGGGTTCAAGTCCAGAAAGGAGGTCATTGTCTGGATATGCCATTTTCTTAGGTAACTCACTAATTGTATGGAAGGCCTGAAGGCAAAGGTACATTTCGTGCTCTACTACTGAGGCTGAGTATGGGGCTGTAAGTGACTTGTGTTGTGAGTTAACCTGGGTGGTGCAGTTGTTAAAGGATGTAAATGTGAATGCTAAACTACCAGTCAAAGTGTATAATGATTCTTTTTCGTGTATCCAATTAACACAGAATCAGAAGGTTGGATCCAGAAGCAAGCATATTGGTATCCGTTACCAGAATGTGAAGGACTGCATAGAACAACATTTGATTGTATTAGAATATTGTACTAGTGTTGACAATTATGCAGATATATTTACAAAGCCTTTATGTAAAGAAAAACATGTATGTTTTTAAAAAAGGCTAGGAGTTGAAATCTGTTAAATATAGGAGGGGTGTCAAGATATGTAAAAGTTGATAAAATATATATGTATATTTAACAGATAGTGGAAAGAGAATTGTAAAATGGAGGCAGTTAGATTCTGCAGACTCATGATGTTAATTCACAAGTGAAGGAGATAAGTAATAACAGGCATGTTATGTGATGAAGCACAGGTGAAAGAATTTATAGCATCATGATTGTATCAGATTGCATCAGATTGTAATTAGTGATGACTCACATCTGATGGGTACTGAACTGTATAAAAAGCACTAGCTTTCCATTTGTTAGGTGGGTCTGTTATGGTGAGAACAGAACCCCACACTCTGTCTGTTGTAAATATTGTTTGGTTGTTATGCTGTATATATTTTTGATGTATATATGAATATATGAGTTTTTACTCTACCCATTGTCATTGTCTCTTCATAACCTAACTCTGCAATACTTTATATCAATACTGACATTTTATCTGCACGCTACTGCTGTACTGCTCTGTGTCAAGCACAAGTAAATATTATATTTGTTGCTTAATTGCTGATAGTTCTGGCTTTGTGGCTTTGCTGCGTGCGTGCGTAGACTGTGTCTCCACTGGGCAGTCAAAACTCTGGCTTGGTGGCCTCCAAAACTCTGGCTTTGTGGCCTCCAAAGCTCTGGCTTCGTGGCTTTCCTGGGTGGACTGTGTCTCCACTGGGCAGTCAAAACTGTGGCTTGGTGGCCTCCAAAGTAGGTGGCTGAAAGAATCCCTCCCCGAACTTCCCTGCCGTTCTGGCTTTGTGGCTTTGCTGCGTACGTGCGTAGACTGTGTCTCCACTGGGCAGTCAAAACTCTGGCTTTCTGGCCTCCAAACCTCTGGCTTCGTGGCCTCCAAAGTTCTGGTTTCGTGGCTTTCCTGTGTGGACTGTGTCTCCAGTGGGCAGTCAAAACTGTGGCTTGGTGGCCTCCAAAGTAGGCGGCTGAAAGAATCCCTCCCCGAACTTCCCTGCCATTCTGGCTTCGTGGCTTTGCTGCGTGCATGCGTAGACTGTGTCTCCACTGGGCAGTCAAAACTCTGGCTTGGTGGCCTCCAACGTAGGCTGATGGAAAAATCCCTCCCCGAACTTTCCTGCCGTTCTGGCTTCGTGGCTTTGCTGCGTGCGTACGTGGACTGTGTCTCCACTGGGCAGTCAAAATTCTGGCTTGGTGGCCTCCAAAGTAGGCTGCTGAAAGAATCCCTCCCCGAACTTTCCTGCCATTCTGGCTTCGTGGCTTTGCTGCATGCGTACGTGGACTGTGTCTCCACTGGGCAGTCAAAACTCTGGCTTCGTGGCCTCCAAAGTAGGCGGCTGAAAGAATCCCTCCCCGAACTTCCCTGCCGTTCTGGCTTTGTGGCTTTGCTGCGCGTGTGCGTGGACTGTGTCTCCACTGGGCAGTCAAAACTCTGGCTTGGTGGCCTCCAAAGTAGGCTGCTGAAAGAATCCCTCCCCGAACGTCCCTGCCGTTCTGGCTTCGTGGCTTTGCTGCGTGCGTGCGTGCGTAGACTGTCTCTCCACTGGGCAGTCAAAACTTTGGCTTTCTGGCCTCCAAACCTCTGGCTTCGTGGCCTCCAAAGTTCTGGCTTCATGGCTTTCCTGTGTGGCCTGTGTCTCCAGTGGGTTGGCAGAACTCTGGCCTTGTGGCCTCCAAGGTAGGTGGCTGAAACAATCCCTCCCTCAAGTTCCCTGGCACTCTGGCTTCGTGGCTTTGCTGCGTGTGTGGAGTCTGTCTCCACTGGGTAGGCAGAACTCTGGCCTTGTGGCCTCCAAAGGAGGCCGCTGAAACAATCCCTCCCCAATCAAGAAAAAATCCCTGGCGCTCTGGCTTCGTGCCTTTGCTGCGTGGACTGTCACGAATCGGGCTCAGCTGCTTGCACCCCAACCGTTCAAGGCAGCAGGTCCAACCCCACCACCCGTCCTTCCTGCTCTCTGAATGGCTGCCTTTGCCAATCAGTTCTTGAAAAACCAGTGCTCCCTTTTGCTGGCAGTCCCGGGGGGGGGTCCTTTTCTTCCCAGGCGGCCCTTCTAGCAAGTCAGCCCCCAATGAAAACAGTTACAGGGTTAGGGTTAGGGTTAGGGTTAGGGTTAAGGTTAGGCCACTTCCGGCGACACGGCAGGGAAGCCGGACGGGGTGGAGGGCAGCGGAGGGTCTCTGCCCTGGAGATGGGCATGGAACTGTGCCACCTGGTCAAGGAGGAAGAAGGTCTGCTCCATGAGCGAACCGGGCTCCTCGGTCGTCGCGCTGGGGCCAAGAATCTGAGGCAAAGGCCAAACCTGCCCAGGCAAAGGCTGGGCAGGCGGCTCGGCTGGGCCACGCTGGTATGGTGTTTACAGGGTGTTCCCACCGGGCGCTTCCTCTGCTCTGTCCTGAATTTGATCCTTGGGGATTCTTCTAGTCAGCTCCTTTGGATACTCCAGCTGGCGATGATTCCCCAAGACGTTGAGGGGCACTCATCCGGATGAGTGTGTGGGGGAGCATCTGAATCTCTGACCGCTAGTTGACCAGGGTGGCATTTGCTTGGCTTTACAAGGAGTGTCATGGGGAGGGGACATTGAGAGGAGTAGACCTTCATCCAGATTTGGGGAGGAATGGAATACTGTGTCTCCTGCTGCCTCTGAGAAGTGGAGGGGAGATGGGATGGATAAAGGCTTCAAAACAAAACACAAAAAAAGTATAACAGGCAGCCAGACCAAGTAGGGTGGCCAGTTCAGTCATCGTTGACCAAGAGAAAAAAAGAATATTGCATTCTGCCCACTTTGCTTTATTGCATAGGATGCAGTCTTATGCTATGATATATTTATTAAATATATTATTCATCACCCAGTTTAAAGTGTATTCTGCCTGCTCTGGGTCATTGCGGAACACCCCCATGCTCTGGGAAGTCAAATCGCACTAAATCGCGGTAGAAACGACAAACGACGAACGAAATGTCGAAACGACAAATTTTCAAAAAATCGCGACAAATGGAAACGGAACTAAACGGACCCGTTCCGACAAACGAAAAATCAAAACGTCATTTTTTCTGGTCGTGCCCCTCTCTAGTGGGAGATAAATGTTCTTCTTATCTATGAGAGGATCATGTGTAACATTCTTCTGTCCTGGAACCAAGTCCCTGCGCAGTGGCCAGTCCTTTCTCACATAATGTGAATCTCTAGCTCGGCTGTCCCACTCACAAAGAAAGCAGCAGTACTTGGTGTAACCAAGCTAGAGGCCGAGTAAAATTGCAACAACCTTCAAATTGTCGCATATATTCCAGTTGTATTCCAAGTATTGGATGTGTTTCAATAATAGCTGCATGTTCTCATACGTTTCCTTCATGTAAACAGCATATCCAATGGGTACGGAAGGGTACTTATTGCCATTGTGCAGCAAAACAGCCTTCAAACTTAACAGGGACAAGTCAATAAACAGTCACCATTCTGATGGATTGTGGTCACTTCTGAAAGCAGAAAGCAATCCATCAGTGTCACGGCAAAAAGTAAGACTGTTACTTTGGTTGAAGAATTGAGTCAACTCTTTATGACGGTGGCGAAATATCGAATTTCTTGTATCTGGTGACAACAGGTTCCATCCTTGCAACTGATAAGAATAAAATTTTATCTAAAAATTGTTATTGGTGGTTTTCTTTGTAAGTAGCCAATGCACCATTATAAATTGTCAATACACCATTGGTGGTTCATCAAAATTGCCACGCTTAGTTAGTTATAGCAAAAGGTTTATTAAAGACAGATAGAAATATACAGCACATGACATTTAGGCATTACAGAGAGTGGGTTAGTTTAGGATCCGAGCGCAGCATGGCCTGATGGCCTTGCTGCTCTGGACACCCTACAGTACAGAAAATAAGTTAGTCTAAGGATCCTAGGCACAGCATACAGGCCAGAGGCCTTGCTGTCCTGGACTCCGAATGATGGTGAGTGGTCTCCTTTTTATACCTTTCTGTAGCCGCAGCTTACGTATTTCGTGCGTATGTCACACGTAATCATACCTGGTAAGTTATCATAATTCTTAGAAATGGCTTTAGTTCCC
This sequence comes from Phrynocephalus forsythii, assembly GCA_029282475.1. Classification (NCBI taxonomy): domain Eukaryota; kingdom Metazoa; phylum Chordata; class Lepidosauria; order Squamata; family Agamidae; genus Phrynocephalus; species Phrynocephalus forsythii. Next base: position 31,939,033 of record JAPFRF010000002.1, read on the forward strand.
ATTGCCTGCTGCCAACAAAATGGCGCTTTTTGGTGCCATAAGATGGTGCCCACATGTCTGCGTTGTCTTCGCTTCCCCGTTGGCTCTTATCTCGGTTAACCACAAGTATTTGTTACACTCTACAGGCTGGCATCTTCTTTTGTGTTTATGCCAACATGACCTAATACCCACAGTTGGGTTTAACACTTTATAATAGTTTTCAGCTTTATTCTCATATTTATTAATTCTATTAATTCTTATCACAACCTAGATCCAAGTAGTTCTGCTTGACTCTTTGACACAGCTAAATCTCTGATCAGATCATTGAGGTCTGCCTGAGAAATCAGATACAGATTGCTGGACGTTGATGGCTCAAAATCTGGATCTTCCGCTGATGCATCAGGTTCGATTGGCAGCGTTTCATCTACCTCTGCATGCTCTTCCTCATCCCCCAGTGTCCAAACCTCTGGCAGTTTTGGAACAGGAAGACTCTTGTCGTGTGGAATAGGTCTCATCACGGACGCGAGGTTAGGATATTCAATAAAACTCTTGTTCTTTAAAGAAAATCCTGCCACATTCGTCATGCAGAAATAGCAATCTGTGACATGATCTTTCTGCTCCCTCCAAATCATTGGTATGGCAAAAGGCATGGATGGACGCATATCTTTAAGCCAAGCTCGCACACTGGTAGCACAAGATGCACAACATATATGAGGTGCCCATACTTTGTCATTCTCCGTTTCTGTGCTTTCAACGTAAACTTGCCACATATATAACAAAAAGTGTCGTTGCTATTGCGACATCAAGACATTTCTGAAATTATAATTATACCTTAAATAATTAATTAATTATAATATGCAATTCACCGCCTTGAACAAAACAGTTGCCTTTCCTCAATTCAAAACACTGCAACTGCTACTTACTGCTGCTTGGTATATATAAGATTGTGTAACCATAGCAATAATTCATACTCTGCATGTAGATTTGAAGGCAGTTTTGGGCATGTCTGGGCATGTCTGGGCACACTTAATCATACTAATTCTTAAAATCCATGTAGTTCAGTGAGACTGCAGTACAAATAGCATCTGTTATGAGTGTAACATAAGATTCTTGCCTAAGAAGATCATAACCTAATGCCAGGCAGCTAACCCGAATACCCATTACTGTTAAAAACACTCACTTTGATATTTGAAACATTTCTGACTTTAAAATCAGCTGTTTGTCAAAAACTTTACGTGATTTCACAGTTTTGAAAGTATTCCTGTGATCCGCATGACAAAATCTATCTGTTACAACAGAAATTGTAAAGAAAACAAAAAACCTGTTGGCCAGTGTTATTGGTAAGATGTTGATATCACCAGAAGCTTTCCCCAGCCTAGAACCTTCTAGATGTGCTGGAGTACAAGACACACCCTCCACAGTCAGCATGGCCAGTCCTTCTAGAGAGGATGCCAGGAGAATGGCCGCTACCACACTTCAAACAGCAACCGCTTTTTTTTAATCGCCTTTTGCCCTCCCCCGGTCACGTGGTTGCTGAAGCAATTTAGCATTCCACACTTGGGCATTTTCTCAAGAACCGGTTTCCCTGTCCGCACTTTGCTAAACCGCTTTTTGTTCCGATTTAGTCCAACATTTTCCCATTATCTGGTTCAATTTCGGAAATTATTTTTTCAGATTACGTCATGCCGTTGTTCTTCCATTCAAAGTAATGTAGCTAAATTTCCAGTTCTCCCTTTAGATTACTTACAACGTGGCACATTGATTTTGATAGCCTACTTCCGTGACTGGAAAAAGCAAAATTGTACCCAAAAGAGGAAGTAGAAGGACCAGAGAAGTCAGCGGAAATGATTACACTGCAGGAGGATTTCTTTTTTGACTTTTCCAACAGCAGGATAAGGCATACAGAGGGGGAAACCCGGGAAAAACCAGTGCATGGTGTCCGCAGTTTGAGCCAAATCACTTCAAAAAGCGATCTAGAAATCGGTTCAAAAAAAACACCACCCCTGGTGGCCATTGCAAGAAAAACTGACACAGCGGCCAGGAAGGGGCGTGGTCAAGGGGGCTCCATGGAAAAAGTGATTGGAAGTGTGGCAAGTGATTTTTAAAGCAATTTCACTTTAAGCAAAAGGCGATTCAAAACCTAAGTGCGGTGAAAAGCAGTCTGGTCTGCAGCAGCTGGCCGTAACTTTTCAAAATTTGGACCAGAGATTTTTTCCAATCATATTAGAAGTAGCTATGATTGAACCCAGAGCTTGAGTTGCCCTATAAATTGTAGCTCTTCTAGTGAACTACAATGATCCTGTTGAACATCATTATCATTAAGGGGGTTGTTAGTTTCTCAGAGCAAAAAGTGGTTTATTTATTTTTTTGCCAAGTGAAACATGTTATCAAGAGCCCAGTATATACTCCCTGATGGGCTGCCACCAGTCTTCCCAATTTTGATTATGGGTAGGGGTGGTGTGCCTGCTCTTATCTCCAGTTGGATTGCTGGTAGTAGGTGGTTTGTCTAGTTATCTTGAATTTTTTGCAACCCAAATGACATCATCCTATTTCTGCAGAGCATTTTCAGCCCACCTTCTTCCCCTTCTAGGATTTATCCAGCAGCTTCTTAATATACCAGAAGAAAAGGATGCAAGATGCAGCAGTGCTGATGTACACTGCTTATGCTTTTGTAGAACACAACACTTTCCTGCTTCTATGCAGACAATAAGTATGTTCTGGATATAGGTAGAAGGACATAATTGGAGGAGAAACACAGAGGCTATGCTCATTAATGTATCTACCCCAAGAAGAATGAGTGATAGCATCCAAAGAAGCTGCCTATGGGAGTCGAGATGACGATCAATAATTTTGACACGCCATCTGTAACTGGGACACCTGTTTGGTCAATGCATCCTCAAGGATGGAGTGCTGGTGTTAAAGGAGTAGTGAATGGTGCCAAATGAAGGATGGTGGGAAAGGCAACCTTGGGACCTAGAAAAGGAAGACGTAGAGCAGTGGTGGCCAAACTTCAGCACTCTGGATGTTTTGGACCACAACTCCCAGAATTCCAAGCCTGTATTGCCAGTGACAAGGGACTGTGGGATTTGTGGTCCAACACATCTGGAGGGCCAAAATTTGGCCACCACTGACGTAGAGCATGGATATGGGTATCCTTCATGCTGGCCTTTTGTTTGTTAGAGAACATTGTAATGTATGCACCACAGGCACAGACTTAGGTCATGTGACCCAATCAGGCAATGATCCATGGGACATTTGTGCTGTGTAAACATGGCCTAATTCCTGTTGAGGATGGTGAAAAATTAGTTGTTGATTGTGGGGGAGGGAGGAGAAGTCATTATATCACCTCATTTTGCCTTCTCTGTAAATAACTGAGCTCAAAATAGGCCAAGGAGATGAGTGGGCCACTGACTGGGGTGACTGCAGGTTTTTAGAATGTGTAGTCTGAAAAGAAACTCACAAGCTCCGATAATTTACTTTTACTTTATTTGACATTTATATACCATCTGCTGGTATAAAAACAACTCAAGGCAGTGTACAAACACAAAAAACAAACATAACGTAACAGGTAAACAATAGGCAATGAGCAATAAAAAGATACAACAAATACCTATTGAAATAGGAAAAACATAGGCACAAACTAAACTAAAGGCGTCTGGGCAAAACCCAACAAAGGGCGTTTATACACGACCCCTAAGCTCCGCTGCAAATGGCTGAAAGCTCCAGAGATTTAAAATGTTTCCCCACCAGCTCCGGAGTTTGCAGACAATTAAGTGCGACCCCGCCCACTTTAGCGCAACTCAGTGCACTTTTCTTGTACCTTGTCTCTGGAAGTGAAAAATATTTGATGCGGATAAAAGTGCCGGGCTCTCCTCGCTTGTCTGTTGTTTTTTTGCCTCCCGCCCCTTTAAGAGCCCCTTGAGAAGGAACCAGGAAGTAACGGGGCTCGTGGCAACTTCGACCGGCACCGGCAGGTTAGTAAAGGCTTCTTTTGTCCTTTTTTTCCCTTCCCCCCCCTCACGCCGACAGGAGCAGGAAGTGCTGAGGGGTGGGGACGCAGGAACAGAAACGAACCCCCAAGATCTCTGATCCGAATTTAAGGGACCAGCGGATCTTAGGGGTCGTGTGAAAAGGCCCAAAGACAGCCTCAGAAACAATTACCCAAGGGCCCCGTGGTAAAGCCAGGTCTTTAAGGCTTTCTGAAAAGCAGGCAGGGATTGCGCCGGGTGGATCTTGCTCGGGATAGAATTCCAAAGCCACAGGGGCAGCCACCAAGAAGGCCCGGTTCCGAGTAGAAACCTTAGGGGACTCTCTAGTTACACAATACACAGCACAAAGAGAGAGAGAGAGAGAAGAAGAAGAAGAAGAATCTGAAATGTAGAAGTCTTCTCCTTAGTGGTAAAACTTATCTTCCATTTCAATGGAATGTTTTTCTTTGGAGAAGTAGTTGGTGCAGTTTGCCAGCCTATGTTTTTTCTGTCCTGGATGCCACAGGAGCACTTGAAAAGAACTGAAAGAACGCATACTCCACTGGAGGCTTATTTTGGTAGTTCTATCTTTCTTTCACTTCCATTTCCACTGTTTATAGCCTGCTGGAAGAATCCCAGGATGGAGTGTCCCTGTCTAGGAGTGGCAAGATATAATAATATAACCATAATCTTAGAACTGCAGCGCTGGAAAGGATAATCAAGTACAGAACCTGTCATCAAAACCCTGGGAGGAGACATCAAGCTCCCACCCTCGGGCTCCTCAGCCCTGACTGATTAAGCTAAAAAATGTGGGCTAAAAGAACACAGATCCCAGATGTACACACTTTTCAATTCAGCTCTGAAATAAATGATAAATTTCAGATACATCCACACTGACATGGGAAATGGCCCCAAATGTACATAAGGCTATTTATTAGCCACCGAATCAATCTTATGCTGAATTAAGTTCAGTTGTGAGACTAGGCAAAGGGTGTGTTCCTCTTGTATATGGAAATGAAAACAGCCTCTGAATGCTCCCACAAAAGAGTCTACTTAAATTACACTCCCAGGTGGGAGGCTGAATAAACCATTCCTATGGAGATCACAAAGAGGAATCAAACTACAGGAAATGTACTGATTTACATAGCTGATACAGTGTGAATCCAGAAAGAACACTTTCAGAATCAAAGGACAATGATATTCACGAGCTGGGATAAGGAAAGAATTATGCAGACTGATAAAGAAATATGGTATGCACAAGGACAAAATAGACCACCAGCAATTTGTCAAGGTGACAGGCTGAGAGCTGCCTTCCAGCTCCTGGGAAGACTGTCAGAAGAAATCTTTTAAGTTGTTCACGGTATCAAAAGTGGACAACCTCTTCCCAATTAAATTAAATTAAAAACAACCATTCATTTTCCTTTCTTTTTGACACCATAAAGGGGTATTTTCATTTGAGCAGGTACAATGCACATGGCTCATTTGCTTACATTTTAGGATGCCAGGTTGGAAAAAAAATTGAATAAGAGTGTGCCTATTTTCCCCGAATCAGCACAAATTTGCAAACCAATAAAAAAAATTCATAAAAAGCCAGTTCCAGAATTTTGCCACTTTTGTCTCATGGAGGAATCGTGACTCTGTTAATCTTATAAAATGCCATTTTTTAAAAAAGTAAGTAGTAGTTTGAAGGAGGCAGCAGAGGATTTTGGTCCATTCTGGGTAAGTGACCCAATAGTGTTTATTTATTCAATAGTTAATATTTGCAAAGCACCTTCTTGGATTGGTTCGAATTAACTTGACAATGATCTGGGTTGTTTCTTTGCATCTCTGCCTGCCTGCCTGCCTGCCTGCCTGCATGTCTGTCTGTCATTAAAGTACCAGTATTAGATTCCTTCCCCACAAACAATCTCCCTAAAATGGTTAAGCTTAAGGGGTGAAGATGTCTCTATTCAGTGGTGTGAATAATTGCAGTGGTGGGCAAAGTTTATGGGCAGGAATTTTCCCCTCCCCCAAAGGCTACATTATAGTTCCCCAGGATTCTCTTTTATTAATACATGCTAGCTTTCTTTATGTAAATATATATTTATGGAAGGAAGGAAGCATTTGGTGATATAGTACAGTGTCATGCGTTTTGAAGGGATTTGTTCCCAGAAGGTCTATACCAAATGACAGGAAAAATATGAGAATTCCACATTAACTGCTTAATTAATGGGCATAAAGGAAGGCGATCTCTGCATAATTTCTGGATATCACCAAGGTATCTTCATGTTTTCCAGATATCAGATACTTTGCAACTTATCTTTGAGATACCAGGCTATAGAAATAGGCACACCACTTGGATTTTAAGAACAGTAAATTGTAAATGTTGAGGGAAATAAACATTTGTCGGATAGGAAGCAAATCTGAAATTTAGCTACACTTAACAAATATAATTTAATTAAAACATAAATGCTCACCATCATATGTTATTCGTATAAAGCTGCAGATTTAAAGTCTCCTATTAACATCCTCAAATTATGTTAGATGACATCTGTCTAAAAGAATAATGAGGTTAATTTGTGTTTGGATTAATGTGTCTGTGGATTAAACAGAATAATAATAGCTTGATCAACATGTATTTTACATCCCCTTTGTTACTTTTAGTTCTAGGCTTTTTGAGGTCAAAGCTACCTGTAGTAGCTCCTGATAATGTTCATAGTGTGGTAGGAATATACTGTATAATCAGTGAATATAGATGTCCCAAAACTTATTTGTTTACACCTTGGGGTATTCATTCTCCATTTACTTCAATGGAGGCCATAATCCATTACACGTGAACAAATATATACACAGAGCTATTAGTCCTTCATTAGCTCTGGGGACAATGTATGTTTTGGTGACCAAGATCTTTGGATGCATAACATGAAACCATTGATTCAAGTCAGTGTATTTTTCACTCCCTTTATCAGCTGATTATTCTTTTGCCAGCCAACATGCTCTCAGCTCTGGCAGGTTGTTACAATTTGTCTATTCCCCTATCAAATCCTGCTTCTAAGTACAAAACATCTGTACGACCGCTGTAAGCACTAGCTTCCCATTAACACCCTGTAAGCCATTTATCAGTACAATTGCAGTCTCTGGCCCAGTGTCCTGGTGCATGCAGATAAGCTGAAGTTTGCAACCTTCTTTTCTGTAAGCATGATTTTTAAGGATTCCAAATCAGAACTTGAACAGCCAGATGGTTTCTAGGTAATCCAAGGAGAAGGTGATCTGAACATGTTGCCCCAAATTTGTAAACATCTGAAAACAACTGCAAGTGGTGTGAACAGATAGCTCAAAGTGTTGGGGACTTCCACTGTGTAGATACGGCCATCAACGCACAAAGGTAGTGCATATTTGTCTGGTCTATCTTTCTTTCTTTCTTTCTTTCTTTCTTTCTTTCTTTCTTTCTTTCTTTATTTATTTATTTATTTATTTATTTATTTATTTATTTATTTATATAGCTTGTATGCCGCCCACTACCCAAAGGTCTCTGGACTGTTGACATATTTTTTTAAAAGGTGGATGATGAAAATCACTATGATGTGTTATAATGAGCTGGACCAAATAGGATTGTTGTGGCTCCAATATGGCATTTGTGCCAAAAATGGCATATCTCACCTCCATACGACCCCAAGCTGATGCTATTTAGCCTGCAGAATCCTGCACCAAAAAGGACCCATGTAGGTGAGGCCTGAGTGCCACCACACGAGTATCTCTCACCTCTGGGATTATGTGGAGTTGCTTATTTTGTTTGGGGATTAGTTTCAAATCTGTAAACCCAGGGTTTCTTTGAAATCTACTCTCACAAACGTGGAAATATTACCTCAGCTCTCAAACATTAAGGCTTTCAGCTGTGATGACAGGCTATCTTTAAGGCCTGTTTCTGCCCTAATGCTCACATGTCTTCGCTTTTGTAACTCCAGGTTTTAAAAAAGAATAATCCGGATGCAATTTCCTTAACCGAAAAGGTTATTGCTTCTATCACTAAAGTAATGCTGACAAAATAATACAGTAAAATAATATGACCTGGTGCTAAACGAAAGGGGAATGATCAGAGCTGTGGGCGAAAAAATGGCAAATGTAATGAGTTTGGAAGAGGTTCAGAGCCACTGATGTGGAACTGCTTGACACATTCCCATCTTCCTTCATGAAAAGTATATCCTCTGTTCATGCCAGAGATTTAACCAGTGGAGGCCCTAGCGTCAGACCATAGCCTTGTGAACATATTATGAACTAAATTCTAACCACCACCACTCCCCTCCTCCTCTTCCTCCTCCTCAACAGGCCATCTCCATGAGTTGAAGAGCATGTGCAGTGAAGACAGAGGGCTGCAGAAGAGGTTTGTAGCAGAAGCATAAATCTTTACAGAAAAGCATAAAGCTTTGTTTTGGATCCCAGAGATATTGGGAACACTCTCATTTCTGAGAAGTTTCGTCTCTTGAAATCGAGAATGATTGTGTTGTTCAGCATATAAATTCCAACATGTGTCACACTTCTGTTACCCTTATCTGTGGCATTGCCTGGCAATCCACTGCCTTGCCCTTACATGGCTCTACCTTTGACCCAGTCACTGATCAGGAATAGGATTTTAAGTCTGGAGAGAAACATTGCTAGACTACTAATTCTTGGTCTGTGAATTATGCCAGGAAATGGCAGTAGGACTCCTGCATCCTCAAGGGATCTGTTCCATGATCTACTATGAATGCCTTAAACCAAGCACAATATGTATTAGACATGGGCACGACTTGACGAAATTGTCGTTTCCGTTTTCGGATATCGTTTCTGTTACGTAACGGAAACGGTAACGACAATTAAGCTGTCAGAACTCGAACTCGAACTGAAAAAAGAAAAATTGGGTGTGATTTGTTGTTGTCGTTCCTGGCATCACGCGGCGATCGCGCGATGCCAAGCGGCACAGAAAAAAAGTTTTAAAAATAAAAAAACCCAATTCCCGGCCAAAAAAGCAGGCGAAAATATGCCTGCCTGAGGGTACCTACCAGAGGGGTGGTTCCTGGGGGGGTCCCCAGCCTTCCCCCCCTCCTGTACTGGGCTGCTGGTACCGGGCTGGGAGGGGACATCCTCGGCGTCTCCATTTGCCATGCGGTGCAGGGGGATCCAAAATGGCGTCTGCAATATTTTTTTTGAAATCGTGGTCCAAAAAACCACCAAAGCACCACAAAATCATGCGAAAATTAGCTATTTTAAATGCTTGAATTTTTACAGTAGCAGCAGTGGGTTTTTTATAGCAGTAAAAGGTCGCACTGATTTTATTTTATTTTATTTTTAGTTTTATTTTTTTACACATGCGCAATGATGGGCTGGCCAAGGGATGGGACCATGCAAATTTTTGGACCCATTCTACCAATCGCATGGCCAGGTTTTGACTGACACTTCTGGATGTGCAAGAGGGCATAAAAAGCCAAGGCACTCCCAGAAGAGTTGCAGTCCGGGCTTGGATGTGGGTGGGAGAGGGCTGTGTGTAGCTGGCTGCTGTGCTAGAGTAGTTTCGATTTTGCGGAGCCTTTAGATTTCAGTTAGGCAGGCAGGGAGGGAATTGATTATTTATTTATTTATTTATTTATTTGTTGCATTTATACCCCGCTTATCTACATAGTGTACTCTAAGCGGCTTACAAGGCTACCAAAGCCATAGAAATTACAATAAAGGCACAAGTAAAGCAAATAGTAATAGCAATAAAACAGAAGGTTAAAAAGCCTTATGGCACCTCAATCAATGTACAGTGGTAGATAAAAACAAATTGCGATGGCGGAAAAAAAAACACTCAGTTAAGGATCGCCGAAGGCCTCCCGGAAAAGATAGGTCTTTAACGCCTTCCGGAAGGCCAGCAGGGACTCTGCAGAGCGCACTTCACTGGGGATGGAATTCCAGAGGCTGGGGGCCACCACTGAGAACGCCCGGGTCCGAGTACTCGTCCTCCGGGCTTCACGAGGAGTGGCAACCCGAAGCAAGTGCGCTCACACCTGCCGAACGGGACGGGCCGAGGTTGATCTCTGAGCGATACGCTCTGCCAGGTAGTCCGGTCCCAAGCCATGGAGGGTTTTATAAACTAAAACCAAGACCTTGAATCTAATCCGGGCTGCAACGGGCAACCAGTTCAGGCGGGCCAGGACTGGGGTGATGTGGTCATAGCGATGCACACCAGCCACCAGCCTGGCCGCTGCATTCTGTACCCGCTGCAGATTCAATTGAATTTTTAGGAAATAATAATAATTCCTTTCATTCTCTGTCTGCTGTGGGGAATAGCAATGCAGTTTATTCTTTTTTATTCTCCTGCAGTTTGTTAGGATTTCTTTTCTGATAGTGCTTCAAAGGGGGGAGGTTTGAGTGGGAGGGGAGGTGTGGATTTATTTAAAAAATTTCATTTGCTTGGTGGCAAGCCAAGGTCCTTTCATACCCTGCCTGCAGCTCTGCTGTGGGTGCACTGCCCACTTTGTTTGCAAAAATTGCAATTGCTTTATTCGATGCAGTCTTGTGCAGCAAGTCAGTTTAAAGTGTTTTCCGCCTGCTCTGGGTCATTGCGGGACCCGCGCCTGCCGCCCGCGTGCCCGCGGGCCCGCGGGCCCGCCCCTCCCCCCTGCCGCTGCCACCGCCCGCCCATGCCCCCCGCCCCCCGCCTGCCACCTAGGGCACAAAAACACCTAGCGCCGGCGGGACGCCACTCGCTGGGACGTCAAATCAAGCGAAATCGCGGCAGCGGTAACGACAAACGACACGACAAAATGACAATTTTTAAATTTTTTTTGCGAAAAACGGAAACGACCCGAAACGGACCCATCCCGAAAAACGACAACTCGAAAAAAAAATTTCTGGTTGTGCCCATCTCTAATATGTATGTATGTCTGTCTGTCTGTCTGTCTGTCTGTCTGTCTGTCTGTCTGTCTGTCTGTCTGTCTGTATGTATGTATGTATTTCTATCTATCTATCTATCTATCTATCTATATCTATCTATCTATCTATTTATTTATTTAAAAAAACTATTCCAAACCCTTATTCTATAAAACTAGAACACATGCCTCCATGTATGGTGCAAGGTATAATCAGCACATAGATTGATGGCATTTGCACATTCAGGCTTTCGATGGCACTTGATGGTACAGAAGGACCCCTGTATCCACAGAATATGTACCCACCATTTCAGCACTGTACACAATCTACAAAGGGGTGGGCCTTGTGATCCTTGTCCCGCCTCCTTGTATGTTGGTTTGCTACTAGGGTAGTCTAAGAGTTAGATGGGTAGTATAGAAATCTAATAAATAAATAAATAGCAACAGCAGTACAAAACTGTTTCCACAGCTGTTTCACCCAGTCCAGCACTTGGTTTGGTCTTCCGGATTGGCAACTTGGAGAGCAGGAGTGTTCTTCTTGGTTGCACTGAAAGTATAAACAACAACTGTTATTTACAGTGATACTACAGATACACCAACAATTTCTTCCTGGACAATAATCTGTTGCATAGCTAAAGAACATGTTTTAGTTTACTGATTCGCTTGGTTTAAATGAATCATTAAAAGCACAAAAATCACTCTTCAAAAAAGTCTATTTGATCAGATCAAAACCAGCACTAGATGAAAAATGGAGCAAAAGGAGGAGGGGGCATATTTTTAAAGAAAAGGAATATTGTGAAGAATATCACATGTCAACAACATACTGAGATCATTTAAATTAGGCTTGAGAATGATAGCAGTTTTGTTTACTGTTTGACTCAGATTTGGTCTTTTTTGACCCAAACGATTGACAGGTTGCCTGAGGAGGACCTTAATGCCCAACTGATGAACAGCAGAATAATTCTAGTAAAACAGAATATTTTTATGAAGGAGTGATTGTTGTATCATGCCAGCTGTGTATCTAGACCAGAATCCAACATTTCTGTTCATATGCAGGCAGAGTTGGCTGTGGCATTCAAGAAGCAAGGCAGTCACTTCAGGAAGCAAAGCAGTGACATACTGAAAGGGCAGCAAATGGTTAATTACCTTTTTTATTACTGCATCTTCATTACATAATAGGGCTGTGGCTGTGCGGTACAGAGAAACCATCAACAAGCCTTTCAGTATTTCACAGGGGAAGTCCACTGCACTTGTTTTACACTGAATCAAGAAGGGGTGACTATGTAATAACCATTAACCAATTGACTATAAAGGGGGGGGGCATACTGTATTATTCTGGTACAGCCTGGACCAGCAATGTTCATGTGTCAAGTGGAAACAGGTATATTATCTCTTCCCTTGGTTGTCATGGAGGTTATGTAAAAAAATGGCTTGTGTTATTAGAATGGATACTGACGATTCTGTAATGGTACAGACCTGAATGCATCACGTTTCTCAACACATAACACATTGCCTAACACGGTGACATCTTATCAACAACTGTAACATAATATTGCTGTCTTGCAAAGGACACCGAGAGGAAGAGAACTCAGACCAAAACATCAGTTCTGGAACCGACTTTCTGCTTAGGTTTGAATGCAGGGCTCCTGACAGATGGGCAGGGTCACGGAAGGTTCATCCTATTCCCTTGGCATCAGCAGATGAAGATAAGCCTAGCTTTAAACAGGTCAATGGTTTTGGGCAGTTACATCAGCTCAGGTAATGATGCTCGATAAAAGTTTCATAAACAAGGGTCGATTCCACTAGAACTGGAGAGCAGATTTTTCCAAGGTAGTGGAGACAAAAGGAATCAGCCAACAGTTGTCTCAAGAAATGCAATGTCGCTAGGGGGCAAAATCAAAAATCCAGCCTTGCAAAGGGTGAATTCTCTATTCCCACATGACAAGCAATCCCATCCAGTTGCCAAGTTGCTTTGAAAACAAGAAGAGGGAATTGAATTTTCCAAGTGAACAGACTGTATGTTGATTTCTATGTAGCAACAAAATATATCACTTACAATAGAAATTGTGACAGTTTAAAAACAGCTCTTGCCCTTGAGGTATATATGGAACTCTATTTATATTACTGCAGTTATGTGTAGGCTTGGTTTCAAAAGACTGTATTGAAATATACATACATACATACATACATACATACATACATACATACATACATACATACATACATACATACATACATACATACATACACACTGTACATATGTTGTGGGTTTTGTGTTTTTAGTTTTTTATTGAATTTTGTCGGGTCGGGTTGGGTCCCCCTGCAGGGGGTTACTGTAACACATTTAGAAATGTAAACACTCATACCAAACATGTGAAAATAAGAAAGTTATCTTAAATATTATGTCTCACAGATAAAAGTGCATATGTATTTGGATTTTTATTTATTAATATTTTATAGCTTTCTTTTCAGGCAAGAAAAAAATGTAAGTGCAGGGCACCTTGATAAAGGCAGACTAGAATTAAAATGTAAAACTTCAGAATACCTATGAGTGCAACTGGACAGGGAGGGTGTCCATGTTGATTTGGGGCAATTTGAAGCTTTCTGTGGGAGCTAAAGCAGCTCTTGTACACACAGAATGTTTAATTATCCCTGGCAATTTTCATGGTAGAAGGCCATACCACACCCCAAATTGCTATAGTTTTCATTGGTATCGCAGATCATCCACCCTGCTTTAACAATGACCTATTTCATGATTCTTTTTTTTTTAAGGCATAGCGCTGAATTGATACAACTTGTCACACTTCCATTCTTATCTGACATAGAACTACATCAGAAAAGCACAATAAAAAGGTGTTAGAAAGAAGAGACAAGTGATGCTCCACTGAAAGAAATGCAACTGTTGTACAGGCATAACTTTCATCAATTTTTTAAAAAACTAGGACATGGGGGAAAAACATGCTTCATTGTGGAATTTCCCAGATGCTATACCAGGACTAATGTGCATCTTTAAAATGATGAAATAGCTAGTTTTACATAACACTCTACATCAGAGTAACTTGATGCAAAATAAACCCCCTGTTCGGCTTCAAGGTCATCTGATTCCACCCAGATGTCTTTTTAATTTGAAGAAAAGCAACCATGATAAATGTCTCCATCCCTGGCTACCATGTCCTGGTCTCATGTTTGCAAAACTTGAGAGAGAGACATTTTTCATCTCATAGTCTTGTGGAATTCCTAACTTTTCTTTAATACCGTTCTGGTATATTCCAACTTCTGAAACTACCACACAAATGCAGTAAAACAGCATAAAAAGAAGTACAATCTGCTAATGTCTCCATAAACTTCTAAAGCATAGTTTTACAGAGTGACGAAAATGTCATTATTCCAGAGGCCACTTTTTCTATTCTTTATTTTTATTTCGTTTTCCTTTCAATTAAAGCACTTCCTCAGTTTTGTTTCCTGCCTACTTCCTGCTACTTTTTTCTCTCCCAAATACTTGAAAACATCCCCAGAGTGTCTGCTTTACATCTCATCGTGAAAATAGATCAGGCAAACTCGATAAAAGCTGTGAAAGCAAAAAAAAAAAAAAAAAAGTTCTAAAATTCCATATATTAGGCGTCCGGAAGTCTGTCTTAGGTTCTATATGCATACAAGTTAAGAGAATTCATCCTGAAGCAAGCTTCTTTTGAATACAGAGTTTAAACACTCACGGGGAACAATCCAAATTGTGCGTTATTTTCAACGTCACAAGAATACTTTCAGCCTTTCTTAATCTAGGTGGAGCAAAGGTAGGGTATGCTACCATCGGCAACAGTATGAGTCAGAGCAGGCTGTGGGGAGAGAAATTGCATCAAGCCTGAGAGCATTAAGCAGCAGAACAAATGGGACCAAGATGGAACATCATGATTCCAAATACCAAACTCAACATATGAACAAAATGTGCCTTCCCTGCACCTCTGAGCCTGCCCTCACCTCACTCATTTATTTTATTTTATTAATGAAAAGATCCTTGTTCCTTCTATGCAGCCTAAGGATGAGGTTTCTCCCTGCCCCCTTGTGATGCAAGGATGTCTTTCATAATCGGAAGGGACCTCTGATCACTTCCAGATTTGAAAAAAGACCGCTCTTGGGGATGAATAGGTTTTAAGGGGCAGAAAATTGGCATTGTGGCTATGCTAAGAGAATAGGAAAATAATCAAAACAAAGTAGATCTGACCAAAGAAGTAGAGTTTCTAAGTCCACTGCTCTTGGTTTTGAGATATCCTTAGAATCTTCCTCTGGAAGGAGCTCATTTCCATATAAAGTGGAGCTACGTTCAGTTTTGCTATGTACTGTGCAAGAAGAAAGACTTTGATTTGGGTGGATCAAAGGCACATATAATTTTCTTTAAGTCTACACTGTTGCATCATTAGAAAATTCCTGCAGCACTCACAGTATAGTCAGTTAAGAGAACCACTTTACTCCCACACCATGGTCCAACAGGGATAAAATAACTGGGCCTGTAAATCCTTGGAGGAGAGATTCACCAAATAAAATGATCAACATATATAAGCAACTTCATACCATATATGTAAACATTCCAGCCCTATTCTAAACTTTGGAGATCTACTGTACAAAACTGGGTAGTTTTCGGAAGTACTAGCAGCATAATGCACTGGATTTGCATGTCCCCATTTGCTATGGGATCATACTACTTGCTATTAGAGATTGGGATGAATCAGAATATATAATTTTGATTTGGGATTTGTCAAAGTTTAGACATCACAAAAAATGAATTTGCAATGTTCTTCTTACCAACTGATAAATCAATTTGCGTAAATTCATTTTTTAAAACTTTAAAATTGTTTCTAAGATATCACATTCACATATTCTCAGAGAAGTTTCCCACGGCTCTCCTCTACAACCCCTGCAAGTATGAACCGCAGTCTTCACCAAACTTGGAAGAATTGTAGAAGAGAGTAATGGGAGGCTTCCCTGCAAATGTAGTATCCATAGGTGCCTGGGGGGGCACTGTCCCAGGGGGTCCTCTTTGGAGGTACACAACTAAGACATCTGGAACCCAACCCTCGCCAAATTTCCTGGGCTTAAGAACATAACATAAGAAGAGCCATGCTGGATCAGGCCAAAGGCCCATCTAGTCCAGCTTCCTGTATCTCACAGAGGCTCCACCAGATGCTTTTGGAAGCGCATGAGACTAGATATATGTCTCCTGATACCACTCCCCTGCATCTGGCCCTTGAAGTACCCTGGTTTTAAGCCTGGAGATTACACATCTCCATCATGGTTTGTAACCTGTGATGGACTTTTCCTCCAGGAATCTGTCCAATCCCCTTTTGAAGGCATCCAAGCCAGATGTCATCACCACATCCTGTGGCAGGGAGTTCCATAGACTAACAACGCACTGGGTGAAAAAATATTTTCTTTTGTCTGTTCTTACTCTCCCAGCCCTCAATTTGAGTGTATGTCCCCTAGTTCTGGTATTTTGAGAGAGGGAGAAGAGCTTTCCTATATCCACTTTACTCATGCCCTGCATTATTTTGTACGTCTCAATCATATCCCCCCTCAGGTGCCTTTTTTCCAGACTAAAGAGCCCCAAATGTTTTAGCCTTTCCTCATAAGGGAGGTGCCCCAGCCCAGTAATCATTTTGGTCGCTCTCTTCTGCACCTTTTCCAGTTCCACTATGTCTTTCTTGAGATGCGGTGACCAGAATTGTACACAATACTCCAGGTGGGGCCTTACTATTGTTTTGTATAATGGCATTATAATGTTGGCTGTTTTATTTTCAATCCCCTTTTTGATAATCCCTAGCATGGAATTGGCCTTCTTCACCGCTGCCACACATTGGGGAGACACCTTCATGGAGCTGTCCACCAACACACCAAGATCTCTTTCCTGATCTGTCACGGATAACTCAGAGCCCATGAGTTGATAGATAAAGTTTTGATTTTTCACCCCAATATGCATTACTTTACATTTGGCTACATTAAAATGCATTTGCCATTTCGTAGCCCATTGCCCCAGTTTGGGGAGATCCTTCTGGAGCACTTCACAATCTTCTCTGGTTTTTACCACATGGAAAAGTTTTGTGTCATCTGCAAACTTGGCCACCTCACTGTTTATCCCTGTCTCCAGGTCATTTATGAACAGATTGAAAAGCACCAGTCCCAGGAAAGAGCCCTGGGGCTCACCGCTTTTCACCTCTCTCCATTGTGAAAATTTCCCATTGACACCTACTCTTTGTTTCCTGGATCTCAACCAGTTCTCAATCCATAAGAGGACCTGCCCTCTTATCCCCTGACTGTGCAATTTTCTCAGCAGCCTCTGGTGAGGGACTGTGTCAAAGGCCTTTTGAAAATCCAGATAGACTATATCCACCGGTTCACCCAAATCTACATGCCTGCTGACCTTTTCAAAAAATTCTACAAGATTTGTCAGACAAGACTTACCCTTGCAGAAGCCATGCTGATTTTCTCTCAGCAAAGTTTGTTCTTCTATGTGTTTTAAGATTTTCTCTTGGATGAGGCTTTCCACCATCTTCCCTGGGACAGATGTAAGGCTAACTGGCCTGTAGTTTCCCGGGTCCCCCCTCCTTCCTTTTTTAAAAATTGGTGTGACATCTGCTATCCTCCAGTCCTTGTAAAGGAGAGACATGGGAAGCTTTCCTGCAAATTTTGTGACCTTAGATTCCTGGTGGTGGTGGTGTGGCAGGATATAACTGAGACATCCAGAAAACAAACTACACCAAACTTGAACTTAGAAATTAGAATAATAGATTTGGAAGTTCAAGGGCCATCCAGCCCAACCCCCTGCCATGCAGAAACCCTCATCACAGTACTCCCAACTAGACATGGGCACGACCAAAAAAAATGACGTTTCGGGTTTTTGTTTGTCAGAACAGGTCCGTTTCGGGTCGTTTCCGTTTGTCGCGAAATTTTTCAAAAATTTGTCGTTTCCGTTTGTCGTTTGTCATTTGTCATTTTCACCGTGATTTACTGCGATTTGACTTCCCAGAGCATAGGGGTGTCCTGCAGTCAGGGCCAGCGCTAGGTGTTTTTGCGCCCTAGGAGGCGGGCGGGGTGGGGGGCGGGTGGCCGGGGGAGGGGCGGGTGGGCAGTGGTGGCGGGGGGCCATGGGTGGGCAGCGGCCACGGGCGGGTGAGTGGGCGGGTGGCGGCGCGGGCAGACGGGCGAGTGGGCAGTTAGGATATAACTTAGGATAGAGGTTCTGTTCTTGGCTTGCACCCCAAATGTGTGTGTGTGCAAGCAAATTGAAGTTGGGAAAATAGAAAATAAATGGTACTATATAATATATATTTAAAATAAATCCACACCTCCCACTCCCAGTTGAACCTCCCCCTTTATCCAATATCAGAAAAAAATCCTCACAAAGTGCCAGAGAAGAAATAAAGAATAAACTGCTATTCCCTTCAGCAGGCAAAGCTGCAGGGAATGAAAAAAAAATTTCTACATTCAATTCCCTCCCTGCCTGCCTAACTTAAATCCGAAAGCCTCCAGCCTCCCTCCTCAATGTCGATCAGATCACACCAGCACCAGCAGCCAGCCCTCCTCCCTCAACCACATCCATACACCCGACTGCGATTTCTGGAAGGTGCCTCGGCTTTTTATGCCCTCCGAGACATCCAGAAGTGTCAGTCAAAAACCTGGCAATGCCATTGGTGGAATGGTTCAAAAAAATTGCATGGTCCCATTCCATGCCCAGCCCAAATGGGCAGGTCTAAAAAAAATAAAAAATAAAATAAAATAAAATAAAATCAATACAACGTTTTATTGCTATTAAAAAACCCACTGCTGCTACTATTAAAATTCAGGCATTTAAAATAAATAAATTTCACATGTTTCTGTGGTGATTTGGTGTGTTTTTTGACCACGATTTCAAAAGAAAAATTGGGGTCGCCATTTTGGATCCCCCCCACCGCATGGCATGGCGAGATGACGAGGATGACCCCCCCCAGCCTGGTGCAAGCAGCCCAGGACAGGAGAAGAGGGCGTAAAAGGCCAGGGACCCCCCAGAAACCACCCCTGTGGTAGGTGGCAAAGCGTCAGGCAGGCATATTTTCGCCTGCTTTTTTGGCTGGGAGTCGGAGTTTTTTTAAAAAAAACTTTTAAAAACTTTTTCTGTGCTTCGCATTGCACGATCGCTGCGATGCCACAAATGGAAACGAAAAACCTGACCAAATTTTTCTTTTTTCGGTTCGAGTTCGAGTTCTGACGGCTTAATTATCGTTACCGTTTCCGCTACGTAATGGAAATGATAACCGAAAACGGAAACGATAATTTCGCCGAGCCGTGCCCATGTCTACTCCCAACAGATGGCCATCCGTCTGCTTAAAAACCTCCAAATAAGGAGACTCCACCACTCTCCGAGGCAGCATATTCCACTGCTGAACAGCTCTGTCACGAAGTTCTTCCTAATGTTTAAACTGAATCTCTTTTCAACCTTGCTGTCATTATCATTATAATTACCAATTCCACCTCTTCCTTCTTCAATTGTGTGTCCTCAACCATATTTAACAATGCCATTTGTGGGGACATTTGCATCCCTTTCCCTAGTATTTCTTGTATTTCTTTAAAAACTAATGTCCATTCCATTTTCCTTATCTCACACATCCACCACATATGTAAAGTACTCTTAAGAAGAAGAAGCATCCTCAAAAAAGTGGATGCCATTCCATGAGGGTAGCCACACAGATTCCATTGCCTGCTAGGATTCCCAGTGAACCCTAATCTCCAATGAGCAAGATTTTCAGGTTGTTTTCTGAGAGCACTCCGCAGGTTGCACCAGAAATGCCACAAGTGGACATCTAACAGGGCAAGGCTTTCCAATTTTCTATCCCTACGGTGAAAATCCGGGAGGCAGTGCAAGATAGGAAGGCCTGGCGAGCTCTTGTCCATGGGGTCATGAAGAGTCGGACACGACTGAACAACAACAACAACAACAACAACAACAACAACAACAACAACAACAACAACAACGGTGAGAATACCATCACCTGCTGAATTGCAGCTTGTCACTTTACCAGCCAGAGACGTCTGACAGAAAAGATGTTAGCAATCATGCAAATTGATCGGACTTTACACATGCTTTTGGTGTATGGCATTCCTCTTTCAAATCTTCCATACAGATTGCAACATGGAAGCCCAAATCCTGAGGTTTCTTACTGCCTTGTCAATGAGAGTGACTGATGAGTATATTTATATATTTCCCTGGGGAAATATCACTCCTATGTGCACACATATTTATAGATAGTACTGTGCTTTCTATCAAAAAGTAAACATCTCCTGTTCTTTGACATTCTTTCTGCAGATTTATTTTTCCATTAATGACTCCACATTCTTCAGTGTGCATCTCTGCTGCTGACAGATAAAAGTCTTCTTCACTGTTCTTTTCTCTTAGCTCGACTTTTGCCTTGTTTCCAGCTTGTTACTTGCACTCTGGCAGAATATAGACACAAGAGGTTTCCCATAATCAGCTCAATAATTCCACTTCAAACCTAGTAATACTATCATGGCTGACAACTCATTATCCGGCAACCAGGGTAGGCTTCAGGTTGTGCCTATTAGCGGTTCTACGAACACTTCTCTTTCTTTCTTTCTTTCTTTCTTTCTTTCTTTCTTTCTTTCTTTCTTTCTTTCTTTCTTTCTTTCTTTCTTTCTTTCTTCCTTTCTTTCTTTCTCCCCCCCTCCCCTCGTCCACCCATTTCATTCATGGTCAAAGTCCTTGTGCCGAATTGTCCTCTTGTTTGTGAAATCAATAGTGGCACAGTTGTAATTGAGGGGCTGATTCTTCCCCCTGTCATTTATGCCAGCAGTTCAGAAAGGATAATGCTACTGAGCTGCGGGGACCTGTGGAGGTCTTCAGAATGACATGTCGCTGGATGGCAGGCAGAAAAGAGAGCAAGCCTCTACTGATGTGGCTTGCCTCTTCCAGTCGTTCATGTGTGAATGATTAGAGCTGACACCCAGACAGAACACCTCTCGTAAGAGAAACCGGCAGCCCTTTTGCCTCTCCCCAGAGGCAAAGAAGTATCGGCGGCCTCTTTTTCTGCAATTGAGGAAAAGTGGCACCGAATAATACATCAACTTGCTAGAGGTCACTGGCTGAGTCACAGAACCAAATGGGAACTGAACACTAGACCCCTGGGTTAGCCACAAGAACTGTTCTTATTGGCATTGCTGGAATTAGAGGAAAGAGCAACCTTGCCCTCTCGCAGTTCTGTTAATAGGCAATCCATTTAGGGCTGATGTTTATGTTTTCTTTCTGGAGGCATTTTTTTAATTGGCCGTGTTAAAGTTATTGGTCGGCCTACATCTCCTGCCAAGGGCTTCCTTTGAAGACACACTTCAGCACCGCCAAAGCACCATATTTGTATTTAGCACTCCAATGAAAGGCAAGATTAAAAGTTCAACTATAGACCTGCTTCCCTCAATACTAATTTCCGTGACGGGTCACAAATCACATATTTCTTTGTTGAGCGAAAGTAGACACTTTAGAATAAAATTAAGTAAGCAAACATGGTTCTCCTTCTGGCAGGTGTTCTAGGAATTTTTATACATTCCAGGCTGGGTTTTGGTCTCATTTTGGGAGAGAGTCAGCCTCGCTCATCTTGAGGAATGACCTGATTTAGGAGAGGCCAAGGGGAGTGCACCTCTGTTACTATTTCAGCAGTTTTCCATATATGTGGTTAAAGTGACTCCTGGACTATCTTGGAGTATTAGGGGGTTGGGGGCAACATTTTACAGTAGTTCAGCCCTTATCTACATAAGACCCTTGACCCATGAAACGGCCTTCTCAACTGCTGCGCCCAGACTCTGGAACTCCCTCCCACTAGAGGCCAGGACTGCTTCATCTCTGTTGTCCTTCCAGAAACAGGCAAAGACCTTTCTCTTCAGGCAAGCTTTCCCTGAATGATGGACTACCCTCTGTATTTTATATGAATCTATGGGTTCACATAGACTTTGTGTTTATGACTACTTGTAATCGTGTTGCTTTAATGTAATGTTGTCTACTAATGCTGTAAGATGTCCCTCAGTTCCTTGTTCTCAAATACTTGAACATGTCTTAATTGTACCGGACTGTATATTATCCCTCATTACTGTGAGCCACCTTGGGTTCTTTTCCAAGGAGAATGGTGGGGTAAAAATACCCTAAAATAAATAAAATATTAAATAAATAACAATAAATATCATGGTAATCTCACGATACTGGAACTGCTGGATAGTTCAGTGGCACAGGTCTCTGGGAGTTCAGTATAGCAGTGATGGTGAACCTTTTAGAGACCAAGTGCCCAAACTTCAATTCAAAACCAACTAATTTTTCACAATGTGCCAATACAGCAATTTAACCTGAATACAGGTGGCTGTGAAGGGCTGATGTCAGATGCCCACAGAAAGGGCTCCGAGTGCCACCCTTGGCACCCATGTTGTAGGTTCACCAACACTGATCTATAGGGTCCAGCTCTGGAGTTCAGATGCCATTATTATATTATTACACTGTATAGTTAGACTGATTACAATTTGAGCCTAACGCAAAAGTGTGTGGTGGTGGTGGTTCTATCAAGAAGCTTTAAGAAATTAAAGGGACCATCAGCAAGTCATGGAAACAGGACAAGTAAAAATTCCTCATAAATGAGGGGTGCTCTAAAAGTCAGGGGAAATTAACAGAGACACTTAGAAAATGACTGCTAGACTAGAGCAGGGAAAGAGAAGGACGCTGAAGCAAAAGTCTGGAAAAAAGTAAAGATGACTCTTGAATTGGATGTCAGGGTTAAAATGTCAAATGCAGTTGGGGATGTGCCACATGCAGGGGTAAGCGTGAGCTAGGGAGCTCTGTGGCAGTTCCAGTACGTTACGTTAATTGCAGCCCTGCCTTTATGAAGAGAAAACAAAGGCAGAGAGTTCATTACAGCCACTCAGAGCTCCGACGTTTCCTTCCTGCATTTGCCCCCTCTCAGCCCGAACCCCTTCAGATAAACAGTAAATCAATTTACCCAGCCTGTGCCAGAGGAAAGTTGCTGAGTAGGAAGGGATTTGACTTGGATGGGGGCGGTGTTTTGTCACATTAATGGCATGTTTATACTCTTCAGTCATGGTGAAAGTAAGGATAGTGTTGAGATGGAACGAAACTGTAATCACTGATGAGGCGTCACTGATGAGGATGTTAAGCATACACAACTCTTTGCAAATTGTGTGCTTCTCAAGTGCCACAAGCACATGTGTGGCATATCAACTCCAAGCTGAGCACTTATTATAAGCATTACAGTTTACATGACCAAAGAGGTGAATGTAACTGAGGTATAGCTTCCAAAAAAAAAAATGTAACTCTTCCCCATCATGTGTTCTTGAAGGCTTTCGCAACCGGGATCTGATAGTTGTTGTGAATACTTCGGGCTGTTTGGCCATGTTCAGAACACGCCCCAACAGCCCCAAAAAACTCACAACAGCAATCTTCCCAATCATGTTTTCCCAGGTGATAATTGTCATTGCGCTTTGAGGACATATGGAATAATTCCCATGCATCACACGATGGTGGTCAGTTTCCCTTTTCTTGTCAGGCAATTTCTTGGGAAATGATAAGCCAAGTGTGCTCCTGGTATCACTTCTTAAACTGAACATGTGGGCGCACTCTTGACAATCCATAATAGCTCTATCAATTCTGATTGCAAAGATGAGATATCCATAAGGCGTTAAAGGCCCAATTTTGTAGCACTATATACTGCAGTAAGATAAATGGATGAAAGGTGCTGAACTGGTGATGGTGGGGAATCTTCAGAGGAAAATAGGAGCTGATGTCAATAGATTGTGAGGGGAGATAATAGGAAATAAGGCTGTTTTTTTTTCCAAAGAAATGAAATCCCCACTGACTGCTCCCTTTCATTTTCTATTGGGGACTTTTGGGACCTAAGGCATTATTATATATACATTGAAAAGAACTGGATTGAGACACATTTATATTCCATTTCACACAGCTCTATGCTTCCATCCCCAAAGAGATGTTTTATTTGCTTCCAAACTCGTTCTTTAAAAAATCTGAATTCTGACCTTTATCTTGACTTTTGCATATACGTAAGGACCATCTCATTTCCTGCCTTGGCACAGAATCAATCAGCAACACCAGAGCCAAACTTTGGGATTGAGATAAGGCATGCAGACACGCATTTTCTGTGCCTTTTTCTGTGACTTTGGTTCTGTTTTTAAAACAAATATGATACTATCACAAATTTGCAAAAATAATGCGCTGCATTTTTAAAAAAAAAACAATCTCGTCCTAAGCCAACTTGAGTTTCAGTTTTGGAAGTAAGATTGGAATATATCTGTGAAGATTCTCAGTCATTCAGGTGAGTTTATTTGGAAGTTTAACCATGGCAACTGGACTTCTTTTTCTTGAGAGACTGAAATGTTTCACTGCTCACCCAAACAGCTTTGTCAGGCAGACTGACAAAGCTGTTTGGATGAGCAGCCAAACATTTCACTCTCTCAAGAAAAAGAAGTCCAGTTGCCATGACTCAACTTCCAGATAAGGAAGATTGGGGAATCAAAATCAAACAAACAAAGGGCGCTTTTACACGACCCCTAAGATCCACTGGCAACTTAAATTCGGACCAGAGATCTTGGGGGTTTGCTCCTCTTGCTGTGTTCCCACCTCTCCGCACTCCCTTGCTCCTGTCTGCGTGAGGGGAGGGAGGGAAAAAAGGGAGAAAAGAATGCAGGCTCACCTCCACTCTGCGGTCGGAGCTGCCCCGGGAAGCATTCCAGTCTCTTAAAGGGGCAGGGGGCAAAAAAAAAAAAACAGAAGGGAGGAGAGCCCGGCACTCACTGCTTTGCAATCAGCATCAGAAAGTTTTCACCTTCGGAGACCAGGTACTTGGAAAATGCACTGGGACGTGCTTAGGTGGGCGTGGTTGTACTTATTTTTTTTAAAAGTCCGGCGCTAGTGGGAAAACAATTTTAAGCTCCGCATCTGGAAGCCCTTTGCCTCGGATTTTAGGGGTCGTGTAAAAGCGCCCAAAGAAAAGGAGGGGAGAGACTTGTCTTGTTTTTACTTAAGCTATAAAAATGTTTACATTAGTGGCTAATCAATAAGTCTGTCTGTCTGTCTGTCTCTCTGTCTGTCTGTCTGTCTCTCTCTCTCTCTCTCTCTCTCTCTTTCTGTGTGTGTGTTAGTGTGTACCTGGGCATGTGTGTGTGATTATCATTAATGCAGAATTTCAGGCAAATGGAATAGCTTCATTGTAGACAGACATATAAGATTCTTTTCACTTGTTTTTCCAGCTAATAGTGTCTAGATTTTATGATGTGCCTCAGTGAAGAAAATGCAGTTGGGGTTGTTGTACCTCTGGAACCATTTCCATACTGTTAACTGCCTGGATTAGCTTTTGATGTTATGTAGCTTGATTATCGAGCTCTGCTGCAGTAAAATCAGATACCGCTGGGTGTGGTGGTCCAGTTTGATCGTTCAATAAATCACTTTGTCCAGAGTGGCCGTAACACTGTGAAACCCTGGCTGCTAATGGACAGAAGGTTAAAGCCTTCCTCTCACTGTGACAGAAAAACCCTTTAATAGCTGGGGTTGACATAAGACTGACACATTCTGCGCTTCCATGCTGAGCCCTTTGCACACTTATTTGCACACCCATCTTGATTTGCCTTGAGAACTATCTACAGCCAGAACCCCAGTTGGTAAAAAGAAACATCATTAATTATTCATCATCCATCTAAGGAATAACTGACAGGTTACAGGCATTTGGAGAATAATAGGAATCCACTATAAAAGGGAAGACAATGTGTTATGTTTTAACATTATGTGAGGCTAATCATAGCAAAAAGGAGAAAAAAAGAAATGTGCAAGAGTTTGCAGACAAGGGGGCCAGAATTACAGAAACAGCTGCCTTTTAAAAACGTGTGCACACATCTTTCATGTCGCAGAATCTTGTTAAGAACAAAGCTTTGGTAGAATTCAAAAATCAATTAGGTGTGTGTACTTCCAACAGGCATATCCTGCTTATTCTTGCATGATGTCATGCAGGGAAAAAAAGAGTGGCGAAGCATCCCTGTGTTTGGGAAATACTGCTGTGCACCCTGTGTTTGCTAGGTAGTCAGGTGTCATATTTTGTGCCCAGAGGGTGAGAAGTCAAGACCGCCAGAACTTAGCAGTTGTGGGAAGAAGAGGCAGGACATGAGAAATAGTAGTGAAAATGTGACTAGTAGGCATTGTTTGTTTGTTTGTTTGTTTGTTAGATTTTTATACCGCAGTGTCAATGTTTTGTGTGGTCATCATTATTTTCCAGCACTGCCTTAAACCTCTTGGGCACAGAGTTCACCAGAGCTTTGCAGGTTGCCTCCGGAGTCATCTTCCACTCCTCCATGATGACATCACAGCACTGGTGGATGTTAGAGATTAGACATGGGCATTTCATTTCGGAAGGGGTCCGGTTCTTATTTGGCACAAGCATAATAAAAAACAAATACCATCTGCTGCAGGTTATCCTTCAAGGAAAAATCGATTGGAAGTGTGGGCTGGGGCATAGATTTAAGCCAATGGTTTTAAGTGAATACAGCTTCTCTATGTAGAATAATAGCTTTGGATAAAAACAGATCATGCTATTGATCACCAACGTTCTATGAGGACATGAAAGAAGAAGAAGAAGAAGAAGAAGAAGAAGAAGAAGAAGAAGAAGAAGAAGAAGAAGAAGAAGAAGAAGAAGAAGAAGAAGAAGAAGAAGAAGAAGAAGAAGAAGAAGAAGAAGAAGAAGAAGAAGAAGAAGAAGAAGAAGACGACTTTCACGCATGCGCCGAGAGGGGTGAGTCGCCTCCGGACGAGCTCCCTGAGACGATAAGTATTTTATAACTTTAAATGGCTCAGTCATAAAGGAGAGAAGTTGAAACTTGTGGGAAAGGAAGGGGGAGTCCTCCCTCTAATCCCCTCCAGCCAGTGATTGATATCTCCCTCCGGTCTGGAGGTCTTTCGAGATCAGAGGGTCAAAGGAGAGGAGAGTCAAACGAAATGGCTGCTTTCACCAAACGCCAAGAAGACCTCTTGATAAGCAAAACTGTACAGGCAGTGAAGGAGGAGATTTCTAAAACAGTTCGAGCAGAGTTACGACGAGTGATCCAGGAGGACCTCACAGAATTAATTCAGCAAGAAAACAGGAAATTAAATGACAGCATAAAAAAACTGGTGGAAAATGTAAGCGATTTAAGTGTTGATGTCACAGCGCTTGAAAAAAGGGTTGATCAAACAGAACTGAGATTAAAGAAGATGGAGAATCGGGTTGTTCAAGCTGAGGACAGGCAACGTCGTAAAAGCGTCAGACTTGTTGGTTTATCGGAATTGATTAATGCTAAGGACATTATTCCTGAACTTTTATCTCTCTTGGCTGCTAACAATGTGGGAGTAATATCACAAAATGATATAGAAAGAGCTCATAGAGAACTTAGACCCAAACCTAAAGATTCTGCACGCCCGAGAGATGTTATAGTTGCACTGTGTAAGGAGAGACTGGCTGATCAGCTATTGAAAGAGACGAGAAAAAAAGGATCTTTAAATTATAAGGGGGCTACAATGAGATTCTTCCCGGACTTATCTCTGGAAACTTCAAGGAGAAGACAGGAAATGCGCCCGTATACAAGAGAACTGACTGCTGCCAACTGCAGATTTACATGGATTTACCCAGCTACAATATTGGTAATTAAAAACAATAAACAGTTTAAAGCAAGAAATCCAAGTGAGGCAGAACTGATGCTACAAAGCCTGGGGATTACTTCGCCAGAAAGATCCAAAGGAGAAGGAGATTTGCAAGGAGAACGAGAGCCTCGTGACGAAGAATAAATAACTGTTTGTGTAAACAGAGAATAGCAGAGTTAACTGTGAATGAGAGAAAAATAGTTTAAATGGGAATAGGATATGGTATAGGAATAGGGATATAGGACATAAAGATGTAAAAAGAATATTGTTACAGGACTTAATTCATATGAACTACAGGGATGAAAAGAATAAGATATGAAAAGTGTTAATAAGGGAGAAGGGAGGAGGGAGGTGAAGGGAGGGAGAACAGAAAGTACATGATGCCGGGGAGGGCTGCCATGGGTATGTTTCAAGGTAAAAGGGAGGTGGAGTAGATAAGGAGTACTGAATTAAGTGAGGGGAGAAGGAAGAAGTAAGTTATAGGTTGTGATAATTTTGTAAGGAGAACACATAAATAATGAAATGTTTAGGGAAAGAAAGGAGGCTGAGCAGTCATTACAAATGTGTTAAATATTGTCTACAGGGGCAAAAGGGGAGCGGCAACGGGAAGTCCAACCTTTGCATGGTGCTCAGAATGGGTAGTAAGCCCATGGAAGGGGTGGGGATGCAAAGCAGGGGGGTGGGGGGGCAAAGTAGGGCGGTAAGAAACAAGAAGCAAGCAAATAAAAGCGAATTAAGGTGGAATGGTAAGGCCAAAATAGGTGACGAGAAAGATCAATGGGAGGGGACATGAGATTCCTCTCATTAAATATTAATGGAATGTCTTCTCAGGCAAAACGAATGAAATTAGCACAGCTGTTAAATAAAGAAAAGGTGAAGGTTCTATTTCTACAGGAAACTCATATGGACAAAATAGAAAATAGAGTGTTATTCTCCCACCCAGCATGGCCTACTAAATGGCAGTTTCAATCAAATGGAACAAAAAAATCAAGAGGAGTTGGAATATTATTTAGAAATGACCTGGATGTCCAAGTGAAAGAAATAAGGATTGATACTCAAGGAAGATTTATAATGGTCAAATGTTTAATTTGGGGTCAAAAATATACTTTAGCTTCGATTTATGCTCCCAATAAAGGTCAAGTTAGATTCTTGAAAAAATCCTTAAGTAAAATTGAACAAGCCTCTGAGGGGTTGGTGATAGTGGCTGGAGATTTTAATTTGAATATACAGGAAAATAAGGAAACTCAACTGTATTGTAGATCTCATTTATGGAGTAATGTGGCTAGCTTAGAAGGTAAACAGGGGATCCAACGTTTTATTCAAACAGGCACAAAAAGTTTAGCGTAATAGACTTTATGCTGGTGAGGGAGGAACTTAAAGAAACAATCTCAAAATTTCAAGTGGGGGTATATTTCTATCAGATCATGCTCATTTGTTAATGCAATTAGATTCAAACCTTCCAAAAAGAATTGGAAATGGAGATTTGACCCAAGAATAATTTCTTCAGAAGTTAAGAAAAGGGAAATGGAAAATAAGATAAAAAGAGTATTTAGGGAAAATGATGTAGAAGAAATTAAGTCATCTCTTCTATGGGACGCCTCAAAATCGGTCATAAGGGGGTTGTGTCTAGAGGAAGAGAGGAGATATAAGAAGGAATTGAGTGAGAAAAAGATAAAGCTATGGAGGAACTATTAGAATTACAGAAAAAATTACAAAATAATTATTCAAAAAAGATAGAAAAGCAAATAAGGGAACAAAGAGGAAAATTAGATGAAATAAATAATTTACTTCTATGGAAGAAACAAGCCCTGGTTAAAAATGAATTTCAAAGGACGACAATTCAGGCAGGGAAAAGATTTATATCTTATTTAAAAATACAGAAAAGTAAAAACTTCATTAGGAGATTAAAAATAAAAAAGGGGAATGTAAATATAAAGAAGAGGAGAAAAAAAGAATTATAACTGAATATTTTAAGGAAGCGTTCCAAAAGAAAAGACAAGGTGAAGAAGATTTACAAGTCAGAAGTAAAATCTCTGAAATACAAAAGAAGAGGCTAAATGATAAGATTACAGTAGATGAAATTAAGGAGGTAATTGGAACATTAAAAATGGGGAAGGCTCCAGGCCTAGATGGTTTTACGACTCTGTTTTACCGGCAGTTTCAAGAGGGGTTAGGGGAAAGAATGGAGAAATTATTTAATGATATAATGCAAGGGAAAGGAATCCCAGAAACATGGAAGGAGACAGAAATTATCCCTATTAAAAAGCAAGGTAAAGCAGAAGAACAAGTAGCTTCATATAGACCAATCACATTGGCTAATCAAGATTACAAAATTTTTACAAAAATATTAGCTAAAAGATTAGAGGTTGCAATTCCAGATCTAACACAGGAGGATCAATATGGGTTTGTCAAGGGAAGATATATAGGTGATCCAATAAGAATAGTAATGAATATAATGGCAGATGCCAAAAGGAAACAAAGTAAAGTAACAATGGTAAAATTGGATATTAAACAAGCTTTTGACTCGGTAGGAAGAGAGTATTTACTAAAGTTATTAAAACAGATGGATATTATAGGTCCCTATGCAAATGCAGTAAAGGAAATTTATAAAGAAAACTTTGCAAGGGTAAGAATAAATGGATCATTAACAGAAAAGTTTAAAGTGGAAAGAGGTACAAAGCAGGGATGCCCTTTATCTCCCCATTATTTGCATTAGCGATGGAACCATTGGCCCAAAATTTGAGAGAATGTGCTCAAATAAAAGGATATAAAATAGGAAAAGAGGAAATAAAGTTAAACATGTTTGCGGATGACTTAATTTTAATATTGACTAACCCATTAGAAGCAGCAGGTCCCCTGTTTAATATATTAAAGAAATTTGAAAAAATATCAGGACTAGAAGTAAATTTACAAAAATCAGAAATTATGTTTCTAAACGTTCCTAGGAAGGAGCAAGATCAATTAAGATTGCAAATGAAAATGGGAAAGGGTGTTAAAAAATGATTTATTTAGGAGTGGTATTAAACAAAAATTGGGAAAAACTAGGTAAGGAAAATTATAACAAAACTTGGAGAAAGATCCAGAAAATAATAAAGGGCTGGAAAGATAAAAAAATGGGAATACTGTCAAAAATTAGGGCTTTGAAAATCTTTATAGTTTCAAAATTGTTATATTTATTTCAGGTTCTCCCAATATTACTTTCAGAAAAGATTTTAAAGAAATGGGACACATCATTAAGGAAATGGGCTCTTGGCAAGAAAAATCAAAGAATTAAACATAAAATCCTATATGCAATAAAAGAAGAAGGAGGATGGAGTATGCCCTCTTTGGAAAAGTATTATATAGCCTTCCAATTAAAATGGGCAATGAAGGTGGAGGAATACCCCACACCCAAATGGAAAAGAGTAGAAGATGCAATAAATAACTCAGCAGGTTACTTAGGGATATTTGATAGAGATAAAAGAATACTGAAAGAAGTTAAGGGACCAAGGCAAGTAACAATGGAAATTTTAATAAAAAGGACGAAAATAGGTGGAGTATCGAATTGGGGCCCTTTAGAACAGTTTAATAAAGAGGGGAAGATTTTGTCACAAAAAGATATAAAGAATCTAAAAGAGAAAGGATATTACAAAATCAAAGATATGCATGAATTAATGTCAACAGGAGGGGCAATAAATAAATTAAAAGGGATATTAGGGAATCAAAAATGGATGGTGGCAGAAAGTATGAAAAGGAAATATGATCAATGGTTCCTTTCTCTTAAGGGAAAAGAAGATAGACAATGGGAAGTGGTGTATAAGAAATATGAAGAAAAAAAGGTTGGAGCAGGAGAGATCTATAGATATTTGGTTAGATTGGGAAATCAGAATGAAAATTTAATTAAATATAATTGGGAGGGAGATATGGACTTAAATACAGAAAAGATTCAGGCTATATTATGGGGGATAAGAGAGGTAAAATTGGAAAAAATTAAGGATATGCAATTGAAGATATTGCATAAATGGTATTATACCCCACAGAAATTAAATAGAATAAATAATAATACATCACAAAATTGTTGGCATTGTAAAAAGAAAAAGGTACTTTTGTACATATGATATGGAACTGCGAGAAAATACAAACATATTGGAGGAAAGTAGAAAATTGGTTATCAGAAATTACAAAGAAAAGGATTGAGCTAAAAATAGACTATATTTTCTTAGGCCTAGTAGATAGAGAAAAACAATGGAGAAGCGTAAAAAGATTGTCTACTACGGAATAGCAGCAGCTATAATGGTACTAATGGGTGGATGGAAGGACCAAAAGAAATGGAAATATGATAAATGGAAAGATTATATACATGAATTTTTTCAAAATAATTGGATACAAAGTATGCAAGAAGAAAACATAGAAGGGAAACATAGAATTCTAAAGGAGTGGGAGAAATATATAAATTGGATAAAAGGGAAGCCTGAGAACGAGAAATGGGCTAGACTATTCCATCATGCCTTAATAATGTTCAACATGAAAGGATAGTGATTTCGGCTTGCTGGGGGGAGGGGGGTCAATGAGGAAGAGACTAAACGATGATGTAATGTTTTGGAAAATTGTAAAGATTGAAATATATGCTGTAACTTCCTCAATAAAAAAGCTTAAAAAAAAAAAAAAAAAAAAAAGAAGAAGAAGAAGAAGAAGAAGAAATGAACATTAGAGAAAGGAATGCAACAGTTGCTCAACTGAGGGGAGTTAATGTAACAGCACACCAACAACCCCCGCACCGCACGCAATAGTTCCTTTACATCGTATCAGGCAATCTCACATGCCAGGAAGCAAAGAAAGGCAATGTCAGCCACACTGGAGGAAAATAAATGACCTTCTGCCAAAGATGATTCCCAATGAAAAATAGCACGAGTCTCCTCCCTAAGCTTTACACCACATAGTCATATTTATTAAAATTCAATTTTAGCCATCCCAAATCCAATGCACATTCTGAGGTAAATAACCAATGTAGTAAAAAAAAAAAAAAAACCTTAAATTTGTAGCACATCATCTTCTCCCATCAGTTTACTCAGCCAAAGGTACTTGTCATAAATGAAGAGAATTAAATGTGTATTCTCCCTTTAAGCACAAAGGAAGTCATCCATCAGACCTGCTTGCCATCTCTTTCTTTGGCCTAAAAATAACTCTTCTCTGAGACTGTACTAATAGACTAGTCAGAAAGCTTTGCTTTAAAAAAATCACCATAGTCTAATATATCCTAATAGATATTGCCAACTATGGATTCCAAATTCTTTAGTCACTCCGACTTTATTCCAGTATTTTCTCAGATCTGAGTGTGGAAAGTTACTGTATATACTCAAATATAAGCCTAGTTTTTCAGCCCTAATTTTGGGCTGAAAAAAGGGCCCTTCGGCTTATATGCGGGTCAATACTTTTAGCCACTGAGACAAGTGCTTGGGTCGGTGTCTAAAAATCATTTTAAACATTGTGTGCCGCTTCTCATGACCCCCCTCTGCATCACAGGGGAGTGGTGCGCTATGTTTAATATGACTTTTAGCCACTGACCCAAGCACTTGCATCAGTGCCTAAAAGTCATTTTAAACATCACACACCACTCCCCCAGCTCACAAAGGAGGAGCTGCCAGGCCCTGCTGCATTTCACACCCTAGACTTGTACTCGAGTCAATAACTTTCCCCAGTTTTGGGGGGGTTAAGTTAGGGGCTTCAACTTATATTCGAGTCAACTTAAACTAATCAAATAATAATTAGTTTCTCTTTCTCAGCATTCTGTATAAATCAATTATTTGTTGTTATTTGTGGAAGCATCTGAAAAGTAAAAAATTGCAGTAACATAGTTAACTTCTGTATTTCTCTGTAATTTTTCTGTTACTCTAGAGTTTTTTTTGAAAATGTTAAGGACTAAGTAAATGATTTTAGAACACAAGCAAACATTGTGAAAACAAATCTAAAAACGCCATTTAAAAATAACACTTCAAAAATCTCAAAACTCTGATTAGAGATGGACACACAGACCGCTGAACTGGCAGCACCATGGTTGCTTTGCCCTGCTTCCTCCTGGCACTGCCTCTGAGTGGGTACCTGCCAAAGGAAGCAGAGCTAGGAAGTGCTGAACACCTGTTCAACCAAAGGACAAACCAGCTCAAACTGCTGGTTCAGGGGTCCATGCCCTGTCTCTAATTCTTACATGTTAAACCAATAAAGTAACCACTATATTACTCTTAATTAAACTGCATCCTTGTTACCCAAAACAGCAAGACATGAGTCGTAATGAAGTTATCTGCAGCTTACTTCCAAGCTTTGATTTAGAATCCATCAGGTCTTTCTTAATGATTTTTACAGATCTGAGTTTGATAACCAGTGCAGACAAAATATATAGGCATTAAGTGGCCCATGCAGTGTCAGATTAGTACTCCATTCTGGACTGACTGAGGTGTTCAAGTAATTTTAAAACACAACCCTAAATAGAGAGATTTCTTGTGTGCTGTCAAGTCAGAACTTAGAGAGTCTTAAGAGAGCTTCCAAGGTAAGTGACTTTACCAGTCCTTCCCCAACCCGCCAATGAACTTCGATAGCCAAGAGAGATCTGAGACCAGATATGCACTGAGTCCTAGTCCATCGCTCAATCTACTACAGCATGTGCATCCCATAATCATTAACAATGAAGGGAGAATATAGTCATGCAGAGAAGGCCAGCAATTGATTTGGTCTTCCAGAACACAGACAAACAGACCAATAAACACAAACAACAATTAGATGGTCATTTAACATGTATAAAATAAAAATAATAAATAAATAAAAACATGCAGGTAAAGTTGCTGTCCAATAGACTCTGAGAAGTGGCTTGATTTGATCACGGTTGGTAGTGGTGGTGATGGGGAGATTGCCCTGAACACAGCTGAAGGGTGCCTGCAGTAGTTGAATCTGAATGTTACTGTTGCTGGAATGAATGTCCATCACAGGTTACAAACCATGATAGAGATGTGTCATCTGCAGGCTTAAAACTGGGGTACTTCAAGGGCCAGATGCAGGGGGAGTGGTATCAGGAGACAGATATCTAGTCTCATGCGCTCCCAAACGCATCTGGTGGGGCCGCTGTGAGATACAGGAAGCTGGACTAGATGGGCCTTTGGCCTGATCCAGCATGACTCTTCTTATGTTCTTATGTTCTTAATGTAACCAAATAAGCCTTCTCCAGGAAAAAGCAGGTCCAGACCATTCATTAGGCAGAGTAAAATGTGCTACTTCAAGTAGCTGTGTGCCAGCTGACTATGAACTCTGCTCCTCCCACCTCCATTGGGCCCCCACCATTGCTGGGTCAGAAAAGGCAATCTCCTTGGGCACTCCACCTGCAATGGCTGGCTTGTAGAAGGTGGCAAGACTCTTCGGGCTGGATGGTCCTGTGAATGGCATAAATGGCTTTTCAGAGAACCCACCTGCCTTTCGCCTCACACCCAAAGCAGTAGCAGTGGGGCAGATTTACAATGTGGGTATTTGGGGAGCTGTGACGATGTTAGAGTAGCTCTACTCCTGATTCAAACTCCTGGTATAGAATGGAGCCCTATCTCCAACAAGTTGCATAATAATCCCGGGTAAATGAAATAAGGACTAAAGGTTACTAAGAATAAGGATACGTCTGGCAGGAAAAACAAATCAGTGGGCAACATGGTTTGTATCACCAGGAGGAAGAAAAGCATGCAGTGAATCAGTGGTGTGCTGTCAATTGCCAGCACCTGGGGCAAGGCACATTTTGCACCTGGCATGGCCATTTCCTGTGCCTGCTACACTACATCACTGCTACGGCTGCCCCAGTCCCTTTCTCACTCCCTGCATCCCATCACTGCCTGGTCCTCCTCCATAAATGTAAATGGATGATCCAGTGCCTTGGGTCCCAATCTGGTGCCACAGAACCGTGTGGTTCTGACACTGTGCAGTACTGGATCACCCATTCCCAGTCCCACAGCCTGCCCTGCTCCCTTTCCACTCCCCCCCATCATCTCCCTAGCTGGTTTTGCTCCTCCTCCTCCTCCTCCTCCATCACTGCAAATGGATGATTTGGCTCTAGAGCAGTGATGGCAAACCTTTTATAGACCGAGTGCCCAAATTGCGATTCAAAACCCACTAATTTCCCACAAAGTGCCAATACAGCCATTTAACCTGAATACAGGTGGCTCTGAAGGGTCGATGTCAGGTGCCCACAGAAAGGGCTCCAGGTGCCACCTTTGGCATCCGTGCCATAGGTTCGCCAACACTGCTGTAGAGTCACAGGACTCCAAATGAGCACTGCTCAGCACTGGGTCACCCATTTGCACTCCCCCTGTCACCTCCCTACCTAGACCTGCCACAGCCTTCTGTTTTTCTGCTTCTCCTCCTCCTCCGTTGCCACCTTGAGAGACAAGCTGAGCTTCCCTTGCAGAAGCAGGGCTTGCCATCTCTGTGCATGCATCCAGCTATTAGCTGGGTGGGAAGCCAGGCCTGCTCTGCATCATGATGGCAGCAGAGGCAGAGGACAACCAGGAGGCAGCAACAGGACTGGCTAAGGAGGCAACAAGCAGGTTGTTGGGGGGAGGGGGAGTGAATGAATGGTGTGACCCCTTAAATTTTTTTGCACCTAGTGCAACTGACCCATGACAACAACCCCCCACAGACATACACAAGCTATGCCACTAGAGATGGGCATGAATAAAAAAAAAGGCATTTCATTTGTCATTTGTTGTTTGGAGGGTCCGTTTCGGTTCATTTCCATTTTTCGCAAATTTTTGCAAAAAATTCATTTTCATTTTCGTTCGTTTTGTTACTATTTCGTTACCATTAATTTTGATTTTTTGTGATTTTTTTTAGCATTTTAAGCAATTCACTCATATTGCAGTGACGGAAACAAAATGCACAACAAAATTTCCGGTGTTTCTGTTCGTTTCGTTTCATTTTAGAGACAAAATTCGTTTGTCGTTTCGTTATGTAACAAAATTAAAGACTGAAAACGGAAATGAAAAATTGTTCGTTTTGTACCCATCTCTATATGCCACTGCAGTGAATGCATCAGATATGCTGGTTACTGCTAGAGTCTTGGTTAAGATATAAACAGTGATGATCAAACTGCAGAGGCAAAGCTTTGTCTGTTTGAAGCTTCTTACTTGCTTCCATTGCACTTTAAAAAAAAACTTTTCTCCCACTTCACTTTAGCCTGTACAGATATCATTATTCATGCAGTGGGGCTGTTAGCAAAAAAAAAAAAAAGAAAAGAAAGAAAAAGAAAAAGAAAAGAAAAGAAAAAAGAAAATTTCCTTGTTTATCTTATATATGAAGGAAATGGCAGGAAGGAAACGTAGATTTAATTGCTCTTTCTGACAGTGAGAAGTTGAACTAAGTCGTCTTTTGCTTCATAGGTATAATTTTCCATTGAGCAAAGTTAAATGTGTGGTGCAGATAGGAACAAGTTCTCCTGCTCGAATGGTTATGATTCTTATGAGTTGTAATTCATCAAATACTGCCACAGACTATTATCAAAGAAGGGTGAATTTTAGGTGTGTGTTTTTTAAAAGAACTTGTAAAAATACCAGTGACCCAGGTACATTGTTTGATCCAATAATGGCAGTGTAATTTATATTCATATGAATTCAGGGGGAAAGACTACTTGGACTGTCAAATACATCTTTTGTAGAATGTTTTCTCTGCAGTCACATAAATGGGGCTGCCATCACGATGTTCCATACAGAAGTTAATGCTAGAATTTTAAATGAATTAAACAGAGCCGCAACTACCAATGTTGGTGCCTGGGTCTCCCTGGCCCCATTTGTCAAGTGTAGGGTCACATGAGATCGGCAAAAGGAGGAAGAGAATAAAGGAATGGAGAGGAACATCTGGGGTTGCATGTATGACAGATATTTGGTTACACACTGAGCCCCCTCCCCCGTTTTCTGTTTTATTCTGCTCCAAGAGGAGCAGATGGATGTGGTTTACACATTTGTGTACCTGGGGCAAACAGATTTGTGTCCTTCCAGCATTAAATGCCAATGGGCAGGTTTGCTTCCAGAAGCAATATTTTGCTCCCTCTAGATT
Organism: Phrynocephalus forsythii; assembly: GCA_029282475.1. Lineage (NCBI taxonomy): Eukaryota > Metazoa > Chordata > Lepidosauria > Squamata > Agamidae > Phrynocephalus > Phrynocephalus forsythii. Next base: position 31,976,607 of record JAPFRF010000002.1, read on the forward strand.
TTAGCACTCTGGGTCAAAGCCCCAGTTCCCCTGTCATAGGCCATTACTTCACGTCCCGTTCATCCCTCCTTGCTGTCCCACTTGGGACAAAAAAAACTTACCTCACGTCCATAGCGTGACAGCAAAACCTTGTCTCGACCACACCCCCTGAACAGGGAACAGAGCATGACAAGCCGTACCTGCCCCTGGGGTGGGGAATTCTCTTGTCACGCTTTCTTCCCAGTTCCTGTTCCAAGACAAGGGACGTGAAGTAACAGCAATGGCTGTTTCCCCCTTTCACTCTAGGAATACTCCAACAACCAAGAAAGCCAACTGGAACTCCTGCGCCAGGCCAGGCTCGACTGCCCACCTGTCCCTGCAGGAGAAGGTGGCTCTTGAAGGGACAGGCGGAGAGCCACTGTGAGGCATAGGTCTGTCCTCCTCGGGTCCCTGAGGCGGGGCTGAGCTCTCCTTGCTTGCTTGCCTGCCAGCCCACAGACTGCTGAGTTCAGGGCGAGGGTGCCTCGGCCCACCACCCACGCTGCCGCTGCCGCCGCTGCCGCTCGCCCACAGCAAATGGTGACATTGCAGCCGCCTGGGCTTGCCCGGCTCCTCCTGAGACACAGCGGGATTCGAAATATTGAAAAATGGAAGCCCGACAATTAAAAAAGGCTAAACGAAGCCAGGGAAATCCAGTAGCTGTCACAAACAAGGACGTGAAGTAACAGTTGTCACGATACATGTAATCACACCTTTGGGTAAACAAAAACAGGGACTAAACAGGGACAAAACCACGTGACTGCGAACAACGCTGTTACAGAATGAACGTGGAACGAGGTAGGACGTGAAGTAACTGCCATAGTCACAGCTTTGGGGTTATATATGTGTGGGGCAAAGCATATTCCAGAAACATTATACTGTATTCCCATCCCTTATATTATCCATCAGATATAGAAACCAGAGATTGGTTGCTTTTTGCCAGGAATCCTGCCATAAGTGAGTCCTGGTGTACTTAGCAGTCTCAAAGAAAAGAAAGATAAAAGAAAAACAAGGGAAGAAAACAAAAATATATAGACATCCTGGATGAATAGATGAAGACAGAAATGGAATTTCAAGAAAGACAAATCTACAAAAGTAGTCTCCAAAACGAAGTGGCCAACATCAGAGACTCTGAGAGCCATTTAAACCCATCCCTGTACCCAAAACAGACCACACCGCCTATCCTGATTAATTCAGGTGTCACTGCAATTCACTTTCTCTCTCTCTCTCTCTCTCTCTCTCTCTCTCTCTCTCTCTCACACACACACACACACACACACACACACACACACACACACACACACACACACACACACACACAGAGAGAGAGAGAGAGAGAGAGAGAGAGAGAGAGAGAGCAGGGGGGAGGCAGAGAGGCAGAGAGAGATTGAGAGAGAGAGAGAGAGAGAGAGATGATTAGGGGACTGGATATGAAGCCCTATGAGGAAAGACTGAAAGACCTGAGCATAGTTAGCCTGGAGAGAAGAAGACTGAGGGGAGATATGATAGCATTCACCAAATACTTGAAAGGCTGACTTACATAGGAGGGGCAAGATCTGTCCTCAATCATTCCAGAGTGCAGGGCACTTAATAAAAGGCTCAAGTCACAGGAAGCCAGATTTTGGCTGAATATCAGCGTAAGCTTCCTCTTAGCAAGATGACAATGCAACCAATATACCGTAGAAGGTGACGAGGACCTGGACTCGGGAGGCATTCAAGAGAAAATTAGGCAGCTATCTGCCAAGTGCATTTTAACTTGAAAGTTTGCACTGAGCAGGGTTGGAGTTCATGATCTTACAGAGTTTCCAACTCAATTGTTTCTCTCAAAACAGCTATATCACGGGACCACAGTATATGAAAAAAGAACCCCTGGGATAAGGGGGAAAGGCCTGGTAAGGGGGGAGGGCCTGCCGGAAGCCTCAGAAATGACTTCCGGTTCGCAGGGAGGCCCTCTTGGGCCCTCCAAAAGACCCGGAAAGGCCCTCCCAGGCCCGTTCAGGGCAGCACCAGGCTGGGGGTAAGTACATGAGCCCCCAGCTAGGCCCCCCAGGCCCAACCTGACCTGAATCCGCATATTGCGGATTTTCAATTATCATGGGTCGGGTTGGGTTCCTAATCCCCGTGATAGGCGGGGGGTCACTGTATGAACAAAACATTTGGTACAACTAGTACAGTGGCTATTGGTTTCATTAGCTCCTATAGGTGCGCAGGGCTAGAAAACCCATTTCAGGCCTTCTTGGCCCCATTCTGTTTTAACTTCTGTTTGAATAGTGAAAGAAGGAGAGAGAAAGAAAGCAATACTAATTTGGTTTGCTTATTTATTGTTTTACTTTACAAAAAAGTAAAGTACTTGGTAACATCCGTTCTATGCTGAGGAATTAAAGAAGAGAGATATACAGTAGGATTGTGTGAATTATGTGTGTGGAAAGAAGCTGCACAGCAAATTAGATCAGAGGGTTTGTACTTTTCCTGGCCAGTGACAGGGTGCAGTAAGACACTCCCAATCACCTGTGGAAGTTGAGTCATGGCAAATGGACTTCTTTTCTTGAGATATTGAAATGTTTCACAGTTCATCCAAATAGCTTCATCAGTCTGAAAAAAGCTAGTTGTGAGTCCTCCATTTTATAGCTCAGTTTGAACTCTTGTCACCCTGGTCTGGAATAGGCTAATAAGATGAACAATGGCCCGAATAGGTTCATTTGGTAGACAACAGACCTCAAGAACCTTAAGTTGAACAATGGCCTAAAGTTGTTACGGGTTTTTCAGGCTGTTTGGCCATGTTCTGGAACTTTTTCTTTCTGATTTTTCGCCAGACTCTGTGGCTGGCATCCCCAGAGGGCAAGGAAGTCAGGGAACTAACCGTTCTGTCTGTGCTCTGGGGTATAAAGTGCTGAAACCCATAAAGTATGGGTCCTTAGCTATGGCTTTGGTGGTGAAGGCTTGAAGAATTTTTGATTTGTCTAGGTATTGTTGAAATCACAGCTTGATAACTGGCAGATAGACTCTGCCTGAGCCCCTCTCCTCTGCTGAGAGATGGGTTTTCATTTTCAATACTTACATGAATGGCTCCCCTGAACCCTCTCTCAAACTCTCTCAACTTTGAATGAGTGCCGTTGTCCTTGAAGTGGAGGTGTACTGCTGGTTCTGGTCCTGAGCTGTTGTCCCTCCTATGTTGGGCAGTCATTCTGTTTGCTGACTATTTAGTTTCTCCAATATAGAAACTCCCTCTACATTGGAGAAACTAAACAGCCATTAAACAGAAGTATGGCCCAACATAGGAGGGTAACAGCTCAGGACCAGAATCAGCAGTACAGTACACCTCCACTTGAAGGACAAACAGCACTCATTCAAGGATGAGGATGTACACATATTAGACAGAGAAGAGAGGTGGTTTGAGAGAGGAGTCAGGGAAGCCATTCATGTGAGCATGAGGTGGGGGGAGGCCTCAGGCACAGTCTATCTGCCACTTATCAGGCTGTGGTTTCAACAATACCAAGACAAATCAAAAATACTTCACGCCTTCACCTCCAAGGCCATAGCTAACGACCCATACTTTATGGGTTTCAGCACTTTAGGCCATTGTTCACCTTAAGGCTATTGAGACTGTTGTCTGCCTAAGAAGCCTATTCAGGCCATTGTGCATCTTATCAGCCTGTTTCAGACCAGGGTGACAAGAGGTCAAAGTTAACTATAAAATGCAGGACTTGCACCTAGCTTTCTTCTGACTGACAAAGCTATTTGGATGAGCAGCAAAATGTTTCAATCTCTCAAGAAAAAGAAGTCCAGTTGCCATGACTCAACTTCCAGATATACTCACCTGGATGACTGAGAATCCTCAATTACCATGAGGCAAGTCAGCCATCTGAATAGGTCACACAGGTTTGCTATGGCAGTCTTGGGGTTAAGACTAAGTGTCAGAGAAGAATAAGATTGGCAGCTGAACCGCCAATAAAACCCCAGAGTTCTGCACACTCCAACCTCTGAAACTCTCTCGGGAGAGCTCAGAAGAAGGTCACCACAGACTGTCTATCCAGCTGCAGCAGCTTGAGGCAGCCCCTTCACATTTAGGCAGGATGACCTGCTGATCCAGGAAGGTACAAATACCTGCATAGGTCTGCAGATTAATCAATTCAGGTCACTTTCAAAACAGCTTGGAGCAGTGCTGCGGGGAAGCCAAATGCTAATTTAGCCTTTGCTTCTTGTTCATCCACTGTGAGACATGAACCTGGCTGTGTAGTGTAGTGCTTTTCTTCAGGGAATTCTCTTGTATCTCTGCTCCCCCTCCTTTCTCTTTATTCCTATCCTAAAATGCCAAAAGAAAGTCCTCATAAATACAGTCACCAACATCACACATGCTGTAGGATTCTTGCGTATACAGACATCTTAATTTTGAATAGCACCTGAAAAGACTCATGGGAAGGTTCAGCGTGACATTTCCATAAGGCTGCTTGGCCTGAGGATACTGGCTGAAGTATTGGGCAATTGCTGGGTTTCTTCCAGTCTCCAGACAGAGAGATAAATCTCATGCCAGACTGCGCTGAAAGAGGGGGAATTTTCTGCTTTTGTGTATGAGGTGCCGTTAAGCCTGTGGGCACCACTCTCTGCTTGTTCTGACTCACCGGCTCAATATGAAAAAAAAATTGTAACAAACAATTTTGGCATTTAGATCATAATTACCCAATTGCTTAAGCTTGGGTCATGTAAAGAGGACCAGTGCAAGAAGAGGTGTGAGGGATGCATGGGTCTGAGCACTCAGCAGCTTCACTAAGCTCAACTTCCATTACCACCCTGGTTCTGCCCTGGAATGGGAAGCTGGAGGTGGCATACAAACTCTAAATTTTGCTGTCCTGGGTCAAAGATCCAGTTGCACAGCCTTAATTACTGCCCTGGTATGAAGTTATTTTTATGAGTGTTGTGGTTGCGCAGCACTGGCTCATCAAAAAGCCAGGAGCAAGAGGAACAAATGGGGGAACATGGGCTTCCTTTGGCAAATGCTGGATTGCCCATAAGTGCACATGTCTGAGACTGTGGTGTTATTCCTTGATTTTTTAAACAATACCAAAACAACAACAAATAAATGAAATACACTGAAATCAACTTTGAAAACTAAACAAAACTACAATTAACATCCCTGTGTGCACACACACACTCACACACTTTGGAGTAGTCAACATATTATATTTAAAGTTACATTTCATATCACCCCATTTCTCTGCAGAAATATACTGATTCTTCTCTAGGTATATACCTGTGTGTCTGAAATTCATATACCAGAAATACATTTCATATACCCTTGTAATCATTGCATTTCAATATTCATTATCTAACTTTGGTTTCAAAAGTTAATTTATTATTAGACATGGGCACGACCAGAAAAAATGATGTTTTGAGTTTTCGTTTGTCGGAAGGGGTCCGTTTCAGGTCATTTCCGTTTGTCGCGAAATTTTTCAAAAATTTGTCATTTCGTCTGTCGTTTGTTGTTTCCACCGCGATTTAGCGCGATTTGACTTCCCAGAGCATAGGGGCGTCCCGCAATCAGGGCCGGCACTAGGTGTTTTTGCGCCCTAGGCGGTGGGCGGGGGGCGGGTGGCAGGGGGGAGGGGGGCGGGCGGCAGTGGCAGGGGGCCATGGGCGGGCGGCGGCCACGGGCGGGTGAGTGGGCGGGCGGCGGAACGGGCCGCAGGCAGGTGGCGGTGCGGGCGGACAGGCGAGTGGGCAGTTAGGATATCACTTAGGATAGAGGTTCTGTTCTTGGCTTGCACCCCAAATGTGTGTGTGTGCAAGCAAACTGAAGTTGGGAAAATAGAAAATAAATGGTAGTATATAATATATTTCTAAAATAAATCCACACCTCCCACTCCCAGTCGAACCTCCCCCTTTATCCTATATCAGAAAAAAATCCTCACAAACTGCCAGAGAAGAAATAAGGAATAAACTGCTATTCCCTTCAGCAGGCAAAGCTGCAGGGAATCAAAGAAATTATTTTCTAAATTCAATTCCCTCCCTGCCTGCCTAACTTAAATCCTAAAGCCTCCAGCCTCCCTCCTCAATCTCGATCGGATCACATCAGCACCAGCAGCCAGCCCTCCTCCCTCAACCACATCCATACACCCAACTGCGATTTCTGGAAGGTGCCTCGGCTTTTTATGCCCTCCGAGACATCCAGAAGTGTCAGTCAAAACCCTGGCAATGCCATTGGTGGAATGGTTCAAAAAAATTGCATGGTCCCATCCCATGCCCAGCCCAAATGGGCAGGTCTAAAAAAATAAAAAATAAAATAAAATAAAATAAAATCAATACGACATTTTATTACTGTAAAAAACCCACTGCTGCTACTATTAAAATTCAGGCATTTAAAATAAACAAATTCCACATGTTTCTGTGGTGATTTGGTGTGTTTTTTGACCATGATTTCAAAAGAAAAATTGTGGTCACCATTTTGGATCCCCCCCACCGCATGGCATGGCGAGACGACAAGGATGACCCCCCCCCAAGCCTGGTGCAAGCAGCCCAGGACAGGAGAAGAGGGGGGGAAGGCCGGGGACCCCCCAGAAACCACCCCTCTGGTAGGTGGCAAAGCCTCAGGCAAGCATATTTTCGCCTGCTTTTTTGGGCGGGAGTCGGGTTTTTTAAAAAAAAAACTTTTAAAAACTTTTTTGTGCTTCGCATTGCGTGATCGCTGCGATGCCACAAACGGAAATGAAAAACCCGACCAAATTTTTCTTTTTTCGGTTCGAGTTCGAGTTCTGACGGCTTAATTATCGTTACCGTTTCTGTTACGTAACGGAAACGATAACTGAAAATGGAAACGACAATTTCGCTGAGTCGTGCCCATGTCTATTTATTATTAATGGCCATATTCCACACTTAGTTGTACCTTTTTTCCATATTACCTTAGATATTCTATTTCCAATTCTTCTCAAATATCAGCCTTGCCACAGTAGTAATTAATTCCTCTTCCTCTTTCTTTCATTGATTCCTGTTAGTCAAATTCAACCAAGCAACTATTGGAGACATTTCTACATTAATGCCCATTATTCCTGAAATCTCCTTAAATATCATTGACCATTCCTTCTTTCTGGTTTCTCAAGTCCACCACACATGTAAGTAAGTACCTCTTCCTTTTCCACTTGCACAAAATGGTACATTTTTATCTAACATACTCACTGGTCTTAGGTACCATCTCTTCCTTAATTACTGCTCTGGTATGAAGTTTATTTCTCTGCATGTTGTGGTTGCACAGCAGTGGCTCATTCACAAGCCAAGAGCAAGGGGAACAAATTGGGGAAGACAGGATTTTTTAGGCAAACACTGGGTGCCCCCAAGTGTATGTGTTTATGATGTGTAATTTAGAGAAAAGCAAGGAGTGAAGTAGAAGTCAAGGTTTTCAGGCAGCAGTAGCCCAGGGTTTTTTTTGGGGGGGGGGTGAGTGGCGGGACTCAACCTATGACATTGAGGAACCTCCCATAAACCCCAAAGCAGTGCAGCATCTGGAAGAGCTCACCTCATGTCATGTATAGCATAAGTACAGCCATGCGTGAACCATACTGGGAATGCCATCAATTGTGGTAGATGCTGGGTGCATCACTGCTGCCAGTTTCCCCCCTTGCCTCTAGTTTTTCATATGACCTGGTTGCACAAGCATTACACAGCTCCAGAGACTATTTCCCTGGAATTGTTCCTCATGGCTATTTCTAGAATCAGCTGATCCAGGAACAATTCCCAACCTTTGCTTCATTTAATAACAAGGTCAGAACTCGTCTATTACGCCAGGGTCGACTGAGATATATGTCTTGATAGATACGAAGGTGAAACCACATAGAGCCACGTATTTTTATAAAATTTGCATGGCTACAAGTCACCTGGTAATATTCGTCTTGATTTTGACCTTTCTTGATCAAAATGTTAATAATCATTGATAAGTAGAGTGGAGCCAAAGAAAAAGATTCACAGTTCTCATAATGTTCAGGCATTGGTTTTTGGGTTTCCTGAGCATATGGCCAGATTATCTCCTTCCCTCCTTCATTCTTAAGTGAACTCTCTTTGTTTTGTATTTGAGAAAATTTGCACAGTTGTGCTCGAACAGCAAAAATCTTGCACATGCCAAGAGATGGCAGATTCTGCAATATTATATGCACACTCACACACAGTCTAGTTTGGGAGGAGAGCAGAATTCACTTTAGCCTTTAGGGTTAATTATGATTCAGCAACTCAGGAGAAGAAAGAAGAGACTGGAAGGGAGGTGTGATCCACTGGTATTCACATATGCTTTTCCATTCTACCATTTAAAATATTTTATTGCCTGCTCCCTTTCACTGGACCTCACTGGTGCCATTCAAGCCCTAAAGTGCTTTTCTTTGGAATAAGGTGCAATAAATCATCTAGTGCTATGCTAAATTCCTTTGACAAGCACAGAGGGCAGAGACAGAGCTTCACATGGGAAGTGTGAGTGGGTTACCACCACAATGTCTCTGGTAGGCCCTCTGCCCCCCCCTCTCTCACACACACACACACACATCCCTGAAAAGTGGGGTAGAGCAGCTGCTTAGGACTCTCGGGAAGGTTGGGAGGAGTGAAGTCCTGGTGTTTCTAGGAAGCAGAGAGATGTGGAATATAAGGTGGGTTGAGAAGGTTAAAGGAATGGGGTGAATGCTCAGGAGCCTTCTCAGAGTCTGGGACTCCCAACAAGGGTTTGGCCAAGGATGAGGAGACTGGGGGTTTGCAGCAGAACAGCCCTTCCTCTGCCTCGCTGAGGTGGTGCCTGGCATCAGTATGCCAACGGCTAGTGAGCCAAAGTCAAACAAAGAGGGATGTCCATCACCTCAGACTCACCAGCTCCATGGTGCCTCAGATGACCACCACCACCACCACCACCACCACCAAGCAATGGGCTGGTGGCGCAAATGTCAGTGCAAGAGGAGGAGGAATCTTACTGCAGAACAGGGGGACTGACAGCGCTTTTATAACCATCTTCACCAGCCCTCATCAAAAGGCACCCAGTCCAGACCTGGACTGGGGGTGTTTATTACCAAGACTTCACTGGCCTTCATGACAGGAACCAAGGCTGGTAACCAAAGTGGATTTACCCAAAGGACTAGTGCAGACACCTCAGTCCCTTGGTGTGCAGGAGGGTAGGCAATGGGGAACTGCTGGGGGAAACACCTATCTCAATGAAAAGCAATCTCACCAGCTACCCAGAACCCAATGGAATTGCTGGTTGAAGACACCAAGGCCACTGGTTCTGCCAGTGGAGGTAAATGAGTTCTCTGCAGCCATGTTCATGACAGAGAAAAGCATGAATCAGGTGAGAATTATCTTGCCTTCAAATAAGTTTCCTCATCCTTCCTACTGAACAGCAGCTCTTTAAAAGGACACTTATCTTGCATATGAACTTTTTTTTAAAAAAGAACTTTTCTTATTTTCCAGCAAGGACAGAAAATGTGTCGCATTACTTAAGCAGCCAGACAATTTTCTCAGAAAGATATCTCTCAAGCGACCGCGTCTAATAACCTCTGCACACTCTGTGGTGAAAAAATGTGTAGTTTTATTCTGAAATTCTAAAATTAAAGTCTGAACTCTTTCTAAAAGGACAGGTGCATTCATAGGATAAACAGTCAGGAAGAAGAAGCTCATTTGATGGCACTGGGCTGTGCTCCAGCTGAGAAATGAAAGCAAGAACCAAGGGATTAAAAGGCCTGAGTTTCTGCCACAGCATTTTATAACTTTTCAAGAGACATTATGAATGGCTCAAAATCAAACCAAGTGGATGATGGAAGGCTGCTGAAGTTCCACCAGCCAGAAAGAAAGAAAGAAAGAAAGAAAGAAAGAAAGAAAGAAAGAAAGAAAGAAAGAAAGAAAGAAAGAAAGAAAGAAACTTAATATTGCAAAGAGATATTAGTAAGCAATTTTACCTGATTGCAGTGCATGGGTTATTAATGGGAACTGATTGAACTTCAGTGAAAATCCTAATTTGCCATATTTAATTGTTACCTGATTAATCCGCCTGTGCAATCTACAAACCTTTAATAGTTTAAGATAAAATCCTTTTCTTAGAGCAGCTTGGTCGACCTCCTTGTGTTCCTTTATTCGAAGAGAGGTGGGATATAAATAGAATAAACAAGTCCATAATAAATACTGTTTTATAACTGTGTGAACCAAAGGATCTGTGGACCAATATAAAGCTTTAGGTATTGTTCCATTCTGTTTCTAAGCATAAATTGGAATTGCTTTAAGTGCTGGATTTTGCTATTGCTTCTTCAATACCAGTCCTTTTCAATAGACTTACCATCTTTTGTTCCTTGAAAAAACGAAAAAACAAAAAAACAGAGAGTCAAAATAACCATGTCATCAAATAGTTCCCTTGTAGTGTTGTTGTTTTTGTTGTTGTTCTCCAATGTATTTTCAAACCTGTCCTGATTTACTTGAAAGAAAGAAAGAAAGAAAGAAAGAAAGAAAGAAAGAAAGAAAGAAAGAAAGAAAGAAAGAAAGAAAGAAAGAAAGAAAGAAAGAAAATTTCAGCAAAGTATGAGTGGCCCTCAAATGTCTCATGGTTGTTTTAATTGAATAAAATGCATGTTCACTTTATTAGTTTGTTGCCTACTTTTTGTGGTGGTAGAATGACTCCAGAATTGCCCCTTAGTTGCTTCATATTTAGTTTTCTAAGGGCCTTTTTACACGACCCCTAAGATCCGCTGGCCACTTAAATTCGGACCAGAGATCTTAGGGGTTCCTCGCTCTTCCTCTGTCCCCACCCCCCACCATCAAAGACCAGGTACAAGAAAACTGCTGTTTGGTCGCGCTAAAGTGGGCGGGGTCGCACTTAATTGTCTGCAAAGTCCGGAGCTGGTGGGTAAACATTTTAAAGGTCTGGACCTTGCAGCCATTTGCGGCGGAGCTTAGGGGTCGTGTATAAATGCCCTAAGACATGCCCTTAATAGAATACAAAATGGGGCCCGTAGCCATTTGCCATAAGATGCTCTCTTCCTGTACCATTTAGCACAGCACCCAAATGGAGGAGGTGATTGATGCAACTAAATTATAGGTCTTCCCCACCCACAGCCCCACTGATTTTTAAAAAATAAACAAAAATTTTCAAGTACAGTACAGACCAGAGGAGTCCACAGAAAGACAATGTATGATGTAAAAGGTTAGAGCTGGGGGAAGTAATAAGAACCTGACATCCCCTTTGTACCATCAGTAAAAAGTACAGGCTAGACTTTTCATTATTCCTTGTTAGTCATTGTGTAAAACCGCTTCACAGAACCATGCTAAGTAGCTTGCCATTCCCTGACTCGGGAACTGAGGGGGAATGAGATGTTTTCCCTGATCTTTTTTATTTGCCTTACGTTCAGAGCAACAGATAAACCTGCATGAACACTGGAAGGAAAGCCCTGTAAGTGCTCTTGAGACCAGTGACCTTTGCTGGAGTTCTTTGCTAGCCATGGAAATAACATCCCCCCACCCTCGTTGCTGATGTACTTGACATTTGATGCCTCTTTCAATTTCTTAGGTACACAGCATGGTGTAGTGGGTTGAGTGATGGACTAGAACTCTGGAGAACAGGGTTCAAATCCCTACTTGGTCATGGAAACTCTCTGTAGGAGTGTGGAACTAGTCAAACCTCTCCTTAAATATCTCACTTACCTTGAAAGCCCTGTTGGGGTCATTATAGGTCACCTCCAACGTGATGGCAAATAAGTACTTCGTCCTTTGACAATAGACATTGCAAGATACGGCTAATGAGCAGCCATGAAGCTATTAGAGTTGATGCCCTGAAATCCTCCATCTCCCACCTATTGAGGACTGAATGCAGTGGCAACCCACTCTGCAGAACATTGCCAGCCTTACTACTGGACAGCTGTTGGACAGCCCAGATGTTCTCACAAAGCTGCTCCTGTTGATGGACCGAGCAGTATGTGCCAAACAAATTGTCTTTGGGCTCACTGCACAAGACTGCTGAGTCTAGTGGGGAGGATGCTGTAGCATGACTCTGCTCTCAGTCTAGTAAGCTTCTGTATGTGGAATGGAGGGGGGGGGGGCATTTTGCCCTTTACCATATTCAGGAGTTCCAAACCCTGAGACAATTAGAATCATGAAAGGGTGAGTGGCATTAAGAGTGCTAATACTATTCCCTTCCCCATTGCTTCCACACTTGGACTGCCCACACCATTTTATAATCCTGCTCCTTCCTGTAATTCTGGCTCCACAGCAGATGACAGTAAATTCTGTTACCTACATTTTCCAGACAGCATCTTTCTTTGTACCCCCAGACCTGAAGTAGACAACACAATTAAATGGAGTTTAACATGGCCCACAACTTTATTCAATAACTTCAAATAAAATAGGGGGGTGTCATAGTGCAAGGCTCCTTTATTTTATTTTATTTTATTTTATTTTATTTTATTTTATTTTATTCTTTTGTTGTTTTAAAAGTCCCCAGCGGAGGCTTTTTGAGGTGCTGGCTTGGGGCCAGTGCCTCTACAGGCCTATCTTCCCTGCCAGGACCAGGAGGACTGTGGTGGCCGCCGGCGAGGACAAGGTGGCGGGGTAACGAAAAACAAAGCAAACAAAACGGAAATTTCCATTTTGTTTCATTTCGTTTTTTTATGGGTTGGTTCATTATTCGTTTCATTAGCTAACAAAATGAATAACGAATAACAAAACAAATTAAAAAGTTCATTTTGTGTCCATCTCTATCAGTCATTCAAATTAATATTAGATGCCACAGGATTGGTAGAGAAAATGGAGCATCTCACATTGGCTAATACTGCCATCCGAAAATGGAGTAGCTTATTGTTGGCCCTCTCTCAAGTGCTGTCTGAAGAGTTCAGCTTGTCTTCCTCAACCTGACACCTTTCAGATGCATAAAAATACAGCTGTGGTAAAGTAAACTACAATTAGACTAGGCCCACTTAAACAGATGGGACTCATAGAGGAGTTGATTTGCCAAATCCCAACAGATTCAACGGGCTTTCAACAGGATTTATTTATTTATTATTTATTTTAATATTTATATACCACCCGTCTTCCGAAGGAACTTCAACCTTTCCCAAATAACTTCTAATCTCTCTCTCAAATGAAAGGTTATAATCATAATAATGTTAAATGCAAGAATTATTCTTTGAAATAGAATACTTCTATTACAGTAACTGATGTGTAAGCTTTGTGTACTGCACCTTCTGATTATAGACAAGACAGGTAAGATGCATGACAAAGTTTCAGCCATGCAGGCATGCTGTTACTCTGTCCATCAACAGTATTACTCTACTACAGTGTCCATCTATATTAAAAAGAAAAAGAAAGAAACCATTTATGTCCATGTAATTCATGCGGCCTGTGCCACCATTCTGCTGTAAATTATTACTTTCAGTCTTTATCATTCTTTAAAGTTCTCCAGCTAGCTACTGTAAAATACTAATGCAAAAGAACTTGATGCATCTTGATATATCTTAATAAAAGAGCAACTTTATGCCAAAGCTCTCTCGTGGATAAAATATTCACTTCATTCATACACAAGGGTGCAGACAATCTAGGTGCTTCAAAACGGCATGAGGAAGACTAACTTCCTTAAAAGAATCAACAAAAATTCTTTTCTATCATTTTCTATCCCAAAATTCTTTTCTATCCATCATGCAACCTAAAGGCTGTGGTTTTGTCATCAAATGGAAACAATCTGTGTGATGGAATAGCATAATTTATGAAGTATCTGCCTAACTGCAACTGGTGGTAACATGTTACAAGTAACACAAGACATTATTAGTAAGAAACTTAGTAGTGTATGTTTTGTTTCTCACATGTGTTACAGGGCCTTTTTACATGACCCCTAAGATCTGCTGGTCCCTTAAATTCGGACCAGAGATCTTGAGGGTTTGTCGCTCTCCCTGCGTTCCCACCCCCTCCGCACTTCCTTGTTCTGTCTGCGTGAGGGGAGGGAGAAAAAAAGGGAGAAAAGAATGCACTCTTACCTCCAGAGTGCCGGTGAAAGTTGCTCTGACCCCCCCCCCCGTTACTTCCTGGTTCCTCTTAAAGGGGCGGGAGGCAAAAAACAACAAAAACAAAAAGAAGCGAGGAGAACCCGGCACTCTCCGCATCAAAATTTTTCACTCTCCCAGAGCAGGTACTTGAAAGATGCGCTGGGTCGCGCTTAGTTGGGCGTGGTCGCACTTAATTTTCTGTTAGCTCCGGAGCTGGTGGGTAAACATTTTTAAGCTCCGGAGCTGGGAGCCATTTGCAGCTGAGCTTAGGGGTCGTGTATAAACGCCCACAGTTTGCTTTTGCAATAATGTTTCTGTAGGATCCCACTGTTTCCACTAGAGACAACATCTTCCTCTTCCTTCTGTAGACTCCTACGCACACTAAAAATCTTCAGGAAACCTCTTAAGCAAGCTTTTTGGCACCAAGCCACTTGTTCACAATGAAAAATCCACCGTACTTACTTGGTTATAGTAAGTACTCAGTTTGATTTAAAAATTTACGAAGTACACAGGACTACCACATCAGAATAAAAGCATTTCAAAAATACATTTTAAAGAGAGCCAACACAATAAAAGTGCAATCCTGGTCTCCCAAGCCAGACAGATCTCAGTGGAGAAACCAGACTAACGGTGTCTCATCCAAAGTGGGTAGCTTCAAACAGCGTCTCATCCATAATGGGTGGCTGACATAATGGCCAGCAATGGCAGTGAAGTAGGCACAAGGGAAACCACTTCACCTAAGCTAATTTCCCCAGGCAAATCTTTAGCATGACTAGAAAACCTAAAGCCATGGCCCCCAGTCTCTGGCAGCCCTTCAGTGGTCAGGGGGTGCTAAGAATCTCCGGGCCAGGCATGAGAAGGATAGCCACATGGAATGTTCGCAGCTTATTTCAAAGTGGAAAAACCCACAACACTATCAAGGAAACAGAAAGACTTAATATTGATATCCTTGGTATTTGTGAGATGTGTTGGCCTAATTCAGGAACGTATGTAGTAGATGAATATCATGTATACCAAGCTGGTAACAACAAACCTCATCACTTTATCGGAGTGGGATTCATAGTCCATCCAAAAGACTGTCAGAAACTTTGTGCCAGTGTCAGACACAGTCATTTTTCTCCAACTTAATGCACAACCTATCTTGCTAAATCTTATTCAGGTTTATATAAAAACATGTGACGCATCAGATGATATAGAAGAATGTTATAATCAATTAATATCTGCTTTATCATTTACCAAATCAGTGGAAGTTACCATAGTTATGGGTGTTTTCAATGCAAAGGTAGGACAAGGCCAGTGGGCTGAAATAGTAGGTAAGTAACTATGGATTGGGCATCGGCAATGACTGAGGTGACCAACTAATTCAGTTATGTCAAGAAGAGGAACTTATGATATCAAATATGCATTTCTAGATGCTACCACACCGCTTTTATACATGGACTTCAAACGCTGACAGGAATATCAGGAATCAGATTGATTACGTTTTGATTAATAAATGTTTTAGCAATTCAATTACATGTGTGAAAACATACCCTAGCGCAGATCATTAATTCAGATCATAATCTTTTGTTAACAACCATTAACCTTAATTTGAAGAAATATCAGTAAAAAGGTGACAAATAATCAAACTGCGATTTCTAAGTTTCTGGATCCAGCATTAAGAACTGAAGTTCAATCAATCCTGAGTAAAAAAATTCAAAACCATCAAGGAGACAGCAGATGTAAATGAAGTTGCAAATACCTGGAGCCAAATTAAAGAGGCTGTGAATGAGGTATGCCAAGATAAATGGAAGATCATCAAGAGAAAAAAGATTAAAATGACAAATGAAATTCTGGACCACATAGATCGTTGAAGAGAGATGAAAAATAGAGATCCTGTAATATATAAACAACTGCAGAAAGAAATATGGCAGAAAATAATAATGGCAAAGGAGAAAAAGAACTTTCAAAGTGTAGAAAAATCCCCCTGTGGAGAATTAAGACCCCAGCTGCCTGCATGGGGTAAGGCCTTTGGGAACCATTAACCTCTCTATCTGAGCGGGAAGGCCCCGGATGGAAGGCAATGGATTCCATAGCTAAGCCCATATACTCAGGAAGCCAGCTCGGTTTGTATCCCCCCTCAGTCCGTATCCCCCATCAGATCAGCCAGGAAGACTTAATATTGATATCCTTGGTATTAGTGAGATGTGTTGGCCTAATTCAGGAATGTATGTAGTAGATGAATATCATGTGGTGGTTGCAGGACAAACAGCTGCCTACGACCCTCAGATAAGCTCTTCCCCCACCAATGGAATGCATGGCATATGTGACCAGCCCAAAACCCCTTCCTCTCCTCTGTCAATGATTCCCCACTTAGATAAGGCATTGTGTACATGAGGAGTCACAAGTCTGTCCAAGACCCTCATCCCCCCCGCCACCATTGTGGTGTATGTGTGATGCTTGTTTATTTTAACCAATAAAAGCCTTGAGTACCAGTCGAGACACACAGAGAGATGCACAAAGAGACTCGCAGATCATGCCTGGGACACAGAGATGTTCACAGACAATTCATGTGTCATGTAGTTCATAACGCTACATAAAAGGAATGTAGTGAAATTCAAGAATTGGATGCTAAGCATGATTCATTAACATGTACAAGAAAATAAGGCAAGCAGCAGATGTGCATAACAGTAGAGGAAGTGAACCTCTTATTGGCAAGAACAGTAATACCTTGACAAGCACTGAGGAGAAACTACAGGAGTGGAAGGAATATATAGAATATCTCTTTAAGGATAACAGACGTATTGACCATGGTGTCAAGTTAGATGATGGTGTAGATATGATGAGGGAAGAGGTACGACATGCCATTAAACTATTGAAGTGTGGCAAAGCCCCAGGCCCTGATGAAATATATATGGAAGTTTTGAAATTGTTTAAGGAAGAACAATCCCTTTCCCTTCTGGTCGATTTATTCAACAGCATCTATAGAAGTGGAACCATCCCAAAGGACTGGCTCAAATCCACTTTTATACCACTTCCAAAGAAACCTAATGCAAAAAGTTTTAATGAATACCAGACAATCAGTTTGATGAGTCACATCCTGAAGTTATTTTTAAAAGTCCTGTATTTAAGAATATATCAGAAGTGTGAAGAGCATTGGAGATACCCAATTTGGATTCAGGAATGGATTTGGAACCCAGGAGGCATTATTTAGTCTTCAGATACTAGTACAGTGATGTCTCGATGTCAACGTTGATGTTTTTGTTTGCTTCATCAATTATGAAAAAGCATTTGAATCAGTTCGACATGATAAACTAATTAATATTCTTAAATAACTGGGCTTGGACAATCGTGATATCAAATGGATTGGGAAATTGTATTGGAATCAGCATGCTGGTGTCCGGAGAGATGGTCAGATATCAGAAGAGATGACAATTACAAAAGGTGTTCATCAAGGTTGTATTCTCCTACCTCTACTTTTGAATATCTATTCAGAAAGAATTTTCCAGGATGCTCTCGAAGGAAAGAACCAAGGCGTGAAAGTGAATGGAGTTCTTGTTAATGACATAACATATGCTGACAACACTGTCCTGCTTGCAACAACTCTGGTAGATTTGCAATGATTATTGGATTATGTTGCTGCACAAAGCAGTGCCATGGGATTGTGACTTAATATGAAGAAGATAAAATGGATGGTTATCATCAGTAAAAAAGAAAATGGTCCACAGAAAATTCTCAAGATTGCCAGTGATATAATTGAGAGAGTATTATTTTATAAATACTTGGGATGCTTTGTCAAAGATAACTGGGATCCTTCAGGTGAAATTTGTTGTAGAATTGGACAAGTTAGAAATTCCTTCCAGAAAATGAGGAAAGTCTTGACAAAACAGGACTATCAGACTTCATACATGAGTACTTCGATCCTATGTATTCAGCATACTTCTCTATGGTGTTGAACAGACACATTATGCAGGAAGCTGGAAGCATTTGAAATGTGGATTCACAGACAAATTCTGAAGATACCTTGGATTGCCAGAATCACTAATGTGGCAGTATTACAGCTCATGAATAAAAAGTTAGAAATCCTCAATACTGTAAAGAGAAGAAAACGGCAGTATCTCGGACACATAATGCGCAATAAGAAATACCATCTGCTACATGTTATCCTTCAAGGAAAAATAGACGGGAAGCATGGCCCAGGGCATAGAAGAACATTCTGACTTGAGAATTTAAGCCAATGGTCTGCAGTGAGCACAGCTGCTCTGTTTAGAATAGCTTTAGATAGAAATCAGTTCAGGTTACTGATCGCCAACGTTCTACAAGGACATGGCACTTGAAGAAGAAGTCCTTTCTTTGCAGTTGCTCACTTGCTGAAGGCTTGTCTGAAGAGAAAGGTATTTGCCAACCAAAGGAAGAACAGCAGGGCAGGGGCAATCTAGCTCTCCCCCTCCCCCCAGAAGTTAGGAGAAGCAGTCTATGGACACATAAAAGACAGCTTGGGCGAGCAAAACAAAGATGGGGATTATTCGAGTAAACCAAGCAGTCTTCACTGTTTGTGCTGCTGAGGTTGCACTTGACTTTCAACAGGAGAGGTGGTTGGATGTGGTAGATACCCTCCCGAATAAACTAAAGAGGAAGGTGATTCACACACACACACACACACACACACACACACACACACACACACACACACACACACACACACACACACACACACACACACACACACACACGTCCAGGTTCAAACAGCCCCAGAAGATTTGAAGTACCAGGACAAATATTTGGAACATCCTCAGAAGAGGAAAACACTGTTCTTTACAGTAGAGCTGTTCCCTCATTCATTCAATGTTTTATTGGTTTTTCTCCAATATCATCACCCTTGGGCCATTTGACAAAGCCCTACAACCTTAAGACCCTACTGCCTTTGTATCTCCTGGAGAGCATATTACAAATCCAGAACTTAATAGTGATATAAAAATGGAGGGGGGTTGAATTTAATAGATAGCTTAATATCTGTGAACTCCCCGTAACCTCTGAAACAGAGCAAGCAAGCAGCATGATTGACTGTGACAATTATATTTAGGGACCTCTCTATTGCAAGAAACTTGCTATTAATTATTTTTATTAAAGTTCACTTTTTGCTTCATTTGAATTCTTCCAACAAGGCATGGTACATGTGGTCTTGTACAGCCTGATAATATTAGATTATAGTATTGGAACAATACATAACTCCTTGTTTATATTTGTACTATCATGCATCTAAGCCATGCATCATCCAGGAAAATTGTTCTTCCCTCGCGATGAATGGCTATCTATATACCATTATCCTCTAAACATCATACAGGCATTCGCTACTGCAATAGTTTTGAAAGTTTGGCTTCTGGATGCAATAAAGGGCTGTGATAATAAGGATAAAAATAATAGGAAAATAAAAAAATAGTTAAGTGCTGAAGTGCTACAAAGGTATTGGTGGGGCAGTATTGTTACAACATATGTGTTCCAGAATACATAATATATAAAGCAATCTAAATCACATATATTTCTCTGTCATGAATCCAAAGATGCATCTACAGAATTCAGCTCATCTACAGATGGTTTCTTCTTTTTTTAAAAGGTAGTAAAATACAAAACCAAGTTACTGAGCGCTATACCAGATTGGAAGGACAAAAAAAAAAAAGCAAGCCAATTGAGCAAGTCTTAATCCATGTTTGTGTGACTACATGTGCAAATTGTGTTGAGGGCAGCCTGCCATCACGTAGACTTCCAGTGTTTTCTGGTGTGTATTTCCTCCCTATATCTGCCCTGAGGTATATCCTGAACTTAAACCACTCTAAGGGCTTGAAGAGTCATATCTGACAATTTAGTTGAATTAGAAAATACCCAGCAACCACTGAAGGTGATTCAGGAGGGAAGTAAAAATCAGCCAGGTAGTTTGTTTTCCACATCCTGAGCTCAGAGAAGTGCAAAATTTCCTGCAATGAACACATTTTTCCTCCAGCAACATATTCCTGCAGAGACAACTTCCTGGGTGACTAGACTAACAATGCCTTTCTCAACATTCCATTGACCAATTACAAAATAGTCCAGCGGAATGCAAAATACAAGTCTGAGTTAAAGCTTTGAAAAATCAGAGGTCTTTCACCACTTAAAGAAACAACTTCTTCTTCTTCTTCTTCTTCTTCTTCTTCTTCTTCTTCTTCTTCTTCTTCTTCTTCTTCTTCTTCTTCGAATGTAGAGCTGGAATGGACTTATGGATCATCAAGTTGAGCCCTTGTCAAGGAGGCACAATGGGCAATCAAAATTCCAACCTTTGGTTTCACAGGCAGATACCTGCATCTGGTTTGATTCTCAACAAGAAGGGGCATGCAGCTTTTAGTTAGTTTCTCAGAGGCTCAGAATGATGAAATGTTGGAGATCTTTGTTGGAGCGGTGGTTGCAGATGATTTTTGGTTGCTTTAATGAGAGGCTTTAAAGTGTTTGAAGTGTTACTAAATGAAAGAACTATTTATTTAACTAGAAGGGAAGGGTACACGGGAAGTTTCTAACAATAACTATTCTAACAGCCATCTTGCTAGGCTAGGAACATGCTTCTCTTCTTTCTAAGAATACAAGACACACACACTAACAAGACTTCTACCAGAACATTCCAAATGGTGTGATCTCAACAACCAATCGGCTTCGCTCTTCACATTAAATCCAGCCCATAATACTCTACATTCACATTAACCCTGTAATGGCTGAAAAGTAAATCTTGCCCAATATTCCAACATGAAATCATTATTGTTCCTGTCTTCTGTATGAGGAGAAGAACAGGAGATTTTGGAAAAATAAAAACACATAACCTTAGCTCCTTCTTTACTAAATGTGGTTTGCTTATGCAAACTATAATCTGCTCACTTCTTGACATAATTCATCAAAGCATCCTTGCACACCTGAGAAACAAACTGGCATAAATTGGACAAATTCAAACACTTTAAAGCCTCATTAACTCCAGCAGGAAATGTTTGAAGAGGTATTATTGAGCTCTTCCACCAAATCAATGAAACTGAAGTGGGACGAAATTTGATCAGATTGTGCCTGATATGTCTAATGCCCAATATTGTGATATGACTGTAGTGTTATTACAAGCAGCACTGTGATTCTCTTAGAATATGAGAGTGCCTTATCAGCAGTAATAGCCTGAACACGAAGAAGAAGAAAGCAGACACAGGCAGTAGATTTTGCCTATCATAGAAAGACAGCAAATTATCAAGGCTAAATCCGTTTATTAGTCCCAACCAGACTAGGCCTGCTGAACTAATGGGATTTATATAAGTGTTGACTTAACAAATCCCATTCTTTGAACAAGTCTACTCCTGTTAGGAGTAATAACTGGATTTAGTCTTTGATTATTTAGCTTGCCATTTTGCTGCCAGGAACAGATGTTGTAGGGCCCAAAATAACATGGCTCATTGGTGGAGTGCCACACTTTGACTTGGGCAATTGGGGTGTCTTTTGCTGTTCCCTTCAGCCTTAGACATCCCAAACATTTCCTTGGTTTTCAACCCACCCCCTACCTGATACATCACAGGTTTTATCCCATCACACTAACGAGAGAAGATGCAAGGAGGGATTTCACATTTGGCATTGGGTAACATGCAACAGAAGTAGATAATGGGAGAGCTGAACAGGAAATGGACTGCAGCCAATTTCCAGTTCATTAAGTGCAAGCAGATCATGGCAAAAGAAGAAGATAAAGCTGACAGGCTGGCATGAATCTTTCACAGCCGAGGCAGGAGCCCTTGTTCCTTTGATTCATGGTGGCTCAACCACTTATTGCCTATCTCCTGAGCCTGAAAGCTGTGTTACTAAATGAGGTGCTGATATGGAATGGCGATTGATTCTATAAAAGAAACGACTGAAGCTAGTAAATGGAGTAATATCTAGATAGCAAAATTAAATAATGACTTAAAGACTAATACATTGAGACGTTATTATATCTCTCTGCTAGAATGCATATAGGGTTTTTGCTCTGTTCTGTATTTTTTTATTTGCAGTGAGAAACAAACATGATTGTTGCCCATCAAGAGATGCTTATCAGCAGTAATGATCAGATGGGCATTTGCCCCATGGTTTGATCAAGGTTGGTGGCAAGCTTGTTCATTTTGTCTGTTGGCAACCACATGACATATATGCTAAGGGGAACCCACATGCCCTAGCAATGCCTGTCCAGCACATATCTGTATCCCTGTCGGGAGCTACCTTTTTGGATGCAAGAAGGATCCCTCCATTTTGGTTTGGTTTCAATGTGTGCAATTGCTGAGGTTGTACCAAGGCAGCTGGCTAGCTGTCCCTTGGCTGAAGTCACTTAACGATTGCTATTGCAACAGCGATACACTGAAAGGGCTTTTTTAAAAGCCAAGTCAGAGCATCACTGATGCACTCTGTCAATAAGCAACAATTAAAAAGAAATGGAAAGCTTCCTCTCCCTTCCTCTCTACAGGGAAGGGCCCAGGAAGCTTCTCATTTTTCAACACCATTCAGTGGCACAGAGTAGGAAACAGGAGGGGAGTTGCTTTATTTGTTTTCTTTTATTTTCAAGGAAAAGAAGGTAGGTCTAGATTATGATAAACAGGCTCACATGAGATGTGTCATGGTGGTCAGTCTTTACATGTGGATACAAGGATCACTCCAAATTAAATACCACGCCTCAAACTGACCCGGTTTAGCAGGGCTGGACCATCTAGTTGCATCCTAAATTAGTTAGAGCTGTAATCTTCCTTAAATGTTTAATTATTATGATGCTTATTTTATTTTATTTTTCATTTTTATTGTTTTTAAATTCCAGGGCAGTCGAAGGAGCCCTACACGTGAGTTTGGAAAGAATGAATGTGTATCACTTAGATTACTATCACGTGCCTGCAAGCTTGTCCTCATGGATCACTTTAACATATTTATCTTACTTCTGTATATATTGTTTTCAATAATATATATTCTAATTTCCAGGGAGATAGCTGTGTTCCTCTCCTGCATTAAAAACAAATAAACAACAGACTTGTAACTAACAATGTGGGTGCCTAGGGCAAACAGCACAAAATGCCTCCCCAAACCAGCATTATAATTCATGACATGAAAAGAATACAAGAAATAATTATACTGATAACCTTGCAAGAAGCTCCAACTAGTCCTGTGGCACCTTGGAAATTAATCAGTGTTATCTGGCATGCATTTTGTAGACTTTAGATGTGAATGTCTTGTTTAAGTGCCCATTGTTGTTTATATTTCTATCCTGTGACCTCTTTTATTTTATTTTATTTTATTTAGTAAAACATTGATCAACTTCTTATTGGATGGTTGGTTCCCGCCAGCATTAAGTGTTGTTGTCTGTGTGAGAGGTTACCCCAATGTATGCCTCCATAACATGATGAGTCGTCATGGCAACAGGCCATTCATTGGAGAAATGGAACACTTACAGGGCCAACCATGCCAAATTATAAAACTTCAGCCTTTAGTCAACGTCATTCTCATAGTCCCAGGGGGTGGAGGGGAGTGGGCCTCTACAAACAGTTTCTTCACTGGAAGGAGCAGAGCCCCGCCTCATTTTGCACACTGTGCAGGTGTGTTAGGCACAGGGTCCCATAGCACAGGTGCTGTTTGCTGGCAGTCAGTCACCATTTGACTTGGGTGATGAGGCCACCTTCCTCAGCTAAATCTCCCCACTGTCTGCCAGTACCTGCCACCCCACAGGTATGGTAGTCCTCTCAAGAGGCATTGCTGGATCTGGCTGGGTTCTCTCAGATAGCAAGAAAAGGGGCGGGGAGGACCCAGATATTCGTTATCTGCTTATGTGTGGAGAGGTTGCCCCCAGCTGCTTCCTCTGCTGGCAATGTGTCCAATGCTGGTTCTTGAGTCTCCAAGGACCTCCCTTTATCTTGGCCTAGTCATGATGAAGCTCGGCGGCTTCTTCAAGTGGCATTGATAACTCAGCCTACCACCCTGTCTTGGGGATTGCAATCACATACTGTCTCCCCTCAGGAGAGGAGCAGAGGAAGGAAGTTTCTAATTTCCCTACTTAATTCCCCAATTGCTCCATACCATTGATCTTTCCTGCAGCAGTAGTACCTCCTGGGCTTTTCATTCCAGACAGTCTACAGCACTGGCCCAATCTCAGGTCAGAAATCTCCTCTCAGGAAAGTGGAAAGCTCACTCTAGCAAGCAGGGGGACCCTTGCTGGCCCCACAGCCTAGTTTGTATTTAGGAACATGATGGATGTGTGAGAGAGCGTGTGTACCATAATTTCTGCAATGTTGAGGTGGGCACTTCATATTAATACACCACAACATTCTGTTTTGGAATATATTTTTCTCCATATTGCAACTTCTCCACCACACTTTGTATTTTTATTGCAGCTATGAATATGAAAATAGGTTGACACAAAGCTTGAGAGAAAGATTCCTTTGAATTTACAATGTCAAGAACTTCCATGCTACTGGCCTACTGGCTGCACAAATGTCCATAATCTTTAAGTCTGAGAAGCCCTGTTTGGCTTGAGCTTCTGTGGCTGCAGCCCATGTCTTCACGTTTGTGGAACACAATATTTAAACCACTGGCTTAAATGCACAATGGTTTTGATTATAGGGATGAGACCAAATGAGATGAGATACAGAAATGAACAACGGCATTGTTAACATTGGTCATAATTTTTTTCCCAAAGGGCTAGTTAGCATAAACATCTAGGCAAGGCAAGGACAGTCACACACATCAGTAATCCTTTGGGGATGTTACAGCAATGGTTTGTGCTCACAGGAAAGTGTCCGTATTAGCTGATGGCAGAGGTAGTCTGCTTTGTCTCAGTGTCCTGTTGGGAAATCATTTATGCTATAAAGTTGGACAGTAATGCAGGCAAACCCACATGGATGGACTGATTAGATACATAACAAGATTAACATTCTGTAACTTCATTTAAACCGACAGATACAGACTTGATTCATTCATGTATTTTATGTATACCTTTTCCAAAGGTAAACAGATGAACAAAAGTAACACTAAGTATGGTGAAGGTGCCACCAACCGGTACGTTTGTTTCTTTTCAAGTCCACCCAGCCCTCCAAAACTATCACTTATTTAGACTGTATTATGAATTCACTATAATTCCTTACCCTTCAGTTCTGTGGTCACTACAAAAATAATTTAAAAACGCTCATTAAACCTTCCTGTTAGTCCAGCATCAATATCACAGGAGTCACAATGGGTCCTCTATAATCCCATAGACTAGAGAAGCAGTTCCATGTTATGTGAGCTGTTGTAGCTGATGAGCAGACATGGAAAATTCTTTAAAAGGAAAGCATTCTAATTTTTTACAGTAAAATTTCATTTGTTAGTAATGCATATCAAAATTTTATAAGAGTAAATGCTATCAGTAAGGACTTGTCTACATGGGTCTAGCTGGAGTGGGCTGGAGCTGCTTAACAGAGTTAGTTAATATCAGGTAGAGGTCCAGTGTGCCATTTGGTCCAATCCTTGCATCTAAATGGCAAGAGCAACTCGAGCCTCCTCCCATTTGTTAAACTAAATTGTAACAAATCACCAGGACCAGATGGCATCCATCCATGAGTTTTCAAGAAACTTAAAGATGAAATTGCTGAGGTCCTACCCAAAATTTATAATCTTTACCTCAAATCAGGCCTTGTACCTAATGACTGAAAGATAGCGAATGGATTTTTTAAATAGTTTCACAACTAAACAAAATGGGATGAAATGAAACGCTATGCTCCCCTGGGTCCTAGAGACATCAAAATTGCAGGGGAGCTTCTTTGGACTCTTCCCTGTAAGCACCCAAAATTTGGAGATGTTTGGGGGTCAGAGGGCTAAGTTCTTAAACTTCAAAGGGGGTCCTCCCAGAAAAAAAGTCATTCTAATTGGATCCCCCTGGTGGGTGAGCAATTAGTGGCATCCCAACTCAATTAGAATGATTTTCTCCTATAAGGACCCCGTGTGGAATTTAATAACTCATCCCCCTGAACCCCAAACCTCTCCACATTTCGGGGACTTAAAGGGAAGAGCTTGAGGAAGCTCCCCTGCCATTTTGGTTCCTCTAAGATGAATTGTTTTGTTCCTAGAGGGGAAAATGGCATTTTATTTTGTTTAGTAACAAAACGAATTCTATCATAACAAAATGATAAAATAGAATTTCATTTTTTCATTTTCTGCCCATCTCCAGTCCCTTACAAGGACCCAGAAATTGGTGGGTAGTAACACTCTGGGCATGGGCTAGTTTTTCCAGCAGTTACATTGTCTGATCACCAGAAAAATGAGAGGATCAGTACATCCCCCCGATTGGACCAAACAGCAGGACAAATGCCCATTTTACAATACCCTAAGGCCGCTATCTCACCTGGGGGAAGATCCGGATATTGTGAATGTCCAGTTTTTCTTCTTTCTTGGTCACATGACTGAAGATGTGGGATCTCCATTCCTACCTACAAGGAATTTTTCTTTAAAAAGGTGCAGACCAGCCCCAGGGCCAGCAGGTGGCACTAGAAAAAAATTAAAAAAAATAAAAAAACAGCGCTAACAGCCTGAAGGCCAGCTGATCTGCGCTGGGGGGGGAGGGAAAATGTTTTTTAAAAAATTTAAAAAGCGCCGATGAGCCCCAGGACGAGCAGGTTGGTGCTAAAAAAAAATAAAAATAAATAGCGCTGACAGCTCGAAGGCCCACTGATCAGTGCTGGGGGGGGAGTGCCAATGAGCCCCAGGATGGATTGTTCAGGGCTTGGGGGGGGGGAATAGAAAACTGGATCATATGCAAGCTCCCACGGACTTCTTACTCACATTTTTTACCCGAGCAAAAAAATTCCAACTTCGGTAGGTCTTGGAAAACTCGCTAAATGGGCATAACTGGGTTTTCTTTTTTAAAAAAGCCTGGTGGCCGTGGGTACAAGATTTTTGGAAATGCTTTATCTTGAAATTTAATCAGCATTTTAAAGGACGTGTGATAGACCCCTCAGTTTCAACAGATGCCTTGCTTTAAAACTGTTCTGTGAATTTAAAGAATTTGGCATATCTTTAACTAAATTCACTACCCTAAATAAAGCTCACAATCACTTCCCCTTTCATCCATTCCACCTAGTTCGCTGTTTCCTTATTTTAAAAAAATGACCAGAATTTGAAGGGCCAATTTTCAACATAAGGGCCATATTCTGTTCCCAAAACAGTTCTTGCAAGGTAGGCAATTCCCAATGGTAGGTAGAGCCAAAGGAAAAATGGTGGGAGTAAGATTGATTGTGTATTTAAGTTTAAAACATTCACTGCTGTCAAATAGGACTTGGATGAGGCATCCCAGCAATTTAGGACTAGGGAAGCTGGGAAACTCCCAGTGAGGGTGTCAAGGGAAGTGTGTGTGTGCATGTGGGAGGGGATGTAGCCTTCTATAGACCACTCCCAAGAACCAGACTGAGTCCTGACTCTTTAATCTCGACTTTTGGCTTGTTTCACAGCCTTAGGCTCATACCTCATGGAGAGCCCCCCACTGACATCCTGTGGGTCAACTGCCAAGGCCTCCGTGACCTCCCAGGGTGGGTAGGGGATGCTAAGTAAATTGTTTTAAGGTGGGCTTCATCTCTCTGATGGATTTCATCATTCTACAGTGGCCAGTAGGATCTTCTACTGGAGCAACTGTAGAAATTAGCTTCCTGAAGGCTCTTCCTCTTGCCAGGAAACCTATAGCTAACAGGACAGGACAGGCTTTTGTGCCACAGAGTCCTTTTGCTATCCCTAGCCACAGTATTCACCCACACTCCCCCAACACTGACATCATTCCCAGGCATCTATAAACCGTTACACGGAAAACTGAATCTACAATAAGTAATAGATTGCACACTAAGGCAGAATGCCTGCAATGCCATTTTGACTTGGACATGTTGACCCACAGCAACTCTACTGACACTTTTCAATTTTGGTAGCATGGTTGGTTGATGGGGTCTGTTTAGAGTTTGCAGCTCTTAGGAACACCACTCATCAGTCTGCCTTCAATTATACAGAAGCCTTTATGAAGTCAAAAGGCCAGGCCATGTCAATGAATACACCATTTAAAAGTAATAAGCAACCTCCAGAATAAAATGAATGTGATGACAAGGGGAAAATCAATGAAAGATTCCTATATTGTTGGGTTTTTAAACGTTATTATATAACAACTAGTTGCATCTCAGAACTGAACTGTGGACTCTTTTGTTCCAGTTGCAACTGAATGTTAGTACTGGCTCCATCTGAAACAAAGGAAGGACTGGAATGGGGTAGCCTATGGACTAGTGGTATTTTATAATGCCTTTGAGTAAAACTGCGCACTCTTTCCCCAATTTAGAAAAAAACTGTGGAAAGATTGTGGGTTGAAGGGAAAAACAGAAAAGAAGAAATAAACCAAAAAGGATGAATCTGGAAGTTGACTCATGGCAACTGGACTTGTTTTCTTGAGAGAGTGAAACATTTCACTGCTCATCCAAACAGCTTCATCAGTCTGAAAAAAGATACTTGCTAGAGAGTCTGAAAAGCTTAAAAGGATTTTTGGCAAACACCACATCCCTGTTTATTTCAAACCCACAAACACACTAAGGCAAAGACTCATCCACCTAAAGGACCCAACACAAAAACACAAAAGGAGCAATGCAGTGAGGAGAGTGCAGACCTCTACACTGGAGAAATTAAACAACCATTAAACAGAAGGATGGCCCAACATAGGAAGGGTAACAGCTCAGGACCAAAATCAGCAGTACACCTCCTTTTGAAGGACAAAGGGCACTCATTCAAAGATGAGGAGCTACACATATTAGATAGAGAAGATAGGTGGAGGGAGGGGTCATGGAAGCCATTCATGTGAGCATTGAAAACCCCTCTCTCAACAGAGGTGGGGGGCTCAGGCACAGTCTATCTGCCACTTATCAGGCTGTGATTTCAACAATACCTAGACAAATCAAAAATACTTCACTCCTTCACCACCAAGGCCATAGCTAACAACCTATACCTTATGGGCCTCAGCACTTCAGGCCATTGTCCACCTTAAGGCTACTGAGACTGTTGTCTACCTAACGAGCCTATTCAGGCCATTATTCATCTTATGAGCCTATCTCAGACCAGGGTGAAAAGAGGTCAACATGAGCTATAAAATGGAGGACTCACCACTCGCTTTTTTCAGACTGATGAAGCTGTTTGGATGAGCAGCGAAACATTTCAATGTCTCAAGAAAAGAAGTCCAGTTGCCATGACTCCACTTCCAGATAAACTCACCTGGATGACTGAGAATCTTCACAGACAAAAGGAATGAAGGAAAAGCAATCATAAATGTTTTTGTCATCTGTATTTTGTTTCCTTTTTAAATTCTTCTCTCACAGTCCATTAATTGTTATGATCCAGTTATCCTTGAAGGAAAAGTCTGCAAATATCCATAGATTTCTGTTTTTGTGCAAGCATCAAGGCCTCCACAGCAAATAACTTTCGGAGTGTTCTATGAGACAAAAGCCTTTTGTTTCCTTAAAGCTGTTCTTTGAAAGGGAGGGGAAATTTCATATGTAAACAACTTGAAGGCAACCAGAAGCAAACAGCGATTTCAGTATTATGTGGATGATTAGGTTGTATGAACAATCTTAACAAACACAAAAACTATATGTTGACTATTTTTGTCCTTGTCTGCTTACCAGAGTACCTAATAAACATCTGCTGTTGCTGTAATACATGGAACATGCTTCTAAAGAGGTTCTTGAGATGGATAAGTCCACCTTAATGAGGTTCTTGAGATAGGTAAGCCCACCATAATGAGTTATGAGAATTCAATGCTGTTAGACTGGAACATCCAACCATACAGGATATCTAACCATAAAGATAAATCAGACCAAAGCCCTTTCTAACCCAGCATCCTCTTCCAATAATGGCCAACCAGACCCTGCTGGGAAACCCAGATTCAGGCTATGAGCGTAGACGAATACATCTGCTTGTGATCCCCAGCAATTGCATTCAGAGACAGGCAACCATTCAGTTCCAGACATAATGTGTGCAGTTCTCCCATTCAGTAGCCACTGACAGCAATCCCTGACCTCCATGAATTTGTCTAAACTCTTTTCTCTTCATCCTATTTACCTGCCAAACCAACACACCATTCTTATCTTTAGGGCTTTGTTATGTGGATGAGCATAATCTAATCTTGTTGCATAGAGTAGGTAGTACAAGGCTATCCCTGCCTGGCATCCTTGACATGAACACACACACGGGATGCAGTTCTAGGACCGGCAGACTCAGTGTTCATATTTGTCCCATTCAAGATGCCTAAAACCAAACCCCTTCCATGCTCAGCCAGAAAGCTTACTTCAAGGACAAGCAATGCATGCCCCTCAGGATGTTACTGGACTGCAACACCAATCAATTGTATTTATTTATTTATTTATTTATTTATTCTTGTATTTATATCCCGCTTATCTACTACATGTAGTACTCTAAGCGGCTAACAAAAACAATACATACCAAATCAACAACAATAGAATACATCAGATATAAAGCATAAACAACATAAAACTATTAAAACAACAAAACATATAAAAATCCTCCTGCGTCCCGGCATGCGGAGGAGCAAATTCTAGCAGAATTAAAAATAGATATGGCAAAACAGACTAATTTGGAAGTGGTGATGAAGGCGGGGAGGAAAAAAAAAACCTTGGTTCTGTCTTCAGACCAAATGAAGATTTCAGCCAAGAAATTTAGAGTCGATTAAGAATTGGAAGTGCAGCAAGGATGGAACGCTGTTGCTGCCGCCCGCCATCTTGCAATTCATCCGGTCTAAAAAGCCCTCCAAGGGGGCAGAAGCTGAAGGCTCTTCAAGGGCCAGGCACACCTCTCAGCCGACACAAACCCCAGGTGGAACAAAGGGAGGGAGAGGGTCCTCAGTGAAGAGTCCAGCCGGTCTAAAAAGCCCTCCAAGGGAGCAGAAGCTGAAGGCTCTTCAAGGGCCAGGCACACCTCTCAGCCGACACAAACCCCAGGTGGAACAAAGGGAGGGAGAGGGTCCACTGTGAAGAGTCCAGCCGGTCTAAAAAGCCCTCCAAGGGGGCAGAAGCTGAAGGCTCTTCAAGGGCCAGGCACACCTCTCAGCCGACACAAACCCCAGGTGGAACAAAGGGAGGGAGAGGGTCCTCAGTGAAGAGTCCAGCCGGTCTAAAAAGCCCTCCAAGGGGGCAGAAGCTGAAGGCTCTTCAAGGGCCAGGCACACCTCTCAGCCGACACAAACCCCAGGTGGAACAAAGGGAGGGAGAGGGTCCTCAGTGAAGAGTCCAGCCGGTCTAAAAAGCCCTCCAAGGGGGCATAAGCTGAAGGCTCTTCAAGGGCCAGGCACACCTCTCAGCCGACACAAACCCCAGGTGGAACAAAGGGAGGGAGAGGGTCCTCAGTGAAGAGTCCAGCCGGTCTAAAAAGCCCTCCAAGGGGGCAGAAGCTGAAGGCTCTTCAAGGGCCAGGCACACCTCTCAGCCGACACAAACCCCAGGTGGAACAAAGGGAGGGAGAGGGTCCTCAGTGAAGAGTCCAGCCGGTCTAAAAAGCCCTCCAAGGGAGCAGAAGCTGAAGGCTCTTCAAGGGCCGGGCACACCTCTCAGCCGACACAAACCCCAGGTGGAACAAAGGGAGGGAGAGGGTCCTCAGTGAAGAGTCCAGCCGGTCTAAAAAGCCCTCCAAGGGGGCAGAAGCTGAAGGCTCTTCAAGGGCCAGGCACACCTCTCAGCCGACACAAACCCCAGGTGGAACAAAGGGAGGGAGAGGGTCCTCAGTGAAGAGTCCAGCCGGTCTAAAAAGCCCTCCAAGGGAGCAGAAGCTGAAGGCTCTTCAAGGGCCGGGCACACCTCTCAGCCGACACAAACCCCAGGTGGAACAAAGGGAGGGAGAGGGTCCTCAGTGAAGAGTCCAGCCGGTCTAAAAAGCCCTCCAAGGGGGCAGAAGCTGAAGGCTCTTCAACGGCCAGGCACACCTCTCAGCTGACACAAACCCCAGGTGGAACAAAGGGAGGGAGAGGGTAGCCAGCTTAGTCCACTGTAAGTGGCTGTATGGCAGCTAAAGCCCAACAACACCTGGATGGCCAAAGGTTTCCCATCCCACTGGCTTGCTGGGTAACCAATAATTCTCAGCCTAAAGTATATCACAGGTTTATTGTCAAGATAAGAAGAAAGCAACTATGTATGCCACTCTAACTTGCTTGGAGAAGGAAAAGACGGATTGCATTTCTCCCAATTAGTCCTTTTACCAGCTGTGTAAAAATAAATTAAAAGTAAAAGAGAAAGGGGTCATCTAAAGTAGTGTGTTTTAATGGTCAGCCATTATAGGACCTTATGGGATGGAGCAGTGGTTCCCAACCTTTGGGTCACCAGATGTTCCTGAACTAAAACTCCCAGAAGACTTCATGACTTTCTCTCCTGGCCAGGATTTCTGGAAGTTTTAGTCCAACATCATCTGGAACCCAAGGTAAGGAACCAGTGATTTGGAGCATATATTTCTCTCCAACTGTTTGCATATTTCTCTTGACTGCAGCAGAGTCTCTTGGGCAAACAGATGATATCAGAAAAACAAATAAAAGAAATCTAAAAGGACTTCTTAGGATTTGAGAACTGGGTAACTGAAAGGCAGATGGATTCCCCACCCATAACCCATAAATGAAGCTCACAGCTGCTAAATGACCTAAGAAAACTTTCTGGACTTACCCATTAGCAGCCATGTAGTTAGGACCTACTCAGGTACATAGTAAAAATTATGTTGAAAATGTTCATCTCAATGTGCTGTAGGAGTGATAAAAAGGAAATTCAGTTGGAGGAGGTGAATGAAAATAACCCTCATTATGTTATCAGTATACAAATTACAGTAATTTCTCATTTAGAATACTTTGACCATAGGATGTCTATTTGAGCAGATCTTGTCCCATCTTTTGCCTCAAATTACCTAGGTGAGATACCATACAAAATGGAGAACTGGGCTACTCAGATGAACTGCAAACAACTTGGACATAAATCAACTGCAGAGAAAGCTTTTGTCTTGATGCCTTCAAAAGAAGAAGAACCTTTTATAATACTGCCTTGCTGTTGTTTTAGTGATTTAAAAAATCACTTCCATTCAGGCTCTTCCATCTGTCCCTTCCTTTTTTACAAAAAAATTATCTGATCATTCTCCCAATGTCCACTTACAATAGCAGAAAATAATTAAATAACAATGGCAATTCAGTGAGGGGGAAAGCTGCACTCTGAATTGAAGTAGCATTCAAGTACTTGGCATTCAAAACAAGAAAACTAATTAGTCTGTTGAAGTAGGTTACTGCAGGGGAGGGGGCAGAACAAGAGGAAATGGGAGGTGGAGGAACCAGAAGTATAAGAAAAAGGCATCACATACAACTATAAGTTCACCTGTGGGAAACAACTACAAAATAAACATAAACAATTTTTAAACTACAAAGGTATAGGTGGTAATTTATTCCATGTACCTAACACCTTAGAAAATGACAAGAGGAATGAAAGACAACCTTTCTTTCTGGAGCTTAGGAGATGTGTTTCAGATACAAAACCAAACTCTAATTATCAGCTGCTGTTTCCTCTCATCGTACTTGCTGTCTTACTTTCATTATCATTAATGGTGAGCTGGCACTCCTTGGATCTGAACTTATATTATACTGAGTGGAAGAGCTCAGTCCTTCAGAGGCTCTTGGTAGTGGTGGTGGAAAGGAAGATATTTTCACCAGCCACCCCGCACACCACATTGGACAGGGCTTCACCTTCATATGCTGGGAAGAGGGGACATAAAGAGCAGCAGGAGAAAGTGGGCATCAGCAAAAAGCAGGTC
Organism: Phrynocephalus forsythii; assembly: GCA_029282475.1. Lineage (NCBI taxonomy): Eukaryota > Metazoa > Chordata > Lepidosauria > Squamata > Agamidae > Phrynocephalus > Phrynocephalus forsythii. The sequence continues at coordinate 32,010,407 of JAPFRF010000002.1, forward strand.
TCCTTCCACCACTGGCAACATCCCTTGATCAGAATTCTCTTCATGGGACATCTGGCTCTGACCATTTCTGAGGAAAGAATGAAAGAAGAGCAGGAGATGGGGTCAACTGGGATGAAAAAGAAAAGGGATGTGATGGACAATGGAAAGATAAAGCCATAAACAATTATGGAAGAACTTAATAGGTATAAGGAACAGCAGCAGCAGCAGTAACAGAAAACAGAAAAAATTGGAGAACAGCAAGTAGCTGACTATATGGCAAAGTCATACAAACGACAAAGGCAGGACTATGTTGAGAAACAAAAGCAGAAAAGAAATGGTAGTGGTAAGCCTTGAGCATCTTTAAAGATAGGAAGAATCAGATTTTTGTGCTAGGTGGGAAGCCAGTGTACAAAACAGAGGACATTTCTATATTGGTAGAATACCTTGTATTTTAGATTACTTTTGTGCTATTTTTTGTCTCAACACTTTCACAGGACATAGGAGATGGCCTTCTCTGTTGCTGCATCCTGACTCTGGAACTCCCTCCCACAGGAAGCCAGGCCGGCTCCATCATTGCTGTCTTTCTGCCAGCAAATGAAGACCTTTCTCTTCAGACAGGCTTTCCTTTAATGACTATATGTCTGAGTGGGGTTTTTAAATGGAGTGTTGTGTCTTGCTGCTTCATATCTGTTTTTGGTTTTGATTCTATTTATCGTTTTTAGTGAGGCAGTTGTTTGATTCTTTTTAATATTTGAATGCCTACTGTTTTTAACAATGTTTTTAATAATAGTTGTTGAAAAACAGTCCTGACAATTGCTTTGTGTCTGTGAGAAATGATTAACTAATGAAAAAGGAAGTCAGCTTCTGCCACTTGCCACTGTATGATGTCATTTTGTGAATGGTCGTGAGCACAAGAAGGTATCCTGTGGACCAGGGGTCCCCAACCTTCTGGGATGTAGGGCTGCATTAGACTGCCCAATGCCTAAAGAGGGCCGCATTTTAAATCAAAATGTAACAACATTATTATCCTACCAATTAAGATCAAAATTAAACATCCGCATGTCAATGAAAAAATGTTAACTTAAATGCAATCCATTTTAGAACAAGAAATAATAAATTGTCATACTGTGTGCTGTGATGCCTGGGGAACCACCAAACCCAGCCATGGGTACCACAGAATCCTTACATCCCTCAAAGGTTGAGATACAAGAGATGTGGGGCTGCTCTTGATTGATGGCTGAGACTGGGCATATTAGATGAGGCCAGTGCCATGGGCAGAGTGGAAAGTAAGACATAGTGCATTCAAGGAAGCATGTTCAGGTGAAAGAAAGAGAGAACACCATGGGGGAATGGTTCTTCAGTGTTCCAGACAATGCTTTTCTAGCCCTACAAGAAGATACAACCTGAGACCTTTTTCATGTAGAGCTTGTACTCTGAGCAGTGGCATATACATGAAGTGAACCAGTCCCAGATTCATATTTCCAATGAAATTTCAGAATATGTGGCTTCTGTACCCGATATCTGTTCTGTTTGTCCTTGTGCTACGGTTTCATTTTTTTAAAATTAACTTACTTTGTTCTTCTCTACTAACCTCCTGACTTGTTCAGTGTATTTTTGTGGCTATAAAGCTAAGGATCTGCTCCTGAGGTCACCGTTGAGATTAATGCTGTAGAAGAGAAAAACAATGAAACAAAGCACAAAGGTTCTCAAAACATTAAAAACAAATAGATTCAATACTGAGAAATCTAAAGCACAACCAAAACTCCAGTGCTCAAGAAATCTTGACTCCTTTTAGCTGTACCTATTCTTTCAGTCCAACTGCAAAAGAAAACACAGAGCAGACAACCTTACCTGTTAAGAATCTCTTGACTTCTTTGATTGACTGTCTGTCTGCATAAGAATCTCAAATGTAAGAGTACCTATAAGTTGATGGATATTTCTATGTTATAAACACAAGCCCTAAGGACAAACCCAGAGGATAGCTGGTTGCATAAGGAGGGATACCTAGCACCCACATTTTGATGTGAGCCTTCTACGTCCTCAGATGACAAGTCATATTTTAGCAGAACCTTGACCTTCAAAACTCCCAAAATAATCCCACAGTACATGAAGTGGGAAGGGGTCCTTGGGTCAGGTCATCCCCCTGCCTTCTACCCTGGTCATCTCCCCCATGATCTCCCCAGGGCCACCTTCTCCCTGGAAAGTGGTCATGCCTCTATTCAGGAAGTTGCTAATCCCACTAGAATTTCCAGTGCAGTTGGAGGTGGAGGAAGAGAAGACAATGGGAGGGGCTTTCCCAGGGAGCCCAGAGGGTGGGGAAGCTTCTGAGAAGATCAAATTTCAGGGCAAAAGCACAGGCCTGCCTGATCTACAAGGGAGGAGGGAGATCCACCCAAGGATATAGAAGGGGAGTGAGATGGCAGTAAGAGGAAGGACTGATGGCCAGCAGGCAGTGGAGAAAGAAAGGACAATGAGAGGACAAACTAAAATAACTAGGGATGGGCACGAAACAGAAAATTTATGTTTTGTTTCATTTTGTTTCATTCCCCTGTGATTTGTTTCATTTCATTAGAAACATTTTTTTAAAAAAAACGTACAAAATGAAAGAGTGACAAACATATTCATTACTCTATAAATTGGGTCCCTGGGTCCCACAGGCACCAAATTTGTTGGTTATCTTTCTTGGACTGTCCCCTTTAAGACCTCCAAATATGGAGAGATTTGAGGTTCAGGGGGCTGAATTATTCAACTTCAAAAGGGGCACCCCCAGAAAAATCATTTCTAATTGCAATGTTATGTGCTTGAAAATAGTCATCCCAGGCAGCACGCTGTGTGGAAATTTCAGTGGAGCTTCCTCAAGCTCTCCCCTTGAAGCACTCCCAATTTGGAGAGGTTTGAGGTACAGGGGGCAAGTTATTCAACTCCAAAGGGGCACCCCTAAGAAAAAATACATTTGTAATTTAAACGTATTTCAAAATACTGTTCCCAGGCATGTAACAGCATGGAAATTACAGTGGAGCTTCCTCAAGCTCTCCCCTTTAGGCACCCCCAATTTGAAGAAATTTGAAGGACAAAGGGGAGAGTCCAAAGAAGGTTCACACCAAATTTGGTGCCCCTAGGACCCAGGGGAGCTGTTTTACAGCAACATGTATTGGTTCATTTGAAATGAAAAAAACCACCATTTCATTTTGTTACTAATGAAATGCTGCTTCCCCATTTTGTTTTGTTTCATTTCATTAAGCTAACAAAACAACAAAACAGCTTTTTGTTTTTCATTTGGTGCCATCAGATTCATGATTTATGGGTGAAAGAAAAGAAATAAATGGGTTAAGGTTGAGCACTAATACAGTGATGGACACTCAGGTGACTAAGTACCCGAATACGAATACGAATACAAAATCTTTAATACGGCCGTAGACCCACGTCCAAGTACTATGTACAACATACTACACTTCTAAAAGAATTAGGTACAAAGTTAAAATAACCTAACAGAAAAAGTAAACATCTCTCATTCACATCTTAATTTAAAGGGGAGCAAGAAGGAAAGAGAGAAGAAAGAGGATGAAAGATCCCACTGATAATTTTGGGCCTTTTCACACGATCCCTAAGATTGCTGGCCACTTAAATTTGGACCAGAGATCTTAAGGGTTTGTCGCTGTTCCTGCGTTCCCACCCCCTCCGCACTCCTGGCTGCTGGCTGCGTGAGGGGAGGGAGAAAAAAAGGAAGAAAAGAATGCCGGCTCACCTCCGTTCTGCCGTCCCAGCACTGCATTCAGATCTCTTAAAGGGGCGGGGGGCAAAAAAAGAACAAACAGAAGCAAGGAGAGCCGGGCAGTCACTACGTTATATCTGCATCAGGAATTTTCACCTCCAGAGAGCAGGTACCTGAAAAGTGCGCTGGGACGCGCTTAGGTGGGCGTGGTCACACTTAATTATCTGTAAACTCCGGAGCTGGTGGGGAAACAATTTTAAGCTCCGGAGCTGGGAGCCATTTGCGGCGGAGTTTAGGGGTCGTGTACAAAGGGCCTTAGTGTCTATCCTTATTTTGTTAAAACCTTCCACTCCCGTATTTTAATAGCAGCAGCTAAAATTTTTGCCACATTATGCAAAGAGCCTGAGTTTTGTCCTGATAGAAGTAAGAGGGTATAAACTGTCTCAGAACGCCCAAGGAATAATTTTAATTGGGGTTCAATGAGACTTCTTCGGATATTAGAGTAAAACTGGTAAGACAGGAGAACATGGGTTACAGTTTCTATTGCACCTAAGTACCCCAATATGGGCTCAGAAGATATGGTAACTGTAGGGACAGGTGTAGGAATTTGAGTTTCATGCTACCCCAGCTCCCCTCCCCCATAATTCTCCTCAAACTTAATCTCAACAGTCAAACTATCAACATTTATTTCTGCCACATCCAAGAAACTATTTACAGTACATCCATCTTAATATTCAACATCTCCCCTCATCCAATGGGGTGAGAAAGATATTGTACTCATATGTGAGTAACTGAGTGTCTTCATTAAAATTTAAGAGTCCTGGTACACCCGGAGGGTCCCAGTCCATCAATGGCGGCTCTGGTGATATTGGCAACAGGTACCATCACGTGGGCAATCTCCTCTCCACTTGCTCCTTCTCTGGTCCAGGAGCTCCTCAGACAAGAGGGCTCACGCCATCCCACATAGCACCATCCATCAGGCTCCTTCTCACCTTTCCTTCTCTACCTTAGCTCTCTCTTCTCTCAGGTTGCAGCTCCACTCCCTAGTCTCTTTCTCTCTCCAGTAAGAGGGCTGGGGGTTGCTTCACTTCTCCTTTTTGCCTTCTCCTTAGGGACCACCAAGCATTCCTACTTCTGGGTCCAGGAATTCTCGGGACAGAGCTGCTCCCATCCCAGAGGGAGGCCCTTTGAAACATTTCCTTATCTCTATCTCCTCTGCTTCCATGAACACCTTCCCTGCAGTTCCTTCCCCTTTTACCTGTTCTTTCCTGCCAGCCTCTCTATCCTATTCTGCCTCCCTTAGCGGTTCCTTCTTTTCTAATTCCTTTCCCACCATTTCCTTTTAACTCTTCAATCTGATCCTGTGTTTTTGTTTCTCTCTCTGCCATCTCTAATCTCTCCTCCAGGGGATTCCCCTTTCTTTATCCCCCCAGGTCCACTCAACTCTAGCTCCTGACGTTTCTCTCCTTTCTCTATCAGAATGGATGGCACTTGGGCAAGAAGGTAATCTCCATCTTGCAGCAGGTTACCTGATTGTTGGTTTATTGACTATTGACAAGTTACATCCTTGCTCTCTTTTCTCTCTTCCATCGTGCATCCTTGATTCTTTTTGCTTTAAACTCTTTAATGCCTTGTTTGACATTGTTTTTTGAGAACTTCACAATTAATGTGGTTAATATGAACTCATCCAATGTTCTCTTGGGTGTCTTCTGAAATCCACTAAACAATCAACCACCCACAGCTAGCTCTCCATAGAAGATATATTTAGTGAGACAGTTGTCTGACATCCTGATGATTTGGCCAGTTGTTGGTTGCTTCAAGATTGCAAAAACGCTTGTCCTCTGCATGATCTTCAAAATTTCAGTGTCAGAGACTGTATCCTGCCATTTACTCTTGCAAATTCTCTGAAGACAGGTTAGATGAAAATGATTGGGCATTCTTGCATAGTGTTGATAGGCTGTCCAGTGTCCACAAAAGAGAGAGAATAGAACAACAGCTTTGTACAGCTTCAGCTTTATAAAAAAGACTGCTTACACATAAATTCCACACAGGGGATCAATCTTCTAAAGGCAATACAGTGGAAAAAGCAAAAACCTCAGTTTCATATTTCTGGAAAATGTGTGAGATGAGTCCTGAAATTCTTCTGCAACTCCTGATCTCATGCATTCTGCATGATCCTTTCCTGAAAGAAACAAAACATCTATTTCAGCTACTTGCTACTTAATCTTTATATATCTAAAAGGAATAGGCATCAAATGAAAAATGGCACACCATTTTATTGTTTTGTTAGGAAATGAAATGAAACAAAATGAAACAGGAATGCGCCGTTTTGTTAGTAAGAAAACGAATCAGCATTTTTCCATTGAAACAACCAATTTGTTTCTCTGTAAAATAGCTCCCCTGGGTCCTAGAGACACCAAATTTGGTGGGAACCTTCCTTCGACTCTCCCCTCTAAGTCCTCCAAATTTGGAGTGATTCTCGGTTTGGGGGGGCAAGTTGGAGTTGAATAACTTGGCCCCCTGTACTCCAAACCTCTCCAAATTTGGGGTGCATCAATGGGAGTGTTTGAGGATGCGCCACTGCAATTTCCATGCTGCTCGACTGGGATCAGTATTTTTAATACTTTTAAATTACAAATGTTTTTCCTGGGGGTACCCCACTTGGGGTTGAATAACTTAGTCCCCTGTACCCCAAACTTCTCCAAATTGGGGGTGCTTCAGGGGGAGAGCTTGAAAAAGCTCCACGCCAATTTTCATGCTGATAGCTGCCTGGGATCACTATTTTCTAGCCCAGAAAATTACACTTAGATTTTTTCCCAAGGGACACACATTTGAACTTTAATAACTCAGCCCCACAAACCCCAAAGTGCTCCAATTTTGCAGAGCTTAAAGAGGACAGTCCAAGGAAGGTACCCACTAAATTTGGTACCTCTAGGACCTCGGGAGCCTGTTTTATAGAGAAACAAATTGATTCATTTCTGATTTGTTTTGTACAATTTTTTTCAAAAACATTCGTTAGTAACGAAACAAAATGAATCACGGGGCTAAATGAAATGAAATGAAACACAATGAAACACAATTTTTCTGTTTCATGCCCATCCCTAATCTCTAACATTCTCTATGCTCATATGTTGTGTTATAGTCTGGAAATCCAGAAACCCCATGTTGTACTTACAATGCACAGAGAGTTGTGAGAACAAAAGTGGTGGTGTGGTTATTTTGTATTCAGAATCTCTCTGCATTGCTTTTATTAGATTTAAGGTTTTGTTCACTTTCTGAAGGAGAGAACGCAGGACTTTATTCTGGGATTTCAAGCAAGGCTGCTCTTATAAATTAGTAAAAATGTATGAGTCATCCTAGTGTTGTGTTCAATGTTGCTAGCAGCCAAGCATAACATTCTAGCACCTGTGCAGGGTACAGCCTCCTCTCGTAGGCTGAGGGAGGGGAGAGTTACTAATGTTATAAGATGGTTGATTCAAATTGCCACACTAGATCTGACAGACAGCAAAACCTCTCTCTCTCTCTCTCTCTCTCTCTCTCTCTCTCTCTCTCTCTCTCTCTCTCTCTCTCTGTGTGTGTGTGTGTGTGTGTGTGTGTGTGTGTGTGTGTGAGAGAGAGAGAGAGAGAGAGAGAGAGAGATTATGTGTCTGGGTAAGGCAGAGAAAGCAACTGCCTTGAAAAAAACATTGCAGAATTCAAATAATATATCTTAATGACTTTTATGTAAATAAACGTACAGTATTTCTAATCCACTCTTCATGAAGCACTGAAATTTTTACAGACAACAAAGATGAGGTTTTCATGTTGATGAATCACTCACAAATTATAATTCCTTGAAAAAAACATATCTTGATGGACTCTGGCCATTCTCTTTTAAAGTATTTGAGTTTATAGAGAACAGGTTTTCCACCTTGTGTATGTGGCTTTATTTTGCACTACCGTCAGCAGGAAAAACACTGCAAACACCACTCCCTCCAATGTAGGGTCTAAATCAAACTGAACCAAGGTTTATTCCATACCAATGGTTTATTTTCAACATGTACAAGTACACACTTCCAGAAATCTCCCAGGTGTCGCCTCATAACATAGTAAGGATATCCTTCAGAGTTTATCATCCTCAAGGAGCACAGTTAACTAATTTAATCTGCTTTTGCCCACTTATAATTGGAAACTTCTATAAGGAAGTTTACTTTTCTACCATATGAAAAAAGCCCAGGAAATTCCAACCAGAAAGCAGGCTCCAACGTATCATCTTTCCGTCTCCCTGATGTTGGCCAAAGACATGCATCATCCCGCCTCCCTGTCTGATTGGCCAGCGCCAGGGAGAGGGAAGGATGATGCATCAGAGGCTGTTTCCTTGTTGGAATTTCACACAGAATGAGCTACAGCAAGTTAAGTCCAGCGGTTGATTTTGTTCAGGAGGGTGGGACTGGGTTCCGAGCACCAGCTGTGCTGGCATGTTTCATTTCAGAACCAGACCCCTTCTGAAATGAAATGCCCATCTCTATTTGGCAGTCCAATTTCCCAAGTTCTTCATACTTTCTGCAGCTAGTCAGTAGGAGAAGTCATCCACACACACACACACACACACACACACACACACACACACACACACACACACACACACACACACACAAAATTCTCAAACTCCAGATGACCTTTCCCAGTGGCTTCATGCAAATATTAAAAACCATAGGAGGCAATACAGAGTCTAGAATCTAGACTCTAGATAAACCCATAAACCAAAGGCCACAAGGCCAAACAGCAGTCCCATGGTAGTACCACCTGGGAGTGTTCAACCAAATAGGAACAGGAACACTGCAAAACTGTGGTGGACCCCAATATTTGGAATGTTACCAATATAGGGTCTGTTCCCACTGCTGGAATAAAACAACAGAGGGATCATTTTTTGGATTTGGGCTAATATCATGTGGACAAACCATCACAAACCATTTTTCATATTCATGCCCATCTCTATGGATGACATAAAGACAATGGCAGAAAGAAATAGCACCATTCCACATTTTAAAAAAAAGTACTAGCTTTTTTTCAATGAACCTGAGAATCGGGGTGTCTGATTATGTGCAGCATGTTTTCCACCACTGACGTGAAGTTACTTTTCTTTCTTAAATGGCAAATGTCATTAGGTTCAGTAAGCTTATCTCTACAAATGCAGAGATAGGGTGAATTGCAGCTTGAGAGATACCATCACTGTTTTGTTCACGGATCCAGTTATCAGTCTCCCTCCCTCTTCGTAGATGCAAGAATGTGTGCCAGCAGACGTTTTCCTTTCATTCCCCCTCCCTGCTCCTAGTGGAGGCAAAATGCAGTTCCGAAACCCAAAAAGCTGCCACCTATCCAGAATATAGAATTTTTGCCTTTAATGCTTGCATCTTCCTTTAAGAAATGCTTCTTCTACTCCATCCTCCCCAGTCAAATTGATTGTGCATGTCATAAGCTGAGGTGTTGTCCCTGAAGCTGAGATGGGCCCCCTTCACATGGACCTTAAGACACCCATTTCTGTCATTTTAATCATTTGATAATCATGTCGCTTAACATGGAGGTACCATTAATCTGTTTACAATCCAGAGTCCTGTCAATCTATATTTTCAATATTCTAAGACCCAGAAAAGGTGCTGGCAGTCACAGCTGTAACTTAAGTATTTGGCTAAATACAATGAAAACCAGTGGCAGGAATATTTTCTGCAAAACAATCGAGAATAATATTGACTAGAGATGGGCATGAAATGAACATTTTTTGTTTCCGTTATTCGTTATTCGTTCCACTACGTAATGAAATGAATAACTAAAATTGTGATGAAAATGGAACGAAATGAACAGAACCACGAAAATTGGGTTTGTTACATTTCGTTTTTGTTAATGGCGACGCACAATGAAATGAGCTGTTTTAAATGTTAAAAAATGCCCTGGACATCCATAAAAACAGCAATAATTATTTATACTGTCTGATAATACCTACCGGGGGGGGGGTCCTTAAAACATGCATTTATGTCTTTTCTCAGATTGCTGTATTTTTTTCCTTTAAGGGGAGTTAGGGGACATCGACCCAAAATGGCTCCCAGATGCCTAATATTGATTTCTTGGGTATTAAAATGCCCTGGACATCCATAAAAATGCAGCGATAATGCAATAATTATTTGAAATTATTACCTACCAGGGGGTTGGGGTCCTTAAAACGTTTGTTTTTGTCTTCTCCCATCACGATGTATTTTTCTTTACCCTTTAAGGATGACAAAATGGATGTCACCACCACAAAATGGAGGCAAGCCATGTGATGGGATCATGTTCAATCAATAGCATGCCCAGGTTGCAGACTGGGCAGGTCTGGCAGCCACAGAGGGCATAAAAAGCTCTGGCAGCCCCCGTCCTCCTTGCAGTCTCCGGTGGAAGTTAGGGTGGGATTGCTGTCTCTGCGACTCTAGCTTCAGTCCTGCAGCCTCCTTGTGTGTGTGCATGCGTACCTCTCAGTGAGTACCCTCCCCTGCCCCGCAGTGCAGTCACTCTGTGGTTGTCTTGCACCCTGGGCAATGCCCGCCGCTGCCTTTGCAGCCTCCCTGCGTACCTAGTCTATACTGTGTCTCTGCCAGCATCAACTTTTTTTAGTGTTTTCCCTCTGGTCTGGGGCATTGGGGGACACCCACGCACGGAAATGCTTTAAAAATCGCGCAAAAGGCGGGTAGAAATGAAAAATGAAAAAACAAAAAACGAAAACAAATTTTTTCCAAAAAATTCATGAAAAATGGAAACGAACCAAAATGGACCTCTCAACGAAAAATGAAAAACCAAAACGCCATTTCTTTTATTTGTGCCCATCTCTAATATTGACTTAATAATTTGTCTGATATTTTAGGCTCTACAAGACTAGAGCCTTTGTTTTTAAATGAAAGCTGGAAATCCAGGCCAACTAATGTTGTTTGTAAATGGGCATCATGTCATATGGCTTAAATCCATGTAAGTCGTGCCTAACCAAGCAATATGGCAGCAGTATCTTCCACCCCTACGTCTTTCCCAATAGATTTCTTTCCATCTACCCTACCACCTGGTGCAACATTGTACAGTTCCGTGCTGTCCTCCCTCAAATACCAGACACATAGTTTTTCATTCTCTCCCTCTCCTTCTCACTGGCACACATATAAAACATATGCATGAGTTTTTGTGACAAGTGGGTTGATAAAGAAATAAGTGGCATAGTTAGAGGCATGCACATGGAATCATGCCTTGGCAAGCTTAATTATGCATTTGGATTACATGGAAACAGCACTTGCCTTCATGATGGAAAGACCAGAAGAAGGAATTTAAGATGGCTGCTTCTCCAGAACTTCCCCTGAAAGAACCTGTAAGCATGTGACTTAAGTTTCATGTGTTCCTGCTATTCAAGAGATCTCTGGTTTTGATGGAGTCCATCAACTCTTGAGGTGCTTGCCACGTAGTAACTTGGTATGGTAACACAGGCACTTTTGTCACGTAGAAACTTGATATGAGACCACGGGCACATTTACATTGGTTAAAATTAATTGATGGACTTAAACAAGTTTTTCATTATGAAAACTAATTCTGAGCGTCCCCTTTGAAATTGCACACTAAGTTTTCTATGTCTAACCAAGCCTTGCAAAGAAGGACTGAAAGAATTGGGCATGTTTTGCCCTGAGAAAAGAAGACTAAGTGAGCTATGATAGCCCTTTTCAAATACAATGGTACCTTGTATAAAGGAATTAATTTATTCCAAATGAAATTATAGTGGTACCTTGACTTACGAATTTAATCCATTCCAAATGCATGCTCTTAAGTCAAACTACTCTTAAGTCAGAGTACTTATCTAAAAAAAATGAAAAAATAAGTTAAAAAATTAAAAATTGGGAAAAATTGTAAGTCGAGCAGACCATATCTAAAATTTGTAAGGCGGCAGTTAAAATGCCAACAGCTTTCCACTCTTAAGCTGAGCTGCTCTTAAGTTGGGGTACCACTGTATGTTAAGCAAATTTTCCTTTATACAAATTTCCCATAGGAATCCATTGTAAACAGAGTAATCCCTAATCATGACCATTTTTATTTTGTACGGATTCGCCCCATATGTGATTCTATTAAGCAAATTTCCCCTATCTCTGGAATTTTTTATGCTGTGCAGATGTTACGTTTTACAAACCGTTTGTTATACGAGGGTCCACTGTACTTGAAAAGTAGGCATACAAAGGAGGGGCAGGATTTGATCTCCACCATGGCAGAGCACAACACACATAACAAAGGGCTCAAGCTATTGGAAACCAGATTTAAGCAAAATATCGGGGGGGGGGGCTTTGTAACTGTTAAAGCAGTATGACATTACCTCAGAAGGTTGCTGAGTCCTCCAGTGCTAGAGGCATTCAAGAGAAAACTGGACGACCACCTGTCAGATCTGCTTTGATTTGGATTCCTTCAATGAGTTGGGGGATAGACTCCATGGCCTTATATGCCCATTTTTACTCAATTATTTTGCGATTCTATGATACAGTATGTGTCACAGTCTGAGCACTATTACAGAGGTAAGCAGGCAGGCATACAGATATAGATGAATTGTCGTTGAGAGTCATTTCTGGTGGTTGTAGTTGTGCCAGTGATTGCCATCTCCTGCTTTTCTCTTAGAATCCAAGATATGTGTAGTACCCCTTTCTACTTTTTCTCCTCATTCCTACCTAGAAATCTGAGAATTAGCCTAAGAGATAGGTCTGTGAAGATTCTCAGTCATCCAGGTGCGTTTAACTGGGAGTTGAGTCATGGTCAGACCGATGAAGCTGTTTGGATGAACAGCGAAACGTTTCTATCTCTCAAAAAAGAAGTCCAGTAGCCATGACTCAACTCCCAGCCTAAGAGATAGTGACTAAATCTAAGTAACCCAGTGAGTTTGATGATGAGGGTAGGGCTCTGAGTCCAAATCTCTCTTGTCCTAACACAACATTTTAATCCCACTGGCCCGCCTATCAACCAATTAACTTTGGGAATGTCAGGATCTGTTATGGGGCTCTTTCAGAGCCAAATTAGATGTGTTGATGGGAGGTCTATGAGTTTAAACATGATAGGTCTCAAGAAAAAAATAATCTTTGCCTCATTGCTTTGGGAATGTAAGTGGAGCACCACTTTAGATTTCCATTTAACAAGTTTCAAGCCACAGTGATAAATTGGCAATGTTTTCCTTGTGGCAGCTGTTTGATGGCATTTTGAAATGGGTAAAAATGGAAAATTATCCTAGAGAGGAAACATGCCCTTCTCTTCCTAACACAAACCAAGACACAGAATGAAGGATATAACATGTTTATTACTTTCTGGGTGTTCAACTGAAAATGTGCTGCCGTCCATGCTTCCAGTTGATTTAATAATCTAGCACAATTTAGGCCTCTGGTAAATTAAATTGTTTAGAAACTTGGGTCCCTGCCTAAAGTCTGTGCACTGTTTAATGATGTCTCTTTCTTTTGGCATTTTATCTTGAGGATAAATGAGGACCAAATGAGATGTTAGGGTAGTGTGTTTAAAGATAGATTTATCCTAATCAGGTCAAAAAGAGGGATGGAATGCCATTGTTAAAAGAAAAAATGCACGGATAACAAGGACCTCTCCCTTTTCAAGGCGTAGCTCATCACAATGACTTTCCCAACTCATTTTATTTCAGGATGAACAGATTTCCACTGTAAGAGTTCAGACTAGGTGGAAAGTATCTAATAGGAGAGGAATAAAGAGGCATGCCGTGGGTGCGAGAGCATCTTTGCTATCGTGGCACAGTGGTTAAATGCTTGTACTGCAGCTAAAACTGTGCTCATGACCTGGGGTTCAATCCCAGGTAGCAGGCTCAGGGTTGACTCAGCCTTCTATCCTTCCGAGGTTGGTAAAATGAGTACCCAGCTTGCGGGGGGGGGGGGCAATGTGTAGCTTGCATAGTGTAATTAAACTGTAAACCACCCAGACACTACTTGATGTGGTATGGGGTGGCATATAAGCAGAACTTTCTAATGCTTTTTCCTGTCATAAATGCCCTTTTCCATCATCACTGCCAGAACTCTCTTCAACCATTCTCTAAAGAGGCAAACTAAGAACATATCAAAGGGGAGAATGCTAGCCCAGAGTTGCCCATATTCTAGTTCTCCATATTCAGTTAGCATATTTTGTAGCATACACCAGTGTTTTTCAACCTTTTTTGGGCAAAGGCACACTTGTTTCATGAAAAAAATCACGAGGCACACCACCATTAGAAAATGTCTCCGTCCGTCAGTGTACACTGGATAGCACTAGCAACATTAACTGGCTGCAAAACATTAACAGTAGGGCACTGTAGGCAAACCTATAGCATGGGTGCTAAAGGTGGCACTCGGAGCCCTTTCTGTGGGCACCCGACATCATCCCTTCACAGCCACCTGTATTCAGGTTAAATTGCTGTATTGCCACTTTACGAAAAAATTAGTGGGTTCTGAATTGCATTTTGGGCACTCGGTCTCTAAAAGGTTCGCCATTGCTGGTGTAGGGAGAAGCAGGACAGAGGGGCCACAGATTGAGGCAGCCCGCTCTCTAGCACCCAGTTCCCACTTACCTGTGTTGTTTTTTTAAAGACATTTTGCCCTGCATGGACTTCTGTGTCCAGTGGAGACCTGAGAAGGGGCACTGACTCTCCAGGAACACAAATAAGACCCAAAAGCCCATCTTGCTCTCCACACTGTGGCCAAGGCAGATGCCTTCAGCAAGTCCAGCGACAGGAGGGGAGGAGGAGGAAGGAAGGCAGGAAGGAAAGAAGGCAGAAAGTGTTCTGCTTGTATACCACCCCATACCACTTCAAGGAGTCTCTGGGCGGTTTACAGTTTTAATTACAGTAGGCAGGCTACATACACATATGCAGGCTAGAAATGAGCACGTTTCTATGAGGAGGGGAAAGGGTACGAATGGAAAGAGAGAGGTGGGGAGAAAAAGAAAGAAAAGACATAGAGAGAGAAGAGGGCGACCCAAGACAGAAAGAAAGGGGCAAGACTTCAAGGAGGACCCCAAGCAACCGTTCCCCCCCCCAATCTATGAGGAGGAAGAGGAGAGCTTGTCAGGGCCCCTCAGAGATGGCTCTTCCCCTCCCGGACCCTAAAGGCCGGCCGGCCGGCCGTCCAGCTGTGCCAGTAGCCCCCCTGCCCGCCTCCTCAGCCCAGGCCCGGCGGAGGCCTCCTCCATCCCCTCCTCCTCGCAGCCCTGCCGCGGTGCTCGTGGGGCAGCCGGGCACCCCTCCTCCCCTTCCCCTCACCTGGTGGTTTGTTCTGGGCTGGGGCTCCCGGGCCGGCTCGTGTTGGTGGGCGGGCTGGCGAGTGGCTCAGTCCATTGGTAGCTCCCAGGAAAGGGGTGGTGGTGGTCCAGGGTAAAAAAAGGAGGGGGGAGAGGGAAGCGAGCGAGTCGCGGCGGCAGCGGCAGGCACAGGGCAAACACTAAAGAGAATGAGCGGGACCAGGAAGTGACGCCAGCGCCGCAGGCCTCAGGGGGGAAGAGCCAAGCTGGCCCTGCGACACTATTTATAGCACCTCCCAGCTGTGGGCCGCCTGCCGGCCCTGGGTTGAATTTCTTTAGAATTTTTCAAGTTTTCCCACGGCACACCAGGCAACGTCTCGCGGCACACTAGTGTGCCACGGAACAGTGGTTGAAAAACGCTGGCATACACAACTGAGGTAGCCTTATTGCCTTTTAATACTACTTTGCATTTGGTTAAAATTAAATACATCAATTACAGTACTTTGTCTCTCAGCCTTGGTATCAATTAGACATTACCCACTAATATGAGAAAGCCACGATGGTATAAAATGAAACAAAGGGAACTATACAAGGCATATTCACCTAACTCTATAGGTTTTCTCCTGCTTTGTTTGTGACCCTCAGATCAAATTTCCTAATGACATTAGGTTTTGCTTTTTTTCCTACTTCTTCATTCCAGACACCTAGGAGTATATGTATGGTATATCTTGAATGCTTTCATAAAATATCTCAGTACTTCTGAAGTTAAGGTAATGCTCAAAGTTTCTGCTTTCCAAGATTCACTTTCCCTACCCATCCACTCAAGCATCTGTTCAGTAACAATATTCTGTGCATCTGATGAAGTGGCCTGCAATCTACCAAAGGTTATGCTAAACGAAGCTAACTTTTGAAGTACCAAAAGACACCTTGATATTTTCTCTGCAGCAGACTAACACAGCTGCTCCATGAAAACTCTGAAGTGGGTTCCATTATATATATACATTTCCAATTTCCTCCGCCCACCCACAGTGACAAAGTAGAGGATGTATGTTCTTTCTCATGCAAGCTTTGATTGAATACACCAGACTAGGGACTCTCTCTACTTTTTCCCTTTTTTTCCTCCTTGCCAGTGCACCACAAATAAATGCCAAAAGCCGCTGCTTTTCCAGTCCATTGGCAGACATAAGAAGAACCAAGTACTTCTCAGTTCATATCAACCTTTCTGCACATGTTAGAGCTCTCTTGCATGTTGTCATCACTGGGAATGAAACCCTTTTGGTAACTTGCCTGCGTATATTTCTGGAAGCTAGTTTACCAGTTGGGAGAGTCATCTCCACAGCATGCTGATCTCTGGATTCTCTGCCAAGCAGTGCTGTCACTTTGCCATTTAGAGTGATCTGACAGGTTATTCCTATTCTAGTGCAAGATGCTATTTGGGAAGTTACTTCCCGGCACACCTGGAAAGTGCCCAGTCATCTGAGATGGAAGCACACCGAACCTTCAGTTTAAGTTTGATCACGTTCCCAAAACTGATGGTGCTGGGTAGTGCCGCCATTCCACATCGCAGTCCTTTGTTAACCTCATTTGCAGGGGAGGGGAATGTGTTGACCCAGAAATGTACAAATACCTGCAGGAAATCACCCCAAAAACAGCTTGGCGTGGGCTGGTCCCTATGTGCATGACCAATATTTGGATACAGACAGCGTCAGGAGGTGCTTTCTAAGGAATTTAATTTCTTTTTACTATACATACCAGAATTTTCTGTTCTGGAGTACTACCTTACAACCAGACACTTACATGTGGTTAACCTAAGCGAAAGGGATTTATGACCTAGCACTGCCTAGCTTCCTCTTCATAAAGGAAACTGTCTCAGCGCTTGCTGAAAGGTTTTTCTTCTTTTTAACAGAAGGCTAGGAAGAGCTAAGCTGCCTAGATGCCCTGAGCACATCCAATCTCAACTGATTTTGGAAGCTAAGCAGGGTTGGGCTTGGCTAGTACTTGGATGGGCGACCACCATGGAATACCAGGTGCTGCAGGCGCCTGGAGTAGGAACTGGAAAGCCACTCCAGTATTACTGCCAAGAAAACTCCATGAAGGTGTGGTCACGAAGAGTCGGTCATGACTGTAATGACACAACAATAGGAAGAGCTAAACCTATGCTAGGCCACAAAACCTTCCAGCTTAGGCCTTTCTTCTACATGAGCCACAGTTAGGTATATGTAGGATATCTGGCTGTCATTCTGGGACCCCCAGAATGGATAATTTTGGGATCT
The DNA here is from genome assembly GCA_029282475.1 of Phrynocephalus forsythii. Classification (NCBI taxonomy): domain Eukaryota; kingdom Metazoa; phylum Chordata; class Lepidosauria; order Squamata; family Agamidae; genus Phrynocephalus; species Phrynocephalus forsythii. The sequence continues at coordinate 32,027,612 of JAPFRF010000002.1, forward strand.
GTAGCCCAAAAAGAAGCACACACCTAGTACTCACACATTCCTATTGAGCCCTTAGTCCCACTTTAGTTATTTTCCACAGCTTCACTGACATCTCTGCACTTTTTGTAGATTAACCTCTAAAATGTAGCAAGAGGATGATATAGCTTCCTATTTGATTTTATTCTGGTGTGGTTTGGTCTTACTCTATTTTCACTGACCCTGTGTATTTTAATAAAGAATAAATCCAGAGAATCCAGCCCCTTTTGTGAGCCTTTTGTGAGCGCTGTCTGGCACAGTACTGGTCAGAGCACTCCTAATTCTCCCATTCTTCAATCTGTGTAGTCATTTATTTGCTCTCAAATAGAGCCGCAGGTGGTGTTCTCTTTGGTGGCAACCCTGTGACATGTGCAGTGGGTTGTGACAGTTGAAAGGATAGCAGAGAAACCCTCTCTTCTAGTTTCTTCATCTCACATTTTAAAAATATTATCCCAAGTGACACAACACTACTTCAGATATAGCGGAATATCCATGCAAGGTTGATGTATTGCTGAAGTGCTATGCCACTTACTAAATTAAACCAAAAATGGGGGAAGGCACTTTGGCTTTCAGAATGACAGCATGACAAAAGGTGGTGAAAGGAGCAGAGGGGGAATCAATAATTAAAGGGGAAGAAAACTGAAGTGCTATTTGGATCCTTCTCTCAGGATAAGAAACATCTTTTCTTTGAATGGAAATATTGTGCAAGTATGAGATAAAATAGATGGCACTGAAGGTAAGAGCCTTTTAAATGCAACCCAGATTGCTCCAAATTTCTCCACCTAGCCATGCCCTTAGTTACGTGCTGTTAAGTTAGAACCAACCTATAGACCCCAACAGAGTTTTCACAGTAAGTGAGATATTAAAGAGTTGGTTTTAACAGTTCTACATCCCCAGTGAGCTTTCATGGCCATGTGACAATTTGAAACCTGGTCTCCAAGGTCCTCGCCTATCACTCTAGCCACTATATCGCATTGGGTATTCCACCTATAAAACAAAGGCCAGGCTTTCCCAAAGGCCAGGCTTTCCCAAAGCCCAAAGGCCAGGCTTTCCCAAAGCCCAAAGGGGGCAATCAGATCTCCCTGCCGCCGCTGGCGCATGCTGGTCTGAGAAATCGACCTCCTGTTGCTGCCCGCCGCGCCGCCCCAAGACTTCTCGTCTGGAGCCGTCTCCATTGAAATGCATTGGCTCAATGCATTTCAATGGAGAAAATTTTCCCCATTGGAAAACATTTGCTCAATGCATTCCAATGGGGAAACTTTCAATGGAGATTGCGGGGCAGTGTCCAACGCCAGCGTCCTGCGCTTTTCCGAGAAGCCTTGGGCCGTGCAGCAGGGCGGCTTGGGCAATCGCATTGCCCCCGCCCCCCCCATGGCCTGAGGCTTCTCGGAGGAGCGTGTGGCGGTGGCGATTCGATCCCCCCCGCCACCCCCTGAGCGGCCCCGAGGCTTCTCTGAGGAGTGGGAGGGTGGCGCGGGGTGATGCCATCGCCACCACCACCACCCCAAGCGGCCCCAAGGCTTCCTGGAGGAGTGGGCACGGTGCGGGGTGATGTGATCTTTATCTATCAACTCATGGGCTCTGAGTTATCCGTGACGGAACAGGAAAGAGATCTTGGTGTGTTGGTGGACAGCTCCATGAAGGTGTCTACCCAATGTGTGGCAGTGGTGAGGAAGGCCAATTCCATGCTAGGGATTATCAAAAAGGGGATTGAAAATAAAACAGCCAATATTATTATGCCATTAAACAAAACAATAGTAAGGCCGCACCTGGAGTATTGTGTACAATTCTGGTCACCACATCTCAAGAAAGACATAGTGGAACTGGAAAAGGTGCAGAAGAGAGCAACTAAAATGATTACTGGGCTGGGGCACCTCCCTTATGAGGAAAGGCTAAAACATTTGGGGCTCTTTAGTCTGGAAAAAAGGCGCCTGAGGGAGGATATGATTGAGACGTACAAAATAATGCAGGGCATGAGTAAAGTGGATAGAGGGAAGCTCTTCTCCCTCTCACAAAATACCAGAGCTAGGGGACATACACTCAAATTGAGGGTGGGGAGAGTGAGAACAGACAAAAGAAAATATTTTTTCACCCAGCGTGTTGTTAGTCTGTGGAAGTCCCTGCCACAGGAGGTGGTGAAGACATCCGTCCTAGATGCCTTCAAAAGGGGATTGGACAGATTCCTGGAGGAAAAGTCCATCACAGGTTACAAACTACGATGGAGATGTGTAATCTCCAGGCTTAAAACCAGGGTACGTCAAGGGCCAGATGCAGGGGAGTGGTATCAGGAGACAGATATCTAGTCTCATGCACTCCCAAACGCATCTGGTGGAGCCACTGTGAGATACAGGAAGCTAGACTAGATGGGCCTTTGGACTCATCCAGCATGGCTCTTCTTATGCTCTTATGTTCTTATGCCCCCCGCCGCCCCCCAAGCAGCCCCAAGGCTTCTCGGAGGAGCGAGGGGCAGCAGCGCAGGGCAATGTGATCGCCCCCTGCCGCCCCCACAAGCGGCCCCAAGGCTTCTCGGAGGAGCGCAGGGCTGCGGCATGCGGCGATGCGACCCCCCCCCCGCTGCCCCCCTGCACGGCCCGAGGCGCAGGTACTACAATCCCGCAATATAATGGGACCGCAGTACCTGAACCGCGAAATGGCAGGGGGTGACTGTAACAGCTTGGACTATGGTCCACATGATGGTCTAAAAAGGCACCAAGACGCATCTGGAAAGTGGGTAAAACCTGACCAACCAGCTAACATGACATTCCTAAGCCATCACCAGCATTTTCGTAGCCACTTCCCTCACTCTTGTCATGTGAAGAAGGGCTCTCTAAAGGAGAGGGTTTCCTCTTGACATGAAATGGCACTCCAAAAGGTTAGCCGTCCAGATTTTAGCAGGAATCTCACAGATAGAGGAGGCACTTTTCTTCAGACCGGTGCGATTCACATGATGAGATCAGTGACATAGGAAAGGCCAAGCCAGCATGTTCCCCATCATGCCTGTAATAAACTTATATATAGACTGCCTGAAAAGGGATTTTATGGCATTCTGTTAACTACAGGCTTGACTTTCTACAGGTTTGCACTGGGAGAGATCTGTTCAGAGTGAGAAGAGAACAAGGGAGAAAGTGGAAGACAAGAAAGAACAGAAGATAGTTTAAAAAGCAGCTGGACAAATGAACCATTATAATATGTTCTCTAAAACAAAACTCCTTCTATGTAATTGGGGTACAATGTGTGTTTTAAAAACACATTATATTCCTGTGGTGTTTTCCTTGGCCATATTTTATCCCAAAATAAAAAAAGCAGAGAAAGAGAGAGATAATTAAAAAGTAAATAAGTTTTAGGCATTGAATCAAGTTTCTTAACAATGCAATTTACCAGGGGGTCTAAATCATACTAGAGATTATCAAATCAAATACAAACATGAAAGGCAGTGCATTGTGAGTTTGGCACTCAGAGTATAATAAGTGCATTATCCTGTTAATTCCGTGCTCAGTTTGAGTTGTGAACAAGAAGGACATGTTCCCTCTCTCAATAATTTTCCATTTTTACCCATTTCCAAATGCTGTCAAACAGCTGTCACAAAGGAAAATGTTGCCAATTATCACTAAAACCTGAAGCCTGTTAAATGCAAATATAAAATACACTCTATAGATCCAGTATAGTGGGTTGTTCATTTGGTTGACTTCTGGCAGGCTTGCCTTTTTAGAGATTATAGCTGGGTGAAGCAGGGGTACGGAGGTGTTTGACTTTGAGAGGGTGGGGAATGGAAATGTGGGATGACCCTATTCAGGTGATCATATTATGGAAGACTTGGCAAATGTCCAAAGGGCTCTAGTCTCTCTCCATCATCACTTCTCTCGCCCTCTGCATGAAACTGGAGATGGAGGAGAACTAGGCCAACACACTCCTCTTGAGCACATGCTGTGTACTTCCTCATATGAATGGGTACATTAAGCTGCCATAGTTATGCAGTGTTTTCTTTAATGATCTTTTTCAGAATGGTTAGCCGTTGTTGTTTTTAAAGGTGGTTTGGTGCAATGAGAAATCTCCTCCTTCCAAAGCAGAACTAATAAGGGAAAACTCATCCCCGAAATGCATCAATCTAAAAACCTGAGAAGGAAATCCACTGATCCCTCCTACCGCTGGTTGAGGAAGAGAGTGGCAGCACATCCCTATCCACAGTACAGAAAGAGAGTCCACCAGAACAAAATCACACCAGCAAACAAGGATGCACAGAATAACCGGCACACAGAATATCCACCCAGTTGAGCTCCTTACAACAATGTCCCCAACGCAGAAGGTTGATACAACATAATGTCCAGAGAGGTTACACAAAAAGACTGGGGCAGACAAAGCACAGTCTTAAAAAGGGTGATAAACAGATATTTGCAGTGATCAGGACAGAAAGAAGAGGAGGCAGCTGCACAGACAGGCAGCCAGAAAAGATAAATGAATTGGCTGGAAATATATATATATATACAATAATGATGACGACTGAGAAATAAATTACGTGGGGCTGCAATTAGATATCTTTGCTCCGCTGCTGTTCCTTTTCACTTGAACCTTTTGTTGAGTATTGATCGGCTGAGGAGGAAGGAAACTTGCTTTGGCAGTAAAGAGTTGGGTGAAGGGATATTACTCAGCATGGAAACATAAAAGCACCAGCATGAGTCCCCTCCCCTAAGCCCAATGGCAGTAAGCCATGAGCTCTTCAGCTTCTCTCTCCTCACAGCAGCCAACCTTTCCTCCACAGTTCACACCTATCCCTTCAGCTGTTAAAACAGACTGAAACATGAACCTGAAACCTTGCCGTCCCTATTTGTTCCATTATTCCTTTTCATCTCTCTAGCAGACCATTCTCTTTGCAGGGTGGTTCTTCTTCTTCTTCTTCTTCTTCTTCTTCTTCTTCTTCTTCTTCTTCTTCTTCTTCTTCTTCTTCTTCTTCTTCTTCTTCTTCTTCTTCTTCTTCTTCTTCTTGTTTGGTGATCTCCCCCCCCCCGCTTGATCCTGGAAAGTGTTCCTGGACCAAACTTTTGTAGAGGATTATGAGTGTAAACTAAAATTGTTTAGATGTCCTAACCAGGTCTCATAACTGCCTATGAGAGGCCCTCGAGGCCCTTTACAGGAAGGAAAACATGCATTCAAAACGATAGTGGCAAACATAGACATAGCAAGGCTGATCTGTAAGACCACATCCAAAAGAGCAATTAAGATGAACTAATTATACAGAGGTGTGGAAGCTTTCAGTTTCTCCAGAAACTTTCATTAGCCTATATTTCAACACCTCTATGACTCCCACTTACCAAGGTATATTGTCAAATTGTTTATTTTTGTTTCATTGATTGAATAGGCCTCAGGGGGTGCCATTTTAGGCTATTACCCCATCTCAGGTAGGCGTTCCTCCTTCCCACAGTTCAGACGTGAACACAAAGACCTGTAGCAATAGCTCACTGGTTTGGGTGTCTGTCTGCGGAGTCAGAGGTTGGGAGTTCTATTCCCTACTCTGCCTCCTTGACAGGACCTGGATTTGATGATTCCTAGGGTTCCTTCCAGCTCTGCAGTTCAAAAATTATCAGTAATGATGGTGGTAGTGATGGCAGCGGTGGTGTCAATTTGGAACCAACTTATAGTGACCCTAATGGGGCTTTTAAGGTAGGTGAGATGTTTAAGGAATAGCTGTAACAATTCCAAACACCCAGTGTGTTTCCATGACTCAGTAGGATTTTGAACCCAAGGCATCCTGAACCTTCGCCGTTTCAGATGTTTTGGACCACAACTCCCAGAATTCCGAGCCTAGATTGCCAATGGCAAAGGACTGTGAGAGTTGTGCTTCAAATGTTCCCCACCACAGGACTAGTCCATCACTCGGCCCGCTATAGCACACTGTGTATCATAACAATAGAATAATCGTGATCATCATCATGTGCGATCAATTCAATTCTTCCTCATGGTGACCCAGAGTTTTCCAAGGAGAGAATACCCGTAAAGGGTTTGCTATTCCCATCTTCTTGGGGGTGCCCTGGTAGTGTGCAGCTTGCCCAAGGCCACACCGGCTGGCTGTTCTGGGATGCACAATGGGAAACGCCTAACCTCTGGCTCTGTTGGCAGCTACTTAAACCACTGAGCTATCCAGCCAGATGAACAACAAATTGCCTATTATAAATTTTCCAACTGGGGATTATGAGGTTGAAAGAAAGTGAATTTTCTTTCATGTCATGTCCATACCAGAAACAGTTCTTAAGGAAGCTAGCTTGTTCTTTACACATGGCATGGTGTTAAATTAGAAGAGAGGTTTTGAAAAGCCAAAGAAAAAGACTTAATATGGATACAGGGTAGAGTTACCTGGGTAAGTTGTTCCTGTCAGGTCTTCTCAACCTCAATAAAGAGGGGTTTTTTTTAAAAAAAAATACATTGGAAACCTAAGCAGCTGTGCCTTCTTAGATGTCTAGAAAAAAATATTCTCAGAGAGCAAAAGGCTCTACAGATCTGTTTTCCGACACTTGCACAGACGGGACAGTGCTTTTTTCTTATACCTATATTTTCTTCCCATCTCTGTGCTGTTTTCTCTGTGAAGAAACAAGGCTTCTGCCTGCGTGTTTGAATATTAAAGGTATTTACTGTGGCTGCATGCAGCTTTTGTTAGAACTAGCTGTCTTTAGAACTAGCTGACATTGAAGCAGCTCCTCCAGCTGGCCACTGAATGCCATCCATCTCGGCCAGTTCACAACCCATGAGGCCCTCCCAAGTGGGGGAAGGGGAATATTTCAAGGTAAAGCCCTTGACCTTGGGTTGTGGGCTCTCTGTGGCTGAACACCTATTAGTGTATGTTCCATAATGTGAGGCTGATGGTGCTTTTAGCCAGGAATCCTGTTGGGAAATTAAACATTCTGTCCTACTCTCCGTGAGGCTCTCCCAGGTCCCATGTAATCTCTTTCATCCTCAGGAACCTGTGGTGGGTACAAGAAGGGAGAAAGAAGTCTTTCATTACCTAACATCAACTTTGCTGGTCAAGTCATGTCATTGGCAGCAAGTAATGCAGCCATGTCCAAAGTCCGGCCCACAGGCCAAGTCTGGTCCATCAGGCTATTTTGATTGGTCAACGGCTGGCTGACCCGCCCCCTCCCTCCCCCTCCCTCCTTCGCCTTCCCCACCTCTTGCTGCTGCTGCTGCCAGTAGTGGAGGTCCAGGAGGCTTCCTCATTGCCACTGCCGCTGCTGGCTCCTCTTTCATTGTCACGGTGGTGGCAGTGGCAGGAGAGGTGCTGCACCAGGAGCTCCAGGCTCAGAAGCCTTAATATATAAGGCTTGGATCCCGGCCTTGATTTCCTGGCTTAGGGGTCAATGGTTGGGTCTTGCAGTGGGGGAACGGGTCTGGAGCAGCTGCACACCCCACATTCTCAGTCACCAAATCTGGCTCTCCTTACAAAAAGTTTGGACACCCCTGAAGTAATGGAAGACTTCCTCCTTTTCTCTTGCAGCCCCTATGGATTCCCCAAAATGAAAAGGATTACAAGGGACCCGGGGAGACTGCAGAATGGGAGGAGAAGGTGTTGAATTGTCAGGAAATGGCCCCAGCTGATGATAGCATCAGCCTTGCACGGAGAAACTTACATGACCAGGATTTCACTCGGCCTATCAACATCAATTTATTATTAAAGCAATACAGTATTCTCAATTACACATCTCCTTTTGCCTCTGCTTTATTACATAAAGCCTGTCTTGTGTGATCAGCTCCACAAAAAGCCTCTTTTTCTTCCCTTAGTCACCTAAGCCTCAAATACACATGACACCCGCCTCCAAAAGTTCCATGAGCGTACAAGGGGAGAGTGGGATTGTGTTATCCTGCTACTCAACCTGATGCCAATGTGTTCTGAAGCCACTGACATGTTCAGCACTGGTGAGAAAGTGAATGGGAACACATACGAATCCCCAGTAGAGATGGGCACGACTAGGGAAAATGACGTTTTTGAGTTGTCGTGTGTCGGAGGCAGTCCGTTTCGGCTCGTTTCCGTTTTTTGCGAAATTTCGCAAAAATTAGTCGGTTCATTTTTTCATTTTTTCGTTGTCGTTAGTACTGGTTTGGGGGGGTAGCAGGCTCCTGGAGGGAGCTGCAGGAGTCAGCCAGAGCCACAAGTGACGGACTGGCAGACTCTTTGCACCTGCTGTGTCTCACGTACTTGCATGTACCCAGCCTGGTACAGTCAGCAAAACCTGGCCATGCGATTGGTGGAATGGCTCCAAAACTTTGCATGGTCCACTCCCATGGGCGAGCCCATCATTGCGAATGTGCAGGTGTAAAGAAATAAAATAAAATAAAATACTCTACGGAAACGGTAATGGGAATTACTCCGCCAGAATTCGAGCTCGAACCGACGAACGAACAATTTGGTCTGATTTGTCATGCTCGTTACTTGCATTGCGGTGATCGTGCAATGCCAAGCGGCACAGAAAAAAAGTTTTTAAAAGTTAAAAAAAAACCGATTCCCAGCCCTAAAAGTAGGCGAAAACTGTCTGAGGGCACCTACCAGGCCAGAGGGGTGTTTTATTTGGGGGGGGGTTTCCCCGCCCCCCTCGCCTTGGCTATTGCTACTGCTGCGCTGCTGGTACCAGGCTGGGAGGGCGCATCCATTTGCCATGCAGTGCGGGGGATCCAAAATGGCGACCGCAATATTTTTTTTAAATCGTTGCCCAAAACCCCACCAAAGCACCACAGAAACATGCGAAAATTAGCTATTTTAAATGCTTGAATTTTTACAGTAGCAGCAGTGGGTTTTTCTTGCAAAAAAGGTCTCCGTTGATTTTATTTTATTTTATTTTATTTTATTTTTTTACACCTGCACATTTGCAATGATGGGCTCGCCCATGGGAGTGGACCATGCAAATTTTCCACCAATCGCATGGCCACTTGGCCAGGTTGACCACAGAGACTTCTGGGATGTGCCAATCGGGCATAAACAGCCCACTAATTGTAGCCCAAACCCGAACCCTAAGCCTAAGCCTAACCCATACGCCAGTACACTGTCCTTCTAAGTGGGTCAGAGAGGCACCCAGAGGTGCACCCCAATACTCACCCTAACCTCACCCGTAACTAGCCTAACCCTAGCCCTTGCGCTAACCCGTCTTAACCCTAAGCCAAATCTACTTGCATTGCACTACATGCAAGTATGTGAGACACAGCGGCTGCAAAGAGTCTGCCAGTCCGTCACTTGTGGCTCTGGCTGACTCCTGCAGCTCCCTCCAGGAGCCCGCTACCCCCCCCAAACCAGTACTAACGACAACAAAAAAACGAAAAAAACGAACCGACTAATTTTTGCGAAATTTCACGAAAAACGGAAATGAGCCGAAACGGACTGCCTCCGACACACGACAACGCGAAAACGTCATTTTCCCTAGTCGTGCCCATCTCTAGTTGCTACATATAAAAATCTTGCCCCACATTCTCCATGGCAAGACATGGTAGAGGCCACTGTAGCAGATGTACTTTAAGCAGTTGGGCAAGAGTATACTGGGAGAAGCGCTCCCTCAAGTATCCATCTCCTGAGCTGGTACATAACAGCTCTACCCAGAGGTGGGAAATGTCATTGTAATTGTTGTAGTTTTTTTTATACATATATACAATCTAAGCTCTTGTGTCTGATGAAATGGACTTGTCCACAAAAACTCACATTAACGAAATAAAATGTGATATATAAGGTGGCCTTGGAGGTGCCACCATGTTTTCATTTCTTTTTTAAACTTTTTATTCCTAAATTGCTTTTACCTACAGTTTTTGTTTTTGTTTTACTACAGTTCCCAGAACACCCCAGCTTTTTTTGGCTGTTGGCCATGTTGTCTGGGGTATTCTGTAGTCCCCCCCCCCCCAAAAAAAAGTAATGTTTCCCATTTCTTTTTCTGCCTTCTCTAAACCTTACAGCTGGCCCTGCCTTCTAGCAGTAGCTGTCTGAGGTAGCCATCATCCACTCATGACCCATAGAACCAATGCCTAGCTGTTCATCACGTCTAACTGTTCCTTGCTGGCTTCTTCCTATAGTTTTGGACACCTGTGGGGACCACAGCCTGACTCTCAGCACTCCCATCTGCAATAAATGGGCCCACTTTTTAAATGATTCCACTGATATTTATTTTGGCACAAAGCATGAGACTGCTAAAGCAGCCATCCTATTCCTAATCTAAACTGATTCCAAGGTTGAACATTAGGCATCAAGTACTTAAGTCACCCTGACCTTTTCTGCAGGTAACCTGACATGGGTTCTCAAGCACATCACACATATGCTGTGTCTCTGGTTGCCTAGCAACGGGTACCATTTGTCCCATGCTTAGGTCAGCAATGCCGGTTCTCCTTTATATGCTAGAGAAGGCACACAAGTGCCAAAATGTGCCAGCCTGAACTGCAGACAATGCTGTCCATTTTTCTCAAGCCTTAAGAGCTTGAAAGGGGGCAGGCGGTTTGAATGAGCTGGCTAATGAGGGCCAACTTCTAAAATGGAAAATAAAGAAGCAGAATGTTCTTATGGGGACCACTTCACACATTATATTTTTAGCTGTACACTGAATATGTTGTAAAAAGTAAGTATACCCAAGGACAAAATCCCCACCATCCATGCAAGCATATGTACTGAAGAAATATGTTCATCAGGAGGCATAAGATAGCTATGGGGTTCTCTGCTGTATTTAGATCTGGTGCCAATATCGAGTTACCATTATTTAATATGTGATACAGCACTCAGAGAAGGAAAGAATACTCAACGATTGTCTCCAAGACAAAGCATAAGGAGACTAGCAGTGCTATCCTTTACATACCTATTCAGAGATACCATATATCCCATTGGGTTTAATAGAAAGTACTGCCAGGAGAGTAGATAAGAGATGCAACATGAAATGGGTGCTTCATACACCTGACAGCTGAGTATGAAGTTGTCAGCATGGCACTGCAACTGTTGCTTGGTCCTTGGCATCCCTGGGCTGGCTGGGCCACTTACCTGTTGTCACGTGTTTCAAGGTCCTTCTGCTCTGGTGACCCACCAGTCCAGGCAGTAGCCTGGCTGGACCAGTTCAGGCAGTCAACCACTTATTGGCTGCATGAGGAGAATCCCCATCCTGGCTCCTTGATGGAGTGGTTGGCTGCCAGCAAAGGCGGGAACAGGCAGCCCGAGCACTTGCCTGAATTGGCATGCCACTGGAGCAGAAGGACCCTGCAACATGCAGCAACAGGTAAGTAATCCAGCTGGCCCAAGAGATGGGCAACGACTGAGCAGTGCCTGCAGCACCATGCCAACAGCTTTGTACAAAGTTGTCAGATGGAGTACGTGCCCAACTCTAATTGTCCACCACATTAATTTGTCTGGCTCTATAGGCATGGCCTATAACAGTGGTGGTGAACCTTCAGCACTCCAGATGTTTTGGGCCACAACTCCCAGAATTCCAAGCCTGTACTACAAATGACAGAACTGTGGGAGTTGTGGTCCAAAACATCTGGAGTGCCGAAGGTTCGCCATCACTGGCCTATAACATCAAAATATATACTAATGCATGACAAAATAAATACATAAACACAGCCCATGATTATTATAAATACTTATTTGCCAGGGCTCCCTTATTCATTGACCTTTGCAGCTAAGGAGCCAATTGCGTTTTAAAATTTACATTTTAGTCAGAAGAAGGCATTTTGCAAAGAAGGGAATCATTAGAGGTTAATGCTTTAGATGACCCCTCTTCGTGGCAATCAACAATTGCCATGAAAATCTATGTTCCTATTTCAGCTATGCATGTGAGCAGCAAACGGGGCTGTGTAGTGAGAGATTTTTCAGATATCTGATAATCATGTCAATTTTATTTATTTATTTATTTATTTATTTATTTATTTATTTATTTATTTATTTATTTATTTATACTACAACTCCCAGAATCTCCCAGCTAGTACAGCTACTATTCCATCACTTGGAATAGTGTTTCCAAACTGTGGCTAAATCCAAGTCCCTACTCTGCTACTCGGCAGTGTGCTCACTGCGTTTGCTCTGAAAATCCATATGCACAGTTAGTACTCATCTTGGGATTTAGTTTCCTTTCTGCACCTTAATGGGTGCGGAACAAGAAGAAATGGCTGTTTTGATAAAATGGTCATACATGTCCAATTCTCCCTTTCACAACCTTGCTTTAAAGCTGTGCCATGATTTACTGCTCAGAATTCACAACATTAGGATTTGGGGTGATTTCCCCCCCCCATTGATTTCAATGAGTGAAACTTGTTTTAAATCATATTACTTGAGTTTAAATGAACGATTGTTCAGCCTGCTAATTGGTCGACCTTGAAAGGATGATGTCCCAAGTCAATGGCTGCTAGCAATTAAACACTCCAGGGTGCCTAATTATAACAAATGTGGTGTTTAGACCACTAAGCCATTTCCCTAGTGCTTTAATCAAGGGCTGTAAGGAACATGTTTTTAATCTATAAGATTACATGACACATGGGATAAAGACAAAATAGACAACAATGCCCTGCTGAGAGCATATCGTTTGTCTTTCAGGGACTTGATCATTTGATTATATACCACAGGTAATTTAGATAAGAAAGATAGTCATTTGTGTCCTTTGATCTCCCCAAAAGCTCTCCCTCTGCAGTCCTGGTCCTTTTCTTTGCTTGTTCTATGGCATTTTAAGTCAGTTTTCAGAAATGCCTGGAAAATTACTTGCAGAGTATAATCAAGTTATCAAGTTCCCTGATAGACAAGTGAGTCCCCTTTACTATTTTATTTTATTTTACGATATGATGTTAGGGGCATTGAGGGAAAATATAATGGACAGCTCTGCTACTGCCATCTCCTGAGAGCCCAGTTAGGTGGATGTTGCAAGTGTTGATGCCAAACCAGGGATAGATGCATTGGGGGGGGGGAGGTGTCACTTAACTTCAAGTCAAAAAGGTAAGCTCTTTCTCTGTTACACAGACATGAACATATATACAGATGCCATTCCTTCACAGATTACTGAGCAGTTGTAGAGGTGGCAGGACTACTGTACAGGACTTAATGGCTGGGCAGACAGGCTATATGACCAAAAACCTCCTATGCAGAGATTTTAAAAAAGCTTGCAATCATGTTACATTTTTATACCATGCCTTCCTTCTCCTTTGGTTGTTTCAAACCAGATTTTATTGTTCTTATTTGCTTGTTGGTCACTGCCTTCAAAGTGGTGTATACAGTCCTGCTCTTCCACACATTAGCCCCTTCATTCTTTTTAAATTGTTATTTATTAATTAACTTCATTTCTAACCTAGCTTTTCTGAATATGTACATAGTTATTTGCCTTCTCACTTTATTGTCACAACAGCCTTGTTAGGAAGTCCAGGCTAAGAGGAACTGACCAGCTTAAGATAATCCACAAAGTCTCATGGCAAGCACCATCATGTCACACTCCCTCTCATTACAGTGGCTAACTCTCTGTCCCAGCAGTAAATTCTCTGGGTAAACGTACCAACATTCTAGCTAGTGAACTGATTTTATTATTGTTGCTTTATTCTGCTTTGCAAATTGTTTTGTGGGGCCCACGAAGAGCTATAAATACAAATCTAAAAACAGATAATCAAACAAATGGTAATTATCCTATTCCCCAGATGTGTGGCATGATGCAGCCAAATTTTGAGCATGTTCTTTGGTATTAAAGGCATACAATACACATCTCAGAAGTAAATGTCCCAATGAAGCTGTATTCCCCTTGAGCTGGGTAGCACTAATGTGTTTGTTTCTTGTTTTGGACCGCATGTGGAGTGTTCTACTAGATTCCTTTCATGTACTGTACATATATGAGGGGTAAGTTTAGCAAGCTGAAGCCCCTTATTACCTAGCTGAGATTTGGAAATGCTAAAGGCAACTTCAGAAAGGATGGCTTCATTTTAACTGTTCCTAACAAGTTATTCACACACACACACACACACACACACACACACACACACACACACACACACACACACACACACACACACACACACACACACACACACACACACACACACACACACACACACACACACAAAACATGCTACACCATTTGGTTAACTTATGATGTGTCTGACATTTTCTCACAGTTCAGAAGATGCTGCCTCTCATTTGTGTAACTGAATGCTGACGGGAAGCCCTAGCTTCGTTATAGCAAGTTTGTGGGTGAAGAAGGCATTTCCCTTTGCAACCCATGTAACAATACGTGAGTGGTGAGGAAGTATCATCATAAACCTTTTATCGAGGGATAACGCCACAACTGACAGGCGTTACTTTATTTCTGCATATTCAAGTCAGGCAACAAACAGGCACTGTTGTCTAGATTCCACCCCACCACCTCCCTCCGCCTTTCCCCACTTCTGATCACAACACAACATATGCTGCCCAAAGAGAAATTATAGCTACCTGTTCGTGACGCATACATTCTCAAATGCTAATGTTTGTAACAGTGCGAACAGTTTCCTACTGAATAATGTTTGGCAGCATTCCAGCTTGCAGTAATTGAATCATGGCACTGAATCACAGCCATTTTGAGAAACTCGGTGGTGCTGTCTAAAACTCACTGCTGCCATTCAATGATAACATCACCCACCACCAGCAATGTTTCCAAAATGTTAAACACCAGGGGCATAGAGTTATTGTTGTTTCCTGAATTAACATTCCATGCAAACTCACCTTATATTATGGATGGCCGATGTGTGAAACTGTAGATGTTGCCAATTGACAGCAACTGCTACCATTTCACCCCACTGAGTAGGTGTATTAAATAAAAGGTGTATTTTCCCAGTCAGATCCCAGAATAACAGTCATCTTCCCTACAACGGCAAAATGGCCAAGTTATTATTGCTCAGAGCTTTGGAGAAACGGGGGGGGGGGGTCTGTGAGCTGAACTCCGTTGTTGGCTCCTATCGCTACCTATACTGTTCCTATTTTCATTTGAGAAACTTCCAGGTAAGAATTTTAATACCACCACATACACCTTACTTCATTCACAGAGTGTTATTGGTGTGTCCAGGCATTGTCACCTTCCATTTGCAACTATCACGCATTTGCCCCACAGATTCTGTCATGTTTTCCCTTAGAGTGAAACACTTTGAGGGGAAAATGTTAAGAAGCCCTCAGACTCGAGAAGCACCCTTCTTCAAGGTTTTGTTTGTGAGACAACACTGTCTGGGACCTTATTCTGACTTCTATATTGTCTTTCTGTTGTAGTACAGACTGTTCCTGAGATAATGTTAACTTCAGTAGGTATACAAAAGGTGGTGGGAGGGCACATTGCCCCATGGGTATCCACCCACTCTTTAGTCCCATTAAGGATGGATGCATGCACATTTTTCAAGACAAACCTGTCTTTTATATAGTACATTAAACATACCTCTTCTCCAATTTGGTATCACTTAATCCCACCAGACACCCCAACATTTTCAACCCATCATAGACATTTATTTCTAGAGATGGGCACGAATAAAAAAAATGGTGTTTCGTTTGTCGTTTGTAGTTGAGAGGTCATTTCCGTTTTCCGCGAATTTTTTGAAAAAATTTTGTTTCCATTTTTCGTTTTTCGTTTGTCATTTCTACCCACTTTTTGCGCGATTTTTAAAGCATTTCCGGGGGCTGCCAGAGCTTTTTATGCCCTCTGTGGCTGCCAGACCTGCCCAGTCTGCAACCTGGGCATGCTATTGGTTGAAGTTGTCCAGTAATTTAGATGATCCCATCACATGGCTTGCCTCCATGTTGTGGCTGGAGTGGCGATATCCATTTTGTCATCCTTAAAGGGAAAAGAAAAATACATCGCGATGGGAGAAGACAAAAACAAACATTTTAAGGACCGCAACCCCCTGGTAGGTAATAATTTCAAATAATTATCACATTATCGCTGCATTTTTATGGATGTCCAGGGCGTTTTAATACCCAAGAAATCAATATTAGGCATCTGGGAGCCATTTTGGTTCGATGTCCCCTAACTCCCCTTAAAGGAAAAAAATACAGCGATCCGAGAAAAGACATAAATGCATGTTTTAAGGCCCCCAACCCCCCCCGTAGGTATTATCAGGCAGTATAAATATTTATCGCTGCGTTTTTATGGATGTCCACGGCGTTTTTTAACATTTAAAACAGCTCAATTTCATTGCATGCCGCCAGTAATGGAAACGAAATGTACGAACAAAATCTTCGTGGTTCTGTTCGTTTCGTTTCATTTTCATTACAATTTTCGTTTGTCATTTCGTTACATAACGGAAACGACAAACGATAACAGAAACGAAAAAATGTGCGTTTCGTGCCCATCTCTATTTATTTCATAATAAAACCCTTTCCTCAGAGCAAGGTCCACTGTTGGTGGCAGAACTGTTCGATTTTAATCAGCTTTCAAACCACAAATACCCAAAGGTTGTGGGAAATATTATAAGAGACCACAAGAGGTGTTCATGCAGTTCCAAACAACTAAGATGTCATTATTGGTTCACAAATGTCTCAGAAACCAAATGCACCAGAATTACAGGGTTCTGAGCGACAGAAATATAGCTCTAAAATAAATATATATATTGTAGTACACTAATGTTTACAGCTGGAGTCAAGACAACAACAAAGCAAAAATCATGTATGTGTCCCAACAGACTAAGATATAGCTCTTGAATATGTTTTTATATCCATGCTCTGCAGTGATTGCTTGGTTTGTCCTTCTGTTTAAAACAAAGGAAGACAAAGCTGTATAGTTTTCTCTGCCTTCAAATCTTTAAACTAGATATGTAAAGAATACTCACTAAATTTCTTGTCCTTGTTGATTTGGGTTGTATTGACACTGAGAGACACCTTGGCAAGGAATCTGGCAGCCACAAGCTTCACTAAGGTCTCAATAAGCAAATATAGCAAGCATAGAAGGATGGGCCAAATGTTTGGAAGGACTCAAATAACTCAATCAAGGTTTCTGACTGGTAAATGACCATGAAACAAAGTAGCAAAACTCCTTGTTTGCCTTGCATTGTTGCTTTATTTTGTGCCCCAAGAAAAGATCCTCACATATGCAAGGAACATTCCAGACTAGAGTACAACAAAATTTCAGGTACTGTTCAGAGCTGAGGATAAGAATGTTGCTATTCCCTGTCCTTTCTAAGATTTATAACTTTCTTAAACTAATATTTTAAAACAATAGAAGTATGCTTAATTTTTTTGTTTTTCTTTTAATACAGAAGAGAGGATACAAAACCTGGGGTTTCTATTGTGCTGTTCTTTTCCCACTCACTGTGTAGAGGAAAAAGTTGGGCTTCAATCCTTCATGTAGCATTCAGAAATTACATGCAGTTAGAGATGGGCACAAACTGCCTGCTTGTAATAATAACAATACTGGAGTCACATTTGACTTCCATTTAGTACGTCTAAGTTTGCATTTCAGTGGAACAGGTGTTTGGTGGTTCCCAGCTGTGCCTCCTACAGAAGGCCCTCACTCAACAGTAGGGCATTGCAGTGGAGTAGGCATGCCTGGGAAGCACCGAAGAACACCTGTTTATCCAAAGGATGAATCACCAGTTTGCGCTCATCTCTATTTGTAATAAAACAGGGAGAAGATAATTTTATTTTTCAATCTTTCCTCCTAGAAATCTAGGACCTATATGATGAAAGGGACAACCGAAGATGCTTATACCAGGGAACTGACATCCTACCCAGAGGGATCCTCCCTGAAGTATGTGACGACTATGAACATAAACAGATGTCCTCCATGCAATGGCAACACCCAATCAGTGGATCCTTCTACTCCAAACGCATCATTGGATTGCTGACATGAACCAAGAAGACGACATTCTAAATTAGCAGGTCCAACCAGAAAATGGCAGAGCAGATATTTGGTTACTAGCACTTTTTTCTACTCTGGTTGCCCTAGAAGTTCACACGTATTCTACAACCCATCTCTGAGTCCTACAAGAATGCCAAATCAAAATCCTTTCCTGTATAAGACATGTGGGTAGATTGGATCCCAATAGCTCTCCCCAGGTCATTTTAGTGGCCCCCAGTTCTATGGGTAACCCCAAATCTCCCAAAGACCCATAAGATTTAATACAAAATGGTGGGGAATGACAGTTCCCTTCCTGGAAGCCTCAGGCAGATCACAGGGTCCCCCAACCCCCACCCTCTTCCCAAGAATGCAATAACCTGCTGAGTAATTCCTGCTATTGATTTCCTCCCTCTGGTTCATCATTTTCAGCCATTTGCAGGTCTGGTATCACTCAAAGTGGGTGCTTTAGCTGAAAACTCTCAGGCCAGACTGAGTTCCCTAACCCTTCCTTACAACCAGCTCGCCACAGACCTAATGCTACTGCTGTTTCTTACACTTTCTTCAACTCTGATTTGCCAGTGATTGCTCATGCAGTAGGAGCACAGACATATTCCAAACTCAAACCAGCTTGAAACTGGTTTGCATATCACAATAAACACATCAGGAACCAATGGAATCGTAATGCTGCAAGGAATTCGTTGCTTTGCAACAACAACATGAAATGGCACAAACTCTAGTTCTTGGGGGAGCTATAGGACACAAACCAATTCACATGTCCTTTAAAGTCTGCAAAGTACAAAGCCTCTCTGGTTCCCTCAAGCTTTATAATGTTTAGAATAACCATAAACTCAGCTAATTTTCCTAATTTTCTCAAATGAACCGAGGAGCAAGCGGATACAAATGAAAAATGCTAGAACAAAAATGGCTGAATGTGGGGGACCCAGAGGCAACATTTATGACTTTTAAGTGAGGAAGCCAGGTTCTGTCCTTGGCAAATTTAACTCAGAGCCTCTGAGCTGGCAGGCATGCTCTTTTGAATCCTGGACATAAAGTGTAATAGAACTGGTTTGGAAAGGCTTTCATTTTGGATAGTCATCTGAGCAAAAACATACAAGGCAATGTAGCTTCTTCATTTAATTCTTCTGTTTAAAACTGTGATCAGCTGGATACCACGGCTGGAAGCAAAGTTGGAATCAGAAGCCAGTTTCAGGGTCCCACAAAATGTGAAAAAGATAATACAAGGAAATTGGCTGAGAGAATGATACCGAGAGACTGTGTCACATAAATTTCCAATTTGGGGGCCATGAACTATGTCTCAAAGGTATTGCATGTTGTGGAAATAAGCTTTGTCTTTAAAAGAATGGAGAAAATGGACAATTGGAAGCAGATGGACATGTATTTACAAGTTAATGACATAATGAAATAGAGTTGGACATAAATCTTGTCAGCAACCATAGGCATGAGGACAGATACCTTAGGAATATATAGCAGGGATGGGGTAACACATCACCTTCTGCAATTCCTGCCATCCCTCAAGACTGGCTATAATGGGAAGGGAATTATTAACCTACAAGATCTGTCTTGTTGTTGTTGCTGTTCAGTCATTCCACCCCCCACCCCCCATGGACCAGAGCTTTCCAGGCCTTCCTCTCTTCCACTGCCTTCCAGAGTTTGGTCAAATCCATATTGGTTGCATCAATGACACAGTCTAACTACCTCATTCTCTGCCGTTCCCTTTTCCTTTTGCCTTCAGTCTTTCCCAACATCAGGGACTTTTCCCAGGATTCCTCTCTCCTCATGAGGTAGTCAAATTACTGGAGCCTCAGCTTCAACATCTGTCCTTCCAATGAATAGAGATGGGCAAGGAAAGAACATTTTTTCGTTTCTGTTACCGTTTGTTGGTTCCGTTACGTAACGAAACGACAAACGAAAATTGTGATGAAAATGCAACTAAACGAACAGAACCACGAAAATTGTGGTCGTTACATTTTGTTTCCGTTAATGACGATGCGCAATGAAATGAGCTGTTTTAAATGTTAAAAAACGCCCTGGACATCCGTAAAAACACAGTGATGTAATTATTTATAGTCTGATAATACCTACCACGGGGGTTGTGGTCCTTAAAACGTTTGTTTTTGTCTTCTCCCATTGCGATGTATTTTTCTTTTCCCTTTGAAATGGATGTCACCACCAGCCAAAAAATGGAGGCAAGGCATGTGATGGGATCATGTTCAACCAATAGCATGCCCAGATTGCAGACTGGGCGGGCAGGTCTGGCAGCCACAGAGGGCATAAAAAGCTCTGGCAGCCCCCGTCCTCCTTGCAGTCTCTGGTGGGAGTTAGGGTGGGATTGCTGTTTCTGCGACTCTAGCTTCAGTCCTGCAGCCTCCCTGCGTGCGTGCATGCTGCGTACCTCTCGGTGAGTACCCTCCCCTGCCCCGCAGTGCAGTCACTCTGCGGCTGCCTTGCACCCTGGGCAATGCCCGCCGCTGCCTTTGCAGCCTCCCTGCATACCTAGTTTATACTGTGTCTCTGCCAGCATCCATTTTTTTAGTGTTTTCCCTCTGGTCTGGGGCGTTGGGGGATGCCTGCGCACAGAAATGCTTTAAAAATCACACAAAAGCGGGTAGAAACGACAAATGAAAAAACAAAAAACGGTAACAAAATTTTTCAAAAAATTCCTGACAAACGGAAACGAACCGAAACAGACCTCTCAATGACAAACGAAAAACCGAAACACCATTTTTCTGTTTTGTGCCCATCTCTACCAATGAACATTTGGGTTTGATTTCTTTCCGGATGGATAGGTTTGATCTCCTTGCAGTCCAGGGGACTCTCAAGAATCTCCTCCAGTACCACAGCTGAAGAGCAGTGATTCTGTGGCAATCAGCCTTCTTTATAGTCAAGCTCTCACTGCCATACTTCGCTGCTGGAAAAACCATAGCTTTGACTATACGGACCTTTGTCGGCAAAGGTAGCACATTATATTATAAAGGTAGGATATCTGTAGGACATTCTATTTCCCACACCAAGAGTTTACAGGATAGCCCAACCAACGAGCTATTTAGGGAAACCGATCATTCAGGGCAACTTGACACATAAGCATACTGATGAGATAGGAATAGACATTTTAATGCAGAAGGTGATAAGATGGTTTCTTGCTTTTTGTTTTGGCTTCTGGCCTCTTTCTTTGGATTGTCTCCCTGTCACAACTCATGATTTCCTATAGACTGCTACCCCTCTTCATGGCTCAGTTTTGCCTTCATATAGAAATAAGAACTTTATAATAACTTTTTAACAATACTTCTAAATTTGCTTCCTGAAGAGACCAAGCTCACTCTGCCTAATAGGAATGCTGGTTCTTTGCAGCCACGTCTAATTCCTGCTCCATTGTACTGGTGCACCTCTCTTGAATATTTAGGCCAGAATGGGTTGTTGTTGTTGTTGTTGTTGTTGTTGTTGTTGTTGTTGTTGTTGTTGTTGATGATGATGATGATGATGATGATGATGATGATGACAGACAGACAGACAGACAGACAGATAGATAGATAGATAGATAGATAGATAGATAGATAGATAGATAGATAGATAGATAGATAGATAGATAGACAGACAGACTGTACTTTGGTGCCACGAGCTCTACTTTGCACTCCCTTGATATACCACGGTTATATAAAATGAGAAAAGTCTCCTACGATAACAAAAGGGTAACGTATTTTCCTTTCAGTGCATGCATTAAATCACATAATCATATCAGTCTGTAAAATTAATTCCAGGGACACTGGAAAGGAAAGCCTTCAAATTATTCTTTTAAAATATATGTATGTTACCATTCAGTGTACCTGCCAAGCAGCAAACTGTTACCTTAAGTCAGTAGCACTTTGAATATATCATTCTCTCAGACTGTACAAAATACAGGTAGCAGAGTATATACACAGGGAGAATGCAAATAATGGGAATTTTTGTGTTATTTCCAAACTAGAATTGCAGCTGCATTTAAAAATAAAATAAAATAAAATAAAATAAAGGTATTTATTTATTTATTTATTGCAAGATAACTAAGGAAAGTCCTATGGAAATAAAAATTGATATAGGTACTTCCTTAGAATATTCCATATTACCCCTAGCTGAGAAAGTTAAAAAATAAATCTGCTCCCCTTCTACGTCAGCATTCTTTTATCAGGAACTAAGGTGTCACTTATTCTCTGATATCATTTTGCAACACAGGTAAGTATTTTATAAGCACATAAGAACAAAATATAGATTTTGATATACATTTTTTTTCATTGCGTGTTGATACATTTCTTAAAACCAAAAGCTGAGTTACAAAATTTGGACATTGTTTCCCTGCCTGTGTCATGGACAGACCACCACCTGCTGTCCTTTTCCCTGTCAGTCGCGCCCCCCGCGGGGACCCTCGGCCCCTTGTTTGGGCCCGCCCCCGCAGGCTTCTGGACCCTCTGCGGTTCCGAGACGCCTTCGGGGAGCTTCCTGGTGGCTTGGCTGACAATCCGGCCGAGGCTGTGGCTGATCAATGGTTTGAAACAGCTTCCCGCGCTGTCAACCGGATCGCCCCCAAGCGCCTCCTCCGTAGCAGAGCTCGTCCTTCGCCGTGGTTTACGGCGGAGTTGAGAGCAATGAAGCAGGAACGGAGGACACTGGAGAGCAGCTGGAGACATAGCCAGACAGCGTTTAATAAGATTGCAGTTGTTGTCCAGACTAGGCGCTACTCCCGAGCGATCAGGGAAGCCAAAACATCTTATTACTCCCTGAGAATTGGTGAGGCCTCGAACCGCCAAGCGGAACTTTTCCGGGTGGTCCGAGACCTCACCAATCCTAGTCTGGCTACGCCTCCTCCTACTGAGTTCAGTAGCGAGAATTTTGCAGTCTTCTTTAGATCTTAAATTGAGGCCATCCGGGCTGGCTTCGAATCCAGTTGCACTAGCCCCCCCTCACCATCCCCTGTCGCTGCACCCCCTTGCTCTCCTCGATTGGTTGGGTTTGGGCCTGTTTCCCTTTTGGAGGCCTCCAGGGCAATTGCCCATTGCCGGCCCGCGTCCACCCCATTCGATCCTTGCTCTGGCTGGCTCATAAAAGCTGCCGGGGAGGGGGAGCATGCCTGAATGGGCTTCTGCCATCACCACCGCCTCCTTCAGCGAGGGGGTTTTCCCCTCCCACTTGAAGGGGATGGTGGTAGAGCCCATTCTCAAAAAACCTGACATGGCATCGGACCAATTGGCTAATTATCGTCCGATTGCCAACGTCCCCTTTATGGGCAAGTTTATCGAGAGGGTGGCCGCAATCCGAATTCAGTCTTATTTGGAGGAACAACTGTACCTTGACCCATGCCAGTCTGGGTTCAGGCCTGGCCGGGGGACCGAGACAGCTCTTGTCACGCTGCAAGATGACCTAATCCGGGTGGCTGACAGGGGTTGCTCTACCCTGTTGGTTCTCCTGGATTTTTCAGCGGCCTTTGATACCGTCGACCACAGTATCCTACTGGACCGGCTCTCTAAGGTAGGTATCGGAGGCACTGTTCGCAGTTGACTCCGGTCCTTCTTGGAGGGACGGCTCCAGTATGTACCACATGCTGGAGAGTTGTCGGCCCCGTGGACACTCCCTTGTGGGGTTCCGCAGGGCTCATCTCTCTCCCCCATGTTGTTCAACATCTATGTAAGACCGCTGGCTGGGGTCATTCGGAGATTTGGAGTCTGCTGTCATCAGTACGCTGATGACACACAACTCTATCTCTGCTTTTCCACCTCTGCAGTGGAAGCTGTCCGGACCCTTGACCAGTGCCTGGAGTCGCTCATGGCATGGACCAGGGCCAACAGGTTGAAACTCAACCCCGAGAAGACCGAGGTGATGTTCTTCGGGAGTTCCCTGTCTGGATATGGAGGCCCTCTCCCCTGTCTGGAGGGTGTTTCCCTCCAACTGGCGGACAGGGTTCAGAATCTGGGTGTGGTTCTGGATCCGGTGCTGTCCTTGGATGCCCAGGTAGCTGCTGTGACCAGAACCGCTTTTTACCATCTGCGCCAAATTGCCCAGATCCGCCCATACCTAGACGGCAACTCCCTGAGAACTGTAGTGCAAGCGCTGGTGATCTCGAGGTTGGACTACTGCAACGCTCTTTACATGGGGTTGCCCTTGACTCTCCTCCAGCGTCTGCAGCAGGTACAAAATGCGACAGCCAGGCTGGTGGCGGGTGTGTGTCGTCATGACCGCATCACCCCAGTCCTGGCTCGCCTGCACTGGTTGCCCGTTGCGTCCCGGATCAGATTCAAGGTCTTGGTTTTAGTTTATAAAACCCTCCATGGCTTGGGCCTGGACTACCTGGCAGAGCGGATCACCCAGCGGTCAACCTCGGCCCAACCAGTTCGGCAGTCACGGGCACACTCGCTTCGGGTTGTTACCCCCAGAGAGGCCCGGAAAACCTCCACCAGAAACCGGGCCTTTTCAGTGGCTGGTCCCTCTCTGTGGAACAGCCTACCTAGCGAAGTGTGCTCTGCAGAGGCCCTGCTGGCCTTTCGGAGAGTGCTGAAAACCTTGCTTTTCCGCAAGGCCTTTGGTGACCTTGTTTAGTTTTTTGTTGTTGTTGTTGTTGTCCCGCCATCCGTTCAATAGCCCATTTAGTGAGGTGCTCTGCTGCTGAGCCCCGTGTGTTTTTAAGCCAAGGGTGCTTTTATTATGTCTGTTATATTGTCTATTCTTGTTTTGTTGTTCGTATTGTATATTAGCTGAACTTATCAGCCTATTGTAAGCTGTCCAGAGTTCCCTTGGGAAAATGGGCGGGGATAGAAATACAATAATAAATAAATAAAAATAAATAAATAAGCTTAGCATAAGCTTTTCCAAATTTTGCATGTTGGTCCAGGTCATTTTGATTCTGGATGTGGACCAAAACCAAATCCTACACTATAATTATCTTAAGCAGCTAATTACTCCATGGCAGTTTTGGTGCAGAGATTGCTACTGCATCACCAGACTGTAGGTGAGACTACATGGTCAAATGCCCAGGGTTTATTTTATTTTATTTTATTTTACTTTATTTGCCCCCCTAAGCAGCTGCTGTTGTTTTTCGCTCTGCTGCTGGGAGGCTTCAGCGTTTCAACAGGTATGTGTGCGGGTGTTGTTTCCAATATATAGGGAGTTGTGGGGCATGATGTTTGAGACTGGGGAAACACACCCTGCATTCTTTCTTCTCCCCTCAACGTCCTTTGGTTTATTTTAATTTTTTAACATATATGAGTAGAGATGGGCACGAATCAAAAAAATGGCATTTCGTTTGTCGTTTGGAGGGTCCGTTTCGGTTTGTTTCCATTTTTCGCGAATTTTTGCAAAAAAATCGTTTTCATTTTCATTCGTTTTGTTACCATTTTGTTACCATTTATTTCATTTTTTGTGATTTTTTTTAGGATTTTAAGCAATTCACTCATATTGCAGTAACAGAAACGAAACGCACGACAAAAATTCCGGTGTTTCTGTTCATTTCGTTTCATTTTAGAGACAAAATTCGTTTGTCGTTTTGTTATGTAACGAAACAAAAAATGAAAACAGAAATGAAAAATGGCTCGTTTCGTGCCCATCTCTATATATGGGATTAGAGCTAGATCACCCTATCACCTTATTGCTGGGTCTCATTATTATCTTCTACATTTTTGTCCCAGAAAAAGATCAGCAAAGAGAGATGGAAAGGACACTGAGCAGAGGTGGGACCTGAGGAAGGAAGGAAAGAAGAGGAGGTGTGGGCTGCAACACAAGTTGCATTGCATCCTGTATGAACGGCGAATCCCCAAATCAATCTGCAGCTCCTGTATGAGCCCTCACTGTGATTTCAAATGTAATGCAGGTTGTGAATGAAAACGCAGCAAAGTAGAATTGCTCCAATTCTGCTTTCCAATGTAGTTGTAGTCTAACAATGAGACAGAATACACAGGCAGCCCAAAGCAGACTAATTGAGGAATTTAGAAGCCCCTTCCCCAAATTTTTACCTCACCGTGGGTGGGGGGTGGACACTGAAAATGAAGATGCCACCAGGGAAGTGATTATCCAGTCAATGGCTGCATTCATGGAGCAGGTCCATTCTTCAAAATGCTCCAGATTGGCTTTTTATTTTAAAATTGTTTTAGTCCAAGGAGATCCAATGTGTGGAAAAAATGAGTCAGCTGAAGTCCACGTTCTAAAGTATTAGATCGGTACTGTATTAGGCGTTATGATGTGGCAGCAGCTCCTGAAAAATATTATTCCCAATTACTCATTATTCCCAAAGGATTCCACTCCTAGGGAAGGTGCCGACATACAGCAAATGTGCCTAAATAATATACTGTACAATAACAGTATATCCTTTGCAAAAGACTAAATATATCCTACAAAGCTGTCAGGAAAAGGTAAAGTGCAGGGCAAGTGACTGGAGCAATCATCGCTCAAAACTTAACATACTTGTCAAAAATACCTTTTCACTGCATGTTTCAGCTCATCCGATATCTGAACAAGAAAATCTTCTTCCTTGTCAGGCAGCCTCCCAGCTTTATGAGGGCAACATAAACAGATGCATCTTACCTCTCACAACTCCACTGTGTGCCTCCGGCTGTCATTCTGACAGCATATTCTATCCAGCTACATCCTGCAGAGATTTCCTGGCATTCTTATATCATAGATGCATCTTCAAAGCTCACTCTGTGCGCTGAGGGAGCAATTCTCTCTCTCTCTCTCTCTGAGAATTGCCAATCTTCATAATAATAAGGCAAGGAAAGGTTACACACTGAAAAGTAGATGTGGTTCACCAGATGATTTGCCACAAAAATGTCACTCAAGAGCAGTTTGTGTGTAGAACTGTGGCAATCACAAACACACACACACACGTGTGTGTCTGTAGTACTGAATGTAACACATATTGTTTTTCACCCATTTCCTATGGCTGGAAAATGACTTCTTTGCCCTGCTACATGTTGGGAATGAGGTGAAATTCTTTGAAAGTAGACACCATTTTATTTTTCACAGAAAGCCTTCTTCTGAAATCCTTTTGAATTTTGACTAATTTAAAATGGCTGCCTCCCTTGCCACCTAACATACAGTAGTTGATGAAGAATCATAGGAGGGATGACCTGGCACCATGCTTCGTTATTCAATAAATTGTTCTACAAAGAAAGGCAAAATGTTGGTTTCTTTGCACATTTGTTTATTAAAAAATATTTGTACCCCACCTTTCTCCTGAAAAGGACCCAAGACAGCTTATATCATTAAAAACATAATATTAAAAGCAAAAATCAGGGGACTTATTCAAATTTAAAGAAGAATTAATTAAATTACTGTATATCTAAAATGTTAGGTAAGGGCATTACTAAAAACAGATTTAGAAGCAATGAAACAGAAACCATTCCGTTTATTGACTCCCACGTTTATTGTCTCCCAGACAGTGAGCCACTAAGGAAAAGCCTGCCTGCAGAGCAAGGTCTTTGGCTTCTTACAAAGGTGAGGCCAGGTTTGCCTCTTCTGGGCAAGGAGTTCCACAGTCTGGGACCAGCAGTAGAGCCCTGAATACAGTAACAGCCATACGTGGCTGAACTACCACTTGGTGGGAGAGTGTGTGGGATGAGCTTCCCTTTAAAAAGTACTGTGATTCACACCCCACCTGTATCTGTGCACTTGGACCAGTAAATGTGCAAGCCAATGGAAGTGGATTGCAATTCATAAGAGGCCAAGCTGAGGTAAATCTTCTCACCTTAAGGATTATTATTATTTCTTTTATTATTTCTTTTATTTCTATACCGCCCATCTTCCAGTGAAACTCTGGGCGGTTTACAACAGTGTTAAAAACAACAATGCAGTACAAACAACAAAAAAGAAGCAAGGACAATAGGAGGGAGAACCCTCGGCAAGAGGCGTCAAAAAAACAAACAAACCAGAGAGTAAATAAAATTAAGTTAAAAGGTTGCCAAATGCCTCCCTAAAAGCATGGTTTTGAGTGCTTTCTTGAAGGTGGACAGGGACTGTGCAAGGCGCAGCTCATTCGGGAGATGGTTCCACAGCGAGGGGCCCACTACAGAGAAGGTGCGATTGCGCGTGAGCGACTTCCGCGCCTCCCTTGGTGTGGCCACTTGGAGTGAGCGTGCCTGCGACATTCTAGTGGGCCTGGCCTCAGTTGACCTTTGGGAGATACGCTCCGACAGGTATTCAGGAGGGTTTTGTAAACCAAAACCAGGACCTTGAACCTTATCCGGAGAGCCACGGGCAGCCAATGCAGGCGCGCCAGGACTGGGGTGATAATGGTGATAATCCAGATAATGGTCAAGGGCAACCCCACGTAGAGGGTGTTGCCGTAATCGATCCTCGAGATCACGAGGGCCTGCACAACTGTCCTCAGAAGTCTTTGGGCTCGGTCCCACGTCCCTTTAAAAGCAGTTTAAATTACTAGAAAAATCTGTGTTAAAAATGCCATCCCCTGGGGCCAATGGGCACTGTTTTTTTAATTGCTTTTCACCTTCAGAGAAACAGGAAGCTCCATGTGGTGCCCTAAGCCTTAATTTCCTCCAGCCAAGTGGTCCTTTTTTAAAAAATGCTAGTGCCACCTGCTGGCCAAGGAGGTTGAACTGCACTTTTAAATTAAAAACCAGCTTTGGACGTGTGAACTCCTGTCCCACTTATTCAGTCATGTGATGGGACAAAGAGGAAAAGCTGGACCTTCAGAAGATCAGGATCAAAACCCAAGTGAGATAGCAGCCTTTGTCATTGTTTTTAAATATACTGTACATAGAAGATGCTAGTAACCCCCCAAAATATAAAGAGCCTTAGCTCAGAGTGTGAGTGAAGGACGGTGTTGTATGAGCATTGCTGTAGGGAAGCCAAGGTACCAACAACCCAAATGCTAGGATTTGGGAATTAGCAGAAAGATTTCCATCTGCCATCATCCTCTGCAGACCTCGCTGTTCCCCTAGCTGTAATCTTCACAGCACACTGGGGAGAAAAGGATTTCCCCAGTGGTCATATATTATTATGAGCTAATTCCTCTATAATTCAGATTGTCTGTGTATGTTTAGGTAAACACGTGCACACATATTATATAGATACGAAACAGCATAACTGGCTGTTTTCAGACTCTATGTGAGGCTATGGCAATAAGGGCACGTAATGATTGCCTGCCTTCATTTCAAATTTCATGTGTAAATCACTGCTTGTGGGAGAGTTAGATTGCATTCTATACATCAGAGGTGGGCATACATGGCTAAGCACCTCCATGTGGCTTGAACATAAGCAAGTGGGCCAATCACATGTTCCATGCCTGGCAGACATTTCTATCAGTGTATCTATATCACACGGTTACTGTGTTTTTATTCCTCCTCAGAGGCCTATGGAATCCTGGGAACTGTGGTTTGATAAAAGACTTCCAGGCTCTCTGTGAGAGAGTGCTAGAGCCCATCCTGAGCTGCAAGGGGGAATTTTAAGTGCCTCCTCAAATTACGGATCCCAATACAGTGGTACCTCGTATAAAGGAATTAATTTGTTCCAAATGAAATTATATTAAGCTAATTTTCCTTTATACACATTTCCCATAGGAATGCATTGAAAACAGAGTGATCCCTAGTCACGACCATTTTTATCTTGTATGGATTTGCCCCATAGACGATTCTGTAAAGCAAATTTCCCCTTTCTCTGGAATGTTTTATGTTGTACAGATTTTATGTTATACAAACTGTTTGTTATATGAGGGTCCACTGTATTCTGCTGGATTAGGCCCATCGCATGGCAACTGAAATCAAACAGCTGTGATCGTGTAGTGGAGATGCACACTATGACTTTATATATTTCAGCACATGTGTTCAACTACTGAACTGTGGCACATTAATGAGGCCTGCCATCTGGAAAATATGCCAGGAGGACTTCAAAATTGGTTTCATTTAGTAGAGGTGATCTGTACAAATAAAGATATGTTAATGGTGCCTTGAGCAGCTGTTTCTACCCTCTGGTGCTTAAAATTCTAGCATCTTGTTGCCTTCTGGTTTGACACAAAACTTTTCTGTGTGGTAAAAACCAGAGAAGATTGTGAAGAGCTCCAGAAGGATCTATCCAAACTGGGGGAGTGGGCTGAGAAATGGCAAATGTGTTTTAATGTAACCAAATGTAAAGTAATGCATATTGAGGCAAAAAATCCAAACTTCATCTATCAACTCATGGGCTCTGAGTTATCCGTGACGGATCAGGAAAGAGATCTTGGTGTGTTGGTGGACAGCTCCATGAAGATGTCTCCCCAATGTGTGGCAGCAGTGAAGAAGGCCAATTCCATGCTAGGGATTATCAAAAAGGGGATTGAAAATAAAACAGCCAACATTATAATGCCGTTATACAAAACAATAGTAAGGCCCCACCTGGAGTATTGTGTACAATTCTGGTCACCGCATCTCAAGAAAGACATAGTGGAACTGGAAAAGGTGCAGAAGAGAGCGACTAAAACGATTACTGGGCTGGGGCACCTCCCTTATGAAGAAAGGCTAAAACAATTGGGCCTCTTTAGTCTGGAAAAAAGGCGCTTGAGGGGGGATATGATTGAGACATACAAAATAATGCAGGGTATGAGTAAAGTGGATAGAGGGAAGCTCTTCTCCCTCTCTCAAAATACCAGAACTAGGGGACATACACTCAAATTGAGTGCTGGGAGAGTAAGAACTGACAAAAGAAAATATTTTTTCACCCAGCGCGTTGTAAGTCTATGGAACTCCCTGCCACAAGATGTGGTGATGGCATCTGGCCTGGATGCCTTCAAAAGGGGATTGGACAGATTCCTAGAGGAAAAGTCCATCACGGGTTACAAACCATGATGGAGATGTGTAATCTCTAGGCTTTAAACCAGGGTAGTTCAAGGGCCAGATGCAGGGGAGTGGTATCAGGAGACAGATATCTAGTCTCATGCGCTCCCAAACGCATCTGGTGGGGCCGCTGTGAGATACAGGAAGCTGGACTAGATGGGCCTTTGGGCTGATCCAGCATGGCTCTTCTTATGTTCTTATGTTCTTATGTAAGAAGACATGGGAAGATGAGTCCAAGGAGTGGTCCAGCGTAGACATGGGCACGACCAGAAAAAATGACGTTTCGAGTTTTTGTATGTCGGAACGGGTCCGTTTCGGGTCGTTTCCATTTGTCGTGAAATTTTTCAAAAATTTGTCATTTCCATTTGTCGTTTGTCGTTTCCACCGCGATTTAGCACAATTTGACTTCCCAGAGGATAGGGGCGTCCCGCAATCAGGGCTGGCGCTAGGTGTTTTTGCACCCCAGGCGGCGGGCGGGCCAGGGGGGCGGGCAGCGGGGAGTGAGGTGCAGGTGGGTGGCGGGGGCAGGGGGCCATGGGCGGGCGGCGGCCGCAGGTGGGCAAGTGGGTGGGCGGCGGTGTGGGCCGCAGGCGGGGGCGGGGGCAGCACGAGCGGACGGGCAAGTGGGCAGTTAGGATATCACTTAGGATAGAGGTTCTGTTCTTGGCTTGCACCCCAAATGTGTGTGTGTGCAAGCAAATTGAAGTTGGGAAAATAGAAAATAAATGGTAGTATATAATAGATATTTAAAATAAATCCACACCTCCCACTCCCAGTCGAACCTCCCCCCTTTATCCAATATCAGAAAAAAATCCTCAAACCGCCGGAGAAGAAATAAAGAATAAACTGCTATTCCCTTCAGCAGACAAAGCTGCAGGGAATCAAAGAAATTATTTTCTAAATTCAGTTCCCTCCCTGCCTGCCTAACTTAAATCCTAAAGCCTCCAGCCTCCCTCCTCAATCTCGATCGGATCACACCAGCACCAGCAGCCAGCCCTCCTCCCTCAACCACATCCATACACCCGACTGCGATTTCTGGAAGGTGCCTCGGCTTTTTATGCCCTCCAAGACATCCAGAAGTGTCAGTCAAAAACCTGGCAATGCCATTGGTGGAATGGTTCAAAAAAATTGCATGGTCCCATCCCATGCCCAGCCCAAATGGGCAGGTCTAAAAAAATAAAAAAATAAAATAAAATAAAATCAATACGACGTTTTATTGCTATAAAAAACCCACTGCTGCTACTATAAAAATTCAGGCATTTAAAATAAATAAATTTCACATGTTTCTGTGGTGATTTGGTGTGTTTTTTGACCACAATTTCAAAAGAAAAATTGTGGTCACCATTTTGGTTCCCCCCCACCGCATGGCATGCAGCGAGACAGACGACGAGGATGACCCCCCCCCCAGCCTGGTGCAAGCAGCCCAGGACAGGAGAAGAGGGGGGAAAGGCCGGGGACCCCCCAGAAACCACCCATCTGGTAGGTGGCAAAGCCTCAGGCAGGCATATTTTCGCCTGCTTTTTTGGCCGGGAGTCGGGGTTTTTTAAAAAAAAATCTTTTAAAAACTTTTTCTGTGCTTCGCATTGCGCGATCGCCGCGATGCCACAAACGGAAACGGAAAACCCGATCAAATTTTTCTTTTTTCGGTTCGAGTTTGAGTTCTGATGGCTTAATTATCGTTACCGTTTCCGTTACATAACGGAAACGATAACCGAAAACGGAAACAACAATTTCGCCGAGTCGTGCCCATGTCTAGTCCAGCGTGTTTCTCTCCCCTTTTCTCTCAAAGAAATACAAAGGACACATATACATACACATGCTTGTATTTTATGTTAATGTTCACCATTACGGCTTCTTCCAAAGAATTCTAGGAAGCATAGTTTGGTGAGGATGTTAAGAATTGTCTGCCATGTGATTGCTAGCCCTATCACAAAATCACAGCTTCCTAGCACAGACGGTTAGTATCTGACTTTCTGTAGACAGAGGTTGGTAGTTCAATTCCCCATTGTTCATCCCAGAATAACCAGCCTGTGTGGCCTTGGCCAAGCTACACAGTCCCAGGGTACCCCAGGAGAAGGGCATGATAAAGCACTTTGGAGTACTTGCTAGCTTGAACCCCCTGAGGGGGATTGACTTTATGGCATTCAATTCTTAAAAATTGGAGAAAGGAAACAATAATTAAAACAGTCTAGAGCTATAATTCTATGCTCATGTACCCCAGATTACTTTCCATTGAACTCAATTAAACTTTTCTGACTCATCCCGTATGTACTGCAAGTCTACAGTATAGATGAGAGATTGGAAGCCATACAGTGTTACCTTGGATAATGAATTCAATTTGTTCTCTACGGCAATTCGTTATCTGAAAAAATCATTATCCAAAATAAGGTTTCCCATAGGAATGAATGGGAAACTGATGTATCAGTTCCAGAGCCTAGGGAAAAGACACAGACACCTGGATTTTTGCTCAAAACTCTTTATAAAGTGCACTTTAAAGGTACAGATGTGATGCAACCTGGGATAACTCTTTTTTACTGACACATGCTGGAACTTTGTTATCTGAGGCGTCCCATCCGAAAATTCATTATCCGAGGCAGCCCTATACCTAGAAATTGTGATTCATTATCCGAGGCAGCCCATAGGGAAAATTCGTTATCTGAGACAGCCCTATACCTAGAAATTGTGTTTTGTTATCTGAAAAATTCGTTATCAGGGGCATTCGTTATCTGAGGTACTACTGTACCAATTTTGGCGAACCTATGGCACGGGTGCCAAAGGTGGCACTCAGAGGCCTTTCTGTGGGCACCCAACATTGCCCCTCCACAGCCACCTGTATTCAGGTTAAATTGCTGTATTGGCAATTTGTGAAAAATTAGTGGGTTTGGAATCTAAGTTTGGGCACTCAATCTATAAAAGGTTCACCACCACTGCCATATACCCTTATACATGCTGCTACAGTCCAATGACATTCAGCCCATACTAGCACAGCCAATGTTCAGGAATGATGAAAGCTGTTGTTTCAGACCATCCCTAAAGCTGTATGTTCTGCAAACCTGCCCTAAGGAACAACCCCTAAGAGTGCAGTTGCATATATGGGTGTGGTACTTTTTCACTGATGGCTTGCAGAGAACATAGATTACACCAAAGACACAACTACTAGCCAAAGGACTGTATCAGTTACAAGGGTGGCTGTATGTCCTGCTATACAGTGTGCAGCTCTCTGTTAAAATGTCCATCAGAGGACAGTATTTTGTTTGAAAGTCTCTCCTATCTAGGTCTTTCAATGAGCCATTAGAAAGGAGCTCTTGCAGGGGCCTTGAAGCACACCACATGACACCACAAGCTAAGCAGCCACACAGATCACTTGGTCACTGACTTCCTCACGGGCATGCCATATTTTTGTTTATATTATGGTAACTGTTTCAAAATTTGCATATACTGTATGTCAGTGTATGAAATTGTCATGTACCCTAGTTTTGTAAACACAAATCATTCAGGTCGAAGGGACTATTTTGGAAATCACCAGAAGGATGCCAAGTACGCCAAGGAGAGTCTCTTTCATGTTTGGGGCCTTTTGTTTAATCATTAAAGGCCTGTCTCTCCTTCAGATCTACCACTTCCCCATAACTACATTAAGGGGGTAAAAAAAGTATGGGGGGAGGGGGAGGGGGAGAGAGAATGGGCATGTCTGGTTTTGGCTCGTATCCCAATCAACGCTGGCTCCAGTCACACACACACACACACACACACACACACACACACACACACACACACACACACACACTTTACAGCCCCTGACAGTATACTCAAGGAATGCAGTCCTCATCAAGGAAAAGGCAGCCAATCCCCGGCTATAACTCCACTCTTCTTCCCCCAACCTCCCACCTTGGCCGGCTTTTGGCTCTGTTCCTAAGCTTCCTTCATCCCTGCGCTGCGCATTCTTCAAAGGTATCAGTAAATCTCAACGTTGTATTAATAGCTGGCCCAATAATCCAAATGTCTGTCAGATGTGTTGATTTTGGCAGTGACTCATCTGCAGTCTCTGATGAGGAAGGAGAGAGGGGAGAAAAAACAATAATCAGACTTTAATTGCTCATTGTAAAACAGTGCCTTTTATGTGAGGAGGATGTTTAATGGCTCATTCTATGAAAGAATTGGCGGGGATGGGAGGCAGCAACTCACCAACATACTCAACCACATCTGACTTGTGGGCCTTGCTACTGGCATTTACCTAGAAAATTCATGAATTCACAGATGATAATGACAATGAGCTGTTAAAGCACAGGGTCTCGCACCTTGACCTCTGTGTCTGCCCTCTAGTAAATAAACGGGCTCCGAGGGGAATAACTTCAGCATTTGCTCAGGGCTGTCCTGCCCCTGCCAACAGCTTCAAACAGCAGCTTCAAGGAAAAGAGAACTCTCTGCCACCAATTTTTTTTTTTGCTCCTTTTATAACCTCATAAATGCATAATCCTTATACCCCCTATTGTCTCCAAGTCCAGATTATTCAATTTTCAGCCCCTCTGGGAAGATTTAAGAAGTGTTTCATGTTTCATCAGGGGCTAGAAACAATTGTTCGTAACACTGGAATGAAGAGGTGGTGTGCAGCATGGCAATGAGAATATCACTCCAGACGCTAGACTTTACAGTTCTCATATTTAAAAAAAAATAAGTTCCTGTCCCTCTTTTTAGTGTTGCTTTAAACTGATCAGTTTTACTTTCTCTCTTTCAGAGCTCCGCATGTTTGGAGCCATGGTAACTACAATAGTCAGCTCTGAAGAGTAGGATACAAAACAGGATCTCAATAAAATAATTTCCCATATCTTGGGGGGGGGGGACCTTAAGGGATACAGTTCTTGCAAGTTATATAGCATGTGAACCAGTCTATGAGGGCAAAATCCAGTCTAGAGTTGCCCTCTCTCAGGGAGCTAGCTGAAGTCTCTGGAAATTAGCTTCCTCCAAGAGAAGGAAACATTATTTCAGGGCACTGGAGAGGGAGGAGAACTTTTTATTTTTGTGTATGAGTTCACTTTAAGCCAGGGTACCTTTCAGAACAGTGCCCAGTTCCTGGCTCAGCCTGTGGCACTTGCTCCCCTCCTCCTAAACTATACCTGCTGTTCCTCTGATATCACAAAAAGCCACCCATGTGACCTTACGATGGCCCACCCTGTCCATCTCAAGGCCTTGAGAATGAAATAGTATGGGATACTCCTTTCCCGAGGACCCTAATCAGTCAAGCTTGCATGTTCAAAGATATTCTTGGATACAGTTAGCCAACAGGCCAAGAGACGGAAGTGGCGTTGTTAGCTCTGCACTCCAACTCTCAGAAATAACAAACAGAACAGATCTTAGGGAAAATAGGTTTTGGACTACGGCAGCCAGCATGGCCATTGGTGAGGGGAGTCTGGAGGCTGCAGTTAGTAAAAGGAACTTTTTTGCCAAGTCCAGACTCAGAAAGCACGTGTGGACTTTATGGTTTCGTTCCCAATATCATTCTGTCTGCTGCCTCTGTTCGCAAGGTCCAGGGAGGCATTCATTGGTCCCCAACCCATCGTGTGGGGAGACTAGCCCAGTTATTTGACAGAATAAAGTGACTACCTCAGGGAGCTCACTTGACAAGTCAGGAAAGAACAGCAGATATTTAACAATTGGATGGTCTGTTGTTGTTTTCCTCCACCAGGCAGCATGGAGAGGCATGGTGAACTTTCTCCACCTGCAGTGTCACAATAACTTGACCAGCCTAAGGCACTCTGCCCTTTGATTTATATGATTTATAAATAAATAATAACCACTGGGGTCTTCGTGGTCGTGGGAACTCCAGTTGCTGCAGTTTCCTAAGAGCTCTAGCCTGGCCATTCAACAGACCACAGGATAGTACCTCCACAATCGGCTCCCACACAGATTCCCTACACAGCTGATTTGCATCGATGTCAGTCCTGACTCTTTGATGTAAAGTCACACAGTATTCAACTCAGTATAAATTGACTCCAATTGCTTTGACTCATTTCCATTTTGTTTGCAGCACACACTTTTAATTCAATTCAATTTATTTTTTATTTTTTATTTTAAAGGAAGTGATACATCTCTAAATTGAGTGTGATACTCAATTGTGATGCTCCTGGTATGCCAACTATTCTCTGCCTCCTGGCACATGGACTCTGTGGGTGCAGAGCAGGCACAAAGCATTCTCTGTGTCCTGGCATGCTTACTCTATGAGTGCAAAACAGGCACAGAATGGGCACACCAGAACAAGGAGTATGGTCTGGGCCCACCAAGTGTGTGTGCCAGGACACTGAGGATGGCCTGCTAATTCTTGAATGTTGGTTCACTTTCCTGCCTTGCTTGCAACCTCACATCCGCATAGGCACAAATCAAAATTGCATCAGTATTCACATCCAGAAAACCACACTGAATTGAATCAATTTAAAAGTGAGGCACATTTAAAAAGCTCCTGCCAACCAATTAAAAAAGAAACACTTCACTATGCAGCCCAAATAAATCAATTTTCCCCTTGCATCATGTGCCCGGGTAGGTTTAAATCAATTTAAATAATATTAAAATTGATATAAGTGCTGTTCTAATGGCAGTGTCACTGAAGAAACTGCTTGCTCCTCTTGAAATACACACTCATGAAACCTTCCAAAAACCCACCACAAAACCAGTCATGCTGTATAGAAAAGGAGATCATAATTAAAATGTGTCCTCATTGAGTTGTAAATCCAACTTAAATGAATGGGTCTTCCTTTTAAATAGAGATAAGTCTAATCATGCTGTAAATACCCCACTAGAGGTGGAAGTGGAAGAATAAGATTCTCCATCTGAGCATATAAAGACTCTACCTAGCTTTAATTTTTGCAGGTACAATATTCCAGCTGGTTTTCTTGACAGCCAGGAATTATCAAGTTTCCTGTGACTCTGTAGTTATTAGTTTTGTTGCTTCTATGTCTCTTGGTACAAGTGTGTGTGTGTGTGTGTGTGTGTGTGTGTGTGTGTGTGTGTGTGTGTGTGTGTGTGTGTGTGTGTGTGTGTGTGGTGCACACACCCCATTGTTTTGCTTCATGAGCTACTTTGCATGATTGTTGCATGGGTAAAATGAAGCTGCAAATCACATACAATATGTGTTGTTGCTTAATTGATACAGCCTCCCCTGCTTCCCTTTCTGCTTAGATAACTGTGCTCCTTCTTTTTATTTATTTATTTATTTATTTATTTATTTATTTATTTATTTATTTTCAATATTTTTACCCACCTTTCTCCTTGGAAAAAGGACCCAAGGTGGCTTACAATAATAAGGGACAATATACAGCCCAGAATATTTAAGACATGTTCAAGGTAAGAACATGGAATTAGAAGAAACATCTTAGAACATTAAAGGTAACATTAAAGCTACAAAGAGCATGGCAAAAGAAAAAAAAACATTATGAGGGGTGGAAAGAAAGCATGGATGCACTAGTGTTCTTATGAAACTAGTCAATGTAATCATGCATGGTAATCCATATAAAAGTCCCATACAGTATTAGGAAGTCCCTCCTTCAGGGAAAGCTTGCCTGAAGAGGAAGGTCTTTGCCTGCTTCTTTACCTTTTTGCCTGAAAAATACATTTCAATGCCCTTACCTCAAGTATTAAGAAGGGCCTTTACTAGAGCCAGATTTGAATTGCTGGATTCCATGGTCAAATATGGGCGTTTTCACCACCTCCCTTATCAGGAGAGAACCTGTATTTGTGGAGCTTTAAGAACGCAATACGTCGAACAAATTGGAATATCCTGCAAAGGATATCTACATATATGACCTCTGAATATTCTGAATCTGTATTGTAGGGTACCCTATTGGATGGTGTTGCATGTACTTCGATGTATTTTATATTCTGTGTTGTTATTGGTTGATATGGTCATAGGACTAATCAATAAATTTATTTGTCTTGTCTTGCCTGCTTCTGGAAAGACAGCAGAGATGGGGCAGTCCTGGCCTCCAGCAGGAGGGAGTTCCAAAGTCTGGAAGCAGCAACTGAGAAGACCTTTCATGTGTTCTTCTGAGACACACATGTGAAAGTGGCAGGATGGAGAGAAAGGCCTCTCCTGATGACCTTAACACCTGAGATGGTTCATACTGCGAGAGTCGATCTTTGAAGCAGGCTGTTGTGTGCTTTGTAGGTTAAGGCCAACACCTTGAATTGTGCCCGATAGGTGAATGGCAGCCAGTTGAGATGGTTTAGTAGGGGTGTAATGTGATCTTTGTAACCCACCCCAGTCAGCAATCTGGCTGCTGCATTTTGGACCCATTGAAGTTTCCTGAGACTTTCCATTGGTAGCCCCACATAGAGTGCATTGCAGTAGTCCACCCGGGATGTCACAGTGGCCAGAGCAGGTTTCTCAAGAAATGGGTATAACTGGCATATTAGTTTTAATTTTACAATTGCATTCCTGGCCATAGCTGTGACCTGGGCATCTAGGCTCAAAAATGAAGCACCCCCAGGCTACGTATCTCTTTTTTCAAGTGGTGGGTAATCCCATCTAGGACAGGTGGCATCCCTATCCCTTGATCTCCTTTTTGACTGACCAGAAGCAGCTCTGTCTCATCTGGGTTTAGTTTCAGTTTGTTCTTCCTCATCCAGTTCATTACCAAAGCTAAGCACTGAGCTAAAGTTGAAATAGCTTCCTTGGAATCCGGTGGTGACAAGACATAGAGTTCAGTGTCATCAGAATACTGGTGACAATTAAACCCCCAAAACCCGAATAATTTCCCCCAGTGGTTTCACATAAAAGTAAAATAACATAGGAGACAGAACAGAACCATGGGGGACTCCACAGGCCAGTGGCCGTGGTGTTGAATACGAGTCCCCTAACACCACTTTCTGCATTCTCTTCTGCAGGAAGGTCTGAAGCCACTGTAAAACAGCACGCCAAGTGCCAATTTCAGAGAGACAAGTCAGGAGGATGCTGTGGTTGCTAGTGTCAAAAACAACTGAAAGGTCCAGTAAAACCAAAAGGAACACAGATCCCCTATCCATTTCCTGCCTAGTGCCAAGTAAGACGGTTACTTGGCACTAGGAACCAACTAGGTTTGTCAAAAAGAACCGATGCAACCATCAGAGTTGCAAAGGGAGCAAACAGAGAAGAAATCAGATCAGCCAAAGGTTCCTTTATCTCAGCCCAATCCTTTTCCAGCCAGAATGCTTTGGGGCTTAGAGACCTGGGTGGGATCAGCCTCCCTTTCACCATCAGAGCCATACAGAGAGCACCATTATATCGTATGAACACAACTATCCCTCTAGATGTGTTAGAATCTCAAATATGCAGAAGGCCCATTGCTATTTAGCCTGGTTAATTTTGAAAATACAAGATCTTGGTAACAGGGTTGAAATTCATTAGACATATTTTTTAATCTTTTCCATTTACAAGCAAGGTTTCAGGATTGGGCCACTTGAATCTGCCTCTTTGCAGAATCAGGTCCCACTGGGGTGGAGGCAATCAGGGAGCGCAGCTGGTGGGCTTTTAAAAGAGGCAGAGTCAAGCAGCCCCAATCCTGTCAGAACATAGATGCTCTCAGACAGCACAGCCCAATAGTTTGAAAATTAGAAAAAAAAGCCACTTCATGCATATTTACAAACAAAGCCTTGGGTGGTCCTGAAGTTGCCCTCTTGCAAGAATAATCACAAGGCAGGGTATCAAAGTATTCCTTGAAAATGCTACATGAATAAGCAGATCCTTCAGCAATAACAAATGCATGATAAAGCCCTTGCTGTGTGCTTTAAAGGAAAAGCCCCCGACCCATTCTGTGATACTCCTACTATGTGTTCCTTGGCAATCACTCACTGTGGGATGGATAAGAAATGTGACAGGGGAAGCAAAGGAAGGGGGAAAGCAAAAAAGCAAAAAAAAAAAAAAACACAGCGACAGCTTTAAATGTGTCATTGTGTCAGTTGATGAGCCAAAGCTCCTCAGAATATCAGGCTCATTTCTTCCCCTCTTTGCTCTGAAAAAGAACATAAAAGACGTAGTGACAAAATGATTAACACAAAAGAAGAGCGGATGGCTGACGAGAAAAGGGAAACACCAAGATGGCTGTATCAAAAGGGAGAAGCAAAATTAAAAAGGTAGGCAGAACGGAGGAGAACTGATGAAATCAGGCTGAAAATTAATGAATAGCCATGGCAAGGTAAACAGAAGGCTTCCATTTAGGAGGGTTCACCCTGCAATAAAAGGAGGCCAGAAAAAAGGATATGGTTTTATGCATTCATTTGGGTCATCATTCACTCATTGCCTCAAAAATCACTATGTCTGAATATTTAAAATGTTTAGATGTGGCCTGAAGAAAGCAAGGCCTCAAATGGCTTGAGACTGCCATTTTGTGCCCCCTCATTGTTGTCCTTTTTTGATATTATTTCTTCCTATTCACTGCAATTTCCTGTGCAGCTGCCACCCACAGGTACTATCAGCTGCAGAGATCTTTCTCTGGGCTTGTTTCAGCAAGACTTGCAGGCAGGGGGAGGGGCATAAATAATCACACAAAGTGTGAGGGGAAGAACCTAAGCAACAAAGGTCAAAACCTTGTTATTTCGTTATGCCTGCAGAAAACATTGTAACTTGTTGTCACAAATGTTTAACAAGCTCCCACTTGGATTCTTGAATGCACCCCAAAAATCCAAACACAGGTATGTTAATTTCCAGTGTGAAAGGCCATTTGCCTTTAACAGGCATAACTATGTAACAGGATTTTGACCTTGCTAAAGGGAAGCTGGGGAAGAGTGCCTTCTCTTGATTTTATTCAGACATGAAACTCGAAAGTGTTTGCCAAGTGGATTAGGACCAGCACATTATATATCTCCATCCGCAACCTGATCACTACTGGAAGGGTAGCAGAGGCATTTCTTATGCGTAACATTGTGTTCAATTACAGAATGTTCTAGTGTTTACAGATTTCCTTTATGCTACAGACATTTCCCTCTTGCCAAGCTAAATGGCAGAGAGCAGCCTCTTTTTTTTTACTCTTAAGAGGAGTCACAACAATGGCAAACATACAGTCCCAACAAATGCATACCATGAAGATACCATTTCAGACCATCTAAAATGAATGATGCCTACTTAAACCCTGAATCCTTGCAAATACTCACCATGTGACCCGAGTTTCAAAATCCTTCCTTGGTTTTGTGTGCCTTGCACATATTAGTTATCAGTCATATACCTGCAATATGTCTCCATAGCTAGAGACATGGCAACCCTATGCCTATGCCAACCATACCATGTTGTGAAAACTTGAGTCTGTTCAGTAAAGTTATAAAATATATTTTGTTCAAAACAAAACTGCAGTTTCCAGAATCCCCTCCCAACCAACATGGCGACAATCTTTTGCCACTCCCACCCCAACTCTATTGCTATAGCCAATGTTGGCCAGAGGATGCCAGGAATTGCAGTCCATAAAAGTAATTTTTTCCGAAGTCTGTAAGAGATTGTTAAGTGTTCTTTTCTTACAATGCAGCTCCAGCAAGTGGAGGACTATTTCTTCTCCTTTTTGGTGTTCATTGGTGACTCCACTCAATGGGATATGGGTAGGCACTCTGTACATGGCAACAATGCATGGCAAAACCTACATAGATATGTTTCCAGCACTATGAATGTACAACAGAGGGCCTCAACTAATACAGGCCACATATACCTGCAATATAAATAACAAGCATTTGCTCTTCCACTGTGTTGCAATTTGTTAGTAGTTTGTTCATAGCCATAATAGAATTTAACATATAAGAAGGTTCTAGAGTGGCCTCACTGCCATATTTCTTTATTTAGTTATTTATTTATTTTAGAGTATTTTTACCCCACCTTTCTCCTTGGAAAAGGACCCAAGGTGGGTTACAGTAATGAGGGATAATATACAGTCCAGTACAATTAAGACATGTTCAAGTATTGAGAACGGAATTGAGGGACATCTTATGGCATTAAAAGGCAACATCACATTAAAGCCACAAGAGAACGTGAGCAGTTAAAAAGAGAAAAGAGTACATGAGATGTTACAGAAAATATTGTGTTGTATGATACCATTCAAGCCAGAAATATTTTTGTTAACTATTATGCCGGAAATCAAATATCATGACAAGAAACATTTATTAATGTATATGTTAACTATAGCTAGGATTTCGTTGGCAAAATAATGGAAAACAAAGGAATTACTGGAATGACAGGAGCTTTTGGACAGATACAGTGGACCCTTGTATAACAAAAAGTTTGTATAACATAAAATTTGTACAACATAAAAAATTCTGGAGACAGGGGAAATTTGCTTAACATAATCGCCTATGGGGCAAATCTGTACAACATAAAAATGGGATTACTCTGTTTTCAATGCATTCCTATGGGAAATTTGTATAAAGGAAAATTTGCTTAACATAATTTCATTTGGAACGAATCAATTCCTTTATACAAGGTACCACTGTATTTGGAAACAGCGGAAATGGACATTTTGTCAGAAATACTCAAGGAGAAAGACCTACAGAAGGCAAGAGAATGTTGGAGACCTCTATATGTTTTCTATGAAAAAGAAGCCACTAATAGATTTTGACCTATAGTAGACTGAATTTAGATTTAGATTTAGTATTAAGATTGGTAATGAGGTGATTTTTGTGTAAGGTTTCCTTTTTATTTATAATAATAATAAAAATTAAATTAAATTAAGAGAATAAAATTCCATGTAAACATTATGAATGATTGAAACTAACACTGATAACATAGTGTCAATGCAATGACACAAGGTTATAAGTGGTTATAAACACATAGTCTATGTGATCATATAGATTCATATAAAATACACATAATAGGTAGTCCATCATTCAGGGAAAGCTTGCCTGAAGAGAAAGGTCTTTGCCTGTTTCCAGAAAGCCATCAGAGATGAGGCAGTCCGAGTTCCAGAGTCTGGGTGCAGCAGCCGAAAAGGCCCTTTCATGTGTCCCCACAAGACATACCGATGAGGGTGGCAGGATGGAGAGAAAGATGGGTGGTATAAACATCCAATAAATAAATACCAGCAAGCAAGAGCAGAAGTCATCAGAACAAAGGCCAACATAGTGACCACAAAAAGCCATCAACAGATGGGCTAGAGGTCTCAATAGCTTATTGGCAGCACAAAGACCAGATCTCAGACGATATTGAGAATAAATGGTTATACATTTTAAAAGTTAGCTCTATCACAGAAGCCAATGAGTAATATTTTAGTCATAAGACTGCACTACCAGAATGGAATAACATAGAACAGGATATTCAAAGAGTTGGCAACTTTGGGGAATACAGTATCTCCTTGGTTTTTAGACAACCTCTGTGACAATATGTCATGTGTTAATGGTCCCTTAGGGCTTCTCACAGTTTTTTAAATCTGAACCATTAGTTCCCAACATTGAGTCACCCAAGTGTTCTTCAACTGCAGCTCCTAAAAACTCAGCGGGGGCACAGCTAGTGGAGAAACATTCTGGGAACTGCAGTCCAGGGACAACACTGGGAACCACTGGTGTAATCAAAATATTTATATGTGCACAATATGTCATGGGGAATCAGCCCAGTGTCGTCCAGTCATAAATACTGTATGAGTTTTCTAAGATCCATATGAAACCACAGCCATGCCCTTTACATAGGTAAATTTCAAAGATCATTCAAAAACTGCATTTTGGCTCAAAATACAGCAGATTCTGTGTTATGGC
The DNA here is from genome assembly GCA_029282475.1 of Phrynocephalus forsythii. Classification (NCBI taxonomy): domain Eukaryota; kingdom Metazoa; phylum Chordata; class Lepidosauria; order Squamata; family Agamidae; genus Phrynocephalus; species Phrynocephalus forsythii. The sequence continues at coordinate 32,071,869 of JAPFRF010000002.1, forward strand.
AGCCACTGAGCTCCAGAGTCCAAAACAAGACTATACTATGGGTGATAGATACCTTCATAGGCTGCTAGAAAAGTAACAAAAATATTGTAAAATATTTTTTTCAACAGTATTCCCTCAAACAGTCAGGCCAGTCCTAAGAGTTGTGTTCCAGATATATTCCAAACTCCGCCAAGAGATGCTTTCCCATTTTTAAAACAGCTTCCTTTGATGCTTCTAGAATCTCTCTGAGAACAATTAAAAGTGATCATTTCTATTCAGAACAGGCCACATCTGGACCTGCAATAACATGCTACAGTGTGGAATTCTCCCTACCAAACAGTCTCTTTCCTCCCCCTTGCTGGTTGTCTGTTTACTGCTCCTGAACATCCAGTCAGCATTCTGTGGCCATGAAACATGATCAGCCATCATTAGGTTGTTGTCGGGTATCCCCATCCCAACACTTAGAATGTTCTCCTCTCCCCTCACAAAAACAATTTGTTGTACTTTAGCAAACCTCTGGGCTGCCCCAACCGTGCGAATACTACTGCGTTTTACATGAGTAATGCTATGTCAGTTGCTTACATGGTGGCTCTCACTGCCTGGACATAGAAAATGAGAAAATGATATGGCTCAATAGCTAGGCAGCTGAAGGACTGCTGAATTCCAGCCGAATTCCTAAGACCAGCATTTATCTTTTTATTGGAGTCAGTGACCAGTCATTGGCAGGAAATTGTAACGCAAAAGATATTATCTAAACTTACTGTAAGATAACAGAAAAATGGGATAAAATACTGTGACAACATAATTACTGGTAGCTGGATGCCACTAAAGGTGTTAGCCATGACAACCTGAGTATGAATTGTGGGTTTGCTAAAACAACTCCCTGAATTTTGCAGTCCTCAGCACAAAAATGTTGCCATGCACACAGATTCTTGTCTGACAGAAGATAGAAAACAGAATGCATCCAGTCATCCAGGGAATTTCAATAACAAAGGTTCAATAATTTTTCCCTATTTCTCATGGCAAAAGAGACAGCCCATAATTGGCTGAGAGATGGCTTCTACCACTCCAGAATCACTGGGGCACTTGTGCTGAGACCAGGGAATTTTTAAAAGTAACTTTCCTCCTAAAATTGCACAGGTAGGCAGGCCTCGAGTAAAGGCTACGTGGCGTTGTGAACAAGCGAGTGCAGAAAAGTAGTCTGTTGATTGATAGAGCAACAAAGCTCTATTGAGCCGTGTTTAGATTGATTTTAGGTGTATCGATATTCAATAACTAGAATATGCTGTCTGCAGGTGGACCTAGTGGTGTCACGTTGCAACAATCACCATCCTCCCTGTTTTCAAAAAGGGCAGGAAGGGTTATCTGTCAAATTGGTCTAATTAGTCTGCTAACTATAATCAGCAAGCTGTAGGCCAGATATCTCTATTGGAAGCACCAAGCCCAGATGGAATAGAAAAACATATGAGGCCCTTCTCTTGATATTCTCAAAATCAGGACATATTGACCCTCATTTGTGGAGCCATATGTAGGAAGCAAAGATCCTTGTTCAAGGTCAGTGCACTCTCAGACAACAGTACTTTTAAATACAGGGTTGACACCATGTGGTTTTATCCCCTTTAACACTTTAAGATAAGATAAGGGGGTGGCATGTCGAAGCAGGGCCTTCTTGGCGGCTGCCCCCCAACTCTGGAATGCGCTCCCTAAGGAGATCCGCCTGGCACCAACTCTTTTGGCTTTTCAGTGCCAGGCAAAGACCTTCCTGTTTGGCCAGCATTTTAAGTAGATTACTCAGTTGGACACGTCAGCAGCAGAGTTGTATAATCTATAATTGATATTGTATGTTGTTTTAATTGTATTGTATTTTATAGTTTTAATAATTTTATTGTTTTATAATTTTTAATACTTGTTGTATGCCACCCAGAGACCTCTTGGTAGTGGGGTGGCTAAAAATCTTGTTAATAATAAATAAATAAATAAATAAATAAATAAATAAATAAATAAGATAAATCTTTATTAATCCCACATCGGGGAAATTTACTTGTTACACAGCTCCCAATATAAAGAACAGGTAAAGAAGGGTAGGTGCACAAAAAGTGTGAAAAAGAAAATAGATAATAGAGATTAAAATAAAATTTAAAAATCCAAAATACAAATATATAATATAAAATTTGAATATAAAAAATTAAATGTGTAAAAAGAAAAAAAAAGAAACTACAATATAGCCCATAGGAATAGCACGTTAGACTGTAGAGTTGTAGAGTCTAACAACAGTGGTAACAAAAGACCTGCAGTAGCGCTCCTTCCCACACCGAGGAAGTCTGAGTTTTTAAAATGTTTAATCCAGCAAAATGATGGACTCCAAATGCTGTAATTTTAATCTGCTCTTCTATTTTATTATATCTCCTTTCCTTTCTCTTAATTGTTACTTATTTTTAATTTAGAAGTTTTCTGGGGTATTTTTATAAATGAAATAGTAGGGTTAATATTTAAAACAACAACAAAAACCTCAGATAAGTTTCTTTATTCAGGTAAATTAAAATAGCACATGATCCTGCATTCACGTGAAATTGCAAGGGCATTCTGTACCTATAATTGATAACAGTAATCCTGTGTTGTGAAGTCAATCCTGACTTGTAGCAACTTGTTTCAGGTTTTCTAGGTAGAAAGTACAGAGGTACCTCAGCTTACAACGTTAATCCATTCCGAAGGCATCTTCGGAAGTCGATCAACTTTTAAGTCAAACAGAGGTTTCCATAAGAATGCATTGAAAGTCAATTAATCCGTTCTGAAGGGTTGTAATGCTTTCCTATGGGAAGGCTGTCCCAATGCCACTCAATCAAGGGCAGTCAAAGTCTGCTTTCTGCAACCCCACTAGACAGCTGACTTTGACAGGTCGGACCTGTCAAAATCAGTGGGGGGGGGGGAGGTTGTGGAGAGCAGCCTTCAGCAGCCCTTGATTGAGTGAGAAGCCCAAGTGCCTTGCAAGGGAAGTGCTTACTTCCTGATACCTGGAGGTAATTGTTTCCGGGTACCCGGAGGTAAGTGCTTCCCTTGCAAGGTGCCCAGGTTTGGCGAAGAGGCATCCATTCCAGGAGATCCCTGGGACGGATGCATTTTCCCACAGCCCGGGCGGTATGGAAGGCAAGCGGTGGTGGCGGATCATGACCACTGCTTCCCTTACAAGCCTCCTGAGCAGTGCGAAGATCAATGGGTCTGTGCTGTGCTCTCCAAATTGGTGGGCAGAGCACGGACCCGTTGATCTTCACCCAGCCCAGGAGGCTTGCAAGGGAAGCGCTTACCTCTGGGTAAGCGCTTACCTTCGCTTATGTCCGGGCTGGCTGAAGTTTGATTTGGCCAGCCCAGAGGTAATAGCTTACCTGGAGGTAAGCACTTCCTTTGCAAGGCACCCAGGCTGCCTGAAGTTGCATCGTTCCCAGAGAACAATGCAACTTCAGCCAGCCCAGGTGGTTTGGAAGGGTGTTGTGATGGCCACTTCCTCCTCCTTCTTGGTTGCTTCAATTTATTTTAAAGAGATGGAAGCAACCGAGGAGGAGGAGGTGGGGATTGTCAGTGAACACTGCTCTCCGCTCCGCATGACAGGTAACAGGTCGGACCTGTCAAAGTCATGCGGAGCAGAAAGCAGGGTTCGTAAGTCCAATTATTTGGTTGTCGAAGCAACCGTAAATTGAGGTACCACTGTACTCAGAAGTAGTTCATTGCCTTCTGGGGCATCCTGGAGAGATTACCCAAGACTGCCTTTGGCTCCAAAGATAGAGCCCTAAATCACAGAGCTACCCAGTTAGGACACACATGTATACAGTATATATTGGCTGAAATGCAGTAGTAAGAAGTGCCTTGAAGAGGCCCATTGAATTAGTGAATCTGTTGAGTTCTCCAAAAGTTCCATTCATTCCATGGCCCTGACCTAGTTGTGACTTATGCTTGGGATTTTAGCTTTTTTCTCACAGTAAGGGTAGAACTATGGACAGATTAAATCTTAACAAGGAAGAAAAAAATAACTCAGAGAGATGGCTCTCTCGAATAAGTGAATGTATAATTCAAACCTTCATGTGCCCTTTCTTACTGAGATGATACATACATGGTTATTGTGCACTTGTAGACAGATTTTCTTTTCAAGATGCTGGCTTTGTCTTCAGTTTTGCACAGCAGTTATTCAGACACATCAAATTGTTGAAGGAAGCAGAAGGAAGATGATTTACAATATGTACAATATACTCTTGTAATTCCATCTGAAAGTATCTACTTTGAATACAGAAGAAAGGAATTTGTTTCATGTAAAATCTCTGCAACCTGTTTTTTCATTGTCTAAAGTGCAGAGCACTCTATATGTTTGATATGTGGTTTATTGCCTACTTCCATGGACCTATGAATAATGACCAAAAGCAATCCACCACTAGATGGCCTAAAAAAACAGGATGGTGTTTGTCATGAAATGGCAGGGTAATTTTTTAATCCATCATACGAATTTAGACTGAAAGATGTGCCAGAGTTCATTGCAAAGGATATGGAATGCACATGATGTTTTTATCAATATGCAAAAGTTTTCCAGATGCACTATAGCAAATAAATCAGATTGCACTAATCCTATCATGAATTAGCAGCATTATTGTTTGCTATGGGCAAACCTTGAGTTAGTTACTCAAGGCAGCACTTTATCAACCCAGGTATTGCTAAGGAGCTCAGGCCATTTCAGTGAAGAAAGATAGCCAGAACAGAAGAGCATTTCACTTGCAGACCATAAAAACCTCCCAAGTGTGAATGTGAGATATTGTGCGTTTGTTTCCCTGATTTAAACCTATTAGGAAATGGCCCAATATTGCTGCATGATGTCATGCCCACGTTAAAAGGGATATCTAGCTTTAAATAGCAAAGAGCACCCTAAATGTTGACAATACCAATGACAGCAGTCGAGACTGTCTACAGGATATCCTCTTGTACTCACCATCATTTTCAGTCAACCAATTGGGAGTCAGGTGGTAGTGTTGCATCTGACTGCTACAGGGGAAGAATTGCAAAGAAGCCTGCTTTGCCCCAGCAAATATCTGCAGCAACAAATCATGGATAAAATAAAAATACTGCATACCTGTAGACTTATTATATTGCGAGAGATGATGTTTGTATACCTTGTGTTTCTTATTTCTGTGATGCGGTTCTCCAGCTCTTGTTGGACTCTAATCCTCACTATTTCCACCCACTGGCCATGATGCTTGGGGCTGATGGGAGTTGTAATTCAAATATATCTCAAGGAGCAACGGTCACCCACCCAGTTTTGCAGCATTTGCTACTCAGCCAGGGGCCAGGAAAAAACAAAAACATGGCCCTAGGATGATTTGGGATTTTTTTTCCCCCTAGAGAAGTGAATACACAGCATGCCTTGTTTACCGGTGTGCTTAATCAATACCACTTTTCCCTCCTCAGATTGGCCACAGTTTCAAAATAATAATAATAAAAGTTTGAAAATCAAATGTCACGTTCAGCCTTGTGGTGCTGTTCCACCATCTCATCCCAGGTAATCGCTGTCATTTTGAAGAAATTTGTTATTGTCTGCTGAACAGTTTTTCAAGTAGTATTGCGACTATCTTGATAATAACAAGAAGAGGAGCAGGAAAAGTAGCTTTCACCCCAAGAGCAATAAAAATCTAACTGTGTGCCCTGAATATCCCTCCTCCCATGCTCCACAGTGAGGCCACATGCATTTTGTCATCTTCGCCTCCAAAGGATGCTCCACTGTTTTCTTCTTTGTAACAGCAAGTCTTCTAGAGGCTATGCTATTGTTACGCATTCACAACAAAGACTCCGAATATGAAAACTAAGATGGAAAGCGTCAAAGTACATTTTCTTATCGAGTAATCTAGTTTCTTCTCATTTCCCCCCTTTACAAAGGAATACATGCATTTATTCATGAATGTATTCATCTATAATTGATTGGGTGGTTTTTTTCATTTGTGATGACTGACGGATGGGTAAGGCCACTTACGGACCACCTAATAAGGACCCCCCGAGCAGTTTGCAATATATTAAGAAACAACCATGTCGCTTTTTTAAAACAGTTGAATTCTTTTAAAGAGAATTTAGGTGTAGAGATTACAAAGCCAAAGAAGGTGGGGTTCAAACTTCACTACCAAAATGATTCATCGCTGAAAGGCAGACATAATAATAATACATAATAATTTTTCTATCCACAAAAAAAGTGGAGGTGAGGGGGAATTTCATTTTAGTTCCGTTTTGTAAGATTTTTTCATAATGTGTAGATGTCTTTATATTTGGATGAAAAGAACTTGAGAACTACTTTTAAAATGTCCATGGGGGGGGCATGGGACAAAATGGTTCATTGAGACCCTCAGTCCCCCTGTATTCCACCATGTCAGGGCCACCTCTTTCCTAAAGATCAGGCACCTGATATTTAACACCTATGTGACATTCAGGTACAAAATGGCCTTCTCAACAGGAAAGATGTGTCTCTCCAATTGTGGCTAGTGCCAGTGGGTTAATATTTAGTTTCAGTTCATTTTTTAAGGATGTACCGAAAACCTACAAGATTTTTTAAAAATGGCCGAAAGAGTGAAGCCTAGTGATTTCCGACCCCAAAAACCATCAAGGATAGAGCTAATGTTGTTAGTCAGGCTACACAGGCCAAATGGCATGTGGACATATGGGCTGGGCTTCCCTACAGATATGTGGCCTCTGGACTGGGTTACTGATCCGTGGAATGACACTGAGGAAGTATTTGGTTTATTTTGTAAACAACGCAATTGACTGTTTCCTGTTGGAGAAAAGAGCAGAGGAACCCCTCCAATCCTCGCTTTGCAGAATGAGCAAAAAGACAAGGTATGTGATTGCTGTGGCAACAAGGTGTTGTCTGAGCTGTACGATGATGGAACAGTAAGGGCAGGCTACAAAGCTGGATGCATTCCACAGCTCCAGACCCAGCTTGTACTCTGATGAGATGCTATGGTCAGATCATATGTCAAAAGGGATTAATGTATTTCCTTTCCAGCCATAAAGAAAGGCAATGCAATGCAGCTTTTCTCCCAACATGACACCTGCCAGTGGAGAACTGAATTTTAGGAGTGTAGGTCAAGAGGCCAACCAGAATGCAGGAAGATTGGGGGGGTGTCAATGGGACAACAAGACATTGCTGCTCAGGAAATGGACTCAAGAGCCATGCTACACACACATTCAAACTCACATGCACATGCTTTTCAGTTACTTTTTTCTAATGTAATTCTTACATTTGCAGATTTTGACTGCTCCGCAGTGGACTCATCTGTGGACAGGTTCTTGATCCAACCTCTGAGACGAGTTTTAGAAAGACGAAAACAATCCCCTTGTTCCCTCTTGGGTCCTTTTGGTTCCATTAGGCAATTTAAAATTTTTGAAATGTTTATATGTGATGCATCAGCACTACCCTAATATAGCCTTTTAAAATTCACTTCCTCTATCACTCTGTGGAGCAGAGGGAGTATTAATTTGCCAATATTGTGAAGTGGCTGTCTTCTTAAGCCACTTTACATATGGGAAATTCCCAGCAGAACAAACCTTGACAGCCCCAAGCTCACTTTGGTTTATTTCCAGTAATCACATGCTCAAGAGATGAAGCAAAACAGAGCAATACTATGCACACACAAAGTAAATAAATAAATAAATAAAAGCTCCTGACAGGCCACAGAAAGGTACAGGTAGGAATGCTCGGGGGATGGGATGGTCCAGTCCAGTGATTATATTGTGTGATTGCTGGAAAAGGCGTGTCTTTAGAAAAATTACATTGCCTTTCTCATTAAAAAGGGGACTCAAGGTGGCTTAAGAATAGTATGAAAACTGGAAAATTCCTATGAAAATGCTTCTGAAATGCCTTTTAAAACTTTGAAAGTAATTTTGAAACATAACTATATGTTACTCATTACACCTAAGTAATGTGTTATGCCTTAGCAAACTTCCATGTCCATGCAGCCTTTTCCTGATTTTTCATGACTCCTAGTTACATTGCTGGTTAACCACATCATAACTAATTTATATAATTTTGTTACTTAACTAGTTACTTCAAATCCTTCATGATTCTGGCCACTAGACAAAGTCAAGCAGCTACAAAGCTTTCTCAGGCAGGAAACTGGGCTGACACAAAAAGGCAGCAATTTCTTCATCATTATTTAGTTTGTTACAGAATCATAGAATCATAGAATCATAGAGTTGGAAAAGACCTCAAGGGCCATCTCATCCAACCCCATGCCATGCAGGAACCCCCTTCACAGGACTCTCGACAGATAATCATCCAGCCTCTGCTTAAAAACCTCCAAAGAAGGAGACTCCACCACCCTCCGTGGCAGCATATTCCACTGCCGAACAGCTCTAACTGTCATGAAATTCTTCCTAATGTTTAAATTGAATCTCTTTTCCTGTAGTTTGAAACCATTGCCCCGTGTCCTAGTCTCTGAAGCCATGGAAAACAAACCGGTCCCTTCTTCAATGTGACATCCTTTCAAATATTTAAACATAGCTGTTCAGTTCTTACTGGTATTAATAGGGAGGGGCAGTTGTGGGATTTGCGATTGCATGCTCCAAAATAATTTGACTGGCAATTGTTCAGGATGCTGTTTGCTGTCTTGTCTCAGATAGCAGAATATCTAGGGGTACATTCTGTGGAAGGTATGCAATATTTTTGTCTTAGAGCGGTCCATGTGGGTAGGGAATACCCTACCTAGCAGTAAAATGTTTGAAAGCCCTTGAACTAGAAGAGTCAGTATGGATTTGATGAGAACTTTCCTGTCAATGCATCATTTGATATGCCACAAATACTCCATCCTATCATAAAGTTCCTGGAATCGTTAGAGAAGCAACCCTGAATCCACTCAGTGTGTTCTGTCAAGATGGGCTTGCAGGAAGGGAACACATGCAGCCTGTCCTCCTCACAACAGGATTATAACAAGCAGAGGTTCTAAATATAGTCTATATGCCACATACATCGGGGATGAACTCATCCAGGAGATGTGTTACAGTCTTATGATGCACAGCTCATTAGGTTTTGCTGTCTTATGCACTGAGATTTTGGCAAAGACTGATTGCCATATGTGAAGGGAAGGAATGAAAATGAGGCCACGTTATCCCATGCAGGAGTCACACTTCCCAAGCAACACACACAAAGGCAAACCTTTTGGATCAATGTGTGCTGTGATGATTTATGTGGCGTAATTTGATCCGATTATATTTCATAAGTCTTCATCATGCAATATTTATTTAATCAAAGGAAAGGAAACCAAAATGTCTACAGCAATGAGAAGATTCATCACCGAACTAACAAGGGTTGGTATTTTCAATATTACATTATAGGGCTAGTTGACAGCTAGAGGGCTCTTTGTTTCGTCACCTTATTCAGGAACATCACCCACTTGGCAGAAGGCAGGGCAAATGTATCTGAGAGAGCTGGGCAGAAAATAAATCTCTCTCTCTCTCTCTCTCTCTCTCTCCCCAAGTAGCATGATTATACATCTTCCAAAGGACACGAGATCTATAATGCACAAGCACGTGGGGACGTGAACATATTCATAGGTTTACTTTAGTTGTAAAACCATAATCCATTTTCTTGAGCAGGATTTATTATGTCTCGCAGAGGCATGGTGATAAGAGAAAAGAAATGCATTTAATTTGCATTGTATTTCTGCTCATGGTGAAGAAATATATTAAGAATAGATGGGAACTCAATGGAACTTCAAAAAAAAAAAAAAAAAAACACCAAAGGGGAAATCAAGAAATAAGCAATATAATGGAAATTAATATGATTTCACTATCTCCCATTCTGGCTGACTGTTCATTTCCTAATCACACTTACGTTTTCGCTGATCATCACACTGACTGACTCACTGACTTACTGACTGACATCACATCTAGACATGGGCACGACCAGAAAAAAATGACGTTTCGAGTTTTCGTTTGTTGGAACGGGTCCGTTTCGGATCGATTCCGTTGGTCGCGAAATTTTTCAAAAATTTGTCGTTTCCATTTGTCATTTGTCGTTTCCACCGCGATTTAGCGCGATTTGACTTCCCAGAGCATAGGGGAGTCCCGCAATCAGGGCCGGCGCTAGGTGCTTTTGCGCCCTAGGCGGCGGGCGGGGCATGGGGGGCGGGCAAGCGGGCGGGGGGCATGGGCAGACAGGCGAGTGGGCAGTTAGGATATCACTTAGGATAGAGGTTCTGTTCTTGGCTTGCACCCCAAATGTGTGTGTGTGCAAGCAAATTGAAGTTGGGAAAATAGAAAATAAATGGTACTATATAATATATATTTAAAATAAATCCACACCTCCCACTCCCAGTCGAACCTCCCCCTTTATCCAATATCAGAAAAAAATCCTCACAAACTGCCAGAGAAGAAATAAAGAATAAACTGCTATTCCCTTCAGCAGACAAAGCTGCAGGGAATCAAAGAAATTGTTTTCTAAATTCAATTCCCTCCCTGCCTGCCTAACTTAAAATCTAAAGCCTCCAGCCTCCCCCCTCAATCTCGATCGGATCACACCAGCACCAGCAGCCAGCCCTCCTCCCTCAACCACATCCATACATCCGACTGCGACTTCTGGAAGGTGCCTCGGCTTTTTATGCCCTCCGAGACATCCAGAAGTGTCAGTCAAAAACCTGGCGATGCCATTGGTTGAATGGTTCAAAAAATTGCATGGTCCCATCCCATGCCCAGCCCAAATGGGCAGGTCTAAAAAAATAAAAAATAAAATAAAATAAAATAAAATCAATACGACATCTTATTGCTATAAAAAACCCACTGCTGCTACTATTAAAATTCAGGCATTTAAAATAAATAAATTTCACATGTTTCTGTGGTGATTTGGTGTGTTGTTTGACCATGATTTCAAAAGAAAAATTGCAGTCGCCATTTTGGATCCCCCCCCCACTGCATGGCATGCAGCGAGACAGACGACGAGGATGACCCCCCCAGCCTGGTGCAAGCAGCCCAGGACAGGAGAAGAGGGGGGAAAGGCCGGGGACCCCCCAGAAACCACCCCTCTGGTAAGTGGCAAAGCCTCAGGCAGGCATATTTTCGCCTGCTTTTTTAGCTGGGGGTCGGGGGTTTTTTAAAAAACTTTTTAAAACTTTTTCTGTGCTTCGCATCGCGCGATCGCCGCGATGCCACAAACGGGAACGAAAAACCTGACCAAATTTTTCTCTTTTCGGTTCGAGTTCGAGTTCTGACGGCTTAATTATCGTTACCGTTTCCGTTACGTAACCGAAAATGATAACCGAAAAGGGAAATTTTGCCGAGTCTGGTTTTCTTGCTAACAGAATACTGATCAAAGCCTTCAGTCAGTGTGTTCCAGGACTCTCAAGCATATTCTAGCTCTCAGTTGTAAGATCTAACTATTATAGGAGGTAGCTGGGATCTTTCTGCATGGGTGGCTATTTCAGATCCAAGTGCAAGGAGGCATTTTAGAGTTCATTTCTAGGAAGTGACTGGCTTAGTCCTGCCTATTAGCAGGACTAATAGATGCGCCTGGGGGCTCTGCAGAAGTGAATACAAGGTTCAGATTCAATACCTTTGTGATACATTCTGGCTTTCTGCCAGGTGAACTGAATTTAATAGCCCATGAAAGAGAGGGTATGTAATGCAGTTCTAGTGAATTAGCTGAGTAAATATCCTGGCTGCAGGCTACAGGAAAGCACGTTTACATCAATTATGTCACATTCCTTTAACAAACAGACCAAGAAATTGGAAGAGTGGGTTCCATTTTAAAAAAAAAGTTCCTGCTAGACCATAGCGCTGATAAAATGACCACAAGGATATCACAAAGAGCTCTGTGAATGTTCTCAAACTTTCTTTAATTATGCATCTACAGTACACTTTTAAAATTCACTTATTTGTTTATTTAAATCTTTTAAAACTAGTGCAACAGTTGCTGTTGTTGGTGATCCTTGGGAATCTGAAAAGGCTGGTTTTATTTTCTCCTGTTGGAACTTCTAATTCTGCATAATATATTCTTGTTTTCAAAATGTTGGATTTTTGGTAATTTTTTAATTCTTTTCCATAATCCACTCACAAAATTTAGTTACATAATAAGATACTAATGGAGCTCATAAATAAATATTTTAAAGACGGTTGCTTCTGAAGCCCTGTCCATTCATTCAAGGAATATATATACCAGTATTTGGCTAACCCCGAATGTTCACTGGAAGGACAGATTTGAAGCTGAGGCTCCAGTACTTTGGCCACCTCATGAGGAGGGAGGACTCCTTGGAAAAGTCCCTGATGTTGGAAAAGATTGAAGGCAAAAGGAAAAGGGGATGGCAGAGAATGAGATGGTTGGACAGTGTCATCAATGCAACCAGTATGGATTTGACCAAACTCCAGGAGTCCGTGGAAGACAGGAAGGCCTGGCGAGCTCTGGTCCATGGGGTCATGAAGAGTCACACATGTCTGAACAACTCAACAACAACAACAACAACAACAACAACAACAACAACAACAACATATAGCTATAAAGAAAACCTTAGAAAGTTACTTTCTAAAAATATTGTGCTCCTGGGTTTTTTTCTTCTCTAGCATGGGGGGGGAGCTATTGTTCTCATACAATATTGAAACAGTAACCTGTTAGCTGCCTGTTTTTGTTTACTCTCCACTGCTTTTTTGGGAGGGGGGAAGAGACCTTAGGAAAACTGACCAGAGAATGTCATAACACAAACAGCCTTAATTCCTGTCGAAATGTTCCAATACTTCCCTTTAAATGCCTTTGGAAAAATAATTTCGAAAGCATGTTATGGAAGTAATTTGTTCCAGCAAGAAAGCAATACTGCTCTTGTAGATTATATGGCTCTTCAAATGATCGACTCATGTCTTTGTTACACACAAAAGCAGCAAGGTAACTCTGTGACCTGTAACTAAGTGATTTCAAGCTTTAGTGAGTGTGCCGTGATATATGCCAATTCTGCTTCTTCCTCCCTTCTTCCTCCTCAGCAACATCCCATTTCCATTTGAGCAAGACTTGTTTTGCAAGCAGGTTCCTGAGGATTTCCACAATTCTTTCACTCTTCGGATCATTTTCTTATTTTGAATTAAGACATGGGCATGTGTGAATGCCCCTGTTGGAGAAATTGTGTCTGTGAGGGTCTGTGGGGTTTGCCAAAGTAGCTGCTATGTTCAACAGTTTTTGGACAGCAGTATACCCTGAAGTTCAGATTCTTCCTTTTTTTCTTCCCTTATCCAATTCAAATTTGGATAAAATCTGACCCTTTCTCACACACATACTTTTCTTGCAGGGAAAGCCCAGAGCAGGTTGATACCACCTCTATTGAGTTTTAGACCCAGCACTGTGGAAACCTTGGCTTTTAAAATTGTTACACCATGCTTTTTAAAGAGGGTGTTTGTTCTGTCTGTCTGTCCACCTGACTGACAGTCTATGCATTTTGCTCTGTTTGTTAGATTTTATGTAACTGTAAAACACTGTGAGGGTCTTGATCAGGGAGACAGACAATAGCCAAATAATGCTCAGCAGTGATGTGGCCAGCTTGGATTCTATTTGTTGTTTCTTAACGTTAGTATTCACACTGTTTCACGCTGAAGTCATGTAATTTCAGCACAGAGGAAATGGCTAAGGTATCATTATTACCACTGCCTTTACTCTACATTCAGTAACACCCAACACCACCACCTTCCTGTTTTGAATCTGCTTCTAATGATCAGTATCAGGATAAGAACAGTCTCCATGCCGGTTACGTATGTCACTTAGGCCCTTTCAAAGAAGCTGACCTGTGTAAATCCATTTATCTAAAATTGACATGGAGCCATCAATGAAAACTGGCAGTCTCGGAACTGTAAATAAGGACAACACAGGACTCAGAATGAATGCTCGGGGAGACCAATATGTTACTCACTAATCATGATCTTTCACTTTGCTAGCTATACTTGCCATGTATGTATTTTCTTTGGGAGTGACAAATCACCTGTTATGCATCACTAGCACAGAATCTGTAACACAAGGTCAGAGGAGACTTGAGAGCACACCACCACCACCACCACCACCACCACCACCACCACCACAAGAAGAAGAAGAAGAAGAAGAAGAAGAAGAAGAAGAAGAAGAAGAAGAAGAAGAAGAAGAAGAAGAAGAAGAAAGGAAGGAAGCATTCTAGGAAGCTTTCTGTTTTGTTTTGTTTTTATTCCTCTGCAAAGGAGCAGCACATGTTACAGCACATGCAGCAAAGTTGTTAACATTTCTGCTGCTATGTTATTCTCACCCCTACAAGCCAGCTAAGCTTCCCCATTCTTTTTTGTTTTTAGCTGAGTGCACAGAGCAGGCATTAGCATGCACAACTGCATTCGGGTGCAGAGGTAAAATGCTTATGTCTTGGTTTCAACTTCATCGTTCCCGAAATCACAGCCACCACCTCTGAATATTAAACAGATTTTTAACATTTAACAAACAGGCACTAGACTAAATTGCCAAATAGCCATTCATGTCATTATTCATAAGTAAAGCCTATATTCCCCTTTTCTGGCTGAATAATTCATGCGGTCATCTAACTGGCAACATTTGGCAAATAGATCTTTGCGTCCAAAGACAGAGATACAGATTCCTGTTCTGGAAAAGTTTTCCAGACTTTTCCTTACCATTTAGAAAACAGCTCCAGGTAACAACTTGGAGCACTGCTGCCACTAATACACATTTGACCTTTGTTCAAAAAAAAAAAAAAAACCAAACTATCTAAAGATCTAGAGTAGCATAGTTCCATCCTCAGCAAGAATTCATGAAACAGTGCAGCCTTCAAACTCCAGGGTAGTGTGCCTCCAAAGCAAGGCACCATTAGGGATGGACTTGAAGGTGGATGGCTAGGGCTCACAGCAGAGATTCTCAAAAAGAAAACAAAACAAAAAGCAGAGCAGCGGCCAAGTATGACTACGTAAGCATTTTGCTTTGTTTCTCCTTGTACAGTGCTATCAGCCATGCCACTGCTGGATGGCCACGGAAGAAAAGGTAAAGGCTAAGCCAGTCATGCCCAAAGTCAGACCCAGGGGCCAAATGCGTCCCGTTTACAAATTTCGAGTGGCCCACGGCCTCTTCTCCCCACTGGCTCAGCCTGTCATGCATCCCCGCCAGCTGGCCCTTCCCCATACAGTTTTATATTTTGCCTACCCTCCCTGCCCCTGTCCACCACCACCACCCAGCCACCTTCCCAGCCTACCCGGCCCCAGCTCCGTTGCTGCAGCATCCTCCTTTCCTCTTTGCATGTTATAGAGACTTGTCCAAAGTCCGGCCTGGGGGCCAAATGTGGCTGAATGGTTGGCCCCCACACATTTTCACCTCACCAAATCTGCCCCTCCTTGCAAAAAGTTTGGACACCCCTGGGCTAAGCCATCAGACAAGCTTTTATTCAAGCAGGTATCCTGTGGTGATTCTGGATTTTAGCCAACTGGAAGCAGCACCAATAGGATGTGTGGATCACCACCGCTGCCCATCACATCCTACTACTGAATATAGCCTAAAAAATTAGCTTCTGAGTTAGAAGTCTTTTTTTTTTTTAAAGCCACAGGCCAGCCTGGTAGGGTGCATGAGTACCTCTTGGTGTGATTAACTGGAACAATGGATTATGTATCTGACCTAGCAGTAAGTTCCATGGGACTCATTTCTAGGTAAAGCAGTATAGGCGGGTTGCAGGATAAGAAAGGGTAAAAGAGGTGGAAGAAATGAGACCATTGAATTAATCATATTAAGATCTTCCATCATGAACCAAAACTGCATTTCACTCCCCTCCCCTAATTTTTGAGGCACAAGTTTCTCATTGATTTATTGTAGCCATGCCATAATGGGATGAGTGGCCCCACAAAAATGAGATGAGGGATGGTCTGTCCTGAAATTCAGTGGAAATGTCACCCTAGAACTTAAATATGATGTGCCGCATAATGTGCAGAATGATGAAAGCTACCTGTTGGACTAGAACTCTGTGAGTAGTAGCCACTATATTACCTTGGGGATTCTGAGAGTTATAGTAATTTCCAAAAGATCCCATTAATGATAATTTCCCAAGGATCCCTTATTACATCAGCTTCAACTGGCCGCCAGTCTGGTTCTAGGCCCAATTCAAAGTGCTGTTTTATTACCTATAAAGCCCTATTCCACTCAAGCCCACCTCATATGAGCCTTAGCTGTTAAGCTCTTCTGGAAAGTCCCTTGTCCTGGTGCCACCTCTTGCCCAAGTTTTTGTGATGAGGACATGAGATAGGGCGTTCTTGGTGGTGGCCCCCAGGCTTTGAAAAGCCAGCTTGGCCCCTTCCTTCATATCCTCCCATCATCAAGCAAAAACTTGCCCCTTCAAGCAGGCTTTTAAGCAGCATGTTATCTCAGGGATACTGGGTTTTTTAACTGATAGTTTTTTTAAGAAATGATGTACAGTGGTACCTTGTATAAAGGAATTAATTCGTTCCAAATGAAATTATGTTAAGCAAATTTTCCTTTATACAAATTCCCATAGGAATGCATTGGAAATGGCGTGATCCCATTTTTATGTTGTACGGATTCTCCCCATAGGCAATTATGTTAAGCAAATTTCCCCTATCTCCGGAATTTTTGATGTTGTACAATTTTTTTGTTATACAAGCTGTTTGTTATACAAGGCTCCACTGTATGTTTAATTATTTTTTAAAAATGATGTATGTTTAATTATTTTAGTGCTTTTTAATTCAGTTGTTTTATCTGTTGTGAGCTACTTAGTCCTCTATGGGGAGAAAAGTGGCATATACACAATTTAAATAAATAAATAAATAAATAAATGCTGGGATCCTTCCCAAGGATCCTCCTTCTTTGAAAGGATGTGTTTAGGGCTAAGAGGGATGAGAGTTGTTGCAAGTACCTTTACCCTGCCCCAGATATCCCTTGCGAAGAAATGTTCATTAGCAATAGTGGGAAGGACTGTTTGACCACACCAGATGGGAGTCCAGCAAGCTACAAAGTGCCCCACTACAGAAGATTTCAGCCAAAGCATGCTGTTGTTGTCAAAGCTTATATTCTCTGGTCAGAAAACATTATTTGCACAACAAAGAGCTGGAACAGCAAGCAGGCAGCGCCCACACATGCTGTCATGAATTGATGAAGACGGATGGAGAGCAACTTGAAGCAAGAACCTTTAATAAAACAATGAACTCTACCTCCACTGTGATTACTATGTGGGAATGGTAGATTGCTCTGCGGTGATCTGCTGCAGTGTAACATGGCATCAATGTCCAATGACCCACCTCCCGTCTTTGCTGGAAACCCAGGGGAATCCCCTGAAAGAGAAGGGTCTGCCGAATGACCAGCTTTTACACGACAAGCAACTTCTTCCTGTCCAGGCTTGTTTCCAAGGCCATTTCAGACACTTATTTGTGGGCTGACCTTAAGTAAGCTTGAATTCATCAAGTGAAGAGAATAGTAAGCCACCTTCCTGTGGGGGAGAGAGAAGTATCAGCTAAAACACACTCTGGAGCTTGAAACATCACACCGTGGTATAAGCCTACTCCTGAAATATTTTGTCATTGAAAATGGAAAATTTATTTCTGAATCTTGAGAAGGGTGGTGAGATACTAGACTGAGGGTTCAGTCAGATGGATACTTGTTCCACCGTTGGGTGCACTGCAGAGGCAAATTCACTTGCCCTTTTGTCCAGTGATCGCATTACTTAATTCCTAGAGTACACTCGTTTGCCCCCAGAGCACCCCTATCTGCATCTTTTTGAGCCCCTGTCAGAGGCTTCAACTTTTTGTGTTCTAACGTGGTCTGATTTCACTTCATGCAGCCACTGGGAATGGACGGACATTGAGCCCTGCAGCTGTCAAACCTGCCAAAGCACTTTCCAGTGTCAATTTCAACTATACTGTAGTTAAGTAGCTTAATAAACAAGGCACTTCAGGATATCAGCAAACTGAACTTGTTCCCTCCTCTTTTGCAAAGCACAGAGGAAATGTTTTTTCCCCTTTGCTGATGTGTTGAATCACTTAAACAAAATTTTAAAAATATTTTTTCTTTGTCTTTGAGTGAAGTGCTGTCCAAAACCACAGATGTAGGCAGTCTGTCTATTGGCACTATGCACAAAGCATTTTTTTAAAAATGATACTAAATGCTTCAGCACACCAGAGATGGTGTAGCAGAGGCAAAAGTAACAATAATTTCTCTTCCTCTCCCCCTCCGCAGAGAAGCAGGGTAAATGATCAATTTGTCAGTACCCTGAAGTGACTCATTTAGCTACTTCATGATGTCGGAACTAGGATCACTTGAGGTCAGTATGTTATTTGGACATGAGGATCTCGCCTAATGGCATATCATTCCCCTCCCTACAGCCTCAAGTGACCCCCCCCCCATGTCCAAATGGCAGCAACACAAAGCACCAACACAAAGGGGCAGTATGGTCCCACCCTGACTTGGGGGGAGGGGGGCTTTTTCTGGCTTCCAAGAATTTCCTGGCTGTTCTTTCCATGTTGGAAATGGCTGTGTATGTCAATATCCCTTCTCTCCCATGCTATGCAGCAGCACTGTCATCTGCACTTGCTACTTTAATTCTCACCTGAGCTGTATTTGTGTATCCAGGAGCCTCACGGGGAAGAAATACAGTGTACACCCCCTCACATTTCTTAAATATTTTAGTATATCTTTTCATGTAACAACACTGAAGGAGTGACACTTGGCTACAATGTAAAGCAGTGAGTATAGAGCTTGTATAACAGTGTAAATGTGCTGTCAAAATAGTGCAACACACAGCCATTAATGTCTAAACTGCTGGCAACAAAAGTAACTGCACCCCTAAGTGACAATGTCCAAATTGGGCACAAAGGGTCAATATTTTGTGTGGCCACCATTATTTTCCTGTACTGCCTTAACCTTCCTGGGCATCGAGTTTACCAGAGCTTCAAAGGTTGCCACTGGAGTCCTCTTCCACTCCTCCATGATGATATCACAGAGATGGTGGATGTTATAAACCTTGTGCACCTCCACCTTACATTTCAGGATACCCCACAGATGTTCAATAGGGTTTAGATCTGGAGACATGCTTGGCCAGGCCATCACCTTTACCCTCAGCTTCTTTAGCAAGGAAGTGGTCGTTTTGGAGGGTTGTTTTGGGTTGTTATCATATTGGAACACTGCCCTGCTGTCCAGTCTCCAAAGAGAGGGGATCATGGTCTGCTTCAGTATGTCACAGGACATTTTGGCATTCATGGTTCCTTCAATGAACTGTCGCTCCCCAGTGCTGACAGCACTCATGCAGCCCCAGACCATGACACTCCCACCACCATGCTTGACTCTACGCATGACACACTTGTCTTTGTACTCCTCACCTGGTTGCCACCACAACGCTTGACACCATCTGAACGTATGCGGGCCTTCTTGTGCCTCATCTTACACCTGCTCCCCCTTCACACCACATTGTGACACTAATGGGTCTCGTGACACCAGGGAGGGGAAATGGCTACTTGCGCCCAATTTGAACAATGTCACTTAGGTGTGTACTCACTTTTATTGCCATTAGTTTAGACATTAATGGCTGTGTGTTGAGGGGACAGCATATTTACATTGTATACTCACTGCTTTAAATTATAACCAAGTATCATTTCTTCAGTGTCGTCACATGAAAAGATATACTAAAATATTTACAAAATGTCAGGGAGTGTACTCACTTCTGTGATATATTGTAGATACATGTTGCCATTCTTATGAGGTCTGATAGGAAAAGGTGGGGAGATTGTGTGTATTAGGTAGAGAGTGAATCAACAAATATCAAGGCTGTTTTCTGGGGAAACAAGTGAGGGGCTTTGGAACACTAGGAGGAACTTTGGAGCAACACAGAAAGAGAACGAAAATTGGCTACTTATGCAAAGTGTTGCACATTTTCAAGGCCACATGTCCACCCAGAAGCGAGTCATGATCAACACATATTAATTCTTCTTCAGGTATGTGTGAGTGCATATAGAGGAAGATGGATTCCTAGAGAAATTTGAAGACATGCCACGAGCAGCAAGGTGACAAGGTAATGGTCCAAATATGGCACAGCCTGGCAGTCAATCCATTATAGCACACAAGAGGCTTGACATTTGCTTCTTCCCTCCTCTATCTCTCTACCCATTCAATCTGTAATGTACCGCCCAGAGTTCCATTGTGGAAAAACAGTGCAGTATATAAATATAAAAATAAAAATATATAAATAAATATATACAATAAAAATCCTCACGTGAAAACATATGATAATGGTGTAGTCTTGTAATAATTGTGCAAGGCAAGAGTGGGAAACAGGAGGCCCTTCCGGATATAAAAACTGGTATAAAAATCCAATACATAAATAAAATAAATAAATATTATTGCATGGTACTCCCCATCAGCCAGAGCTAGCTTTGCCAAGGGAGTGGGATGATGTGAGTTCAAGTCCAACACCACCTGAAGGCTAACATGCACCTCATATTTGCTTTACAAGCTTGTTGAAAGAACTGCAACAAGACTGGGGGTGGATAAAATTAACTTCTTTAGCCTTCAGCTCTCAGAAACTCATAGCCAGCATAACTGGGAGGTTCTTGGGGAGCAGTAGCTCCACAGAATAACCTTTCCCCCTAAAGATAATGCATGGGAAGTGTTTTAAACACTCAGAGCATCCCTGATAATAACTGTTAATAGTATTTCATTGGCTAGAAAAGAATGCATATGGCTAGTTCAAAACAGCTGCCTACCCCACATTAATAACCCTTCTACAAGCGGGGAAATAGGCCCAGGGGGTGATTTTCTGCTACGCACAGACAATTATTTTGTAGAGCCATGGAAGATACTCATCCATTAGTGCTGCAGCAGTACTTATCCTTCTCCACCACGAGTAGCTGATAAGAGAGCAAATATAATAGAGGAATGGTGACATTGCAGGAGAACAGCCTGTGTCCTCTGCTTAATTGCTAATTGCTGCCAGTAGCAGACAATGGGGCTGTGGTGGAATTTACCAAAATGAAAGGCAAATAGATCTAGTGGTCCAGTCCACTTCATCATCCAGTGTCACTGTCTTGTGGCAGAGAGAAAGAGAGAATGCTTTGGATTTCCCCCCCCCCCAACAACAAAAAAGTTTGTTCACTCTACTGCCGGAGAAGTTCAGCACACCCTGCTCAAAGTAATGCTCAGAGATTAATGGAAGGAAACACAAGAAACTGCTGTTTAGGACTGGAAGGCATAATGTTGTTGTGTCTCTACCCCCCACCCCACCCCCCCAGTTTTGTTTCTTTTCACTTCTGAAGGACAACAGAACTCAGGTATGGATAAGCAATTTCCATCGACGTGCAAATTTAAAGCAGAAGAATGATTGTATAAAACCGTATGTTGCCAAGCTCAAATCAGCTGCAGTTGGGGTTGTAAGAAGAGCGTTCTTTTTTATGGGTGCAGAAAACTGGAACAGCTATAAGTCTAGACTTGGGTTTTCCATGGTCTTACTTGAGATTCTTATGCAAAGTCCAATTTGACCAAGGTGTGCAATTCAACCAGTAGCAAAGCTTAAAACACATGCTCCTATATTAGATGCCGGTCCCTTCCTCATCTGCCCCACCTACCTTTCCCCCCACTTCTTTCCTTGCTTTCTGTCAATGCTGTGCTCCCCGAGGGTAGGAAGATGTCTTCTGCTGATTCTCCATAAATCATCTTGCATCCGGATGGAAATATAAAATGATAACAGAAACAATAGCAGCTGGTTGATTGTCACATTGTTGTTTCAATTATAAATGCAATTATTACTTTATCAATAATAACATTAAATAGTATTCAGTGGAGAGTTTTCTATAATATATGCAAAGGTTCTTGCAATGGTGAGGTGCTATGCTTCTCCTGGGGTGACTGACAGAATATAAATACAGTCCACCATGTGTTGCAAAAGCATTCCCAAATGCAGCACAAGTAACAGTCATGGCTTTCGCTATGGTTCCGTGATAGCACAGTTTGGCACTGGGGGGAGAGATCTCACCCACTTATGTTTCTACCTAAACTGATCCATCCTTCCCCTTTAAGAACTGGCCCATCTTTTTCTGGCATAGGGTTAGGGCATGCAGTCTTTTTGAGAGGATTCACCAAGATGCAAAAGAGCTCCTTGTTCTGCCTTCGCCCATGAGTAACAAGACTTAAAATAGACTGAAGTTAAAGAATAGAGATGGGCAATTACACTGAAGATAAAGACTAGAGATCCTGCTTTATTTACCACCACAACAGGTGTTTGGTAGTTCAGCACCCTGCCTCCTCCAACGGTCACCCACCCATAAGCAGCACCCACCCAGAGGAGACAGGGCAGGGAAGCTGGGACATTGCTTCCAAGTGGGCGCTCGCTGGAAGGAGTGGGGTGCTGAACCCCCAAACACCTGTTGCTTGTTAAACGAACCAGGACGAACCAACAAACCACCAGTTCATGCCCATCTCTGATAAAGACCTTTTACGCGTGAGGCGGACCACACTATATTTCACAGTGTGGACTGGTGAGGTGTTATCCTTTCAGCCCCTATGGGAGCCATGCAGGTGTGACTTACAGAGCATTTGGAAAATAGTGGGAGCCCTTGCTGAAGATATGGGGAGGGCAGCATTTTCTCAACAGCACAATAGCGCTGTGGGAGTTGATCTGACTGCAACCAAAGTTCTTTCATTGCACCTTCTGTAGCAAGGTATCTGAAACCACCCCCACCCCCACCCCCAAAACAAATAATGAGCAGAAATAGAGCATTTAGTACTATATAAAGCAATTGTCTGGAAAAGCCCTAAACGTGCTTATTAGGATCCAGAACTAATGGAAACGTATTGCCTTCATGGTTGTTAAGTAAATCTACCTGTCAAGGAGCTGGAAGGCAAGCCGCTTGTTTGCATAAGCTGTTTACTGCACATCAGTGGAGAACGAGGGTGGACTTAATGAGCCTCTAACTTGTACAGGTATCGCCAGAAACAGCTGAGACTTCATATAGCTATGGTGGGAACGGATTCCAGCAGGAAGTAAAGTGGATCAATTTGAAGCAAGGCCAGTGCTTCTACTTCACATGATATGCTCAGCTGTCCTTTTAAAGATGTGCTCCTAATTCTGATGCGATCTAGAACAAAATTGGTCTCGTTTCCATGCAGATCCTGGAAACAGCCTAATAAAAGTAACCCTGGTCCCAAGGGAGCTACCTCTAAACCTGAGCACCCTGAAAGATGTGTTAGCCATGTGGCTGGGTGGGATATAAGGCCATGCCAAGAACTGATACATTTCATTTTAAAATATCCAAGAGGAAAGCATTATGGACTGAGAGAATAGGGAGGCTTTTGCAATGAGCCCTAGCTTCTAATCACAGACCAGTTCTGGTGCTTAGGGGAAACTATATAAGTAGGCCTTATCCCAGGTCAGTTTCTTCTCTCAAAAGGAGAAAAGATAACTGCTTTTGATAGTCAGTGATTTATTGGAATGTGCAAGATATATTCGCCCATCTGCCTCTGCCGCCGTTACCTCCATTAGACCTGATTCCCCCTGTAACCTACTGTACTTGCTGGGATGTCAGTCCTTGCTGAACAGAAGATAAAGTGAAGCAAAACACGGCTTTACATTGTTTTAGTTCAGCAAACTCCCTAGCCTTGAAGTCATCCTTCCGAAATCAGGCAGGTTTCTTATCTGCAGACCCTTCTGGTGTATGCAATTTTCATACATTATTTTTTTAAGCCAGAACATGGATGAGGGCATGAAGAAGCAAATTATATAAACCCTCCGAATCTGTCTGCTCTGTCTGACATAAATGCTAGACAAGGCCCTGATATTTTCCAAGCTTTTTTAGCACAAGCTGCCTTTGTGCTGTAGGCAATTTTTAATACATCTGTCCACCTCATGCACAGACAAACACAAAACCTACACCGAGTGTCTGGAAAGTGGTCCTTTTTGCCGTCGGAAACAAAGATTATACAAATGAGGGACATGATTAGAGAGAAGTAGAACAGACAGCACAGACAGGAAAACAGCAGAATGTAAAGATTAATCTTACATGCATTCCGTCTGCTTGGAACCCGTAGAAACCCAACAGTGTGGGCCCCAAGGATCATTCAATCTGCAACACTTCCTGGGATCTACACAGAAGCTGAGGTTCTCTGAACAAAGACAACTAGTCCCTTTTCATACCTCAATACTGCACACCATAGCAATCATCTGCTTGTTAAGGTTTCCTATGTACAGCCAAAGTTTCTTACATTTACATTTCCCCCATCAGTGAAGGAACAACACAGCCTATCAGTAACTGGGAAAAGGATAAAAGAACCAAACATCTAAGTGAAAATACATTCTGTAGTTATCCAGTTTGGGTACTCTGATCACTCAATAGTGACTAGGTAAATGAAGGTACTCAATGGAACAGGGCAGAATGGGGGCTTCATAATAAAAATTCATGCAAAAACAGTGGGATGCCATGGACAAGCATTGGAACAATATTTTTAACTTGGAACCTAAAAAAATTTACTCTTTCAATAATGCTTTATTGTCCCAAACCTGCCAGAACAGAACACAATGGCTTGGAACGGCAATTTCCGAGTAGGATAATCAGAACCAAATTCATAACATATGTGTGACTACTGTAGCAAGCCATAAATCATCCTCAAGAATAACATTACGGTACCTGTTCCGGAGGGGAAATCAATATTGTGAAAACCAACCTGAAACAGTGACCCAAGCAAGGCAGGCCAACAAAATCCACCCTTTCCATAAGACCAGAAGGGACGGATGCAACCAGTCCCCAAGCGACCCCAGGAACAACGTTGCACTACCTGTTCCATCAGAAAATTGGTATTGCAAAAAACAGTCCACCTGTAAAAAGAACATTTGCACAAAGTTCTCTGCAGCTACTCAACTGACTCCTAGCTCCTCGATTTCCTCAGTAGAGCTACCATATATATATCCAATTCTACAAAGACTTTTTAAAACAAATCATCAGTATTTCCTTTTTAAAGAAACATCAGAATAGAAAAGTGTGTGGCATAATCCCTCACTGTATCTCTTAGTCTGGTTGGCCCTGGAGCACACATAGAACAGTCTGCTCTGCACAGAATTCCTATTTTAACACCATGTATGCAATGGAAAATCCATTAACCCTTTGCAGAAGTGAAAGGTCCCATTGTTTTCAACAACCCCTGATTTGTGTAAGCCAGGGATCATGGAGAAGACTGAGTAGAACTCAATTTACACTGAAGAAGGCAAATGTCTTCACATGGGGAGGATTCTATGAAGGATTTCCTTTGATTTTCTAGGCTGTAATGTATCTTTTTTGATGTCTTTCAATCTAAACTAATGTCAAGGTTGCTGATGTTACTTCCTTTTCACATTTTTTTTCACTGAACACCTCTAGGAGAAGACAATCAACCATATGGACTTGATGAAGGGTCCACCATGGCTCATAGAACTCCCTGTTAGTCAGAATAAGAATTCTCTTTACCTCTCCTGTCTCGACATTTGTTGTTATGTGCCATCAAGCCATTTTTATAATAGACTGATCCTATGAACCAGTGACTTCCAAAATTTCCTCAATGTATTTCTTTAATAAACACTAGTTCTCCTGCTTTTCTAGACTATGACCAAGAGACATGTGTACAGTAGTACCTCTACTTACGAATTTAATTTGTTCTGAATTTATGCTCTTAAGTCGAACAACTCTTAAGCAGAGGAGCCCTATCTAAAAAAATTTTTTAAAATTAAAATTAAAATTAAATTTTAATCAAAAATTTAAAAATCAAAAAAATTTTAAAAAATTGTAAGTAGAGCAGACGACATCTACAATTTCTAAGGCAGCAGTTAAAACGCCACCTGTTTTCTGCTCTTAAGTCGAGCTGCTCTTAAGTAGAGGTACCACTTTACTCTGTTAACCATTCCAGTGTTTATTAAACCCACAATCTACAGTGGGTACTGCTTGCTGCTGCCTGCTCTGCTAACACCTTTTACACGCCACTGCAGTGAACAGGACACTAGCCCTAATAGTCTCACGGGAAGGGGGGCCTACTATGCCTGCAAATGTTACTCTTTCTGACATAAAGAAATATCACTGCCTTTTTGTGTATTCCGTGTGAGAACCAATGAGAGGCACAAGGATGTGTCTTTCCAAATCACTGTTCATATCAAGAACCATGAGAAACTGGAAGGTTTCTGGAACAGTCCAAACCAAGCAGGGCCTTTGTGAACTATTGAATCTAAATACTGTACTGTGATTACTGCACAACCCACCATGGATCATAGACACTGTCATGCACAGCCATTTCAGAGCGATGATTTTTAATCAGTGGAATGGGAACATAGACCAGGTGCACCAACATGAGGAATTTTCTTCATGCTACCACCACTCTTAGCAACAACTTTTCTCATCATCAAGGTTCACAGGTAAACAGAATGCAACATCACATTTCCCCTCCATTTCTCTTGGCCACCTACAGCTCTGTCCTGCTTCAGCCATGCTGCCAGTGGAGCTGTGTACCTGCAGAATGGATATTCCAGTGCAATTTTGCATAGCATATGAGAAATCTATCTATCTCACACTCCACCAGTGTAGTGAGGTTGCTACCATACCCTCAAGCCCTGCAGGTATTATATGTAAAGGAGAACACTGTACACAAATTTCACATTAAACTAGCATTTCAGCCTTAATTAATATTGTATGGCTGCACTTATTTTTCTCCTTGACCTTCCCTGACTTGCCTCCTATAGCTTTTTCCCCTCGTTCGCTTGGCACAAATGGGTTTGTGCATATGTCAGTGAAAATTATTTTTCCATTTGCTTCACATTTAGAAAGACAAGTCGCAGCAGGAAGCAATACGTTCCTTATGGAATCAAACACACTTGCAGCATATTATGTTGTTTCATTATGAAGTGAATGTATAATCACATGCCTTGCCCCAAAGTTGATTTTTAATTTTATAAATTAACCAAAGCAATCATGTTTCTGTGTCTCTACAGGGACGGACAAGAAGGACCGTTTGAATAATAATAATGAAAAAAGTCTGGATAGTGAAGAGGATGGAAGAGAATTATTTTTATCTGTAGATACACAGAAAGTTTAGACAATAGGGAGGGAGGGATTTTCATTAGGATTATGGCTGGGGAGGGAACTCTCAAATCTCCTTCTACACATGCTGCAATTCCAGTAAAAACCGATGGTGATCACTGTCCCTGATGTGAGTCTGGGGTAGGTCCTTGTGATGTCCTAGAGTGGGGCAGACTCAGGACAGCAAAATGGACCTGAATACCTGGCAGAGTGAATCTACTAGAGGTCAACTGAGGCCCATCCTACCAGAATGTTGCAGGTGCTCTCGCTTTGGGTGGCCACGCCCAGGGAGGCTAGGAAAGTGGTAACACGTAACCGAGCCTTCTCGGTGGCTGGTCCTGTGCTCTGGAACCATCTCCCGAGTGAGTTGCGCCTTGCACAGTCCCTGCCAGCCTTCAAAAGGGCCTTGAAGACCTGGCTCTTTCGCGAGGCTTTTGGCAACCCTTAATTCAATTCAATTCAATTCAATTCAATTCAATTTTTCCCCTACCATCTTGCTGGCTATTTATATATTACTTTTTTTCCTTGTTATGGTTATTATTATAATTATCACTTTAATTGTCGACTTGATGTTTGTTCACCGCCCAGAGTTCCTCTGGAAGATTGTGGTATATAAACAAACAAACAAACAAACAAACAAACAGTTTTGGACCTGCAAGGTTGCCATGCTCCAGTTACCCAAATTCTGGTAGTTCTGGAAGGTAAATATGTTTTAATGTCTGATTCTGTTCTCGCTTTGCTCATTCGTAAGATGCTCCGGTATCATTTTGACCATGAGTGGAATGTAAACATAGACCAGGTGCACTTCATTGGTATGATGCCTGAAGGTACAAGAAGCAGTGGGTGTCTTTTTCACTGTTGACCTCATTCACAGGAGATGCTATGCAGCTATGGGTTCCAGGTTCCACCTGCTGACTGCATTCTAGGGGCTCCCAGCAAGCAGAAGGGTGATCAGATGGGCCTTTCTCTGGGCTTGGCTACTTTATTGTCCACGCTCTCTTTTCCACTGTCTCTTCAACAACATTTCCACCTTTTCCCACTGTTCAGCGTTTACAAATACCAAAAGAATCTCTTGTCAGCCTTGACAAGACAGATGTCCAGGCATTAATGTTCTCTCACCAAAGGTGGTCCAGCCATCAATGGAGCTGCTGCCACCCACTTACTGTCCCCAGGCTCACTGCAACAGTTCTTCCAGCGTCATCTATCCACCTACATCATATGGTTGTCTGGAAGCTGGCTTTTTGGTGGCTGTCTGGCTTGGAGACTCCTCCGTTCCAAGGAGTTGTGAAAGGTTCCTACTAGAATGCCTTGGCCTGTTGGGCCCTCGGAGCCAGCATTATCCGAACAATCAGCCGGGAAGCAGCTGCACTAAGGCAGCAGGCAGGAGTCAATTAAAAGAAAGATGACCCCACTGCTGGTGGTGACACTGCCTCTCCTTTTTCTTCCTTTTCTTCCCCACCTTCCGTTCCCTACGAGTATTGCCACTGACTTGTGGTTGGTGTGGGGCAGAGGGAGAGCTCGGGATATATACTCTTTCTCTTTCTCCACCATTGCAAAATCTGGGACTTCTTTTTCTCAGAAAAAGCAATCTTAAAGTGCCCCCTAAAAAACTTGTAGGGACATGATGCTCTTTCTGGCATGTTCAGTGTCATACCTATTTTGTTTCTTGTTTTGTTCTCAGTTTGGTTAGAAAGAAGAACATCAGGACAGACAAAGCAATGTATTATACACATCATATTTATGTGCAAGGTACCTCGAACGGTCTGGTTTAAATGAACAAGCGATAAATTCAAATCTTCCCATGCAACTTAGCAAAACATAAATCATGATTTTTTTCCTGTAACTGTATCATGTGCAACTACCAATTTCAGTATAAAAATGGGAAATGTTGCCATTTGCAAACCCTCAGTACAATTGCCTGCTGGCTTCCTAGCCCTAGTAAAAGCAATCTTCCCCTGCACGGTTTAAAGGCAGTAACAGATAGAAGCTTAATGTAGTAATGTAGCAGTAGAAAAAAATATATAAACATCAACTGGCCCAACTCACTGCCTTCTACATCATCCATTCATCTGTTCCATCCCCTTCCTCCCCTCCTCTGCACTTTTGCCAACTACATACAGATCCACAGTACCAACTAGGAGATAAAATGATGCAGCCTTTTCTATTAAATCTCTTAATCTGCTGAACATCTTCAATCATCAGGACTTCCTTTTCAAGACCAGCTGGAAAGTAGCATCTGCACTGTCAAAAGAAAGGGAGAAGAGAAAGAGAGAGAGAGAGAAGAAAGTCCATTATGTTTGCGGTTCTGTCATACTGAGCAATTACTTTCTCTGAGATTTGTTAAAAGCTGCTGCCCAAACAAGACCCAAGAAATAGAATTTCTTGCTTCATATTTCCCTCCTTCTTCACTATAGAACTGCATTCCTCCAGGGACAGAGAAGTGTTAAAATGAGAGCATATCTAAAAATCGACCCAATCAGGGTGTTCTTTTCCATAAATGTTTATTCTCTTCTTTTCCTACTCTCTGAATTGAGGCTGTGCTCACACCAGTGAAACGTCCCTTCATGGATACAAAACTTTAAATTGTGTCCCTGTCCTGCTTTGAGGTTACATGACATTTATTCCAGGATGTGCGTCCCCGTGTGCTTTTGGACTACTGTCATCCCCTGCCATTTTGTGTTTCATTTACTGCAGTCCCAGTATATCGCGGGACCACAGTATATTAAACAAAGGGCTCCTGGGACAAGCTGCATGGGCCCATTGGAGGCCCCCTGCACTTACTCCAGGCCTGAGGCCTCCAGCAGGCCCGAGAAGCCTGTCGGAGACACGTTCAGTGCAACACCAGGCCTCAGATAAGTGTAGGAGGCCCCAGATAGCCCCCCCCCCCAGTCCTGACCTGACCCAGCAACCGCATATCACAGATTTTCCATTATCACGGGTCGGGTCAGGTCCCTAAACCCCACAATAGGCAGGGGATTACTGTATCAAGTCATTTCCTTCCCATTCAATGCGCACCTAGAGCGTCTTGTTCAGACTGCTTGGTGGATGTTAGTCAACACATCAAGACAAACACCACAAAAATATTAAAAAGGGAAGACATTCTCAAAGGACACAAACAGTGACACTAGTTCAAAACGGTTGCAATAAGATTGTTCACATTCACAGCAATGGAACATTGGAAAAAATCCACAGCAACAAAAAAAAAATGGATGCCTCTGGCCAATTGAAAAATGATCTGCAATTAGCACACTTGACAGATAAATGATCTGCTAATGGCCATGCATCATGTGACTGCAAATTAAAATTGCAAAATCAAAGAGGGAAGAACTTGAAAACATTTTGTTGATGTGATCGCAGCCTGACTAGGTCAAGTATGAAAGCCATTTTCACTTCCCTTTGTCTCTTTCTAGTCATACTCCATCCCATGGTGCTTTGGGATTATCAAAGCAGAAGTGCCCCAGTCCCTGAAGTTCCTCAAAACACTCCTGAGTGAGGTGTGATGTTGGGGTGTTGGTTGTGTAACAATTACAAAATAATCTGTGGGTACATATGCATAGATGAGATGGTGAAACAGACAATTTCTCACATGACCTCCTCAACTAATGTTATGTGTTTGATACATATAGAAACACCTAGGGGCAGGGGTGAGCCATTTGGTAAGGTGTCTTTTCAGCCACACCACTTCTGGCTCAGAAGTGGTCAAGAACACCAAAAGTATCCAGAGAACCCTTTCGTTTCGTTTAGTGGGTTGGGAACAGCGATGAAAAGACACCCTCCCAAAATTATTAAAGCGAAAACTGCTTCTTTGGGGAAACTTCTAGGACTGATAGGAAAAAGATTTTTCATGCATTTATACTGGATAATCATGGGTCTGGAATGAGAGGAAATGAACAGAAATGTAGCCTTGTAAAACCAGGTTGAAGATTCAGAAAAACCCAAGGAGAACCAAGACTATGGATGAGTGGCTTCAACAACAGGATTGCGTGGATACAACATAGGACATAAGAAGAGTTAAACACTGAACAACAAGTGGCCACCAGCACTTGAAAACCTACTGGTCCCATATCAAGAAAACATAGGCTATGCAATTAGATGTTTATGTACCCAACCTCATTAGAACTCAGCAATATCAAAATTCATGCCTGTGCTTCTCTCCTCATGGCACAGGATCCAGCCCTCTTCTGGATCTCATATATGCATGCGTGCGCAAAGATTATTTCAGCTCCCCTGCTCTCTGAGAACTGGTTTTGAGAACCTGAGGTGCCGAAAGGGGAAAGGGAAATTGCCTGCTCCCAAATGTATTGATAGACACTTTTCTATCAGCAGGACCATTTGGATGGATTTCACCTACTGAATTTCAGGTCAACGTATAGATCCACCCGCCCTCCTCGAGGCAAACAATGAAATGTTAGTCACTTTAACTTTTGTCCATGTATGGTGTTCCTTCATGGTGAAATGCAAAATGTGGAACAGTACAAAAGGGAGTTGAGTTTTGCACTGCTTGAAAATGCAATAGCTGAAATACAACTTCAGCTAACAGAACACAACCAATACAACATTGGTTTCCGACAAGAAATGTTAACAACTAAGATTATCTCCAAGCTGAGTGTATTTTACTTAGAATAACTATCAGGAACAAACTGAGAGAATTATCTGGGATGAGAAAAGAAGAAAGGTGTAATGATACAAAAGCAGTGCCATTTGCTATTTGCAGATGATCCCAAAATATGCACGAAACTATTTGACATGTTTATAAAACACTTGTAGAAAACCAGAAGTCAGTTCCCCACAACTTGTATGACCCCACTCCAATAGTTGGGATCACCATAATAAATGTAGCATGGCGCTGAGGCTCCATAGTACATTCTAAGTTCTTATCCCATCCCCCAGTCCAAAAACCAAAGGACCTAGCAAGACAGAAATAAACAACCAAGAAGAAAATAATGTTGTTAAGCCTGTCTTCGTGATCCCAGTCAGTGCAAAAGTTTGTGAAATAGGTGTGGAAGGATAGAAGAGGCGTTCATAATTTCTTTCAAATCACTGTTCAAGATAAAGGCTTCTATCCCACGACTGCTACGTAAAATCATCTTCTTACTTCAAGATAATCCACTTCCAAAAATCGTGCCCCTACAAGCAGCCGGCTTTTTTTAAAAAAAACGCGACTACGCCTCCTTTAACAAGTTTTCCAAGTACCAGCCCTGGAGGTGGGAATGACACAGAGAGGAGGGGAGCCAAGGGCAGAGACCAGAAAAACACCCCGCCAGCAGTCCCTCTTTTCTCTTATGAGAGCAGAGGGGAAGGGCAAGGGGAGAGCTTGACACCCCACCAGCTACCATCAGAATTAGCTCATTGTTCAATGTAACCTGCAAAGGCAAACAAAACCTGAGAAAGAGAGAGGGATATTTCCTCCGATACCCACCCTGGTTCTTTTATCTCTCCCCCTCCCCTCTTCCCACACCCCCTTCCCAGCCGCTTTGATGCGGCTTTCGGCCATGGTGAGACATCAGAGGCGGTTAAGAAAACAGTGTTCATGAAGGCACAGAAACCGCTTTTAATTACCATGTGACTGTTGCCGCAGTGAAACTGCCTTTTATTTTAAGCAGGCATATCTAAAGTCAGGCCCAGGGGCCAAATGTGGCCCATTTTCAAATTTTGAGCAGCCCGCGGCCTCTTCTCCCCACCATCTCAGCCTGGCACACATCCCCACCAGTTGGCCCCTCCCATCATGCCGGATGGAGATGTCAGCTTGCAGTTTTATCGTTTGCCTGCCCTCCCTGCCTCTGTCCATCCCCCCAGCCACCTGCCCAGCCTACCCACCCCCAGCTCTGTTGCTGCAGCATCCTCCCCACCTCCTTGCATGTTATAGAGACTTGTCCAGTGTCCGGCCCAGGGGGCAAATGTGGCTGAATGGTTGGCCCCCACACATTTTCACCTCACCAAATCTGGCCCTCCTTGCAAAAAGTTTGGACACCCCTGTTTTAAGCCATTTCTTCCAGACATGGGATAGGGGCTTAAGCCAGTCAGCCCAGCAGTAGAATAATCATTTAACATCAGCAGTGGGCCAGAATACTCAAATGTACCTGAAAGGATCAGGACAGCTTTTTATTTCTCTAAGGCTGCTATCTCACCTGGGGGTTTTCTGAAGGTCCAGCTTTTCCTCTTCGTCCCATCACATGACTGAATATGTGGGACAGGAGCTCCCACGTCCAAAGCTGGGGTTTTTTATATTTTAAAGTGCAGTTCAGCCCCCTGGGCCAGCAGGTGGCGCTAGCATTTTAAAAAACGGACCACTTGGCTGGGGAAAATTAAAACTTGTAGGACCCAACAGAGCAGGGCTGTCCAAGTTTGATCGGGCGGAGGCCTACTTTTTCTGGCCCAAAGTGCCTGAGGTCTACTACACTGATACCTCTACTTACAAATTTTATCCATTCCAAACACATGCTTGTAAGTAAATAAAATTGTAAGTAGAACAGCGAATATGAATGCATTGATATCTGTTCCCTCTGGAATGGATTAATTGATTTTCAATGCATTCCTATGGGAAAGCTGACCATGCACCCGCTTCCCTTGCACCCGCTTGATTATCTGGCTAGTGGGGGGAGCAGGAGAACATGCCATGGCCCTTGAACTGCCCCACTCGGCTAAGACAGTGAGCTGGCAGACCCAGAACTTTGGTGAGGCAGTAGTGGTCCTTGGGATGGGGGAGGGAGCGGTGGAGAACTTATCCCCTCACTTTTTTATTGGTGGCCTTTGGGCTACTTTTGAACCCTTCGCGGGCTACCAGTAGCTCGCGGTCTACCTGTTGGGCAGGCCTGCAATAGAGCTTCCTGCTACTCCAATGTTGCAGAGAAATTTTAAAAAACAGTGCCGATCGGCCCCAGGAACAGCCGGTCCATGCTATGAGAAAAAAAGAAAAAGAAACCCGGATCATCTGTGTGGTCCCACGGTGTCTGCTTCCTTAAAAGGTGGATTATCAAAGTGAGGCAAAAAAATTCCTACCTCTCGGGTAAGTAAAAAAAACCCTTGCTTAAAGGGCAATTACCGGGTTTTCTTTTCTTTTCTTTTCTTTTCAAAAAGCCGATGTCCATGGGGACGTCATTTTTAGACACGGCTTATCTAGTAATTTAAACTGCTTTTAAAGGGACGTGGGACCAAGCCCTAAGGCTGCTTTCACACGACCACTAAAATCCGCTGCAAAGTGCTCACAGATGCGGAGCATAAAACCGTTTTCCCACGAGTAGCAGACTTTAAAAGAAATAAAGTGAGACCACACCCACTTAAGCCCGACCCAGCACATTTTACAAGTACTTGGTAAAATCCTTGTTGCTGTTCTGATGCGGATTTTAAACCGTTACTCAAATCCGTGGAACATGGAAAATCCACACCAAAACCTTTTCGCCCCCATTATGGTGTCTTTGCTGCGGTTCTCAGTCATGGAATCAGAAGAGTTGCAAATTTTCAGAAGGCGACCATGGGAACATCCAATCTGTGACATCAACCACGTGACCGCTCTGGGGTGGGGTGGGGGGGTTGATCTGGATCAAAGTTTGCTGCGGATTTTAATGGTCATGTGAAAGCAGTCTAAGACACAGAAAGCTCTGTTTTCCTATACAGTACTTCAGCACTGCTTACTACTACTGTATATATTATTTATGCCATGACTATGAAAAGCAATGGAAATTTGCAGCTTCTTTTTTAAAATCAGTATGGATGTTCTTCATGAGAAAAGTACTGAAGACTATCAAGGGACAGACAACTGAACACTCAAGTGGCACTGCCAAGTAAACCTTCACTCATTTAGGAAGGCAGGCACCCCCACTCTCAAAGGTGGCACAGAGTTCAGCAGGATTTATAACACAAGAAAATTAAGCCACACAGCTGTTTAGAAACTTTGTGCATAATCCGGAGGACAGCCTGGCATTAGTTTAATTAACTATCTACTCTCCAGGTTGAGTTCCCAAGACACTTGCTATAAAAGTATCGCTATACAGTATCTAGTATTTAAGAGTATTTGCTAGTATTTACTTTGTTTGCCTTTAAGATTCAATAACAGTAGCTTAGAAAGTTAATAAGATCATTCATAACTTTCAGGATTTGTCACATAAAATGGAGGGACACCAGATTTTAAGCTGCTTATAAAGTACCTTTCTGCTCCCAATTAAAAACAAGACACTGAAAATAAGGGTGCAGGAATAATATTCTAATTTGGAAGATTCTTGAAAGCCTTGTTGACTTGGTAAAAGGAGGTTGTTTAATTTGCATAAAATTATGTTTGTGCTATCTCATGTTTGTGTCCCTACCTTCTAGATATTTTTGAATTTGTTTTATATTGCAAAATACTGTGTTGTAAATAAATGCCTTTAAATGTGGACTTAGGGTTGGCCCTGAATCTTACTACATTACCCAATTCATGGAGATTTGAACCTGTACCCTAGCAGTCATGTTGTAGCAAATCAAATATCATGACCTAGAGCAGGGGTGCCCAAACTTTTTGTAAGGAGGGCCAGATTTGGTGGCTAGAATGTGTCAGGGGCCGGTTGCTCCCCAACCCTGCCACCCCACTGCAAGCCCCACCTACTTTCTTTTTTAAAAAACACGGGGTGAAGGAGGGGGAGGGAGGGGTGGGACAGCCAGCCGCGGGCCACTCAGAATGGCCTGGCGGGCCGGATTTGGACCCTGGGCCAGACTTTGGGCAGGCCTGACCTAGAGTGTGGGTCCCAAGACTTCAATGGTCCCAAATGCTACTACAGCCACCCCACTGCACACGAGGATTCCTGTTCACAGTGGCCGATGCGACAGCAGGGGTGGCCTGGGAAAATTTTCAGAAAAATTGAAAAAAATGCTACAATACCACTCCCTACCCCCTTTTACAGCTTGGAAGTCATTCTGTTACTTAAGGAACATAAAATATGACTATAGACATTTTGACTTGGCATAAAATTATAAAAACTAGCATATTAAAATATAGTGTATCCAAGTAATTATTACCAACAGAATTGACTTTTTAAATAATATTTATTTGTAATTGTAAGTAACAATCTCCTGAACTGTTTACTGAACTGTGCCACAGCACAGAAGGCCCTACTTCTGGTGGATGATTTCCCTGTCTCTTTTGAAGTGGCCACTTGGAGGAGCATTGCCTGGAAGGACTTTGTGGAGCAGGTGGATGACCTTGGGGAAAGACAACAGATAACGTGGGCCTCAAACCGTGAAGGGCTTTTTAGCTTCAACACCTTGAGTCCTGAGAGAATCTTTGTCTAGAAAGGGGTAGAGCTGCATGATGCACCTAGGCTAGATAAAGGTGGTTCTGCAACCTGGGAATTCCATGACAGAGCCAGGTCCAGAGGCATGTTTCGATTACGAACTTGATCCCTAACCAGAAGGACTATTTGAGGGAACATCTCTCTGTATATCAGCCAGCCTTCTCCTGGTGCCAGCAGCATCACAGGCATGCTCAGCACAGACACAGGGCAGGGCCTTTTCAGTGGCTGCTCCAAAGCTTTGGAACTCCTTCTCACAAGAAAACATGCACACCCCACAACAACCTCGTGTAATTGTCCTTCTGTCAGTCAGGAAACACCTTTCTTTTCAGCCAAGCTTTTATTATGTGACCTGCTGCTGGCAAGGAATTTTAAAGCAGAGTTGTTATCTTCCTTTTTAAATATATTTTTCTGGAATTGTTCCAGAGAGATCTGATTTAGTAGCATTTAGTAATTCATATGTTTAATTTCTTTTAATAGTGTAGTGTGGTTTTGGTTTTTGAAATTAAAAAAAAATGCATCTTTAAATCATTTGTAAAACATCTTGAATGGAGAAGGGAGAAATGGGATAAGAATTTATTCAGTGGCTCGTGTGTCCATTCATAAGCCCCAGATGACTCGGTGGTTCTGCTAAGGTGAAAACATGACTCATCTGACCCTATAAAACAGCAAGAGTGATGGAGCCCTGATCTTCTACCACCAGAAAGAAGATGCATTGTAACAACATTGCAGCAGTTCTTAGCTGGATATCATTATAAGCTTTGTCTGTACTTTCCAGTTTTATAGTCCCATTGCCTCCACAATGGCATCACTTTGATCTCCCCTGTGTATTTTATCTTCACATTTTTAGATTCAAATGGCATACATCCCTTTTAGCCTCCTTGGTTCCTTAGTGGGTCAGTCCCCTTGAGAGCTGTAATCCAAAGCATCTGTGTCACATGGAAAAACAGAAAAACGACCATTGATCAGGTACATCTTTGAGGCAACAGCTCATCCCAGGAAGGGAAAAATGTGTTCACTGGAATCCAGGGGCTAGCACCTTGCAATGAAACAGGCACATACCTAAGAACTATGATTCAAACCAATTATGTATCACTAATTATGTTGGCAAGTTTTTTTTTAAAAATCACTTTTATAACAAAACAAAACAAAACAAAACAAAACAAAACAAATAAAAAGTCTACAGTCACCTAAGCTGCTTCTCAATGTGCATATATATGTCAGTCATATGAAAGAAAACATCAAGAAAAATGTGTATCTCGAGATTTGTTACCACCCGAGGAATACTCCTAGTAAGTGGACAAAAAGCAAAAGCAAAGTATTCTGCTTAGATACCACCCTATAGCACTTAAAGCACTCTCTTGCCAGTTTGCAGTTTGTTTGTTTGTTTGTTTGTTTTGAATATTTTTACCCCTCCTTCTCCTTTGAAAAGGACCCAGGGTGGCTTACAGTAATGAGGGACAATATACAACCCAGGACATTTAAGACATATTCAAGTTAAGAACAGGAAATTAGAAGAGGCATCTTAGAACATTAAAAGGTAACAAAGAACA
Organism: Phrynocephalus forsythii; assembly: GCA_029282475.1. Taxonomy (NCBI): domain Eukaryota; kingdom Metazoa; phylum Chordata; class Lepidosauria; order Squamata; family Agamidae; genus Phrynocephalus; species Phrynocephalus forsythii. The sequence goes on from JAPFRF010000002.1 coordinate 32,109,682, forward strand.
TTTAAAGCTACAAAGAGCATGCAAAAAGAAAAGAAAAATCCATTATGAGAAACACAGAAAACACTGGTGTTCTTATGAAATCAGTCAATGCAATCATGTATGGTAATCCATATAAAAGTCACATAGTAGGTACAGTCACCCCCCCCCCGCCATTTCGCAGTTCGGGGGGGTAGCGACAGGGAGCGATCGCATCACTCCCCGCCCCCTTCCCCTCCGGGAGGCCTCAGAGCCGCGCGGGGGGCAGCGGGGAGCGATCATATTGCTCCCTTCCCCCCCCCAGACCCGTCCAGGAGGCCTCGGGACCGCGCGGGGGGTGGTGGGGAGCAATCACATCACTCCCCGACGCCCCCACCCGACCCACTTCCACATATCGCGGATTTTCATGTATCGCGGGTCGGGTGGGTCCCTAACCCCCGCAATAGGCGGGGGGTTACTGTAGTCCCCAATTCAGGGAAAGCTTGCCCGAAGAAGAAGGTCTTTGCCTGCCTCTGGAAAGACAGCACAGTTGCGGCAGTTCTGGGCTCCAGCAGGAGGATGTTCCAAAGTCTGGGAGCAGCAACAGAGAAGGCCCTTTCATGTGTTCTTATGAGATGCACCTGTGAAGGTGATGGGATGGAAAGAAAGGCCTCTCCTGATGACCTTAACACCCAAGCCAGTTAGTACTGCAAGATTCGATCCTGGAGGTCACTTGGACCCGGGCCATTTTGTGCTTTGTAGATTAAGGTCAGCATCTTGAATTGTGCCCTATAGGTGATTGGCAGCCAGTGGGGCTGCTTTAGTAGGGGTGTAATGTGATCTCTGTAACCCCCCCCCCCAAGTCAGAAATCTGGCTGCTTCATTTTAGACCCATTAAAATTTCTTGAGACATTTCAACAGTAGCCCCACATAGAGCGCATTACAGTAGTTCAGCCAGGAGGTCACTAGGGCATATTTCACAGTGGCCAGAGCAGGTTTCTCAAGAAACGGGCATAACTGGCATACTGGTTTTAATTTAGTTGAATTTAGTTTAGTTTAATTATGCAGACTACACATTCCCCCTCCACAGCAAGCTGGGTACTCATTTTACCAACCTCAGTCAAGCATGACATGAAGGTGGATATGTTCCTGTTTCTTGGCTCCCATCATTAAGACAATGGTGGCATCAGTGGCAACCTGTGAGCCGTGGTGAATGCAGCCTGGTTTGGTTGGCAATAACTAACTGATGTAACTGCCTAGATGCCCTAAGCACATCCGATCTCGCATGATTTCGGAATCTAAGCAGGATCGGCCCTGGTTGGTACTTGGATGGGAGACCACCAGGGAATACCAGGTGCTGTAGGCGCCGGGAGTAGGAACTGGCAAACCACTCCAGTATTCCTGCCAAGAAAACTCCATGGACATGGAGTCACGAAGTCGGTCACGACTGTAATGACACAACACACACACAACTTACCGATGTACAGTGTATAACAGACAAATGCCAATCCAGCTTGGAGAGACGTGACCAGGGGGTGCCCCAGGGTTCTGTTCTGGGTCCAGTGCTGTTCAATATCTTTATTAATGACTTGGAGGAAGGAATAGAGAGTATGCTAATTAAATTTGCAGATGATACCAAATTGGGAGGGGTTGCTATTTGCTAATTCCCTAGAGGATAGGATGAAAATCCAAAAAGACCTTGACAGATTAGAGTGCTGGGCCAAAGCTAATGGAATGGATTTCAACCGAGGGAAATGTAGGGTGCTACATCTAGGTAAAAAAATGAATTGCACAGATATAGGATGGGGGATACTTGGCTGGAGAATAGTACCTGTGAAAGGGATCTGGGAGTCTTGGTGGACCACAAATTGAACATGAGTCAGCAGTGTGATGCGGCGGCTGGGAAAGCCAACACAAATCAAGAGAAGCATTGTGCCTAGATCAAGGGAAGTGATAGTACCACTCTATTCTGCTCTGGTCAGACCTCACCTGGAGTACTTTGCCCAGTTCTGTGTGCCTCAGTTTAAAAAGGATGTTGATAACCTCAAGCGGGTGCAGAGGAGGGCGACCAGGATGGTTGAGGGTCTGGTGGAAATATCTTATGAGGAACGGCTTAGGGAACTGGGGATGTTTAGCCTTTCAAAAAGAAGGCTAAGGGGGGATATGATAGCTATGTTTAAATATTTGAAAGGATGTCATATTGAAGAGGGAACAGGTTTGTTTTCCATGGCTTCAGAGACTAGGACTCGGGGCAATGGTTTCAAACTACAGGAAAAGAGATTCCATTTGAACATTAGGAAGAACTTCATGACAGTTAGTGCTCTTCGGCAGTGGAATATGCTGCCACAGAGGGTGGTGGAGTCTCCTTCTTTGGAGGTTTTTAAGCAGAGGCTGGATGGCCATCTGTTGGAAATATTTTGATGGGGTTCCTGCATGGCAGGGGGTTGGACTAGATGGCCCTTGAGGTCTCTCTTTCAACTCTATGATTCTATGATTCTATCTCAGATCCAGGATTTACAAGATGATTGTTCGCCCTATTGCAAAGTATGGTATAAAGCGCTGGGCAGCAACAATGGGCATAGAAACCCATCACAATGAACATGTCTATGCTGTGTTTGATATTGTATATCTCCCTACTTGACCACCTCACAAATGATACTATCTGATAGCAACTAGGTGTGATATCAATTACAGAGAAGATGAGAGAAAGCCAGTTTCACAGGTATGGACGTGTCTTCAGACCAGGATCTTCCACCATTGCCCAAGCTGCTTACCACCTGAAAAGTGATGGCTGGTGACCCCATGGGTGACCAAAACAGACACTGTCAAGAAGGACATGCAAATAATTTCCCTGCATCCATCAGGCAATGTGGTGTTTCAGGATCCGATGAGCATAGCCTGCACACGCAAAGAATATGAAAGGTGTGTGTGTGTGTGTGTGTGTGTGCGTGTGTGTGTGCGTGTGTGTGTGCGTGTGTGCGCGCGCGCTCAAGATGAGTGCTACAGCACTAAAGCTCCATTAGTTTTACAATATAGCAACATATCCTTGTCCTCCTCTCCATCATAATCATTAGACGCTATAAATTTGCTTTTTCCAGGATACCAAAACCAGACGGCTCTTTGCTGTTTCCTCTAATTGTTATTACTGACCAATATCCTGCTGAATATTGATGGATGCAGAAGCTACCACAAGACTCTGCCAAGGTGCAGGTCATGTGCCTGGTCACCTGTAGCCAGCACTTTGGCAGACTGCAAGAGGCAGCTTCCACAGCTGAAGCTCCACGTGTGCCATATTGAGCAATGTACAGACTATTATTTACTGTTGCTATTGGAGTTGTGGTCAAACCTCCAACAATAATGCTCTGGTACACCCTTCCTTGGATACTAGAGATAGGAGATTAAATAGTCAGAAATATTCAGTTCCTCAGATGTTGCGAAAAGCTGCCCTCCAGTTTCTGTGTGGTAGCCAAAAGCAGCAGTTGAATGAGTAGGAGAAAGAGATTGCCTCTAAATGATCAATAATACCACTCGAGCATTTATCTTTCAGCAGAAAGAGGGAAGAGAGTGATCCATTGTTCTGTACAGCTTGTGAGGCAGTTAATAAAGGAGATAGGCCACCTATGTTCTAAAAAGCAGGTGCAAACCTTCCTCACGTTTTTCATGTCACTTGTGAATGAGATCATGCAAGATAAAATTCAGACAAAATGAACAAAGATGATTGTGTTTTTCTGCTTCTGCTTATATACAGCCCCATACCACTTCAAATAGTCTCTGGGCGGTTTACATTTTAGTTACAGTATGCAAGCTGCACATTGCCTACCCCCCAGCAAGCTGGATACTCACTTTACCAACCTCGGAAGGATGGAAGGCTGAGTGAACCCCAGGTCATGAGCACAGTTTTTGCTGCAGTACAGGCATTTAACCACTTTGTCACTGGGCTCCTGTCCTGGCCCAGTTGCACTCACTTCCGATATGCTTCCGGGCCAAGTTCAAGGTGTTGACATACTAAGCCCTGAACAGTTTTGGATCTTGCTACCTCAGAGAGTATCTCTCCCTCAGATCAACCACCCCTCCCACCCACCCCTCCCAATATTTGATGCTAGGGATAGGCACCTCAAGGGAGACCCAGAAATCTACAACAAGCAACCAAGCTTCATCAGAAATGGCTGCCTTGCTATAGATCTCTCTTCCACTGAAGGGCCATCAGGCCTCTACCCTCCTTGGCTTTAAAAAACAAATTAAAACATGGCTTTTTTCTCAGGCCTTGAAAAGCCTCAATTTACCCTAATTAATTACTTAGTTATTGATGACACTAAACTTAATTGATACCACTGTTGCAACCATCCTGTGTCACCTGGTGTCTTTTAGATATAATTAGTTTTAAGGAGGTTCCTTTTCTGTCTCTTGTTTTAAATTTTATGTTTAACTTTTTTGTTTATGTTTATTTTTGTTGAATGTCACCCAGAGTAGTGGCTTGCCACTAGATGGCCAGGGTAGAAAATCAAATAAATAAATAAATAAATAAATAAATAAATAAATAAATAAATAAATAAATAAATAAATAAGGTATATACAGTGATGCCTTGTATAAAGGAATTAATTTGTTCCAAATGAAATTCTGTTAAGCAAATTTTCCTTTATACAAATTTCCCATAGGAATGCATCGAAAACAAATCCCTAATTGTGACCATTTTATGTTGCAGAGATTCGCCCCATAGGTAATTCTGTTCAGCAAATTTGCCCTATCTCTGGAAATTTTTGTTGTACAGATTTTATGTTATACAAACCGTTAGTTATACGAGGGTCCACTGTCTGTATGTATATAAATTTGTCCCCGCCCACCTCCCCAGAGGGGACTCTGGGTAATTTACAATATAAAACTCAATAAAACAATGGATATTAAAAATCTAAGAACCATACAAAACTGACAATATAAATATAAATAAATAAATCATTAAGGATAATAATAACCATGTGTATATTGTGGTCTGTGTAGTTTTTACCCTCTTTTTCAGAGCTGATTAAAAAACAGTTTGAGTCTTGTGTGTGGCTGTTCTTTTCTGAAAGATGATATTGGTCTTGCTTCATCTCCCAGAAGTCTACAGGAAAGTCAAGAGAGACGAAGTGGTTTGAGTTGAATCACACCAAGGAGGCTATTGTGCTTCCGTCTGTTTCTTATTGTTACTCATTCCCCACTTTCTGGATGTGCTGTTGTGAAAGGGTCTGTCAAATCTGTACATCCTTCAGCATCAGCTCTGTGACACCTGGCAACCATCAGGCTTAGTGTCACCAAGAACAGATGGAATATCTGTCAGAGAATAATAGCATGGTGAGGAATGTATCAGAGTACCTGGCCAGAAATTATCTTCAAGAAAAGCTTGAAAAAAAATTAACAAAAGCCCTATTTAGCCATTGCCTACTTGGCAGTTATCAGTATATGAAAAGAGACATAACTACACCCTCTTTGCTGCATTGTCACTTTCCCCACATGGAGAGTGGCACGTATAAAGAAGATAAACTCCTACTTCTATTTAGGTTGCACATGCAAGTAAGAACCGCCGAACACTTGGTTTCCTGCTCACCTTTGGAGTCTACATGTGAGCAGGTGCATTTTCCCCTTCAGACACATCTCTTTCCACCCAAAGAAAGCAGTGATGGAGAGAATAGGTTTACAGTGGTAGCAATCTTTTGGCACTCCAGATGTTTTGGACCACATCTCCCACAGTCCTTTGCCATCTAGGCCGTTACTTCACGAGCCTCTCGCTGCGCGGCGAGCCGTAATTTCCGTGCGAATCGACCGCTTTTGTCCGCACGCTCCTCCTCTTTGGGTTCGGCGCCACCCCGACCACGCCCCCTAAACCGAGCTCCAAGCGGGGCGAGAGATTCCCCTGCCGGAGGCCGGGAATCTTTTTCGCTTCGCATCCCACTTCGCATCCAAAGTCACGTGTGGCCACTAATTTTTCTTTTTTAAAATTTTTTTCAGTTACTTTTTCTCCGAAATACTGATGAACGCGAGGGAGGCATGATAGCTTTGTAATGGTAGTTTGAGGCGGAAGTTGCTTGGTCACTGCTCTAGGGATTTAGGAAGGGATTACTCGAATGCCCTTGGAGGACCGATGGATCATGTTGTGTGCTGGTCCACCTTGTGGCCCTGACGGGGAACAGCATTTTTTTATGGCCGCCAATGGACGAAGCAATACAAATCGGGAGTGGAAAATGAAGGATCATACAGTAATTCAGCTTTGCCGCAAATGACAGCCGGGTATCGATGCATCGATACGCCGCGGTAAATTTTTTTTAAAAATAAAAGAAAGCGAAAACCGGACGTTGAAAGAAAGCACCCGAATGCGAAGGGAGCACGTGAGGTGGCAATGGATTCGAACCGAAAATTTCGCTTGGTGAGGACAGAGAAAGAGGGGTGGGGGCGAACGGAGACCACGTGACCGCCTTCGCATTCAAAGCGAAGGCAATCACGCTGGGAGTTGTGGGCCAAAACATCTGGAGTGCCAAAGGTTCGCCACCACCGGAATAGAAGATAATTGCTCCTCCCAAAGCATTAATAACTCCCATGCAGATAGCAACTCGGTGGGGCTTTTTGTGCCAAATTATGAGAATGTCCCGCAACTATCAGTGAGGTTTCCATTCTTCCTGTGAGAGTTCTTGCCCCTGCCCTCAAAGATACCTGCTAGCCATTTCTGTTACCTGCCATTTTAGAGACTAAGCTTGAAAAGGCAAAGGATGCAATCTTGTGAAGCCCTCTGGACAGCCAGAGCAGGTTGTCAATGACAGAATCATGAGCCTCAGACATTTGTTCAAAAGTTGCCTCAGGATGCAAAGCATGGGAAATGAACCTCTGTCAGTACAATCCAATTTAATCAGAACCTGGTTATTTGTAACTAATTCTTTTTCCAAAAAACTATGCCTCATTACACTAGCAACAGTATGTTAGTGAGGGATAACTTAACTATTTTTCCATTGTAGCGGTTAATTGTTAAATGTATTTTTATTGCTACTGGAGTGTAGCTTTACTGAAGGCAGGGAGGTCTCACATAGCTTCCATTTTGGGTTTTGCTCATGCCAGTGATAATACTTCACACTTTTTGTGGGTGTTGGCTTCTGCTTATATAGATAAAATGTTGTAATATGTCCACATGAGTCCTTGGGCATCACTAGATCCAATGATTGTCTCTTACAAAGTGAATAAAGTTGTATCACATGGTACTAGTCCCATGTTGCACTTTGCCTACTTTAATCTGCTACTTTTAATCTACTACAACATTTTCTTCTAAGGCTAGATAGCTTACTCTCTCATTCCAAGTGTCAGCAGGGATTAGTGATGAACACATTTTCCCATCTCTTAACCGTATGTAAGAGAGTGGTGTTCAAGCATATCCATACAAAAGATTATCTGTATTGAAATAAAAATGATATACATTTCTCTTTTGAACTGTACAGATCTGAGTGGTATGGTTTTAGTTATGCTTGATTTTTTTTACATTTAAGTAAATAGATAAATACACAAATATTCTATAAATACTGTAACAATCTAGTACCAGGGGCATGGGTTCAACACCAAGGTGTGATAGTGGTCTGCTTGGCCTAAACAACATCTCTAATTCAGTCTCTAGACTCCCCCTACTCTCTCCTTCTCTCTCTCTCTCTCTCTCTCTCTCTCTCTGAATCAACTGTTCATGCTAGACATGGGCACGACCAGGAAAAATGATGTTTCGAGTTTTCGTTTGTTGGAACGGGTCCGTTACGGGTTGTTTCCGTTTGTCGCAAAAATTTTCAAAAATTTGTCGTTTCCGTTTGTCGTTTGTCGTTTGTCGTTTGTCGTTTCCACCACGATTTAGCGCTATTTGACTTCCCAGAGCATAGGGGCGTCCCGCAATCAGGGCCGGCGCTAGGTGTTTTTGCACCCCAGGCGGCGGGCGGGCCAGGGGGGCAGGCAGCGGGGAGTGAGGTGCAGGTGGGCGGCGGTGGCAGGGGGCCATGGGCGGGCGTTGGCCGTGGGTGGGCGAGTGGGCGGGCGGCGGGGCGGGCCACAGGCGGGTGGTGGCGTGGGCGGACGGGCGAGTGGGCAGTTAGGATATCACTTAGGATAGAGGTTCTGTTCTTGGCTTGCACCCCAAATGTGTGTGTGTGCAAGCAAATTGAAGTTGGGAAAATAGAAAATAAATGGTAGTATATAATATATTTTTAAAATAAATCCACACCTCCCACTCCCAGTCAAACCTCCCCCTTTATCCAATATCAGAAAAAAATCCTCAAACTGCCAGAGAAGAAATAAAGAATAAACTGCTGTTCCCTTCAGCAGACAAAGCTGCAGGGAATCAAAGAAATTATTTTCTAAATTCAATTCCCTCCCTGCCTGCCTAACTTAAATCCTAAAGCCTCCAGCCTCCCTCCTCAATCTCGATCGGATCACACCAGCACCAGCAGCCAGCCCTCCTCCCTCAACCACATCCATACACCCGACTGCGATTTCTGGAAGGTGCCTCGGCTTTTCATGCCCTCCAAGACATCCAGAAGTGTCAGTCAAAAACCTGGCGATGCCATTGGTGGAATAGTTCAAACAATTTGCATGGTCCCATCCCATGCCCAGCCCAAATGGGCAGGTCTAAAAAGATAAAAAATAAAATAAAATAAAATAAAATCAATACGACATTTTATTGCTATAAAAAACCCACTGCTGCTACTATAAAAATTCAGGCATTTAAAATAAATAAATTTCACATGTTTCTGTGGTAATATGGTGTGTTTTTTTTGACCACAATTTCAAAAGAAAAATTGCAGTCACCATTTTGGATCCCCCTCCCACCGCATGGCATGCAGCGAGACAGACGACGAGGATGACCCCCCCCCAGCCTGGTGCAAGCAGCCCAGGACAGAAGAAGAGGGAGGGGAAGGCCGGGGACCCCCCAGAAACCACCCCTCTGGTAGGTGGCAAAGCCTCAGGCAGGCATATTTTCACCTGCTTTTTTGGACGGGAGTCGGGGGTTTTTAAAAAAACTTTTAAAAACTTTTTCTGTGCTTCGCATCACGCGATCGCTGCGATGCCACAAATGGAAACGAAAAACCCGACCAAATTTTTCTTTTTTCGGTTTGAGTTCGAGTTCTGACGGCTTAATTATCGTTACTGTTTCCGTTATGTAACGGAAACAATAACCGAAAACGGAAACGACAATTTTGCCGAGTCGTGCCCATGTCTAGTTCATGCTCTGTAGCTATGTTTGTGAGGGCATGCAGGTTATATGAACTACAGTGGTACCTTGTATAAAGGAATTCGTTCCAAATGAAAATATGTCAAGCAAATTTTCCTTTATACAAATTTCCCATAGGAATGCATTGAAAACAGTAATCCCTCATCGTGACCATTTTTATGTTGTACAGATTCGCCCCATAGACGATTCTGTTAAGCAAATTTCCCGTATCTCTGGAATTTTTTATGTTGTACAGATTTTATGTTATACAAACTGTTTGTTATACAAGGGTCCACTGTACATGGAATCTGGTGTCCCTAACACCAAAATTGTTGAAGGAAGAAATATAATGCAAATTTAAAGATGAAATCTTGTTCAGTTAGAGCAGATCCACTGAATGGGACTTACATAAGTGTTGGCTTATCAATATCACATTGATTCACTGTGAATAGGACTAATAACTGTATTTAATCCTGAATGTTTATAATTAGCTCTATTTCAAGCTGAACTGTTATCTGAAACTTGGCCACTATTAGACTGGTCATTAACTTCAGAAGCTCTGAACATCTTAGAAATCTCAACTGCAGTCACCAGTCTGTAACCGTGAAATGCAGGTAAATTTTACTTAAGTGTAACAATCATTTACAATGAGCTTTACCATATTTTCCTGGCCCTCTCTGCTCTCAGTGTCAGAAGGCTTGATTGCCACATTGAGGACCATTCATTTGGAAGAGATTCATTCACATTCCTCCCCCTGATTGTCCGCAGATCTTCAAGTGAAGCATACACAGCAGAGATCCTTAGCCATTGTTGAGCTAGTTCAGCTCAGAGTACAGCCAATTTGTTCTCTCTCTTTTTAAAAGAAACTGATGTAAAAGAAGGCAAGGTGTGCCAGAGAATATCCACAATTTGTTACAAATCAGGTGCTTGCTGAGGTCAGTGCGAACGCTAACCTTGGCTTAGAGTGGAACTGAACTTTTAAGGGTTCCTTGATATCTCTTAAGAATGGTCTTCTTTAACCATTCTCAGAGGGCAGAAAAGCATGGTCCAGCCTTTGAGTGCACCCTCCCACCCTTCTCCAATGCTAGATTTTATTACAGAACTGGCTTCAGCAATGGAGCAACATATGGTAGATTAGTGCCTGTACAAAAGATCACAGTGTTGCACCTGCCAGCTGCCCCTATTAGGGACAAAACAGTTTGTGAACCAAACAGAGAGATGGAAATAAAAAGAAGAATATATTTGTCCCTTGTGATCTGGTGTTATATAGAGTAAAACCTTTCAGGAAATATTTGCCATTTCCACCAAAAACACCACCAAATGAAGGATGTGACCGCGTGCAATGGGCTTACCTTGCTGTTGCAAAAAGGCTGCGTCTGCAGTAGTTTATTGAGATGGCCAAAATGAGGCATGAACCTATTGTCAGGGAGTCCAAAGCAAGAGCAAGGATCATTGTTAATGGGTTCAAGGAAGGATGTATGGAAAGCCCGGAGACCTCATTCAGAAGAGTCAGCACCAGGGGGAGGGAGGAGAGAATGGGATGTTGTTGAAAAAACATGAAGAATTGGGGGGGGGAGTTCACATGCTGAGCAAAAGACACTCCCCAAAAATGAGAGGAGGAAAGAAAGTAGCTGGATGGTGAAACATTAGTAAAAGCTGGGGCAAAATCAAAATTGCTTTTAGTCTTCTTTTGGAGGGCACACTTTAAGGATCATCACCTTAATATAGGTACATAATCTTTGCTGTTTCAAATGCAAAGCAATACCTGTAACATTTATGTAAGGGAAATCGTGTATATTACAGCAGGGGTGGGGGGCTCAGATTGAGAGAGGAGGTTACCTAAGGCCAAATACAGAGTGGATGACAGAAGCGAGATTTCAAATACCTACTTCCTGATTCACGGCTTAGATGTCTAAAAAACTATCATTCAATAGGTCACTTGCCACATTTATTTATTTATTTATTTATTTATTTATTTATTTATTTATTTATATAGCTTGTATGCCGCCCACTACCCAAAGGTCTCCGGGCGGCTCACAATCAAAACAATTAAAACATCAAAATACAATAAAATTAGAACAATAAAAACCAGTAAATACAATAAATACAGTACATTAAAAGCACACCACTAAAAATTGCCATCAGGTCCCACAATCATTAGTTTAAAAACTTTTGGAATAGGAAGGTTTTTACCTGGCACCGAAATGATATCAACGTCGGTGCCAGGCGAGTCTCATTTGGGAGGGCATTCCAAAGTCTGGGGGCAGTTGCTGAAAAAGCCCTATTCCTGCAAGCCATCCCCTTCACCTCTTTAAGGGATGGCTCTTTCAGGAGGGCTCTCTGACTAGATCTTAGTTGCCGGGTAGGTTCGTAATGTTACTGATACATTTTTAAAGACCTGGAAGTCATGTTGTTACCTTGTTATGATGATGATGATGATGATGATGATGATGATGATGATGATGATGATGATGATGATGATGATGATGATGATGATAAATGTGCCCTTGCTTCTAACAGGTTAGAGCCAGTGCTGCTTATAACATAATAAAACTATCAACACATTACTCTGGGTAACAAAGGCACACCAGCATTACTTTTTGCAGAGTTAACATAATGCCCAGTACCATGAAGGTTCATTGGAAGGTTGAGGACATTGGTCTGTAATTCTTTAATTTTGCATGTAATGGCAGAAACAATCATCCTGAAAAGAAATGTGTGTATAGCTAATACATTGTTTCTAACATTTTACTAATGCACGATTTATAAAGGGATGCCCAGTGTTCACTTTTCAAAAGCAACAGCTACGGCAAACATGGCATTGCACCACAATAATGGGCCAAACTCCACAGCTTGTTTTTGCAAGCTGCACAAGAAACAACCAAACAAAGCTATTCTGTAGTCAACTACGAAGTGCCCTTAGGCTGCCTATCTCAAGACTTTTAAAAATAAATGGAAACTATGAAAAATGCATGGGTGGGTTTCCCATCTAAAGCTTGTGGAACGAGTGGTCTAATTGAGGGCTCATTAAATTTATGTCATAACACACACATACATGAATATATACATATGTAAATGGATGGATCACTCCATGCAGGATTAGAACACCTGGAGCCAGGGATTGGGAGCTGGATTCCCTGTGCCTCCCAGGAGAACAGCCTAATTGTGTAGCCTTGGGCAAGCGAAGGGAGCTGCTCTATAAATTGAAACCAACTTGAGGGCACATGGTAGTGGCGGTGATTATGTGTGCTCATACACCCATTATATTTGGTGTACCACACATAGTATAGAAATGGGTTTTAATGGACAGTGGCATTATTCTCTCAACCTTATAACCCCACACACACAGCAGTGAACCTAATGCCATGGCATATCACTGTCAAATTTATATGAATCGACACCTTAGTACTGCTAAGTACAGTACTAGTGTCAAAATCTGAGGCCTGTAGTCCTAATGTTTAGAGGGCCAAGGCAAAGAGGGCCAGGCTCTCGATACCCTCAAAGAAATAGGATGTCCAGACATACGGGGTAGCTATGGGGGCATTTGTCCTACTGCTTGGTCCACTTTAGTGGTCTTCTCCCCACCCAGCAATGACAAAATGCAAGTGCCAGCACAAACCAGCCCATCCCCACATGTTTCCTAGCTGTCTCTTTTTGAGTCCTCGACCCCTTGTGGTCCATTTCCAGCATGTCCAGTCACTGGGATCAAACCAAAAGCAGATGGTTTGCAGTCCATTTCTCACCTGCTTCCACGGACCCAGTACTATGAACAGAGGTGTAGCCAGGATTTGGAGCACCTGGGGACAAAGTTCATTTTTGTGTCCCTTCTGCCGCCCTGCCCACCCCACATCGGTGCGATGTGGGGTGGGCAGGGCGGCAGAAGGGACACAAAAATGAACCCCCAGCGACGGGGGCCGAACCCTGCGGATGTAGGGTGGGTGTGTGCACACGGCTGCACGCGGCTGGACGAGCGAACAGGCATGTGTGTGTATGTTTGTGCACGCACGCGCCTTACACAGCTCCCACCAAGGCGAGGGAGAGGAGGAGGAGGGCACTGGGCCACTGCGCTCCTGCCTGCCTGGCTGCTTCGCTGTTCCCCTGGAGCGGGTTACAGAGATCACATTATACCCCTACAAAAGCAGCTCCACTGGTTGCCAATCAGCTATTGGGCACAATTCAAAGTGCTGACCGTAACCTACAAAGCACAGATGGCCTGGGTCCAAGCTACCTCAAAGATTGAACCTCGCAGTACAAACTGGCTTGGGTGCTAAGGTCACCAGGAGAGGCCTTTCTCTCCATCCCATCACCTTCACAGGTGCATCTCATATGAACACATGAAAGGGCCTTCTCCATTGCTGCTCCCAGACTTTGGAATTCCCTCCCACTAAAGGCCAGGACTGCCCCAACTCTGCTGTCTTTCCGGAAGCACACAAATACCTTCCTTTTCAGGCAAGCTTTCCCTGAATGAGGGTCTATCTACTATGTGACTTTTATATGGACTACCATGCATGATTACATTTACTGGTTTCATAAAACACCAGTGTTTTCCATGTTAGTTTCCATCCCTCATAATGGATTTTTTTGCATGCTCTTTGTAGCTTTTACAAGTGTTGCTTTTAATGTTGTAAGATGCCTCTTCTAATTCCCTGTGCTTAACCTCAATATGTCTTAAATGTTCTGGGGTGTATATTGTCCCTTATTATTGTAAGCCACCTTGAGTCCTTTTCCAAGGAGAAAGGTGGGGTAAAAATATTCAAAATGAAATAAATAAAATGTGGCTTAAAGGAAGATTTTAGCAATGCCTTTGCCCTCCTTCTTTCTGTTTATAGCAACCTTGGAACCCAAAATTGTCCAGCCAGTGATAGCATGCAATCTGAATCCAGGATACCACTTCCAAACCTAAGCTGGACTCCCAGATCTTGACTGGAATCCTCTCAGGTTTATGAGTTGAGCTACCATCTCCTCATTCTTAAACCAGTATACATAATGTCTAGGCATTTGTTTTACTAGTCTATTGTCTGCCATTCATAGAGCCATCTGCCATATAGTAATATTTGCTGTTATGTGTGTGTATTCTGATTATTGTATGTTCAATCAATTTCCCTGTTGAAAAACTCTGAGTGAATTAATCTATTACTATCTATTGGCAACTAATCTATTGGCAAAACTAAAGAGGGGGGGAAGAAAAAGGAAAGGGGGAAGTCAAAATACAGCAGCACTTAGAGAATGATAGAATGATAGATTTATTCAGTGAATCTTTTCATGGGTCAAAATCCATTTCCTCAGACATGAAGAGTGGATTTCAATCTACAAGAGCTCACTATGAAATAAATCCTTCTGGTCTTAAAATGCCAAATATTTTACTTTGTTTTCTCATTTCTTTCTCTTTGCTTCTCCTCCTCCTGTGAATTTGTGACTATGCCAAGACAGATGTTAAGGGCTGCTGCTTCAGAAATGGGTTCAAGTAAGGATGACATTGCAGCGGTCCAAAAGACCCCTTGCCAGCTTGCTAATATACTCCCTGGGTGGGATTAAGCTGCTGGGCCACACTTTGTCTACCCCGATCAGTAGATAAGGAAACGTCCAAACAGACAAGACAAAAAACAATCACAGGATGGAACTTGGTCTATTTGAGTTCGTAACTATGGTCTGGTCACACACTTACCATCAATTCCATTTCTGAAAGCCTTCCCCCATCACAGACACTGTAATGTACTGCCAACAAGGTAGTTCTCTGAGGACACCAGTTTGCTAAATTTAAGCTACAAGCCCACACTTTGGCACCCCGTTTTCCCCCCTGCATGACAGTTCATTTATCTTCTTCTGGTTTAATACACAGAATTGTGTTTAAAAACTACTTTTAATTCATTCTGATCACAGCTACCGGCGGCTCTTCTTTGCTTTTTAAGCCTTTTTGTTTCCAAACCGTGGATGCATCTGCCTTCAGCTCTGATAAATTGCCTTAGTATTGTTTCAGTACCTCTTATCCTCAAGGCAGAGATGTTCTCATCCTTTGCTTCCCCCCCCCAACCAAGCTCTAGAGTTTAATCAAAGCTATTTGGCATAACCAAACAAAAATGTATTCCCCTTCAGTTAACTTTGGGGATGGATACAGGTAAGTACTGTTTCATTTATCATCCGCTGAGGATGTCAATCTTGCAGCTTCTCACTAGAGATGGGCACGACTTGAAAAAAAAATTTTTCGAGTTGTCGTTAGTCGGGCCGGTTCCGTTTTGGGTCGTTTCCGTTTTTCGTGAAAATTCACAAAAATTAGTCGGTTCATTTTTTCGTTTTTTCATTTTCGTTAGTACTGGTTTTTGGGGGGGGTAGCGGGCTCCTGGAGGCACCTCTGTGGGGTGGGTGCCTCCTCTGGCCCGCTATAAAGGGAAAGCGGGCTCCTGGAGGCACCCGTGGGTGCCTCCTATCCTCACCCACTAGGAAGGGGAAGCAGGCTCCAAGAGACCCCTCAACATGGGGGTCTCCCCTCCTCACCTGCTGCTGCAAAATGGCATGCAATAGCCATATGGATATGCATACCAGTTGCAGACAGTGAGATCAGTGAACTTGCCAGAGGCATAGGGTGATGCCTAAGGCTCTCGCACCACCATGTCTCACAAAGAAGGGAATCATACTTGCGTGTAGTGCAATGCAAGTAGATCTGGCTTAGGGTTAAGGTGGGTTAGTGCAAGGGCTAGGGTTAGGCTAGTGACGGGTAAGGTTACGGTGGGCTAGTGGGTTGCACCTCTGGGTGCCTCTCTGACCCACTAAGAAGACAGTCTGTGACGTATGGGTAAGGAGTCAAGGATTAGGGTTAGGGTTAGGGGGCTAGGACAGGTTTTAGGGGGCTTTTGGCACATCCCAGAAGTCTCCATGGCCAAGTGGCCATGCGATTGGTGGGATGGCTCCAAAAATTTGCATGGTCATCCACTCCCACATGGCTGGCCACTCGGCCAGCCCATCATTGCGCAGGTGTAAAAAAAATAAAATAAAATAAAATAAAATAAAATAAAATCAAGAGGAGGAGAGGAGAGACATTTTGTTGCAAGAGAAAACCCACTGCTACTGTGAAAAATCTGGCAGTTTATAAATTTTCGCGTGTTTCTGTTGTGCTTGTGTGTTTTTGGACCACGATTTCAAAAACAATATTGCGTTCGCCGCCCCATTTTGGATCCCCCGCCCGCACCGCATGGCATGGCGAGTCCAGCTGCCCAGGACGGGGGGGAGGTGGGACCCCCCCTCCAGAAACCACCCCTCCAGTAGGTGCCCTGCGCCCTTAGTCAAGCAGGCATTTTTTCCGCCTGCTTTTTTGGCCCGGGAATGGATGGGAGGAGAGTTTAAAAGTTTTTTCCTGTGCCGTCCGTGCCGCTTGCTTGCGCTTTAATTGCGGCGGCCAGCGGCGAGACTGGGCTTTTTTCTGGCTGCGAGCCTGCAGCGAGTCCCAGCAGAGCAGCCCAGGACGGGGGATGGGGGGGAGGCCAGGGAACTCCAGAAACAACCCCTCTGGTAGGTGCCCTGAGGCACGGCAGGCATTTTTCCGCCTGCTTTTTGGCCGGGAACCGGGTTTTTTTAACTTTTAAAAACTTTTTTTCTGTGCCGCATGGCATCGCGCGATTGTTCATTCGTCGGTTCGAGCTCGAAGTCTGGCAGAGTAATTCCCATTACCGTTTCCATAGAGTAACGGAACCGAGTAACGGAAACGAAAACGGGAATACCGCTAAGTCGTGCCCATCTCTACTTCTCACTCTTAGGTACTGTACAAAAGTGGGGCAGGGGAGGGAGAGATTGAGAGAGAGACTCCTTTCTCTATGCAATGAGGCTTCTACATGCATGATTTTTCTTTTCAGAAAAAACTATCTCAAGAAAACTTGCAGGATTTCCCAGATGTGTACTTCACAGAATGGTATCTTTCCCTGCACAAGATTTACCTGGAAGTGGCAGGAAAAAATAGCATAGTGCACAGGAGTATGACAATTTTTGTACAGACGGTCATCTTTCCTGCACAGCAGTCACCAGAAAGGGCCTTTAAGCAGTGTAGAGTTTGGCAGTTTCTTAACCACAACAATGGAGGAAATTATGTTTTGGTAGTTTTTTTTTTAAATTGTTGTTTTTACTTCTCAAGCACTGTTGCCTGCTATTGGAGTAGACTGATTCTCTGTTGCCTTGCCTCTCTGCTTTTTTAAAGAGTTGTTTTGAAGGGTTATTATACATCCTTGAGACCTTTTGGGGTGCCAGGAAATGCGAAAGAACCCAAAAGACATTTCCCCTTTTGAGAAAAAAGAAAGGGCCAAGGAATGAAAAAGACAAAAATTCTACCCCAAAAGCCAAGAAAACTAAACAAACACCAAAAAGTGCCATGCATGCACATTCCTAGCTACATCCAAAATTGAACCCATCTCTTAGTTTTTCTGAAACTGAATTAAGATTCTGCTCATTCTCTAACCTAGAATGCATTTCTGATATGATAAAGTTTTTGATTTTCTAATTACCCATTCCCAGGATATTTAGTTTTTCCTTTCAGTAGTCAAAAGCTCGGCGCCAAACTCTCTAGTAGACTACCAGTATAAATACCAAAGTTCTACCTGCAGCACCAACTACTATTATTCTGGGTATCATGGGTTCGGACCTACCTCCTTTAAAAGCCACCATATTCACAAAACCTTACAAGGCAGCTCCCCCCAGCAAGCCAATAAGCAGTTTTCTTTCAACGGCGTTGCTGCAGAGCACTAACAATGGGTGCCGTGAACCTCCACCGGGGACTTTTTTCTCTACCTGGCACCTGAGGTCTACTTTTCAATAGCTGTGGTCAATTCTGGTCACTGCCAGTGTAATTTGTAAAAATCCTTATTTCTTTTCACATTCCTCCCATGTGGTCAGCACAAAGAACTTTCCATAGATCTTAACAGAATAGTTTTTTTCTTCCTTTTTGCTTATCTAACAAGCATATCCTTGGAACTCAGCAATTCTCTTTTCTTTTCTTTTCTTCCCCTTTTCACAAAAGCCCCATCTATTATACAGAAACATGAGAGCTAACCTCTTTTTTCCCTCCTTTCTCCTTCTCCTCCCCCAGCCCTTAGCACTCTTTTATCTGCTTAAATATCCTTGACTGCAAGACATCTAGTACAGAACGTTCATCAATTTTTAATTCATTTAATCTCCTAGTAACAGTGTACTACTGAACTGAAGGGGCTGTCACATGAAGAAGCCTTTCGAGACCAACCTCTATTGTTGGATTCAGGGATGAGACTTTGTAGATACAAAAGGCTCGGGCTCCAATGAATAGTTGTTAACAGGATAGTGCCATTCAAAGGAACCAAGACTTCTTTAAAAAAACACAATGGTGAACTAAAAGAAAATGCCTCTTATTTTTTAAAAGCACTTATACACAAATGCTACCCAGAGTATCAGCTAATGTCATGGGTCCGTCCGCATCCTAGGCCATCTTGCAGCTGAGCTTTAGGCCGCAGCCCTAAAAGAAATAGGGGGCAGAAGAAATAACACAACCACGCTTGCACAGCTGACTCAGTGCTTTGAAGAGGTAATGGAGGTAGAGCAGTTTACTAAGGGTTCCCTCCCGTGATTCTTCTTGGCCTTGCCTGTTCTAAGAACATAAGAACATAAGAAGAGCCTTGCTGGATCAGGCCAAAGGCCCATCTAGTCCAGCTTCCTGTATCTCACAGTGGCCCCACCAAAATGCGTCTGGAAGCACACACAATACTAGATATCTGTCTCTTCATACCATTCCCCCTACATCTGGTCCTTGAAGTACCCTGGTTTTAAGCCTGGAGATTACACATCTCCCTCATGGTTTGTAACCTGTGATGGACTTTTTCCTCCAGGAATCTGTCCAATCCCCTTTTGAAGGCATCCAGGCCAGATGCCATCCCCACATCCTGTGGCATTCTGGCGCTTTCTTATTTATCCAGTCGGGGTGGATAGTGTGGTCCAGGAGCTACATATAACCCAGGGGGCATTGTCGTCATCGTCACCATCACAATCATTTTTAAATTGCAGAGCTGGAAGAGGCCCTAGGGATCATGAAGTCCAGCCCCTGTCAAGAAAGCACAGCAGGGAATTGAACTCTCAACCTCTGGCTTCACAGTCAGATACCTACGCCACTGAGCTATCTGTGTGCTGGTATAGGCCACTCCTGAACTCCCTTGGTAAAAACAGAACTCCCTCTCCCTTGATAAAAACAGAAAGGGTGAAAGAGAGGTTAGGGGGGGAAATGGAGGGACTCCTGTTCCTACACAGAGAGGCCTCAAGGAGTCATGTTTGTTTCCTTGATGACCTCGAGGGGAGGTTCTATTCCCCCCCCCAATCCCCAAAATATAAAAAGTCCTGCCCAGATGCTTTATTTCTGTCTTTTCTTCACTGAGGACATTTGGGGTGGAGGGTTAACTATTGCAGCTTTTATATAGGCCAGGGGTAGTCGAAAAGCACCTGTGGGCTATACCTGTCTCCTGTGCATTCCTCTGAAACCCACAATCTCCCCAGGCTTCCCAGAAGACCCCTACTTAAAAAAATACAGTAGATCTCAAAAAAAAAAATCATATTCTATTCCTGGAGGCCTCCAGAAACCATGATTTTACAGTCTGCCCTCTCCCCACAAAGCCTCCCTAGAACAGACTATACGTCAAATCCCTCTCCTAGGCCCATCCCAAGGTAATATCATCTAGAGCTCTGTAGGAAAACGCCCACCCCCTTCCCTACGGCCGCTGGGAACCACAGAACTTCCACCTTTGCAGAGCCTTGCTAATATTGTTTCTCAGTTTATTCCTAACTGCTTTGTCAACATCCTAAGCAAGAGGTACATAGCATAATTCTTAAACCAACATTAAAACATGGCACTAAGAATGCATGCAATCTTTTCACGTTTAATCAGTGTTGGGTGTTTGGCCAAAATGAATGCAAATATTGAAATAACCGTCCCTCATCGCTCTCGTGCCACTGAATTTCCAACCATCATGCATGGGTGTGAAAGCTGGACAGGAAAGAAGGCTGATAGGAAAAAAACTGATTGGTTTGAAATATGGTGCTGGAAAAGAACTTTGCAGATACACTGGGCTGTCAGAAAGACAAACAAATAAGCCCTAGGCGCAGTCAAGCCTGAAATATACAGTATAGGGCTGCAAACTGAATTTTATTATTGTCACATTACAAACACAGAGTAGAATCCAGTTAGTCCCAAGCAGAGCAGATTCCACAGCCAGGTAACTAAACCCTGGTGTGGACATCAGTTTCTAGCCATCTTCTTTTGTGAGTTATGGCATTTTGTACGTATAGTATGTGGTTAATGGGGCCCCAGAACGAATCATCTGAGTTTCCATTATTTATTATGGGGAATTTTGCTTTGATATACAAGTGCTGTATCTGGGGGCAAAAATATTAAAACTAAGGCTGTCCAACTTTGGACACATCAAGAGAAGGCAGGATTCTGTGGAAAATTCATTAATGCTGGGAAAGGTGGGAGGCAGCAGGAGAAGAGGAAGGTCAGATATAAGATGGACTGACTCCCTAAATGAAACCACAGACTTGGCTTTTACAAGACCTGCGCAGGGGAGTTGAGGACAGGACATTTGGGAGGTTGCTCATTCACCATAAATTGGAGGCAACTTGATGGCACATTACTACTGCTGCTGCTGCTGCTGCTGCTACTACTACTACTACTACTACTACTACTACTACTACTACTACTACTACTAGAGATGAGCATGAACCGAAAAAATGACAATTCGTTTTGGTTCGGTTCATTTTAGGGTTTGGTTCGCTTTGTTTCCTTTTTAATGTTTTTTTTTTTTGAAAAAAATCATTTCGTTGGTTTGTTGATTAGGGGTCGGTGCTCCTTTTTATTTATTTATTTATTTATTTATTTATTTATTTATTTTACTGCTGACCACATGGTCCGCACTACAGCTGTAGCATGGACTAGCCGGCATTTTTTTGTTTTTTCTTTTGCCAGCCCATGGGGTACCGGGGCTTGCATGCCGGCTCTTTTATTTTATTTTTATTTTTATTTTATGTATATTTTTATTTTACTGCTGACTACGTGGCCTTCACTACAGTTGTAGTGCCGGCCAGCTGGCTGGCTTTTTTTCCCTTTTGCCAGCCACGGCCGGTTCTGCGACCCAAAAGCCAGATCCAGTGCTCACAGGCCGGTACCGGCCCGCACGCGGATCGGTTTTTGTTTTGTTTTTGCCAGCTGTGGGCCGGTTCCGTGGCCTGTGGGCTGGTACTGGGCCCATGCGCCAGATGGTTTTTTAATTTTGTTTTGTGTTTGCTGGCCTGTGGGCTGGTTCCACAACCCGCGGGCTGGTTCCGGTGCCTGCGGCAGGGTGATCCTGGCCCCTGTGGCAGGGAATTTTTGAGGTGCTGGCTTGGGGGCAGCACCTCTTTTTTTTTTTTTTTAAGCACCGAGCGCGCGGCTCCTGGGGCTGGGTCAGTGCTGGTTTTATTTTATTTATTTTTTTCTTTATTTAGGGTGCCAAACCGCCCCCCCCCGGGGCTGGGTTGACCCTCCTTTTTATTATGTATTTATTTATTTATTTATTTATTTATTTATTTATTTATTTATTATTACTGCCGACCATGTGGCCCACGCTACAGCTGTAGCACGGGCCTGTTGGGATTTTTTTGTTTTTTTCTTTTGCCAGCCTGCGGGGTACCTCATTTATTTTATTTTATTTTATTTTTACTGCCAACCACAGCTGTAGCATGGGCTGGTCGTTTTTTGTTTTGTTTTTTCTTTTGCCGGCTGCAGGTTCAGGTTGGGGGGTGTTCTTGTTTGTTTGTTTTTTACTGCCGACCACAGCCGCTTACCAGCTGTAGGTTTGTTTGTTTGTGGTCGCAGCCAGGAAGATGGGATGAACCCTCCAGGAAGGACCAGCAGCACCAGCAGGTAGGAGACATCTCTGGCACTGCCATTAATGAAACGTAACGAAACAAAACGAACCAATTGTTTTCGGTTTGGTTCGCTTTGTTCTAAATCCACTCTGGGGTTTGTTATTCGTTTTGTTACCCATCTCTAACTACTACTACTACTACTACTACTACTACTACTACTACTACTACTACTACTACTACTACTACTACTACTACTACTACTACTACTACATGCCCTTGAGTTTTTAAGCGTAATATTATCTATTCTGGCTGGTGGGTCTCTACAGATTGTCAGGCACCAGGGACTGTACCTCAAACCAGTGGACACCTAATATTTTTGACAGGGGGATGACAGGGGCTGATGGAACTCAGGGCCTTCAGCACATGAAGCCTGTTTTTTTCCACTCAGCCATAGTCCTGCTGTGTAAGAGTACAGAGAACGTAATGGTATAAAAAAACCATTCGCTCTGCCTTTCTTTTCGTAATGCCCCAACCTATTTCTTCTCGTTTAAATCAGTATCCAAAGCTGTAGTGAGAAGTGGACCAGAGGAGTAGGAAAGGAAACGTCTCTGGTCCCATTCCTGTCTGGTGCTGCTCCATCTCCAAAATGATAACCCTTGTTATATACACTGTGAGGCGGAAAAAGACGGAGTGCCTTGGCAATGAGTCGTTTTCTGTTACAGAGGCCATATTTCATGCACTTAGCCTGTCCCTTCAGCTGAATGGCACCAACATGAGCAATGGGTTCCAAAACGTCCTTTGAGTGTTTGATCTTCTTATCACTCCCTTTTTCTGAGAGCACCAAGCTCCTGGGAAACAAGACAGATTTTCACTAGAAAATAGCATTGTGTCATCCATCACCTGGTTTGTGTGTGTGTGTGTGTGTGTGTGTGTGTGTGTGTGTGTGTGTGTGTGTGTGTGTGTGTGTGTGTGTGTGTGTGTGTGTGTGTGTGTGTGTGTGTGTGTGTGTTTTGCCCTTCTGCTTCCTAAGCTGTCTTTGGGCCAGTTCTTTACCTGGCATATTTGTCAGCTGTCGGTCTGGGGCTCTTTTCCTGCTTTAGACAGCAACCCTTTTCTTCCCGCCTCAGCCAGAGTCAGACATGTTATTTCGCATTATCTCGGTACAGTCTGTGGAATAAGACAGCAGCCCGGCCTCTTCATCAAGAGTGTTAATCCTGCCTTTTTTCACAGCTCTCCCTGGACCAGAGGTGTTAGAATTTCATTAATAGTACCAGGCTGGTCCCCTTTCTGTCTCTCTTTGTGCGCCACTGAAAGAAGTTAGGATAATCTCTTCTTTGGATCTTTTCCCCTCGAGGGTCTTATTCATGTTCTTTACTGTCTTTATAATGATTCGGTTATTATCTGATCCTCCCTCACTTCCCCCTCGCTTTAAAAAAAACTGGCACAGCAGAGCTTAGAAAAGCTAGAGGTTCCTAAGAAAAGCAGATGAGGCACTCTGGAAATTATAGTCCTAAAAGGTACCTTTTTCAATTTCCATGTTAGGCAGAGCCTATCCTGCAACTGCAGCAGAGATTGGTTGCAATCTCAAAATGAGACTTCACGTGAACCAGAATTTGGCACCTGCCTACATTCCTGGAAAAGTAAGGCCAGAGGATTTGGGGGGGGGGGGCAGCCAGCACATGACACAGCTCCACGCCCCATCCTCTGCTGTTGTATTCAGTCAGAAAAGCCAAAGGCTTAAGGACTTCTTCCCTGCCAGAAGTAAAGGCTGGTCTGTTAGGGTAAATTGGACACCACTTTGTCTCAGGCCTAGCCTCAGGCTACCCTCAGCCAGCCCATTTTGACCCTTAACAGTGGTAGAGAGTCACAGCACTCCCCTCTTGTTAACAACCACATTCATCACCCTCTGTCTGAAATCCTGTTGTGTGGCTCCTCGTACATAATTTGAAGTTACATAAGCACTACTGAAAACCGCAGCAAAGTGGCAGTGTTGTTCACGAAGGACGCATCCATGCATCCATATCCCACTAGCAACAGCCAAAATACCACAATCCCATACCACCCACAAAACATAAATAGAGGACCAAGAACCATTAAAACTCAGGATGTCCCAAAAATTGAAGAAAACCTGGACAGCAGAATGAAATCAAAATTGACTCAATAAATGCATGCATGCTGCACAATAGCCTTGCCCCCCCCCCGCCCCCAGCCTGGAAATGAAGAGGCGAGACAACTTCAGTTGGGATAAAATGGGCCACAATTTATTCATAACATATTTAACTTATTTAAACTAATATGCCTACAATCTGTCAAGGAGATCCTTGGGCGATGAATACAGCCCCATGGCCATGCTCCCAGTGGTGGGGTGTTAAGGTGTAATGTGGTGGACTCACCTGCTGGTGGCCTGCCTACATCAATGCTGGTACTTGCCACACTGCCCCTCCTGCTGGATGAGAGGTCTAATACAGGTCCATGTGGAGGCAGTTCCACAGGAACCATGGGTGGTGAAACTTCCTGGACTTGAGTGCTTGGTTATGACGCCACTGCTTCATCTCAAGGCAGTAACACATTACAGTGCTGGGCCAATGATGATGCAGGGCCCCCTCGCATGTTGTTCCAGCAAGGCAATGTGTGATAACATTAATTCCCCCAATCTTATGCAGTTCAGCCCTTTTTTGAGCCTAAGTACCCCTACTTGCTCTGCCACCTGTGTGAGCAGCCACTAGCCCTTGTGCCCACGCACACACTCTCTCTAAGTGGCTCAGCTTGTCCCAAATGGTCGCATAATCTGGCCAGTCCTCCTCAGACAATGAGGATTGGCTGTTTCATTGTGTTGTAAGTCTTTGAATTGTTTCAAAATTAAACAAAACACCATTTTCCCTCTAGAATGAAATCATTTGTTCTAGAGAAAATGGCAGGGGAGCTTCCTCAAGCTCTTTCCTGCAAACCCCGTGAAATTTGGAAAGGTTTGGGGTTTAGGGAGCTCAGTTATGAAGCTCCAAAGGTGGTGCCCCAGGAAAAAACCCTTTCTAATGGGAATCAATTGGAAGCAGAGGCAGGGTGATTACTCACCCAATCAGCTTCTCATTCCAATTCAAAAGTTTTTTTCCTAGAGGCACCCCTTTAGAGCTTCATAACTCAGCTCTGTGACCCCCCAAACCTTTCCAAATTTCAGGGGATTGCCTAAAATTGCTTTTAGAGCACCCAGGTGGGCATAGCATTTTGTTTCATTTTGTAATTTTGATTCCTTGCCCTCTCTTTTTTGTTCATTGTCTATTTTTGTTTTTACTGCTGTAAGCCGCCCAGAGTTCTCTTTGGGGAAGATGGGCGGGATTTAAGTGCAATAAATAAATAAATAATAAATAATGAAACTACTTTTGTAACAAAACAAAACAATACTACTCTAGAAATGAAACGAAACTTCCTGTTTCATGCCCATCCCTAATGATGATAATTCAGGAGGAGGCATGTGAGGGCCCTCCTTTTAGCAGGAGCTTCCCCTTGGCCTTCCCCCCACATTTCTTTGGTGCTATGGCACACTGATACCTAGAATGAAAATGCCCAGCCAGTAAAACCAAATGCATATACCCTGGGAGTAAGCCCCATCAAACAAAGCCCAAGGAAGTCAACCACAATATAAAATAAGCAAGGGTCTCCCTGACCTGATGGCCTTTTCCCAGGGTCCCAGTGAGGAATACAGATCTCAGTCTCTGCTGTGCCACCAGAAAACCCTACCACTAGGCTATTCGAGCCTGCAGGACCTGGATGATGAAACAAACATGGATGATGAAACAAAAATAAAGAGCCCTAATCCCCCTCCTGCCCCCCCAAGCGGTCTCGCAAGAAGTGCACTTCACCTTCCCTACACCCCTTAAAGACCCCCCTCAACTGCCTATGTAAATCAATAAATCATTCCCAATAAACTCAAAAGACTAAAAGCAATCAATCAAACCTTATCTCCTATCTGCTTTTTAAAATAACTGTGATGATCAGCTGCAAAGTGCTGCAGTGGCTGGTGCTGATCATCTTGCCACAAAAGAGACCGGGCTAGGGCAGAGGCCACCTTATATAGGCTCCCCTGCCCTGGACAATTAGGGGCCTAGATCAGTGTGATTTTTTTGCCCCGGAAGTCCAGGCGTATGGGCAAATAAGCCCTGCACCGGAACTGCAGCAGAGTCGGAGCCACCAATGTTATGAATTGTTCAATGAAATGACACACTGCAGATTGTCTGGGTATAACACTCTGTAGTGTCAGGGCTTCCTGGGTTTTAGTTTGGGTTGGGTTGGGTTTTTGGACCTTGTTGAGAATGGCTAGTCTACAGGATATTTTTTTTTTGTGCAGACTACCATTCAAAAAGAGACACCAAGCAAAGAAAAATCCCAGAAGCTGAGTTCTTTTTTCCCCCAGCAGTTAACCACGTCCCGCCCTAACACAAAAGAATTGTGATGGCTGTTTTTTAACAAGAGTGAATGGTAAAAGACCATATTGAGTACTGTCATGGGTATGTCAACATTCAGGCTGCCCTTTGCTATATAAAGTTTTACATCCTTTTTTTCCTGCTGGCAGTGCAGAAATGATATTGTGCAGCAATACCAGGACATTGCCTGGAATTCTAAATTGTGGACACAGAAGCAAAAAAAATCCTGTATTCACATGCTGAAGGATTTTGGAAGAACAGAATTTTCTGTCATTTTAATCCAGAAATGTAAATATGCATACACTACATACAAATTCTCATAGAAACCTCTCTCATGATGAATTACCTAGTGCTAGGGCTCTCAGAATATGAGAACATGATCTGTATTATGGTTTTCGGCAGAGGAGGACAGAAACAAGGGTATTTGATATGTGACTGCAGTTCCTCTGTACCAAAGTATGTTGAAGGGCTATTTTTGTGCCTAATGAAATGGTGACACAAAGGTTTGAGTACATGCAGCAGATACAGTGGAGAAATATACACACCTCTTACCCTCTCAAATAAACGTAAGTTACCATGCACACTCTGCAGAGTGCAGACTAGAAAGCCGTCTTTCAGTTTCCAAAACCTGAGGAAACAGTCCTTCGAAATATTTTGCCACAGAGGGACTACAGTCAAATTCTAGTTTCTTTTTTGAGCATAAAAATATCAACCCAGAAGGAACATACTGTAGATTAAACTTCTTTCTCAATACAGATGGCAGGGAGTGTCATGCACCAGGTTGCTTGTGGCAAAAGCACACAATTCATGTACATTGCTTGGAAATTAAGAGTTCAGTACCTTCCAACTGTGCAGATATGTACTTGAATGCACACAGCTAATCCAAACAACACATTTCAGATAGGCATTTTGATTGCTTTGGTGCTGCCCAGCAATAACTATCCAGAGAACTTGTTGAATAACTGTCCTGATCATTAATTTGTACTGTGTCTGGAATTTTCCCATCCGTGGGGAAAGGAATTTAGTTTGTAAATAGCAGTGAGCAGAAGAGGGTATCCTGTAGTAGGCCATCTTGACTGCTGACATTGGTATTGTCAATATCCAGGCATTTGCCATGTAAAGTTTGGCATCATTTTTCCTGTGGCAACACTGGCATATTGTGGAGCAATATTAGGTCATTTCCTCGCATTCTGAATTGTGGATACAGAAGCACAATACAGTAACCACCGTCTATCATGGGGGTTCGGGACTGACCCGACCCGCAATCATTAAAAATCCACAATATGTGGATGCAGGTCGGGTCGGGACTGGGGGATGAAATGCAACCTGTAAGCTGGCTCCATTGCTTAAACACATTTTAAACCTCGTGCGCTGTTCCCCATGCCCCAGGGGGGTCCGGAGAAGTGGTGTGTGATGTTTAAAATGTGTTTAAGCGATGGAAGCTTTTAAAACCTTTTTTCCCACTTCCCCAAGCCCCGGGCTCCAGCTGATTGGCACTGGGGTGGGGAGTATAACCTTTTGTTTTTCCACCCCAGTGCCAATCAGCTGGAGCCTGGGGCTTGGGGAAGGGGGGAGTTTTAAAATTCCCAGGCTTTTAAAACCTTCCCCCCCCCAAGCCCTTTCGGTGTGTACTGCAGTCCCGCGATATAGCAGGACCGCAGTATATGAACCATGAAATGGTGGAGGACCACTGTGTCCCGTATTCATACCCTCGAGTTGTTGTTTTGTTGTTATTATCATCATTGTAGTAGTAGTTGTTGTTTGTTAATTTTTGAAGAATTGCTTTTATTTTGTGCCCTGAATTCCTAGCTGTAAGTAATACATGTCAAAATTCAAACAACTGAAAGCTTGGGACCTTGCTGGTGGCGTATCTTGCTGAATCTTTTAGCAAGCGAGTGAGGATTTCATTTTGCAAACTGCTGTTAATTTTGTTTCAACGCTGTGCTGCTTTATCAATATATTCTCAAAGGATGAAAGGCAACCATCTTTGGTTTATTTGTTTTTTTGCATCTTGTTTATTGAATGAATTCTCATCTGCAGAATTCCTTCCCATTAGCTGCTGCACTACTTTAGAAGTCACTGTCTCGGAAAATTTTCACTAGGTGTCAGTAGCACAAAGTTAGCATTACTATGCAAGGGCACTTCTATTAGGGGATGCTTTATTTGATATTCATGGGACAGACTCAAGTGGTAGTAATAATATGCCAAGCATCACAGAGGATTATTCAAAACGCCACTGGCACCTCTCATTAATTATGCAAATTCTAGTACTGCCTAGTTGCAAACACTGTATTTTAAGAAACAAATAACAGGAATTAGTGTGTTCATTGGAGTACTCCTAAGTGTCCTAACAGACTGCCACGCAGTGTTCGGTAATTGAACTGCCTGTGGCCAAAATGATGGCAACTTACCCATGCAATGCAACTCATTTATCCCAAGTTCTATGCCATAATCAGCTATGGAGCTGGATTTCCCCCCTTGATAAGAGGAACTGGACATTATGGATTGTCACAGGTTCCATGCAATCTTCAAGAGCCAGAGTCCATCTCTATAATTCAAGTTTCCTTGTGCTTGAGAAAGTGGATTATAATAAATGAAAACTGATTACTCTTAGGCACCAGGGATCTAGCATGAAAAAGGAGGACGATTCAAGTTCCACAACTCTTTTGTGCTCCTTTTTTATATGTATCCTTCTCTGGCAGTACTTCTTGACAAACAATTTATCTCCTCACTGCAACTTCACCTGAGATAAACAAACAAACACTGTGATTTCCATCTCTTTCTGGTCCTAAAGGTGGTGTTGTGATAGTATATACAGTTATATTTCTTTATAATGGACGGGGGGAAAGAGAGAGAGAGAGAGAGAGAGAACCACATTAACAAAAATATGAGAAATTGTAAGAGTCTGAGGTGATTTGCATTTCCCCATTTTTGCATTTTACTTTTGCTTCAGTTCAAGCATGAGATCACTTGAACAAATGCAGAAAATGAAAGTCCATGTGTGAAATGTGAGTACTGATTGTTAAAATAAATAAGGGGCATGCAGAAAAAATAGCCCTTGGAAGTGAAAATGCTTTTAAAATTGAGGCTTGAGAGTAATTACAGGACTAATAGCTAGCTTTCCGAGCAATGGCATATCATTCCTGACAGTTGAATGTGTTTCACGAATGATTATAAAGTGTTCACAAAAGACAGAATTGAACATGTCTTGAAATAAATAGAAAGGCCATGGCTATCCTTATGAAGAATAAAGATATACAGTGGACCCTCATATAACAAATGGTTTGTATAATAAAAAAATTCCGAAGACAGTGGAAATTTGCTTAACAGAATCGCCTATGGGGCAAATCTGAACAACATAAAAATGGTCGTGATTAGATCACTCTGTTTTCAATGCATTCCTATGGGAAGTTTTTGTAAAGGAAAATTTGCTTAGCATAATTTCATTTGGAATGAATTAATTCCTTTATACAAGGTACCACTGTAATTGGGGACATCCAATATATATACATAAACGAATTGGTAAGCCAAGCAGCTAACTAACTATCTAGCTAGTTAGCTCCTGAAGGTTGTACGAGAGAGCAGTGAGGTTGTCCAGAACGAGAACACTTTATATAGAGTATATACAAATTAGGATAGATGGAAAATTGTTGTTATGTGCCGTTGAGTTGTCTCTGATTTATGGCAACCAGGCGAATTCCAAAATGTCCTGTCCTCAACATCCCTGTTCAGCTCATGTAGACTTCAGCCTGTGGTGTCCTTTAGGGAATCAGTCATCTCATTATTTGGTCTTCCTCTTTTCCACCTTTTGTAGCACTGCTGTCTACTCCACTGAATATTCAGTGGATAATTCAATCAATAAATAAAATCAGCATAACACATTCACATCCGCTTGCACGTGTCTGTTCAATGAAAAGACGAAAAGTAGAAAACATTTTGGATAATTGGCTTATCTGTCTTGCATGAGGCAAATAAATTAAAGGATATTGAGAAGATGGGAGTAAATTTTAATGGGCGCTTTCACAGACACATCATCAGACCACAGCTCACATTAAAATACAGCAGGATAAAGCAAAATATAGCACATATAGACACATCTTTGTCTTCTTCATTTTTTCATTTTTTGTTTCAATTTTTGCCTAAATACCGTATATATAGTCAAAAGCACAATGAGCCTTTAATCCAACAAAGTCTCACATATTAGTAGTCATGCTCATGTGCCTTGTTAACTCGGGCCTACAGCAAAAACAGGAGAGAGCTTCCTTTGTTGAGTCAACTCACCTCATATTTGGCCTCCATCTTTTCCTGCTGTCCACAACAGAGGAGGTGACTGAAGAAAGTAACAACATAGAATTGTAAACCATTTCCCAAACCAAAAAGAGGGTGACAAGTAAGGATAATATCTACTGTACCTAAGTATTGTGTGTAACAACTCACATATAGACCAAATAAATAAATAAGTGTATAGGTGATGCTTAATTAACAGCCACATAGACTGTGAGATAGACGTAAAGCAGAGAACTGAGACAGGTGGAACAATCTTGATGAAGTTGGAGAAAATGCTATGTGACAGGTTTCTTAAAATGTCTTTGAGACCAAGAATGTTAAAATATTGCATAAGGTTTGGACTATTAAGGAATTGCTGACTATAATAAATGCTTCTGAAATGTGGATATAATATAGAATGTGGATATAATATAGATCCTTCACATCCTTTGGACTGGGAATAAAAAAATGAAGAGGTGCTTCATCTGAAAGGAAAACAAAAAGAAACACAACCTCACATATCTTGGAGACATAATCATGAAAGAAACAGAATAAATGTGTCTTGGATGAGTGACATCAGAGGCTGGCTAGGCCTTAATAGAGAATCAACAACCACATATCAAAAGAGAGGTGGAAATATGTCATGATGGCAGCCAATAACAGCAAATGAGATGGCATGCTGAGAGAGAAAGGGGGGAGGGAGGGAGAGAGAGAGAGAGAGAGAGAGAGAGAGAGAGAGAGAGAGAGAGAGAGAGAGAGAAGCTTTTCCCACCTATACTGTCTTTTTTTCCTTGTGATGGCTTCAACAGACAAATTCCGTCATCTCATCACTTAATCACTTATTTGTTTTTTTGTTGCTACAAACCTTTGGTCTGTGATGGTAATTTGAATGTTCCATCTACAGTGAGTGTGCAGAATGTTTTTACTTTAGCCCCTTTTTAATTATGGTACTCTTTTTCAGACAAATGCACCAGTTAAAAACCTGGATCCAAATCTGTACAACAACAAGCACTGTACGATTGAACATAACACTACCTGATCATAACAAATAGGCATCTAATGTTTCAGCCCCGCCTGCCACTGTCTATGCCTGTGGCTCTGTATTAATCTACTGTTGTAAACAAAGCAGAATGGTCACCAATGGCCATTTGAAAATGACACATATGAGATAGTAATTCAAAAACATGATATCACATATCAAAGGGAATCGTGCTGCGAAGGAAAGAGTTAGTCAGTTCAATGGGATAAAATTCATCCTCTCCCTATGCTCTTTTTTATAAACATTGTTTATTTATTTTCTACACTAAACAAAATAAAACAAATATATTGCTTTTCTCCTGTCGTGTTACAAATCCAATCACAACCTTCTCAACATTTCTGCCCAGTACAATTCATATCTCCTTTCCCAACTTAAAAGAGCATACTTCCATGTAGGGATGGGCACGAAATGGAAAAACTGTGTTTTGTTTTGTTTCATTTCCCCGTGATTCATTTCATTTAGTTAGAAATGATTTGTTTTAATCATTTAGTTAGAAATGTTTTTTTTAAAAAAATGTACAAAATGAAACAGTCCTAGAGGCACCAAATTTCACAGTGAAACAAATCTGTTTGTTTTAAATGATAAAAAAACCCCACAGTTTCATTTTGTTACTAATGAAATGCTGCTTCCACATTTCATTTTGTTTTGTTACATTTTGCTAGCTAACAAAATGACAAAACAGTGTTTCATTTTTCATTTGGTGCCCATCCCTACTTTCATACCTAGTTTCCTTATTATCTCATCCATATTCTATCTATCTTTACTTACAAATATTTTCTAATACAAAATATATAGCCTGTCTAATCTCAACAGTATATTCAGTCTTGATATTTAATTCTTCAATTAGCGAAACAACTTATGATCTATTTTAGCTAACGATATATATATAATAAATGTCATCAACAAGGTATATTTACCAATTCTTCTAAAAAGTACCCAATTTCAAAAGCCTTTTATAACTCAAGTTAGTGCTTTATGGGCTATTATAAAAGAGCTACATCTTGGTCTACAGATTCTCTCCCGATACACTTGATGTCTGCTTCTTGGTCCTTGCTGCCTCTTTCCAGTTATAACACTGCCATGAATCCACAAGTAACAGAAAATCACCCTAACCAAGAGTTATGGGCTATAGACCAAGGTCTCTGTGCTATCTAAATTCATTGTCCCACAGTTCCCTTGAGTCTTCTTTGTCTGAGTGCTTCCATCAGCCAACAGCAGAGTCCCAGTTCTTTCTAAACCCTGTAGGTGATGCCCTGCCACTTTCATCTCGGTGACTTCTAACACCTTCCTCACACCTTTGTTCTCCTCTAGGCAACCCATCCCTGTTGCCAGGCACCATAAGTAAAACTCCCCCCCACACACACACACACATCACACAGTGCCTCCCAAAATAAAGCACAACGATGTGCTCAATAATTGCTCCCTATCCTATGGGCCTTTTCATACCACTGTTTCTTGTGCAGTTCAGAATGTTCATGTCCTGCCAATCAACCAAAATGGAGGAATTCATAAACAATCGCAGGGCTCCCTAGGGTTGTTAGTTTTGTTGTGGTGTGTGGTGATTTCTTGGCCATCTCCCTGGTAGTAGAAAACGAATAGAGGTGAAGGGAAAATAAGCCTGATAAGCGTCCACTTCTTTACTACTGGCAGTTTGCTTCACAGAGAGGAACAATAACTTGTTTATTTTTATATGTCCTGTGACCTTTTTTAAAATGCAACAATAATGCATTTTGACTTTGTATGCTGTGGCCTTCACTGTTCAGTATTATGTCGTAGCTCTCATACCATGCAGTGACAGTTTATAGGTGAGGGAAAACATTTCGTATTTAATACATTTAGTATTTATTGTCATGATAACTGTTCCACCATGATAACTGGGTGGAAAATGCCACCCTGTACATGATTAGACAAACACATGGTTGGCAAATGGAAGGGATGAATTAATAGGCCACCCCGGTGAGAACAAAAGCTTCATAACCAAGAAGGAAGCATGTCCACCCTGCAGACAAATATACCTTCAGTCCAGGGAATGTGCCTGCCTAGATGGAGCAACCATAACAAGGGAAGGCAAAAAGAGGCACAAGCAGCAGAGGCATTTGGCAGGGATCTAGAGAAGATGAGCTGTGACTGTTGTTGCAGGTGACCAACCACAAGAGTTGTAGAGTCAGAACAGGGATGTTCTCTGTTTTTGTTTGTTTGTTTGTTTGTTTGTTTTTTGCTTTAATTTACATGTCACGTCCAGTCTTTGGGCCTTTTCACACGACCCCTAAGATCCGCTGGCCACTTAAATTCGGACCAGAGATCTTAGGGGTTTGTCGCCATTCCTGCGTTCCCACCCCCTCCGCACTCATTGCTGCTGGCTGCGTGAGGGGAGGGAGGAAAAAAGGGAGAAAAGAATGCCGCTCACCTCCGTTCTGCCATCTTGCTTTGCTACCGGCACTGCATTCAGATCTCTTAAAGGGGCAGGGGCAAAAAAAGAACAAACAGAAGCAAGGAGAGCCCGGCAGTCACTACTGTTATATCCGCATCAGGAATTTTCACCCTCCAAGAGCAGGTACATGAAAAGTGCGCTGGGACGCGCTTAGGTGGGCGTGGTCGCACTTAATTATCTGTAAACTCCGGAGCTGGTGGGGAAATAATTTTAAGCTCCGGAGCTGGGAGTCATTTGCCGCGGAGTTTAGGGGTCGTGTGAAAAGGCCCTTTCTCACCAGCTACCCTTGTCCCTCTCTCCCCTCTCACAGCATGCAGACACTCAGCCCTTGATTATGGACGGAGTTTGTGTCGAGCAGAAGATGGACTGTAGGTTCCTGGGAGTTATTCAACAGGAGGATTTGACTTGGAGTGTTAACACTGAAGCACTGCTTAAGAAGGCCCAACAGAGATTATATTTTCTGAGAATTCTCAGGAAGGAACAACTGTCTGATAAACTGTTGGTTACCTTCTACTGGGGCTTTATAGAAGGCAATATCACTTGCTGCCTCTGTGTCTGGTTCACCAGTTGCACAGTGACAGATAGGGCACTCCATAGGATTATAAACACTGCCCAGAGGATAGTGGGCTGTCCTCTTCCTCCTTTGGAAGAATTATACAACTCCAGATGCTTGAGGAAGACACCTAGAATTCTGAGAGACCCTTCACATCCTGGCCACCAGTTTTTTGAACGGTTGCCATCTGGCAGGAGATATAGGACTCTTAGGACAAGGACAAATAGACTAAATAACAGTTTCTATCCTAGAGCGAAATGTGACAGTTTTAGCATCACCTTAAGCAGTTTTCAAGCTGTGTTTTGAATTTGTAAGTGGTTTTAAGAGTTTTTAATATTTTGAATGGTGTTTTATGTGTTTTGCATGGTGTCATGTTGTTTTGAGTGTGTAGTGGAACAGCACTCTAATTTTGTTGTGCTTATCTTGCATATGCATACAGTAATGACAATAAAACTCTATTCTATTCTATTCTATTGTATAGCTGAGGGGCTTTCTGCCCACCCAGTCCATCCTCACCATTGCAGCTGCCTTTCACTCTCCCGCCCTTTCTTCCCTCAAATGGCACTGCTGTTCTCATTGTGGAAGTTGCTCTGAAAACTTTTTATGATACTCAGCATTCAACTCAAGCTCTTTCCTTCAGGTGGGTCAATAATCCATAAGGTTTATACAGCTTATATCTCTCTCTAATGCCAACAGTCAAATACTGAGATGGAGCCATCCTCTGGAGAGCCATCCTCTTGTTGCATTTTAAAGTCCCCCCCCTCCTTTTAAAAAAGAGAAACTGTGTCTACTCCTCTGCCTTCTAATCTTAACCGAGGCTATCTAGCAAAGCTTTCACAATAATTTGCTGATGAATCTTTTGACGCAATGAAGACTTTAATCCTATGCACATCTTTCTCAGAGGGAGACCCAGTGAATACAAACTTTCTGAGTAATAAATCCTGTGTATAGGATTTGCTTACATGAGCAATCGTGTAAGTATTTGTCAGTTTCCTGTCAGAAATCTTGTGGGGCAGGAACAGGAGGGAAAGGGGGCAGAGCACAGGAGGTCACTCAGTGTTCCGAAGTGACAACCCAAAAGGGTATGAGTGGAACTCATAGATATATAAATACACACAGAGGGCATACGAGCCATGCCCCTGCTTTTGACGAGGAGGAACTCGAGAATAGAAGGAAGAAGAATGTCCCCAACAGCGTAGGACTTCAGGGCTTCCCAGGCATTTCTTTGAGCACCACGAGAGCCCAGAGGCACAGTGGTTAAACTGCTGTGCTGCAGCTGTAGCCATGCACATGATCTGGGGGTTCAATTCCAGGTATCCGGCTCAAGGTTCACTCAGGCTTCCATTCTTCTGAGGTTGGTAAAATGAGTACCCAGCTCGCTAGGGGGAGGGGGAGGGGGAGCAATGTGTAGCCTGCATCATTATTGTAAATGCCCAGGGAGTGCTTTAAGCACTATGGGGTGGTATATAAGCAGCACGGTTTGGTTTTTGCTTTAGCATGAAGGCAAAGTCACATTCTCTCAAAGTCAGCAAACCTGTTTTCAGCTCCCCAACGAGCAGAAGTTTTGTAAAGCAAGGAGATCTAGAATCATAGAATCATAGAGTTGGAAGAGACCTCAAGGGCCATCCAGTCCAACCCCCCTGCCATGCAGGAACCCACATCAAAGTACTTTAAACCCCCTTTATGACCCACCCTTTCTAAGACAAAGCCACCCTGAAATACTTTTGGAATGTCACAGCACAATGTTATTCCAAACTGTCCTGCATTGTCCTGCACCTCCCAATTTGTAAACACTTGGTGGCAGAAGTTAATGGGGATGGGTTTTGTTTTTTGTTCTTTGGAAGACTCAAACCAAAGCACTACTTGGCCAGTATTGCACACATGGAATGAGCAGAAGATAATCATAGAATCATAGAACCATGAAGTTTGAAAGGGTCTGTAAGTCCATTGGGTCCAATCCCCGGCTCAAGTGTGGAATACAAATCAAAGGATATCTGCCGGGTGGTTGTCCACATTTCTTCTGAATTCCTCCAGTGCTGTCAGCAAAGATGAGGAGCAAATTACTAACTAGCCCATGCAACTGTTGTTCCAGCTATCCTCTTGCCTCTGTCTGTCTGTCTCTCCATCCATCTGTCCATCCGTCCATCAGTCAGTCTATCTATCTTTGTAATGCAAGGTTCCAACGGATGGGTTTTTGGCTCCACCCCACTCTCACCCCATCTGCCAGTTATTTCAATGTGGATCAGAAGCTCGTAAGAGACATTCAGGTCATTAGAAACAGGCCCTCTTTCCCATCTGTCCCTTGACAAGCAGGCTGAAGAACATGGATGGCTCACGTTTACTGGAGGTGGAGTTCATGGAGTGCCACTTGTTCTCCTTTGTTGTGTGCTGGGAGGAAGGGCTGCATGCATACTAAAGATCAAATGAGCTGCCAATTTCTGCAAAAATGGCATTGACATTAATCAGTCTTCCTTAGGGGCTTGTGGGACTGGACGCCTTTTTATCACTTGGAGATATTTGCATTTTGCTGTGAAGACAAAGAGGAGTATGAGCAAAAGGAAATGTGGTAGATTGGTACTTTAACGGTGACGGGTACCAGCCAAAGGAAAAAATGCCCTAACAAAGGGGAACAGGGATATCTGTGCATTTTGGGATTAGATACAAAGTGGTTTAAGAAGCGCACAATCACACCTGAGTCAGTCTGCATTCTTCTAGAAACCACTCATTTGCTCCAATATTTAGGGAATGAAAAATGCTGAAATTTGAACAAAGATAAACTCCATGGACATGGAGTCATGAAGAGTCAGTCACAGCTGTAACGACACAACACACACTTGGTGCTAGTTGCTATAGCAAAAGAAGAAAGCATCAAAACATTAGAGCAACAATTGAAGACCTAATGAAATTTTTTAAAAAAAAAAATCTTCTGGAAATTCCAGTTATTGCAGTCTGGGTAAAGCTCCAATTGACTTCACTAGACCCTATTTAATTCCCATACACCCAACCAAGCAGCCATTTCAAATCCAGGCATGTCAAGGAGATGGTGATACATTGCTTGTTAGACTGACCGTATCCTAGAAATTTCTTACTTTTTTCTTTTAAGGTAGCTATGGTGAATGTTCATTATACCAGGGATTGGCTGTGATGTATGTGAATGTGTGATGGATGACTGACTAGGTCAAAGCGGCCCTTTTCCTCCCCTTTCTTTGTCTTTTCGATGCAGAAATGGCTGCAAAATTAACTATGAAATCTTATGTATATCTAACCAGAAGTAAACCCCTCTGAGTTCAAAAGGACTTGACTCCCATGGGTATAAGATTGCACTGCAGAGCAGACG
Organism: Phrynocephalus forsythii; assembly: GCA_029282475.1. Lineage (NCBI taxonomy): Eukaryota > Metazoa > Chordata > Lepidosauria > Squamata > Agamidae > Phrynocephalus > Phrynocephalus forsythii. The sequence goes on from JAPFRF010000002.1 coordinate 32,147,724, forward strand.
TTTGGGATCAGCAGCCATAAAAATGATTAACAATTCCTTTTCTGGTTGCTCTTTGAAAAAAAAATGGAATAATTAGTCATTTATACAGTATTACCACCTTCATTTATTTAAGTTGCTCCATACAAGGGTGGTCTTTATATTAAGTAGTCTAAGGGCCTTTTCACATGACCCCTAAGATCCGCTGGCCACTTAAATTCGGACCAGAGATCTTAGGGGTTCGTCGCTCTTCCTCTGTCCCCACCCCCCTCCGCACTTCCTGGTTGCTGGCTGCGTGAGGGAGGGAGAAAAAGAGAAAGAAAAGCATGCCGCTCACCTCGTTCTGCCTCTCGTCTCTGTAAGGCCATCAAGTCCAACCCCCTCGTCTCTGTAAAAGTAGCTCTTAAAGGGGCGGGAGCCAAAAAGCAGCAAACAGAAGCCAGGAGAGCCCTGCACTCACTATCGTTGCACCGCATCAAAGATTTTTCACCTCCAAAGAGAAGGTACAAGAAAAGTGTGCTGGGTCGCGCTAAAGTGGGCGGGGTCGCACTTAATTGTCTGCAAACACCGGAGCTGGTGGGGAAACATTTTTAAGCTCCGGAGCTTGCAGCCATTTGCAGCGGAGCTTAGGGGTCGTGTATAAACGCCCTAAGTTTACCATTTCAGGCAACTAACTTTGAGAGGAACTCACCAGTACTATGAAAGACTGGTTTTGATAGTATTTGGTTTTGTTTGTTTGTTTTGAGATACTCTCATTTTATGTAAATTAAAGAGGGGAGCCGTGGGGCCGTTACAAAATATAAATGAAAGAATAGGCTGTAGGTGACACCTTGATAAGCCACTGATAAAAATAAATAAATCATTGTGAACTTTCATGGATAACGTCCACTTCTCCAAGACAAGTACCAAAAGTCCAACCATAGCAAGATGGGGTTTGCCAGGAGGATAGTTTTAGATGTAAAGTTCTTGGCAAGATGATTTCCTCCCGGCACGTCGGTCTTAGATGAGGCAGGAAGCAGCAGGGCTGTTGTTGTAAAGCTGCATCTGGGATGAGATCATTCTGCCACAAAACTGCTTGTGTACATCTAGAACTCTATGACACAGCACAAAAAGAAAATGATCTGATAGGCCAGTTAGTCTGAATCCAACTGTTAGGTCCCCAACAAGAAAAAAGTACCTGTGGAATTGGTGAGATTTCACTCTTGACCCAGCTGCCAGCAGTTAATTCAATGGGTCTACTCTAGTCAGGGCTGCCAATTCAATTCAGGCCATTGGTTTGAACACCGGCCCTGTGTAAATTAGAGGGCAAAAGACAGAGCACCCACCCTTCAAAACGCAACCATTTGTAATGCTAAAATCAGATATTGTTTTACAGAGAAGACACATACTGAAAAACACTGACACCACCCCAAATAATTTTTTTAAATCAACCTTCACAAATATTTACTGCAGCATGGTTTGCATTATTGTGTTTTCAAAAACAATGGATAATGTAGAAAATGTCTTTTGGGGACACACTTCAATATTTCTGCATGAATGGCATAAGAATAGCCTTCTTGGGTCATTAAGAATTACCATATTTTAATCTTTCTCTGGCCTGCTTAATTTATGCATTTGTAACCACTCAAAATGAATTATTCATCTTCAGGTGGAACTGTTCATCAGGACAGCACACTGTTGCATCTCTGGATGGCAAGTACGTGAAGTCAGAATCCCATCTATTTGAATTATCAGAAGTGAGGGTTCAGCTGTGTTACAGGAACATGAAGTCACAGGCAAGAAACACTCCATAAATTCAAGTAGAGATATAAGAAGGCACCTCTCTGATTCAGCCCCTGTTCCCTATCTGAGAACAGCTTCTGGCATAACAGAGATTGGGAGTGTGGTAGGGGGCAGGAAGTGCAGGGACCCTGTGCACCCTGAAGCCACACATTTCCATCATGTGTCAGGCATCAAATAGAATGTTCACATCTCTCTTCCTGTCTCCCAGGAGATGTGCAAGTTCCAAATACAAGTGTTCTGTTCCTAGCTTGGCAGGGAAACACACAGGCATGAGATCCAAGGCAAGGGTGCTTCCTTCTTTCATCCGCATTTCCATCATGTCTAAGCTTTCCAGGCACTGCTTCAATATTTATAGACGGGGAGGGGTTTGCTGCTTTGACCCAAATGTAATGCCGATGCCTATCACTGGACCACACTCCTTAGGGACCACAGGCATGAGAGTGGTGACGGTAAGACCGTGGTGGATTTTGTTCCAGAGGGTGGGACTGGGTTCTGAGTGCCAGCTAGAATCATAGAATCATAGAGTTGGAAGAGATCTCAAGGGCCATCTAGTCCAACCCCCTGCCATGCAGGAACCCCATCACAGGGCTCCCGACAGATAGCCATCCAGCCTCTGCTTAAAAACCTCCAAAGAAGGAGACTCCACCTCCCTCCGTGGCAGCATACTCCACTGCCGAACAGCTCTAGTCGTCATAAAGTTCTTCCTAATGTTCAAATGGAATCTCTTTTCCTGTAGTTTGAAACCATTGCCCCGAGTCCTAGTCTCTGAAGCCATGGAAAACAAACCTGTTTCCTCTTCAATATGACATCCTTTCAAATATTCAAACATAGCTATCATATCCCCCCCTTAGCCTTCTTTTTGAAAGGCTAAACATTCCCAGTTCCCTAAGCCATTCCTCATATAACATTTCTTCCAGACCTTCAACCATCCTGGTCGCCCTCCTCTGCACCCGCTCGAGGTTGTCAACATCCTTTTTAAATTGAGGCGCACAGAACTGGACACAGTACTCCAGGTGGGGTGTGACCAGAGCAGAATAGAGTGTTACTATCACTTCCCTTTATCTAGACACCATGGTTCTGTTGATGCAACCAAGAATCGCATTGGCTTTCCTAGCCGCTGCGTCACACTGCTGACTCGTGTTCAATTTGTGCTGGAATGATTCATTTCGGAACCAGTCCCCTTCCGAAATGAAACACTCATCTCTAATCTGTACCTCACATCTCCTTCTACTGCCTTCAAAGCACCTTACGAGTGTCCAACTTCTGCCAAGGCAGTGCTACAGGTCATAAGCAATCTGTGTCATTGCACTCACTCTTTGGAAGCCATCTTTGCCAAAAGCTTCTTCTTTATCTCCCCCCACCTGCCACTTTGCAGGCTGACATCTATAGAAGACCCAACTCATATGGACAACTTCTATGAAAGGAACTGTGAGAGAATGTGCTGCCCCAGGGATCCACTTCACACTTCCCACTCTTGTTTGTGCACATTATTCCTCTTGGCTTTCATTAACCAGTTTTATTATCATGTAGCTATTTTATCTTGTTTTACTGTAAACCACTCTAGGGGGTCTTCCTTGGCGGGGCATATATTTACATAATTAATAAATGTATTGCTTAAAACAGGCCTGCCCAAAGTCCGGCCTGGGGGCCAAATCCGGCCCGTCAGGCGATTCTGAGTGGCCCCCAGCTGGCTGGTCCGCCCCTCCCTCCCCCTCCTTCACCTCATGGTTTTTTAAAATCTTCCACCAACACTGACACCACCGGGAAGCTGGCTGGATGGGCCGGCCGGCCGGCCGGTGAGACATTTGTGGGGCTGGGCGTGCGCCAGCGGGCCTCTGCTGCCGCCAAGGAGCTCTGGGGTGGGCTGGTGGGCGAGCCGTCACCACCACTGGGGAGCTTGGGGGATGCAAGGTTGCACAGATCGTCTCTACCAAGGGGCGACCTGTGGCCGCGGCTCCCTGTTCTTCCTTTGGTCCCCACCTTCTTTCCTCCCTCCCTTGGTCCCCACCTCCCTTCCTGCGGGTGGGGTTGCAAGGGGTCAGTGGGTGGGGCTTGCAGTGGGGTAGCAGGGTCGGGGAGCAACCGGCCCCTGACACATTCTCAGCCACCAAATCTGGCCCTCCTTACAAAAAGTTTGGGCACCCCTGGCTTAAAACCTCCCCACAAGATTTCACACTTGCCACAGGCCCCCTCTTCCACTCACACGTACACTGGAGACCCCTTTCTTTATAGACCACTTCACCCTTTCATTGGTTTGTGATGCCAACATAAAGATGAGACCTTCAAATATATGTGGAAAAGGTCAAATGGGCCTATATTTCCCAGTTGCCATGGTGCAATGAATATCTGTTGGCTGCGACTCAGATTCTCTTAATAGAATTTGTTTGTTTGCCTGCCTGAAGAGAAAGAGAAGGCAAAGAAATGGGCATTTGAGGGGCTTTTAAAAAGAAGGGAATCTCATATTAAATAACCTGTTCCATGGTTTCTATCCAATCACAAGATAAAATTTATAGAACAAACAATAAGCAATAATAATGTCCAAAATCTATCCAAGGTATACTTTTAATATTTATATGTGGTTTTAAGTGATATTTTGGTGGTCGTTGACATTTTTCACTTGATTGGATTACAGGAATTCTAAAAGACAACAACAATTGCTTATGCCCATTGTGTTCTGCTAAGGCATCCAAAGCTTTTTTTCAATATAGCACATAATTCATTACTATCTTTGAAACCTCTCATTAAATTGCCCATCAAATGTTCAACATGCACCAGGCGAAACATTCAGAAATTAGCTTTTGAAATGGTTATTTTTCTTTTCTTTTCAGAAACGTGCATTGTTACTGTCTTTTCTACATGCTCAGAGAACACACACGAGGCTTTCGTTCCCAGTAATTTCTCTGCCTTTCTGCTATTAGGCAGTACAATAATGTGATGCTTCACAAAAACATCTAATGGCTTGCCCCATTAAAATATTCACATATTTTTTTTTGTAACAGAGAACCCATGGGTTGCTTTGTGGAGGTGTTTTCACATATGCATTTACAAACATGAACAAAGGAAAACATTGCCCTCTCTTTGCCAAATTTTCTCCCTTAAAATTCAATGCCACAATGCGCGCATGCACACACACACACACACATTTAGTAGTCCTGCATCTGTGGCAAGGCTTCCCGGCTTCCTTCCATCCCTTACACACACACACACACACACACACACACAGAGAGAGCGCTCACAAACACACATCCTGAGTCCTTTGTTTCTAGTCAGTGCATGGGGGGGGGGGCAGAGGCGTGGGGAGGAAATACTCTTTGATTTCTGACAACAGCTTTTTCACCTGGATGCTTCCTGCTGTCTCCTGGCTGCTGCCCTTTGCTTCACTAGATAACGCTGACATCCCCTGGGGTTACTCATCTGCTTCTCGGTCTGGCTTCAGCTGTTTCCCTTTAATAACACTGGCAAAGCTCCTCCGGATTCTGCAAGGACAGGAAAACCAAAAATTGGTCAACAGAGCATATTTATTTATTTATTTATTTATTTATTGTTTGTTTGTTTGTTTACATTTTTATTCCACCAAACTAGTGGCAGAGGCACTCCCCTGGATAGCTAGCAATAGCAAACAAAATAGAACAGACACTATATAATAACAAAAGGACCAGTGGAAGTACAAACATGGCACTGTATATAATAATTGTCCTTCAAAAGACAACAAGACTCCAAAAAATAGTAAGTGGTCGGCAAAGAGAAGTTGATGAATGCAAAATTGAATTAATGAAAAGATAAAATTAACTGATGGATTAATTTGAGGGCAAGCTTGTGAAAGCCTTGCAAGAACAGCCTGGTCTTCAGTTGTCTCCTAAAGCCTAGGAATTATGGGTCCGATTGCATCTCAGATGGAAGGGAGTTCCAAAGTGATGCAGCCACCACAGAAAAGGCTCTAGTGACAGATTTCAGAGCCTCCTTCAGGGTGGCCTCCCAAAGCATCCCATGCTAAGAGGTGTGGGTGGGGCAGGTAGATGTTTTGAGGGAGAGGCACTTAGACAGATAGGAAGATCTTGAACCATTAATGGCTTTAAATGTTGGCATAAGGACCTTAAACATGGCCTGGAAACATAGAGGCATCCAGTGAAGCCAGGACAGGACAAGTGATATATATTTGTCATATTACACTATTCCAGAAACCAGCCCGGCATCTGCATTATGCGCAGCTGCAGCTTTCCAACTGCCTTCAAGGGCAGCCTCACATAGAGAGCATTGCCATAACTTGTTTTTGAGATTGCAAGTGCATGGGCCAGCACTGTTAGCGACTTCCTGTCAAGATAGGGCATTTTCATTTCCCAAACCAGAAAAACACACACGATAGGTGGGGAACAGTTCTGAACAGGAAGTGTTCAAAGTGGCTAGAGTGTAGTTTGTGGAAACCGACTGGCAAAAGTGGGAAATGTTTCCATTCCAGACTACAGCTCTCAAAAACCTGGCTGAAGGATAGTAGTACAAGCAATGAACTTTTCAAAGCTACATGAGACTCCATGAACTTAAATATGGCTATGGTATGAATGAGCAGAACAAACGCCAACTTGGCCAGAAATGGTTGCATCTGGCACACCAGCTTGGAAAGGACAGCACAGGATGATGGTGATGATGATGATGGAGGAGGATGAGGAGGAGAATCTGGAATAGGGTATGTCTCTAAACCCACATTAGAATACCCTCCCACCCAACTGTGCTTCTATCTTGTTCAGGGCCATGACCATGTAAATAAATTGTCACAGGAATGGTAACAGGAAACATGATACTAATAATATAAAAAGAACATAAATGAGGGTCTGTTGAAAGTTTCATCTTGAACCGCATCCTGATCCCACTAGTGCAGGGTTATTCCTTTCAGAAGAAACTTCCCAGAGCTCCTTAATGAATCATTAACAGCAGTATTTCCATATAAGGCTGGACGAGAACAAGAAGATTTGGCTTCATTTATATCAACCATGTTAATTGATGGTGTGGAGATAATGTGTTAGTAGGAAATTGCATTTTTAAATTTCAGAGGCGTTTGAACAGGAAATCAAGTTGTTCTTTGGGAAACTGCCTGACCGATAACAAAGACTAATTACTGACACGTGCGAATGTATTGTCTAAATTTAGATGCCTAATTACTAACGTTGCTAAATTTCAACTTGCATGGTGTACTAGATGGCCACGGGTGTTAGACCATATGGTGGAACAAAGTTCTTGTCTAAACATGTTCTACTTCTTCATTTATTTATTTATTTAAACTGTCTAAAACATGATGAAGAGCATCCAAGTCCAATCATCTTGATAATGTGCTATTACCATTTATCTCCCCCCCCTCCCCCAAAGTTCCTTCCGCTCAGGGCAGAAGAGCAAGTGTATATCCATGCATCAGCAGTAACACAA